>CP129456.1:23305000-24597500 GCA_030445155.1 Quercus variabilis | reverse complement strand
AAAGAAAATTCAAAAAAGGAGATAAAAGACAAAGAGCATGTGGGTCTCATGCTCCAGACACATAATGGGATCAGAAAGTACGAAGCAAAATGCAGGAGTTGTGCCTTAAGGAATCAACGGTGAGAAAACCATTAAAAAAGAGGCAACTGGGAGGAGCTTTCAACTCGGTAGTGAAGATTCCAACTATTTGGGGGAAAAACGATAAGGACGGAGTGCAACCAAAAGCTGGGAGAAAGGGCCAAATGGCTGAAGTTCAGCGGATGAAAGGGACCTCGAAATGGAAAACCAGCTAGGGGCTTTCCACTTGGTCACACCAAAAAAAAAAAGAAGCTATGAGAAGAAAAGGAAATGACCAGACTCTGAGCAAGACTGGCACAGCACGAACTATAAGGGCAAAAGGGGGAAATCACTGGTACCCCGGAACCTTATAGTTGCACTATAAAAGGAGAAGGGAATTCATGCTGAGGGGGGGGGGGGACAGATTTCGATCAACTAATTTCTTTATTCAGAGATTCATTGCCATTTTTTGTTGGTTTCTTAAAAGACATGGAGCCGTAGGAAGAACTCTGTAAAGTTTAAGGAAAACAAAGGGACTGCTCCTGGTATCCCAAAGACAACCACTATAGCACATACTCGGATTCAAGATTTTCAAACTTTGCAAGTCTTGGAAGCTTGATTAGCTATCAAAGTCTGTAATTTTTGAACTTAGTTGAACCTTGTATCACATCTTAGTGAGCACTGTAATCATAACTAAAGAAAATTAATGAAATGCCTCCCTCTAATTCGAGGATCTCTAACTTTTTCTTATATTGTATTTTATTTGCTGTGCATTTCCTTGTTGTTGAACTGTCATTCAATGCGGATATTTTCGTTTGTTAGTTTACTTGTGTTTTAGGGAGCTCGCTTTGTGCACTACTTGGTTCTTAAACAGCCTTTTAGCTGCGGTGAACCAAGCCCGGTCTACCAAAAAACACTTATTTGGCCCAGGATCTTTGGGCCACTGTGCTAATAAAAAAGGCACTCTCACAAGTTGATACTTCACAACTTTGTTCCTTTGATTGGATCCTAAACAGTGGTGTCATTGATCATATGGTCCATTCCCTTCAATTCTTTACTTCTATCACTTCCATTGTCCACATCTCTGTTAAACTCCCTAATGGAGATATGGCCAAGGTCACTTACATAGGCACAGTCAAATTAACCTCCACTTTAACACTTGAAAATGTGCTTTGCATTCCAACCTTCTCCTTCAATCTTGTATCCATTAGCAAACTAACTCAGTCTCTTTGTTGCTATATTTTTTTGTCACATTATTGTTTTATCAAGGACTTGCAGCCTTGGAGGATGATTGGGTGGGGTAAGAAGCTAGGAGGCTTATACACATTACAGCTAGTAGATTCAATCCTTCCTCAGTGAATTTTTGATGTGCTGTCCAAATTTTCTTCACTTAGTTTTGTGAATTCTACTACTTCTTGTAATTCAGATCTTGTAATGGATAACACTAGTCTTTGGCATAGCAGGTTAGGTCATCCCTCTTTTCAAAGATTGGTTTTGTTACAATATGTTGTACCTAAAATCAACACTTACAATTATAATAAGTCTTTTGATTGCATTATCTGTCCACTTGCAAAACAAAAGAGATTGCCATTTCCATCTTCTGCACACAGTTCTATTTCATGCTTTGATTTAGTGCATGTTGACATTTGGGGACCCTACTCTACTCTGTCCTTAAATGGTTCAAAATATTTCCTTTCTATTATGGATGATTTTAGTAGATGCACTTCGGTTTTCTTGATGCCACACAAATCAGATGCTTTTGGTTTAATTCAGTCCTTTTATAATATGGTTGTTAATTAGTTTCACACCACTATCAAAGTGATTATATCTGATAATGGTCCAGAATTTTCTTTACATTCCTTTTATGCCTCCAAAGGTATTATTCATTAGCTACCTTGTGTTGAAACTCCTCAGCAGAACTCTATTGTTGAGAGAAAACATCAACACCTCTTAAATGTGGCTGGGCTTTAAGATTTCAAGACAATTTACCATTAAAATTTTGGGGGGATTGTATTCTCACTGCCACATATCTCATCAATAGAATTCTTAGTCCTTTATTAGGAAATATTACACCTTATGAAAAGCTTTTAGGCCATCCACCCACTTACTCACATCTTAGAGTGTTTGGTTGTCTTTGTTATGCCTCTACCTTAACTAGAAACAGTACCAAGTTTGATCCTAGAGCTAAAGCTTGTATTTTTCTTGGTTATTCACATGGTGTAAAAGGATATAAGTTGTATGACTTGGAGACCAAAACCTGCTTCCTATCAAGAGATGTTGTTTTCAAGGAATCTGTTTTCCCTTTTAAATCTTGGACTTCCAAGTCAACTTCTTTTTCTCTTGTTAACCATTCTGTTTTTCCATCTTAACAATGCACCCTAGACCAGTCATTCCTTCTTCCATATGTTTTTGTTGAGTTTTCCCTAACTCCTAAACTTTCTAATATTACTGTGCCACCTAATGAGTTTCCTGATTTAGTGCATTCCCATGATGAATTTTCACATTCCAATCCTCCTATTGATTTCACTTTGTGTCCTGCTACTAAATCTATTGTTTTTAAGCTTGTTGCTCCTGATGTTGTCCCTATTAGACAGTATTCTAGGGTTCACAAACCTCCCACTTATTTGAGAGATTATTGTAGAGAGGGAAAATTTTTGACTTATTACAAGCTGATACGTCATACTACCAAGTTCACAAAATACAGTCAATTACAAAGCGCCATATATTACTGCTAGGTTTTGTTATTACTACTTAGAAACTAATAGAAATTTGCCAAGTATCATGCAAAAACCAATCACGCATCAGTGCATGCAAGCGATGGCATAATCAGCCTCACACATGTAAGCGATGACATAATCACGCATCAGCGCATGCAAGTGATGACATAATCAGCCTCACACATGTAAGCGATGACATAATCAGTCCAGCACGTGTAAGCAATGACATAAGTGAATCAATCAGGCTGTGACATGTGTCACCAATCAAACTCCGCCACGTGTCGTTCACCCACCCCCAAACTCCTATAAATAGAAGCCTTCCTAAGGCATTTAGAGGAAACCAAGACATCTTAAGAAGACACCTTGAAGACATCTTGAGTTTAGAAGTCCAGAAGCTCTGCTGGAATCAAGCCCTGAAGCCTCCAGCAACTTTAAGAACTTTAACCTTCAAATACGAAGAGCATTCAAAGCAAAATCATCCAAACTACCTACCTAGATCTCAAAGTTTATTGGAATCAAGCTCAAAAGCCTCTAGAAACCTTAACAAACCATAAATCAGCGAAGCTCTACGGATTCAAGCCTCTAAAGTACCGAAGAACTTTCACCATAAAACCTTCAACTACGAAGAACATTCGAAGAGGAATCATCCAAATCATATTCCTAGATCTCAAAGTTCATTGGAATCAAGCTCAAAGGCCTCTAGAAACATCAACAAATCACAAATTAGTGAAGCTCTACGAATTCAAGCCTTTAAAGCCCCGAAGAACTTCCACCACAAACCTGAGACAAAAGGAAAGAACACACGAAGAACACAAAGAACACGAAGAACACACAAAGAATGTGAAGAACAAAGACTTTCTAACAAGCTCATAGCCAGAGATTCATTGTAATTCTGTTTCAAAGATCTTCGATCCATTATTCAGCAAAATTGAAGTATATTTGGTGTTCGAATTAAAATCACATTACCACGAATCCAATTAACAAATCTTTTAAGGAGATCGATGGCGTTCTTTGAGCTTGGATTGCAAGGATAGACTTTCTGAAATTTCTACTGTAGAGATGTGCATCCAAGGCATGCACTGGGGACTTCTTTACATCCTCCAAGGGATAAAGCCCTGAACATTTGAAGAGCTAGCAACTTGTGCGCATGACATGGAGTTGAGCATTACTAGCCGCAGAAATACAAAACGTCCCATACTTGAGGAAAGTAGAAGGGAAGTAAGGAGGAATGATAGGAATGCAAAAAACAATCTTAAAGACTCAATGGTTGTTAACACAACTATAGTTAAGGTTCCAAGAAGAGGAGCGAAGGCGAATCAAAAACAGCTTGAAGGATGGCAAAAGAACGAAGTGCGTTGCCAGACTTTTAAGGAACGTGAGCAAAAAACATATCCATTCCCTGATGAAGATGTGCCAAACATCTTAGAACAACCATTGCAATTGAAGCTAATCAAACTGCTAGAATGCAAGTTACCAAAAGACAAGGGGAAAGTTGATGACCCTAACTATTGCAAATATCATTGCATCATTGGCCACCCAATTCAAAAATGCTTCGTCTTCAAAGAACAAATCATGAAGTTTGCCAAAGAAAACAAGATTGATCTAGACTTTGATGAAGTTGTTGGGTCAAACCATGTGACCGTTGCTTGTGATGTACTTACAACTCTCAGGCAGGGGGCAAACACCAACGAAGCTCACAAGTTGATCGACAATGATGATGTAAGGATCGGCCCCATCAATGGGAAGTTCCTCAAACGCTTCTATGCTTGAAAGTCGAGGATTGCTCCTTGGTAAGAGTTTAAACTGCCCACTGTAGCGCTATAAGAGTACATAATATCTTCCCATTACCTTTAAAAGTGTACCAATAAGAAGAAATTAATCCCACTCTATGTCACCAATTGCTAGTGTGGTGTAGTGGTTGGATGCCCATGTCGCCCTTGAGGCTAAGGTCTTGGGTTCGATTAGTGGTGATACCCACTATTACACACTGAGCCCTCCTTTTTGCAACCAAAAAAAGAAAAAGAAAAACAACAACAACAACAACAAAAAACTTTTGAACTACGTAATGACTTGATCCCTCTCCAGGTACGTAGGTAACTTGGTATCATTTACCAAGTTCAGTCACATGAAAAAAAGGACTTGCCTATCTAACTTAAAGAGTTTCTCCATAGGCCATCAACGTGCTTTCAATAACCCTTTGATTGGCAAGGCGTCACTTAAGATCAGTCAATTGCTCACTACATGATTCTCAAAGATCATTGTGGTAGAAAATGACAGTTGCAAAGAATTGGGAATGAAGTTAGCATGGCATTGCCCCTCTTTTGTGGACATCCTCCCATGTCTCTAAAGTATGCTTTGCATCACTTATCTCTTGGAGACATCTTCTTGTACCTTGCAAGTCTAAGCTACATCGTCTCTCTTCTAAGTTGTGCCACTTCACAACTCTAAAATTTAAATCACATCATCTCCCTTCTGAGTGATGTCGTTTCACATTATGTCTTTGAAATCTAGACAACGTCGCCTTCCTCCAACATTTGAAGTTGGTGTTGCATCATCTCTCCTCTAAGGACATTTTCGTGCAATGTCAAAGTCTTGACGGCATTCTCCTCACATCTTCAAGGTTTTGTTAGCATCTCTTTGCATCCTCAAAGTCTTGATGGGAGTTTCTTGAAACTTCAAGGTTTTGTTGGCATCTTCTTGCATCTCCAAAGTCTTAATGAAAGCTTCTTGCATCTTTAAAGTCATGTTGGCATCTTTAAAATCTTGATGTCTGGCTACAGTGCTATGTACCCTCGATGTCTAAACTATGTTGCCTTTAAAAATTGGCACTAATGCAACTTCAAAGGCCAATGTTGGCATGGCTTCAGTGCAAATAAAGTGTTGACGTGGCTCCATGGAAAAAATGAAGTGTTGATGTGGCTTCATGGCAAAAATGAATTTCAGTAGACAAGAAATGGTGATGCTTCAATACAAATGCAATAGTTGGTCCAACTTCATGACAAAGACAAGTGTGGATCACCTTCATACAAAAACAAGTACTAGCATCACTTCATTGCCGACACCAGAGCCAGTATGACTTCAAAGACAAGCATTGATGATAGCATTGTTGCTTAGCTTAATATCCTTATGGAAATGTTGTTGTAAAGACGGATATCACTAAAAGATTGTAACAACATGAAGGCATATGTCACTGCAAGAACGTTTCTATCAATGAAATGCAAAGCTACCAAATGAAGGCAAACACTTCTATGAGAACGTCAGAGTAAAGTTTGATCTCAAAACTCAAAGATTAAGGAAATTGTGCTGCAAAACAAAAGCAAGCAAAAAAAAATTGTTAGGGAAAAGATCTCATAGCACATTAAATAAAAAAAAAATAAAATAAAATCTTGAAAGCAGGAGAAGAAAGCTAAATGTTCAGCATGTGCCTAAGTGATGAAGGAAGGAAATAGCCTGCCTTTATATAGAAAATTTTTGAGACAACAGACAAGAAAAATGAAGAATTTTAGCAAACTATTAAATGGTTCCACCAATTGGCCAACGAAAAAAATTATGTTCACGTTTCAGAAATGTGAAAACAATTGGAGCTCAAAGTCAAATTTTGCAAACTCAAATGCACTCAAAGTTAGGGAAGTCTGCACCAAATTTTGAAATGAAAAAGGATATTCATCCATAGAGACAGAAGATGATGGCTCACTACCTACTCACAAGTCTGAATCTTGGCACCATCCTGTCAGGGTGGCCACCGCCAAAGCAGGCGAAAAGGCTATAAGTCCAACAATGATCCACGGCCTTCTCTATCAAATCTGTGCAAATTAGTTCAGGATTTCACAAAAATGAACCCACAAGGACCTTAAACGGACAAAGATCTACAATGACCAGGAAAATCAACCTCAAAAGCCAGCCACACACTGCCACAAGCTTCGAGGATCGTGGCATCCTCCTTCAATTTTGTGCAAATCAGGCCACCGATTAAGAAAATAGGAACCACCACTAGATCTAGCGACCCTAGATCGGTATAACCCAAAATTTCGAGCCCAAAAATGCCACCACGCGCTGTCACGCGCCACCAGAAGGTCCGGTATTCACCAACGTTGGTTCACACGCCCAAACGGAGATGCCACGTGCTTTGACGTGCATACACGCTGCACTAGCCAATAGCAGGCACCAATGACGTCATCCACTGACTTGACCCGTTTGTTTAGCCCGACACGGATCCGTGACCCGAATTCGAACCGCCTGCCTGGAAAAAAAAAAAAAAAAAGGTTTGACCAAGTTGAACTTTGACTTCAACCAAAAAGTCAAAAATTTCAAAATGGACCTATCCTTCTTAATTTTTCGAGTACATTCCAATTTTGAGATCCGTTTCTTCATTCGAAACTCATAAATTGCACAAACATCCAATTTCCAGAAAGTTGACTTTTTGCACAAATCTTAACCAAAAGTCAAAATTTTTATGAATGACCAATCTTGCTCAATTTTTCGCGTACATTCCAATTTTGGAGTCCGTTTTGTCATTTGAGATTTGGAAATTATACAAATGATTCAATTCCAAGATAGTTGACTTTTGTATTGAAGTCGACCCAAAGTCAAGATTTTAAAGTCAAACTTGTCTTGCTCAATTTTTCGCGACTTGAAAATCACCAATCTAACTCACATCTTCGAAGTACTAACAATGTCCAAAGCTTAAGCTCCCAAGATCAAAATTTGAGATTCATCCATTTAGTTTGGATCCCCTCAAGGTTATTCTCCAGACTTCATCAAGACTTTCCTTATAAAGTACAAATGAACTCTCACAAGTGTGTCTTAAACTTAAAATTACATTGAGTCACCAGTTCAACCTACAATTCTCGTTCGGTGCCTACCAGTCTTCAACCTACCATTCCCCTTTCGGTGCCAATCATTCCAACCTACCGTTCGATGCCTACTAGTCAGGAACCTACCATTCTCACCAAAAATTCTCATCCGCCATTCTCAGCTACCCATCTACCTTTCTTAATCTCTCCACTATAAATAGAAGGGTCGGGTCCGTTGAAAACTCATTAAGAAAAACACACTGAGTCATGAAATGAAGATTTGCTTCTTTCAAATTTTCAAGTCCTTATTCTCACAACCATTTCTCACTATGGCCTCATCATTCTCAACACCTAGCAACCAATATTGCTTCATAATTAGTTTGAAATCAACCTTCTCATAGTTCAGTAGAAATCCTCTTCACAACATCATTGTAGTTTTGAGATCCAAACAAATTTTGTTTCTCCCCTTAACGACCACAGTTGTCCATAAAATTACTCATAACAAGGTTGGGGTTGTCGTTCCATGCTTCCTCAGATTTGGTTAGCCAGGAAATCCCAGTCCAACAGAGTTGTTCCTAAGCTCTAGGCTCCCATAGTCTCTCTCCAATTGCTTGGTCTTCCAGCAGAAGCAGCGGTTCGAAACAAACAGCAACTTGGTTGGTTTCTAAGACCAAAATCACAAGTTTGCTCCATCTTTCATTTTTCTGTGCTTTTCCAACAAGTGGCAGTAGGTGAAGATGGTAAAAAGTGTTGGGGTATCCTACAAATTGTCTTCCATCCAACACTTGAAACAACCTCCAAGGCACCAGCTCCTCAGAATTCAACCTTTGGTGTCGGTAAATGGTCACCAAAGCCTTATCCCATGTCCCTACCAGTGTGAGACCCAAAGGTCATCGTTGTTGGTACCTCAAAACACACTTTCTAGAATTACTCTAACTTAAAATCAGCTTGAAGTATTTCAAAAAGTACTCTTCTGAAATTACTTCAACTTAACATTCATTGGCATGGTCCCATCACGCAAGCACATTCAATGACTTGTTGCCGGACCTCATTCAACATACAATCAATCCTATATTCAAAGGTGTACTTCCCAAAAACACCTACACCAGAGAGTCCCCAACATACAGGGCTAGCGCCATGGTGTCATATGTTTCACCCATTCACTTTGCTTCATCGCCATCTTCTTCACCACCAACATCAGCATACTCAGAATCCATAAGTTTCTAAAATTACCTCAACTTAACCTGAGTGAAACAAAGACACATGCGCATTCAATCACTTTCCCACATGTCCTCTTTGTAATCCAAAGTATACTCTTTTGAGATAACTTCACCAGGAGTTCTTAAAAATGCAAGGCCAACCCCATGACTCTACATGCTGTACCCAGCCACCATCCTTGCATCTTCCCCATCTTCTAAACCTGTGATCGCTGCCAAAGATCTAAAACATTCTTCTGAAATTACCTCAGCTTAACCTCTGCTAGAATGATTTAATCTTGCAAGTACATCCAACTTCTTGCAAATAACTTTCAACCTCACTAACCTACTTCAAATACCATGGAACACTCTTTTGAAATTATTTCGACTTAATCTCTGCTGAGAAGGCTTAGTCACGCAAGTACATTCGAATACTAGTAGACCCCTTTTCGGTCTCATCAAAGCCTTTCATATGGGTGGGTCTACTCTTCAGAAATTATTTCATCCTACTGAAAGCTCCACCACCTTCAACTACTTTGCTTAAAGAGTCAAGTGTAAAAGTCCGTTTTTGAAACTCATTCCCACACCACAAATTTGAAACTGTGTGCGTGAATGAGTCTCGATGAGGCATTTATAGAAAGGGAAAATTCCTAACCTACTACAAGCTGACACGTCACACTACCAAGTTTACAAAATAGAGCCAATTACAAAGTGCCACGTATTACTGCTAGGTTTTGCTATCACTACTTAGAAACTAACAGAAATTTGCTAAGTGTCATGTAAAAACCAATCACGCATCAACGCATGTAAGCGATGACATAATTAGTCTAGCACGTGTAAGCGATAAGATAAGCAGATCAATCAGGCTATGACATATGTCACCAATCAGACTCCGCCACGTGTCGCTCACCCACCCCTAAACTTCTATAAATAGAAGCCTTCCTAAGGCATTTAAAGGACACCAAGACATCTCAAGAAGACACCTTGAAGACATCTTAAGTTTAGAAGTCCAGAAGTTCTGTTGGAATCAAGCCCTGAAGCCTCTAGCAACTTCAAGAACTTCAACCTTCAAATACGAAGAACATTTGAAGCAAAATCATCCAAACTACCTGCCTAGATCTCAAAGTTCACTGGAATCAAGCTCAAAAGCCTTCAGAAACCTCAACAAACCACAAATCAGCGAAGCTCTACGGATTCAAGCCTCTAGAGCACCGAAGAACTTTCATCACAAAACCTTCAAATACGAAGAACATTCGAAGAGGAATCATCCAAATCATATTCCTAGATCTCAAAGTTCACTAAAATCAAGCTCAAAAGCCTCCAGAAGCATCAACAAATCATAAATCAGTGAAGCTCTACGGATTTAAGCCTTTAAAGCCCTGAAGAACTTCCACCATAAACCCTCAAAAGGGAAAAGCACACGAAGAACACAAAGAATACGAAGAACACATAAAGAACATGAAGAACAAAGAATTTCTAACAAGCTCATAGCCAGAGATTCATTGTAATTCTGTTTCAAAGATCTTCGATCCATTCTTCAGCAAAATTGAAGTATATTTGGTGTTTGAATCAAAATCACAATACCACAAATCCAATTAAAAAATCTTTCAAGGAGATCAAATCATAGGATCACTCTTTTGTAATTACAAAGAAATGTACCACACATTCATCAATCCAAATTCACATTTGTGCAACTATTTTACTTATTTCATTTATTTCAAACTAGAAATTTAGTCGTCCACAATTATCATTGTAATCTTTTGCTACTCTAGCTAGCCTCGGCTTTGCTCACCTCATCAAATTACTCCTTTGCTCATAGCCCAAGTATATTGTATCCTCTCTCTTCCACTCTTTCTTATGATAAGCTTTCTTCTTCTCACAAAGCCTTCTCCATATCCTTGACTATTCACAAAGAACCTACTACCTATGCTCAAGCCATTTTGGATCCTTGAGGGTAGGATGCTATGCAAGCTGAAATTAAGGCATTGTAGGCTAATCACACATGGGTTATGACTACTCTTCCACCTAGCAAGGTTCCCATAGGTTGTAAGTGGGCTTTTAAAATCAAGCTTAAGGCAAATGGGACAATTAAGAGGTATAAAGCCAAAATGGTGGCTAAGGGGTATTCTTAAACTAAAGGTGTTGATTTTTATGAGACTTTTTCTCTTGTTGTCAAGTTTACCATTGTTAGGACTTTTCTTGTAGTGGCTGCCATTTAAAGTTGGCCAGAGATTCATTGTAAGGAAGTCTTTATGGTGACTTGGATAAGGAAGTCTACATGGTTCCACCACCTAGATTTGGCAACAAAGGGGAGGTATGCAAACTTACAAAGTCCTTATATGGACTTAAACAGGCTAGTAGGCAATTGTATGGGGTTGGGCCCCCAAGTCCCAAGGGCCTCGGGCCCAAACCTCGAGATAAGTTATTAAACCCTGCCCCCATCTCTAGTCCTTTAGCCTTAATCCAGACACCCTAGGGCCCAATCTGGGCCCCAAAGCTGAAAAAGGACTTTGCTAGTTTGAATACCCCAGGAAAATTTCCCCTCCCCCTCGATCGTCCATGACCTAGTTGGGGGTATCATTGCTCGGATATACCTTATGCCCAGTTACTCAAAAGTGCCTTCGAGAATATCGCTGCCGAGCGGGATTTTGGAGGTGGGAATCAATTCCAATGCCACTACCACTTCGCCACCAGAAACCCACCTAAAGATGATAGAATTGGACCTCCATTTGCACTAATAAAGGGGAGTAATCATAACACCTCCACTTATCTAAGGCTATAAATAGGAGAAATAAGAGAGATTTGGGGGTTGGCAATTCTAGGGAGAACACTAAGAGAAAAGAGTAAGCATTCAAAGAGTCATGAGGAAAAGAGAAAGACTTGTGGAAACATGAGTGTATTTGGGTCACCCGAGCATAGGACCACCCATAGTAGGAAACCTAAAAGCCCACAAAACAAATAAATTGTAAGCCTAAGTAGAGGTTAAGCCCAATAGCCATATTTTGGGTACCCACAGCAATGGTTTGCCAAGCTCTCATCCACAATCATTGATCATGGCTTTCTTCAATCCAAATCAGACTATTCAATGTTTACCCAAGTTAAAAAGAGCTTTATCATCATTCTTTTAGTTAATGTTGATGATATATTGATAACAAGTAATAATGTTGATGCTATGAATGCTTTCAAGTAGTTTCTAGACAACAAGTTCAAACTCAAGAACCTTGGTACCCTGAAATTCTTTTTTGGGACTTGAAGTGGAAAGAACTACTGAAGGGATTCTCTCTGTCAGAGAAAGTTTAACCTTGAATTGCTATTAGACATGGGTTTATTGGCTTGCAAACCTTCAAATGTACCCATGGAGCAGTCAGTCAGATTGAGCAGTAGTAATTGAGATGGAGTACGTACCCAGACCATTCCTTGTATAGAACATTGGTAGGAAAGATTTTGTATTTAACTCTTACAAGGCCTGACATAAGCTTTTCTGTTCACAAGCTGAGTCAATTTATGAGTGCTCCTAAAATGCCTCATCTTCAAGCAACTTATAAGATTCTCAAGTACTTGAAGAAGACTCTAGGTCAGGGTCTCTTTCTGCATGTAGAATCCTCCTTGCAGCTGATATTTTATTGTGATGCAGATTAGGTAGCTTGTGTGGATACCATAAGGTTAATTTCTAGCTTCTGTGTGTTCCTAGGTGAATCCTTGATATCATGGAAGTGCAAGAAGCAGCAAGTAGTCTCTAGATCATCTGCTAAGTCAGAATATAGAGCCATGACCACTGTGACTAGTGAAATAGTGTGGTTGATTGTTTTACTTAGCACTTTTGGTCACATACACAAAGAGCCAACCTTTCTTTACTGTGATAGCAAGGCTGCCTTATACATTGCTACCAATTCTGTGTTTCATGAGAGAACCAAACATATAGAGATTGATTATCACTTCATTAGGGAGAAAATCCAAGATGGAGTGATCAAAATCTTTTATGTGCCTACAAGACATCAATTGGCAGACCTATTCACCAAGCCTCTCAACCAAAAACAATTCTTGTATCTCTTGTCCAAGATGAACTTAATCAACATATACAGTTCCTCTTGAGGGGGAGTGTTAGATGATGTATTGTAATTCCACATTGGGATGTATTGTAGTTCAGTAGAGTAGAGTAGCAAATCTGTTAGTATAATACCCAAACTGTAAGTCGTTTATGTGTACAGTGATGCTAAACTACAAGTAGTTTTTGTATAGTGAAGTTAGTTAGAGTTAGAAGACAGGTGGTATCTCTCTATTGGTCAGTAGATTAGTTAGTTATTTGTTAGTATTTTCCCGCTTCTCTCTGCTTCAGATATAAATATGATGTCGCGGAAGCCTGAAGAGAAGCACACACGATGCTCTCTTTGATGGACAGAAACTAAACTGTTAGTTCCTGGATAGTAAACCTCGAATCCACGAGGGGTTCCTTGAATCCACAAGGTGATAGGTCTGGAATCCACCAGAGAACACAAAAGACACAAGTCTGAATTTTTATTGATAATAAACTATGAAAAACGTTTACAGACTTAAGGGCCTATTTAAGGGCTCCTTAAAACTTGACTGACAAGAAAATATAATCTAAAATAACTCCTAATTGATACCTAACCATAACAGGAATCAAATTTGACCTAAAAAGCATTAAATGCACCTAAAAACAAGGAAATAAATCACCTAAACCTAAAATAACGTTTTTTTACATAAAAATACCAAAAATAATAATTTACAATAATTAAATAGTAAATTGTGTCCTACATCAGACCCCTCCACTTGAAACAAACTCGTCCTCGAGTTCATCTTTGAAATCTGCAATCTCCCATGCCAAGAGAACAAATACTTTGAATACTTCATCTTCTTTGTCTTCTTGCCAAACTTAAAAGTCATTAATTGGGCAACTTGAACTTCTTCTCTCTTGATCTTCATGTAATTGACAATATTCACCAAATAGGAGTCAATGATCAAATCAAATCTTTCCACCCCAATAAAATCAATAAACTTTGTTTCAGAGTCTCCCAATAAAATAATAGGAGTTTGAATGTTGCAATCATCTAAATTGATTTCATCGAGATTGTTGACACCTTCCTCTATAATTTCTTCTTTAATGGTCTCTACTATCTCAACCTCAAGATCTTTCTCTATAATAGGGTCTTCATTAATCTCCTCCACAATCTTGATTTCAAATTCTTCTTCCATAGTAAGACCTCCATTAATTTCCTCAAAAACCTCTATAATTTCTTCTTTGACTTCTACATATTTTTCAAGAACAATATTTTCTTCAACATTCAACTCTTCCTTTAATGGTGGAATATTTGGCTCTTCAAAATAACTCAAGTATGAACTTCTTGGCCAATAATAATCTTGTATTGTATACGACAAGATTTCTTCACAATCCAAAGGATAAAATTTGATAGCAAGCATCTTTTTCATCCTTGGCCATGAACGAATTTTGTCTTTACCTTGTCGAATTCTATCAGATTGTACTCGTTCCCACCAACATAAGGCATACTTACTAAGTTTATACAAAGCAAGTCCAACTTTTCTCTCATAACAAATATTCTCATAGTCAAATAAATCCTCAAGATCAAGTAACCAATCAAGAAAATCTTCTTTTAAAAAATAACCATTAAAACTTGCAATTCTCTTATAAGGTCTATATGAAATTTGCTTACCAATAGGTTGCCCGTGAGTTATGTCTCCGTTGCAGTTATCCCTATTGGTTCCATTCTTCAACGGCGCCATCCTAGCATAGATATTTGTGAGTGCTTGTTGTACGTCACGTAATACTCGCTAAGTTATTCGTCGTTGTTGTGGTGGTGGTTACCGTCTCGCTGGTTAGCAATCAGACCAGGGTAAGTCAAGGCTCTGATACCAACTGATGTCGCGGAAGCCTGAAGAGAAGCACACACGATGCTCTCTTTGATGGACAGAAACTAAACTGTTAGTTCCTGGATAGTAAACCTCGAATCCACGAGGGGTTCCTTGAATCCACAAGGCGATAGGTCTGGAATCCACCAGAGAACACAAAAGACACAAGTCTGAATTTTTATTGATAATAAACTATGAAAAACGTTTACAGACTTAAGGGCCTATTTAAGGGCTCCTTAAAACTTGACTGACAAGAAAATATAATCTAAAATAACTCCTAATTGATACCTAACCATAACAGGAATCAAATTTGACCTAAAAAGCATTAAATGCACCTAAAAACAAGGAAATAAATCACCTAAACCTAAAATAACGTTTTTTTACATAAAAATACCAAAAATAATAATTTACAATAATTAAATAGTAAATTGTGTCCTACATCAAAATAGCAGAGCTTGCTTATTGATGATCAATGTACATACAGATTCTTAGATATTTTCTCTCTCTTTGGCTTACTCCATTGATGAATCTTGGTGTGTGCATAAATTCTAACATAGGCATCATTCCCATGCACAAACAAGTACGCTAAACGTATCTTAGTAATGTCAAATACTTGCAGAGTAACTTTGCTCCAGTGGATGAGTTGAAAGAAGCCCTTCAGATCATCAACATTGAAGGAAAAATTCCAGATAATTTCCCAGAAGGTGTCTACATCAGAAATAGTACTTACTAGACCTTTACATATATTATATATTGCCCTACATTTCCTGATATAGTAATATTCTTTTTACACTTAGAAGAAATGTCATTAACATCCATAGATGGACTTATCTGTCCTTGTTGCTTATTTTAATGGCAAATAATACATAAGAAGAGAATAAATATATACTGGAAATCTTTTAAATATTTTTGTATGGATGTGTAGTGTGAAGAAATCTGTGTTGATTTGTGTAACACAATCACAGTGATAAGAATCTAGATTTTGAGAAAGATAAGCTCTGTTTGTGAGATAAGAAAAGACTGACAGAAAGGAAAAGAAAATGAGAGAAAGATCAAGAATGAGAGAGAGAGAGAGAGAGAGAGAGATATTTGACAAAAGAGAAAATCTGTATTCTTTGTATTAAATGAATAACTTTGGGTATACAAGAGTATTTATAAGTCACTGAGCCTATCTAACAGCATAACTATCATTCCACAATTTGTGGATCTTATAACAGAATCCATAACAGAATTACAACTGCATTTTGGCTCCAGTTTTAACAGCTTCAGTCCACAAGTAATACGACATTGTTTCATCCTTCAGATGCTTAAATAATTGTCACTTAAAAACGGTGCGCTGCATGTTAAGTAAAACGGTGCGCTGTGTTTTTATCTTTAAGTGAAACGGTGCGTTGCATTGGTCATTTGAAGTTCATCTTCAACCTTGCGCCCACTGTGTGTAAGTCAGCCATTGTCATCCTCCTTTGGTTTCTTCGAACTTGATCTGCCATGAACATTAACTTAGTGTAGGTGACTTTGAAGTTTGAATGGCGCATATATTAGACGTTACTCCTAGAAAATACTGGCATACAAAACAAATTTGATGGGAATATCGCTGATTTTGGATTATTGTATGTATATGGTAACCCAAGGCTGACGTACAATATTGTATATTTTATGGGATGAAAGCAAAACTTTTCGACCAACAAACTGCGATAATTAACTACAAGCGGCAAAGAATAAAAACGGTAGAGTATTATATTTAATAAGCATTGAATAATCCGGGCCTACCTATAACCTTGTAGTTCAGGGTTTGAATGATATGTACTATTTGCTTGTATTTACTATAATCCTGATACTAATGGTGACAGAATCAAGATTTTAGTTTATAAGGAACAAGGTTAAAATTAAATATTTTGACAAAGAAGAGAGAAGATGATGATGATGATGATGAAGAAGATGAAGAAGAAGATGAAGATGATTAAAACATAAAGAAATCATCGGCTCCACATGCATTCAGGGAGAAAAGAGGGGTTACAGATTCAGAGAGATCTCCACCCCTCTGTCCCTTCCTCTGAGAGCAGAACCTCATTGGTTAAAATTAAATATTGAAAACAAAGTTTATTCTAAAAAAACTAAACCAAAAAATTAGACTAAAGTTACATTTTCCCATTTATGTTTAGGGTTGTTTTTATTTTGACCTTTAACATTTGATTCCCTTTTTAAGAGGTGCCTATCATCTATCTCTTTTTTAGTCTCACTCAAGTGTAGATGAGTCCTAACACATCACCTTCTAACGCCAGCCATCAAAAATAAGCCACATCACTCATGTTTGGACGAAAAAAAAAACTCTAAATCTAAAAATGACACTGTATTAGTCCAAGAGTGAGGCTTAATTACCAACTAACTAGAAGTAAAAGTGTGGCTAAATGATTCATTTAACTTTGATTCATTACAGGACCAAACCCCCTTTTCGGAGGACTGAAAATGACTAAAGTCCATGTTTGGAAGCTCAAGTCACATTTGGGTAGAAGGACAAGGAATGCTTCATGTTTTGTATTTTAATAAAGATGGTGATGGGAGCTGGAATGTTGTCTACAACAAGAGACATGTTGAAACCGAAACATTCAAGCTAGAAAAGCGGAAAAAATTGCCAAATGTCCTTTTTGGGCAAAATAAGCAGCGTTTTGCCCTATTTTTCAAACTAATTAGGGAAATGCCCCTCTTTTGAAAATCGATTTTCTTAAAATCGAATTAGGCCCTATAGTGGTGTTTTTAAGGAACTTATAATGACGTTTTCAGGACCTATAATGGCGTTTTGTAACTCGATTTACATAAAATCGAGTTATAGGTAAAAAAAAAAAAATTAAAAATATTGCCTATAACTCGATTTAATGGAAGTCGAGTTACAAAACATCACTATAGGTCCTGAAAACGTCACTATAGACTCCTTAAAAACACTGCTATAGGCCCTAACTCGATTTAAGAAAATTGATTTTCAAAAGAAGAACATTTCCCTAATTAGTTTGAAAAATAGGACAAAATGCTCATTGTTTGCCCAAAAAGGGCATTTAGCAATTTTGTCCCTAGAAAAGCAAAGAAATAAACCGTCCTTTCTCTCAACCATTGAAGGCGATTCTGCGGCTATTTTGTTTGCCTATCTATTAAATTTGGTAAGCAAATCAATTTTAAGTCATTTTAAAATAAGTAACCTTTTTTTTTTTCAAGATTGTCATTGTGGATTAAATATTGATTCAAACTAATAGCTTATAGATTTCCCAAAGCTAATAGCCATAAAGTGCACACACTTTTATTATTTATGTTGACTAAATTGCAATTTACAAGTTTATTTATGATCCAATTATTTTGTTGAAACTGAAAACTTTTTGTTGAAAGTATTTTCAATAAAGATAAAAATTACCTAAAATATTACAGTAGGACCCATGAATAGTACTAAAAAGTGCAGTGGGACCTATGAATAGTAAAAAAAATAAACTTAATAGTAAAATAAGTTGACAAAAATAATTTTTGCCAAACGTGTCCGTTTGTCAAAAATTTTCAATTTTAGCAAAAAATATATAATTCCTGTTAGAATGTATATATTAGAATAAATTTAATCATGGCCCATAACTAAAATTTGCAAGAAACTTGTGAGATAAAAGCTTTAGCTAAATTGTTTGATAACTTTTATTTGAATTTTGCAGTTGAGGTTTGGCAAAGTAAACAAATACATAAGCAACACCAACATTTTCGAGCATTCAGGGAAATTCTACTCCATTGCAGAAAATCACATGCCCCAGGAGATTGACATTTTAACATTAGACACTTTAGGCAATTGGGATGTCAATGGAGCCTGGAAACGACCATTTACCAGCCACCCAAAGGTCCCTCTCTGCATAAGTATTCAAAAACTATTGAACATTCACTCGATGTTAGAGTTACATAAATTTTGATTATTTCATTTGTCTTCCAGGTACAGAGATCTCTAGGTACTGAAGAGCTTGTTATTGCCTGGGGTAGATGCTACCAAACCTTTCCTTGAATTGGGAGTGATTTCTGGTATATATGCTCAAAAATAATATTTCTTATGATCCTTGTAAAGTGTTGTGACAGTTTAATGAGCATGGCCTATTTCCCTTTTTTGAAGCTGATGGAAAGAAATTGGTTCACAAAGTGGATCTCAAACTGGATAGGTGTAGCATTTGTCATGACATAGGGCTCACCCAAAGGTAAGTTAGTGAGATTAATTACTTTGTATGAGATTGAGTTTTGAAATATTTCGTGCCAAATAGTAATTGAAATCAAATTAGTCCTACTAAGTTGTGCTTTCGATTTGCAGGTACAATGCGATCGTGGATTTTCCACTAACTATAGACATAAAGAGACTAATTAGCAAGAGGCCCGTGAGTGTCCTTGTCCTTTGAATCCACTTTATAAAATGTAAAAACATCAATATATGTGTAAACAAAAATTTAAGCAACTTTTCAATTATGTGTAGATTAATAAAGTACAGTAAGGAAGAATATGCAAAGATTGGGATAATTCCTTGTTAGGACATATGCGATTCACTTGTTAGGAACATATGTCACTATTTTATGTAATTGGCTAATCTTTTGATAAAACGCATTTTACTTGTATTTGGGTAGATCTAGGTGTTTTTAATATTTCAAGAAATAAGATTTCAAGATTAAGTGTTAAAATCATTCAAATATGTCCAAGAAACAAGCTGAATAGTGCAAATTCATTAAAACTCGACAAGTGCATCTATTGAGCTTAAGAAAGCTGTCTCAACCCGTGTGCTTGACAACTCTTATCTGTCAATGTTTAAAAATTTCAAAATCTTAATATGATTTTCTTAGAATCTGTAAATGTGTTTTTGTGCCTTCTTTTCTCCTAACCCTAGACATATAAAAGGATTATTTTAAGAGCCATCAAAGTGTTCACAAATTGCACAAGTGTTAGGCAAAGTTTGTTCAAGCAAATTATGACTGGAGACAGAGTTTTGCCCTGATTCATCTTTTCTGAAGAAGTTTTTGTGTATCTGCATCGTAGGGTTTTGTGACTAAGCATCTTCTTGATCTTCATCGTGTGAATAAACTGAAAAACTTTGCAACCAACAACCTTCTCTAATTGGTGATTAAAGTCGCGTACTGAGATCCGCGCAATTGGTTAGTCATGTACTGGGAGCCATACATCAAAAGGAGAAATTGTCACTATAGAACAAGTCTAATTGAGTATTGGAGTAAGAGTTCAACTGTAGGTTGGTATAAGGTACTGGAATTCCTTTACTTGTAACCGCTTATTATGATAATAGTGGAATTTTGGAAGTAGTGACCTTAAAATCACCCGGTAAGGTTTTTGCTGTGTAGGTTTTCCCAATCTGTAAACAAATCACCGTATCAATTTATTTTCTACTGTATAATTAGTTTAATTAGTGATTTGTTTGTGCTACCACGTGTTTGCATATTAATTTGATTAATTAATTAAACTTGACTAATTAATTAATTAATTCATCACAATGGGTCAATACGTTTTTGGCCTATCATCCCTCGTTATGATGATTCGGATTCAATCTAGTGGTTTGAGGTGCAACCCAATTACACATTTCATATTCTCAATTTTTTTGAGGATGATAAATTGATAATGAGGTAAATTATATAATAAGTTATTTTCTTATATTTTGTTTTAACCTTTACTATCTTTCATTAAGATCAATCATATGCAATTGACTAATTGTTTTAAAATTTTGTTTGTATGAGGATGAACAGGTTGTAGTGCGGGGGTGTTGAGCCCTTGACTCAATCATACCAGGACCAGATAAGGGTTTGAATAAATTTGAGTGGTCTTCCAAAAGATTTAAGAAAATAAATTCAATTGAAGGAGATATTAATAGTTCACCAGAAGATGGATTATTATTTTCTCGTTGCTATGAATGGAGATTAGACATGCAAACTGGAAAAGTTAGGGAGAGAAATCTGTCCGGAACTGAATTCTCTATGGATTTTCCTATGATCAATGAAAATTTTACAGGTATCAAGAATAAGTATGGGTATACCCAAGTTGTTGATTCTATCGCAAGCTCTACCTCAGGTAACTATAAAGAATTTGCAATGGTACCTCATAAACAGTTACTAGAAATTACCCTTATATATCATCAGCATCATTAACATATTAAATACGAATATGTAACTTCTCAACTTTATTATTCCAGGCTTGGTAAAATTCGGAGGTCTAGCCAAGCTAAACCTCGAAGAACTAGACACAAGATTTTCTTTGGTAAAGAGTCCCTTCACATTTTTCTATCTCTTAATTTTCTCTATATTCTATGGATCAATGTTAATTTGATTATCCAACGTTGATTCGATGACTCTAGAGAAAAAGACATCAGGAGGAGCTGATAAAAGTAGAATATCATATGTTTGGGGAGAACACCTTCTGTCGTGGAGCTGCCTTTGTCTCCAAAGGAGTTCGTTTTGAAGAAGATGATGGCTGGATCATCACTTTAATTTGTTCACAATGAAGACACTGACATATCTAAGGTAAGTCAATTTGGTATCTTGCAATTGGCTTATTGAGAATTTTCTTTATGTTATTATAAATTGAAAGATATTTGTTCTCCTTGCAGGTCCATATAATTGATACAAAGAACTTTTCTAGTGAGCCAGTTGCCAAAATTAATGTCATTGTGAAATTAATTTATAGAATTATAAATTCATGATTACATATTTTGTAAATCTTGTTATATTAGGGATGATGTTTGATGTATTAATGAAAAATTTATGTTTATGTATATATTGTTAAACTTTCTTGCTTACTAGAAAAAAAAAACTTTTTGTATTTTGAGGTGTTTAAAGGTATGTTTGAAACCGACGGAGGTAAGAGAGAAAGGATAGGAGATCTTTTTCCAAACATAGGATATAACTATTAACAAAATCCTTTTTTTAGTTTAAATTAAAATCATGCACTTATATCAGGAAAAGTATAGAATTACAAAGGTTTAATTCTATAATTGGGATTTTCTATAATAATAATAATAATAATAATAATAATATATCTATAATTAGGAGTAGTCAATAAAACAACTACGATTTAATCTACAAACAACTATGTAGTAAAGTTCTTTTCCCTTCCTTCTATGATAAATTTGTTGTACGCCTAATGTAACTCAAAATGGGTTGTGAGTGCATTAATTGATGCTCTACTCTCATCAAATAAACCCAACTGTAACTGCTGCATGATTCATTGCTCTGGGCCTCGAGTAATCGATCAACCAATAATTCTGGGGATTTCTTTATTCTTTCTTTGGGTGAATATTATGGAATTTCGTTGTGCCCCTATCTCAATAAAATGATCTATAAATGCCGACTAAGACTAACCAATTGCCCTAATTGACTGGCATAGATTGCCCTCTTCCTTCTCTTCCATTTGGGCCTACGGTTTGTGCTGAGTATTTGGACTTTGCAGAATTATTTTCTGCTTAGCAAATCTTAATTAATAATCTTTGGGTCTTGTTATAACTTATAAGGAGTGTCCTAAAGGAAATCACGACAGGCCGACAATGAAATAATTGCAAGTTACTACTCTTGAGGACTTAAGATCAGGGGATTTATAATAAATGGCATTTGGAACTGCTAAAAATTAAAAGGGGTATATCCCTAAGTTCACATGTTAAAGATTTAGTTGATCTTGGAAATTGTTCTTAAGTTTAATTAATTTATCCAACACATAGTATTTATACTATAAAAAGAAAAAAAAATTGTACATTTATACAAATGAGAAATGCTAATGGATGTCTTTACGACAATGATTAACAATTCATTTAAAGAAAGATTTTATGAGAAAAAAAATTAATATTTTGATAACTTTTTTCATTTTTCATAAAAGTAATATCAAAATTTTTTTAAAATAAATTGTTAATCATTGTTCGAAGTCAAGGACATTCGTGAGCATGATTTATACAAATTTATTCCTAACATTAAGACCAATAAGTCATTTGGTAGGAACCATTAACTTTTTGGTCGTCTCCTCTTTAGAAAGTTGGGGCAGATTCCCCAGGGCCTACCTAACATTTTTGCTAACTTAAATAGAAAACTTAATAACTTATAAATGATTCATCAAAAAAAGATATACTTATAAATGATTATAACCACCACTCCCAAAATATTAATGGCCGCATGGAATTTCCTACACAATGAGTGCTCTAAGAATTTCCTACACAATTTTTATACAACAAAAAAGGTTTAGGTTCAAAATTTTCGGGTGGGCTATAAATCCTTAATAGGCTATTAATAGATGGTCATATGTATTATTTTCCTCATTTCTACTCTATTTATTGTCATAGTCTATGTTACTCCTTTAATTGTCATTTTTTTTTTTTTTTTTTGAGAAGACAGCCCATAGTCTACTCTATTTATTGTCATAGTCTATGCTGCATTTTTTTTTTTAGATCAATTCGTTTTTTCTTGCTGGTGCATCAGTTACTCTCCTCTAAAAATGATCAAACCATCTTATAAAGTTATAAATGATTCACCCTCATATTTCATCAATAAGGACTATCCTTTATCCTTAAGCTAATTTCTTCATTTTGAATCATATCTTTTTGTGTATTTCCACTTATATATCTATCTTATCATTCTCATTTCAACTACACTCATTTTATAAATATTAGTGCATAATTGGATTTTATTTATAAAAAAATATTTTTATATATTTCAATTTTAAACTTTGGTTATTTATTATTATTATTATTATTATTATAAAAGTAAAAAGAATATACGGTAAGTTGCAATTTGTGGAATATAAAATGAAACACAAAAATTGAGATAAAAGATTTGTATACTTACAAATGAAATGATCCTCCTAAGAAATTTTGAGTTCTTTAGCACAAAGACCACTCCTATGGTCCTATGCTCAGATGCACAAACTCTTCAAAATCCTTGACGCATTCGTGTTTGACATGTAACCATGTGGAAGATGTTAAGGACAATTTTGTATTTGTGTTCTTATTGTGTTGAGAGAGGAATTTTTATTTTATTTTAGATATGTTTTTAAGGATTTTAGTAGTTATATTTATTTTGAATACCGAAAAATAAACATAAAATATGGAGTACTTAAATATATATATATATACACACACATTGATTAATTGATTGATTGTGGCATCTTGAATTAATTGTGGTATTTTTATTGTGTAATTTTTCAAGAATCCTGATGTTATGTGTTTTGTTGGTGTCCATACTTATTATCATTACTATTATTATCATATTGGTAGTTGTTATATTTATTTTGAATACCAAAAAATAAACATAAAATATACTTAAACATATACTCCTTCCGTCCCATTTTTTTTGTCTTCTATTCTATTTTGAGATGTCCCAAAATATTGTCCTGTTTCTAAAAATAAAAGTCATTAATTTACTAATGTTCCTATTATACCCCTATTAATTTATTAATTCAATTTTTTAATAAATTTTTTTAAGGGTAGTTTTAGAAACTTATACATTTTTAAAAGGTAGACAAGACAATAAATAATGTTCCCTTAAAAAGTTTGATTTTTTAAACAAAACAAAAAAATTGAGACAGAGGGAGCGTTAATTAATTGATTGATTGTGGCATCTTTAATTAATTGTGGTACTGTAATTTTTCAAGAATTGTAATATTGTGTGTTTTGTCGGTGTCCATACTTATTATCATTACTATTATTATTATTTATTTATATTTTTTTAATTGTTGCCACTTGCTAAACGTGTCCGTGCTTATAATTAGGTCCTACGGAATTCAAGCCCTCTAATGATCCCATAACTTGCACCACCCATCAAGTCTTTATATGATTATATATCTATAGCCCAACCTCATTGTAAGTGCCCATAGCTCTTTTTCTTACACCATCTCGCTAGCCCCTAGCATGGAATACCCTGGAAAGAGATCTCTCTTCAGCGTCATGGGTAAAGATACAATACGATCACCCACCCACCTTTCTATCGAAACCCATCAAGAAATGTATGAACATGATCTCCAATGTAGCCCTGAAATGGCTTGTAGCCCCCACAACACAATGCACGGCCTTATAATAGCACCCCCAAGCCCAGAATCACCATGGACACTCTCTCCTCTCCAAACCCCATCTCCATCACTGCTTTACCACTGTGTAGCTTCACTCCGTCGCCAAGAGGGTACCATCTATTCCATCGCAGTTTCTAAGGAAGTAGTCTTTACTGGCTCTGAGAGTAACCGAATTCATGCTTGGAGGCAGCCAGATTGCATGGAGCGTGGTTATGTTAAGGCAAATTGTGGTGAGGTCCGGGCAATTTTAGCCTATGGTAACATGCTTTTCACTGCGCATAAAGATCACAGAGTCCGATTCTGGAACTTCACGGTTTCAGATGGTTGTTTTCAGTCCAAGAAGGTCTGCTCTATTCCTAGAAGAAGCTCATTTCTTTTGTTCCCAAGAACCAGCACACAACAACACAAGCATTGTGTTTCTTGCATGGCTTATTACCATGCTGAAGGGCTATTATACACTGGCTCCCACGATAGAACGGTAAAAGCTTGGCGGGTTTCAGATAAGAAATGCGTGGACTCATTTGTGGCACATGAAGATCATGTAAATGCAATATTGGTGAACCAAGATGATGGGTGTGTTTTCACATGCTCTTCTGATGGGTCTGTGAAAATATGGAGAAGGGTATACAGGGAAGACTCACACACACTCACAATGACTCTGAAATTCCAACCATCTCCAATGAATGCGTTGGCCTTGAGTCCATCCTTCAACAATAATTGCTTCCTCTATTCAGGTTCATCAGACGGTACCATAAATTTTTGGGAGAAAGAAAGAATGTCTTATAGATTTAACCATGGAGGATTTTTGCAAGGACATCGTTTCGCTGTTCTTTGCCTAGTGACAATTGAGAAGTTAATATTCAGTGGCTCAGAGGACACAACGATTAAAATTTGGAGGAGAGAGGAAGGTAGTTGTTACCATGAATGCTTGGCTGTGTTAGATGGGCATAGAGGGCCAGTGAAATGCTTAGTTGCTTGTTTGGAAATGGAAAAGGTTGTCATGGGTTTTATACTGTATAGTTCAAGTATGGACCAAACTTTTAAAGTGTGGAGGGTTAAGGTTTTGCCTGATGAGAATGTATGCTATGATTATGTGGACCAAAGCGATTCGAGGACCCAAAAAATGGAGTATGAGATGAACCCTGTGTTGTCTCCCTCATGGGTAAAGAAAAAGCTTCAAGGTAACTACTTTCAGTAGATGAGTAATAATAAATATTTTTTTTACTCCATTTATCTGTAACCTTGTAAAGAAAATAAAGCAGCTAGAAGCCATGACAAATATGACTTATCACAATTCCCCAGAAATTTCAACGAACAAACTCAATTTCCATGTTTGTTTAGAAGTTGCTATTTTTCCTCATGCTTGGTAATCTTCTTATTCAAGGAAGGACATTTAATTTTCCTTGAAAAGAGATAACATTATTTATGTTTTATTAGGTAATATAACCAAGTGTTTGGGAACGAAAATACCTTAAGTTTGGTTATGGGTGGCGCTAGCCATAGTCCAGAGGTTCAAATGAACCCCCGACTTGGCCAAATATATATATATATATATATATATATATATAATTTTTATTTGTACTCTCTAAAATAAAATTTTAAACATTTTGATCCTAATTTTTTTTTTTCTACGCACAACTAAAATAACCCTAAATATAATCCTCTTACCAATATGTTGGCATTTTTAAACAAAACAAAACAAAAAATCCCAGCAACAAGTTAATTTAATCTAAAACCTCGAAAATAACAATTAGTTGTTGAATCTAAAGTTCTTTTACTTTGTTATTGTTGAGTGAGGACCGGCGCGTGGGACAGGCCAAAAGTGATTGAGTAAAGACAAAAGCAAAAGTTAACAGAACAAAAATTTTCTTAGTATCTATTTGGAAATAATTTATCTAACTTTTTGCTAAAAGTATAAAATAAGTAAGAATTCACATGAAACCAGCAAATAGAAGGAAAAAAAAAATGAAGTAATAAGTTGGCTCATAAATAAGAACCAAACACATTCAATACAATTACAAAAAATAATAGTTGTCAAAGTTGAGTTAAATTATTAAATACAAGAATTGTAAAGAGTTAAAACAAACAAATAGATAAAATAATTTTGAGCAATAATAATTAAAGTTGCAGCAATAATAATTAGTATGTTTATTGTATTTCAAAACAATGGATAATTTCCAAGATTTCATCTTAACAATAATAATTAGTATATACTAATTATTATGAGCATTGTATTATGAAACTATATGCTAAATGAATTAATAGTTTATATTTTATTTTCTTGCTAATACTATGGACACATTTGTAATAAAGAAACATCGTAGACCACAAGATTCATTTTTTATTTAAGATTTATCTTCTTATTGACCCCCTAGAAAAATATCTTGGAGCCACCATTGAGTTTTACTCTTAGAATATATTAAGATATTATATATTATGGAGGTGCTATTGAGATTAGAGAAGGATCAAAAAATAATAGGACAAAGAGGAGAATTTCAGAACCTTTAACTCTGACATTTTGGTTACATATTTATAATAATATCCTACTATATTTTAAAAAATCATGAATTTAAACTTAATTTTCAAATAATTACTAAGCATCATCCATCTTAATTTGGATTTTAAAGAGAAAAGAAAGTAAAATGAGTCATCTAAATAAAAACAAAGGAAAATTGTAGAATTGCTTTTATAAAATTTGCATATGTAATTTTTTTTTTTATTGTTTCTAAAAAAATTTGTTTGTTTCCCTTGATTTTTGTGAACAAATATTGACATGTAAATTATATGACAAAGTCTTAATATACAATCCAAAAATACCTGAAATATATTATACCTAAAATATTGTATCTAAATTTTACCCATATTCTAATATGATTAATGTTTCGTGCATTAACCTAAAGCAAAAAACAAATAATAATAATAATAATAATCAATTCATTATCTTCTCCCTTGAATCCCAAAAAGAGAAAAAAAAAAAATGAACAAATAGTTTTCCATTTCTTCTTTATTTTTTTAGAATTTTACTAACGGATGCTCTAATCAATCATTTTAGAAAATTTTTTATAGGAAAATGAAAAAATAATTGAAAATTTTCACAATTTTTTCAATTTTTCTTTTTTTTTTTTCTAAATTCGTTGATTAATGGATGTCCTAAGAGTACCTAATTGGACCTTATTTCTTAATAGGAATCAACCAATCAATGAGACTGCCTAGCTCTGGTGCACTCCTTCCTACCATATTAATTGTAACGATCTTGATTGGACAAATGAGACTTAAGGGCGTACACCATTTTATATGCAGTAGGTATACCGATCAAATGGCTTGTAGGTAGCCCCTTTAATCTAGAAAGAAAGTTACATTTTTGTTCTCTTTGTTAGGTAGCTATAATGAGTTCTCATAATGAATTTTGTTACCTTATGTTCTTGGCATTTATAGACCCCTTTTTTTTTTTTTTTTTTTTGGTTGTAAAATATGTAACACGTCATTCATCAATAATCACCACTTTCACCATTATATACCTCATCTACTCCTCCAGTGGGTTGCTGTTGAAAAAGTAACAAATAGCTTGGTGAAGCCTTGGTTTTCATTTAGTACTCATCTACTCATCTACCTCATCTACTCATCTACCTTAGTTTTCATTTAGTACAATTAATTAAGGCAGATATGTGTCACCTGAATCAACTTGTAGGCAGTACTCTTATAAATGAAAGTATATACTTCACTGGTTTCATAGGTTTTGGAGCCCCCTCCCAAAAAGAAAAAATCTAAAACAAAACTGACATTTGTATGCACTTGCAAAGTGGCAAGGGAGAAAAATTGTCATCTTATCTTTAACCGATCACTTAATTGAAAATATTTATAAAAAAAATATTAAAACATTACTATAATACTAGGTTATAAGATAAAACATTACTTTGTTTAAAATGTATATGATACTGATCAAGTGATCATTAACACCAACTGTGTTGAAAGTTGTAATTACCATGGTGATTAGTTGTTGAACAATCTTGTCTTTACTATAAAACTCTATATTTTACCATGAACTTATTGAACAATATTTATAGTAGGTTAAATTTTAGATTGTATATAGACAAACTAAAGAGATATAATGGTTGCACTATAAATAGGATTAGGATTACTTATAATTTGCTTACAACTCAAGTGCATTTAGATACAATGAGTTTAGACTAGAGTTAAATAATAATCTTGGAGCTTGACTAGATTTGACCATTGATATTTCTAATAAAAAAACTCCTGCACAAAAGATTTTAATACAAGCATTTGCACCAAATTGACGACGATGAAAACTAGATAAGACAGAAAAATAGAAAGATTTAATTTATTTAAATACAACTGAGAAAAAGTATCCACAGGAAGCATTACAGGAAATACAGCTAAGTAGAAGTTTTTAGTAGAGTACAACACTGGACAATTAGTAACCTCCTTCCTCAGTGGGAATCGGGACATGAGATCTGATGATGAAGAAATTTTCATAAATAAAACCTGCAAGCCCACCACCAATAAGTGGCCCAACCCAGTAAACCCAGTGATCAGTCCAGTCCCAGCTCACCAAAGCAGGACCAAAGGATCGAGCTGGGTTCATTGAAGCCCCAGAGAAAGCTCCACCAGCTAAGATGTTGGCCCCCACTACAAATCCAGTAAGAATAGGGCCTAAACCATTGGCCCCCTTCTTCGGTTCCACAATTGTAGCGTAGACAGTGAACAACAAGGAGAATGTTAGAACAACCTCCCATATAACCCCTTGCAAGTAGCCCACACCACTTGCTAGTGTATGAACTGGAGTACTCTGCAGCCACCAAAAGACAAAAAAAAAAAAACATATAGTAAGGAACAACCAGTTCTTATGTGATCAGATCATTTGCCACAATTTTTTATATGACATGTTGAAGTAGTTGATTGTGAGTGCAGTAAATATATGGTGGCCAATCACTTTTACAATAACTCACTCATAGTTGATCATGTCAAAATTATAACAAAAAATTGGGTCATAAAATTGTGTCCTAGACTTTCCCTTAACTTATTAACAAGGATATGACCAAATTATATATATAATAGTTTGAAAAGTATCATTTGGCTCACCAATCCCCCAGTAAGGTACTGAAGAAGAAAACAAGCAGCTGCAGATGCTAATAACTGATCAATCCAATAGAGAATGGACCGTAAGACAGTGATGTGACCACCGGCTAGGAGGCCAAGGGTGACGGCTGGGTTAAGATGACCACCAGATATGTGACCAGCAGAGATCATCACTGCCACAACCAGTGCATGTGCTATAGCCACAGCAAACAAGCCCACCAGTGAAGCTCCCGCTAGCTTATCTGTTCATCAAAGAAACATTTTATGCTTTGGGTGTAATTGCAATCAAAATAGTTTCAAGAAGATTAGTTTTATTAAGAGAAATTGTGTGCAAGGAATATATATGGGCAGTTTACTATAATTATGATGAGAAAGCAAAGCATGTATCATATTAATCACACAACTATATACATCAAAATGTAAAATACAAAAGTTCATAATAGTATGCAAGATAAAGAGTGTATTTAAAGAATATATATATACCGGCAGTCATGGCCGATGCAACTCCTGCAAAGACGAAAAGGAAGGTTGTAATGAACTCAACAACAAGGGCCTGGATGCAGTCGGGCTGTGTGGCCTCTCGCCTGGTTCCCAAGGCAATTTTCGCCATGATTTCCTGGAGATCAAACACCCTTTCAGTGAGGAAGTTTGGTATAAGGGACCCCCTAAGCTCAAGGCTAAAAGCTATTAACTTTGGTTTGGCTTTGCTAGTGCATTGACAAAGCTTTATATTCATAAGTCAGCACTGTGTGGTTTGCACTATTATTGTTACAAGCTTTTGCCTTTTGTATTTGATGAATAGGGCACAATCGATAGCATAATGCAATTAAGGGTCCACTTGGTAATGTTGTTTTAGTAATGTTGTTTATATTTTTTAGAAATACATATGGATGAAAAAGTGTGTGAAAATACATGTAATGTTGTTTAAAAAATTAAAATTATTGTTTAAGTGCATGTACCAAACGGCCCAAAATCATTTTGGCTCATTTTCATCAATGCCCATTTGACTTGCAATATTTTGTAAGCTTGCCCGTTATTAGGCAAGGCCGCAAGGGTAAGATCCATATCGGTCCTGTTCACTTATAATGAAAAAAATAAATATAATGAATAGCCTAAATTTTATAGATTTCAGTTAACTCAAATAATTGGTCTCTTAAAATTGAAAAATAAAAATAATTTTTGTCCTTTTGACTATAGGGTCTGTTTGATGATTTGAATTTGATTTTACTGAGTCCAAATCTTCTGTCTTATCAATTGTGCTCTACTTCATACTCCACCAATAAAACTTGGACAACTAACCTTTTTTATTTAATAAGATATCTCATTAAATGAGACAACTAGCTTCTCTCATTAAAGTGAGAGTTATCTCATCTAATGAGAGAGGCTAGTTGTTCAAACTTTATTGGTGGAGCATGAAGTGGAGCACAATTAATGAGATAAAAGATTTGGACTCGATTTTACTCTCATAAATATAAATACAAATCTTCTATCTCACTTTTCTTGCTCCACTCTATACTCCACCAATAAAAATTTGTCATGTGTTCACCTAATTAATTAAATAATATCATTATTGACTTATTAATACTACAGTGATTAATTAATAGTAGTATTAAATTAATTAGGTGAACAAGTAACAAATTTTTATTGATAGAATATAGAGTGGAGTAAGAAAAGTGAGAGAGAAGTTTTAGACTCCTTAAATATGGGGTGAGTTTAGAAATCTCTTTCTCAAAAAATAAAAAATAATTTATGAATGATATTTTATTTGGATGTAAGAAAATGAAGAGACGTGTATATTTGAAAAGTAGGTGGTTAATTTTTTTTTAATAATGACTCTTTACTTTAAAAATTGACTAAAATTTACAAAGTCGAATGTGAATGATAAGAGAGTATATTCTTTCTTTTTTTTTTTTTCTTTTTCTTTTTTTAATCTTAATAAAATACAGTACACATAATATAATTGGTCTCCCATTGGCTATTTGTATGCCAAATGTGCTGGACATGAAGTATAAAGAAACATTAGTGCTTTTGGCTTTATTTTACTATTACTCCTAGAATTAAACTTTTCAACTTTTTAGGGTCTAATATATTGCGGACCCCTACTAAACAATCAATATTGAACACCATGGTGCATTATTATTCATCCACCAAACACAAAAAGAAGGTCAGGAATCTTTTGAGTGATTAAGAAATGTACGTAGTGATTGGTCAATGGCCACATGAGCAAGTTAACAACATCAATATAATAGAGGCGTTGAGGGCACATTCTATCCTTTCTTTTTTCTTTTTCTTTGTCTTTCCTCCATCATAATCCATAAAAGCTGAGTCGCTGGTTTGCTTCTGATTGAAGAAGTTGTCATGCTCTAATAAGTAAGGTTTTGGAATTCTAGCTAGTGTCGTCTTCTTCTCATCATTTTTTCATATTTATGTCTAGTTGACATTTAAATAGTGGGATATCAATTATTAATAGGAAAGAAAACGTTTCTAATGATTCCCATTGCCCAATTTTGGATTTCGTGAAGATAAGGATTATCCCAAACTCAATAATGCTCATAATAATTTTTACAATTTTTTTTATATAATTATTGATATAATAAATTATGATTATAACATATTATTTTTACATTAACTTACTATTAATATTATTTTTATTAGCACTTGTAAGGACCCGATTTGAACTCCTAGTCCAAAAAATACATGGACTTAGGCGCAAAAAGCCTAAAACAATAAATTTGTAGAGAGTGAGTTGGAAAACTGGGTTTTAATGAATTAAGTAACAAGTAAATAGATCTTGGTGACAAAGAAAGGGAGATAACAAGCTCTCAATAAGAAAAAACATCCTCGACGGAGTTCAAGGAGACTGATTCTTATGTATTTGCTTTTGGAGCTTGATTACAAGTTTAGTTCTAGATTGCTACAGTGTTTCTCTCTTGATTTTTCAATCACCATTCCTTCAGGGGTCTCTTACATTATATCTTGCCCTCCTAATGATCTTGGCCTTCCATTTGTTGATCATCCAATCCACTACTTTAGTGTCTGTCCCGATTTGAACTCTTAGTCCAAAAAATACATGGACTTAGGCCTAAAAAGCCTAAAACAATAAATTTGTAGAGAGTGGGTTGAAAAACTGGTCTTTAATGAATTAAGCAACAAGTAAATAGATCTTGGTGACAAAGAAAGGGAGATAACAAGCTCTCGATAAGAAAAAACATCCTCGACAGAGTCCGAGGAGACTGATTCTTATGTATTTGCTTTTGGAGCTTGATTACAAGTTTAGTTCTAGATTGCTACAGTGTTTCTCTCTTAATTTTCTGATCACCATTCCTTCAGGGGTCTCTTACATTATATCTTGCCCTCATAATGATCTTGGCCTTCCATTTGTTGATCATTCAATCCACTACTTGAGTGTCTGTCCCATCAGACACCCTCTTTGGCTTTCTGTGAGTTGTGGTAGCCAATGCAGCACTGTTCAGGGATCTTCTTCACATAAATGCGGCTAGAAAGTTAGCTGCAGTGCATTCAATGCGATGGCAACAGCTTTTCCCTAGCTATCTCCTAACTTCTACTTTATGGTATACTTGAGGGGTACGTCCTTGCCACTAGAACTTCCTAGAAAGTCGCCTTGATTATTAGGATCTACATCAAATTTGTGTCTAGCCTATCCGAGGAGGTATTCCTCCTCGGACTGCCTTCCCATTAATATCATGCTCATAAAGCTATGAGCTTAAACCACTTGCTACTATTTAATCGTCCTCGGATCACTTGTGTTGTCGACCAGGGCCCAAGGCCACATATCATTTAGGCCTTATCCCTACAATAGCCACTCAAAACTCCAGTTTTTTCCCTCTCATCTGAGGAGGAAAGTGGGGTTTTGATTTTTCATGCGCTAATATTGTTTTGCCTTTTGATTTGCACACGTGGGAGTGCCGTTTTACGCGCCCTCATAATTGTTACTGACGCTTCGGAACCCGTGAGACATTATTAATTACTCCAGGCAGCGCTTTGTTCCCCGCATCCAAAGGTGAGGCGCTAATCCAACGGTAGATATTTTTCTTCGAATTTTGAGCGAGATAACTCCCACTCAATTCTCCCTCATATATAAGGCGTATGAAAGGCTTGCTTTTTCTCACTTTGTAGAAATTTTCAAACTCTCAATAGCACTCAGCTTTTCAAGAACTCTCAATCCTTCGAGACCTTCCCACAGTGTCACTCGTTCACTTTCCCGTAAATTTTCATTTTTTTTTTCTAGGTTGTTTTCTCCTTGGCCAATCTTCTCAACCCTCCATTCTTTGTCTTCTTTCTTTAAAAAACTTCACCCACTTCCTTTTTAGCTTAACCAAATGGGTAGATTTAAGCACCTAGTAGATTCCCCTGCCAAAATAGAGGCCTTTAAGGAGAAGTACCACATACCACAGGGAGTCACCTCGCAATATCGTTCCCCAGAACAAATAGTGAAACACAGAAAGGAGAAGGAAGTCATTATCCCCATGATAGCATTCATAGAAAAGGGTATGACTCTCCCCATGGGTAGGATAACCTGAGATTACCTTATTAACCATAGGTTTTGTCCTCATCAGTGCGCACCCAACCTCTTTAGGGTCCTAGGAAGCATTGATGCTCTAAATGAGTATCTAGGTTTGAGGCTTACCTGGCATGATGTGGTCCACATATATGAGTGCCACTCCTTTAAAAGTGCGGGATTTTATCTCAAGTCCCGATTTGACGTTGTCAGACTAGTATCATGTCTTCCCAAATCTAATAAGGGTATGAAAGATGAATATCTAATAGCTTCGGGAGCGTGGCATGATAGCCTTCACTGCCCCGACCGAGAGGGAAAGCCAGGTGGGACACCTTACAGTTAGGTTCCCTAGCAAGAGATTTAGACCTTTTAACCCTAATTGTATTATTGTTTCTCCTTCATTTTGCTTTCTCTGCTTTATGGATTTTGACTTTCTAACCATGCTTTTCTCTTCGGCTATTTTTGCAGACAAGAGGCAAGCAGCACACAGGCCTAGCTTGACCAACACTGTCGCTTTTAATTATTTGCTGAGGTCCGAGATATTCGTAAGTGAGGATAGGCAGCTGCGTGCCGTCCATTTGATCTTAGACTTCAAGCCAATCTCGAAGATATATCAAGAGGTAGGCCACGCCATAAGGGCAGGCAATCCACGATTGGCTTGGGTACCTTCCTCCAATCATATTACCCCTTCAACGGGCTCTGCCTGAAGCAGTTGTAGTGCTAAGGGAGGAGACTACCTCTTCACATTTATCACTCGAAGAGGAGATAGGCAAATTTCATTTTAAGGAAGAGGAGACTCCAGGGGCTCAAATAGCTCATATCTCAGATGCAGAGGAGGAGACTGATAGGCACTCAGGTGTTCACGCCCCAATTCTCTTAATTGCTCGCCCAGACAACTCCTCCAAGGAAGAGGAAGATGAGATGGCGCTGAATTGGGGGAATAAAAGCCTAAGAGACCTCATGGCCGCAAGGGGCAAGGTGTCAACTTTGAAAGAAGCCACTAAGTCCCAAGTTCCGCCCACACTTCCTCCTTCTCCCCCTCCACCTCTCACCGACCTCGGACTAAAGCCCATTCCAGATCTAAAGAAGAAAAGGCCACTTCAGGAGCTTGAAGAGGGGAAGGTGGGCCCGAAGAAGGGGACCAAGCAACATAAGGTGGTCAAAGAACCTCAGGACAAGAGGTCCACCTCTGTGGATAGTTGGGAGGAGCAGACTAGGGCCAATGTGCACCTTTTGCACCTGGTCCCCTCGGCTAGAGTTGGATGGGGCTGCCATCCCTTAGAATGCCACAGTTAGGGATTTCCAAAGGAGGCAGGCAGGTTACCTTGCTGAAACCTTAGAGCAGCCTCTTCTCCTCCCAAGAGACATAGAGACTTACAGGCGCTTTAAGCAAAACGACATCTTCTTGTCCTTGAAGAGGGACCTTGCTATGGTAAGCAATCTATCATATCCTTGAATTTAAGTGCTAAGTTATACTTTCGTTCTTTCCCTATATTTTTTTTATTCAGGTGAATTTTCCGTTGTTTTTGTGTAGATTACTCAACAAGTTTTTGTGGCCAAGGAGTGGGTCCGCGATGCCCATAATGAGGCCAACGCTGAGGCCTTCTCCTATGCTGATGTTGAGAAGCCTTTGGAGGCCCTTAAACAAGAACAGGCAAAGTTATCCGAGAAGCTCAAAGAAGCAAACAAGGCTTGCCTGAGTGCCTTGGCAAGTTTAAAGACCGCGGAGAGGCAGGCCGAGGACCAGCGTCAAAAGCTGCACTTGACCGAGATAGACTTGGGCACTCAATGACAATTGGTCCTAGATCTTAAGGCTAAACTGTAGAAGGCCAAAGAGGTGGCTCAACTGGCCAAGGAGGTAGTCGAGGTTGAAAAGCAAGCATCCTATTTGCTCGACATGGAAGAAACGCAAATTAGGCTTGTTGAGGAGCTTTCTAAGGTATGCAAAGATTACTACAATGTAACATGGGATAAGGCCCTTAGTGTTGTAGGAGTCCTTGTAGACTCTATCTAGAGGCAACCTGGGAGCATATAATATCACTTGGATATCCGCAAAATCCCAGGTGCTATCTCCTCTCCCTCTGCCCTTGCTCTAGAGACCTCCGAGCAGCCCCTGACTACCCTAGCTACTCTCCCTCTCCTTGAGGCTTTGAAGGGATCCAGCCAAGCTAGTGATCAAGGCCAGGGGGCTGAGGGGGCCAAAGACATAGATACGGGCAAGGAGAAAAAGGACAAGGACAAGGAAGCTACAGTTAAGACAAAGGACGCAGAGGCCAGGACTAAAGAAGCCGATCCTAAGGCCGAGGACACTCCTACCTCTCAACCGAGCTAGAAAGAAGATCTTCCTGCACCCAAGGCCAAGGCTTAGCACTTAGGATTTTCTTGTAGTTCTTTCTCTCTTTTTTTTTTTTTTTCTTTTTTTTTTTTTCTTCTTTTTTTCTTCTTTTTTTTTTTCTTTTTTGTAATGGCACTCTGTCACTGAATATAATGTACTCCTCTTATTTAATATGAATGCTTTTCTTCTTATCTCTTGCACCTTTACTTTATATGCTCTTAAGTTTATTACCTTTGCAAATAACATTGAACCGCTGCTACTCTGTCTCCAATAAAAACTAACAATAACACACTGCAATCAATCTAAGTAATATGACCCAAGTACCAGCAATAAATAGGTCTACCACATATTTGTATTGAGAGATGAACATCCTGCAATGAAGGTTGAATATAGTGTAGGTAGATACATAATTCGTGAAAAATAAAAAGTTGGAGATATTCTTCATTCTACCTTACACTTGGATAAATAATTAAGGACTTTAACTTACTCAAAGCTAAAAATCCAAAGAGTTGGTTATAATCTTGTATCTGTTTTGACACTTAGAGAGATGTCATAGAGTGTTAATTTTCCTAAAGCATTTGGTCCGAGGACCTAGGCATGACTAAGGTTCTGTTTAAAAACTTACAAAGATGTCATAGAGTGTTAATTTCCCCAAAGCATCTAGTCCGAGGACTTAGGCATGACTAAGGTTCTGTTTAATCACTTACAAAGATGTTATAGAGTGTTAATTTCTCCAAAGCATCTGGTCCGAGGACTCAAGCATGACTAAGGTTATGTTATAGAGTGTTAATTTCCCCAAATCATCTGGTCCGAGGACTCAGATATGACTAAGGTTCTGTTTAAACACTTAGAGATGTTATAGAGTGCTAATTTTCCCAAAACATCTAGTCCGAGGACTCAGGCATGACTAAGGTTTTGTTTAAACACTTAGAAAGATGTCATAGAGTATTAATTTCCCTAAAGCATCTGGTCTGAGGACTCAGGCATGACTAAGGTTCTGTTTAGACACTTAGAGAGATGTTATAGAGTGTTAATTTCCCCAAAGCATCTGATCTGAGGACTCAGGCGTGACTAAGGTTCTATTTAAACACTTAGAGAGATGTCATAGAGTGTTAATTTCCCTAAAACATCTGATTCGAGGACTCAGGCATGACTAAAGTTCTATTTAAACACTTAGAGAGATGTCATAGAGTGTTAATTTCCCCAAAGCATCTAGTCTAAGGACTCAAGCATGACTAAGGTTCTGTTTAAACACTTAGAAAGATGTCATAGAGTATTAATTTTTCCAAAGCATCAAGTTCGAAGACTCAGGCATGACTAAGGTTTTATTTAAACACTTACAGAGATATCATAGAGTGTTAATTTTTTCAAAGCATCTGGTCCGAGGACTCAAGCATGACTAAGATTCTGTTTAATCACTTACAAAGATGTCACAGAGAAATAAGTGGTATTTACACAATAAAGAGGCACATGACGAAGGAAACTTTCATTAATAATAATACATTTTCAAGTTGTTACATTCCACAGGCGTGGTATTACATGTTCATCTAGGTCTTCGAGGAAATGTGCTCCTATACCAACCGCCGAGGTGATGCGATATAGCCCCTCCCAGTTGAGCCCCAGCTTTCCCCATGCTGGGTTCTTTGTAGTTCCTAGAACCTTTCTCAACACCAAGTCACTAGGTGCTAACGGTCTCAGTTTCTCATTGGCATTATAACATTGCTTAAGCTTGTGTTGGTAATATACCAATTGGACCATTGCATTTTCTCTCCTCTCTTCAATCAAGTCTAAGTTTTTCTCCAACAATCCGTTGTTATTGCTCGAATCAAAGAACTCGTTCTCAGCATCAGGAATCCAGTCTCTAGAGGGATGACAGCTTCGGCTCCATGAGTCATCGAGAAGGGAGTTTCCTCTGTTGACCTGCGGGGTATGGTTCGATACGTCCACAGGACATGTGATAGTTCTTCCACCCATTTTCCCTTCACATTGTCCAACCTCTTCTTGACTCCGCTTACTATGACTTTGTTGACAGCCTCAGCTTGTCCATTCCCTTGGGGCTAGGTTGGGGTAGAATATCTATTCGTGATTCCTAGGTCACAACAATATCTCCTGAAAGATTTGCTATCAAATTAAAGGCCATTGTCCGAAATGAGGGTACGGAGGACCCTGAATAGTGTGACAATGTTTTTCCAAACAAATTTCTTAGCATCTACGTCCTTGATGTTTGCTAAGGGCTCAGCTTCAACCTACTTAATAAAGTAGTCCGTGGCAACCAGCAAATATCTCTTATTTCCCGCTACCTTGGGGAAAGGGCCCACAATGTCTAAACCTCATTGAGCAAATGACCAAGGGCTGGACAGAGGATTAAGGACTCCTCCCGGTTGGTATATGTTTGGCACAAATCTTTGACACCGGTCACACTTCTTTACATATTCTTGTACTTTCCTTTGCATATTTGGTCACCAATAGCTTTAAGTGATGGCTCTGTGTGCCAAAGATTTGCCTCCGGTGTAACTTTCACAAATCCCTTCATGTAACTCCTCAAGGAGTAATTCTATTACCTCGAGGTGTATGCATAACAGGTATGGCCTAAAAAAGGAGCGTTTATATAATTTTAGTCCTCGGACAGCCAGAACCGAGGAGCCTTTCTCCGTACCTTGTCTACTTCTAATTTCTCCCTGAGCAAAAGATCCTCCTTCAAGAATAGTACCACGGGGTCCATCCAGCTAGGCCCTACTTTAACTTGGCAGACTTGGATCACCTCTCTCTTCACCTCTGTAGGTTTGTACAAATTCTCTACAAAGATGACCTAGGGTAGGTTTTGCGCCAAGGAGGTGGTAAGTGTGGCTAGAGAATTAGCATATGTTTTCACTTCTAGGGATATGCAACAGGTTGAAAGATTCGAACCCTGATTGCAAGTGTCTAACCTAACTCAAGCACTCTTGCATTCTCTCATCTCTGGTTTCGAATTCTCCTTTCACTTGGCCAACGACGAATCTTGAGTCTGAGAACATCTCTACTGTCTTTCCGCCCATTCTTTGAACCATGGTCATTCCCATCAGCAGAACCTCATATTTAGCTTCGTTATTTGTGGCCAAGAAGTCCAACCCCAATGACTTTTCAACAGTGATCTTTTCAAGGGATACTAGAACTAGCCCCACTCCAGACCCCTTCTGGTTTATTGCACCATCAACATATATTTTCCAAGATATGGGACCTTGTTGGGAGATCATGCCAACCGATTTTCCATCCATGTTTTGCTTCTCTGCTTCTACTTCCAACGAGGATTCAGCAAACTTAGCTACCAGATTCGCGAGGACTTGACCCTTGACAGAGGTACGAAGCATGTATTTGATGTCGAAAGCCCCTAGGATCGTCCCTCATTTGGCAATCCTCCTTGTGTAATCAGCACTTTGGAGTAGAGTTCTGAGCAGGAGCTAAGTTAGGACAACTACCATATGTGCTTGGAAGTAATGGAGGAGTTTACGTGTAGCATGTACCACCGCCAAAATGGCTTTTTCCAGTAGCAGATAATGGACCTCAACCTCATGTAGTGACTTGCTCATGTAATAAACTGGTCTTTGTATGCCACTATTGAATCGTATCAAGACTAAGCTTACGGCATGGAGGGCCACAGTAATATAAGCAAACAAGACCTCATCCACCTCAAGACTGGACTTGATAGATGGCCAAGAGAGATAATCTTTAAGCTGTTGGAAGGCTAAGGCACACTCCTCGATCCACTCAAATCCCTTCCATTTGTTCATCAATAAGAAGAAGGGTCTGCATCTATCTGCTAATCGAAAGATGAATCGGTTTAAAGCAACAGTCATTCCGATCAGCTTCTAGACTTCCTTGGGATTTTAAGGTGGTCGTAAACATTTGATTGCCTTAATCTTATTGGGGTTAACTTCAATTCCACGGTGAGTAACCATGTAACCCAGAAATTTGCCTAATCGTACACCACAAAAGCATTTAGAAGCGTTAAGGCGCAACTTATGCTTCATTAGAATTTCAAAAATGTTCCTGAAATCTCCCACATGCTCAAACCCTACCTTACTCTTCACCACCATGTCGTCTATATAGACCTTGATACTATTGTCCAACTGTGGTTTAAACATTCTAGTCATCATCTTTTGATAGGTAGACCCTACATTTTTCAAACCGAATGGTATCACTTTGTAGTAGTAATTTCCAATGGGAGTGACAAAAGCTGTCTTTTCCTGATCATCCAAGGCTAATGGTATCTGGTAGCATCCCTGAAAGGCATCTAAGAAACTCATCCAAGGGTGACCCACGATTACATCCACTAGTTGGTCTATTTTAGGCATAGGGAAGGTATCCTTTGGGCAAACTTTATTCAGATCTGTGAAGTCTACACACACTCATCATTTCTCGCTCTTTTTCTTTAGCACAACTGTATTGGCCAGCCATTCAAGGTAGAAAACCTCCTTGATAGCCCCTGCCTACTTAAGCTTCTTCACCTCATCTCTGACAACATTAAAGTGATCCTTGGACGAGCGCCAAGTTGGTTTGCTTCTTAGAGGTGACAGATGGGTTAACATTTAAATAGTGGCAGATGAAGCTCGGATCCACCCCCGAGGTTTTGTAAGTACTCCATGCGAATACATCAACATTTCTCTTAAGAAACTCTATTAGCTCTTCCTTCTCTAGAGGAGGAAGTTGAGCTCTAATAAAAAAAAAAAAAAACTTCTCCAAATCATCACCGACAACAACCGTTTCTAAGTCTTCACACTTCGCCTCTTTGGCTGACCTATCGACAGGCAAATCTAAAGCTTTTAACTCCCTTTCAGCAGAGGCCGAGGATGCAACCTTGGGCTGATGTAAGATGGCAGCTACTATGCACTGCCTAGCTGTGGATTGACTCCCGAAAATCTCTTCAATTCGACCGCCCAACAGATATTTCACCTTTTGGTGTAGGGTAGAAAAGACGGCTCCTAACGCATGCAACCAGGGTCTGGCCACAATGGCCGTGTAGGGGGAATAAGCATCTACCACGATGAAGTCCACCTCCACCACTTCTGAACTGTCTTGCAAGGGTATCCTAATCTAGCCCTTCAAAATGATGACCTTCCCATCAAAACTTACCAGGGACGAATCATAAACTGTTAGGTTCTCAGGTCTCAAGTTCAAACCCTTGTACAGGTCGGGGTACGTTATCTCGGCCCCACTACCTTGGTCCACCATCACCCTCTTTATGTCATACCTCCCCAATCCTAAATGTGACCACCAAAGCATCGTCGTGGGGCTGTATGGTTCCAATCTTATCTTCATTGGAAAAGCTCAATGCCAGCTAGGTACTCACTTTAGCCTTCTTTGGCTCGGCATTTGAGTCCTCAGCAGTTAATTAAGCAACAAGCATTACCCTAGAAGGGCAGGACCCAATCCTCCTTAGAACGGCAAAGATGATGTTTATCATGCCTAAAGGAGGTCTCGAAGGAGAATATCTCTGGGATTCTTGGCCAGTCTGGTTCCTCTAGCCACTAGAATAATGTAAGAGCTACTTCAACTTTCCTTCTCGGACCAACTGGTCCAAATGGTCCCACAAATTTCTACAGTCTTCTGTAGTATGTCCTTGGTCTTGGTGATATTGGTAATAGAGGTTCTAATTGCGCCTCATAGGGTTTCCTACCATCTTATTCAATCATTTAAAGAATGGCTCGTTCTTAATCATCTCCAGAACTTGATGCACTGGTTCCCAAAACACCGCGTTAACCGTTTGAGTGTTGGCAGACCCTAACTACTCAGCAAAGTCCCTCCGAGGCTTGTTGTTGTATCAATCCGACCTGAAATCCCTCATCTCCTGAGGGATAACCATAGCCTTACCTTTTCCCTACTGCCGGTCTTCCTTAACCCTTTTATACTTGTCGATCTGGTCCATAAGTTGGCGCACTCTAGTGACAGGTTTTCCCGTCAAAGATTTCCTTAAACTGTGCTTGGTTGGGAGGCTAACCTTGAAAGTACTGATAGCGACGTCATCAAAGTCACCATCTATCTCATTGTACATCTCCTAGTATTTATCTGAATACGTTTTCAAAGTCTCCCCTTCTAGTATGAACAAGGACAGTAGGGAGTCTAAAAGCCGAGAAACTCTGCTACAAGTGACAAAACAAGAGCCAAATGCCTAGGTGAGCTCCTTGAAGGAACCTATAGAACCCGCCCTTAAGTCATCGAACCATCTCATTGCCACGGTCCCAAACTGGAAGGGAACACCTTGCATATCAAGGTTTCATCCTTGAAATGGATAGTCATTCTTTGGTTGAAATGGCTCACATACTCCACTGGGTTTATTTGACCACTATAGATGATGAACATTGGCTGATTGAATCGCTGAGGGAGTCTTGCCCCTTCAATCTTGCACGTGAAAAGTGATCAGGAAATTTGATTCAAAGCCTTGCTCATAGTGTCACCTCCTAAGCCTTTGCGAGACGAGCTCTTATACCTAAGTTTGTGATGGTGCTCCTTTTCGTAGGAGAAAGACTCGCTGGGTTAGGTCCTTGTCCTTCGTCTATAACTGGTATCCTCTCTATCATCAGAGGAAACATTGGAGCTGGAGGGGGTTCAGTTTCACTGTGCACGGCGCAGCTTTCTTTTCAGCTGGTCAACCTCCAGTTGCAGGGCTCTGGTATCTTCCTCACGAGAGAGATGGCTCTTATCCCAGGGCTAACTTTTATTGAATTGGACAATACGCACACTCTCCTCCCGATCCTTTCTACGTTCAAGGTTAACAAAAGGATTTTCACGTTGGGATCCTATGGATTCTTCCTGGTGTGAACCTGAATCTACCATGGTTGAATGTTACACTCCTTATCACCCAAGTATTCTTCCCGCAGACAGCGTCAATTGTAAGGACCCGATTTGAACTCTTAGCCCAAAAGGTACATGGACTTAAGTCCAAAAAGTCCAAAATAATAAATTTGTAGAGAGTGGATTGGAAAACTGGGTTTTAATGAATTAAGCAACAAGTAAACAGATCTTGGTGACAAAGAATGAGAGATAACAAGCTCTCAATAAGAAAAAATGTCCTCAACAAAGTTCGAGGAGATTGATTTTTATGTATTTGCTTTTAGAGTTTTATTACAAGTCTGGTTCTAGATTGCTACAATGTTTCTCTCTTAATTTTTCGATCCACATTCTTTCAGGAGTCTCTTACATTATATCTTCCCCTCCTAATGATCTTGGCCTTCCATTTGTTGTTCATCCAAGCCACTACTTGAGTGCTTGTCCCATCAGACACCCTCTTTGGCTTTCTGTGAGTTATGATAGCCAAGACAACACTATTCATGGGTCTCCTCAACATAAATGAGGCTAGAAAGTTAGCTACAGGACATTCAATATGGTGACAACAGTTTTTCCCTAGCTATCTCCTAGCTTCTACTTTCTGGTACATTTAAAGGGTATGTCCTTGCTACTAGAGCTTTAATTCTAGAAGGGCGCCTTAATTATTAGGATCTACATCATATTTGTATCTAGCCTATCCGAGGAGGCATTCCTCCTTAAACTGCCTTCCTATTAATATCATGCTCATGAAGCTATGAGCTTAAACCACTTGTTACTATTTAATCGTCCTCGGATCACCCATGTTCTCGGCCAGGGCCCAATGCCCAACATATCATTTGGGCCCTTATCCTTATAGCACTAATAATAATCATATAATATATCCTTAACTATTGTAAAAAAGGTAGTGAAAATTTTTTTTGTTTTAAAGTTAGGACATAATCACAAAAATCATTTTCAAACTAGAAGTATAAAAATATGTTGCGGCTGCTACTTCCTACTTGCTACCAAGTTATCACTAGCTATCTTCACCAATATCATCCTACCACAGCAATAGCATATGAAATGAATCTTTGCAGCCGAAAAAAAAACCTAGCTCTCACATGTCGTACATTGCTCATCATCTTTATTGCAGCTGTGACAAAACAAATAAACAACAGATGGGATCTATCCAGTTACAAGAGCTTGGCACCTATAAATGGACATACTAGGTTAATTATTTATCGTTTTGTTAAGAGTACAGCCATATTGTTCTCTTTATATACCGACATATTTGTACATAGGTTAATTATTTATCATTTTCTTATAAGTAGAACAATATTCTCTTAGAATTTGTTTTATGGCACATAGAAACCGACATATATGTACATAGGTAATTAAATTATTTATCATTTTGTTGGCAAAAATGGGCTTCTGCCTTTTTCGCCTAAAAGATATAGCAAAATGTTCATGTTCTGAAACTATCTAACAAAATACCCCTAGTTTGAAATTCGATTATCTAGAAATCAAGTTTCACATTGAAACTCGATTTTTAGAAAATCAAGTTATAGGCAATCAAAACTTTAAAAAAAAAATTATGGAACTCGAGTTTCATGTGAATTTTTCCAAATAACTTGATTTTCATCAAATCAAGTTTCAAAATATGAGCATTTTGTTAAATAGTTTCAGAACAAGGGCATTTTGCTACATCTTTTGAGTAAAAGAGGCAAATGCCCATTTTAGCGTCATTTTGTTAGAAGTTATTCAGGGTCAATGAGCCTGTATGAAGCTTAGAAAACTTTATCCTTCTAGCATTTTCAAATAAAATCCAAACAAAAAAAATTCCTAAAATATGTATCTAGCTTTTGCTAAAACTCATACTCATGCCAAACTATGGTGTAAGCATGGTTAGAACTAGGGGAAGGGGTGTTCACGGTGTAGTTTTTTATTATTTTTATCATTGTAGTGCAAGGTGCAATTTAGCCAAAATCATCACCACACCGTATTTTAGTTTTGCAGTCACATGTGTGGTGTGGTTTTTGTAAAGGATGATGGTGCTGTTTCCAGTAGTGTAGCTTCAAGTACAGTTAACAAAGCTTCAGGTCGTAGAGCTCAGTGTTGTATTACAGCTTAACGACTTGTAGTTTAGTCAATATATTGTATAACTGTGTGTAGTTTAGGATAAGTCCTGGAGTGTAGTTTGTTACATTGATGTACACGTGTCTCTGTTCTATTGGACACTAGATAATTCTGTTAGAATGGTAGTTTTGGTGCCCAATCAGTTACGATTGGTTAGTATATAAGATGTATATCATGTAATCTATTGAATATACAGAAGATTCAGTTTTTCTTTCTTCTTCTTCTTCTAGAACACTCTCTTCAAGAACCATAGCTCTCTTTCAGTTTTACATCGTGTATCACAATGTGATTTGGTTGGTTTTGGGTTGGAACATTTTTCATAAATTTGGACTGGTTTTTCCTTTGTTTTGGGCCAAATTTTAAAACATTAAACTGATTTTTCTTTGTTTTGAGCTGATTAAGAGTAGCCCAACAAGTTTATCAGTGTGAAATGTCTCATCTTTTGTGTGTGTGTGTGTGTGTGTATGAGTGCGGTGCGATTTTGTATGGTTTTCTTAACACAAAACTGCAAACAGCGCTGCATTGCGCCCTTTTTTCACCTCCACCTATGGTACGATGTGGTTACCCCATTTTGTAGGCTATTTTGATTGTTTAGGTGCAGTTATGCTTGGTGAACAATTTCGTGAACTCCCCCAGTTAGAACCTCCAGAGAATGCTTTAATAATGCAAATGCTTTGATCCTACAAATCTGGTCATCTCTTTTCAATAAAAGAACGGAAAAATAGCAAAAAAAATATTCTCGACTCTGACAGATTGTACTTTTATATGCCACTAAAATGAGTTTGTTGTGGCTCACTGGCTCCCTTTTTGCTTGGAGTACTGGGATGAGTGGGTGGGTCCATTGTGCTGTGAAAGATCGCTCTGCTTCACCACACTTTGTCTTCATATATGGTCATGATGACTCCATCTCTTATGGTCCTCTAGCAATAATTGAAGAGCAAAAGCTCCAAATACTTTTGAGCAAGTCAAACTGCTACAGGTCTGCAATGTGTTAATTGGCATGTGGTGAATCAGAAAAGATGGCCATGCATCCACATGGGCATATGCTGGATCCTAGTTGTACACTCCGTTTTTTAATTTTTGTTTTTGTTACACTTTTCCTAGTGACAATAAACTTTATTTCTTGGTGATGGATTATTTACTGGTGAAAATAGAATCGTAAGAAGTGAGAGTTTAGGTGTATGGTCTTTTTTTTTTTTTTTTTTGATAAGAAGAAAATGTCCCCAAAATACGAGAGTATACTCTTAAAAAAGGAAGAGGAAGACCAATCTATCAAAAGAGGTAAAACTAGGTTATCATGACATATATACCTACCTAGTATGCTAGTCCATTCACTCAAACTCACATGGAAATCAATAGTTAACTAATGGAGATCAAGCTTTCATACGATTTGATCATCATCACAATTCACAACCTTAGTTACTTGCCTAGGAAATGACCATTTTTCTCTCTAATTCCATAATTACTCATTACGATGTGAATTCTACCTTATGTCATCCATGGAGTTTTATGAACATGTAAAAAGACAATTTTGAGCTTGAAAGTGTTGTGCCATTTTGCCTTTTTAGAACCTAAAGCCATAACCTATCTAATTACATAGGAAAAAGAACTCAGGGTTCTTTGTTAACAAAAATTGAGTATGATATAGTACTGCTAATACACTCCATAATCATATTTAGGTAAAACTTTAATACAATACATTAGGTTCCCCAATTAAATTTAAACATTTGAATGGATTGAATTTAATTATCTTTGAAATAGACAACACTGTTTTTGTTTTATTAGTCAAGTATTTATATTCAATTGGGAAATCTATCGTTTTACACCTAAGATATTATATTTAAGCTTTACCCATCATATTTGTACCAATTTTCTTTTTAAGTGATTTTATTGGAATACTAATTAGATAATTAAACGTTTAATGTTGATTCATCAACCAAAGATTCACACACAAAGCTTTGACGGTGAGAGGAGGGAGTACTTCTATAGGAATGAAGAATTTCTATCAAGTTCCCAAAATATTTTTTTTGGATTATGTACCAAGAAAAACAAATGTTTCCAAAACTCAGTGTAGTCCATTAAGAATATATAGGAATTTGAACTTTGAACATTTTATTAGAAACCAAAAAAATTACCAATTGATCAAAAGGTCATTGGCCATAATGTTATATATATTAACTTTTCACACTCTTAGATTTTTCAATCTAAGGAACAAAACCCCTGATTCCAGTCTAAATGGTGATTTTAGCATCATATATAATAGATGGGCTTACTGATGATCTCAAAATGTTAAAGTGAATGCATGTGTAGCCTTATTTATATAATATCTAAAAGATGAAGCATAGTATTTATTGTTGTTACATTCCTAAGGAGCCACATTAGCTTTGCATTTTGGTCTACTTCAATCCATTTCAGTCCACTTTGGTCCATCCAGTCCAGTTCAGATTATTTCAGTTCCCTTCAGTCCAGTTATGATCATTTCGGTCCACTTCAGTCTATTTTGGTCCATTTCGGTCTACTAAGTCCACTGCAGTCCATTCGGTTCAGTGCATATATATATATATATATAAAGAAAGAAAAATACGTGTTACGAAACTCACGTTCTGTGACGACTTTCGTCTTAACAAGTTAATGGTCGCCACAATAAGTACTTTAAATTAAGAACGATGACGGTTCCCTTTTTTGTGTGGAGTGATAAGATAGTGATGTGTCTTGGTTCTTCCACCAGACAGAATTTGAAACGAACAAAGAGCGCAAAGAGCTTTGACAGTAGCAAGAGCAATGGCTTCCTTATCAGTTGCTCTAAATCTCTCAACGCCAAGACCTTCTCTTCTACACCCACCATCACCACCCTCTTTGAAATTCTCTCCCGTTCACAACACTTCTCGAAGACTCGCTCTCTTTCAGCTCGGCATTGGTAAGCACCCAACACGAAACCTTTGATTTCTATTTTATTACATTCTGTTTTATTAAATAATTAGAAGAAAAGAAAAAAGAGAACCCATTTGTTGGTTTTTGTTATTTCTGGAGTTTTATGGTATGTTTTTCTGTTTGGTTCACTAGTAATATGAGGAAAAGAAAGAACAGCATTTGTATTTACTTCTGTCTATTTGAAATTTTAAGCTTCTGGGTCGTGTTGATTTATGAAAATGAATTAAATACAACTTAAATTGGCAATGTAGTTATAACAAGGCGAAATGTAGTTTTGCTTGAAGATTAAAATGAGGTTAAAATTCCTGTTTTGAATATATATGTGCGTGCGTGCGTGCGTGTGTGTGTGTGTGTGTGTGTGTGTGGGGGGGGGGGGGGGGGGGGGGGCGGGTGGGGTGGGGTGGGGTTGGGGAGGAGGGGGGGGCTTGGCTTTGGCTGATATTTTTTGTTTGTGACAATCTTTTCTATGTGGTTCCCTATAAAAATTTGAGATTTTATACAAAGGCTTCTCAAATGATTATATATGTGGGTCTATTTGGGAACAGTTTATCTAGCTTTTTGCTGTAAGTGTGCTAAAGTATACTTATATCTTGAAAATGTGAGAAAAAGTGGAAAAAAAAAAAAGGTTTTGAAAAGCTATATATAAAAGCTAAAAGTTGATATCAAACTCACCCACATAGAAAATACGAGACAAGAAAGAGATTATAGAGAATTAACATGGTTCAGCCTTCAAGATCTATATGCCCTTCATAGGTATCTATAGTAGGCTAAATTCAAGACTAACTACAAATAGGATAATGATTATTTTTCTTATACTCCAAGTAACATTAGAATTGGTATTTTCCTGCACTCCAAGTAGAATTTAGATACAATAGACTTAGGCCTTGATATCTTTAACATCTCCCCTCAAACTAAAGATAGAAGTTTGAAGACAACTTGAGTTTAGAGAAAGAGTAAGACCTTAAAGGAAATCATTATCGAATTGGATGTGGATTGTACCAGACTGGACCAAATGAAGTGCTGATAACAAGCTAGAACAAAGGCCAAATGCACGCGATGATTGAGGCTTGAATGTTGAGTGCAGTGCACTCCATACCTGTGGCTGTGGAGTCTCTTTATTAGAAGCGTGGTCTGATAGAGATGCACGACTAGAAAGAAAGCCATAAAGGCTATTGATTGAAAGTGTGGTCCAAGTAACGTGAACTTGAAGATGATAGAGACGAAAGAAAGCTAACAGAGGAGGCTACCTATTAGCATGATTTGTAATACTCAGCCAAGGCAGTTGAGGATACAGAAGAAAGGTGCACTTGCCCATTGAATGTAGTTGAAATCGCCAATGTTGTCGTTATGGAGATGACACCTTGGGGAGACTCTAATTGAGTAATTCATATAACATATAGAGATACCACTTAACCTTTTTTTTTTTTTTGGCCATCAAATAAATAGGGTATAAGTGTGCTGGACAACACCCTGTTCTTCATTAATTATACAAGACTATTCTAACCTCAAAAATTTGTGCTATGGATGATAAATTGATAAAAACTAAAATGGACTATTCAACTGGGTTTTATAATCCTGCTATTTAAAACCATCAACTCCCATTTAGGCTCTAGCAGGTTTGTTTGCTTCTGTAATGACTGAAAAATGTGTTTATAGATTTTTTTTTGGTTTTTGTACCTTTTTCTACAGAAAAAATAAATAACTTTTTTTAATGTAAAAAATTAAATTCATTGTATTGTTAATACATTGTTTTGGTTTTTGTTCTCTGAGAGAGAGAGAGAGAGATGTCTAAGCAGTGGTTTGAGTGGAGCTGCATAGATCAGTAATGACTGATACACTGATAGGAAATATGATAGCCTAACAAACTCATGAAAAGGAATTAGTTAAACATAATAATATGGGCATAGGCTGTAGCTTTGCTATTATTACTCTTGGTTCAAGTACTAATGATTTGGTATGACGATGAATAACTTTGTTTCAAGCATTATTGATTTTGAATATAGGACGCATCAATTGAATTCTTTTTGCTGTGTATTAATGAACTTTAAATGGTTCTGCAGCTCTCCCACAGGCACAATTATTTAATGCAGAAGCATCTAAGTTGTTAGCAACAGAGGGAAACACAACTAAGGTTGCCACAGCTGGAAATAGTATACGAGAAAGCACCTCTTTCACTGAGGTAGATGCAATGGATTGGGTAAAAAATGACAACAGAAGGATTCTCCATTTTGTCTATAGTGTCGGGGACTTGGACAAGACTATAAAGTACACCTATTTAATACAACAAGTATATATTTGAAAAAAAAAATGAAGAAAAATTACTTTCATTATTTTATTTTTATACAACAATTAGAGTTTCAGTAATGCCTACTTTGCAAAGATAGCTAATTGTCTAATTGAGATGTAGATTTTATTCCGAATGCTTGGGAATGAAGTTGTTAAGAAAACGTGACATACCAGAGGATAGATATACAAATGCCTTTCTTGGATATGGGCCTGAAGAATCCAATGTTACTGTTGAACTTACCTACAGTAAGTCATCATCCTATGTCACTTTATTCCAATGCAAGTCTACTTCATCCTTCTAAAAAAACTTGTAGTACACTTCCATACTGTATGATGGCTTCTCTATAAATTTTAAATTTTAAAATTTTACCATGTTGGCAGATTATGGAGTGAACAAGTATGATATTGGAACTGGATTTGGCCATTTTGGTGTTGCAGTTGAGGATGTAAGTTCCTTTTTCTTGAAATGGAGATGGTTTAGTCTCATGCAAACAACAGCAGTGTTGCATTTTTGTTTTATTTACTCAAAAACATCTGCATTCTGCAGACAATGCTTTATCAAGCAATGTTATAAAAATTATTTTTATCACTTCTGTCATCTATATATTGAAAATCATGTTAATTCTGACAACAGCATCTGTTTTTTCTGAAAATGCTCATAACTTCTGTTTTTTTAGCCCCTTATGTGCAAAATATTTTTATCCTGGGGCAGTAAACTGTGAACTTGAGAATTTAGTGCATCTCAAGTTAGAGCATATTTTTGCCAATGATAGTCAAACCTTGAATCTGTTTTACTTGTCCACTATAGGCATTAGTTAGCAAAGAGTTCTGCTAAAAAGAGCTCTCAAAAAGTCATAATGCACAATATCTTATGAGGATCTGCCACATGGCATGTGTAATTCACTTCCATGAATTGCAGAATATCTTGAGTCACTTACATTTGATTTACATTTAAATCTTTTGTCAACTAATTTACATTTGATTTACTATGGTTTGCATACAACTACCTGAGTAGGTTGCCAAAACAGTTGATCTTGTAAAGGCAAAGGGGGGAAAAGTTACCAGGGAACCCGGACCTGTTACAAATGGTAGTACAGTGATTGCTATGATTGAAGATCCTAATGGTTATAATTTTGAGCTTTTGGAAAGGGGGCCAACTCCCGAGCCCCTGTGTCAAGTGATGCTTCGAGTTGGTGATTTAGATCGCTCCATAAACTTCTATAAAAAGGTGAGTAATGGTACACAGTTTTTAAACATGTTTCTTTATTGAAATTTTAAATGAGTTTATTTCTTGTTTGGCTGTTATGATTGTAACTGACCTAAAGTTTATGCTTTTCTTATTGAATTTAAAGGCTTTTGGCATGGAACTTCTCCGCAAAAGGGATAACCCTGAGTACAAGGTAACTTCACACATCACTGCTAACAAATTCCAAAAATATTTTTGTATGCCTGTGATTTTTTTTTTTTTTTTTTTTTTATGATAATCCAAATGCATCTGCACACCATCATAATTTGGTTAGACAGCATTGTACAAGTTTTGACTGAAGGTTGTCGTGGCTAATTTCAACATGAACTGCCAAATTCTGGAGCGTCAACTATCTTTACTACCAACCTATTAAGAAGGTGGCTGTTGGGCTATAATGCAGGAATAAAAGTATATTTGTTAGTTTGGGGTGAGCTAGGGACTTGTGCTTCAGAGCTTCTTCTACTCATCTCCTTTGAATTTCAGCCACTAAAGCTAAATCCATCATTGCTAAGGAGTAAAGATGATGGCTTATAGGTGTCTAAGCCACCTTAGGAGTTGGAGTACACATTTTGGGATAATCTTGGGGCTTACACTTATTAGCTTCATCAACTCTTCTCATTCTCTCAATTGATTTGGAAAAAACATGGTTGATGTGTTTGGTAGGCCATTTATGTAGATCTATTTGATACTTAATATCTGAAGAGGATGCCCCTACTTAGTTCTGTAGTGTTAAATACCGCTTTGTCTTTGAATCTTATTCCTGTTAAGCTCCCCCCACATTTACCCCTTGTTTCTTTCTTCCTGGAAAATGCAATAAGATATCTTTCAGGCAGAAGCTGTGTAGGGTACCCATCTTATAATTCTACATGTCTTACCTTGTTCAAATATAGGTGGTTTGGGGATATTGCCCATGCAATCATTGTTATCTCACGATGTGAATTTTGCAACTGATTGCTATTTTAAAAGGAGACTGCTAAGATAGTTTCCTATTCAATGGAACCATTTTACTCGGTATTGCGGAAAATAAGCCAAGGAGCTTACTAAAAACCTTGCTCTTTGGTTCACCATTCTTAATGTGAGAGCCATTTTCTTGATGAAGCACTCTGCACTTCAGTGCAACACTTGTATATTTCGCTATTCATGTTAAAAAGCATAGCTACTTAAAATAAATAAATAAATAAATAAGGAAGCATAGTTTGTGCTTTGTATCATTGGAGTTTGCTACTCTACATGATTTGTTTAATTTTTTTCTACTTTTCCAGTATACAAATGCCATTATGGGCTATGGTCCTGAAGATAAGAATGCAGTGCTTGAACTGACATATAACTATGGGGTGACAGAGTATGACAAAGGAAATGGTTATACACAGGTGATTCTCTTCCTCTTACTAAAGCATATTTTACTTTTTGGAAATTGAGCAGTTATAAATTATATAGTGCCCCATATGGGGTTCACTCTTGTTATCATATATGCAGACTGATATTTATTTTGTGGCAGATAGCATTAAGCACAGACAACGTTTATAAGAGTGCAGAAGCAATCAAACTATTTGGAGGGAAGATTATTCGTGAACCTGGGCCCTTGCCAGGTATCAACACCAAGATCACCGCTTGTTTGGACCCTGATGGTTGGAAATTGGTAAAAGCTCTGATTCTTTTAGCTACGATTTGATCAAAATTCTGATGTTACACATTCATAATGAGAAACTGTCATGATTTCTTGCTTTCCTTAGGCTTTGACCACAACATTCTTGAATTTAGTGTGGCTGGACTTATGAAGTCATCTTGCTCATATTTGCTTTGTTACAAGCGGATAACTGTTACAGTTAGCCAATCTTTTTTTTTTTTGGGAGAGGGGGGCAGGGGGGAGGGTGGGGGAAGTTTAACTCTTTTATATATTATGACTGTCCTCCAATTATGCCTATGACAAAAAAATTATTCAATCCTGTTAAGCTTCATAAATTTCAAGTTATGTCACAAGTCAAGATTTTGGAAAATAGAGTATATTAAAGTTAACTTCACTTTGCATTTCCAATTAAATAATAGATAAATTTTTCACTGACATTGCGTGTATCAATTGGTGGTGCAAGATTTTGTTATGCCATAATAATAAATAAGTTATTATCTGGAGGTTTTACGTATGAAATAAATTTACACATTTGTATAAGCAATAAATGGTTCCAAGAGTATGTTGATTTATTGGGTCAAAATATTGGTCTTCATGATTTGATTTGTTCTCTCCTTTTTTCTATTTGCCTCCTCTTGCAGGTCTTTGTTGACAATATAGATTTTCTCAGGGAACTAGAGTGACCAAATCTTCATGATAGCTGCTACACCTGACTGAATTCATCATAACAATTTTGTCTACAGAATCTCACATTCTTCCAAACTTATATCTCCAGAAGCATCCCATGTGATAACAGGCCGTATCCCAATTTGTTGATAAAATCACTCTGTATATGACTATAACAGTAGATATAAATGCTTTTCTTGCCCATCCAGAATATTATTTATTTATTGGTCATAACTCGTTTATATGGTTTGTAACCTAAAATAATTTTATAAATCGGCACTATTCCTTCTTACTAATCATGAGGGTGAGACATTGTAGAATTGTCATATAATACTTACAACAACAACAATGGAACAACAGCAACAATAACAATAAAACTTCATTATACTCACACCAGGGAGAGAACTTGCACAGATTATTGCTTCAGGAAAGTTACAATCACTCAGATTGTTCAAGTTAGACTTGAACCCCCTTTGATGGATGGCCTAGAGTCCACTATTGCTATAGTGCAGTTGGATCTCCCAGTAACAACAAATAAAAATGTTTATCTTGGCCATCTCTCAACATGAACATAGACATTTGATGTACACAACAAGTTAATTGTTATGATGGTTAAAAAAAAAATGAAAATCCAATTTTACAGTATTTCAAATTGTAAACTGTTATCAGCATTAGGTTATGTTGGCACGGCAATTCAACATATGCTGGATCCCCTCAATCCACATGTGTTTATCTCCTTTACTTCTGCATTCAAATTCTATTACTCTGTCAATTGTTTTTATCCCAAAATAAGCCATGTGTTCACTTGCATCTTCCCTCTCCCTTCTGGGCCATGCTGGAGTGTCATTATAGACCCCAGAGACTATACCTGCAATCACAACTTTCTCAACACAGTTGACAGAGGGCAGAAGCAACAACAAATTAGATTATTTTTGGGTCTGAGATTTTGCTTACATTTCTTTGTTTTAGTAAATGTTCCTGCCATGTGCTTGCTTTTCATTTTAGCTACAACCTGTTCTCATTTTCAATTTGAATATGTATTTAAAATGATGATTTATAGAGATAAGAAAAACACACCAGAGAGGGGGGGGGGGGGGGGTGGTGGGGGAAGAACTATGACGAACATCCATATGTTCAATAATTAAGAGCACATGGGTTAATATTTATAGAGGGAAAAAAAATCGTTTTCAACTGGGAAGTTGCTACTAACCAAAAATAAACTCGGGCATTGCTTGGAGCCATTTGATCTATTTTATACTTATATATATAGGTGTATCAAGTCTCTTTGGCTTTTACCTGCCAATTTGAATTTATGTTGAAAGAAACTCGCTTCCAGTAGAGAGCCCCTGCAATTAACAGTTACATAACAGAGAGTGTCACATTAATATTGCAGCTTATATGAGGTTGATTGATATAATCACAATTCTATCATGGATGGTTCTTGTTAGTACCCTTATATGCATATACCTTTCCTTGTACGTTTGAGAAGCTCTCCTCCTTTAGAGACAAAGTTCAAAGCTGTCAAGATGTTAGGTTCTTTGCCTTCTTCACCCATTTCGTCAGCCTGAGCAAAGGTTGCAGCTCCATACCCCTTTTGCAGCCTGGCCCTTAAGGTGGCAGCTGCTCTTAAGGCTGCATTAATTAATGGTTAATTAGATAACATTCCACTGTAACATTTTATTAATTGAAGTTGTCTCCAAAAAGTATACTAATAATCAATGTTATAACATGTTTCTATACAGTTATGTTAGTCATTGTCCATGTGGAGCTTGACTGTGATGCAAGCTAAGTGAGCAGTCTATCTGAAGACTAAGTATAATGCATTTGTATCCTCTTGTCTCTAACTATAGTGAAGTTGTTAGGGTCAAGCTTTTTTTCTTAGAATAATGGAATTTTAAAACACTTGAGAAGGATTTTGATACCTGTAGCTGCTCCAGCTGTTAGGGTCATGATATCTCCGTTAGTCCTTGCATTAATTGCAGAGTTGACTGTTGTTGAGATATGGTTATGATCAGCTCCCATTTCCTCTGCAATCTCAATGCAATGGGATGCTACTAGAGCTGCTGCAGATGCTATTGTTGTAGATATTTTGGAAGGCATTTTCGGATGGGCAGCTGACATATCAGGAGATGCATTTGAAGCTGCAAGTGCCGCAACAGCAGCAGCAACCCCTGCCACAGATACTGCTGCATGCAACTGTGCATTATGGGTTCGGATTTCCTGCTTCTTCCTTTCCTTCTGATCTTTTAACCACCTCCCCATTGTTTTCCCTCTCAGTAAGCTCCTGTATAGCTGCAGAGTAATAACAAACATGAAAATGATGATAATTAGGAAACAGATGATTCTAATGAATATGAGAATGAGATACCCCATTTGTGAGCAGTTGACTGGAAATGAACTCTGGATTGAGTGCTTGATGAAGTAAAAATATTTCCTGCAAAGATTTATTGACTGTAAGGTAATCATGGATTATTCATCCAATCTAATTGCTATCCCCTTGCTGTGTATGTGTTTGGGTGAAAAATTGCAAATCCTGCATTGTTAGCGACCTGTTCTTGATGTATATGTTAAAAGAGAACCTAATAGAACATAACAAAATAACTTCATAATACTCATAACAGACAGTTGTGCAGATTATTGTTTCAGGAAAATTATGATCAGACTCATATTGTTCGATTTAGACTTGAACCTCCTTTGATGGAGGGCCAAAGGTCCACTGGAATAGCTACAGTGAGGTTGGATCTCCCAGTTACAAATATGACAGTTATCATTAGTTTTAATAATTCTTGGTTAATTGCCCAATCACAGGAAAAACATGGAAAAACAAGTGGATTGTATCCACAGTTATGCTGCTGCCTCTTGAGACAGAGAGAGAGAGAGAGAGAGAGATATACCTTCATTTCATCACTGTCTCTTGGTGATATTGGAGGACTGTCCCCACTTGGTAACTGCTGAAGTAGTTTAACATTTAGATCAAAGACAACGTATACAAAACATGACAAGCAAGATTATATATGATATTTCATTACTCAATGCAGTAAATAACAATATGATCAGATCAAGTGTTCAAATATCTTCAGTGATTATTGCATATTGTTTTTCTTTAGGCCTCAGTTTTAGAGAAACACTCAAAAGATTTCGTTTTCATACACATTAGAATGGTCTTCTTAAACATATTAGAAGGAAATTAAGAAACCATTTCACTGCTTAAAAAAGGGTTCGCAAGGATCTTACATATTCTTTTGAAGTCATAGAACTTGCATGAGTTGCATCATGTGCTTCAATGCCAATGGAGCTTAATGGTGTCTTCTCAAGAATATTAGAAGCAGTATCTGTGCTGGTAAGAGCTTTGGATAGTTCCATCGCTGAAAGACTCCATGATCTGGCAAGAAACTCCATGGACTCAGTTGGAGTTTCAGGTTGGGCAGAAGATACTGGCAGCCACTTTGGTGGAGCATTTTCATCTATGTTCTCCAGCCGATACGACAAGCATTTGGTGACACACAAGCTCACTGACATCAACAATAAAATGAACTTAATGCCCTATATCTTGTCATAATGAAGCTTATGATCATGGAAAGTTAGTTTATGTTTGTTAAAAATTTTAAAATTCTTTTACTTTATAGAGCTAAAATCAATGCAAAGTTGCAAACTTTGCTTCAAAAGCAAGAAGCTAAACAATGCCTTACTTTTCAACACTAATACTTCCACTCAAGTCTTCAAGAGAATGACAAGGCTGCTACTTCTGATACTAAGAAAGCAAGAACAAGATGATGATGATGAAGAGGGAGAAAAGTTAGATATTTAACAAGGGCGGTGAGACTAAGTTGCTTGTTAAATTATTGAACAAATTCAAAGCACTAGAAGTGGAGGTATACGTGGTACATTCTTAATACGTCTTGAAAATGTTTTTCTTATTTTATAGAGCTGAAATCAATGCAAGAAGCCAAACGGCGCCTTTTTAATTGTAATAAGTGCACACTCAGTTGAGGCTCTTCAAAGATAGTGGCAAGAGTGCAACTTCTAAATAGTAAGAAAGCAAGAGCGAGATGATGAAGACGAAGAACAGTTAGAGATTTAATAAGAGGGTGAGTCCAATTGCTAGCTTGTTTCTTTATTGAAGAAAATAAAAGCAATAGAAGTGGAGGTGCATGGTACATTCTTTATACTATATGAAAGGACCCAACTCAAGATCAATCATTCTTGTCTCTAACGTACATGGGTGCTTTTGTTTTCCACTCCATAAAGAGCTAAGACCCATTTTTTTCTCAGCTGCAAGATTCATCATGACTTGACTCCGATTTGTCACCACTATCTCTTTTTAAAGTAGGAATTTAAGGGCCTTTTGGTACGGAGCTATATATAATCTTTCAAACAACCAATATATTACATTCTTCTCTAACAAATTTACATAGTATCAGAATAAGAACAGTATTTCTGTCTTTTCTTTTCTTTTTGGGGGGTGGGGGGGTAGGTAGACTGTTATGCATGTGGGCGTATCTACAATTTTTTAAAGATTTTATAATGTAAAATTTTAGGTAACCCACATATAAAATAACTCATCTAGACAGATCTCATGGGGAGTCTCACATAATAGATGGTCTGAATCCTTCCACTAAAAAAAGTAACGGCACAAACATTTTTTTTTTGATCCATTCGAGGCCATTTTGGTCTATGAGATATATTTTAGAGAGCTCTCTCTTATTCTTTAAGTCCTAAATTATAAAGAAAACGAAATTTATAATCTCCGATCTCAAGCACAAAACTAGTTCCTAGCTACTAAGTTCTTGATATTTTGTTTATCGATTGTCTTGCACTCTTTTGCTGTGGTTTTGTAATTTTCTTGAGGATTTTTAAAAAAAAATATATATATATATATATATATTTATAAATACGATAGCATTTGAACTTATGATGTTTCACTTCTTGAGAATTGTTTTTTATCATCAAATTAAGACATTTATTGGTAGACAAGATTCAAACTCAAGTCTCTAATTGTTTTTCATTTGAACCAAAAAACAAAAATTTAACTAGAATCCACATGTCAACTTATCTTGAGACTTGAGTAACACATGATTCTTTTAAAAAACCATAAATTTCCTCATATCAATTGATTAACCTTTTTTTTTTGAAGATATCAATTGATTAACTTAGTTTGACTTAATAGAGAAAGGGTTTATACTTTTTGAGTGATGTTTGAAGAATATTACAAATTGACACATCACCAACCAATTAGATAAAGATATACCTTTTATTTTTTAGTAGTTGAAATCATTCCAATCACATTTTTTACTACATCAATTTGTACGTATTTAATAATTAAATTTATTATACCTTTAGCATTTTTCATAATTTTATATTCTCTCGCCCCCTTTCCTCCCATTTTGCCTCTGTATTCCTGGTTTTAAATCAGGACTAATATGACAAGTTATGTTTGTCCCCACTTCTTTGCCACTTTCACTTTTCCTAATAAAATTAAAAATCGTCCCACTAATGTTATTGTTCTTTCTTTTCTTTTCTTTTCTTTTTTTTCTTTTTTTTTTTTTTTTTTTTTTTTATAGAAATGTTATTGTTCTTTCAATATGAAGAAGAAAATTCATTCACAATATGACTTTGTTAGAAATTAGACATGATACAGCTTTTGGTCAGAGCAAAACAAGTTTCCACCGGAGACACGACTTCCACACTGGTTAATGTCTCCAACACTCGGATACCAAAATTGGCATGATTATGTGTTTTTTTTTTTTTTTTTTACATGAACAGGGTAGTCTTTATTTTCTGAACCCTCCCATCAATAGGAATTCTTTTTTTTAATAAATCAATTGTTACAAGAAATAGAGGAATAGAGTATTTGAACCTGATTATCTTGGCTAAGTTACTCAAATTTTCACAAGAAAGATGGATTATCACATTCTAATCTGGCCAAAATGTATTGAATCCAAAAAAAAAAGTTCCGACCAAATGTAAACTGAGAAAATATGTTGATAGAGTGCGGCATGCTATCAAAAGATAAGGTAGAAAAAAAAATTTACAAATGCACAAAGCACAATTTGAGGGGCCCTTTGGCAGTTTACGAAGCATTCACACTGTGGTTTTAACAAGAAGACAAATTCAAGCAAAGCCTCTGGCCCTACCTTAAACCTCTCGTAAATCGTAATAATCTTAAATTTGGGTCAGTTGGTTCGATTTGATGTAGTCAGTTTTTGTGACTTTAAGGCTGACCCAAAAAGTACAGGGTATCTATGTATTCTAACTCTTTTATCATTGGCCTAGGTCTTAATCATGTCTCTAAGTGAAAATCGTGTAATAAGGTCACCATATCCTTTTAAGTTTTGTAAATCCTGATCGTGATCAATGAACAATGATCAATCACTTCGCCTTTCAACAGACCCTTGTTAAGCCTAATTCTTGCAAGGTTGATTTGGGACAGCTTGAAAATAATTCTGATCCCTTTAGATTCTAAATTTTGTAGGTCGGTTTCACATGTAGGTTGAATATTTTGAACCCACTCTAAACCAACTTTACACATCCCTGAAGATCCATACCCTTGTAGACATGCCCCTGAGAATTTAACACATCCAGAAAGATTGCTCCATTGTTGCAGAGTTAGGGTGAAACTGGGTTTGCAGAAACTACCCAAAAATTATTTTTGCTAAGAGTTGGGGGTTGTATCAAACAAATGACTAGTTCCTTTTGGGAAACCAGTATTTGTCCCCCCAGATTGTGTGGAAAGTTTTGTTCCCCATAGCTCTCCAGCATATTTGGATGACTAGGAATAAAAGGAAATAGAAGACCAAAATTTGATCCCAATGCAAGGAAAATAGACGAAAGAACAATTTATAAACTTATTGGTTGGGAGCCACCTCCAACTAGTTTCTTCAAGCTTAACACAGATGACTCAAAGTGGGAGAACCCAGAACAATTTTTTAATTAAGAAAAATCTAACTCCATCAATATGTCTCACCCATATATAGTCGTCTAATCTCTGACTGTAAAACACTACTCTAGCTGTTGGAGGTGGTACAACTCAAACATACACACCAAGAAGGAAATAACTATGCAGAACTTTCGATAAAGGCAGAAAATTGTTGAATTGTAATCTCATCATTTGCTAATGCTTGGCGTGTTAGCTACTACCTTGTACTTGAACTTGTCTTCATTAAATTTCCTTTTGCACACGGACAAGCCTACTACATCCATAAGCATGATATGATTAATGCTTATGGATAATTTAACTTGTGACGATTGTTTAAAGAGAAATAATAATGCAATTAGTTACAAATTCTACGTTATTATTCCAAGCCAAAAGACCTGCTATCTTGCAAGAAACTACAGTTAAGACTAGAAAAAAAAAAAGTAATTTAAGGCCAAGAATGGAGAAACTGCTCCGTAGCAACCATATAGAGACGCTATATAATTATAAATCCAGTGCGCTTTAATCCCTTACAAAATCTATCTATCATTTTGAAGAGGGTGTACGGTTTAGAAAACACAAGGACGGAGAGTTAACCCCCCCAACCTCCTTTTGCCTCCATCCTCTTATAAAAAAAATATAAAAATAAAATAAGGGAAAAAGAATAGACAAAAGAATAAACCAAACGAAATAAACGTAAGACACCGTCACAAGCAAAGAAAATATGTGACCCACTACAAAGCCCTAAAAACAACGGAACCCTTTCATATGTGGAATGCAATGTAGCACCAACTATCTAGTGTAGATCTGGTATCTCTAGGGAATTTTAGATCTAGTGCGCAGTGCCAAGTTCTTTGGGAATCAATGCCACGCCTTGTCTCCCTCATGGGGAGAACCTAGATGCAAATCTACCCTCTTCTTGTAGCTTCCCCACCCATAAAAAAAAATTTTAAAAAAAAAAAAATTCTATTGCTTGACTAAGAGGAAAAAAAGGAGGGGGGGGTGTTAATAGAGAGAGAGAGAGAGTTGGTGTATGTTGTGCCCTTGAAATTATCTACACTAAAGAACCACAGCTCTGAAAATCCCTAGACCAACAAAAAGTTGGATCATACAAACCATCTCCATTTGACATCAAGATTCCATGAACTTCTCCCATTCATCCTTACATCTTCTCATATATTAAATCTGAAGCATAGAAAAATAGAAATGAGGGCCAAAAAGGGTTAATAGAGCACTCACTATATAATCAATTACAAGTAACTGCATAGAGCAAATAAATTGATACCTGAACAACCATGCAACAGTAGTTCTCAAATTCGGGAACCTGAGATCAAAATTATCCAGGTGAACTTCCAGAGCTTTGATCCAAAAAAGATACAGCAATAAGAACAGAAAGCAACTCATCCTGAATTGAATGAAATCTATAGTCAAAACAACCAAATAACATCAAAGAATTTCTATGATCTACTAATTAACAGAATAATGGAAGAAACACTACATATCATCCACTGAACAATATGATTTGAAACTGGTTTAGTCATTTTTGCCACCTATGCACGCAGAAAATCCAAGCTTTAACTTGAGAGGGCGACTGCCAAGCTTTAATTTGACCAAGTCCTAGCAGTATCCAATGCGTCTGTACTTTCTAGTCCCCTTATATTAAAACTTCATTCGATTTCGCAACAGAAGATCTCAATCAATCCAAATTTCATTGTAGTTGCCAATGTTGTGCATGCTTTGATGCTATCCTTTGGATCCATAACTAGAGTAAAAATGAAAAGGATAAACAAACATCAATAGCCTATCAACAGTATGCATTTTACTAAAAAATTTGGCCCTATAAAAGTTCCACACAGAATGTAAGAACATTTTAAAACATACGGGATCACAACAGTATGAAGTAAAATCCCCATACCAGTTACTTGGTCGAGGAAATTCGTTTTAATGATGCCATCCAGCTGCTAGAAGTACCACTTCCATTCCCGAGCCCACGACCTGCATATGCAGTTTCTGCCTGCCCATCAGGTTTTGAAAAATTGCTTTTGAAGGATCTCGGCATAGCAGATGAAGTAGATGGCATTGCTGCATTGCTCACAGTCTGCGACATTGATATCAAAAATTGTGATTCACATTGATTTTCCAGATATGACTAAATTATAACAAAATGAAATGATAATTGCAACAAACAATAAGGAACAAACCTATGAGAGATACAAAGATTATACCACATCAAGTGCAAAAGGTGATTAGAAAAAGCCTTACATGTTTCTCCTTCAGATTTGAAGCACTCAAATTCTGAGCTTCTGATGATCTAAACTGCATATGAACCTGTTGATGAGTGCTTTTACTTGGTTCTCTAGGCTCAGTAGCCTTGGCTGAATAAAGAGCATCCTTGCCTCCTGAAATTAAAAAATGAACACCATACATGATGGTGTATTGTAAAGCAGCATTCTAAACATAATACAAGCTCTCTAATCAAATAAAACATAAATATAAAGTTACAGTATCCCAAATAAATAACATTCCTCCTAGCCAAAGGCCAAATCTAACTATGTCTTAGCCCATGATCACCCCAATGATGGTCCTTAGATCAAAATCTGAACTGAGAATTATATGAAATCCCCATCATGAAAACTTGCATATCTTCCTATATAGATAAAGAATAACCAAAGGGGCAGCTGTCCAGGCACACATCAAAAACCCAAAGAGATCCAGGATTAAACTGTAACCCAGTTTTCCAAGCCATTGTTCATTTCTACTTTACTTTTCTTGGATAATAAATTACGGTGATGAATCGTCCACACACAACAGACATGCCAATATGCTATGTAAAGCAAACTGGACCTATTACATTTTAGTGGGGAGTTTCCTGATTGTACCCTCCACAATGAATTCAGGGTTGACTGCAATCCCAGTTGGCAGTCACAGGTTTAAGTTTGGTGAGAATTTCTTCCAGCACGTAAGGGAAAAGACAGAAGCTTACCTTTATTCTTATCCAAATCCATAGGCTTTGCTAGACTACTTGTCGCCCCAGTAACTGGCTGCAAATTTAGTAATAAACTTGTGAGAGAAGAATAGTGATGCAGCCATGGAAGATCAATTTGTTACTACTTCGCAAATTTGTCTATTCAAGACTAATTTTATCTCCTAGGGTTGAAACAGTTTTTGATTTGGGTTTTTATTTAATAAGCTATGGTCAATTTTAAATTCAAGGACAAAACTGTAATCTCTAAAAATCCTGTGAAGTAAGGGTATTTTGGTAGTTCAATTGAGTCTAAAATTTTCAAGATCATAAGTATCTAAGGTTTTATTTTCTGAGCCCAAGTTGGTCTTTTTTAAGATATTAGTTATTACCTTATTAAGTTTTTAGTTTACTAGTCAACCAAGAGTCCTAATACTAGTATAAGACTATAAAATTGTGTGTCCAATGTAATCAAAGAGAAATGGATTTAATCAATAAAATATTGAGTGTTTTAGTATTAAGGCAAGTTGGCCTTATTGTTGTTTTCGTTCTTTCTCTTCTCTCTTCTTTTTTTTTGATAAGTAAGAATGTTATATATACGAAAGGCTACTCTATGCATGAAGAACATAGAGCCAATTGCCACCATAAAATCCTCTCTTGCCCTTCTTCCTTGCAACCTACATCAAGGTCTTTCTTTTAACTAACAAAACCCTAAAACCCCACATACTTTCTCTATCAAATAACCATTAAGAAAAGTCATCCAACCACCTTTTAATTCCTAACACTACCCATAACCTTTATTCAACAATTCTAAACCCAATATCCACAAATTCTCCTAACCCTAAACCCATCATAAGCACACGTAGATAAATTCCACAATTAGTCCTCCAGCAAATAGAAACAAGTAAGATTCAATAATAACAACAATTAGAAAGGCCATCAATTATTTGAAGTAATTTTCTAAAGTTCATGGAGATATAATTAAATCAATGTTTAAGGGGGGAAAAATTAACAGAAACACAATTTTCCACACATTCAATTTTATCACAAGCAATTTTACTTGAAATAGAAGATAAATCAAAAGGTGATGGAAATACTAACAGATGATTGAGCTTGCATATTTGTCCGTTGTGTCTGCTGGTATTTTAAAATGGTCCAATCAAATACATTATCAAACTCATATCCTGCCAAATATGGGAAAATTGTACATCAAAAGCCAAACAAGACTGTCAATCAGAATATAACAGCAGAGAAATGAGATTAAACAATATTAAAATGACACTACCAAATAATATGATTAAACAAAGTTTTCCAAAGAAAGAAAGCTGGTGAATCTAGAATAGAACAACGTCATTAAATAATGGACCCACAAATCTGAAAAATCAATCTATCAAGTACAACACAGTCCACTTACTAAAGTCTAATAAACCTTAGAAGTTTAAACTTTGTCATGTTAAAATAGAAATAAAAAACCAATGACGCAAATTTATCAGCTATATTTGCACCATAGTATAGAAGTATAGCAATTTGGTTTAGTTTCCAAGGAGAAAAAAAAAATCCCATATGAAAAGAAGACACAGCTAGTGCCTTATAGCATCATTGACATGGCTCAATAATATTCTTTTGTAACCTAAGTACTTGCCTTGAACTGTTCTCATCATGGCTTATCCAGCCCGATGGATGGGAAAACTGCTCGTCACATGAGAGAATCCTGTATGTCTAACTACCATACCTATAGAATAAGTGTTAATTTGAGTAGCACCAGCATCCCTGGCTAGAGTTGCCAGAATAGAGAAAAATCAAAACTAAATCAGGCACCAAAAGCAGCCAAAGTCTCTATTCTATAGCCTGACAGAATGTATTAAATTTGAAAATAATCTTATGCTGTTTGAAGCCTTTATTTAGTTTGTTATCTGATTCTCTTAAAGTCCCAATTGGCTATATAAACCATGTCTAAATCAGCATGATGCGCTTGGCTCACATTGTCATGTTTTCAGACACATACTAATCCTTTTTTGATAAACACCACTAGTGACACAAACCCCAACTTCCAATGCAAATGATTACACTTCTGTAGCAGCTCAAAGGAAAGTTTAACCATTTGTACAAAATATCAACATGTCTGATTCACAGTTCTAAAAACCAATGGCAAGCAGCAAAATTTAAAGATATGAATTGAAATATTCACTACCTTCCCGATTAAACAAGTCACGAAACAGGCGCTTCAAGAATCCATAATCAGGCCTCTGATCAAATGTCAATGAGTGGCAATAATGGAAGTATGATGCAAACTCCACAGGATGCGACTTGCAAAGGACCTTTTATAAACAAATGTAAGTCAGTTGAATTATAACATAGAAATTATACCCCCCCCCCCCCCCAAAAAAAAAAACCCTAGATTTTGCAATTTCAATTTCATTTAGCCAATAAAAATAAATCTCCAGAAATATTTTAAAACTGATCCTCCTCTCCTAGATTTTATCTAGTATAGTGTACTCTAGTGTCAACCCCAATTTACATTTTTTGTCCCCATGTGCACCCGGGGGGGTGGGTTGCTTGGTAGTATATATCATGGAAATTTACAGTTATGCCTTGTTCACAAAGAGCACAATAATGATTCCCTGTAAAATGCCAGCCATATTTTGAAAAACATTCTTTTTCATTAAGGGCTCTTGTTATTCAAATTAACTTTCAGGTTATTTACAATATTCTTTGGCTCCTGAAAACAAACTTGTCAGAGAAAAGGTTTGTTTCTTGCAAGTGGGGGGATGCTTTGTTGGGGCAGGATTGGGAGAGTAAAAAAGACAAGCATATTAGAATATGCAAATGATTTCCTCAACGCAAATCATAAAGACAAAGCATAAATCCATCAAATTATGGAAACAAACCTCAATACGAGTTGATAACTTCTTCTCACATATCTTGTCATACTTTTGCTTTTTTGTGGCAGCCTTTAAACCCTGCCAAGGAAGGCTAAATACAGAAATAAATCAGTCAATTTGATGGAGTCAAAACATCTAAACCTTCAACGTTGTTGAAAAACTACAAACCAAGGCAAGACATACCTTCCTCTTAAAAAGTACAGGAGAACATAGCCCAGTGACTCCAAATCATCCCGACGGCTCTGTTCTGAAAAGAAGAAAAAAAAATTTTGAAATCAGAAATTAAGGAAAGAGTACAGCAATCTATCTAGTAGATGGAACATACTACATCTCTCTACTTACCAATTCCCAAATGAGTATTGCAACTTGCATAACGTGCAGTCCCTGTTAAGTTTTTGTTCTCTCTGTGTGAGTTTATCAAGAGGATGGGGAAAAGCAATATTTAGCCAATTGAGATCTGAGTATTAGAATATTAACAAGTAAAATAGATGCAACTACTAATATAAAGGTCAAGTTCAACTTACATCTGGTATAACTTTAATTAAAGTTGCAACACTCAATAATATAAATATTTTGTTAATCCACTGTTAGATCATATATTCCGTGTTTATTAAGCACGCCATATTCATATTAATCAAATGTCATCAACCATCATATTCATAGATTCATGCTTCTTTTTCTTTTTGAGAACCAAATTCATGCATTTGGTACAATATAAAAACAAAAGAAACTAAAATTTTGAACAATTTATTTGATAAAAGAGCTCTTATTCTCCAATCATCATAATATTTGACAAACATGACTAGCAAGGAGAAAAATAAAATCCAACAATGGGTTTGGTAAAATACCAAGCCAATAAAAAGATTTTAGGTAATATAACATTTACCAAAAAGTTCCACCAAGTAAATCTTGAACCTGACCCCTAATATGAATGAATCACTAAATCGGTAAGAAGAAACTTAAAGCAAAAGTTCAAGAATTATTACTTCTATTTGAAAAATGAAAAAGGCAAAATTTAAAAAGAGATTTTGAACCAATCTGCATACCAGCTGAAAGAATTTCAACACAAGCAGATTAAGGTATTCTCTTTGACAAACATTGATCATAACCATAACAAAAACATAACTATTGATATAACTACAGATGGGGAAGATAATTTAAGATGTCCCATGGTTTACAAAGTTGGGAGCATTATCAAAAGAATATAGTTTAATTTAAAGAAATAAGAGAAATCAAGATTACACACAAACAAAGAGAGAGATCTTTAGTTTCAGTCTTTCCCTAAACACATAGATATAAGATAGTGTGTACATAAAACAAAAGCTATAGAAATGGAAAAATACAGATAAAAACGTAAAATATAGTAAAGTTTCAATATTCATTGCAGCCTTGTCAGGAAAGCCATCTCCAAATTTCAGTAAACTCATTCTACTTTCTCCATCATGTGCGGATGCAATGGCAATAATTTACAATTCTTTAAATGAGACTTCTATAAAAATTTCTTATGCTTTAAAATCCAGTAAAAAAATTCAAATTCTTTCCCTAAAAGAAAATCTCCTCACATGAAAAACTTATCTGTCAACCATAGAATTTCATTCTGAATTTGAAGAAAAGCATTTAAAATGTATAATTACATTAACTGAACCATATTGAACGAAAATATGGGTAAAATATACATTTAACATGGTAAGACCATCCAGAACAGAAATCAGAAACAAAAAACACACCAGATTTCAAACAAGGATCTAGACATCGAATATTTACTTGTAAGGAATATGCCGATTTGTCGTGGGGTCCCGAAATCTTTTTGCAAGTCCAAAATCAATAATATAAACCTGATAAATATAACAAATTAAAAAAAAAAAAATGAATAACAGATATAGATTTGGGGGGGGGGGGGGGGGGGGTGACAAAATATTAAGAGTTCAGACATTAAAGTAGAATGAATAAAAATAATTATTACCACATTTGCTTTCCTGCCAAGACCCATGAGGAAGTTATCTGGTTTAATGTCTCTATGCAAAAATCCTTTAGCATGCACATACTCTATTCTCGTAATCTGCAATTTAGTGAATGAAACAAAAGCAAAAGTATTACATATTTGCTCATTTAAGAAAATATAATGATTATGATGTTGGCGCCCCCTGCTATATACATCCTGTGTACATGGGTGACATCCCTTTTTCTGTTATTCAATGAAATATTTGCTTATAAGAAAAAGGGTAAAATATAGTCAACACCCCTGAGGTTTGGGGTAATGTCAACCAAGTCCAAGACATTTTAAAACGGAACAACTCATTCCCTTAACCCAACTTGGTCCCTAAATAGTTACTCATTTTTCTCCCCTCTCACAGTGATTAGAGACCAAGTTGGTCAGTTTTGAAATGTCTTAGACCTGATTGGCATTAGCCCAAACCTCAAGGGTGTTGATTCTATTTTACCCTAAATAAATGTAATCATTAGAAATATAACTATTTGTGAGTTGCAACACTAATGATGCAACATACAATGCTGTACTTAAAAAATATTTCCATGTTGACATAAATTAAGACAAAAAACTTGGGAGTTTTATGGCTTACATGAATTAAAAACCAGTAACAAATTCTGTCTTTAAAAAAAAAAAGTCACGATTTAATCACCACATAAGAAATACAACAAAAGTTTTATAATGAACACAACTCTTAAGACCAAATATAATACATGAAGATACCCTGAAAAGAAATATAAAAAATAAGACCAACGAACCCCAAAAGAACAACAATTCTATAACAGTTAAAAACATGGCAAAACATAGGCTGCAGCAAGCTATGACAAGGTAAAAAAAAGTGATTACCATTAGCTCAGCCAACATTAAGACTGTTTTCAAGGAAAACTTCCTCCCACAGTACACAAAGAGATCTTCAAGACTTGGTCCAAGAAGGTCAAGGACAAGAATGTTATCATCTCCATTCACCCCGCACCATTTCATGTTCGCAATACCGTCTGATGGGTCACAAAAGAATGGACTCATTAATAACCATAACAACATAACCAAGCTAAAAAGCTCATGATAGTTTTCAAGTTTCAAGTCTCAACAAAAAAAATTCAGCTTACTTCCTCCTTGAAGAACACTATACAACTTGGCCTCATAAAGCAATTGCGGATGCTTCGTCTTCTGGTTTTCCTATAAAGCATAAATGTATTACTATCTGAGCTATAACCCAACTGACCTTAGCTAAACAAAAAAGCTAACACAAACATTGTTTTATTTTCTAAACAGAATACTATTTGATACAATCAACTTTCTTACAAAGAATGCAAATTTTTAAAGAAAATTTCGAAAATAACGTTAACTTCATCGAAGAACAATAATCGCGTAACACCAAAAAAAAAAAAAAAAAAAAAGATTTTAAAATAATACTTACAATCTTAACCGCCACGATTTCAAAGGTGTCTATATGAGTAGCTAAATAAATCAAATATAAAATAATCAGGATCATGAAAAATCACAAATCAAAGCTAAAACCAAAAAAATTAAAAAAAAAAAAAAAAAAAATTGTGACAGACCAAGAAAAATTTCACCGAACGATCCGCTACCGATTTTGCGACCTAATTTGTACTTATCTCCGACGATCCTCTCCATTTATTGTATCTATATTGTTTGAATCGCTCTGTGGAATTCGATTGAATTGGAAGCGAATTTTGGGGAAGAGAGAGAAAGCTAGGGTTTTGATTTGGGGAAAAAGGTGAAAGCGGGAACGAGGGCCGATTTATAATTCCGAATGAGGACAGGGGCTGATTTTTTTTGATAAACAAGACAGGGGCTGATTTGAAATTAGAGAAAGTTATTTATTTATTGAAAGAGACTGTTTTTTAACAACCGAAAGAGCCTATCACGCTAGCGAAAGAAAAAAAAAAAGAGCCTATCACGGCTTGCGCTGTTTTTTGAGATTGTGTTCGTTCTTTAATTTCAATAAATACTAAATAAATTAAGTCAATTATTAGAATTTTTTTAGGTAGATTGGATCCGGTGTGAAAATTTGATCTGTTTTTCCAATAAATTCTCAGTCTAAGTTAGGAGGAGATTTATTAAAATAACTCACTGTCTATGAAACAATATTCTTCTTTTTATAGAACTTCAATTCTAGCTCTTTGGTTTCTCAAAAAAAAAAAAAATTCTAGCTCTTTGATTTAGGATGTGCTTGGATATCGGTTATTTGCTGAAAACTGAAAACTTGTTACTAAAAACACTGTAGTAAAATAATTTTTAAATGTGCAAATAGTATCGTGTGACCCAAAAATGCATTGGTATGCGTGTTTTTGTGTTTTTGGCTGGATCGTGAATAGTGCCGTAAGACCTAGCTAAAAACGCAAACGCTAAAAACACTACTATGCCGCTATCCAAGCTCACACTTAATGTAACAATTTTTTTTTTCTTTTGTAAATATCATATTTGGACTTTCATATGAGCAGTTGATTTGGTCATTTGAATTTTGATTTGATCAATCAATTTAGTCATTTTTAAAAAAATATACTTCCTTTTTCTTGTGTATGTAAAAAATACTTAGTATTTTCAAAAAAAAAATTGGTCATTTGAATTTTGATTTGAACAATCAATAAGTCTAGGACTTTTGTCTGGTTGAATTTTTTTAAGGTTATAGGCTAACTCGTTTATTAGCAAAACCGTCAAAACATGTTTTAGACATTAATAATTTCTCTAAAGGAAGAAATTCCTTATTTCTTAGAGAGAAGTGATATATCTACAACATTTTTATCACATTTTCACAATAAATTCTAAATTGCAAGTTGTTACTGATTGTTATTATTGGGTTAAAAAAGTAATCTCAGTGCTAAATTCAAATTTGAACCAATAATAACTAGTCACTCATGATTTGTTGTAAAAATATTATAGATGTAGCATTTTTCTTTCTAAGAACAAGCACTTCTCTAAAATGTAGTCACTATCTCAATTTATGAATAAAGTTTTTAGTCTTGCCATTAAAAAAAATTAATAGTAATATGATCAGGCTCATGTTAGGTTGGTGACAATCATACCAGGTGTTACTACTATTAATGGATTCAATAACATGATCTACACGTTTCTGAGCAACAACAAAAACGTGATATACACATAAGTTGTGACTCATCATCAACAATTCTGAGATGTCATTTTATAATATTTTATACACGCTGCATATTAGGTGATCAAAATCGTACTATTTTTTTAAATAGATTTAAGGATCTACATTTGGATCTCATCTTATCTAATATTCTACTTTATTTTAATTATTTTAAAAAATAATTACCAAAAAACTTTACCTAACTTGCTTTACGTCATCACACACGCAACCTTTGTACAATAAGCTGTGGTTTGAAATTTTCAAAAGACAGTTGCTTCTAAACTTATTTAATACTAAAAATAAAATGGTGTTTGACAAACCGCATATAAGAAAAATAAAAAAGTAAAATCAGTTCCAAACTGATTTTATTTACTTGTATTAAAAGTTAAAACCAATTTTTATAGGAATGTGTGTGTTAAAATATTAAATTTAAAACTATTTTTTTTTAAGATGAATATGCATGTGAAAATACTAATATTATATTATTATACAACTCATTTTGGGAGAGATGTGCATTTGAAATAACCAAATCCAAACTACTAATAAGTCATGCTCAATTTTGAACTGATTTTTAAAAAGGATAAAAACACAAAATTCTCTTGCAGTTTCCTCTAAATATACAGAAACCTTGAAGTTTTAATGGAATCCACCATGCAGGCTCATTGGGAATGTGAAAAATATTCAACTAGTTTGGTGTCGAGATTTTGGCTGGACTGATTGAACGAAAATTTCATTCGGATCTTTCGCTCACTTAACACTTAACAGTGCTGGTTAGAGATAAACCTCAATTCTTCAAGTTGTTTGCTATTACAACTTGGTCCCTATGGAACCATAGGAACAAAAGCTGCTTTAATGAATCTATTGTGTCATTGGAAATAATTGTTGATTCATACAGGAATCACCTTTTGAATTTCAACCAATGTAGAGAAATTCCTTTGCAACAGTACATGCTTTAGCCATGAAAAGAAATTTTTTTTTTTCTCCGGTTTTAATCTAGATGGAGTTTGTTTCCATGGATATAAATAATGTTGTTTATGTGTAAACTATTAACTATGTAACACTTTAATGCCTTTGGATTTTTTAGTCTAACACAAAAATTCCACCGTTGGATTTTTTTTTTTTTTTTTTTTTTGAGTCATTATAGTATTGATTTTTGTGAAATATACAACTCTAGAAATGGACACATGTCATGACATGAGCAATTTACCTATTATTTTAACAAATATTTAATGGTTTGTATATAAGACAATATCATAAAGGGGTTAAGTATTACATTCAAAACTACATCCATCAACCTACTATCTAAGATTTGTTGTAAAAGTATTGTAAAATTGTTATAAACATATGTTTATCAAGTGAAATAAGATAAACTTTGTTGAGGGTCATTTTTTTTGAAACAGGCAAAAGGCGGCCCAACTCGGAAATACGGGCAGCAGAGAAGTGGCAAACTAAGTAAAATCATTAGGCTCAAGCAGCAGGAATAATGGATCACAAGCCCTTAATATAAATAAATGGGTCTTGAGGAAGTAAGTGAGCCTAAAAGACCCGAAAGAGAGAAAATAGCACCCATGGACAGTATGTGGTATGGAAAAGTAAGAATGGGCTGTGGTAGGCCCAAAGTAATGTAAACAAAGAAAGTAGGGGATAATGGCAAGCCCATGAACCTCAAGGATGAGAATGAGTAAATTGGGCCAGGGAAGCCCAATTGAGCTAGTAAATACCTATGGGATGCGGAGTTAGCAAATGGACCAAGGAAGTCCAAAGAAAGTGAATGGGCCGGATAGGCCCAAGTGAAAAGAAAGAGACACTGGAGCCCATAAGTGAGAACACCAGTGGCCATATTAAGCTACTGAAGGAAAGAAAGGAACGGCAGGCCTGAAAAAAGACCCAACAGGAACAAATCGCCGCGGCGGGAAAGGCCAAGTAACGCGATAGGAAGCCAAGGCAATTAAAGAATTGTGTTGAAGAGAACGCAAAGCCCAATACTCGGTAAAGTCCAGACCCTATGGGAGCGGGAAATCAAAGTAGCAGCTCGTGAAAAGCCAGAAACAGACAGCCGGCAATACAAGCAAAGTCTCCAATCCACGGCAGATGCATGAACAGCATGCAGATTTCAGACATATGCACGCGCAAGGCCTAGGCACCACTAGCCTATACCTAGCCAATACGGGACGTGGTGGGGTCGTGGGTCAAAAGTAAGAGGGCATGGTTTGGAGGTGGGGAGAGGGGAAGACCTGTTTTGAGGTTCATGCTCAAGCTCTTTTAGGGGATATGTCCTGCTGGGATGACATACCACCCAAAAGAGGCAAGGCTGAGTTAGAACTAATAGGTGCATGTCATGAGGGATAGAGAGAGAGAAACACCACCGCGGCAGGAAAAGGTGCCGTGGCAAACTAACAGACAAAAAATTGTCTTTGTCTATAACAGGGGAACTCGCAGACAGAACAGTGATGGTCAGCAAGTACGCCCAAACCAGACAAAGGTGGTTAGGGGGTAGAATAGTAAAATTCGGTCACGGCAGGCACTATAAGAAGGAAGCCTCTGCCGTGTACAGGAACAACAAGAAGAAGGAAGAGAGCAATACAACACAACGTAAAGAAAAAGACTTTGAAACATACTTAGAAAAACATGGGAACACAATACTAAAAAACTACAATTGTGAAAATCACTAAGGAAAGACTAGAAAAGAGAGAAAGACAGAGAGAAAAGAGCAAGTGTTAACGGCATGCACCGATAGGTCCCTTCCCTTCTCTCCCTCTCAAATCCCTTCTCTCTTATATAATCGTCCTGGGCATTGTCCATTCAGGTCCGCCTCCTTCAAACCCATTAATTTCCACGGCAGGAATTCTTTTCCTCGGAGGTTAATCATGTGAAAAGAGGCGTTCTTCCTCCCTGACCTTGCCCCTGCGGACTAAACTGGGCTTATTTCCTTTATTTGTTGATTAATCTTTATGACCATTTGCCCTTGCTGTTTTATTTGTTAAAATTGTTCATATTATTGTGATTATGGATCATTTGGTCATTCACTATTAAAAGAACTATCTAGTCATTCCAGAATACATTGCTCTATTTTTTTATCAATTATGTCTACCTGCCGCAAGCTCCTCTGAAATAGCTCTGCCTACCGCAAGTACTCTCCTGGCAGACAAAGCCTAGTTTGTGCATAACTCGGCCAAGTTGAGTTTCAGTTGGACCGGTCTCGACTCTCGCAACTCAGAACACTTGGGCCTACAATCCCGCAACCCAGAACACTTGGGCCTACAACCACAAAGGGGCAGCCCAGCCCAACACGGTAAAAAAGGCCCCTACATTTAAATTGGAGACTTCACTGGGGAGTTGAGAAATAGTCCAGGGACAAGAGCCCTCGCAAACAAATGCCTCCGAAGTCCAGGACGACAAGGAATATGAGTGTTGTACCCTCACAAGCAGAGTCCAGGCCTACAACGCCCCACCAACCACAGCCTAATCAGGCGAAAGATGAGATGGGGGCTGGACCTTAACCTCCTCCAAGAATCCCCGCCGACAACACCAACACCTTTATGGAAGTGTTGCAGGCTCTACAGCATTCGCAGCAGCAAATGATGGAGGAAATTCATCAGTTAAAGATGGATAGAACAAAAGAGAAAGGAAGCTAGCATGATCCAGAGCATGCGGTAGAAGAGACACTAGTAGGAGGTGTCCCACAGAATACGGATCAACGTTTTATTGCTATGGCGGAAGTAGCGGCTCTCCTGGAGCAAGAGAGAGCTAGAGGACCAAAGGAGAGATTCTACGAATATAGACCCCCATACCTACTAAGGGTGCTCAGTAAACCATACCTTGAGAGGTATGAACCGCGAGTTTTCACACAATATGATGGCAAGAAGGGAAGTACTATTGAGCACGTGAGCAAGTTCATCGATACACTTGGCCCTTATGCTGCAGACGAGGACTTGTGTCTTCGAGAATTTTCTAAATCATTAAGTGACTAGGCTTATACCTGGTACATTGGCTTAAAGCCAGGATCGATCCTAACATGGGATGATATGGTGGATGTATTTTGTACCAAGTACTTCCACGAAGAAGAAACGGTGACACTTGCAACACTACAAGCGACCAAACAAAGGAATGGTGAAGACTTGATGGAGTACATCAAGAGATTTAGGGACATAGCACTCGACTGCTATGACCATTGTAAAGAAAAGACGCTGGTAGAGATGTGCATGACGAATATGATCAGGGAGTACAGGGTAATTCTAGAAAACCTCAAAATCTTCCAGTTTGCACAATTATTGCAAAAGGTGAGAAAAACTGCCCAGTCCGTAAAGCCAAGCACGGACAAAATAAGTGCCCCGCAAGCCATGGCGGTGTCCACCGGTGAGCGGAGGAGAAAGACCGACGGGAGGGAGTACGATACTCCCCCGCCAATACCATGCACCACAAAGGAACTAGAAGTACTGCTAGACAAATAGATAGCAGATGGCGTTTTCAAACCTAACCAAGTTGCTAAGGAGCCCACAGAAGAGGAAATGAGGGACCTGCGTTTTTGTCGTTTACACAACTATGTCCAACATTCTACTGTAGAGTGTTGGGCACTCTATAAATTAGTGCACTGTAGGATAAAGGAAGAGACTTTAAAACTGTCCCAGCAGGAAGTCCAAAGAAACCTACTCCCAAATCACAAAGGGAAGGGTGTAGCAGCAGTAGTGATTTGTGCGGATCCAAGGGATGACGAAGAAGAGAATCTGGCCTTGCCTGCCGCAGCGATTACTACTTTACAGCAGAGCTTCAAATTCAAAAACTTATTTGATCAGCTGGGCCTCACAACAAAAGAAAGAAAAGTAGCCACTGAGGCTTTAGTGAGCATTGCCTCTGGGGAAAAAGTAGAATGTCTATCAGCAGAAGCCCAGGATAATAGGGCTCTCTTACAAGAGTCGACCGAAATCACCTTTAGTGATGAAGATATGGAAGTGGGGTACCCAGACCACAGGAGACCTCTCTACCTGGCAGCATCCATAAATCAAATCCCCATAAAAAGAGCCTTAGTAGATACAGGTGCTTCCGTAAACCTCATCCCATTGAGCACTCTGTAAGCTGCGGGGATTTCAGAAAGAAAGATCCAAGGGTGTCCAATGGAAGTAACGGGATTTGGTGGAAGGGGAAAGTACACCGCAGGCCATATCCAGTTGTGATTAAAAGTGGGACCCATAGCTTCTCTAGCTCGATTTCACGTGGTAAAAACAGAAGCCTCATACCACGTGCTCTTGGGATGACCGTGGTTACATAAACACAGGCTAGTTCCATCCACATACCACCAATGTGTGAAAGGACGAATAAACGGCAGAATGATACGCATAGCAGCGAACCACTCACCATTTGAGCAGGCCGAAGCTCATTTAGTAGAAACCATGTTCTACGATCAATAGGCTCCATCCGGGGAAAATTCAGTATCAAGACCACAAGGTACCTTCATACCAAAATGGAGAGACATCCAGGATGATCCTGAGCCTGACCTAAGGGAGTTGCTGGCCCGAAAAAGGAAGAGGAAGGAAGCGCCAACCGCGAGATCAGAGGATATACCTCACTGCGTCGGGGTCCAAGGTCCTGACGACAGTATTGTTTATAAATTATGAAGGCGCAATGGGCCCATGAGTAAAACACAGAAGGGCCTCACCTATGAACGGCAGCACGAGAACATGGAGTGTTGCGTGGTTCAAGAAAAGTCAGAGGAAGAAAGTAATGAAAATAAGGGAGTGGTGACAGAAAAGGAAGTACAGGTTGTGGCAGAAGAAGAAATGGAAGAAGTTGACTTGGGATCTGTTTCACAGGGACCAAGACCTATCTTAATTAGTGCGAGTTTGACAGAAATGGAAAAGGCAGAACTGATGTTGCTCTTGAAAGAATTCAAAGATGTCTTCGCATGGGAATACAATGAAATGCCGGGGTTAGACCCTAAGCTAGTTGCACACACGTTGAATGTGGACCCAGAGGCCAGGCCAATAGCCCAACCTGCTAGGACATTCCACACGGAGATAGAAGGGCAAATAATCAAAAAAATACAGAAATTGCTTGCCACAGGATTCATTAAGCCTATCCAACACCCATGATGGCTGTCTAACATCGTGCTCGTGAAAAAGAAGAGCGGCTAGATAAGATGTTGTGTAGATTTCAGGAATCTCAACAAAGTCTGTCCAAAGGATGAGTTTACCTTGCCAAACATGGATTTATTGATAGATTCTGCGGCAGGAAGTGCCATGTTTTCATTTATGGATGGGTTCAGCGGGTACAACCAAATCAGGATGGCGCTGAGAGATGCAGAGAAAACCGCTTTCAGAATGCCCATGGGCAACTTCTACTACACTGTAATGCCCTTTGGATTAAAAATGCGAGTGCCACTTATTAGCGGGCGATGGCGGCCATATTTCACGACATGATGCATCGTGAACTGGAGAACTACGTGTATGATATAGTAGTAAAATCAAGGAAGAGAGAGGAACACTTCCAAGTGTTGAGGAGAGTATTCGAGAGGTGCAGAGCCTTCAAACTAAGAATGAACCCTCTCAAATGCACATTCGGAATGTCCTTTGGGAAGTTCTTAGGCTTCTTAGTTCACAGTAGGAGAATAGACGTGGACCCGGCCAAAGCTACGGCCATCGTAACCATGAGACCTCCTAGTACGGTAAAGGAGTTAAAGAGCTTCTTGGGGAAAGTCTCGTACATTCGAAGATTTATCCCCGGATTGGCATCAATCACCTCTGCTTTCACCAAGCTGCTCAAGAAATGGCAGGATTTTGAGTGGGGGGAATTGTAGCAGGCAGCCTTCAAAAGGCTACAGCAGATCATGATGAACCTCCCCACGATGCAAGCCCCGATTCATAAGAAGCCACTGCTACTCTACTTGGCCACCAATTCGTATGCCATTGGTGCGTTCATCGCCCAAGAGGATGGGGGTGGCATCGAGCAACCAGTATATTATATCAGCCATGCCTTGAAAGATGCAGAAACCCGTTACCTAAGGGTAGAGAGGGCGTGTTTAGCCATTTTATATGCTTCACAGAGGTTGCGCCATTATTTCTTGGCCTACGAAGTGTGGTTGATGACCAAATCTCATGCCATCAAAGCTTTGCTGCAGCAACCGATCCTCCCTGGCAAGATATCCCAATGGTTGCTACAATTGTCACAATATGATTTAAGAATGAGGACACCCAAGGCGGTAAAAAGCCAGGCTATAGCGGACTTATTGGCACAATTCCCGGACGAGGAAGAGTTCCCTCTAGATGATGAAGTTCCAGGGGAGTAACCCTCTACCGCCCAATCTGGAGGGGTGGGAGTAGTTTTGTACCATGGAGAAGACGAAGCGGTAGCACTGTCGTTCAAATTGTAATTCCCCTGTTCAAACAATACCGCAGAATACGAAGCCTATCTAATTGGGCTGGCCACGGCTCTCGAAATGGGAGTTAAACACTTAAGGGTATTAGGTGATTCGAATTTGGTGGTCTGCCAGGCCAACGGGAGTTTCTCCTTGAAAGAACCTAACCTAGCCCCATACAGAGCAATGACCCAGAAAATGAAGGAAAAGTTTTCAACTTTTAAAATAGAGCACGCTCCCAGGAATGAAAATCGGTTTGTGGACGCGTTAGCCGTGCTAGGCTCACAAATAATATTCGAAGGAGATAGCACCAGAGTAGAGGTCAGCAAAAGGAGAGAATCGATAATTGATACATTGAGGGAAAAATTCTGAGAAGAACAGTGTGATGAGGACTGGCGGATTCCCATAAAAGAAGCCCTGGTGAATGAAGTTATGCTGCAGGACTGAAGGCGCTAAAAGACTACGCATTGGTGAAGGGGGAATTGTACCGCAAGATGCCAAGTAGGGTCTTGGCCAGATGTGTAAGAATAGAGGAGGCCCAGAAAAAGCTGAAAGAAGTACACAACAAAACTTGCGGATCCTGTAAAGAGGTCAGCCTTTACCGCAAACTTCAAAGGGCAGGTTTTTATTGGCCAAACATGGGCAAAGACGCGGACCAAGTCCAAACTCAGTGTGAGGCCTGCCAACTTACGGCAGACAGAGAAGAAAGTTACGTTGTGTTTGCCTGCGAAGACTAAAGAAGTCCATTTATACAGTACCTGACGGAAGGCATCTTGCCGCAGAAGCACAGTGAAAAATATAAACTCAAGAGGTTGGCGACACGCTACTTCATGCACAATATGGTCCTTTTCAAAAAGGGGTATGATGGGGACCCTTTGAGGTGTCTGGGCCCTGAAGAAGCAAGGGAAATGATGAAAGAAGTACACTCAGGAGAATGCGGGGAGCACCATGGAAAGAAAAAACTTTACAGGTGCCTGCTGCAAATGGGCTATTACTGACTTACCATGAAGGAAGATGCGGCAGAATTTGTAAAAAAGTGTCATAATTGCCAAGTACAGGCCAACTTAATTCACACCCATCTGCAGAATTTGCACAGCATGGTGACCCCATGGCTTTTCCACACTTGGGGGCTTGATTTAGTAGGACCGGTTAACCCACCGTCATGAGGATATATATGGATATTGGTGGCTACGGAATATTTTACTAAATGGGTAGAGGCAGTACCATTACGCAAAGCCACCGGAGGAGCAGTGGCAAACTTTATTAAGGAAAACATAATCGTGAGATTCGAGGTATCCCACAGAATCATTAGTGACAATGGCACACCTTTTATCAACAGTGAAGCAAGGAAGATGCTAGAATTCTACCAAGTCAAACACCACCGGTCATCACCTTATTATCCTAAAGGGAATGGGCAAGCGGAGGCAACGAACAAAACCCTTATAAAAATTATCAATAAAATGAGCCAGGAGTACACTCAGGCTGGGCAATGCACCTGCCAGACGCTCTCTGGGCTTACAGGAATTCGCCTAAGTCAGCCATAGGTTTTTCACCTTTTTCCTTGCTCTATGGGACTAAAGTGGTGAGCCCAACAGAGATAATGACCCCGTCCCTAAGGGTCATGCAGATGCAAGAAAAAGGAAGGGAAGAAGAAGAAGTCTTTGCGGTAGAAAGGTGTGAGGACCTAGAGGGACTCAATGAAAAAAGAGAAAAGGCCCAAGAACGCAGCTGTAGATATAGGCAAAAAATGACTGAAGCTTACGGTTGGATGACTAGAGAGAGAGAGTATTCGTGGAAGGACAGCTTGTTTTGAAAGTGGCAGACTATGTTAGAAGAGGCCTGGTAGGACCGTCCAAGTTTGCACCAAAGTGGGAAAGACCCCTTGTGATAAGAGAGACCCACCCAAGCGGGTACTACCATTTGACTCAGATGGATGACAGAGATTTAATGGATCCCATTAACGGGAAATGGTTGAAACGATATTATGCCTAAGGAGAAAACTCATATGATTGTCTTTTTCTTCCTTTGTTATGTTAGAAAAAAAAAACCCCCTTTATGCTTCCTTTTACCTTCCCATCTTTCAAGTGATTATGTCACAATACGAAATTGTAACTTGCTTTCAGGAGGATGTAATGAAAAGAACTAAGTATTATCATTATATGTCATAGTAAAAGTATAGTGTAGCATCACAAGGTTAAGTTACAAATCCAAACCATGGCAAACAAGCCAAATAGGTGCTATAAGAAAGCATAATGTACTAGATAGAGTCATAAGGAAAATGAAACAACGAAATAAGGAAGAAACTGCATCGTCATCAACGGAGTCCAAAAATAAGAGACTGATCTCCAAAATGATCAGACCCACCAATACTGGAAAGAAGACGCTCACGACGGCCCTTCAAGTCTGCCATCTCCTTTCTCAAGATCTTAAGGCGAGTCAATGGCGTCAATAGTGGGCCGGACCCTCCTCTTGAAAACGGCTTGGGCAATTTCTTAAAGGTAATCCAAAATGAACTCCACAACAAAACCAACGCTGACAAAGTCTTGCACCGCAACCCTTCACTGCAGGATCCTCTCGGTAGAGATGGTATCAACAAAGCTATGCTCAATGTCATTCAACACACTCCCCAACATCTTCAAAAAAGGCTCTCTAGCGGATCGGCCAAGTCGGAAGCCCTGCATGAATTCCCCACGGTTGTTTTAGATCATCACCAAATGAGAAGCACAGTCCTCAGGGATTCTAAAGCCATGAAAGTCCACATAAGAAGGCCCAGAGCCCCAGAAAGCTGCAAGATCAAGGTCATTGACTTGAGGCTGGTCAAAATGTGCGAAAAAGGCAACAGCCTTGCCCATAGGATCTGGAAGGGTGGTGGAACTGCTACCCACTTTGAATGGAGGTGGGACTGTAGGGAGTGGTCCTACCAAGAAAAAAACACAAGGCATGAGACGAGGAACTAAAAGAGAAAAGAGGAAAGAAATGAAGCCACGGGGAGCAAATGAAAAATAGACAAAGGAAAGAAAGCTTAACAGGATCGATAACAATGTGGGCTGTGGGAAGAATCGAAGCAGACACAGAAGGAATGGCAGAAACTGGCGCTGTAAATATGGCAGGAGCTGGTACAAAAAATACAACAAGAATGGGAGCTGTGGGCACGGCAGGAGTGGCTGCTGCAGGCACCCCTACACTTGCTGCAATGCCTAGCCCTTCAAAGGTCTCTACAAGCAGAGAAAATAGACATGCAAAAAAAAAAAAAAAAAACAAAAGGGAAGAGTGGGCCTAGTAAATGAAAAAGGAAAAGTGGACTTAATGAAAAGATGGAGAAGGGACATACTCGTGAATCCAGCCTCGGATGGAGCACCCTCTTCTTCATCGGACTCAGAAATCCTCCTTAGTAGGACGGGCTCATCACTAAGATCCTCAAGAATATCCTCGGACTCCTCGGAGGACAAATCAACATCGGGCCCGCGAGTGGCCAAACTGGGGATAGAAGAAGGAATAACTACCAAGGAAGAACCGTCCTTCACGGCTTGAAACAGAGTCACAAAAGGATTGCCAATAGAAATGACAAGAGGAGCGATGGGTGAAACAGCCTCGGTCTGAGTTATGGCAAGAGGAACAGCTTCCTTTGGAGTAGGCACCTCGACCAGAAATGGAGTGGATTCCCTAACCCCCTCAATGTGAGTACCCTCTTCTATAGGTACCGATCCGGTGGGAGGGCTAAGAACCTCCGTAGGAATCCCATGTGCAGCAGCAAAAGTTATAGGCATCTGAAAAGCTTCACCAACCCCATCAAAAGAACCCACCACGGGTGTGCCCATGGAGACAGACATCTCCTCGGTTGTGGGATGATAGATGGAAAGGGGCTCGGGTTGATCCTGGAAGGCAAAAGAAAAAAAAAAGATGCATATATATATATATATACACATGTGGTAAAGAATAAAAGAACCTACGGCTGATCAAGACAAATGAAGAACACATAGTAGGTGAAATATGTGTAAAATTTAAATTAAAAAAAAAAAAAGAGAAAGGAAGAAATTACCTCAAACACAGGCTCATCAAGCTTGATAGGATGGGCGATTGACGCGTCCTCCTTATGCTTAGACTGCAAAGAAAAGGAGGGGACAAGAGGCAGTGTTAAAGAAAGAAAGCAGTAGGCACGACATGGGTTAGCAATTAAAATCAAAATACAAAAGACAATGGAAAATTTTCCTAACATAACGTACCTTTCGCTCAGTGGCAGACATAGGATGGGAAGTTATTTTCCTCTTACTGCCCCGTGTCCTGCTAGAAAGGGGAGCACCTATGGCTAGCTGCGCAACAGCAGACTTGGGCTTACTTGCAGACTTGTGCTTGGCAGGAGTCTTCTTGGTTGCCGCAGGAATATTGGTTACTTTAACTTTCTTCTCCCAACTAGTGGGAAAATCACCCATGAGCCAACACCATCTTTTCTTTTCATCATCCCACTCGAAGATGGCAGAACGGCTCTGTTTCCTGGCATAAGCTAAAACTGATTTGGAATGCAAAAGCAACCGAGGGTTGGGAGAGACAAGCATGCTTAGCCCGTCAGGAGGGATAAAGGAAAAGCCACGACTACCTACCAACTCTTACCCAAACGAGGTCATCACTGCCTGCCAATAGCCATGCATGGCAGGGGTGCAAAGATCCCTCTCAACGAGCCAAGAACGGTAACCGCACTAAAGCGCTGTCTCCAAAAGTCAAAAGCAGTCTGTCGTAGGAAAGGCCGAACTGAAGTAGGAGACTCCATGAGATAGGAAAGGTCATCAGGGATGTCCTGGTCCAACCCAAATTGCCTCCTCACCCGGTTGGCAGGGTAGTGAACAAATCTAATACCCTCATCGGCCAAGTATGGCAGCCATCCAACATTGGTAGCTGCCAAATAAGTGATCCCCATCTCATCAAAACCAGCCAAAGGGGTGGTGGTCCCAATGGTATCTATAAAAGAACCCATAGCAAAATCAATACATGTGTAACCCCTGCCTAAGTTTTTATAAGCTCTCCAAGAAAAATCAGTACCACTATCAAAAGACTCAACGACTAAGTGACCGGTGGGCTTTAGACCAGACCAACGAAAAGCCAAAGGGAAATCGGATTCAAACCTGCCACAGAAGTCAGTGATCACTTGCGGACATGATTGGTACTTCTCCTTCGCAAAATGAACGGGCCTACATTTCGCTAAGTATTGGGCACTGCGCTCAAACAACAATTGCTACAGGATGGTGCTGTGAACAGAGGAAGTGACAATGTGGCAGGAGCCCGCTTGGCTCTCGTCACTCCGCAGGATGTCCAGTTGAACATACAAATGCTCCAAGAACATGGGGGCCAGTGGCAGACTCACTCCAGCGGCTATTTTAATAGCCAAACGGAAATACAAAGGCTTGACGGCGTAATGGGGGTGTGAACCAAAAACAAACTTGCAAAGCCAAAAAGCAACAAAGGCCACACGGTGGGCGGCGACAGAAAACTTAGAGGAAGAACTAACCCAGTATGATAATTTTGCAATCCCGGCCATCCTCTTTCTCAACTCGGCCTCAATGGCTTTTTCCTCCGAAGAAAGCTCTATAGTGGCAGGATCCGTATCACCAAGGATCGGCAGGAGTAGTTGGTTGGCCACATCTTCAAGAGTCATAGTCAGTTCGCCGCAGGAGAAGAAGAATGTGTGGGTAGTGGCGCACTACCGGCGGACCAAGTGACGAAGGTTATAAAGGTCTCAAAAATTAGAAAGACTCCGGGATAAAACAATGGCCTTCAGAACGCCGGCCCGTTGCAACAAACCCATAAAGGCCGTATCGGATAATTCTTGGTCAACCTACTCCTTCCAACCCAAGGTCGTGCTTGACCCAAACTCGAAATGAATTGGCACGGGAAGAGAGATCCCTTGACGGATGACCAAATCGGAAATGGAGGAAGAAACTGGAGCCCAAGAAATATTGGGGTTCCGTCTACACATGGTAAGCCACACGCGGCCTGGCGGCGGTGGCACATAATCACTGGGAACCTCGGGGAAATGAGAATAGGCGTTATACCAAGGGTCAATCAGAGGGGCGCATTCACTGTCTGGGTCGCGTGGCGCGTCTTCCTCATCAGAATGATCGGATTCGGAGTATATGGCCTTCTTACCCATTTCTTGTCTGCAGGAGGATCAGGAAATTTCTCTTTCCCTTTGTGGCGAGAAGAACTCTGACTTTTCACCGGCGCCATTGTGCGATGGTTCAAGTGAAGTAAGAGGGGTATATATGCGCAAAGAAGAGGAGACGGTAATGGAAAAGGGACGAACACAATGTTTTGGAAAAGAAGGTTGTAGGGGCTCCTTTTTCGGAGGTGGGCCCCCTGACAATGAATTTGTAGAGAGTGGGGCAAAGGGTTTGGCTCCGGCCGGCCCTTTTTCCGGTGTTCTTTAGACTTCTCGTTTATTTGCTCTACGCCTGGGGTTGCTCCTCGGCTGGGGTCCGAGGAGGGCCCCCTTCACTAGGGGGGGTTCTTTGACTTATATACTCTCTCTGGCTTAATCCTGACCTTACAGCTGTTGGCCATCCGGGCTAATGGTTCAGGACTTGTCCCATCAGACAGGTTCTTTCCCATGCCGGGGGTTACTGCCCCCAAGGCTTTTCAGTGAAGGGTCTTGTCAGCATTGATGGGACCTGGAGGGCCTGGCAGAATGGTTAAGTGTGGATGTGACTACATGCAGTAAGTCTGCCCCCTAACTAGATTAGGCTAGGTGCGCCGAGGATGGGTGTATCCTCGGCTCGGGCCTTGGAAGGACTGAATCCTTTAGGCCGACCATCTAGGGAGATCCCTTTCCTTGGCTTGGGCCCTGGGCCCGCCCAAAGGTGGGCCGGGGATTCTGGGCCCTTTGGCCCCACAATAGCCCCTCAAAAACCCTACTGCACGTACCCTCGGACGGGGAGGAGGGTTTTGCAAACCTCGGCCCCTATGGTCCGGAAGGCCGTCGGTTCGGCTGGTCCTTTCTTGAGTGGTCGGATCGACCGTTAGGCCCTTCATTAGGTAGTTAATTTCTTCACGGGAATGGGTTCTCGGACCAAGCGGTACTTTGACCCTGTCGAGAAATAGGTAGCTCCTCGTGTGCAGTCGCTGCCTTTTAAGTACGAGTGGTCAGCTCCCCGTAGGCTTGAGTCCGAGGACCATGCGAGACCTAGGTACAATTGCCGCCATCGTTTCCAGGTGGCTAGCTCCCCATAGGCTTGAGTCCGTAGACCATGCAAGACCTAGGTACAGTTGCTGCCTTTTAAGTACGAGTGGTCAGCTCCCCGTAGGCTTGAGTCCGAGGACCATGCAAGACCTAGGTACAATTGCCGCCATCATTTCCAGGTGGCTAGCTCCCCATAGGCTTGAGTCCGTAGACCATGCAAGACCTAGGTACAGTTGCTGCCTTTTAAGTACGAGTGGTCAGCTCCCCATAGGCTTGAGTCCGAGGACCATGCAAGACCTAGGTACAATTGCCGCCATCGTTTCCAGGTGGCTAGCTCCCCATAGGCTTGAGTCCGTAGACCATGCAAGACCTAGGTACAGTTGCTGCCTTTTAAGTACGAGTGGTCAGCTCCCCGTAGGCTTGAGTCCGAGGACCATGCAAGACCTAGGTACAATTGCCGCCATCGTTTCCAGGTGGCTCCCGAGCGTGAGGACACAGTGTTCACCTCTCTGGGCAACTCAGTCTCACGTCGGTTAGGGGTCCATCCCCCTAGCCCCTTGCAGGAAGCTGGAGCAAGAGCTATTGTACAACGATTACGCTGTCGCCTCCAATAGGATTTTGTCCTTGGATCCGAGGACTTCGTTTTTGGCGGGGGGTTATCCTCGGGTCTTTTCCGTGAGCTGTCTTTCCACAGGTCGGCTTGTGACTTCGCACGTGGGGCTGATCTTGCTTCTGGTTCGTGCTCCTCATCTTTCTGGTTTACGAGGCGTCGCTTGGCCTTCCGCGCTTCCTGTTTGACGCTTCGGTATCCGTAACGCGCCTCCATTAATGCCCTCGTAAATCAACACGCAGCAGGCAGCTGGCAAGCCCCCGCTGGTTTTCGCCCTCCATAAAAGGCGTTCTGGGGGGAGCGTTTCTCCTCATTCCATGAATTCTCCCCCACAAACAAGCGTAAACACTTTTGCCCTTTTGAGTCCCCTTGATACCATCACCAGGGTTGTGACCGCAGTTAGGAGACCTGGGGCCAAGTGCCGTCGTGGCCGCAGTCCCCACTGGGCTGTCGGTGCGGCAGAGTTCAGGCGTAACACTGGCCGAGTCTCTCATGGCGGCCAGGGGGGACGTCGTTGAAATACCTAACGTCCTCCCCCAGAGTGCACCTCCGACGGAGGGAGCACGCGAACTCTCGTCACGGTCGGTGCCCGAGTATTGCCGTCTCCGACGGTCAATGCTCGTGTAGCTCGGAGGGGGTCGAGGAAGCATCACGAGGGAGGGTGTCCCGGGGTCTGGGGGCTCCTCACTTTGTTCAAGCTTTGGTTTGAAGGTGAGCCAGCCCCTAGACCCCCTTGCCGTGCTTTTACCGTCAAGTTCTCCCATTCTCTTAACGCCAATAAAAGCACGGCTTGACACTTCCTTTATTCCTGACGGCAATTCTTTGCGAGTCTCTTGCCCAGCCAGTCCCGGGACCGGTCCGTCTGAGCCTCCGATTGTAGGATTAGCTGGTAGGAGTTCTTGTAAAACATGCCTGTCTGAGCCTCTGATTGTATTTGTAGTTTTTTTTTTGAAATAGTGAGAATTGTAGTTGTAATCTCTTGTAATCTCTTCTGAATTAATAAAGGACCTTTTCTTTCAATTGTTGTTGAGTTTTCTTTTCGCACTGCCATTCTTCTCTTCTTCTTTTCTTTTGCTTTCTCTCTCTCTTTTTTTTTGCACCGCCAACTTCTGAGTAATAATTGCCTTAGAACGATCGCCGGTTGCGCTGGCCGGCACACTAACCCTCCCCACAGACGGCGCCAATTGTAGGGGCTCCTTTTTCGGAGGTGGGCCCCTTGACAATGAATTTGTAGAGAGTGGGGCAAAGGGTTTGGCTCTGGCCGGCCCTTTTTCCGATGTTCTTTAGACTTCTCGTTTATTTGCTCTACGCCTGGGGTTGCTCCTCGGCTGGGGTCCGAGGAGGGCCCCCTTCACTAGGGGGGGTTCTTTGACTTATATACTCTCTCTGGCTTGATCCTGACCTTACAGCTGTTGGCCATCCGGGCTAATGGTTCAGGACTTGTCCCATCAGACAGGTTCTTTCCCATGCCGGGGGTTACTGCCCCCAAGGCTTTTCAGTGAAGGGTCTTGTCAGCATTGATGGGACCTGGAGGGCCTGGCAGAATGGTTAAGTGTGGATGTGACTACATGCAGTAAGTCTGCCCCCTAACTAGATTAGGCTAGGTGCGCCGAGGATAGGTGTATCCTCGGCTCGGGCCTTGGAAGGACTGAATCCTTTAGGCCGACCATCTGGGGAGATCCCCTTCCTCGGCTTGGGCCCTGGGCCCGCCCAAAGGTGGGCCGGGGATTCTGGGCCCTTTGGCCCCACAAAGGTATTTGTGTTTGATTTTTGAAGGGACTCTCTTCTTAAATACCTGAGTCATTAATACCGACCTGAAGGAAGGCGACTAATCAACCATCAAAAGAAGAATGAAATTAATGAAGTAGCAGTTATGTCTTAGGATAACTGCCATTCTAGGAAATTCGAAAAGTCACCACTGTTCATGGCAGAAAAAAAAAATATGTATATATGAAGGGGCCCACAGTTTTAAAAAGCCCGCGAAGGAAAAGAAAGAAGGGAAAACAAAAAAGGGGGACAGAAAGGTCTTTTATTCACATACGGACCGCAGGAGCGCTCCATATGTTCAAGGGGCTAAATATTGAGGGTTATTTTTTTTGAAATAGGCAGAAAGCGGCCTAACCCAGAAATACGGGTAGTAGAGAAGTGGCAGACTAAGTAAAACCATTAGGCTCAAGCGGCAGGAATAATGGATCACAGGCCCTTAATATAAATAAATGAGTCTTGAGGAAGTAGTAGGCCTAAAAGGCCCGAAAAGAGAGAAGGCCCGAAAAGAGAGAAAACAGCACCCATAGGTAGTATGTGGTATGAAAAAGCAAGAATAGGCCGTGGCAGGCCTAAAGTAATGTAAACAAAGAAAGTAGGGGATAATGGCAAGCCCATGAACCCCAAGGATAGAATGAGGAAATTGGGTCAGGGAAGCCCAATTGAGTTAGTAAATACCCATGGGATGCAGAGTTAGTAAATGGACCAAGGAAGTCCAAAGGAAGTGAATGGGCCGGATAGGCCTAAGTGAAAAGAAAGGGACACTAGAGCCCATAAATGAGAACACCAGTGGCCATATTAAGCCACTGGGGGAAAGAAAGGAACGGCAGGCCTGAAAAGAGGCCCAGCAGGAACAAATCGCCGCGGTAGGAAAGGCCAAGTAACGCGGTAGGAAGTCAAGACAATTATAGAATTGGATTAAAGAGAACGCAAAGCCTAGTACTCAGTAAAGCACAGACCTTATGGGAGCGGGAAATCAGAGTAGCAGCTCGTGAAAAGCCAAAAACAGACGGCAGACAATACAAGCAAAGTCTCCAGTCCACAGCAGATGCATGAACAACAGATAGATTTCAAACATATGCACGTGTAAGGCCCAGGCACTACCAGCCTATACCTAGCCAATACGAGACGTGGTGGGGTTGTGGGTCAGAGGTAAGAAGGTATGGTTTGGAGGTGGGGAGAGGGGAAGACCTGTTTTGAGGTTCCTGCTCAAGCTCTTTTGGGGGATACAGTCCTGCTGGGATGACATACCACCCAAAAGAGGCAAGGCTGAGTTAAAACCAATAGGTGTATGCCATGAGGGATAGAGAGAGAGAGAAACACCACCGCGGCAGGAAGAGGTGCCGTGGCAGACTAACAGACAAAAAAGTTGTCTTTGTCTGTAACAAGAGAACTCACAGACAGAACAGTGACAGTCGGCAAGTACGCCCAGACCATACAAAGGTGGTTAGGGGGTAGAATAGTAAAATTCGGTCATGGCAGGCACTAAAAAGGAAGCCTCTGCCGTGTACAGGAACAACAAAAATAAGGAAGAGAGCAATACAACACAACGTAAAGAAAAATACTTTGAAACATACTTAGAAAAACAGGAGAACACAATACTAAAAAACTACAATTGTGGAAATCACTAAGGAAAGACTAGAAAAGAGAGAAAGACAGAGAGAAAAGTGCAAGTGTTAGTGGCATGCACCGATAGGTCCCTTCCCTTCTCTCCTTCTCAAATCCCTGCTTTCTTATATAATCGTCTTGGGCATTGTCCATTCAGGTCCGCCTCCCTCAAACCCATTAATTTCCACGGCAGGAATTCTTTTCCTCGGAGGTTAATCGTGTTGAAAAGAGGCGTTCTTCCTCCCTGACCTTGCCCCTGCGGACCAAACTAGGCTTATTTCCTTTATTTGTTGATTAATCTTTATTACCATTTACCCTTACTGTTTTATTTGTTAAAATTATTCATATTATTGTGATTATGGATCATTTGGTCATTCACTATTAAAAGAACTATCTGGTCATTCCAGAATACATTGCTCTATTTTTTTTATTAATTATGTCTGCCTGCCACAAGCTTCTATGAAACAGCTCCTCTGAAACAGCTCTGCCTGTTGCAAGTACTCTCCTGGCAGACAATTCCTAGTTTGTGCACAACCCGGCCAAGTTGAGTTCCAGTTGGACCGATCTTGACTCCCGCAACCCAGAACACCTGGGCCTACAACCACAAAGAGGCAGCCCAGCCCAACATGGTAAAAAAGGCCCCTACAAACTTATCCCAAAAAAAATTTGTGAATAAGATAAAAGGTGATGTAAAAATAAATAAAGAAATTGGCAATACAAAGAGAGAAAGAGATTTTTCCTTCGTGGATGTAATTTTTTTTTTTTTTGGAAGAGAAGGAATAAAACTTTATGAATGCACTTAGAACATATAGCATCTCACAATCTTAAGGACAGTTGTGAGGTATAACATTGAAATATTATGTCCTAATATTAATTTACTTATTGATTTTTGAATTTTTAAGGTGAAAAATCAAATTACTCCAAATTTTAAGGAAGTAAATTACATTTAGCTCATATATTTATATTTTGTTGAAATTTTTTATTTTTATATTTATTTATTTATATATAAGGAAGTAGTATTTTTGTTATTTGTTACTAATGATTCCATTGACTTTCCGACCTAATATTATTAATAGTAAATTACATAATTGGTTCCTATCATTTACACTATATATCAACTAGTATATACTATATGCATGGGTACAATTAAAAACAATTACAATTACACACATATATATGTTTAAATTATATCTAGTGTAAAAGTTGCGCATTTTTTAAACCATAGATTATATATATATATATATATATATATATTGTGAGTGCCTGAAGACTAAGGATGGATTTGAAGAGTTGCAGTATAATTATAGGGATGTCATAGTCTACAGGCCCAAGGAGGAAAGCCGCCCCAAGGAAAGGAAGAGATGAGTCAAGGTACTCTAAGACATTCCAAGTGGGAGTGAGAATCTGAAGAGAGAGAGAGAGAGAGAGAGAGAGTCAATGGTCATAAGGGAAATTTCTAGTTTGAAGTAGCCTATCGTTTCTATATTAAATAGTGGATAACAGCTTTATCAACTACATTAATGAGGAAGTGATCTGAACAATGTAAGTCACAGCTAAGCAAGCTCCTTCCACTACCTTATTTAAAGGTGGGAAGAGACAAGTGTCAAGAGAGAAAACTAGTTAGGTAGGGATGGATGGTTGAGATATGAAAAAATGAGAAGTATATAAGAAATGATGGGTTTACAAAAAATGGGATCAAGACAAAAGTGTCAAAAAGAAACAAGAAGAGTATTGAGAGAAGAGAGTGAATATTGCAGCTTTTTGTATAATCTTAACCTCCTTGGGCAAGCTTGTGGAGGGATATATGCTCATCTATTCTATAATATTAGTCTTTTCTTCTTTATTTTCATCCTCGAGCAAAGCCCTATCTTGTTGTTCATTTCTCTCTCTTACAAATTTTATTGATTTGGGCCAAGGTTGAATTGTACAACTCACTGTTCTAAGTGAGCTTGGGCTGCTAGATTTTTTGGCCTTATATATATATATATATATATATGAGATTTACTCTTTTTTTATACTTTTTTTTTTTTTTTGGGATGCACACATGAGTTTACTTCTTTTTAATTGAGTTTTTTTAAAGGTTTACTTATATTAGACTTTTCTTCTTTCATACAACATTAACTTACTTAAAACAAAATTTAAAAAAACTTAAATATGGCATGTGGAGCAAATCTATACAACAATTGGAATTCAATTTAGATTCTAATTTGATTTTTTATTAATTTTGACTTTGTATATAAATTTAGTCCTTAACTTTTTAATTATATCAATTTTGTCCTTAACCTTTCAAATATTATGTTAATTTGGTTAGTGTCGTTATCTTTTGGACGAAAAAAATTTAGATGAAATAATAAAAAATAAACTTTCATGCCACGTCAAATTTTTTTTTTAAAAACATTTGTGTTCCTGCGTGAGTTCAAGTTTGGAGAAAATTCTATTTTCTCCATCATCCTCATTGTAGATTACTACATCTCCCTCTCCTCTCCCTCGTAATAAACATATGGACCAGTAATCACTGCCTATGAGACAATGAAATGTGCGTTTGGTTCCAGTCTAAACAATCCACTTATTTTACTGTGGGGTCCATGGGCCTGATAGCCTCAGCCCATCGTGTAGTAGGCCCAAGGCCCACGCCGAGGAAGACTGACCATCCGAGGCTGAATTGGGGAAAGTCTCTTTTTCGGATCCAGGCCGAGGACCTCTTTGTCCTCGGCATGCCAAGGATGATTTTTGGAAGGGACAAGCCTAGGGCAAAAGCTGTCACCTTCACACTTAATGCATTCACCTAACCCCTCTGGCCGCATTAATGGTGATACAACCCCTTAACAGGGCAACGTTGATCAGAGTGAACCACTTAAGTGCTGATAAGACCTTTGATAGGATGGGCAATCAGAAGAAAGGCGAATAGATGATCAACAGATGGAAGAACGAGATAGGACGATGAAGACTATATAAGAAAAGCGAGTAAAGTAAAGCAAGGAGGGGGGAAAAAGGGCAGAAGAAAAAGGGCTCCTCGGCCATGGGCCGAGGAGCATCCTCCGGTTGTAAACAGTTATAAGTATCTTTTATATAAAAGGAAAAGGTTCATGTTTGGTGAAGGACGGCCAGCGCCTAAACTTTCAACACATTCTCTACAAATTTATTGTTGGGGCTTGTTGGACTGTAAACCCGTTCATACTCTGGGTCTAATCCAAACTGAGTCCCTACAATTGGCGCCGTCTGTGGGAATGGATTAATGCGCTGGCCGGCGCACCAGGCGATTGCTCTAGGTGGTCGTTTTACAGTAAGTTGGCGAAGTAAAAAAAAAAAAAAAAAGAGAAGAAGATTTGACAGCGAAAAGAGAAAGATTGATATTATTTCATAAAAAAATTATTACAGATTACAATCAGAGGCTCAGGCAGGCTTGCTTTACAACTATCCCTACCAGCTAAGTCTACAATCAGAGGCCCAGGTGGACCCGCCCTAAAACTAGCCGGAGGAAAGTGTCAACCCGTGCTTTTATTGGCATCAAGAGAATGAGAGAGCTTGACAATAAAAGCAGGGGACGGGGAGGGCCAGGTGCACCAAAGCTTGAACAAAGTGAGGAGCAGATACAGGCGCACCGGCCACCCTTCCTCATGATGCTCCCTTAATTCTCTCCAACCCTCACGAGCGTTGGCCGTAGGAGACGGCAACACTCAAGCACCGGCCATGACGTGAATTCACACATCTCCTCCGTCGGGAGTGCGCTCCGAGGAGGGACATTAGGTACTTCAACGACCTCCCTCCGGGCCACCATGCATGGCACCATCAGGGTTACGCCTAAACTCTGCCGTACCGGAAACCCAGTGGGGGCTGCGGCCACGACGGCTCTTGGTACGGATGTCCTCACACCCACCCAAAGCCGCCCCATAACTACCAACTTCGGCAGGGTTATTCAAGGGGCTTGGGGAGCTAGGGGTGTGTATTTTCTTTGTTTGCGTTTGGGAATTCATGGAATGTGAAGAAACCTTCCCCCCGAAAGAGCCTTATATAGGGGATAAATGTTAGTGGGAATTAATTCGCGCAGAATTCGAAAGGAGAATTGTCAACAGTGCAAATCACGGAGCCATCAAATTCCGAGGGGTCATAGACCGCTGGATGTGTGCTAATTTACGAGGACATTAATGAGGGCGCGTCTCGCGCACCGAGATATCAAGCACGGAAAACAAACCGCCAAAGGACGCCTCGTAAATGAAAAAGGTGGGACTCGAATTGGAGGCAGGACAAAGCGCCATGTGTAAGGTCATAACCTGACCCGAAGAGGAATCGTCTCCAGTGAAGCAGTCCGAAGACAAATCCCTACTTACAAAAAAATAGAAGTGGTAGACAGAACCAAGGCATTGTATGGTCCTCGGACCCAAGCCTATGGTGAAACTATTCACACCATTATACCTGGGTACTAGACAGAACCAAGGTATTGCATGGTCCTCGGACTCAAATCTATGGGGAAACTAGATACTTACAGAAAAATAGAAGTGGTAGACAGAACCAAGGCATTGTATGGTCCTCGGACTCAAGCCTATGGTGAAACTATTCACACCATTATACCTGAGTACTAGACAGAACTAAGGTATTGCATGGTCCTCGGACTCAAACCTATGGGAAAACTAGATACTTACAGAAAAATAGAAGTGGTAGACAGAACCAAGGCATTGCATGATCCTCGGACCCAAGCTTATGGTGAAACTATTCACACCATTATACTTGGGTACTAGACAGAACCAAGGTATTGCATGGTCCTCGGACTCAAACCTATGGGAAACTAGATACTTACAGAAAAATAGAAGTGGTAGACAGAACCAAGGCATTCTATGGTCCTTGGACCCAAGCCTATGGTGAAACTATTCACACCATTATACCTGGGTACTAGACAGAACCAAAGTATTGCATGGTCCTCGGACTCAAACCTATGGGGAAACTAGATACTTACAGAAAAATAAAAGTGGTAGACAGAACCAAGGCATTGTATGGTCCTCGGACCCAAGCCTATGGTGAAACTATTCACACCATTATACCTGGGTACTAGACAGAACCAAGGTATTGCATGGTCCTCGGACTCAAACCTATGGGGAAACTAGATACTTACAGAAAAAAAAAAGTGGTAGACAGAACCAAGGCATTGTATGGTCCTCGGACCCTAGCCTATGGTGAAACTATTCACACCATTATACCTGGGTACTAGACAGAACCAAGGTATTGCATGGTCCTCGGACTCAAACCTATGGAAAAACTAGATACTTATAGAAAAATAGAAGTGGTAGACAGAACCAATGCATTGTATGGTCCTCGGACCCTAGCCTATGGTGAAACTATTCACACCATTATACCTGGGTACTAGATAGAACCAAGGTATTGCATAGTCCTCGGACTCAAACCTATAGGGAAACTAGATACTTATAGAAAAATAGGAGTGGTAGACAGAACCAAGGCATTGCATGGTCCTCGGACCCAAGCCTATGTTAAAACCATTCACACCATTAAACCTAGGTACTAAACGAAACTAAGGTTTTGCATGGTCTAAGGACTTGAACCTTTGAAGAAAATAACTATCTGTAGAAAAACCAGAGTGTTACCTAGATTCAAGCTATAATACGGTCCTTAGATTTATATTTGAAGGATAGCAGGTGGTCTCATGAGACTAACTCCATAACAGAATACAAGTATTGAGCAAAATAATAGAGAAAAGCAAGTAAAAGAAAATATCCATAAATTGGAAATAAGGTATCGAGCATTTAGTTCAAACAGAAAATATACAGTCTCCTTACAACGCCACTAAGGCAAGAAATAGAATGAAATGAAAGAGAAAGTAAACAAAACTATCATATGTCATACACTAGTCTCCTCAACTCAGTAGGCAAATTAATTCAACAAACAAATCAAAAGGCTTTAACCAGTGCCTAAAGGCCTTGTCTCGAAGGATTCGCAGGAGGCCTCGCCACGTCTTGTGGTATTTCCTGACCCTCAGTTCTAACTCCCCCCAACGTTCTCGGGGGTTTAACTTCTTCGGGGGGTTGGTCAGCAGCAGGTATATCTTCGGCGGTCTTGTTGCGACTCTTAGTCGCTGGTAATGAGGACCCCTCATCGGGAGCATCAGGGGCAGTCTCACGAATCGCAATAGGGTAATATACCATGTCCTCCCTCCTAAGGTCGGATGAGGCATCAACCCCTGCTTGATTGAGGGCTTCATGCCAGGTCTGAGAACAGTAATGCCTGCACACTGCAGGAACTTGTGCCCGAAGAGTGGCTTCAGTCTTAGCCACCCCATCTGCGAAGGCCTCCTCCTCCGCCTGTTCTACAGAGCACTCAGCGTCTATTTTTGCAAATACCGCCTCGTCTTTGGCTCTCACAGCCTCATCCCTAGCATACTCGGCAATACCTTTCTCATGGATTGCCTCGATCAACTTTTTCTTCAGGTAGACATTGTCTTCCTTGGCAGTCTGTTCTAGCCCTTAACGTCTTGCAAGCGATTGGCTTGGTCCTCAGCTTGCTTCCTGGCCACGGTCAGGTCGGAGGCAGCAGTGTTCCTGGCCCTTCTCATCTCCTCCAGATCCTCGGTCGCCTTTTTCAGGTCGGCCTCAGATTTCTTGAGGGTACTGGCAGCTTTCAAGAATTTGTCACGCTCTTGTGCTAAGGCACTGTTTTGGCCATCGACCTCCTCATCCAACCTGAAAAGAGCCTGGATAGCCTACCGATAAAAAACAAGTAACTCCGTAAAGAAAAGGGAGGGTACTAAGCAACAAAGCTCGAATAAAGTAAATAGGTACCAAAGGACCTACCATGCCCAGATACTTCTTAAGTTCAAGGACAACCTCTGACCCACACATATTTTCTAGCTCGGCCATGTCAGTGGGAAGGAGGAGAGACTTCTCCAGGGCATCGGCTACGAGAGCCCCCTCAGCCTCTTGAGGTTCCCGTATTGATGCGTCATCCATCAGGGGCTGATCATGGAGCATGGCAGCGGGCAGCCAGGCTTGGGCCTTAGACTGTTGGATGATCTTCTTACCTTTCCGTTGACCACCGAGCTTCAGTTGTTTCGGAGGCTTGCGAAATTTACCCTCCTCGGGCGGGGAATAGGATTTACTCCCATCCATTGGCTCCTTACCCTTGAAAAGTCTTTTCCTTTTCGGGTCGTAAGACTTGGTCTGAGGGTCTGATACTGTGGGGACAGAGGATGACCTAGTTTGCACAGTTAATATCTGGGGCGGAGGTGTTGGGGGCTTGGGCTGCGACTCTTCCGGTGCACCCTTCTTGGAACCGCCTTCGAGCAGGTCAAGAAGACTGGTTTGGGGCTGTCTTTTTAAACCCATCTCAGCTTGAGTACCAACTCTTAGGGACCGGAGGTCGACTTCGGACAAATGAGGGTCTCCTAGATCACCAGAGGGATCCTCAGACTGACCAGCTAGGTTGAACACACTATATTCGTCCTCAGAAGAGCTCAGTTCAACTACCTCCCCCGCCTTCTTAGATTGTCCTTCCTCGGCCACCGTTACTTGTTGGGATGAGGAGGGACCTGCTAGCGGAATGCCTTCAGGTATGTGAGACCCCTCAGAAAATGTAAAACCGTCCTCCACCACGGTAATCTGAATAAGCCGAGGGTCACGAGCTCTAATTACGTGCTTCGGGACTGTGAATGATTTCTAAGCTGGGTCGCATCCGAGGATTTTGTGAGCAGCTCTAACTTGGTTATCAGTTTCGTTCAAGAAAAGTTCTGACCTAAGAACGGTTTCCAAATCCGCTTTGTTGACCAGGTGGAAATGACGTGCGAAAGCTTGCGGATCTGCGAAAAGAAAAGTGAAACTCCTGTGGTTAATCAACCAAAACGGATATACAGTTATGAAAAATAAAAATACTGAAACCCCTACTTCAGATACCCTACTTGGCTCCCCCTCTACTGTTGGGCAATGAAAGCCATGGTGCCACTCCCCCGACACTATAAGGAAATCTTGAGTCAACCCCTTATTAGAATCAGGAAGACATTGGATGAGTCGGACCCTATTGTCCCTCGTCTTCATATAGTACGTCTTACCCCTAAGATGATGAAGGTTGTAGCACCAGTTCATATCATGGTGAGTCAGTCTCAGCCCCATTTTCTTATTAAAGGTATCTACACACCCTAATATCCTAAATACATTCACGGCGCATTGGGTAAGAGCCAGGCGGAAATGCCTAAGGTAATTGAGAGTCACTAGCCTCATAGGGATTCTCATCCCTCCCTCTACGAAAGCGACTATCGGGATCACGACTTCACCCTCTCTCCTCTTAAGGTACCACTCCCCTTCTTCACAGTACTTCAAACTCACATTATTGGGTATTCCATAGTCAACAATGAACTTGTTCATCATCTCGTCGGACTCAACCAGCTTCTTAAACTTACCCATTCCCCAAGGACGACTAAAGATTCTAAAAGAAGAAAAGAAGGAATAGAATCAAGAAAAATTTGGAGTCCCCGGAAGAAGAAGACTTACAGAAATATAACGATTCTCTTCAGGTAGTGTGCAAGTTGAACCAGATTCAAATCATACGCATCAATGGTCGTAAGCGCGAAAATGAGAAAACCAAGCGGTTCAAACAGGTACTTATACTCCCCCTTAGGTTCCCCCAAATGTAACCGCCTGCCCATAAAAGCAGGAGATCTACACCGAACGATTACCATCACACCGTTGAAAGTGGGAGACGTGGTGCCGCCAAAATTTAATGTGGGCACACGTTAAGTCTTAAAATGCCAAAAACTCACATCGGGCAGTCGAAAGGTCGCCAGCATTATCGCGGACCGAAGTGGGGCGATGCGTCTAGAGGGCCCGTAGATATCAAAACCCTCCTCCCTGTCCGAGGGAACGTGCAGCAGGGTTTTGAGGGGCTATTGTGGGGTCTATGGGCCTGATAGCCTCAGCCCATCGTGTAGTAGGCCTAAGGCCCACGTCGAAGAAGACTGACCATCCGAGGCTGAATTGGGGAAAGCCTTTTTTTCGGATCCAGGCCGAGGACCTCTTTGTCCTCAGTATGCCAAGGATGATTTTTGGAAGGGACAAGCCCAGGGCAAGCTGTCACCTTCACACTTAATGCATTCACCTAACCCCTCTGGCCGCATTAATGGTGATACAACCCCTTAGCAGGGCAACGTTGATCAGAGTGAACCACTTAAGTGCTGATAAGACCTCTGATGGGATGAGCAATCAGAAGAAAGGCGAATAGATGATCAACAGATGGAAGAACGAGATAGGACGATGAAGACTATATAAGAAAAGCGAGTAAAGTAAAGCAAGGAGGGGAGAAAAAGGGCTCCTCGGCCCATGGCCGAGGAGTATCCCCCGGTTGTAAACAGTTATAAGTATCTTTTATATAAAAGGAAAAGGTTCATGTTTGGTGAAGGACGGCCAGCGCCTAAACCTTCAACTCATCTTCTACAAATTTATTGTTGGAGCTTGTTGGACTGTAAACCCGTTCATACTCTGGGTCCAATCCAAACTGAGTCCCTACATTTACTATTTAATTTATTTTTCTATTATTTATGGGCGTTACAGCATTTTTTAATACTATTTATAGTTTTATTATACTATTTTAACTAACCTTTACTTTTATTTATAGTACTTTTAGCAAAAAAAATTTAATTTTAACAAAATAATCGGATCTCAAACAGGCAGAACTAAAACATTTTGCTCTAGAAACAAAACAAAAATTTGTTTAAGAATTTTCCATCCAAATCCTTCACATTACCCACTTCCACTTCTGATAACATTAGCAAACCACTTTGATTTCCCAGTAAAGTTAATTACACACCTCCTCGATGCTAAACGTGGTGGGACCACCTAGAATAACCTCCATCATCAACCACACAAACAAACGGGTCTGATCAAGATTGTTGGTTTGGATTTTACAGATTTACCCCTCACCCTCGTCCTCTTTTTCGTCTCCTTCTTCTTTTGGGTTTCCAGAGTACGTGGGAGCACACAATTTGTTTTTTTGTTTTTTTTTTTTAAGTCTGATATGGCGGAGGTTGGCAACGGACGTGGTATAAAAAATAATTTTTTTTAAGGATTAGCTTGAAAAATTAGGGATTAAATTGATATATAATGTAAAAAATAAGAACTAACTTTGTAATTTGGTAATGCGTTTGTTATTGATTTTGCAAAGTCTATCTGAGGAGCGAGGAGATAGATAGTTTCTCAAAAACTAGAATACTATGAAAAGTAGGTACTAGAAATTCAATTAGTGAGCAGCAGTTAGCACAAAAATTAATGTTTGTTGTACCAGATAGTCTTGCCAAGTTTCTCAAAAAAAAAAAAAGATAGTCTTGCCAAGATTTCAATTATAATCTTGAAAAAAAGAAAAGATAAAGAAACAGAAATTTAGTGTCCACAGTATACACACCGTGTATAATTTAACAGTAGTCTTTTACAAATATGGTCCACATATTCTACTGCTAGTTCCTGGTTATCCTGGGTAACCATCTTTTTCCGGTTATTCCACCGACCCATTTGATCTTGGTGTTTCTTCATTCCAAGACATCTCTCTCTCTCTCTCTCTCTCTCTCTCTCTCACACACACACACACACACACAGCGCACGCACATTTACAGTGGGAAGAATCAAATGGAAAATCCTTCAGATGAGAAAGATATGGTCGAAGAGCCACTGTTAAACACTTACAAGACCAAGGGTGGCTTCAAAACCTTGCCTTTCATCATAGGTACCTCTCCACAAACACAAATTTCTTTCATACAATGCATAAACGCATGCAAACACAACACAATAACCATACAAGCATATAATCATATATGGGGTTTTCTTTTCTTTTCTTCTCTCTCTCTCTCAAGCTTATATGTTGTAGTTGTTTTTGTTTTTAATATTTTGTGTGTGTGTGTGTGTGTGTGTGTGTGGCAGCTAATGAGGCATTTGAGGGTGTGGCAAGTTTTGGGCTAATGCCAAACATGATACTTTATTTGACAAGAGAGTTTGGTATGCAAATAGCCAGTGCAGCCAATGTGCTGTTCCTATGGTCTGCAGCAACCAATTTCATGCCTATTCTTGGTGCTTATCTCGCTGATTCTTATGTGGGTCGGTACCGGATGATCGGCTTTGGTTCCATCGTTAGCCTTATGGTAACAATTTCCAATCCTATTTCACACTATTTTTGTCACAATAATTTTTTTGCACCTTTGTTTTCTCAGTATTGCTTAGCTTTCTGAGTCAAGATTACCCTTCTCTTTGCTGTAAGGACTATTTTGACAATTTTTATGTTGTTTATGTTATTTGGCATTTTATGGATATCTTATTATTCTCCTTGTGATGACATATGAAAATGGCATAGCAGTAAACATTATTTGCCAAATGTAGAATTCCCTTACATTTATTTATGCTTTATTGCATGGAGCCGGCATTTCAATTTCCTTTTTTTTGCAAAGAAATTTGGTGTGAACCACAAGGTCACACTCACACCTAGAGCCAAAGATTTACCAAGAGGACAGCAATATATACCCCCCCTTTCATTTCATTGTAGGTGAATCATTCAAATTTTCCGGTTTTGCCTTAAAAAAGAGACCTTTACTAGGCTGCAAAACCTTTGACATCTTATATCCTATTAAATGATTCTTTTATATAAAAATCAATCTGTACTGTACAACACACCACTGTGTATTGCAGGCTTGCGGCATATACATTTACGTATACATATGTTCTTTTAATTTGTTCTCTTAATTGATTCTCAAAAAAAAAAAAATTGTTCTCTTAATCAATGCCTCAGGATACCCATTAACTAGATATTTATCATAAATTTCCTTTACACACACACACACACACAAAACATTCATTTAGATTATGTTTTCGCTGAACTAGTATCCCCTGCATCAAGTCTGCTTTGTGTATGTTCCAGATATTAGTTGTATGATGGAAAAAAAAAAGTTTCCTTTTGGTTAATTGTTATTCACTTATTATTTTTGGCTCGCAGTTTGTGTCTCACAAGTTATTTATTGGCTTTCTTACAAGCGATTGCATCCTTGTCACTAGTTTTTACTAAAAGTTTGGATCTGGGCCCTTGCATTTGTCTCCTCTCATCTGAATTATACTAAAAGTTTGGTGCTGCATCCTTGTCGCTAGTTTTTACTAAAGATTGCTGTCAAATTATTGAAATACTTTCTAGAAACCAACTTAAGCTTCATTTTAATTTTTTTTAACCGCAGTATGTACTAAAAGCCGTTGGTCAAAAGTCATCTAATTGAGCTACAATTATGTACAACTGTTTCTAATTTTCTTTAAGTGAACAAAACAAATGGTGAGTTCTAATATCTTTACAGGTGAAAACTACAGAGGAAATTGAGATGAGGGAGGGGGGGGAGAACAAATTATGGAACATTGAAAAGTTAACATTTACCTCCTTGTGGGTTCTGTTGCATGTTTCCAACCTAAATTGCAGTATCGACAATACAAAACTTAAGCTATTTTGTAAGCAGCATAACTATGGTTTGAAGTTGCAATTCTTAATTTCAGAATTAGCTGCTTTTGTATTCGGAAAACGTACATTCAGGGAGGTTACAATTATTTGGCCTTATGGTTCGTTTGGATTGAGGGAGAGTAGAGTAGATTTAGTACAAAATTAGTTTATTTTTAGCCAACTCTATTCTACTCCCCTCCACTCCTCCTCCTCCCCCCCTCTATCCAAACAAGCCACTAAATTCTCATCTCCAGCAGTAATATCAAGTGCAGTTTATATTTGGGGGAGGGGAAGCTTTATTTTATCTTTGGTGGGGGGGGGGGGGGGGGGTGGGGTTGCTAATGACATTTTATATTGAGAGCTATTAAGAAAATTTTGTAGTTAAGCTAATTCTCATATTTAACATGGAACATGAATATTTGCACAATTTACTAGTCAGAGTTTTAAAGAAAAAGAACCCTTCATGTGCACATCTTGAAAATTTTATAATTTGATGTATCACTATGCCGCATACCTTATCCCATATCTGAATTTGGTTACTGTGGCTTTCTCAAATGAAAATAATTTCAATTATGTATAATTGAGCATGGAAGTGTTCTTATTCATGCTTCTTGTGTGTTCTTTATACCTGGCACAATACTGATGGGAAGTAGAAAATGCCAATTTGGATTTTGTGACGACTTTTCATGTTGTGTGATACCAATTTTTGCTTTCTATTTTTCTGAGCATTTATTCTCTTCCACGAGTACAGCTTAAGCAGTACTGCTAAAATTCAGTTCATTCCAGATCAGGGGATTTTTCTGTAAAAATGGAAGTTTATGTTGGACAATATGCTGGCCACATGACTGACTTTCATGCGGGGACTAAACCTGGCTCTGAATTGAAATGGGTGGCATGGAGGGGCCTGACAAAAAGTTCCACTTATAATTTTCAGTAATCTTAATTGTTTTTCACATTACCATAGGAAGCTATGTGCAATACAAATATGCTAAATCAATGTAATTTTATATGTAACAGGGGATGGTTCTTTTGTGGTTAACAACCTTGAATTCACAAGCAAAGATTTCATGCAGCCAAAGTAGTAGCAGTTGCAACTTCTCAACAGCATTCAAACTTCTACACTTATATTCTTCTTTTGGGCTGATGGCTATAGGAGCTGGTGGCTTAAGGTCATCCTCCTTGGCATTTGGTGCAGATCAGTTAGACAAGAGAGACAACATAAGAAATGCAGCGATGTTAGAGAGCTTTTTCAGCTGGTACTATGTTTCAAAAACTGCATCAGCACTCATTGCTGTGACTTTTATTGTCTATGTTCAAGATAAGATGGGGTGGATGGTGGGTTTTGGAATCCCTGCCTTGCTTATGTCCTTGTCTGTCCTTTCATTCTTCTTGGCTTCTCCTTTCTACGTCAAGTTGAAGTCTGATTCAAGTTTGCTTACTGGGTTCACTCAAGTTCTAGTAGCCTCTTATAAAAATAGACGTATGCGATTATCATCTCAGGCCACACCTGAAATTTACCATCGTATAAATGGATCAATGCTCCTCTTGCCAAGTGAAAAACTAAGGTATCATCAAATTATCATTTTATCTTGGTTATGTTTTAACTTGTCAGATCAGATTTTACATTAATTTTTGACAAGCATACTGCAAAGGCCACTTCTCCTGGTTTATTTTATTGCTTAGCCATTACAACCTGAGGTAGGAGCACCCTTTTTTAGTGTATAGAATAGAGTACTTCTGTCATTTAGAAATTGCTGTCCCCTTGGAGGTGAATTGTCAATCAATTTAAGTTGGCCTGAGTTGGAAACAACCAGTTGGATGCATGTAGTATGCATTCTCCATGTTTGACTTTTTTTTTCTCCTCTAGTGTTTGTTTATCATTATAAAGCTTTTCTGGATGCCTGTAATTTAATTATTTCAATCACATTTGTACCATTAACACCATGAAAAATCTTTGCGCACAGAAGCATCATAATATAAACATGAAATTGTCATAACTTTTATGAGCATCACCTTTCTGTGCCTTGACTTCATTGACTGCCTAGGTTTCTGAACAAAGCATGCATTATAAAAAATCCTCTACAAGACCTAAGCCCAGATGGAAGGGCTACAGATCCATGGAGTCTTTGTACAGTTAATCAAGTAGAAGAGCTAAAGGCATTAATCCGGGTAATCCCATTATGGTCGGCTGGAATCATGATGTCTGTAACTCTCAGTCAGAACTCTTTTCCAGTACTCCAAGCAGCCTCCATGGACCGACACATTACTCCATACTTTGAAATTCCTGCAGGCTCCTTTAGCGTGTTTCTGGTTATAACTATAACACTTTGGATTACTTTGTACGATCGTGTAGTTCTCCCTCTAGCATCAAAAATCAGTGGAAAACCATGCCGTCTCAACGAGAAAAAAAGAATGGGAATTGGACTCTTTTTTTCATGCATGTCAATGGCAGCAATGGCAATTGCAGAGAGTGTTAGGCGGGAACTTGCAATTGAGGAAGGATTTTCTGATGATCCACAAGCCGTGGTGAGCATGTCAGCAATGTGGCTACTGCCTTATTATATCTTTGCCGGCTTGGGTGAGGCTTTCAATGCAATTGGGCAAAATGAGTTCTATTACTCTCAATTGCCTAAAAGCATGTCTAGTATAGCCACCACCCTTTTTGGATTAGGGATGTCTGTTGCAAGCTTAGTAGCAAGTTCTATACTGAGTACAGTTGATAATGTTACCAAAAAAGGAGGAGAAAGTTGGGTTTCAAGCAACATCAATAAGGCCCACTATGATTACTACTATTGGCTTCTAACTGGTTTGAGTTCGGCTAATCTCATGTATTTCCTTTTCTGTAGTAAGGCTTATGGTCCTTGTGAAGGAGAGAGAAGTAGGGTTTTAGATGACGAAGATAGCTAAGTGATGAATATTAATTGTTTTAAGGAAGTTTAAATGTGTAGTTTCTTTCCATATTTATGTTCTTAATCAGATTATAGTAATCAATGTGTATAAAAGAACAAAACTTAGGTACAATATTTTAGGTGTTGTTCTTCAAGTTTCCTTTTTAAGATTCAGCCATGTGGTTACTTAATTAAAAAATACACTTTCTCCCCATAGAAAAAAATCCACATGGCAGAATCTTAAAACAGGAACCTAATCTTTTACTTGACTACATATTTCACTATTTCTTTACATATGTTAATAATGACCCTTTATTAAGTCCCTTAATCAAGGCATATCAATTATCTTTGATTTAGTCATGATTAGTGGCCTATAAGTCAACACAATAAGTCAACTATTGTGTGTTTATAATATAAGCTTTGTTTGTTTCGACATTAACAATTTTTGAAAAATGAATTATTTTTCTAAAAAGAATTATTTAGAAAACTATTCTATTTTCTTAATTATGTTTGGTAGTGACATTAAAATGAGGTGAGAAACTAGCTCTTGATTCCCCTTATTTAGCTTCACGTAATATAGAGTTGTATTCTTTATTTAGAATCACATGAGTTGTATTCAAGAAGTTTTTAGTACAAAAAAACTATATTTTATGCTAAGCTAAATAAAGAAAGTTAAAAGATAGTTAAAAGATAGTTTTTTTAATACTACCAAATATAGACAAATTATCTTCACATAAGGATTTCTATTAAAATAACGGAGCATATGTCCTATTTAATACTACCAAAAAAAAAATTATCTTCACATTTCCATTAAAAGAACGGAGTGTATGTCCTATTTCGGGTTGTTGAAATTCACAATTCAAGATAGAAAAATGTACTCAACAAATGATATTCTATATTAAGTTTTTGTAATTCCAAATTTAAAATAGACAAATGTACTCAAGAAAAGGTATTTCATTATGGACATAGGTCAACAAGCCAAATCATGTAAACCCTCTCTTCTACTCCCTTCTTCTCTCTCTCTAAACTTTTTAATTTACTTTATGTTACATGGTGTTTTTTTTCTTTTCTTTCCTTTTTTCTTTGACAATAAATAGTGACTTTTCTCTGTAACTTTCGCATTTTCTATTGCAAGTTAACAATTTTCCTTGTGACAGTCTTGCTAAAAAGGAACCTTTATGTTGGGCATTAGGGACGGTGGCGGTGCCATGTTTAGTCCAAGGTAAACACCCTGACTTGAAAAGAAAAAAAAAATTATATATAATAATTAATTTTTTTACCCTTAAAAAAAAATTTAGGAATACCCTCAAATAAAAATATTATTATTATTATTTGTTCTACTTTCAAGCAAAAAAAAAAAAAAAAGCCCAAAAAAAAATTTTGAACTAAAATTTGAAGAAAAAAAACATTGTAATAAAGCAAGCCCACCAGGGAAAAAAAGTCCAACATCAATCCTAAATAACAGATGGTAAAGCAAACCCAATCTAAAAAAAAAAAAAACCAAAACCCAATATATCGAAATCAGAAACCAACAGACGACACAACCAAACACTAATAGATGTTGAAAGAAAGAAAAAAACCTAACCCAATATACTAAAATTAGAAACCAACGGACGACAACAACCAACAAACGAAGATCGGGTCTCAAACTCGAGCTCTAGAACTGCAGAACACATCAGATTGAAGATCGGACCTCCTCGCCTAGACGTGCTGCACGACGATGCTGCCCCTTAGCCTCAGGCCTCCCTGCTCCCTCAACCTCAAGATATTTCATCTTTACACTTAACTTTTCTCTCTTTTTCTCTCTTACATATACGGGTTATTGGATTTGGGTTAATGGGTTTCTCTCCGTCTCAATCTCTCTCTCTCTTTATCTGAAGAATGAAAGTGAAATGAAATGAGACTCTCTTTCTCTTTAAGACTTTATCTGATTCTCTATTTCTCTTTGAACTGTGATTGGCTAATTGCTTTTACTTAGCTTTACCTTATAACTTTATTAATATTTGCCCCTGTTTTTGGCTTTATCCGTTGGTGTTGATAAGATACAATTAATTGTCTTTTAGTGAATTGTGATTTGTGATTGTGAATTTATCTGATTAGCTCTTGTGATTGAAGGCCATGGGGCTTGTCTGTTGAGTGGGGGGTGGATGAGAGCATGGAGCTGGGTTGGATATTTGAATTGAGGGAAGTAAATGCACATGAGGTGTGTGCTAGTGCAACTAGTAAATAATAATTTAATTAACCAATAATTAATTGGGTGAAGCAACTAATAAATAATAATTAATAATTTAATTAACCAATACATTATAAAAGACAAACAAATTAAATTATGTTAGGCTAAACAACAATTAATAATTTTATAATTAATGAAACAACAATGTAACACATTATAATTATATTGAAAGAGATGTAACTTGGAGCATTGATAATTAAACTACCATGCAACGATTTCAAAATATGAAAACTCATAAAAAACAATTGTAAACTCTATGCATTTGCGTGTTTTTTGATTGTTGTTGTTGTTGTTTGTTGAGGTTCAAAATAATTAAATAGCCACAAATAGGCCCAAAAGAGATGGAAAAGACTTTGGGCCCATTTCACACAAAAAAAGAGAAATAATAAAGGGTGGGTTCTCACAATAAAGAAAAGGAAGAAGAAAAGAAAGAAAGGGGAAGAAGCCCAGAGGATCTGATCCAGAGGTCCACGAAAAAAAAGGCCCAAGAAAACAGATAAAAAAAAAAGCAAGCCAAAGGAAGCCCAGAAAGAAGAATTGGGTCGGGACGCCCAGAAGCAACACCAGAGGCAGAGGATCCCTGAACGCACGAAGTGAAACTAAAGCAGATTTGAAGAGAGAAAAGAGACAAAAGGCACACGGACCTTATGACCCAGGCACACAGTGGAAGTACAAAGCAAAACGCAGGAGCTTTGGTTCCAACCATTTGAAGAAAGAGACAAGGAAAAGTACAACTGGGAAAAGCTGGAGCAAAAGCCAAAAAGCCTTAGGTCAGCCAACGGGAAAATCTGGAAATAGGAAGCTAGCTGGGAGACTTTCATCTGGTCGCAACAAAAAGAAAGAAACTATGAAGAAAAGGAAACGACATGATCCTGAAGCAACCAGGCACGGGACAGACTTCAAGGGGCAAAAAGGAGAAATTGTTAGTACCCGGGAGCCCGAAGCTGTGCTATAAAAGGGGGGAGGGAAAAAGGATAAGGCATTCAATTCTGGACGATTAGATCATTCGTTAAGGCATTTAAAAATCGTTTTTTCTGAAGTCTCATAAAAATTGTAGAAGAGACTCTGTAAAATTGAAGAGAAAACAGAGGAATTTAATCCCGGTATCCCAGAGGCAGCCGCTACAGTACACGCTCGGATTCAACGAATTCAAACCTTGCAAGTCTTTGAAGCTTGAATGACTATCAAAGTCTGTAATTTTTGAACTCAGTTGAACCTTGCATCATGTCTTAGTGAGCATTGTAATCACAATTACAAGAAACTAATGAAACACACCTCACTAATTAGAGGATCCCTAACGTGTTTTTTACATTATATTTCACTTATTATGCATTTCCTTTACTGTTAAAATGTCATTCAATACGAATACTCTTTTTTGTTAGCTGTTTGTATTGTAGGAAGTTTATTCTGTGCACCAATCAATTCTTAAAACAGCCCTTTAGCTGCGGAGAATCGATCCCAGTCCACCAAGAACATCTTACACGGCCCAGGATCCTTGGGCCATAGAGCTAAAGAAAAAAAGGCACTCTCACATTGTTAATATATGAATTTTTATTTTTATTAGATTGTGTAATTTATGCTTTTTAAGGAACACTCTAGAAAATATTCCTATAGCCGCCACTAATTAGGGATGCCATTACCACTTATAGTAACTCCTTAACATATCACCTTAGCTCTTACACTTATTGGTAGCCTGCTTTTTATGCTCCATTGGTACCACTACGTTTAAGAATCAAATAAAATTTCCAAAATTTGGAGAGTTTGGAGCTGAGACTACAGAGACATGTATGAGTTAAGCTGGATCAATTTCCAGAGAATAAGATCATTCCAAAATAGCAAAACAGTGATAATTATATGGCTCCGAGGATTTTATTTTGAATGATTATTCCAAATTATCAGCCACTAGCTTGAACTTTACCCCTTATGAAAGAAGGAAACTTGAGAGCCTAACGAAGCACTAGCTCCAAAGTAATCTCTGGACAGGTACCTTGGAAAAGGATCCTTTCCTTAATCAGCACCACATCGATCCTAACAAATAATGTTGAATGCGTGATTCTTTGGACTATCTGGGCTTTTGCCCTTAATTTTTTTTTTTATTTAGCAATTTGCCCTTGTTTGCAAACTATATAGGAATATGCCCCTGTTTCAATACTCGATAATCTTAAAATCGAGTTTCTATGAAATACTCGATCTATAGAAAATCGAGTTATGCCCGATCAAAGTAAAAAAAAAAAAAAAAAAAGAGCATGGAACTCGATTTTAGGGAAATCGAGTTTAAAAACGCCACTATAGGGCTTTAAAACGTCACTATAGGGCTTAAAAACGCCACTATAGAACTAACTGATGGACTTATAAATTTTTTTTACAGGAAAACGCCGCTATAGAGCACTAAAACGTCACTATAGGGCTTAAAAACGCCACTATAGGGCTTCCTAAATGGTATCACGCTTGTAAAAAAAATTTGTAGGAAAAATCACACTTATAAAAAAAATTTTTGCATGAAAACGCCGCTATAGGGCCTTAAAACGTCACCATAGGGCTTAAAAACGCCACTATAGAGTCCCTGAACCACTATGGCGTGATCACACTTGTAAAAATTTTGCAGAAAAACGCCACTATAGGGCTTTAAAACGTCACTATAGGGCATAAAAACGCCACTATAGGGCTCCCAATTATAATTTTTTTTTTTTTTTTTTTTTTTTTTTTTTTTTTTTTAAGTTTGATCGGGTATAACTCGATTTTCTATAAATCGAGTATTTCATAAAAACTCGATTTTAAGATTATCGAGTATCGAAACAGGGGCATATTCCTATATAGTTTGCAAACATGGGCAAATTGCTAAATAAAAAAAAAAATTAAGGGCAAAAGGCCAGATAGTCCGTGATTCTTTTCACACTCTCCATTCCTTTGAATTTTTTTAATAAGATTTTGGCACCCTTTCTTAAATATTGCTTTTTTGTTTTAGATAATAAACATTTATATCTTAAGTTTTCTATTAAATTTAATTATGTAATTGTGTCGGCAAGTTATGTCACTCCATCTCAAAACTAATTGACCTTTTTATGAGACTCAAAAACCATTAAACTCCATTCAAAGTGTATTACCACCTACTGTGACATACATACATTTGAGTTTTAGTTTTGTAGACCAATACAGTACAGCAAACGCTACTTCTACTACTAAAACTCTTCGGCTCAAATTCTACCTCCTATAAGGCTATAACAATGCAAAAGGGAGACCAAAGCCACTGTATTTGAGTTTCGAATATTATTTCAAAGGAAGCAAACCTTACCTACAACCTCAAGACTAATAAGCCTTTCAATTCTAAACTCAACAATACGATTCTTTTCATAATTTTACCCATTTATTATTTCATACATGTGTGTGCAGAAAGTAATAAAGGCAGATATGTTTTATATATTGATTCAGCCAAAAAAGATAAGTTTATATATTGTGTTGTATATAATTATGTACTAGCATACAAACAAGTAGATCTTGATGCATGATGATGTTGTCGTGTATATCATATCACGTGCATGCACCAAAGAAATTAAACGGATATTTATTTATTATAAGAAAGTCTATGTACACACAACATACTATAGCACATTTTATTTCTAGATCACAAAAATTTATGAAATCCGAGTTCCAAGTAAAAGAGGAAAATGGAAACATACAAAAATTTTAAACATTTTTTTAAATATAATTATTGAAGTAATATATTTAAGGGTGACTTATAAGCAAACTTGTAAGAAATTGATCTTCCTTTACATTATTAATAATAATATGACAAAACTTAGGTATAGTACCTTATATGATATTCTTTAAATTCCCCTCTTAAGATTCAGCCATGTAATTACTTAATTAAAAAATACACTTCCTTCTCATAAGAAAAAATTTACGTAGCAAAATTTTAAAATAGAAACCTAAGAAACAACACATAGCTAGTATACTTAAGTCTTACTCATAATAATATCCTTAAAAAAAAATAAATAGTAACAACAACAACATACATCTAAATCATAATTGTAGCATGAGAAAAAATCAAATATGTGAGCTCAAGTCACCAAGTTGAAGCTCAAAAAGATATATAATATCCTTACAAGTAGTCATTTTCGCAGCTCTCCCTACTCCATATGGAAAGGTCTACTCTGCAAAGAATTTTTTGCAGTCTTTCCTTTTTTGGCATGTAAAAGGTAGGAAATTGTTTCAACAGAGAATAGCAGATCATAGGGAAGCTTTTGTAGCTATAAGAGAGAGATTTTTCTTTCTTTGTCTCTTTGTTTTTTTTGTTTTTTCAATTGAACTTCCATCCAGTAATCAAAACCATGGAGCACATAGTGGCAGAGGAGAAGTGCATGAGTTCGAACGAAAACGAGCAACCCCATCAAGCTGCAAAAGCAAAGCCCAGAAAGGGTGGTTTTAGAACCATGCCTTTCATCATAGGTAATCAAATTTGAACTTTTATACATATGCACCCACGCACATACTTATATTATGTGCGAACATATACATATGCTGAAAAACATTATCACATATATATGTATATATATGTTAAACTTATTTGTTGATTTTCATTTTTTTGATGGAGGCAGTGAATGAGTCTTTTGAGAAGGTAGCGAGCTATGGGCTTATGCCTAACATGATACTTTACTTGATTGGGAGTTATAACATGAAAACAGCCCCAGTGCATCAAGCATTCTGTTAATGTGGTCAGCCGTTTCCAATGTCATGGCCATTTTTGGTGCTTTCCTCTCTGATTCTTATTTGGGTCGGTTTCGGGTCATCTCACTCGGATCCATCTCTAGCCTTCTTGTAAGTCCAATTATAAGTTACTTTTCTAGGTTCTTTTTGTTCCCAGGGGATAATATATTTTCTAGGAAAATGTATTTTGGGAGTAATTTTCTTCAAGGAAAAAAAATCCTAAAGACATGATAACCTTTTCTATATATATATATATATATATATGTATATTTTTATTGATATATAGTAAGTTAGTCTTTAATACGCATAGAAAAGATTACCATTAGTACATACATGTGGATCTTGACTTGTTTGTTTTGATGGAAAATTTTGGGAACAGGCAAAGCTTAGGTTTCCAATTAAATTCAATGTAACACAAATGTTATTATCTTCTCTTAACAAGAGTGAAATTCAATGTTTGATTAGTGAATGCTATCACTTGATTGAATTTAATTGGGAATCAATGCTACAACACATAAGGAACTGTCTTTAAATTTTTCTCTTACGGGAAAAAGTTAGGAAATCATTTTCTTTACTTGGCTAACAATAACGCAGGATTTATATTGACAGTCGACACATGTGGGGCTTATTTTCTCTAATTTTTTTTGAGTAATTTTTGGTTTTTTTAAAGGAAATCTTTAGTTGAACAAATGGAGGAATAGTTTTGATGTTAATTAGATAATCGGTACTCAAATCTGGTATGTCTCAACAGGGGATGACTATTTTATGGTCGACTGCATTGATGCCACAGTTGAAACCTCCTTCCTGTGACCAGTCTAGCCAAGTATGCGAGTCTGCTACAGCAGCTCAGTTGGCTCTTCTGTTGTCTTCCTTTGGGCTAATATCCATTGGAGCTGGTTGTGGTAGACCATGTTCCATAGCCTTTGGTGCAGACCAATTAGACAACAAAGATAATCCCAACAATGAGAGGCTATTGGAGAGCTTCTTCAATTGGTATTACACTTCGATTGGAGTATCAACAGTTCTTGCATTGACTATAATTGTGTACGTTCAAGATCAATTGGGATGGAAAGTCAGGTTTGGAGTGCCCGTAATTCTTATGATGATTTCTACTGTAATATTCCTAGCTGGATCTTCTCTTTATGTGAAAGTGAAGCCTAGTAAGAGCTTGCTTACTGGGTTTGTTCAAGTTCTAGCCGTGGCATTCAAGAACAGAAAGCTTAGTCTCCCTCAAAATAACTCTGATCAGCATTGCCACAGCCACGATTCAAACTTCCTTGTCCCAACTGATAATTTAAGGTATTCTTATTATTACAATGCTTGAAATTGTTGATATGTGATTCACACTTACGTATACTATTCTTGGCTTTGTGGAACTTCTTAAATTGTTTTGGACTATAATTTTCCAGTGAATTAGCTAACTACTAGCATTGAGTCATGAATACTGATTCCCAAAATTATGCTGAGGATTAATTAATACCTTTTGAACTCTTTCTAGGTGTCTAAACAAAGCTTGCATAATAAGGGATCATGAGAGAGACCTGAATCCGGACGGGACAGCTTTAGATTCATGGAGTCTATGCCCAATAGAACAAGTAGAGTCACTCAAAGCTCTCCTTAGAGTCATTCCCATGCGGTCCACAGGCATCGTCATGTTTCTGTGCATGAACCAGAACTCATTTTCCACACTCCAAGCAAAATCCATGGATAGACATATCACCAAAACTTTTGAAATTCCAGCTGGATCCTTCACGGTGTTCATGGTTGTCACACTAACAATATGGGTTGCATTCTCTGATCGCATAATGGTTCCATTACTGGCAAAATACACGGGCCGGTCCAAAGGCCTCAGCACCGAAGTCCGGATGGGGATAGGATTGCTGCTTGCTTGTGCAGCATTGGCAGTGGCAGCAATAACAGAAAACATAAGGAGGAGAATTGCAATTGAAGAAGGGCTTGTGGATTTCAGCTTCGTGGCTAGTTCCACAATTTGCCTTGCTCGGATTAGCTGAGGCTTTCAATGCAATTGGACAGATAGAATTTTATTATTCTCAGCTCCCCAAAAGCATGTCTAGCATTGCAGTGGCGATGTTCACACTTGGGACTGCTGTGGCTAACTTGGTAGGAAGTCTTCTGGTGAATATTGTGGATGGAGTTATCAGCAAAGATGGGCATGAGAGCTGGTTGTCAAGTAATCTTAACAAGGGTCACTTAGATTATTTTTACTGGCTAATAAGTGTCTTGGGTTTGATTAATTTTATTTATTATGTTGCTTGTTGTTGGGTTTATGGACCTGCTGAGAACCCAAAAATTAGATATTTTGAGGACATACGAAACGACCAATTTAATTATAGGAAATTACCTTCATCTTAAAAGTTTGTACCCATATGTAATGGCTATGGAAGTTAATAACATATAGATAACTGTGTACTGCTTCTATGTTCCCAATTCTTAAGTTTTCTTCTTGCATTTCTTATGACTATACGTTGACATGGAAACTTGATTTGGTTTTTCAAAGGTCATATTGAGTCATTTATTTGCTTCTTTTTCCTGTGTTTTCTCGGAATATAAAGAATTCTGTGTTTTCTGCTCTAACATTAACATGCAAACAATTAAAACATAACACATTAGAAAGTTCAAAGAAGAAATTACCTTGTTACATCTATATGTAAAGAGCAATGCTAATGACACAATTCCTTTCATAACATTTTCTACAACTTGCTAAGGAGACAAATATAATTGTGATTGAAGTAACATTATATGAACCTGCCATTGATACTACATTTATTATTGTTAGATCTATTAGGGCTCAAACTTATTGTAAAGCCCACACTTCTATAAGCATGTACTTGCATGACAAGTGACCTAGTTCTACTAGGATTAGAATAGGATTAGCTTATGTTTTTCTAAATACTCTCTGATGTATATAATTGGGCTGTGAATATCAATTCTATTTGCTTTCTTTTGACATGGTATCAAATCTATAACTTTGTAACCTTCATAAAGAAATCCTTTCACCGTGCCAGTCATCCTACATGTTTGCTAACAATAGTATTCCAGTCTATCAAACATCAAGCATAGTCTTATCTCTTCCTTCTCAATCAAATACTTAAGAGTCGCTATGATCTTTGTTTCTGTCAACCACTAGCATAAATTCACTAAAGTCAGTCAGCATAGATCCAACCAAGGTCCTATCCTCACGAATCAACTATAAACACCCTATTTTGTACCCTATGACTTGAGCCCTCAGTTCTCGATAACAACAATATAGAAGGCGTTTAAATAAATTTTAGCCAAACAAAATACAAGAGTTCCCAAACCAACATTAATCCTAAAACATTTTGGTTTGAGATGTCATTTAATTGCCACCTCAATAATAGTCATACATAAAATTTAAAAAAAAAAAAAAAAATAATAATAATAATAATAATAACAATAAAATTTAAAAAAAAAAAAAAAAAAAAAGCTCAAATTAAAGCTTCATATAATGTTAGGGGTCCTAATCCAAAATTTTAAACTTTAAAAGAAAAAATTAAAATCGTCCCAAACTTGAAGGGTGTAAATTACAATTTAGTCGATTAGGTTCTATTTGGATACCGCTTATTACTGAAAATACTGTAGCAAAATAATTTTTAGGGATAATTACAATTTACCCACCTGTGGTTTGCCTCTAATTCTAAGTGCCTACCTGTGGTTCAAATTTTGACACTTTACCCACCTGTGATTTCCTCCGTTACTGAGCCGTAACCCACCTATCCTTCAGCCGTTACTCTAACACATGATATGTCAAAAACAAAAACCTAAACGGATCAAAACACTCCTCACATGAAGAACATACACAAATATGAAGAACATTAACCCAGCAAACTAATACAAATCAAATCAAGTAATATCATCCAACTTGCTCACCAAATTAAGATCCCAGATCCAAGGCAGTAAATTTATAAAAAAAAAAAAGCAGATTGCAACAACACCCAAAAACAAAAAGTAATTTCCAAACCCCATTTCAAAAATCATACATTACAGCACAGAGAAAGAGCAAGAGACACACAGAGAAAGAGCGAGCGCGAGAAAGAGAGAGAGTGATCTGCAAAACTAAACCCAAGCATGGACCACCTTTCGGAGAGAGACAGAAGAAGCAAGCGCACCAGAGACGATCGCGACCGAGACCACAAGCACCGATTGTCTCACCACCACCACTCTTCTTCCTCTTCTTCTTCTTCTCACCACCACCGATCTGGTCGAGAGCGCTCTCACGAGGATCGAGATGGAAGCAGAGATCGCGATTCGAAGCGCGGGAACGAGAGGGAAGGGAGTAGAGAGAGGGACAGGACTAAGCATCGCGACGCGAAACGCGAGCTGTCCGATGATGAGGAGCTCGAGAGACTGTACGATAGGGATGGGTTCGTGGAGAGGCGGCATTCTTCATCGCACAAGAGGAAAGAAAGAGGCGCGAGCGAGGAGAGAGGTGATGGAGATGATAAAAGAGAGAGGCGCTTCAGACCCATTTCCGTACAAGTCCAAGACTCTGATTGCTCTAAAGTCTCCGTAGGCGACATTGTTTGCACCTCCTTTGCTTTTCGTGAAGACGATGTTCGCTTCTATGATGCTCTCATTGATGGGGTCTTCTTCTCTCTCTGTCTCTCTCTCTCTAGCTGGGATTGTTGTGTTTTGTGATTTTTTGAAATGGGGTTTGGGAATTACTTATGTTTTTTTTTAATGTTTTTGGGTTTTTTAAGGAAAGTAATGGGATGGAATTCTGGCTATCAGTTTTTAATGATGAATGCTTGAAAAGTTAACTGAGATTGCTATAATCTATGATTTTTGAAATGGAGTTTGGAAATTACTTTTTGTTTTTGGGTGCTGATGCAATCTGCTTTGTTTTTGTAGATTTACTGCCTTGGATCTAGGATCTTAGTTTGGTGAGCAAGTTGGATGATAATGCTTGATTTAATTTGTATTAGTTTTCTGGGTTAATGTTCTTCATATTTGTGTAGTATCTTCATGTGAGGAGTGTTTTGATCCGTTTAGCCTTTTGTTTTTGACATATTATGTGTTAGAGTAACGGCTGAATGAGAGGTGGGTTACGGCTCAGTAACGGAGGAAATCACAGGTGGGTAAAGTGTCAAAATTTGAACCACAGGTAGGCACTTAGAATTAGAGGTAAACTACAGGTGGGTAAATTGTAATTATCCTTAATTTTTAAATGTGTGAATAGTGCTGTAGGGCCCAGTTTTAAAATTGTTTTTGCTGAAAAAGATACTTGCGAGTCCTGTGAATAATGCACGGGGCCCACTAAAAGAAATTGGATGCAGCCGAAGAATCATTTCAACTTTATCCAAACGTTCACTAATTATCATGTTGATAACATTTCTAGCAAATCAGGAATATTTTTTATTCTTAAATGTATACCACCATAGCCCACATACAATTTTTTTTAGAAGAATAATCCCACATATAATTGAGAAATATTATTTATTATTATCTTTTTTTTTTCCCCTATTCCTTTTTAACTATGAAGAGCATATTTATTATATCTCCTTTAGAATTAGACAAAGACCGCATTAATATTCTCGGCTCTCATTAAGCACAATATATAAAGATTGACCCACACATCTTCAATAGATTAGTACCGACAATTATAATCGATTGACCCACTGTTTAGCAATTAACCCTAGGCCCTTTTCATTTCCATTGTGGTCAATCTTATTTATATTTCTTTCCTTTTTGCTTGAAAAATCTTCTCTATATTAATTTTAGAGTAAAATGGACTCATTTATTTGACTCTAAAATATTGCAATTTATACCATATGTTTGTTTATGTTTGGACCCCTTGAAAACATATTAGTTTAACCTAATGAATGAGCCAAGTATTTACTTAGGTTAATTATGAGATCTAGGTTAAACACATGTAAACATATTACTTAGTGCAGAAAAGTAAAAAAACAGTAATATGATGATCCAGAAAAATCAATGAAACCAACTATTTCAAGGTAAAAACCTAGGGAGGATTTAACCTAGTTATTCTCAAGGTAAACATATGCACTGTGATAGAATAAAAGATTACAATATATTTAAACCCTAAATCTAAAGCTACCTCATGTAGAACTTATAAATACGATCACGTGCAGCTCCGACTCAGTGGACTCTTCTATCTTGAATTTGCTTAACACAAACTCCCCATTTGTGACTTTGAGATCTCACTCAAAGGTCTAGTAACACAAACTCTCCAGTTTGTGACTTCAAGACAACCCTTGAAAGTTTAAATCATCAACTTTGTATGATCTTATTGCAACAACTTCAGATCTGACTTTGAAAGGAGAAGGTACAGTACCTTTTAAATCTCATAAAAGTACCTCCAAAGTCTCTTCAAAACATGCCTTAGGATTTTCTTTTAAATACTTAGTGAAATAGATCTGAAACCCTAATCACTTAATGGGCTGTTGGGTTTTAATTAAATTTTGTAGAACCCGTCTTTCGATTGGTCAAACCTATTCTCTCGATCAGTCGAACTTGGCATGTTTTGAATTTATAAACTTGCAGCTTCTTTTTTCTTGTATTCTGACTTGCAACACCTTGAGTATTGTTTAATAAATCCTATAGACTCAAAGATTTATATTTAGACAAATTTGTGTTCACAGTTTGCCAATTTTTCTAAACTTTTAGAACCTACCACCATCAATTATTACAAAGATATCACTGTGTCATTTCTGTTATGATACGTCACATTTTTATCATTATTCCACCTTCAAATAACATCATTTTCTATTAAAAACGAAATTGATCTTTCAATAATAAAGTTTTTTATAGGGTTTATTGGATCAGTTACTTGTAAATTATTGGATCAGTACACCATATTTACAAATAGAAATGATCCAATAATTTTTTCAGAACATTTATTTAGGCAACAGACATTTTTAAGAAATTTGGCAGTGCATTAGGCAAGTGCAGGTATCCGTAGGGTGGGGATCGGAGAAAGAGATAAAATAAGATCTTAAAAAATTATTCAAAAATTTATTACTACTTTTTTTTCCCGACAAAACGTCTTTAATTATTTAAATTCCAAGTCACGTAAATACACAAAATAACATGAACAACGATGGGCATGCCCCCTATTTACCAAAAAGAAAAATAGGAGCTATAAACACAAAACTTTAAGTAAGAAACATAATCAATGCTTGATAAATGCAAGAAGAACCAGCACTGAATTATTAGCAGCAAGAGATGTGAAAGTGTCAGCCTCATTTGAGTCAGCAGAAGAAAGCCCTAATAACAATGAAAGATTTTCTTTAGGACATATTAGTGCCACAGAAGCACTTTCCATGTCTACAGGGCTTACATTGAATTTGTTATAAATGAAGCTTCTGTATGCGGCATTGTCTAGGTAAATGTTTGCACTTGTTCCTCTTTGGACTGTGGTCACCTTTGGTGTCGTGGACAAGCATGTCGTTGAGTTAATGCAACCTTCTAGCACAAGGCCCTGAGTGACATGCAGTATGCATGGTTATAATCTTCTTCTTCTTCTTCTTCTTCCTTTTTTTTTTTTTTTTTTTTTTTTTTTTTTTTAAATTTGGTTGGCAGGTAATCGATCAATTGAGCCATATCACACACAGATCACATGCTCTCTCTCTCTCTCTCTCTCTCGCTGTATCCTGTATTCATTAAACTAACACAATAAATTATGATTGACCACCAGGGATTCCTTGCATACATCTTCATTAGTATAGCATCCCTTTGGGCCTTTCCATTTCCATTGAGGCAATTCTTCTCCATATTAAAATTATTAGAGTAAAATGCACTTTTTTTTTTTTTTTTTTGGACAGAGTAAAATGCACTTAGTCATTCAACTTTCAAAAATTATGTAAATATTACAAAAATGTCAATGCACCCTTTCCACTTTGATCTATCACATTTTTAGCATTAACTCGCTTAAAAACGACATCAAATTTTTTATTTTTTACGTTGAAAAAAAAGAACTAATGGAGATGTACATGGAAGGGGCATATTAACATTGAGGTCCAGCTGGTTCTTAAGGAGTTATTGTAGTTAGTTAGTTGTGTGTGACATTTCTGTGGAACACTAACTTTTAAATTTTCAATTTACAAAACAATTAACACATCAATCAATTTTATATGTATAAGTGAGTTTTGGTCCTACGAGAGAGGGAAGGAGAGATTTAAACTAATGAGTTATGATGTGGAGACACCTAAGTCCTTAAGAAGCCATCATAGCCAAAGGAGCTCAAATGTGGAATCAGCAAGGGCATGATATTTTGCTTCAGTACTGGAGCGGGCCACAAGGGTTTGTTTCTTACTTCGCCAAGAAATTAAAGAAGAACCAAGGAGAAAGTAATAACCAGTGGTAGACCTGCGATCAGTGGGATCTCCTGCCCAATCAGCATCATAGAATGCATGGAGAATAAGAGGATACTAAGTTGAGTAAAAAAGGCCATGGAAGAAAGTGCCCTTCAAATATTGAAGAATGTGCAAAATAGCAGCATAGTGAGTCGATCGTGGAGCAGACAGATATTGACTCACCTAATGAACAGCATAGGAAATGTCTAGACAAGTAATAGTGAGATAAATTAGGCTGCCAACCAATCGTTTGTAAATAGAGGGATTAGACAATGATTCCCCCCCTCCCCCCAGGGAGTTAAATGTGCAATAAGTTCAACTAGAGTGTCAACAGTTGAACTATATTAGCATGTAGTACAAATCATGTATTACAATAAACCATAACATGTGTATATATAATAGGCTAAATCCTAGACTAATAGACTTCTAATACAAGTAAGAGATTTGACTTGCACACAAAGTAGAATTAGGCATGGGCTAATATATCTCTAACAAATGGCAATAATATTATTTATGTAAAATGAAAAATATAGATAGGAAACACACACACACACACACACACACACACACACACACACACACACACTCTCTCTCTCTCTCTCTCTCTCTCTCTCTCTCTCTCTCTCTCTCTCTCTCTCTCTCTCTCTCTCTCTCTCTCTCTCTCTCTCTCTCTCTCTCTCTCTCTCTCTGAATGTTAGGAAGCTTACCTCTAGCTTTTTGGAGATTTCAAAGTAAAGGGGATCAACAAAGACCCAAAAGGCATGCTCCCTTTGCTCAAGAGTCCCATTTATGGGGAAAACTTCCTCAAGTTGATACCAAATGTTGTTCAAGAGGTTATCATATGAGCTACCATCTATGACATTTGCTGTATAGTTTGCAAAATTTAAATACCCAATTTCTCTTGTGTAGTCTCCATTTGATTCAAGGGGTAGCTCATTTTCGGGCCCTTGCCTATACCTCTGCATCAAATGACACACACAAAAAAATTGCTATTATCCAACAATACTACTTCAGCTTATAAATCTAAATGAAAAAGATATGGAAATAGAATTAGCTTCTTCTATCTCTATGTTTTTTAACTTCTCAAATAATATGTTCAACATTTCTAATATGAATATTTCAAACCTTTTATTGAAATATTATGTGATAATAATGAAAGTTTTGTGAAAATAGATGTCTAAATTAAAATTAAATTGAGCTTAAATTTGAATGCACAATTGTATCCTATGAAGTCTCATCCTTGCTTCTTCCTCATAAAGCCAAAAAAGCATAAAGCCAAAAAAGAATTCATAGGATACAATATTGTCCTCACTTTTATTACCTTTACTCATCATTGTTTCCTACTCATTTCCCATCAAAAATAAAAATAAAAAATAAAAATTATGGCCATAGGATACTATATTGTTGATATTGGGCCCGTGTGGCTTGAATTGCCAAGCCCAAATTTGGTCACCTTAATTAACCGAATCCAAATTGTAAAGGGAATGCTCCTGCCGACTGGGTTAATAACACACACACACACACACACACACACACACACACACATACACACACACAGCCAAGCCCAAATTTGGTCACCTTAATTAACCGAATCCAAATTGTAAAGGGAATGCTCCTGCCGACTTGGTCAATAACACACACACACACACACACATATATCTGTTGTTATGTGCGGCACTAAATAGTGAAAAATTGAAAATTCCTAAAAACTTAGTAGAAGCCGCATGAGAAGAAGAATAGTGTTTTCTTGTCTAGTGGGTGAGAGAGAGTTAGGGTGTATTAGGATTTGAGTTTCTAGAGAGTGTTATTGTGCATTATTGTATCTCCCTATTTTTATAGTAAAATTTTTCCATCGTTTCCGTGGAGGTAAGCAGTTTGCCAAACCACGTAAATTCTTATGTTCTTTGTGTGTGCTTGTTATTTAATTTTTGCTTATTTACTATTATTGATTTGAGTCCTAGGGTGCTATCTGCCCAACAAGTGATATCAAAGCCAGGTTAGGATTCAATCCTTTGAATACAGTAAAGATGTCAAGCACAAATTATGATGTAGAGAAGTTTTGTGGTAAGGGAAATTTTTCACTTTGGCAAAGGTAGATAAAGGATCTCCTAATTCAACAAGGAGTTCACAAGGCCTTGCTTGAGAAGGAGAAGAAACTGAAAACGATGAAGGGTGTAGAATGGGTAGAGATGAATGAGAAAGCAGCTAGCGCTATTCGTCTCAACCTAAGTGATGAGGTCATTCACAACATACTAGAAGTAAAGACCACAAAGGAGGTTTAGGAAAAACTAGAAGGTCTTTATATGAGAAAGAATCTGACGAACAAGCTGTACATGAAGAAGCAACTGTATAGTTTGCATATGAAGGAAGGTTTAGATCTGTTGGAACATCTCAACAAGTTTAACATGTTGAACACCCAATTGTCAAGTTTTGGGTGAATTATGAGGACGAAGATAAAGCATTACTCTTATTAGCGTCACTTCCTACTTCTTTTGATCATCTAGTGACTACATTGATGTACGGGAAAGAGACTTTAGTACTTGAGGAGGTGACTAGTGCTCTCTTGTCACACATAAAGATGAAGCAAGATGGTGATGGTTCTCAGACTAATGGACTTATTGTAAAGTCTAGTCAAGCAATAGGGGTAGAAGCAAGTCAAGAGGACGGAACTCCAACAAGAATAGATCATAGTCTAAATCACGTGCAAAGAAAGATGTAGATTGCTTTTATTAATGGATATTAGAATACAATGTCAGTTAGCAGATCTGTTGACCAAAACCTTGAATTGGAATCAATTTTCTGGTCGTTTTACCAAGATGGGCATCTTCAACATTCACTCTCATGATTTCCATCCTAAGGGGGAGTATCAGAAATCAAAGAAACAAAAGGAAGAAGGTGAACACATAGTCCAGAACTCATAGAAGCTGCAAAAATGAAATAGGGCTAAACAGCAAGTAGCTTAGGCTATTGTAGACACTGCATTTTGCACCCATTAATAAATTTTGGTCCTTGGCCCCATTGATGAGCTTGATATATGTCAACTAAGGGTAATTAAAGAGATCACAATAATTTGGAAGTAATTACAACTCAAAAGTGCTCAAATCACTTTGAAATTGATATTGAAAAATTACATTTGCTCACTTTTTTACCATAACTTTTGATCCACAAATAATTTTTGAGTGATATTTGTTTCATTGGAAATTAGACATCCTGGGCTTCAATTTGAACACAAATTTTGCCTAATTTGAACTCATATTAAGTGAGTTATGACTATTTGAAGCTAGGCCAACTAAGTAGTCCAATTTTATGAGTTTTAAAACTTCATTTTAAGAGCCCAAAACATGATGCTTTGATGTGGGCCAGCCCATGGACCCTTAAGAACATCCAAAGATGATTAAAAAGTCTAAAAACCCTAATTTTAACTTATAAATACTTATCTTATGCCTCCAATTAAAATGCCAGCTAGAGAGAGTTATTTTTTACCTCCATCCTCTAAAACCATTTTTTCTCTTTTCAAAACCCTAGGGCAGCACCTTAGAACATTTTTTGACAAAATTAAAGCATCTCTTTAGTTAGTTCTAAGACATAAACTATTTTTCAAAATTGATTTCTCAAAAAAAAAAAAAAAATTCAAAATCTCTTGTTCTTGAGTTGTGATTACCTAAACTATTATGTTCTTTTGATTTTTTTTTGTCCTATCAATCTAATCTTTGTGTTGTAGGCACTGAGGGGTTAGTTAAAAAAAATCTAAACTCAAAATCTAAAGCAAGGTGAGTGTCCTTTCCATGAACTCTTTCTTTGTTCAATAGGATTCACATGAGTTTCTTAGCATAGTTTTTATATTTATTTTATTTGATTTGTTTGATGTTCATGATTATGTTTGATATGTATTAATCTGATTTTAGGTTGTTTATAATATGTTCTTCTTGTTTTTATCTTGTTATTGCAATTCCTAGGTTAGTTTAACATGTTTATTGATTTGTTGTAGTTTAGTTTAATTGTTTGATTTTGTTTCATGTTTACTTGTTTATATTGATGTTTGTTTTATTTGCTTCATGTTGGTTTAAGTGTTTAGGGTTCTAACATGCTTGTTTGATTTCTGTTTTAATATCTTTGAATGATGAAATATGTAAAATGTATTTTTTTTTTTTTAATTTGTGCTAAAGGATGCGTACGCATCTTTAAGTATGCATATGCATGGTTCAACCATGCGTACGCATGATTGAGTATGCATATGCACCCCGAACACAAATTAGGGCAAAATCTTGTTTTTTATTATTTTAATCACTTTTTAACATTTTATTTGATTATGTTTGACTCTATTTTAGGTTAATTATTTATATTTAATTAATTTACCATGTTTGTTTGAGTTTTTTGCTATATTTGGTTTATTTAATATCTTTTCCTTGTGTGTTTATATTTAATTGTCAACTTGTCATGTTTATCTTTTTGCCATATTTAGTTTATCTAATATCTTTTCCTTGTATGTTTTTATTTAATTGTCAACTTGTCATATTTAATTTATTTTGTTTGATTATGTTTTATTTATTTCTTTTTATATTGTGATAAATTTTTAACATTTTGTATGTTTTTTTTTTTTTTAAATTTAAAGTGCATGATGTATATTTAGGTTAAGGATTAGGGTTCTCTTAATAAACTCTTTAATTAAATATGGCCTAACAACACATAATGGAGGCCGGCCCACAAGTTGAGCGGTCTTGGATGCTTAACACCTTCTCAAACCGTAACCAAATTTCGGATCCTTAATTTGGTATATGGACCCATGTATACAAGTGATTGGCCTAAAAGACCCAATATGGTTCCTAGATCTAATTTAGGTGGCAACTCCATTAGTCCACAACCATGTTAAGTGAAATGTGATTCTCCCAATCATGCATGTTCTTTACTTTTTAAAAAAAAATCAATCATGGTCCCTGCTGTTCTATCTATCTGTACTGTTATTGGTAACGTGGCCACGTAATTGATAAATATTTTCTTTGCCGTTCCTTTTTCACATGTAATTTGAGCTGCAAATGTATTAGCCCATTCCTTGTCTGCTTAACCTTTTGTACTAGTCGTTTTACAGGTGGAGAAGGCAGATAGAATAGACCCCTTAATGCTACAAATTATTCAGAAAAAATAAAGACCATGACGCATATCGTTACAACTTACAAGTTAAAAGATCTATTCTCCTATCTATAGTAGACATATACACATGCCAAAAAAGAAAATTAAATAATCGTTTTTTTTTTAAGTCAATATCTCATGTGGTCATACACCAAGCAATCTCTCTCTCTCAACACCAAAATCAAAATTAAAAATTATATTTAAGCTTTCCTCCATCTTGTCTTACCTAAAGTAAATTAAAACTCATTTAAAAATATTAAAAACAAAAAAAAAAAAACAAAAAAAAAATTGCATCTCCTTTTATTAAATTTTATACCCCTCAACCATGGTATATGATTCTCTTTATGGAATTAATATTAGTTTGGTTAGTATTAATTCATCAATATATGTGTTGAATCCATTTTTGCTTAGACAAATTGAGGCCATTTGGCAAACCGATTGGTAAGTGAAATTGCAATTGTGCCTTTGATAAAATAAATTTTGTTCTACACTTTTAAAATTTAATTTGTACTTGTCATCATTATATAATCTTATTTTGTAAATAGTGTTCCTTTTATTTGTAAATATTTTTTAAGTATATGTCTTCTAGAAAGTATTGATATGAAAATTTTAAGAGAGAGAGAGAGAGAGAGAAATCAATTGAATGTCAAATAAATAAATAAAACTAGATTCATTATTATATAATGTAACATAAAGATACCCAGAAAAAATAATCATAAGATCTTCAAATATGTAATATACTAATGATTCATTATTATATAAAAAACTAGATTCATTTCCAAATGCATTTATTGCGAGAATTTTATTGACTGGACTTGTTATATATAGTTGATTATAAAAAAAGATGTTTTTCAAAATTAGAACTAATGAAATTCTTTTTTTTTTTTTTTGGAAAAAAATGAAATTCTAGTTAAGATTGATTGTTACAAGAAGATTAAATAGATTAGTTATATTATCAACTAAAAAGTAGATGTTGGCAAAACCTAATTATGAAAACTTAATTATAATTTTGCATCTCAAAAAGTAAGAGAAAAAAAAAATTCAACATAAAAATATATATAATTGATATTTAAATTAAAAAAAAAAAAAGTTTCTACTTAAAGGTATCATTTTATATCTCAAACTATATTGAATTTGTTCCGAGTATTTATAGGACATATTGGTGTATATGTGCTCTGTATTAAATTTGTTCCGAGTATAGTATTTATAGGATATACTGGTATATCTGTTTTCCAAACACTTGGTATTTCTATAAGGCCCACATTTATTATGGATTTCTTATAACATTTTTAGATATGGGGCTTAATTAAAGTGGGCATGGATCTTATCTATATCAAACTTGGGAGCATGGACCTTCGCGCACATAAATCTGGATTAGTTTTACTTTGGCGCTTTAATTTTTCTTCTTTGTTCATCGTTTTGGGCTTTTTATAGCCGTTTGTAACTGTTGTAATGTAACATAGATTGGATTACAGTCTTACAGATGAATTGCATGAATACAAAATGCTACCATATTGGTTCAAGAATCAAGCTCTGCCAACCCTTGGACGAACAAACACAGTAACACACTATACCGAAAAGACTTAACAAATATCCCTAGAGAGAGAGCGTGTTGAAATAATTATTCTTAGAATATATATAAAACATGCATAGCCATGTCCAATGTCTAGACAATAAAGTGATTTTTTGGTAGGGTTTTTAACTTTTTTTTCTTTTTTATTTTTATTTTGGGTGAACAATGTGATAGATTTTTTGGGAGATATGATGTTGATATCTCTCTCTCTCTCTCTCTCTCTCTCTCTCTCTCACACACACACACATATTCCTTTTACCATAATATATTTTCTTTTGAATATTAATTTTATTGATTGGATAAAGATTACGGCAATCAAGTATAAATCTTTCATTTTTGTTCGATGGATATTGGTTCTTGTAGATATGGAAAACGACCGAGAAAATAAGACATATACGAGGAGTTGATTGTAGCATTCGTTATGCAAGCCTTTTTAATTTTAAGAAAGTTGATCTGATTGATAAAATTATGCTCCAATAGGTCAATAGGTGAGGGTTTTTTTATATTATTATTTTATTTTTATAATGATATAAATCAAGTTGTAGTTTAATATGAATGACAAAGCCTTAACTTATGCTGCGGATCATGAGAGCACTTGAGATCTCTACGAGTTCTTGATCAAGTGGAGGTTTTAATTTTTCTGGGATTTTTATTATAGTAAAGGAAAATCTTGGGTTTTGAAATAATTTTTAGTTTGGGATTTTACTTTTTCATTACCATTTTTCTTTCATCTGTTGTAAATTTAATATTTTTTTTCTAAACATCAAATATATATATATATATATTTTCAAAAGAAACTGTCTATACTAGCTAAAAGATTTTTTTTTTTAGACTTTTTACTTTATTTTCACAATACCCCTTTATTTAAACTCCAAGTCACGTACATGAACAAGGATATATGGACATGCCTCCCATTAACACTACAAGAATTTTGGCCTTTTGCGACCAACGTTTTAGTGACGACCAAAAAGTCTTCACTATTAGGCACACATTAGCGACGATAATATATGGTCATCACTAATAAGTTCATAGTAGTGACGACACTAAGGTAGTCGCTAATAAATCGTCGCTAACGCCATGGAGGGAATTTTATATACTTTTGGAAAATGGAGGGAAACTTTTAGCGACAACAATAAATTTTATAGCGACGACATTCCCGTCGCTAAAATAAGATTTATTTTAACGACGACATTTATCGTCGCTAATAATCATTTTTAGTGAGGACCTTATGTGTCGTCGCTGATATGTGGCTAAAAATATATAGTAAATATATTATATACATGCTTTCTTTATTAGCGATGACACATTGGTCGTCGCTAATAGAAGGCTATTAGCAACGATATAACTTGTCGTCACTGATAGTTACCTTTTAGCAATGACACGACATGTCGTCACAAATATATCTACCAAAATATGATGGAGGGAAAAACTTTCACTCTCAAAAAGTGGTGAGAATTAATGGAGGGAAGTAGATTATATATTATTGACAAATTAGGTCGTCGCTATTAGAGATCTTTTAATGATGACAAAGATTGTTGTCACTAATATGTGGCCAAAATAATTTTGATATAATATGATTTTTTTTATCATATCCTCCAAATTCCTCTTAAAATATTTAAAATGACACAAATTCCTTTAAAATATTTGAAATGATTAAAATACCATTAACCTCATTAAAATGACCGAAATACCCCCAAATTTATACAATGACCAAAATGACCTTGAAACCTATAAAGTAATTAAATACTCTCAAATATGTTAAATAAAAAAATAAAATAAAAATAAAAACAAAGAGACAAGGAGGGCTTGTTGCTTCAAAATACTCTCAAATCATAATTTTACCCATTTGAAACTTAAAATCGATAAAAAAACAAAAATCAGTAATGTTTTGATTTCATTGAAAATTAATACTAACCAATACCCATAGTTATCGAAATGTGAATCATATCGTGAATCAATATTTTATTATTCTGTATCATGTATCATAAGATACATAAATACTTAATATAGATACATATATATGAATGGTATATTTAGTATAAAATCATAATATATTCAACTAATAACCAATTTAGTCATCAATTGTGTAATAATATTAAGCAAAATAACTAAATAAATCAAATTGACATATATTTATAACATACATATTCAAATTGATTAAACCCAAAAGTGATAATACATTATATATGAGCCAAAATAATAGTTTTTTTCATCATCATGCCAAATCAACTCTATCTAAGTCAATATTAACATCATGTTCATCATTTTGCAAAATTATTTCTTCTTTAAGATTTGCTAACAACTATGCCAATACCCAATAACCCATTAAAAACCTTCCCACTTAACCTAGTTTCACCAAATCCAGCAATCTCAGGACCATCTATTAAGTTTGACCGGATTTCACCAACTTTAACTAAACTTTGACCACACCTTTCTCTAAATCCAACCGTTTGATTGTAACCATAATTTACCATAATTAACCTTTCATTACAATCTTCAAATCTAACAGTCAGATTCCATATCCAAGTATGGTGTAAGGGTGTCAAATGGGTGGGTTTGGGGAATGCAAATCCTCTATACCACTTTTTGTGTACCACTTTATGTTTCACTAATCACATCTTATCATGTGTATGATTACTTTCCCTTTTAAACTTTGCTTATTTTACAAGGAGAGTAAAATAAAAACATGGCAAGTAGTGATTGGTGGAACATAGAGTGGTACATAACAAGTAGTACAGAAGATTTAGACTTAGGTTTGGGTGGGTTTAGGGTGGGCATAATTGGGTTGGGTATAAAACTCATTTACCCATTAAAACCTATTTAACTAATTGCTTCTAACCCAAACCCAACCCAACCCAATTATTATGGATAAACCCCAACCTACCCAATTACCCAATTATCAAAATTACCAAAATGCCCCTAAAGTGTAAATGACTAAAGTATTCTAAAATATTCAAAAATGACCAAAATACATCAAAACCTCAAAATTACTAAAATAACCCTAAAACCTATAAAATTACCAAAATACCTGAACCCCAAAAAATGACCAAAATACCTCTAAAACTTTAAAATTACCAAAATACCCTCAAAACCCAAAAAATGATCAAAATACCCCCGAAACCTAAAAATTACCAAAATACCCCCAAAACCTAAAAAATAACCAAAATTACCCTTGAAACCCAAAAATGACCAAAATACCCCCAAAACTTTAAAATGGCCAAAATAACCTCAAAGCCTAAAAATTGACCACAATAACCTCAAAATCTAAAAATGACCAAAATACTCCCAAAACCTTAAAAATGACCAAAATAACCCTGAAATCTAAAAATTGACCAAAATAAAAATTGACAAAAATAACCCCTTATACCTAAAAAATGATCGAAATACTATTAAAACCTAAAAATTAACTAAAATACTCCTGAAACCTAAAAAATGACCAAAATAGCCCTAAAACCTAAATATTACCAAAATAACTCCTAAACCTTAAAATGACCAAAATATCCTCGAAACCTAAAAAATTACCAAAATACCCCAAAACCTATAAAATGACAAAAATGCCCCTTAAACCTGTAAGTTGATAAAAATACACCCTAAACCTGTAAGTTGGTCCTTTTTTGGGTTTCGGGGGGTATTTTGGTCATTTTTTGGTTTCTAGGTTATTTTGGTGAATTTTTAAGCTTCGGGGTTATTTTGACTAAGGCTGTCTATTGGACCCGCTGACCCGCCTAACCTGCCCAACTCGCCTGTACCCGACCCGTGACAACCCGATCCGACAGATTCAGTGGTCGGACACAGGTCTCGAGCTTCAAAACCAGACGGCGACGGTTCGGTTTCGGTTCCCTTACTTCAAAACCCGTTCAACCCGACCCGCCCGAAGAGAGAACAACAAGCTCCGATTTCAAGCTTTCCAGCGAGTTTTCCAGCGCGATTTGGTAGATTTCGGTGACTAAAACACCAGATCCGAGATTCTTGGCATGATTTGGGGGGAAAAAGCATCGGATTTGGCAAAATCTCTGCCAAATCCAGCTAGATCGCACCAGATCGGGAGAGATCTCGCCATTTTCTACCGCTTTTCGTCCTCTCCGGCGGGTTTCTGCCTCACTCGAAACCGGCGCTCACCCGACAGGAACCCGACCAGTAAAACCCGACCATAATACGGGTCGGTTGCGGGTCCGGCAACTCCCCACCCGATCTCCGGTGGGTCGGTTGCGGGTTGGGCACAAACCTGACCCTCCAGACCCATGGACAACCCTAATTTTGACCATTTTTTAGGTTTTGGGGTTATTTTGACCATTTTTTAGGTTTTAGGGTTTTTTTGGTCAATTTTTATGCTTTGAGGGTATTTTGGTCATTTTTTAGGTTTCTGGGGTATTTTGGTCATTTTCTAGGTTTCAGGGGTATTTTGGTCATTTTTTGGGGTATTTTGGTCATTTTTAGGGTTTTAGGGGGTGTTTTGGTCCCTTTTTGTTTCAAGGGTATTTTGGTCATTTATAGGTTTTAGAGGTATTTTGGTCATTTTTTGGGTTTCGGGGGGTATTTTGGTCATTTTTGGGTTTCGAGGGTATTTTTGTAATTTTTTAGGTTTTGGGGTTGTGTTGGTAATTTTTAGGTTTTCAAGTGTCATTTTTTAGGTTTAAGGGGTATTTTGGTTTTTTTTTTTTTTTTTTTTTTTTTTATAGGTTTTATGGGTATTTTGGTTATTTTTTAGGGTATGTTTGGTAACTGTTTTTTCCCCTTATTTTCTATTTCCAAAAACAATTTTCAATTTTTAAGACTAAAAAACTTGTTTAACAACCTAAAATAGACAGAAAACAAAAATTGTTCTCAAAACTTAATTTGTGAAAGAAACTGAAAACATGTAAAATGTTGTTTTTAGTTTCTAATTTTCAAAAGTCAATGAAAACAAGCATTTAATTTAATAAATCTGTCTCATTTAATGAGTTAATATTAGAGTTGAAATCTTAGTAACAACATATTTTAGTATTTTCTATTTTTTTCTTCAAAAAACTATCTTTTTAATTTTAGCTAACCAAACATGTTTTTTATTTCAAAAATACAAGAAAATTGTTTTAATTTATATTCCCAAAAACAAGTTTTTGAAAATTGAAAATAAAAACTGTTACCAAACATAACCTTAGGTTGAGGGGGTATTTTGGTAATTTTAGTGGTTTTGGGGTATTTTATAGTTGGGTGATTTGTTGAAATGATACTTAGATTATAATTGGGTCTAATTGGGTACCCAATTAAAACCCAATAAACATTCCTGTTAATTGAGCTAGTATTCATTTAACCCAATTAATAGTTGGGTGGGTTTGGGACTCATTTAAGTGGGTGGGTTTAGGTAGTCAAATGGGTTTGAGTTGATTTTGCCACCCCAAAACTATGGCTATGGCATGTGATGAACATGTGTCGTGTACCCGCATGGCAAAAAACTTTGATTGGCTTTATTCTCTCAATTTGACCATCCAATTATTCTCAAATTTCGCCAACAACAATATTTGAATATTCTCTTCCAATCGAATGATCAAGATCTAAATATGAATTGGAGCATGATGAACACATGCCATGTGACTCCATGAAGATTTGGTTAGTCTTGTTCTTGTAATTTGAACATCCCATTAAAATTATGTTTCACAAAGTACTTCTTTTAAAGCTATGTTTTCCCCTTGATGACACATTGGAGTGTTAGGAGTAGTTCAAAGTACTACCTTTAAAATTATACTTTCCATAAAAAGTACTAATTTTCAAAATTTAATGTTCAAAAGGAAGATACTGGTAGGTGCTCCTCTGGATCAAACATTAGATTTTCGTTTTATCTTGACATTAACTCTTTCTAATCATAGGTTTTTCAAGTGGTTTTCAAACTAAAGCTATTTTTGTTTTTTCCTCTAAGATCAAAGTCATCAATATCTAAACATGTATTCTTGATGCATGTAAGATATCAAGATACCCTTGTAAATGATGCAAATACCCCAAAATCTCTAAAATTATCAAAATACCCTTGAAATCTCTAATAACTAAAAATACCCTAAAACCTCTAAAATAACCAAAAATACTCCTGAAACCTCCAAAATTATCAAAAATACTCCCAAAACCTCTAAAATGACTAAAAATACAATCAAAATCTCTAAAATAACAAAAATTCCCCGAAACCTCTAAAATGACCCAAATACCCTTCAAACATCTAAAATTACCAAAATATACTGAAATTTCTAAAATAACCAAAATACTCCTAAACTACTTAAATGACCAAAATTGTCATTTTAGAGGTTTCAAGGTATTTTTGGTCATTTGAGAGGTTTCGGAGTATTTTGATCATTTTATTAATTTCGAGGTATTTTTTTTTATTTAGAGGTTTCAAAGTATGTTTTTTTTCTCATTCTATAGGATTTGAGGGCATTTTTTTTTGTCATTTTAGCGATTTCAAGGGTATATTAATTATTTTAAGAGTTATTTTGGATATTTTGGTCATTTTGTGGTATTTTTACTAATTCTAGTGGTTTTAGAGGTATTTTGGTCATTTTAGAAGTTTCGGCAGTATCTTGGTCATTTTACAAGTTAAGGGGTATTTTTTTGTCATTTCAGAGATTTCAGGAGTATTTTGGTCATTTTAGAGGTTTGAATGGGTATTTTGGTCATTTTTTTTGGCTTAGGGGTATATTAGTCATTTTCAAGGTTTAGGGGTATTTTGGTCATTCTCATGAAAAAAAATCAATTTTTCAGATACACATTCCAACCGACTCTCTATCTTTTCTCTATCTCATTCAAATATTATTTCTTCATTATTTTTTTATTCTTTTCAAATTCCAAATAACTATATTTTTTAAATCTCCAATGGTGTAATTTTCACGCAATATTTATTTGTTATTTTTAATCAAATCTATGTTAGTCTTGTGCAAATTGTTTGGAATTTTAATTTAATTTAAAATTTATCAAATTTTCCTATATTTTAGGAATGAGTTTATCCATTAATTCTTCCTTAAAAAAATCACTAGTTTTTAAATTTTTATCTGTTAATTATGACTATTCATTAACTTATCATTATCTCTTTCTATTTTTTTTAATAAAAATACACTATCTAATCTTAATTTAAGATACTATTATTTTAATTCATTAAATTCTAATTAATTTTCCTTTTAAAAATATTTACCGTAATTACTCCATTAGTCTTTTTTTTTTTTTTTTTTTTTGTTTTGAGGAACATTTTAGTGATTAGTATTTTTATTTTTATAAAGAAAAGGTATATCATTAATTTTTAATAAAAGACAAACTTATCAAGTTATAATCTTTTAGTCCACACGTTTCTTTCATTAAAAAAAAAAAAGTTCAAAATAAGTCCCATTTTAGTCACAAAATAAGCCCCCACTCACCACTTCAAAATTTTCAGCCTCCCACTTAATTTTTTTTTTTTTTTTTTCAGATTTCCCGCTTCCTTTGAGTCTCATTTTTTGCTTCCACCCACATTTTCCTGATACAAGGTTACCCTTTTTTTTCAGATTTCCCACTTCTTTTTTTCAGATTTCCCCCTATTCTATCGGCGTAACTATCTTCTCTTCTCTTCATTTTCCGATTGATTATATATATTGATATTTAATTGTAGAACAATAACAACAACTACAATTACTACAGGTATTGGCTTTAAGAAGACTGATGTTCCACAGGGTTTTAGACTATGAAGATGAATTCTTTGCTTTCCACGTGCTCATTCTCGAAATTCACAACACCACAGGTTTGATTTTCCTCCTTTTCCAACCCCACCCCCTTTTTGCTTGTTTTCCATAAATATATATATATATATATATATATTATTTATTTATGGTTTGATTTTCCTCCTTTTCCAACCCCACCCCCTTTTTGCTTGTTTTCCATAAATATATATATATATATATATATATATATATTATTTATTTATTTATTTTTTGATGAATTCACTATCAATAGCTACGTGCTACTGAACATTATTGCTTTTCTAGAATATATATTATATAATATGTAGAGTTGTATAGGTGTTGTGGTTGCTAACGCCCCAACCTTTGTCCTAGAGTTGTATACAATTTGGATAAAGCATATGGAGAAAAATCTAAGATAAAAGCATTGCAAGGCGCAAATGTGTTGGCTCTGTTGCGAACTTGTTTTGAGAGATAGGCTGCGTTAATGCAATAATGCTATCATTTGTGTATTAATGTTGTCAATTTTATCCCTAAGTTAAAAATCAAGAAGAATTTCGTTGGTGAATACTCCCAAACCCATGTCTCATTTTTTATTTTCCTAAATGGGGGTCATTGGGGCTACATGCTTTAGATGAAATGGCATTTCTTGTACCTGAGAGAATAGTGTAAGACCCATTGGTGTTTGTATAAGTTACAAAGAGTGTTGTACTCATTGTACAAAACTCTCACTTTTGCAGAATCTAAAAGAGGTGATTGGTAGGTAGCCTTACCTTATCTCTAATTTTATTTGGAGAGCCAGTCTCAGGAGCTTTTGAAGGTGGAAATACTAGTTGAGAATATGTTATAATATTTTATTTGGAACTTAGTGATTAGGTAGGCCCACTTCAGTAAAACTTTTTAATCCCCATAGCCACTCAAATAGAGTTAATCATATAGCTTTCTTTTTGCTTTTGCATTTTGCTTAACAATTACTTACGTTATACAGCTAACCCAGTTTTGAGACTGCACTCTATAATCATCTAAACATCATTCTAAAATTCAAAATGTATAAAATTTTTAGTCAATATAGGCCTCAAATCACATAGTCCACCTTATTTTCCTTAAAGACAAAAGTACTGAGCTAGAACTGATGCTTCGCAGGTCTTATTTTCCTTTCCACCGCTTTTGCTTTTTTACATTATCTTTAATTGTATGTCTATTTGTAATTGTTATCACAAATAGTTTGATCTTTGGCATGTGTGGGTGTGAGTGTAGTGTTAACTATAAATTTGTGCAAGTAATGTGAGCATGTGCCTTTTGCTTACCAAGTGTTTGGTAAATTGACTCTATGAGTTATGAGTTTTGGTTTCTTAATTTGTTTTCGTGGTCATTGTTTATATGAGATTAAGGGTTTCATTCCTTGTTTTTAATATGCTTTAACACATGGTTTTAATGTGAATAAAGTCTCAAAGAATTTGGGCTAATATTAAAACTATAACAATTTTCTTTTGGGATCCTAAATCTATCATGGACAGACTTGAGTCAGCTGCAATACGTGATTTTTAATAAATTATAGAAAAATCATTTTGGACTGAATTTTTTGTTGTACCTTGTATACATATAGGGTCATGTTCCCTTAAAATTTCAAATCAATCGGATAATGTTTCATGTACCAAACCATTTTTACAAGATGGCTGACCTGCTATGTAGTGAAACTGAAAGTACAACAACCCCTCTCACCTTAGTATCACTTTGAGAATTTTGTGGTTTTTATTTTTGATTTTGGTTAAAATACATTCTAAAGTTTTAATTATTACTATATTGGTATATGGGCTTAAAGTGCTTGAATCTGTCAAAATAAATGCAAGCCTTTGAAATTTCTTCTTTTTGAATAAAGAATGCCTACTATGAGGCATACAAATTTTACGTCATAATGGTAAAGATGTTTAAATTTTGATTCTTAACAGACATGAATGTCTTTATATGTGGATTAACTTGCATGAAGTACAAGTTCTATGTTAATGGAAAATGGGGATATGATGAATCTGAATATCATGTGACTGGTGATTATGGGATTGTGAACACGCTACATCTGTCTACGGATGACATGAATGTTGATAATGATGCATTTTCGGCATGTGGTGAGTCAGATATACCATATGCTTGAAATCATGATTATCATGATACTTTGGCCCTTCTTGTTGTCTTTTATATTTTTTTATGATTTTGATGGAAGTCAGAAGTTTTAGCGATATCTATATGTCTCTGTGGGCTTGACTTGAGGAGTTGTTTGAACTCTAGTGTTCTTAATACCCAGCCAAGCTTTGCTTATTTGAAACTTATGAGCTTATGAAGCAAGTTTTTATTTGGTATCTACTTCTTTTTCATTATATTACATTAGAATTTCATGTGTTGTATATATTTAATTATTGTATTAATAAATTCCTTATAAATTAAACTCATCTTTTACAGGCTAAGCATTCTTTGCTGGTGGTGAGTTTTGATTTTTTTTTGAAGAGCTATGTGTTTGGCTTGAGCATAGTAAGTGCTTTTTATTTAAATACTTGTAAAATTCTAAGGTGGTTTACATTAGAATTTCATAACTGTTTTGTGGTGGGTTCTTGAGTGTGAGCAAATGAGTGGCTTACATGGTAATATAAGGTACTTACATTTTGTGTATTTTTGAATGACTATTGTGCATAGATTTTTTCTGCCCCCGCCCCACCTTAAAGTTCCTTGGTGAAAGCCATCTTGATGTTGGTAATTTTGCTTAATAAGCAAGTGAAGAAAAAATAAAAATATTTGGTTCTAAGATTCTATTTTTGGTTTTCCCTTCTATTTTGATTTTGTTTATGATATCAAGGCGTCTTGGTTTTTTTGGATTTAGTTGTTTTACCAGCAAGATTTCATATGTTTTGGATTAGTGATATTCCTGTCTTTTCTGTTTGTTAGTTGGTAATGCTACATGTTTTATTTAATTATCATGTTCACAGTATTCACTAGCTAGTTCTTCAATATTGATCTACTAAACATGTTAATAGTATAATGTTTAAATTTGATGATGGTGTTGTAGGCTGTTGAAGTGATAAGCATAGTGAATTCACAGTATTTACCGGTTAGTTCTTTAAAGAAAAAACGCTAGCACCACAAATATGCTAATAGAATGCTAGTACCACATTGCTCTTTTTGTCATACTATTCTACTAAATATGCTAATAGAATAATGTTTAAATTTGATGTAGTGCAGTAGGCTGTTGAAGTGGCAAATAAATTGAATTCATAGGTTGAAAAGACATGCATTTAACTATACCGGTATATGTTCATTAAAACTGCAGACCGCTTTCATTAGAGTATTTCAATAATTTCCTATGTGGCCAAAATGTACCAAGGGGAAGAGAGTAGTTTAATTTCTTAAATCTTTGGGGGGGGGGGGGGGGGGGGGGGTGGGGGGGGGGACAATTAAAAAACCCAGCTTAGTTGAAAAAAGTGGATTAGTTTTATTCTTTCACTCTTGAGTTCTAAATGTAACCACTTCCCATGTCATTCATCTCTCACAATATTTCCATCTATTTTAGTATAAGTGTGTAGAACTAATAGAGAATTACTTTGAGGTTCTTGTCAATTTCTCCATTTATAGAAAAAATATGGTATAGAATATAATTTTATATTATTTCTTGCTTTTTTGGACATATATAACTCATGTAATAATTTATTACATTTTTTTTTTTTTTGGTAGCATTCTATGAACAATAAAGGACTTAAATTGTATATTGAATTGTGATTTGTACATGGTAGGGAAAAAACATTAATTATCTCTTTTTTTTTTTTTTTTTTTTTTTGGGATGTTGGGACTCAACATATCTATTGTCTTTCTGTTATTCTCCAAAAGAAAGATTCTCCTATGATGCTAGACTATTATCTTTTTGGTTTGGGGAGTAGAAGAAAGAATTAGGTTTTATTTATTTTTTTTCTCTATTTATTTTTTGTTTTATTAACAATCTATTTGTGTCTCCATTTAAATTCTTTTGCTTTAAGTTCATGATATGTTTTTTAGATGAGTGATATTTCGTATGTATTAATGATTTTTCATTTGCTTTTAAATTCTTTTACTTTAATTTCTTTACAAATATCTTTTGATATGTTCTTTGTTATGATTGTTAATTTGGACTTATTTCTTTAGGAGAATGAGTCTTGATGTAGATTAAGTTTTGTTAAATGCATAAAGCTTTCATATCTTCTTAGTTATGGTATTTTTGGGAAAAAAAAATGTTAAAATTTTACTTGAATGTGAAAACTATTTAGTAAGCATTTTTGTCATTTATTTTAGTTGATCTTTACATTGGTTTATGCTCTTTATTTCAGGTCAAAATGTCGCATGCCTTGGGTTATAGATGATGTCGAGGGGAGATATATTTCAGTGCAACAAGTTTTAGCTTGGTTGCATATCTTCATGAGGAATTCGTTATCATTTGATTAGTATTTGAGTGAATAGATTTGAACTTATATTATGTATATGATATTGAACTTGGGTATTATTTTCCCTTATTAGTAGTTATTGATTGAGAAATTGTTATGTTTATATGAGTATTTGTGATTGAAAATTTTTTATGTGCATAGGATTGTGTTTTGTTATTTCCCAACAGGTACCCATGTAAAATTCTGAATATAAATTTTAAAGAAAAAAAAATGTAAAATATTATTAGCGACGACAATGTCATCGCTAATATTTTATCATATCATTAGTGACGACAAACAATATCATCGCTAATATGCAATTTTTAGTGATGACATGTTTGTGGTCACTTATATATCATTATCTGTGGCGACAGCAAGTGTCGTCGCTAGTAATGACATATTAGTAACAACAAAAATGTCGTCGTTAATACTAATCTACTAGCGACAACAAAAAAATTCTTCACTACTAATGAGCTAGTAGCGACGACATTTTTTCTTGGGGTCTCGAGTTATTTATGACGACAATTGTCACTATTAGCGATGACTTTGTAGTCGTTAATAGTATTGTATTTGCGACGACATTTATATCGTCACTAAAAAACTTTTTAGTTACCACTTTTGTTTAACGAAAGTTAGCGACGACATTTTTCGTCGCCAATATAATTAGCGACAATATTTAAAGCATTAGTGACGACTATATGTCGTCGCTAAAGACCAAATTTCTTGCAGTGTAATTTACCAAAAAGAAATTAGGAGCGATACACACACTCATCCCTAATAATAAGCATAGCCGGTGCTTGATTTGGAATTGACTGCCAATAGTTCGATAAACTTCAAAACAACATTCACTGAATTAGTGGCAGCAAGGGATGTGAAGGTGTCAGCCTCGTTCGAGTCAGCAGAGCCTCCACCAGCCAAGTCTGAGAGAGCCCTAATAGCGATGAAAGGTTTCCTTTGTTGAAGACATATCAATGCCACAGAAGCACTTTCCATGTCCACAGGGCTTACGTTGAATTTGTTATAGATGAAGCTTCGGTATGCAGCATTGTCTAGGTAAATGCTTGCACTTGTTCCTCTTTGGACCCTAGTTACCTTTGGTGTTGTGGTCAAGCATGTTGTTGAGTTAATGCAACCTTCTAGAACAAGGTCCTGAACATTCAAGGAACTTAATTTTTAGGGCACCAGCAATATACATGTATTGTATTTTTATTTTTATTTTTTAATTAGCTTCTAACATTTGGGGTTGGAAGATTTGAATCCAAGTTTTCTTTTATGAGGAAACCGAAAAATGCCATTTAGTTACAACATATACATTAAAAAATGGTAGGGTAAGAAAACATTACTAGAAGAGTGAGATTGTCTTTTTTTTCCTTGTAAGAAACCATAAAAAATAAATAGGCCCACATACCATGCATGATATATGGGAGCATTTATATCTACTCAAATTAAAAATGTGCAAATGATTAGAATGCGTAAAAAATTGTCACGTCAATTAAAAAAAAAAAAAAGAAGCAAACTTAGCTCCATGCCAACCCAGCTCATAAAAATATGCGTATATTATACTTGTTTCTCTCATATGGTTTTCTTTTCATTCCCACATAAGGATATACATGTCTCTTTGACATGAGGCTATTGTTTAATAGGTGTTGAGATAGTAGGGACGACATGAACAATTTGTAAGTGATCTTGTGGCCCTGCCCCTGGTGGGTCAAATAAGGGGGCCAAGCTTCTTGGTGAGGTATTTAATGGATTGTCAGTTTCAATATGGCAAAAGGTTGATAGGGATTAGCTTTTGGTTAACAAGAAGAGTCGTTTGGGTTAATCATGGAACGTTTAAGGGGACCGAAGGCAGTGCCGAGAAGACATTAATTAAGGGAGAGAAAAATTTGGGACTTCTTTTAAGAACCCGACGAAGATGGAGTCGAATTGCCTTTCTTCTTTTTTTTTTTTCTTTTTCAATTATATGATAAATTTTTATTTGAATTTTGATTCACCTCTTTTGAAAATGTCAATAAACGCCAACTACTTCAACTATAAAGCTATTATTGGATATAAAGTTACATGGTTGGCATTCAATTCTTGTTGAACCCAATACATATTTGTTTTTGTTTATTTATTTATTTAAGAAAATGCATATTTGTTGATAGCAGGGAATATATATGTTCCCATATCTTTTTAGATATAATTGATTCCATCCGGATTGGAGACATATTACCAACGGTGGAGTAGGAATTTATCTTTGGGGGCTATATCTATAAAAACATTTGAGTGTATGAAATCTAAAATAGTAATGTACAAAATTTCATAACTCAATATGTGATATAAACAACAACTAAATACATGTTAATTTTTTTTTTTGAAGTGCTAAATACATGTTAATATAGTATTATATACTGTATATTTTAGTCATATTAATCAAGTACATTTATAAATTATAATGCTATACAGTATATAACATATTGATTATTATAATAATAAATAATGTATTATAAGGAATATAAAAAAGAAAGCAAATGAAAAATAAAGTAAAGAAAGCAAATGAAAAGTAAAGTAACACGTGCAGAGTACTGTACATGAGTGAGGGGCCTATGAAAACTTCAAACTTGTCTTTCACTCTTTCTTGTCTAGTTTAGTCACATAAAACTTTTACTTTTATATTGTAAACACAAAACTGCAGTAGTAGTGGGAAAAGGAAAGAACTGAAAAGGGAAAAAAAAAAAAAAAGATTTTGGTGGGTTTTGTGTCCAAAAGCTAACCTATTAATTAAAAGGATATTTTTTTAAAAAAAAATTTTCCTGAGACTTTTAATATCTTACCTTTGATAAAAAGAGAGTTTTCAAAATTATTATTCATTTTTTAAGCTCATATGAAATGAGGTCATTGAAAAAGTCATGTTCATTTTTTTTAAAGGGAATTAATGCTAATGAAATTTGAAATAAAGCATAAGATAAATTAGGAAAGTTTTTAATATTGTGTGTATTAACCTTTCAAATAACATAAAGTCATACAATGAAATCTCACAATATTTTTATAACAACCTTGTTTTGAATTGTGATGTATTTAGGTGTTTTATTATTATTATTATTTTATTATCTATATATAGTGGGTCGACACTCAATTTATTGTGAAAAATGTTGACACTCAATTTATTGTGAAAAATGTTGTAAAATTTTGTTATAATAATAAAGCCGTAGAGGCACTTCTCTACAAACATTATAATAAAATAAAATAAATCACCGACATATGACAAAGCGAATATTTCTCTCTAACATTACCCATTCTCCAACCAACCATTTTGTCATTAAGAATAAAGTGGAAATTAATACACGAAGGCATGACCATTTTTTTTTTTTTTTTTTTTTTTTGATGAAGGCATGACCATTGTTGGTTGGTGTATTAATTATTTTTTAAATCAATATTTGTTTGAATGTGCTTTCTCAAAAATAAACATATAGCTGATCCACCGAACAATGTTTTGATTGATGAGAATAATATACTTATATTATATAAACTTGCCGAGAGGCTTGTAACTGAATTGACAAGAGGTTTGAGCTGCGGAGTTAACAACATATTATAATTATTATTTAAAAACAATTTATATAAACTAAAGAAAAAAATGAAGACATTAAACCCAAAAAAAAACTTAAGAAAGAACACAGATAAGTAATTTACCTCAAGCTGTTTTGAGATTTCATAGTAGTAGGGATCAACAGCGACCCAAAAGGCATGCTGTCTTTCCTCAGGAGTCCCATCTACTGGGAAAACTTCCTCAGCTTGATACCAAACATTGTTCAAGAGATTGTCATATGGGCTACCTTCTGTGACATTTACTGTATAATTTGCAAATTTTAAGTACCCAATGTTCCTTGTGTAATCTCCAGCTGATTCCAGGGGTAGCTCATCATCAGGACCTAACCCATACCTCTGCAACATATGACAAACATTAGCAAAAATCAACATTACTTTATTTTATATAGCTAAATGAATAATTCTACTACAGAATAGTTCATTGTTCCATTTATCCTTTATGTTTTTTTAGAATAATTCTACTATATAGTTCTTAAAATTTAATGATCAATGTGTTTAATGAGAAGTACAACAAATTTTTCTACAAAAATTTTTACAAACTATTAATATAGCGAGTGGTTATAAGTAAATAAAAAAAAATGATGTTAATGATGAGTGTAAACAAAAACCAATATGAAATTGGTCACATCAATAATTTATAAAAATATTATAAAATAGTCTGTGGACATAACATTACTCAAATTACTAAACACATTTCATTTTTTTTTTTTTGGCATTGATGTCACATCTAATTATATATAGAATTTGCCCTTATGCAAAGTTAACGATTGAAAAAGAAAGTTGTACGCAAACTTTATGCAAACGAGAAGATCCTCAAACTCATTTGGATTTAAAGGTAGAAATTTGTAACCTGCCAACTCCAAAGAGCGCCATGTGCCCAATATTCAGGGATGGTCACATCTCCTATATTGAGGGATGGGTTCGCATTTCCTGCTATGCCATAATGCACTACTCCCTCTACGTTGAAAAGGCTCAACAAAAGCTGAGTAGTTATGCCCGCATTTATCTAGGTATAGAAAAATAAAAGAGAGAGAACAGAGAACTTAAACTAAATTTTAAGGTAGCTGAGAAAATTAGAAAAGTGGATGAACCACCAGATGAATGAAAGTCAAAAAGAAATACTGTATATAATATACCATGCTCAGTCCAGTCATAACTAGTATGACTTTCTTTTCACCAATGGTTCCAAACCGAAATCTTCTTCCTGTGAACTCAAAAGAAATAGTGGAGGGAGGATAGCAAGTAATGGATTTAGAACAAATACTGAAATGAAAATTCTATTCAATATTTTTATCCAAAAAAAAACCATTAAAATAATTTCAGTATGTCTATCATTATATACCAGCAATATCTATGGTGTTGGTAGCCGTGTAGTTTGAAGATTCAAGAAGAGGGTTCATTTCATATAGGTTTGGAATCACCAACCCCAAATAAGGGCCATCTTCGTTGACCTTAGCTATCATTTTTTGTGTCCGTGCTGTTAATGCACCATTTCCTTGTTGTGCATTAAGCAGCATGAGAGCAGAAAGAAGCACAGACAAAACTCTAAATGCTACCATCTTTCCAGAGACACAGAGAGAAAGAGAAAAAGAGAGAGGGATTGGTGAGTTGAAAGAGGTAGGAAACCATAATTTATAGAAGAAATGGTAATACTATCGCAGTGCCGGCTCAACAACTTTTGGGCTTGGGCGAAAATTTTAAACGTGAGCTTTTTTTTTTTTTTTTTTTTTTTTTTTTTTTTTTTTTTTTTTTTTTTTTAATTTTAGAAACAAACGTGAGCTTTTTATAATTAAATAATATATATATATATATATATATATATATGTATGTAGGTATGTATATATTGATTTTTTTATTTAAAATCTATTTTTCTTACATTTTGATATGCAAAATTATTAATTAAGTTTTTGTATTTAAGTTCTTCTAACATTTTTTTTAATTGATAATATAACTAATTCATTTAAACTTTTTTGTGACATAGTAGACATTTATAATGAAAAAATATTTATAGATAAATAAAACACAATTTATAATTAAAAATAATAATTTAACTAAAAATAAAATTTAAAGTATAAAATAACAGTACTTGGTTATTGTAATTTTTCTAAAGCCGTGACCACTTTAAAGTTCAAATCTACACAAATAAAAATTAACTTAATTCATGATTTAATAAATTAGTGTCACTATAATATAAATAAGTTGATATAATACACATTAAATTATTAATTGGTATAATAATTTATAATAATATATAAAGTGTCGAATTAAAAAGAGAGAGAGAGAGAGAGAAACCGTGTAAGTTATAAAACCGTGGTCTGTGGCCTGTACTCCTATAAAAAATAAAAAAATAAAAAGTGAGAAGCTCCAGCCTGTAATCCACCACTTCATTAATCCTATGGCTAAGTTTAAAAAAAAAAACATGTCCTATCAATTCTCATAGCTAAAAAGGGTCCAAATAGGGGCAAAATTAGAAAAAATATCATAACAAAGCTGCAAAAAACGTGCCCCATCTAGTGGCGGCTCTAGAAATTTTTTTCAGGGTGTTTCTCAATAAACATAAATTATACAATCTAATAATAAAAATTTTGTATATTGACAACAACAACAATAAAAAAAACACGCAAATACATAAAATTTATAATTGTCTTCTACGTGGTTTTCTTATCAAATATTTGTCCATAATTTTAGCAAAAGAATAAATAATAAACTATAAGTTCATTGAAATATTAATAAAATTATTAATTATTGTTGTTTTATTAATTTGTTTGTCTTTTATAAACAATAATTTGTTATATTATTGTTTCATTAATTATAAAATTATTAATTATTGTTTAGCCTAACATAATTTTTTTTTTAAACATTAGCCTAACATAATTTAATTTGTTTGTCTTTTATAATATATTGTTTCATTATTGTTTAGTCTAACATAATTTAGTTGTTTAATTTGTTCATCAATTGCCTTCTATAATTTGTTATGTGTATAATTAATATATATAACGTAATTAAAAGTTGAGTGGATCAATCAAGTGATAAACTCAAGCCTTAAATTATACCCATGTCATAACCCAAACCATAAACCAAAGTCCACCCTTTAATTTAATTTAATTTTAATAACTTTTTTTCTCTTTTCCATTGTTTTCTACGTCAGGTCTTTTTTTTTTTTTTTTAAATACTTAAATGGTTGAAGTATATTAATTAGAAGAAAAAAAAAAAACAAACAAACAAAAGAAAAAACAGAAAAAAACCCGGCCCAGGAGCTTTACAAGCACGGCCCAGAGAAAACATTAGACCTATAGTTCCAGAAACCCCCAAAGCTTTTCTTCTTTTTTTTAACTTATGTGCATTTTTCCTTTAACCTTTTTCCTCTCCTTTCACACGTGCCTGTCTCTTCTAGATTTTTCTTCAGATCACTTTCCTCTTTTCTTTCTTCTATTCTTTCTTCGTCCTTATTTCTTAGTCACAACTTTTTTTTTTTTAGTTATAGCTTTTCTTCTCTCTCAATGTTCTCCTCAAGCATCATTTTACGCGGCCACCATGCTTCTTTCAACAAGCATCGTTCGTCCCTAATAGCACCTCCATGCTCCTCTCTCAAGTTGCCTCTACCAGCACAACTTCTCCTCACCTGCATTACTGATCTATATTTGCTTTGTTTGGATTATAGGTTTATATTTTCATTATTTTGTATGGGAAATCAAGAGTTTTTGTTTAGGCCCGAAATCTGTTTTTGGTTGAGGGTGTTCCTAATTTTTTTTTAAGGGTAAACAAATAAATTTTTCTTAATTATTATATATAATTTTTTTTTTCCAGGTCAGGGTGTTCTTGGGAACACCCTGGCCTGAACGTGGCGTCGCCACTGGCCCCATCCCATCAAATTAACAATTGTGCAGTGAGTGTGAAACAAACTAAAAATATATATAATTTAAGTTAAATAAATAGAAAACTAGACGTCTTCATTTTCGAAAAGAGAGAGAGAGAGAGGGGAAGAACTGAAGAAGAGTACCTTTGGCTTCGGTGACTAGTAGACTGGCATGCTGGAATCAACGAAGAAAAATTTCAAGCTAGATTGACTGACTGAGTTGATGGAAAAATATTAAGAATCAATATGAAGATGAAGAAAAGAAAGGTAAGACTGTAAGAATATAGATAGAGAGGCAAAGAGATAGAGAGATGAGAGGCATTTCTTTTGTTTTTGAAATTTATATTTTCTATTTTAGTATATTTCAAGACAATTACGTTGTATTATTAATGAATTTATCTACTATTAATTTAGATTTTAGCATATTTTAAGAATGAATTAATAAATTTGTCTATTAAAATTTAATTTTGTTAGCTGAAGTTTGATATTTTTTTTTTCTTTTTAATTTTTTACATTTTAGGATATAATGGGCCTTTTTAATATATTTTATTGTTCTATAAAAGTGCTCAAATTTTTTTAATTAAAATATATAAATAAATATATTATATATATAATTTTTTTTAACAAGTGGGAGTTTTTTTTATTCGGGTCGCGATTTCATTAATTACATCACTTATTAAGCCTGTACTATCAGTAGCATAGTACTATCGTATGGTCATGGTATAGTATATACGGCGCAGAAAGTGGAAAGCATGCCTTGGCCACTGATTTTTCATGACAGGAGCATGATTGACGAACTAAAAAACTCAAGCCCACTAAGGATGAAGAGAATCTTTTACTCTCATCTAATTAGTCACTATAGGATATTAGCTTTCAGAAAATGAACAATGCATTTTAAAAGTAATTCTATTACCAAGCATTAGAGGAGTTAAAAAGCTATAAAGTTATTTTTAACGCCTCAAACTTCAAAAATATGCCTAACTTCATAGGTGACAAAGCCAAAAATTTTTGGCAACTTGCTACCGTGATCTGTTAAGACTAAAAGTTCACTGTAGCAAGAAGGAATTAAAAAAATATTGCTTTATTACATTTGTGCCTTTTGTTGGGTTTTGTGGCAGAGATGAAGAGAGAAGAAGTGAAAAAGAAATTAATAAAAAATAAATAAAGTGTTTGGCTAATGGAAAAAAAAAAAAAAAATTGACATAAGTTGTTGTGATATTGTGTGTTAAAATAGATTAAGTAACTGTTTAAAGTGTTAAATGTTAAAATTTTTAGCTCCGTTGAATGTTCTTAAATATTACAACTTTTGCCACAATTGTAACTATCTTATGTGACAAATTATGATTGGTTGTATATTACTTTTATATAAACATACTATTATTTTTCTCCATTCATAGGTTGTCATGTAGACAATTGTAACAAATATTGTGAATTAAGTTATGGGCCTAGAGTTTTTCGCATTTCAAACTCTCATGAAAATTGTTGGGTTAAATTTAGAGTCATTGGCTGATTACTGTGGAATTAATTAAGTTGATTGAACAATTTAACCAATTATATAATTCAGTTATTTTCGGGTAATTATCATAGATTCTGTAAGTCACCAGCTTAAAGCAATAAATAAAGAATGCAATAATATAGTGATGGAAAGAAAAACTCAAAAATTTCCTAACCAATATGAGGATTTCTTTTTTTTTTTTTTTTGATAGGAACCAATATGAGGATTTCCAAACCAAAAGAAGAAATATACTAATAGAATTGGCATTCTTACAATTAAAACATATTCTATTATGTTATTATTTATTAATAGAACAACTAATGTGTTGATTTCCTCAAACCTTAAAGAATGAAAATTTCATTTACCTTAAGTTTTAAGGTGGAGTTTCATTCACTCATTCCTCCAAATTTTAAAGGAAGTTTGTGTAATTTATTCTAACAATAATTATTGCAACATTGGTCGTTTTCCATGCCTTAGAAAACATTGGATTGTTAATCAAATTATGCTCATAATTATAAAGTACTATGAAATCGGATTCAATACACTTCTTTTACTTTTATTTATTTATTTTATTTTATAAGAATACTCTCCTTTTAGATCATTTGTCTTATTACTAGTTGAATAAGTAAATGATAGTTTGAAATAAAGTGCTCTCCCTCGTCTAACAATAATAATAAAGTGCTATTTCTCCTTTGATATGTATCAAGATGAGTTATCATTGTGGGAGTGTGATTTAGTGATAATAATTCGCATATCGTTTGTATGATATTTGGTATGAATTAAACAGTTTGAGTAATGACACCATTAAGGTCCCCAATAGTACACGTAGTATACTATTACTCATTGTCCATGGCGTGAGTATATATGAAAATTTTTTTTTTTTTTTTTGTTCAAAGGAAAAATAAAAAATAAAAAAGTATCAAGATGAGTTGATTTCACTTTTGGCCCCTTGGCATATCCAAAGGATATTCAAATCTGCCAAAACTGTACACGATATACATAAAGGACAAAAAATCTGTATACATCAATGAATAGACTTATCGTATACCACCAATACGTGCACATACATGGTTTGGTTTTATATAAATACTGTACACAACTGCAACTTATTGCTTTTAGGGACCGTCAAAGTTGTAGGTCCACATTTTTATGTTTATTTGTCGTTTCGATTTGTCCGGAATGGATCAGACTGATATCACGTCTTTTATTTTTTTGAGGAACTCCTCTATTCTTTTCAATCTACCATTTTTCACGTGCCCGCAATTATGATTTTATTTAATTTCTACATGGCCCACTATCATTTTGTCATCACGTGCATTTTAAATATGGAGTATTACATTTTATTTTTTTTATTTAACTCAAGCTAAAATTAGAATTTAACCATAATTGTCAAACAATATAATTAGTATGCACTGTTTTAAAACTATATATTTTACTAACATTTTAAATCTAAAGGACTTGATTTAGAGCCTATAAATTGAGGCTCAAACACTCGGTTTTTATGTTCTGTTCAAATTTGAGCTGGTGTTTTTTCACGTGGCGTTCATCTGAAAATCGAGTCTTAGAGACTCAATTTCTATCTTCATCCCTCTTAGAGTGTTCAAGCACTATAATGTTTCCTTCTTCAATTTCTTTTTATAAAGCCAATACATATTCTTCAATAATGTAAATTGAAGATCTTGGAGTTGTTTTTTTTATAAGCAAAATCCCACCACCATCATATCAAGCAACCCAAAGCCCAAAAATTTCCCAAACCCAAAAAGATCTAAAGTTGTTCTTTGACGAGTGATATCAGTAAATCGTTGGTGGTGGTGGGGTGTGGTTGAGATCTGTGGCTTCCGGATGCATTTTCAGTTTTCTTGTGGCTTGGGTTCTGGGATTGATGATAATTTCAAGATCTCTATAGTGTGGGTTGGTTCTGATGCTCTGTTTGGTGGCTGAGAAAACCTTGGAAATTGGTTTTCTTTCAAGCTTGGTGTCTTTTTTTTTTTTTTTCTTTAAATAAAGAAAGGAAGGATCAATGGTGGTGCTGGTGGTGCTGGGTTTCAAATATAAATCGAGTCTTAGGGACTCGATTTACAGGTGGATGCCACATGAAAAAAAATGCGTCAAATCAGACATGATCAGATCATGGAAACCGAGTCTTTGAAACCCGATTTATAGGCCTAAATCGAGTCTTCTAGACTCGAGATGTTAGTAAAATATATAGTTTTGAAACGGTGCCTACTAACTATATTGTTTGGCAATCATGGTTAAATTCCAATTTTGGCACTAAAGTCATATTTTTTGGCTCCACAACTACAGTGTACAGCTACTTTTAGGTGTGCAATGTAACTCATAGTTAAAAATAATAATATTATTATATTTATGTGTTTACACTGTACTAATATTTAAGTAATTTCTTATTTTTCTTCATCTTCTCCGGAGCCATGCCGTTTCTCTTCCTTTTCTTTTTTTTTTTTTTTTTTTGGTTCTCTTTTGTTTTTCTCTCTTCGTTTCCACTCTTTCTGATCTCGATCTCCAGTAGCTTCCAATCTATTTCGATGAGGCACAATGCAGTGGCTATGGTGGTGGTTTAATTTTTTATTTTGTTTGTGGGCTTGTTTGTGACTATGGGTTGTGGTTGAAATGGGGGTTTGGTGGCTGTGTTAGTGGTGTTTTTGTGTTTGATTTTGTCTGTGGGTTTGATTTTGGCTATGGGTTTGGTTGTAGAAGTGGGTTATGGTTGTGGTTGTCGTGGGCTGTGTTGTGGTTGTGTTGGGTTTGGTTTTGGCTGTGTTGTGGCTGTGTTGGCAATGGAGTGGTGGTGGAGTAGCTATGGCTGTTTTTGGTGTTGGCAATGGAGTGGTGGTGGAGTGGTTGTGGCTGTTTTGGCTGTGTTGTTGCTGGTGGAGGTGGTTGTGGCTAGTTGAAAAGTTTTTGTGGTGGATATGTTTTATTTTATTTTAATGAGTTCTTTATATTATTTTAATCAAATAGCTAAAAATATAGATCCATTGATGTTGGATGTATTGTGAAGTGAAGAGATAAAATAGATAAAGTGACTTTTGTAGGTGCTAAATAGCTAAATTTTTGCCTCCACCAATGTGGATGCTCTTACAAAACATATTAGCCTTATCAAAGGCTAACAAGGTACCCACCACAGGTAGTGGCTTAGCAAATACAACAAAAGTAAAGTTACTACTAGTTCTCATCTTTACTAATGCATCCGCACATTGGTTGGTTTCACGATATGCGTGCTCTATCCGTTTGTTGAGGATAACTTTAAACAGGTTCCTACAGTAAGACAAAAGAGATTCCATTAACATATTTACAGTATTATTGCTCATCAACTAAACAACACTAAGAGCATCCACCTCTACCATTAGACTATTTAAACAAAGTTCCTTGGCAAGAGTTAGCCCATCTCTTATGGCATATTTGGATGGAGGGGGGAAGGAATGGGAGTGAAGAGAAGCAGAGTAGAGTTGGCTAAAAATAAGCTAATTTTATGCTAAATCTACTTTACTCTACTCTACTCCCCCTCCCTCTCCCTTAATCCAAACGGACCATTAGGGCCCATAGCTCTACAATGATACTATTAGTGGAGCCGAGAGCTCTAGAGAATCCTGCTATCCAGTCATTGTTATGGTCACGTATGAGGCCACCTCCACCTGCTACACTAGGACTCCCCAATGCCGAGCCATCTATGTTGAGCTTGGCCCAACTCTTAGGGGGTTTTCTCTAAGTAACAGGAATTATAGTTCTTAAAATAGGAACTTTTGCCTTTGCTCCAACTACAAAAAATTCTGCAAAATTTTGGATACATTTCTCAACTGCCTTTACATCAATAGTGTCAGGCTTGAAGACAAAAGCATTTTTCTGCAACCACAGATGCCATACCCCCGTGGGAAAACTATTCTCCACAAAATGCCCACGAAGTTAGACAAAATGTCAGTTTTGCAATTTACATTTTATTATTTTGGACCTAACACATGTTCGATTTAGATTTTTTTTTTTTTTTTTTTTTGAGAAGAAAGATAATGATTTTTATTAATGAAGGCTGGTAAAATCGGCATGTAAAATAGTAGTGATGCGTGATGGTACATGTTCTTTTTAGTTGTGTCCATAAGTTTTCCACTTTATATTACTAATAAATATCTTGAATTACTTTATTTCTTATTGTTTTTATAATTGATGATTTGCATAATTTGTGATAATTAACTGGAAATATTTTGTATATTGTATAATTAGTTAAGGACAAATTTTAGTTACAAAATTGGTTGTAGCTTAAAGTTACAAACTCACTCATTAAAATAAATATTACTACATATTTTGAAAATCTAACAGTTGAATTGTATGTTTTTTATGCTCTTAATACATATATCAAATTTTGTGTCAATCGGATATTATTTACTATATAATCTATAAGTTTATATTTTATTTATAATTTTAGATTATAAAAACTGGCAATTTAAAAAAAAAATTATTGATGATATAGTTAGTGATCTTTAATCTTTTTGAAATTTTACAAGAATAGAGGATATAACAATAAGATGTAATCCAATAGTTGATTTGTCAAAATTCACCTCTAACAAAAAGATATTGAGTAAGGTCGTAGCCTAAGGCTACAACTAATTTTGCAGCTAAACTTTGTCTGTAGGGATAAATGTCCAAATTTGTGTATTCGGCCTTAGGCCTTATCTGGGGATATGGGCGTGTTCGAAGAGGAGTAAGTAATTGAGAGAGGCCTCAAGTTTAGAGTTACATAAGGAAGGAATGGAGGAGGATAGTCCGAGGAAGAACTCCTTCTCGGATACGATGAATACTGATCAAATCTGTATTTCAGCAATCTAGGTGACCTTTCAGGAGGTTTCCACGATAAGAATAAGCCTCGTGCACGAACAAGAGAGATAAGAACTCAGAAATATCTAAAGAAAAAGCTACTACCACCGCATTAAATGCAGTGCAATTACTTTTTTGACCACATTTATGTGGAGAAGACCCCTGAACAGTGTAATCTCAGCTACCACAACTCACAGAAAGCCAAAGATGATGTCTGATAAGACATGCACTCAAGTGAAGGTTTAGATGATTAACAAGTGTAAAATCAAGATGGTCTGAAAGGAACTATATAATGTGAGAGACTTCACATAAGAAGGAGGTCGAAGAAAAAGGGAGAAGAAATATTGTAGCAATCAAAGTTGTATTTGTCAATAGTTATGTTGATTTATACTCAGAATCGTCTCCTCAAACAATGAATTTGCCCAGTCCTATATGTCCTGTTTTGCTTGATTATCTTTTGAACTTATACTAGCCATTATTAAATTCACTAGGGTCTAGTTCTTTAACTCACTCTCTACAAATTTATTGTATTGGGCTCACTAGGCCATCATCCCATTCATATTGGGTTTAGGCCACAAATTGTGTCCCTACAATTAGCGTCGTCTGTGGGAAAAGCTTGTGTGATAGTGAAGGCAACAGTTAACCATGGCAAAACCAAGTCCACAACAAGCAGAGTCGAGAGGATCCCAACACGATGACCCTTTTCTCAACCTTGACCAGAGAGGTAACCGTGAAGAAAGTGTCCACACCACATGCACTAACAAGAGTCAACCTTGAGGAGGGAGCCATATCTCCCCATGCAAAGAAAAACAAGAACATGCAACTGGAGATCGACAAGTTAAAGAGAGAGTTACGCCATGCAAAAAGGAAGCAAGCTTCTTCGAACTCTGATGTTTCTTCTGATGACGAAATAGACGTTAATTACAAGTGGAGGTCTCGAACCCCGCCCAGCGAGTCTTTCTCCTATGAAGAGGAGCATCATCGTGAGCAGTGGTTTCGAAGCCCGTCACGTAGAGGTGTGGGAAATGACGCTATGAGCAAGGCCCTAAACCAAATCTCCAAATCACCTTTCACATGTAAGATTGAAGAGGCAAAACTTTCTCGGCGCTTTCATCAGCCAACGTTCACCATCTACAATGGTCGAAAGAGCACGTGAGCCATTTCAACCAGAGGATGGTTGTCCATTCCAAGGATAAAGCCTTAATGTGCAAGGTTTTCCCATCCAGTCTAGGACCAGTCGTAATGAGATGGTTCGACATCCTGAGAGCAGATTCTATAAGTTCCTTCAAAGAGCTCATCCAGGCATTTGGTTCCCATTTTGTCACCTGTCGCAGGGTTCCTCAGCCTTTGGCTTCCTTACTATCTTTAAACATGTGAAAGGGCAAGACCCTGAAAACATATTTGGATAGGTACTGGGAAATGTTCAATGAGATGGAGGGTGACTTTGACGAGGTGGCCATCAGTACTTTTAAGCTCGGCCTCCCAGCCAAGCACAGTTTGAGGAAATCTCTGATTGGCAAACCTGTCACTAGTGTGCGCCAACTGATGGACAGGATTGATAAGTATAAAAGAGTTGAGGAAGATCAGCAGCAAGTGAAAGGAAAGGATAAGGTATCCCTCAAGAGATGAGGGATTTTAGGTCAGATCGGTACAGTAACAACAGACCACGGAGAGGATTTGTTAGACAATCAGGATCGACGAATCTTTAAGCAGTCAACGCTGTGTTCCAAGAGTCGGTGCATCAAGTTCTAGAGAAGATTAAGAATGAATCATTCTTTAAACAACCAAATAAAATGGTGGGAAACCCTGTAAGGCGCAACCACAACCTTTATTGCCAATACTATCAAGATCATGGACACACCACAGAAGAGTGTAGGAGTTTGTAGGACCACCTGGACTAGCTTATCCATGAAGGTAAGTTAAAACAACTCTTACATCATTCCAGTGGTTAGGGGGGCCAGGCAAACTCAGAATCTCGGAGAGATGATTCTTCCAGACCCCCATTGGGAACGATAAATGTCATCTTCGCTGCACCAGGGAAAACTGGGTCCTGCCCATCCAGAGTAATGTCTGTGGCTCGGCTATCCACCGAGGATGCTAATCAAGAGTCGAAGAGGGCTAGAATGGAAATTCAACCAGTATTGGGCTTCTCGGATGAGGATAAAATTGGAACCATCCAGCCTCACGATAATGTTTTGGTGGTTACCCTCAGAATTGGGGAATATGATGTGAAAAGGGTGATGGTAGACTAAGGCAGTGGGGTCGAGATAATGTACCCCGACTTATAGAAGCGGCTAAACTTGAAACCTGAAGACCTAACGCCCTACAGTTCACCCCTAGTGAGTTTTGATGGAAAATTTGTCACCCCGATGGGCCAAATTAGACTACCCGTGCAGATTGGTTCAAAAGTAGTGAAGGTGAATTTCATCGTTGTGGATGCTTATTCACCCTACACAGCAATTATGGCTAGACCCTGGCTTCATACACTAGGAGTCGTTTCTTCTACTCTGCATCAGAAGGTTAAATATCCATCCGAAGGACAGGTTAAGGAGATCCTGGGAGATCAGTTTATAGCTAGATAATGCTTGGTAGCCGCCATCCAGCATAAACCCGAGGTTGAGTCCTCGGCCCATGTTGAAAAGGATTTATAGTAGTTAAAACCTCCGGCGTTGCCCATCAATGATTCAGCAGAGGAGGCGAAATGTGAAGACTTAGTAAAGGTTGTTATTGGTAACGCTTCAGAAAAGTTCTTTCAGGTCGAGTCTCAACTACCTCCTCAAAAGAAGGAAGAGCTAGTAGAATTCCTCAAAAGAAATATTGATGTGTTTGCATAGGACTCTATTGAGGTCTCAGGGGTGGATCTAGAGTTCATTTGCCATCATTTAAATGTTAACCCAGCTATTATTCCCAAAAAGTAGCCGCCTCTCAAAGAGCATACAGATGCTATCAGAGACGAGGTAATGAAGCTCAAATGGGCAGGGGCAATCAAGGAAGTTTTCTACCCTGAATGGTTGGCTAACACTGTGGTGATAAAGAAGAAAACTGGGAAATGGCAAATGTGTGTAGAATTCACAGACTTGAATAAGGCTTGCCCAAAAGATCTATTCCCTATGCCTAAAATAGATCAGCTGATGGATGCAACTGTAGGCCATCCTCAGATGAGTTTCTTGGACGCCTTTCAAGGGTATCACCAAATACCATTAGCCTTGGATGATCAAGAAAAGACCGCTTTCGTCACCCCCATTAGGAACTACCACTACAAGGTGATGTCATTTAGTTTGAACAATGCAGGATCTACCTACCAAAGGATGATGACGAGAATGTTTGAGCCACAGTTGGAAAAGAGTATTGAAGTCTACATAGACGACATGGTAGTGAAAATCAAGGTGGTATCTGAGCATATCGGAGATTTTGGAAACATTTTTAAAGTTCTTAGAAAACACAAGTTATGCTAAAACACTTCCAAGTTCTCGTTTGGTGTGGGATCAGGAAAATTCTTGGGTTATATGGGAACCCACAGGGGAATTGAGGTTAATCTCAATTAAATCAAGGCTATTAGCAGTTTGCAGCCACCTCAGAATTTCAAAGAGGTCCAGAAACTGACCAGAATGGCCGCGGCCTTGAACTAGTTTATCTCTCGGTCAGCAGATAGGTGCAGGCCTTTCTTCCACTGATTAACAAGTGGAAAGGGTTTGAGTGGACCAAGAGGTGTGCCTTAGCTTTCCAGCAACTTAAAAAATATCTAACTCGGCCACCTATCATGTCTAGTCTTGAAGTGGATGAGGTCCTGTTTGCTTATATTGTTGTGGCCCCTTATGCTGTAAGTTTGGTGTTGATACAAGTTGATCCTAGGGTACAACGACCAATTTATTATTTGAGCAAGTCGCTACATGAGACCAAGGTTCGTTATCTACCACTGGAGAAAGCTATCCTGGTGGTAGCGCATGGTACACAAAAGTTGCCCCATTATTTCCAAGCACATTTAGTTGTCATCCCTACCCAGCTTCCACTTAAAGTCATACTACGAAGTTTTGATTACACGGGAAGGATCGCTAAATGAGGCACAGTTCTAGGGGCATTTGATATAAAATACATGCTTCGTACCTTTATCAAGGGCCATGTCCTCACAGATCTGGTGGCCGAATTCGCTGAACCCCCATTAGAAGAAGTAGTGTCAACACAGAACATGGATGGAAAATCGATTGGCATGATCTCCCAATGAGGTCCCTTATCCTAAGAAATGTACATTGATGGTGCAACAAATTATAAGGGTTCCGAAGTGGGGCTAGTGCTGGTATCCCCTAAGAAGGTCGCTATTGAGAAGTCATTAAGGCTGGACTTCTTGGCTACAAATAATGAGGCTGAATATGAAGCTTTGCTGATGCGAATAGCCATGGTTCAAAAAATGAGCAAAAAGGTAGTAGAGATGTTCTCGGACTCAATGTTAGTCGTCGGCCAAGTGAAAGGAGAATTCAAAACGAAAGATGAAAGAATGCAAGGGTACTTGAGTCAGGTTAGACACCTGCAATCAAAGAGGAACAATGGCTAGACTAGCTGGTTTTTCGAGCATTAGCATCCAGGATGTCAAAAAAGTTCTATTTTACACCCTAAAAACCTACTTTATCTATTTTACTATCTCATTTTACAACTCATCTAACATCCCAGTTTCTATTTTTAGATACAACTTATTAAAATAATATAAATTACAAAATTAAATAATATTAAAAAAAACTATTCTTTCTCTCTCCTCTCCCATCTCTCTATTTCCTCTTTTCCTCTATCTCTATCTCTCCAACACCACAACGTATGAGCTCAACCACCCAACAGCAACCCAACATTGAAGCTTAACCCCTACCACCACCCAATTACTGAAAGTTTATCCAACCAACCACCCCCACCCAAATCCCAACCCACCGACCCAAATCACAAACTCATGGTTGACCCATGACTGCCCCCAAATCCCAACCACAAATTTACTAGAATTCGCCACAAAACCATCAACTACCCACCACAAATCCAAAACAATAAACTCATCGACTACCCACACAAACACATCGGAGCAAACTACCCCACCCAAATCTAATTATAAAAAAAAAAAAATAAAAAAATAAAAAAATAAAAAAATAAAAAAAAAAAACTCAACTAGTCCAGCCATCGTTCCTCTCTGATCTGAGAACGAAACCCACCACCAAACTCCAATCTCAGCCATTGAAACCCACCACCAAACTTCAATCCAACCACCAACCATTACCGATCCAGCCACCGAATGATCAAGCAACCCATCATCGATCCACCCACCGACCAACCCAAACTCCAACCACAGCCACCGACCCAAACTCTGATATGTGCCATCACCAAAACCCACCACCTAAAATCATGAGGTTCATGAGGGAGGGCTGAGAGAGAAAAGAGTTTCGGAGATTGAGGTCAGGGAGAAGTGCAGAGAGTTAAAAGATGAGAGTTTTGAACATTTGAGAGACTGGGAGAAGCGTAGTAAAAAAAAAAAAAAAAAAAAGTGAGAGAGAGAACGGATTTTTTTAATAAAATAACATTATTCTTTTTACATCCAAGTGAATAGCTGGTTCTATACTTCTATATATAAGAACCAATTGTTCACAAGTTGCAAAATAATTTACAAACCCACACCTGGATGGAACAAGTTTTTTGATCTTAAAGTTGTAAAATCGCAACCGAGTCTAAGCGAAACAAAGTGCTAATATCACGTGAGGGTAGTAGATGTGAAAAATGGGATTTTGCTAGCAAAACTGCGAATTCAGATCAGGTGGGTATTGCACTTGATGCAATTGTAATACATGGCCAAGATTGAAAGTTGAAAAAACAACTTTCAATCTCAACCATTAAATAAAATATATTAAAGGAAAGTTAAAAAGTAAAAAATATATAAAAAATTTGTGAAAGAAAGTGGATGAATTACATCAGGTGCAATACGGGTATTACACCTGACCTCAATCCCAAAACTGCAATGATGGAAATGGTGGGCCAGTGTACAATGGCATTTCTTTTTTTTTTTTTGGTAAAGAAGATAATGTTACAATGGATGATGGGACACTTTTTTATCACATGGAAATAATTAAGAAATATATGTGGTCATAATTCACAAAGGCATCGTGACCGCTTTGTGCAAAAACTATAGCCGAGAATATCCTCCATTTTGAGCCTAATCTCATCCTATCTGAGTTTTTAAAAAATGAAAATTATTTTCATTTTGGTCCCTGCTCTCAACCCACTTATAGAAAATGTATATGTGACAAACAAAGTGCTCTGTTAATAAACTTTGGCCAGTGTACTATGACATCTTTTTTTTTTTTTTTTGGGTAAAGAAGATAATGTTACAATGGATGATAGGACACTTTTTTATCACATGGAAATAATGAAGAAATATATGTGGTCATAATTCACAAAGGCATGGTGACTGCTTTGTGCAAAAACTATAGCCAAAAATATCCTACATTTTGAGCCTAATCTTGTCCTATCTGAGTTTTTTAAAAAAGAAAATTATTTTCATTTTGGTCCCTACTTTCAACCCACTTATAGAAAATGCATATGTGACAAATAGAGTGCTCTGTTGACAAACTTTGGCCAGTGTACTATGGCATCCTTTTTTTTTTTTTTTTTTGGTAAAGAAGATAATGTTACAATGGATGATTGGACACTTTTTTATCAAATGGAAATAATGAAGAAATATATGTGGTCATAATTCACAAAGGCATGGTGATCGCTTTGTGCAAAAACTATAGCCAAAAATACCCTACATTTTGAGCCTAATCTCGTCCTATCTGAATTTAAAAAAAAAAAAAAAAAAATTATTTTCATTTTGGTCCTTTCTCTGTTGACAAACTTTGGCTAGTGTACTATGGCGTCCTTTTTTTTTTTTTTTTTCTTTTTTTTTGCGGGTAAAGAAGATAATGTTACATGGATGATGGGACACTTTTTTATCACACGGAAATAATGAAGAAATATATGTGGTCATAATTCACAAAGGCACCGTGACCGCTTTGTGCAAAAACTATAGCCGAAAATACCCTACATTTTGAGCCTAATCTCGTCCTATTTGAGTTTTTAAAAAAAGAAAATTATTTTCATTTTCGTCCCTGCTCTCAACCCACTTATAGAAAATGCATATGTGACAAACAGAGTGCTCTGTTGACAAACTTTGGCCAGTGTACTATGGCATCTTTTTTTTTTTTTTTTTTTTTTGGGGGTAAAGAAGATAATGTTACACTGGATGATAGGACACTTTTTTATCACATGGAAATAATGAAGAAATATATGTGGTCATAATTCACAAAGGCATGGTGACCACTTTGTGCAAAAACTATAGCCAAAAATACCCTACATTTTGAGCCTAATCTTGTTCTATCTGAGTTTTTTAAAAAAGAAAATTATTTTCATTTTGGTCACTGCTCTCAACCCACTTATAGGAAATGCATATATGACAAATAGAGTGCTTTGTTGACAAACTTTGGCCAGTGTACTATGGCATCCTTTTTTTTTTTTTTTTTTCTTTTTTGGTAAAGAAGATAATGTTACAATGGATGATTGGACACTTTTTTATCACATGGAAATAATGAAGAAATATATGTGGTCATAATTCATAAAGGCATGGTGACTGCTTTGTGCAAAAACTATAGCCAAAAATACCCTACATTTTGAGCCTAATCTCGTCCTATCTGAGCTTTTAAAAAAAGAAAATTATTTTCATTTTGGTCCTTGCTCTGTTGACAAACTTTGGCCAGTGTACTATGGCGTCATTTTTTTTTTTTTTTTTACGAGTAAAGAAGATAATGTTACAATGGATGATGGGACACTTTTTTATCACATGGAAATAATGAAGAGATATATTTGGCCATAATTCGCAAAGGCATCGTGACCGCTTTGTGCAAAAACTATAGCCGAAAATACCCTACATTTTGAGCCTAATCTCGTCCTATCTGAGTTTTTAAAAAAAAGAAAATTATTTTCATTTTGGTCCCTGCTCTCAACCCACTTATAGAAAATGCATACGTGACAAACAGAGTGCTCAACAAAGTGCTCTGTTGACAAACTTTGGCTAGTGTACTATGGCATCTTTTTTTTTTTTTTTTTTTTGGTAAAGAAGATAATGTCACAATGGATGATGGGACACTTTTTATCACATAGAAATTATGAAGAAATATATGAGGTCATAATTCACAAAGGCATGGTGACCGTTTTGTGTAAAAACCATAGTTTTAAAAACCGGATCAAACCGGCAGGTCCAATCGAGAATTGGCATCAAATCTGGTCCGGTTATGATAAAAAACCGAAAATAGCATAAAACCCGGTAAACAGTAATAACCAGCCAGTTCAACCTGAGAACCGAAAAAATCGGAGGTCGAACCGGTTAATTACCGGTTGGGGGTTTTTTGACTTTTCCTACAAAACTACGTCGTTTTGGTATCCTAAAAACTAACCCTAAGCCTAAAGTCCTCCTCGCCCTCAGACTCTCATCTCACTCATGCCTCTCGGCCTCAGCTAGTCAGCCTCACTCCCTCACCCAAGCTCTCAAATCTCAACTCTCCTCTCATGATCACTCACTCCCTCACTCACTCAAGCTCTGCCTTACTCCCCTTAAGGCTTTCTACGCTTTCTTTGCCTCACGCTCTCACGCACGACACACCTCTCTCTGCACTCTCTGCCACACACTCTCACTGTTGAGGTTTTCAATCTCAAGAGCTCCACTTCAATGAGAAATCTTAACCATCTGGTTAGTTTCTCTTTTTGATTCTTAATTTCTTATACAATTTTTTAAACCCATATTTAACTTTTGGGATATTTGTACTGATTTCGATTGTGTTTTGATTAGATGTTGAGGTTAATACCTAGATCTTGTTGTTATAAATAGAGGTAATTTCATTTGGGGTGTTGTGATGATTATTGGTTTAATTTGTGTCATAGTAATTGTTTTTGTTGAAATGAATGTATTTAGTAGTCGTTGACTAGTGAGTTTTGTTTACAATTCACAGCTCTCTACTTGGTTGGTCACTTGGTCTTGCTGCGTTCTCTGCTCTCTGCTTCTCGGCGTCTAGGTTTTGGGTTTTCTAATTAGGTAATGATCTTTTCTTTTCCATTTTCTCGGTTCTTTTTTTTTTTTTTTTTTTTTTTTCATTTCTCTCGGCTTCATCAGGTAATAAGCTAATAATTAATATTCTTCTTTTTTTTAATGATTATGATGATTACTTGATTTTGATTTTGTTTTTGATCATTTTCTTTGTTTTTTTTTTTTTTTTTTTCATTTCTCTCGTCTTCATATCAAATTCTCAATTCATGTTGTTAGCTTCAACTCAGGTTCTCCTTCCGTGACTTCACTGATAAGTGGTAACTTCAATTATTAGTTTACAATAGCATTTTGGTTTATTTGTGATTTTGTGTATGTTGTGGATTTGATTTACAGAGCATTATTGTTTGTGAAATATAGTTTACAGATTATTATACAATCTATACTATTGATTGTGTATGTTGTGTTGATGAATTTATTTGTTGATAAAATGGTTGTTGCCAGTCTGAAATTGTTGAGTGAAATGGAGTCCGCCTCTGTACCATCTAATGAACATGTTTCTACAACCGGGTTTAATGCTAATTCTTCATCTGTGAGAGTGAAATGTGATCCCGCATGGGATCATGTAACTAAAGTAATGAAAGACAGAAAAAGTAGTTATAGATGTATACATTGTGGGAAAAGTTATAAAGGAAGGGGCATCAATAGGATGAAAAGACATCTAGCTGGAATTAAAGGAGATGTGGCTGCATGTATGGGTGTACCTTATAATGTTAGGTTTCAAATGGTTGAGAATTTGAAGGAAATTTCAAAATCTAAAGAACAAACAAAAAAGGATCAAGAAGCATCTAATTATTCGCCATTAGAGGACTCACCAGAATTTGAAGATGTCCAAGAAATTACTCCTAGAAGTTTTCCACCTAGAGGTAGGGGGCTAGGTAGGGGAAATAAAAGTGGTCCTAGTAATTTTCCACCGAGATCCAATCTTGGCACGAGAAAGGTTGGTGACATTGATAATTACTTCGCTCCTAAAACAACACCGGGAGCTCAACCTTCTATTAAAAGTGTGCTTGTTGGCAAAGAAAAGAAGTGGAGGGTTGATATGTCTGTAGCAAGATGGATGTATGATGCTTGCATTCCAATTAATGCTGTGAATTCTAGTTATTATCAACCTATGTTCAATGCTGTAGCTTCTTATAGTCCTGGATATAGAGGCCCAAATTATCATGCCCTTCGAGTGCCTTTGTTGAGAGATGCAAAAAGAGAAGTCCAATTAATTGTTGATTCTCATCGATCATATTGGGCTGACACTAGTTATACAATAATGGCTGATGGGTGGACTGATACTAGGCATAGAACATTGATTAATTTCCTTGTCTATTGTCCTAAAGGAATTACTTTTATACGTTCTGTTGATACTTCTGACTTGGTTAAGGATGCTATTAATTTGAGTAACTTGTTTGATGAAATTGTTAGTTGGGTTGGTCCTGCAAATATAGTACATTTGGTCACTGACAATGCTGCAAATTATGTAGCTGCTGGAAGAATTGTGTGTGGAAAATATAGGAACATTAGTTGGTCACCTTGTGCAGCACATTGCCTAAACCTAATTTTTAAGGAGATTGGGAAAATGGATCATATAGTTAAACTTGCAAAGCGTGCATCCAAGATCACAGTGTTCATCTATAACCATGTGGCTTTGCAAGCTTGGTTGAGGACTAGAAAAAATTGGACGGAAATTGTGCGTCCAGAGCCAACTAGGTTTGCTACTACTTTCATTGCCTTAGGGAGTCTTAAGGAACATAAGCATGACTTACAGGCATTGGTGACTAGCAAATTTTATGTTGAATCAAGATATGCAAAAGATAAGAAAGCAAAGGCAGTAGTGAAAATCATTCTTGACAATCAATTTTGGAATGATTGTCATGTAATTGTGCATATTATGTCACCATTGATTCGTTTATTACGCATTGTTGATTCTGATGAAAAACCAGCTATGGGTTATGTATATGATGGCATGTATAGAGTAACTGATGGAATCAAAAAAAATTTCAAGGACAAGAAGAGACTATGGGAGCCTTATGTTAATATTATCAAAGATCGTTGGGATAATCAATTCTATAGGGATATTCATGTTGCTGCTTACTGGTTGAATCCTGCATTCCAATATGACTCATCCACTCTTAATAAAAGGCTAAAGACACAATCTGCTATGACAGATGTTATTGAATCAAAAGTTTCAGTTGGTCGATTGAAGTTGGTGGAGGAATTAAGGCTATTTCGAGAGCGTGAACAAAATTTTGGAACCCAACTTGCCCAAGAATCAGCCAAGACGTCTCAACAGAATAAGATATTGTTTACTTTAGCTAATACTAAAATGTAAATATGTTTTAAAGATCATAGCTCTTTTTTATATTTTTGGGATAAGTATAGTTATGTTTATTGATTTATTGTATCTTTGTTTTGTGTTGTATATGGAACTTAGATGAGTGGTGGAAGTTGTTTGGATCTTGTGCTCCAACCTTACAAAAGTTTGCAATTCGGATCCTTAGCCGAACAACTGCCTCTTCGGGATGTGAGCAGAATTGGAGTGCTTTTGAACAAATACATACCAAAAGAAGAAATAGATTGGAGCATCAACGACTTAATGATCTTGTGTTTGTTCACTATAACTACCGATTGAAAGAAAGGTATGTATTATATAATCTCTTTGTTTCAATGTTTTTGTGGGAAAATATGAGTGATTCACTGATTTGGTCAAGTGGGTTCTTTGTGATTGTGAAATATAAGTGATTTGGTTACTAATTAAATTATTCATTATGTTCATCTTATGATAGAGTCAAAAGGAAGAAGTTCAATTTTGATCCTATTGATTATGCAAGTATCGATAAAACTGAATTTTGGGTAGTGAAAGATGAGGAACCTCCATTTTTGGATCATGAGGAGATAGAGAATGCATTATATGAAGAGGGAGCCTATCCAATCGAAGAAGGGTCTTCTAGCCATGTACAAAGAGGTTAGCTTATAACAATTCTTTGCCTAGTTGCATATTTTAATTAGACTATTTATGATTTATGAGAAATGATTATGAGAATTGTTATTTCATTTATTGTTCTCTAGTTTTGGAATTTGTATAGATATGGACAATGAAGTGATTGAGGATGATGATGACATCAATTTGGAATCATTTGGTGATGAAGATGATGCTCCTCCCGGATTTAGAGATAAAAATCATCCTTCTCATGTTGAAGATGAATAAGATGAGGATGAGGATGAGGATGATGATTATGATGCTAGTGGTGGAGCATTTGGTTCACAAGATGATATTGATTTCAATTGTCTTCATAACAAATGAGGCTTGGGTTTTAAAACTTAGTTGTTATTTGTTTGAAACTTTGAAACTTAGTTGTTGTTTGTTTGAAACTTTAAAACTTAGTTGTTGGTTGTAATGAACTTATTTGTTATTTTCCATTTGGATGTAAATGTAATAACTAATGAACTTATTTATTTGGTTTTGTTGAAAGTTTATTATAATTTCAGGATGATTATTTTGTAATGTTATTACTTATTGATTTGAGCCCTGTTGAGATTGCTTAGGTTTTTTTGCTTTAATAAGTCAAAAAGGAAGTATTTTATTACAGTTGATGAATCTAAAGCAGGTTCAAAGTCTTTGGACCCTCTATTGCTGAGTGCTATGTTGTGACCAGTCCATTGGCTTTTGTCAATAAATTATTACTGCAAAAAAAAAAAAAAAAGAAAAAAAAAAGGTGTTTCTTTGCAATTTGATGTAGAAATCAGTAATCAAAAGTTATTAGGTCAAATTAATTAAAAAGATGTTATATTATATACTTATATACTTGTATTTTTTTTTTTAAAGGAAACATATTTGTTATTATAGGTTTGTTAGTTTTAGACTTTTAGTATATTAAAAAATTATTAATTATTTATATAATTTAAATAAATAATAATTAAATTATTTATGACGTCATCGATTCGACCATCGGTCGGACCCCGATCCGACCATAAAACCGGTATTTAGCTCCTTTTCCGGTTCTTTCACCGTACTGGTTTTTAAAACATTGGTAAAAACTATAGCCAAAAATACCCTACATTTTGAGCTTAATCTTGTCCTATCTGAGTTTTTAAAAAAAGAAAAATTATTTTTATTTTGGTCCCTGCTCTCAACCCACTTATAGAAAATGCATATGTGACAAACAGAGTGCTCTGTTGACAAACTTTGGCCAATGTACTATGGCATTTTTTTTTTTTTGGGTAAAGAAGATAATGTTACAATGGATGATGGGACACTTTTTTATCACATGGAAATAATGAAGAAATATATGTGGTCATAATTCACAATGGCATGGTGACCGCTTTGTGCAAAAAACTATAGCCGAAAATACCCTACATTTTGAGCCTAATCTCGTCTTATTTGAGTTTCTAAAAAAAGAAAATTATTTTCATTTTGGTCCTTGCTATCAACCTACTTGTAGAAAATGCATATGTGACAAACAAAGTGCTCAACAGAGTGCTCTATTGACAAACTTTGCAATTGAAAAATAAATAATTGATCTTACATGTGTATTAAGAACGTCAATAACATACAATCTAATGATTAGATTTTCAAAACATGTAGTAATATTAATAATATTGAGTAAGGTCGTAGTTTAAAGTTACAATTAATTTTGTAACTAAACTTTGTCTTTGTCTATTAGATCAGGCACGTTGCAGCTTGACATAGAGCAGAAATTTTACCAAGGATTCACCGATTTTTGCTTCATCTCTTTCCAAGGAATAATTTAAGAGAGGAGCATGAGACGTTTATGTTAGCTGAGGGGTATTTTCTTCCTACTCATCTTAATCCTATATGTTTAATGATTTATTTATTTACTTTTTAAATGTGCATCTTTTCAATCAAAAATTTTTTCCCCATTTGAATTCTTGTGGGAGGAACGAGTTTGTATTTCAAGTATATTTCCATATTATTGCTGAAGGAACCCTAGGGCAGTAAGGCTGTTCTGATGACTTTCAACTAATTAGATTGGGAGGGCAGGAGATGCTATATGGCCAGCAACTGTTTGGTAAATTCGTAGGGATGAATTACTTAAAATTGCCTTTGGATTTGTAAATATAAGGAAAGGATTTGAATTTACTTGTAAGAGCTCTGAAGGAAAAAAACTTTCCTTTAGAAAAAAAATATTATTTTTTGAATTTGCATGGATTGATTAGAACCTTCTTTATTTGTGGACTTGTAGTTAACATGGACTGGATTTACCTTTTTGTCGTCGTTTCTTATCATTGGTCAAACAAAACTCAAATGTGGTTCAAATTTCTTTTTGTGGTGATAATTTTTTTTTTTTTAAATTATAATAATGTTACAATTTGTTTCATTCACAGTGGGGAAGTGGAAGCAGATTACATTGGGTTAATGTTAATGGCATCAGCTGGATATGACCATCTAGTGGCACCGAAAGTATTTAAAAAGATTGGTAGAAAAGAGGGTGGTGAATTTTAGAGTTTTCCATTTGGACTCCAAAGGACTATACTTTCAAATAATTCCAAAGTGATGGGTGAAGCGCACACATCGTGCGATGAAGTGAAACCTATTAGAAATGTGAGAAGCATTATTTTGAAGATTGTTTTTTTAATGAATTTACTTTAAAGCATTTTTTTTAGTGTAATGTACTTATGTTATTACTTATTACTTGAGTCACTTGACCCAATTAATGGTGGCTGGTATAATTTTATTAGCTTTAACTGAAAAAACTCTTTTTTTCTCAAAAATAAAAATCTGAAAAAAAAAAAAAAAAAAAAATTTCTCTTGCTATAAACCTACTTACGTAGGTCAACCCTTGGATTCGTCTCACGAGTCCTAGGAAAATTGGGATCACAATTGTTCCTAATCCAAAATAATGGAACCTAGCTCTAACAATGCTTGGAAATTCTCTACAAACATTGAGAATCCTATAAAACCTAGTCTATGATGCTGTGAGTACTTAACGAATGAAATACTTACAAATACATTGAAGTTGGCATCCGTCCTCTCCTCTGATTTGTAAACTAAAGAGTTGTTTAAAACCAAGCATAACAGTAAGCACAAATGCGAATCAGTCGGCAGCTAGTAGCAAATTAGTCGGCACTACATGTCTTTTACTTTTTTGCGTATAAACCATCCCGGGCATACACACACTCTTTTTTTCTTTTTCTTTTTCTTTTATTTTTGTGTTTTGTGTGGGGGGGGGGGGGGGGGGGGGGGGGGGGGGGGGGCGCTCAATTTTAGCATGACACAATTGCAAAAGAAATTATCCAAGTGAAAAAATGTGTCATGGTTTTTACACAGTTAAAAACTTCAAATAAACATCCACAAAACTCATAATACATCCGAAAGACACTTTTGCCATTGTAGAATCGTCATGCCATACTTCCTCTTGTGAGTAAAGCAACGCGGCAAGTTGCTACAGACCAGGGGGTTTAAATAACGGAATCAAACCAAAGATCCCATCCACATCAACAGGAGCCCTAAGAGCTCTACTAAGGAGCTCAGGCGTTGTCGCTTCTCCCTTCCAAGTGTTGAACCATGGTCCCCCTCCTACTTCTACAGCTGCCATGTCACTTGTAACATCCAATATAATCTGTTAAGCAACAATTTTCAGTGTTAAGAGCTTCTTTAAAATGTTCCATGATCATCAACTAACAATGAAAATCTGAAAACTTAAGGATGAAATGGTGGATGCTAATATTTGTGTCATCCTTCAAAGATAGCAGGTACAATACCCTTCGGTCAATGAAACTAGGTGATATTTCACATGGAATGTATCTAATATGTATCTCAATAGAAACCATAATTGTGTGATATAAGCCCAATGTCTCTCAAATATAGCAGAACAGCAGTTTATGATAAAATACACCCCATCATTGGCGCACATGATGAGGATTCTGACAAAAAATCTGGAATAATGAAGATAAAACTAATTGAAATTTCCCTTGTAAATGATTCATGTGAATCAGAGTTTAAGAAACCTTTAGGATCAAAATATAACTGATGAAACTAAAATGAGCAAATAAGAGATACTATTGGTCCGTTTATATGTAAGTAGATAATATTAAATTAGGATGCATGAATACCAAAAATGAGAAAACCACAATGCATTAGTTTCAGTCCACTCTAACTGCAAGCTGAGAGAGAGAACAGTCTGACATTAATGAAGGTATCTATACGCACATCTTACCAATGGCCAAAAGCAAAATTCATGCTAATTTCTGAATGGAAACCCAATGAAAGGAAGATCATATTAATATTTCTACCCAGTGAAGAGATTTATGTAGCAGTCCATTATAGTCAACTGCGAGATATCTCGGTTAAGAAATTATTATTCGTGAGAGGACTTACTTGAATAAATTATCTAGACCACACTGCAGGATTTTCTCACATCATAATTAATAAAAAAATTTAAGATTTCAGTAACTGTGTCTGAATGCTACACTTTATGTTCAATAAGTCAGTATAGCATGTGGTGTTTTTTTGCAATCTATTTATGATCAGATTGATATATAAGCATGAGAGAGAGAGAGAGATGAGAACACACCTTCCCCTTATTGCCATCATATCTCCGCTCCCACAATTGCAATCTTAACTCACCAAAACAAGTATCTTTACAAGCTGGAGAAAGGCCAGACTCAGTTGTTGGAGCACGCAATGTCGTACCCAGATCCTTCGTCGTTGCCTTTACTTCAACCTGCCCCATAAACAAGAAACTATCTGTTATTGAATACGATCCCAACATAACCATTTGATCCTTCAAATGACCCTACAAACAAGGCTTAAAATGTTCAGATCAATAATTTTAAAACCAGCTTGCAGTATCTGCCACAGGGGTGTTGTGCTTCACATTTTCAAATGAATAACATGACCAAAATCATAGATTTCACTGGAAGCAGTAGGTATTGGGATTTGAAGCTAGCACACAGAGGAGATGACAATAGAAATATCTATTAAGAGATGTACAATTACCTTATGTGTCTGATTCTCAGCAACAATGTACCAGTTACCCCAAGGAGCAATTTCCCAACTGACAGCAGCATTCCATGGCACAAATTCATAGAATATTCCACCATAGTGAACTCCAATCTGCACCAGTCAGCATCATAACATTTGTCAATACATAAAGAGGAGACTATTACTTGTTCAAGACAAAGCACTTTTATAAGGTCTAATTTTTAGGCCAAATCACAAAATACAACCTCTAACTTTGATATGTTTTCAAATCAATCCTAGAACTTTCATTCTTTTCATTTTAGTCCTTTAACTTCCATTCTTTTCTAATGTAGTCCTTCTGTCCAATCTGCACTGTCAAGTACACTTGAATTTTTTTTTTTTTTTTTTTTTTTTTGGAAAGTAAAAGCAAACTAATGGTGAAATTGAATGGAATTAGACAGAATGACTAAATTAAAAAAAAAAAAAAAAAAAACATATTAAAGTTAAAAGGACTAAAATGGAAAAAAAGAATAAAATAATATTTGTAACTTAAAGGACTGAATTGAAAACAAATCAAAATTGAAAAGTGTAATTTGTATTTTAGCCAAATTTTTATTGGGGAAGTGCCCTAAAGATTTTAGGCATGTTTTATGCACAATTGGGCCAAGAGTTGGAATAAATTTCATTTTTTCTTCATCATTTCTTCCCTTGATTTTCAAGAAGATGATAATCTCAAATAACTCCACAACACCACATTCCCAGATAAAAAAATCTTGACAAAGCATACTAAACTTTAGCCCATGAGCGATTTTAGTCCCTGAAGTTTAAAATGATTGCTTTAAGTCCTAATGTGTCTAATGGAGCTATGACATATCAATTAATTTTTATTTTGGGGGCCACATCATCTAAGGGACTAAAAGCAATCATTTTAAATTTCAAGATCTAACCAAACTTTAGGAACCAAAATTATACTTAATAATTTTTTATAAGTAAAAATAAGTGAAAGTGAAGCAAATTGAAATTGACTCCCCACCCCCCCCCCCCCAAAAAAAAAAAAAAATACCAATGCAGCACTTTCAAAATTCTCTGTTAGTCCAGGTAGTTGCCTCAACCCACCACCGGCAGTAAGAGCAACTTCTTCACTTGCACCTTCAAAAACATTGCACTGAATCTGCAGTAAGACATCAGCCAGTCAGATGCTGACATTTTAAATACAGAGAGTTGAGCAGAACCCTCAGCGTCAATACACCAAAAGATGAATACGCAACTAATGGGGAACAAACATCTTTTTGAAGAAGCTCTACTAATAAACAACATAATGTCTAACAATATCTCTAGATGGACCAAACAGAAAGTGGGCTCCATGATGCACAATGGGTTTGCAAAATAAGGAATGAAAGAAAAAAAAAAGGGGTGTCTGGAATCACCACCAAACTGCAAAAAAGTCATCTCTAATCAGAAATTTTATTCAAAATACATTGCTCAAAACTAAACCTGAAGCCTCTTTTTTGATAGACTTCAATGAGCAAATCAAGGCACAAATACGTCCCATAAAACCCTCAACAAAGTTAGAGCCCAAATTCAAAATTTAAAATATTCAATTATGAGATCAAGTATTTTACATAAGTAAAAATGAGATAGTAAAATTTTAAACAATTTGGCTGCTCTCTCTACAACATTCTCCCCTAGTTGGAGAAAACTCAACCTCTAAGATGAAGCACTTCTGAGTTCTAACTGCAACAAGATGAAAAAAAAAAAAAAAATTGTTCACCATATAAAATTCGAGTCCAAATCCTCTGTCTCATCAATTGTACTCCACTTCATGTTTCACCAATAAAATTTGGACAGCTAACCTTTTTCATTAAATGAGATATCTCATTAAATGAGACAACTAGCCTCTCTCATTAAAGTCAAAGTTATCTCATTTAATGAGAGAGGCTAGTTGTCCAAATTTTATTGGTGGAGTATGAAGTGGAGCACAATTAATGAGACAGAAGATTTGGACTCATAAAATTCATTTGGAATGATAAATCAAAGAGCGGAATAAATTATACAGCTTATCTTGATCCATAGGAAGCCCAATCATGTCATGCCTTTTCACTCCTTGCACAATGGAGGGTTGATGAGTAGCAAAGGCAACCAAACTCATTTTTCACAACATTTGCAGCCTCTAATTCTTGGCTCTCTTGTTGAACTTCCTCCTCATCAAGTAGTGACTTTTCAACAGGCTGTATAGGTATACCACACATGGTTTAAGTTGTATTAAGTATAATTCTACTGGCAATTGGCACTTGTATTTCCTTTTCAGCACTAAGTCTTAGTGTACTTGAGGTTCCTTCAATAATTTCATTGCTTTTTTTTATTTATAATTCTTTTATAATAAGTGGAAGCAATAATTTCATTGCTAACAATAATGCTTTGAGAGGAAGGAGCCATTGACTTGATCTTCGCAAACAAGTCTAGGACGGGTTTCAATATAGCTTCCACATGTGTAGGGCTAGAAATTGCATGAACTCTTGTCTTCTTCAAATTGTGCCATGTAGCCAATAGTAGGTCTATTTCCGCCTCAAACTGTTTCTTTTATTTGAAAAGTCACCTTAATAGGATTGGGAAAGATATTTCTCTTTATAAGACTGGGGAATATATTCTGAGTGTTTTTTTTTTTTGTTTTTTTTTTCTTAGGTAGGCTTGTTTCTCTAAGGTGAAGATTCTCAATAATGGACCAGTAATCTTTAACTCTACCTATGAGCTTCATTGTGGCAAACCTAAACTTCTTGCCATCTCATAAACCTATTTCTTTAAAAAAAATTGATCCATCTCATCTAACCAATTGGTGAAGATCCATGGGTCTAGAAGACCATCAAAATTAGGTGCTTTCAACATAACCATACTACACTATAATAATAAGTTTCGACAAAGAATTATAACAAGAACCCAGACTGATGACTAATTTGTTTGATGCAAGATCTTAAACTTAGCACCCAATAAATAAATAAATCTATCGATTTGGGGGTTGAATCAGGGTGTATAGTTTAGGGGTGTGTTTGGGCTGAGGTATTAGAGTTTGGGGTTGAAAATACTCAGTAGATGAGACTAGAGAAAAAAAAAATTAACCTAGCCTCAGACTGGGGTTCTCAAACATCACACATCAAACAAACAGTTTTTTTATTCTTCTCCCTCTCTTCTTCATTGCTATCAAAAAGCATACATCCTTTGTTGATAAAGTGATGTAAAATTCATTAAAGCACTATTTGTACGCAGGTAGTTACGGGGGGTCAGCTTGCAACAGTGGCTGGGGTAGCAAGGGATGGATCTAGATGTTACAGTTCAGGTTCGCCTTAGGTCTGTCATGAGTTGTGGACACTGGTTGGACCCATATGGGATTGGGTTTGATATGGGTTTGTGGGCATAAAATTTTCTGGTGGTTGATTTCAATAGTGATGGGTGTGGATGGGTGGGATTCTGTAAAGGGGGTTTGGGGCTCAAAGTCTTGCATGAAGGAGAGGATGAGTTTCATTGGAGTTGTGGTGGGCTTCATGGTTTATATGGAGGAAACAGTGGCTTAAACTAGATCAGATTATGCTCTAAGACCAAGTTGATGCAGAAAAGGTTTGCAAAAATAAAGAATAAAAGGAAGAAACAAGAAATCTTAGATTTCACCACCTAAGGGTGTTTGGAATCATTGCCGTGTTATAGAGAATCATCAGAAATTTTATTCAAAATACATTGCTCAAAAGTATTCCTGGAGCCACTTTTTAATAGGCTTCAACTTTAACTTTAAGCCACAATTACATCCCATAAGATCCGCAACAACTTTAAAGCCTAAATTCAAAATTTGAAAAAAAAAAAAAAAAAAATTCAAATATGAGATAAGGCATCTCACATAAGAAAAATTATGAGATAATAAAATATTAAATATTTTTGGCCGCTCTGTTGCATAGACCAAAGGTGAAGTCTATAGGGCTTCTTTGACCATTTAGATCTACAAAACATAAGTCCTTTCCCTTTCTTTTTAGCCAAAAAATTTACCTCTTCAGAATATATGGGCAGAAAGCAATGGATTACAGTAGCCACACCCTTTCAATATGGCAATGCAAGGGCATAAGACTCTCTCTTTGTATTGTAGATAAATATCCTCAATTATCTATTATTTCTTTCAATAAAATTTTTAAAAAAAATTATAATTAGAAAATTATAATTATTATGGAAAATTGCTATAGCTCATCCACCTAACAAATAATGAACAGATAAATAGGTAAAGTTTTGCTATAGCAAGATACTAAATGAAGGGTGAAACAATTACCCAAAACCATTTTCTTGGGAATGCTCCACCCCAATTCTTTTCAGAATAAGAAGGAGCATTTTGAAACTCAAACCTTTCACCATCCCACTCTATCCAACCTGAAATTCAAACTTAAAAACCTGAGGCCCTGTCCCAAACAATGCATGCAGATTTCTAAAGAAAAAATTTTCAATGTAAGCAAAGAGATTCCAAGTGAAATGCACATAATAGTCCCAAAAGAAAAATAACTTCACATTATTTCCAAAGCAGGTCACACAAAACATTAAAAGCTACCAGTTTTTTTGCTTTTAAATGATCTCATAGAGAGTATATAACAAAAGCTAGATATAAGCATGGAAACATCAAATCTATCAGTACAAGTGTTGTCAGCCTGTCACACTCAATAATAGTATTGTAGCATAACACCGGTTCAAAAAATTCATTTTAGATTTAGAGAAATTAATAGAGCTTCCCAAGGTCCACATCTATACTCTGTTTGATTAGACTCTTCGATTCAGCAATATCTATGTATTTCATTACTTAATTCAACCCTTCATAAAATGATTTCTCATCCCTTTCCATTCATACTTATAAACAACTACATTTTCAATAGTTAGCGAAGCGTTAAACTCACATTCATCCAGGTTTTTGTATTTGAACTATGAATTTTGACAGTTCAGGAGATCCAAATAGCGAAACACATGTTATGTACCATTAGTTCTAATAGGAAGCCAATAAAACTAGGAATAGAAATGTAATTGATCACTTATTAATAAATAAAAATTGCAACTGATCTCTTAGTAACTAACAAATTATGTATTCATGGATGAAGTAGATGTATTGTGTCATCCCTTTGATTGGAGTGAAGCATTAGAAAACCCTCTAGCTTTCTAGCCACATTTTCCAATGGCATTCTACATTCACATCCTAATCTCAAAAAGTTCTCAGTTTTACACCCCCATGAAGATCAAAGTAATAGACATTAAGGGGCAGGGGGTGAAGAGTTGGTTTTTCACAGCAAATGATGCAGATACGCCAATACCAATTATTATGTGAGCATTTGGCATCAGCTGATTGTTTTTTGTTGAAAATGTGCTAAAGTATACTTTACTTTGAAAAAATAAGGTTTTAAAAAGTTGTACATAAAAGCTAACCAAATAAGTTATTCCCAAACAGACACTAAAATGATTACTTATACTGATAGGTGTAAGCATTGTACTTAAGTAATTAACTAAAATCAGTAGTCCAAACATCAGAATGCCTATGCCTAACCAAAAATGAAAAGATTCACAACCAATAACAATATGAATGACAAAGCAAAAAGATAATTGTGAACTAAAAAGCCAGATATTAATAGCCAATGCATGGAAGAAGCCATGCCTGTTGACAATCCGCCTGCCATGCATATTTGCCAATGGGGTTCAAAGACTGGAAAGGCTGCCAGCCAGCCTGCTGAAGACTTCTGTTTGGACCCAACATTACCCCAGCCATAAGTAGGGCGGGTACTGTACTCCCAACGAGCAGTCTTCACTGTTTCCACATAATTTGACCTGTCAATGAAGAGCTAAGTCACATCTATCAAATAAATGAAGAGTAAACTCACACTACATCATTACTAATTTGACAAATTGGGCTACAACCTGGATGAACTGGTTTGGATTTGAGATTAACCTAAGCTAAACCCAAGCTTTTCAACCACATGATCTACCCTACCCAGCCCAACCTTCTATCCCTACAATTCAGCCAGACCCAGAGTGTATGAAACTTTTGAGCTCTGTCTAGCTTGTAATCCAAGGTTGGGTCAGCCTGATCTTCAGGCTGGGTTGGGTTTATGCTGACTTTTACAAATGGTACTTAGCTTCAACTATGAAAAATAACTTATAGTATTTACATGCTATAAATTATTTATTCCTTAGTCATCATTTAAAAACTGAACAAATATCAAAGTATTACCAATAAGATTAAGATTGATATATTTCAAATACAAAACTAAGAATAAAAAACTTATAAATATAAATATCTTTAAAGAAGAAAATAAAATAGCCACAAATAATTTTATAGGTAAAACAACATCAAATAACCATGAAATTATCAACTAATGATAGCCAATCAAAAATTAACATCTAATTTACATTTATTTACAAATAATATAATTTCTATTATTTTTGGGTTGGGAAGTTGGACTACAAGTTGGGCTATGGGCTGGGCTAATGGGTCTTGGTTACAAGTTGGGTTTGGGTTGTAAGAATTTCAACCCTAGCCTACTTATCCAAAAAAAAAAAAAAAAAAATCAACCCTAGCCTAGCCCAGATTTATCTTGGGTAGGATTTTTTCAACATAGGTCCACCACAGTTTGCAAAGTCTGAACCTTGGTTTGCCCAAATTCTCGGTTGGTCTCGGATTGGTTTGGCTGGGTTGCCCCAAGGTGAACTATTAAGAAAAAGTTAGGAGGGCATTTTCTTTTTGTTCTTTTTTTGTTACCTCAATGAAAAAGTTTTAGATGGTTGAGGTATAGTCCTATATTCCAATACTCAGAGGATCTTTAATAGACTCTCTCAAGCCTTTTTTCTCTTCATTTTTGGAGAGTAAACCCACAAAATCAAACTCTAACAATCTCTCCATTTAATCATTTTTTTTTTTTTGAAGATAGTAGCTCTATAAAACAATTCTTGAGAGTAAAATATTCAACACCTGAATTAAAATATTCATTTGTCCCCTCTCTTTCTACCAACATCTTTTTCTCTCCCCATTCTCAAAAAAAAAAAAAATCTTTTTCTCACCCAGCACCTTTCTCTCTCTTCATCACAGAACCCAGCCCCATTATTTCCTCTCTCTCTCTCAGACGTCTCTCTCCTCACCCAGCCCAATTCATCAACACAGTTGATCAGTCAAAACAACATAATATTTTGCAAGTCAGGAGGACAAGGATGACCATGCGCGGTGGAGGGCTAGGATGAGAGTGGCAAGGACAAGAGCTGCAGAGGGGTGCGACCGATGTGATTCTCTCTCTCTCTCTCTCTCTCTCTCTCTCTCTCTCATAAAACATATTATTTTAATAAAATAGAGAAATGATAGAGAGGTTGTTGGAGGGAGTGTTGAAAAAGTAGATAAGCAAAAGTAGAAAATATGTTCTCTTTTTTTTTTTTCCTTCTTCCTTTAAATTTGGGTAAAAATTTGAAGAAGCTACTGGAGATGCTCTTAATTTTAGTTATCCCAAAGGCCAAGAGCCTTCTACCTTAGTAGCATTGATAGGTTCTCCCGTGAAGGAGAACTTGGATCTAAATCAGAGTTATTAAACTTGGCCTGGCCTAACTAGTTGGACCAGTAGGTGACCCAACATATAGACCGGTCCGGGTCATCAATTGGATCGGATGTGCACAAGATTTGGTTAAAATCAATAAAACCCAACAGGTTTTAAGCAAACCATGTGATCCGGTTGGGTTTGTGAATTGTGTAAAATTACATTAGTAGATTCACCTTATTGACTTTTTTACTACTTAATGTATGATAATATGGTAATTTAAATTAGCAAAAACCTAAAGAAAAGAAAAAGAAGAAAAAAAAAAAAAAAAAAACATTGTTCTCTCACTTCTTTACTGTTTAATGTATGATAATATAGTAATTTAATAACAAATCACTTACTTCTTTACTGTATAATGAATTATAATATAGTAATCTAATAACAAATCACCAGTTAGCATGTAGGTATGAGTATATTAGTATATGTTATATGGTTTATTGCTTAAACTTTCTTTTCCCTTCTTTTGTTTATGTTTTTTTTGTGCTTTATTTGTTTATTGCTTTAAGTTGAAGTCTTTAACCTTTATTTTTCTTCTGTTGTCTACGTAGTTTGAGATTTGCTTCTTTTTTTATCCAAAATTTTAAGACAAGTAGCAAGATTTTATTTAGCAAAAACTTTGTTGCAGTCTTATGACATTCGTTTATTTTTCTTGTGAATTTATAGAATTTCTAATGTTATTACTTGTTATAAGGAATATATATATATATATATATATGGGTTGGGTTACACAGCTTAATATTTTTTAATTTGATGCGAATATTGACAAATCCACCGTTAGATTACATTATCTTTGTATATTCTTTATGCTTGCAAAATTTCAAGGTGATTAAAAATTAATATCTATGTCATCAATCAATTGTTAAAATTCAACTTTTGTAGTTTAAAATAATGCATAAAATATGAGTTTATGGATCAAATGATAAATAGCATCCAATTGATATGAAAATTGGCATGCATGTTAAGAATATATAGAACATGTAATTTAACAGTTGGATTTTCAAAATATTAATTCAATAACAAGTTATTAAGTAGTATAACATTGCTTAGAGTTACACCAGGTGTAACTTGAACCCAACTCTCTCTCTCTCTCTCTCTCTCTCTCTCTCTCTCTCTCTCTCTCTCTCTCTCTCTCTCTCTCTCTCTATATATATATATATATATATATGTATGTATATATATAGACAAAGATTTGATTAAAAAAATGATTGGGATAAGAACTAGAAAAGCCCAGTTCACTTTAAGGCCCAAATAAGGAAGCGCACTATACCATCAGAATTTCAGCAAAATAACCTATATACATCCTATGTGTATCTAACAGATTGCGATACCTGACCAGAAAAAATTGTGTTACCTGCCATCATCACGAATGAATCCTTGATTCCATAATGGGCTGACTTGGAACCCTTCCACCACTCTTTTGTTAAATTCCTGCACAAAATAACACATAAAAGTGTTCAGAACAAACTTGTGTGTTACAACTTACAAGCCATTAATATTCTCATGCAAATATACATTCTCTTGCTTTATCAACTTGAAATCATGGAAGATATAAAGCACTCAAACAGGAAAATTTCTAAAGTTCAAATATAAAAGGACAAAGTTTGCCCACAGTCAAATATAGAGTACCAGCTATGCATATAAATGCACTCCAACGTATAAAAAGGTCTGCTAAATAACAAATTTTTTTTTTTTTTTTTTGATAGGTAATGAAAAATTTTATTAAAAAACAAAGCCAACCCAAGTACACTAGAAATGTACTATAAGGGCAAAATAATCAAGAACCAAAATTACAATAATCAGGTAAAACATGAAGGGAAAAACAAGAAAAAGTTGGTAAAATGAAACTCCATTCAAGTAGAGTATGAAAGAAAAAAGACTTAATCTTGAGAATAGGCCATTCACATCCCTCAAAACTTCTAGCATTCCATTCCTGCCAAATACATCATGTCAAGCAATGTAGCACAAGCCTCCAAATAGATATATTGTGATGTTGACTAAACTTACCCTGCCAGGAAGCTAACAACTCGATAACCCTATGCGGCATAACCCAATGAAGTCCAAACAAGCAAAGCATCGATGACCACAGCTCATATGCTATAAGGCAATGAAGAAGAAGATGATCCACCGATTCCCCACACCTTTTACGCATGTAACACCTATCGAGGACAATAATTCGCCTCTTCTGAAGATTATCTGTAGTTAAAATCTTACCTAAAAATTCGCCTCTTCTGAAGATTATCTGTAGTTAAAATCTTACCTAAAGAATCAAACCAAAAAAAGAATGCTACCCTAGGAGGAACCTTCAATTGCCACACCATTTTTCAAGGGAATGATATGACAGTGGGAGGGGATAAAATATGATAATATCCTCACACCTCAAAACCTTGACTCTTAGTTGGCTTCCAATAGACTTCGTCAGGTTCAACACCCTGCACAAACGTGGAGTAAGTAATGTTCATAATAAACAATGCCAATGATTCTAACTCTCAATCATGCACTGGATGACAGAACTAAACATCCCAATGGATCCTTCCATCATAGAAACGCATAACCTCCACAACGAGAGACTCCCTTGCTCAACTAATACAGTAAAATTCTGGGAATACCTCCTTAAGAGTACAATCCCCACACCACACATCCTCCCAAAATTTCACTCTAGTACCATCGCCCACATCATACTATAGGAGTCTTGAAAAATTCAACCAATTGCTTGTAATGAATTTCTACAGGCTTACACCATACACACCTAACACAAATTTTGTGCACCAACCACACCATTCATTCCCATATTTTGCCTCTACAACCCTCCTCCAAAGAGCATCTCTCTCCATGCATATCTCCACAATCATTTGCCTAACAAGACATAATTAAATTTTCTCAAACACCTAATACCTAACCCCCCATTTTGTACCAGCTTACAAAACAAAATGGGGGGTTAGGAACTTTCTTTGAACAAGGTAGTCAAAGGCGAAAGGAGACCATAAGGCAACAAGGTCCCAAGGTCTAGTATCGCCTAAGGTGAGAGGCGACAAAAAGGCACTAGCCCAAGTAAAGCAAGGCGCCAAATTGTTAATATATTTATTATAGATACAGAACTTAAATCATATGTACCTAGTGTATTATAATATTATAATGAAGTGTTTTTCAATGTCTAGCATGAAGAAATTAGGTCTATCAAATTATTTCAAAATAAGATTAACATGGTTTAGGCTCTATTAGTTAGTTCTAACAATACGATTTAAAACAAGCTTCAATATAACAATAAGTCTTACAAAACAAATTTGTAAATTAATTTTTCTAACAATAGGTTTTATAACATGCCATTTGAAATTAATAATCTAAAAATAGGTTTCACAACTAACTTCTATTTAGAAAAAATAATAATAAAAAAATTATTAAAAAAAAAAAAAAAAAAACTTGAGGCTCTCGCCTTAGCACCTTTTTCAGGGCTTAAGGCGGTCACCTTGCTCGCCTAGGCTCTAAAGGCAAGCGCCTCACTAAAGGTGCCTCACCTTAGAGCCTTTAAGGCGCCTTAGTGGTGCCTCGCCTCACCTGGGTGCCTAGGCGAGCCAGGGGGCTCGCCTTTGACTACACTGTCTTTGACAACCCTCAAACATTTAATAACCCAAAATAGCTACAGATGAGAGATTAGAGTGCAATTGGTCATAGCCAAGGACTACAATCAAGTCTGTGATTGTATTGAATACATTAGATTTGTAGAAAAATGATCAACAGAAAATCATATCAACATTTACGCACAAAAATAAAAATCCAAAGTGGCATATCAACCTGAGGAGGGACCTCCTTGTTTGGAGGCTTCAATTCTTTTTCCGCAATAAAAGTATTCCCCAATATTAGCTCATGCCTACCTATGAATTAAAAATTGTAAGTTAGAGTCAAGCCTCTATAGAATTTGAACAAACCTTTTTCCTTGTGTTAAAACACTATATTTCATAGATTTGAACCGTTAGACAACACTGTTCACCAAAAAATTAAAAAGAGCAGATCTCTAACATACTACCTTACCTAGAAGCCAAAAAAAATGCATTCAAATAAACGAAAAATATCCAAACAGTAACACCAAAAAGCCCCCCACTCCAACAAAATGAACTGTTGGAAAAAGGGGGAGCAGGAGAACAGGGGATAATGAAATTAAACAAAAACTACAGCTTGAAGAATAAAAGCAAGTTTACTTTTCATAGCAAGTGCACTGAGTATACAACACCTGACAAATGCATGCATTCAATTGTCTCAAGGTATATGGATGACACCTGACAAGAGTAAACTAAACTAAATTGGCTAAAAATCACAACATACGATAATTCTCTTGAATAATATATTAAAATAAAAAAGTGATATATCGTAAACCACCAAATGTCAACAATGCAAAGGATCAAGCAACTACGATGCCCCAAAACATCCATGAATACTGATGTCAAGGGACATCCATGTACGTATACATTAAGTTTTTAGTAAATACAAATTGAAACATGTGCGTTTCATTTCCCAAATCTCAAAGGAAACATGTAAGCCCCTCACCAAATTTTTTGCAATCTCAGTACCTTGCCTATGAATGATAATATAAAATGGGGAGAAAAAAGCACTGTTATGGGTGAATTCCCACTTCACATCCCAATAATTTCATTTTTGGGGGGCACAATGTGCTTCAATTAATGTTGTGTGTGTCAAATCAACAAGTAATAATGTACTGTAATTGCTAATTTGACAAATAAGGATGATTATTACAACCTAGCATGATTAAGACAGGATAACAAGGATTACACCAACATGATTGATCTGATGCTATGTGAGTCCCTTTTGAAGAAAAGACAATAAGTTGAACAGCTTAAAGCAAAGAAACTTACTTCCCCAAAAGTTATGAGATTCTTCAGAGTATTGGCAAATATACTTGTCACCTGCACCAAGAATTTGAGCCCCAACTCCAGTATATCTAGGTCCATACTGTGCTACTTCCAAAGCCGATAATTTCTTAGGGAATGCAGGATTCTCCACAGAATACATGAAGCAGAAACTCTGCCTGAGTTCCGGAATAGAGACCTTGAAGTACCAACCCTCAAAGAACTTCCTAGTGGTTCCATCAAAATGGTACCTGATTCAATAAGTGGGGAACAATTATGCATACTTATAAAATAAGCCGATTGTTAATTAATCCGAAAAAGGTACTGTAGTCACCTGCTACTCCTGTCATTGTAGATAAATTATATTTACAGAGCCCAAATCACTTAACTAAAGTATTATAGCTCTGTAAAGCAAAACATATCCCATCCTGATCCATTAAATGATTAAATTTACTATTTCCTAATAACTTAAACTTTTGTTACAATCAGTGTCTACACCTTATCTCCCAAGTGTAAAGGACTGTGTTAGATTAAATAATTAATTTTACCATTTTCTAAGGCTTAAACTTTTGAGACCGTCAAAAATTTATCACATAACGTGAATTATTCATAATACTTGACACCAAAACCGAAATGAATACCACGGGTTACAACCTAGTAATGCTAATGTCATTGATCTTTTTTTAGTTGCTTCAATTTTATCCACAGCAAAATCAATTCAAGGGCAAAAATCTTAATGACAAAAATTCAAATCCAAACAATTCTAAATTCAAATCCCTAGAGGTTAAAAAACTCAAAAGTAATAGTTAAATTAAATTGAATTGGAACGAAATTACGATGATGAATTATGAATTACCCGCTGTGAGGGGTTCGAAGCTCTCGATTTGGAGGGGTAGGCACGTAGAGGGGACTAACAGAGGCCGAGCTTTGCCTCTCTGTTTCAATGGTGGAGGACGCGTTAGATTCACCTTGTGAAGTCGAAGTGGAAGCGAACACGATCGGACTCGTTCGAAAACCTAGCTTCGAAGAAGGTTGAGGGAGCTTGAGTTTGAGTGTGGAATTGAGGTTCGTGGATGGAAACCCTAAGTTGGGAGAGAAATGGCGAGGTTGATGGCAGAGAGAGAAGAGCTTTGTTTCCATTGCGAATTCGTTTTGGAATTTTTTATCAGAGAGAGAGATTATAGAAGTGAAATGAAAATGGATATGTGTGTTGGATTTGGGAGTTGTATGCAGAACACATTTGTAGTGATTCGTGAGGGAGAGAGAGTGGAATTGCATATACAGTGTTAGCGTCGGTGTTACAGTCACTTTCGTGTGTTTTGAAAATCTTTAAAACGAAAGGTCGATATGAGAGGGGTGGCGGCAAACTAGTACTACAATTAATTAACAGATAAATATGATGTCACCGTCACCATAGTTATTAAACTCGAACATTACGAGGGTTAGTGGTGGTTGGGGGTGGCAAATAATTGAGTTGGGTCATTAATGGATTAGATCATAAATGAGTTGAGCGTGCAATTACTCATTTATCTATTTATAACCCGTTTATATATAAATTAATTATCTATTACTAACCCAATCCATTTAATTAGTAACTCACCCATTTAACCCAATATAACCCAAATACCTCTAAAACTACTTGAATACCCTATTGACCTCAAAAATTACCAAAATACCCTTCAATACCTAAAATGATACAAATACTCCTTACACTTTCAAAATTACCAATATACCCTTGGACATCCAAAATTATCTCCAAAATCTCTAAAATGAACAAAATACCAATGAAACCTCTAAAATGACCAAAATACTCTTGATATCTCTAAAATCACCATATATGCTTAAAAACTACTAAAATGACCAAAATATCTCCAAAATCTCTAAAATGACCAAACTACCCCCAAAAACCCAGAAAATGACCAAAATACCCCGAAACCTAAAATTACCAAAATACCCCAAAACTAAAAAAAAAAAAGGCCAAAATACCCCCAAAACCCATAAAATGACCAAAATACCCCCCAAAACCAAAAAAAATTACCAAAATACCCACTGAAACCCAAAAAAGACCAAAATATCCCCAAAACCTAAAAAAATGAGCAAAATACCTTGAAACCTAAAAAATTATTGAAATACCCCCAAAATCTAAAAAATGACCAAAATAACCCCAAAACCCAAAAAATGACCAAAATACCCTCGAAACTCAAAAAATGACCAAAATACTTACAAAACCCAAAAATGACCAAAGTATCCCCCAAAACCCAAAAAACGACCAAAATACCCCCGAAACCTAAAAATGACCAAAATACTTCCAAAACCCAAAAAATGACCAAAATACCCCCGAAACCCAAAAAATGACAAAAATACTCTCGAAACCTAAAAATGACCAAAATACCTCCGAAACCTAAAACTAACCAAAATAACCCCCAAAACCCAAAAAATGACCAAAATACCCCCGAAACTCAAAAAATATGAAAATACCCCCGAAACCCAAGAAATGACCAAAATACCCTCAAAATCTAAAAATAACCAAAATACCCCCAAAACCTAAAAAAATACCAAAATACTTCTAAACCCTAGAAATTTACTGAAATAACCCAAAAATCTAAAAATTATTGAAATAACCCTAAAACTAAAAGATGACATAAATGCCCTTGTAACCTAAAAAATGACTAAAATACCCTTAGAATCTAAAAGATGATCAAAATAACCCCGAAACCTAAACAATTACCAAAATTCCCTCGAAACCTAAAAAATTACTGAAATTCCCTCAAAGCCTATAAATGACTGAAAGACTTTTAGAACATTTAATTTGTCAAAAATATCCTCGAAACATTCAAAATACCCAAAACCTCTATTTCGGTAATTTTAGATGTTTCTGGTGTATTTTGGTCATCTTACATGTTTAGCGGTATTTTGGTCATAATTTGGGTTTCAAGGGTTTTTATTGATCATTTTTTGTAGGTTTTGGGGTTATTTTGGTCATTTTTTATGTTTTTGGGGTATTTCGATAATTTTTTAGGTTTCAAGGTATTTTGGTAATTTTTTTAGGTTTCGGGGGTATTTCAGTTATTTTTTAGGTTTTGGAGGTATTTTGGTCATTTTTTAGGTTTAAGGAGTATTTTGGTAATTTTTTAGGTTTATGGTGTATTTTGGTAATTGTTAGGTTTTGGGGGTATTTCAATCACTTTTTAAGGTTTTCAGGGTATTTTGGTCATTGTTTTAGGTTTTGGGGTTATTTTAGTCATTTTTTAGGTCTTGGTGTATTTCAATAATTTTTTAGATTTCAAGGTATTTTGGTAATTTTTTAGGTTGCAGGGGTATTACAGACATTTTTTAGGATTAAAGGGTATTTTGGTCATTTTTTAGGTTTAGGGTGTATTTTAGTAATTCTTAGGTTTCGAGTGTATTTTGATCATTTTTTTTTTATGTTTTTGGGGTATTTTGGTCATTTTTTACTTTTCGAGGGGGGGGTATTTTAGTCCTTTTTTAGGTTTCAGGGTATTTCGATCATTTTTTAAGTTTAGGGGGTATTTTGGTAATTTTATGGGTTTTGGAGGTATTCAGTCATTATTTAGGTTACGGAGTAATTTGGTAATTTTTCCATGTTTCGGGGGTATTTTAGTCATTTTAAAGGTTTCAGAGGTGTTTTGGTCATTTTTTTGATTTCGGGGGTATTTTGGTCATTTTTTGGGTTTTGTAGGTATTTTGGTAATTTTTTGGATTTTTGGGGTATTTTGGTCATTTTAAGGTTTTGGGGGTATTTTGGTCTTTTTCTTGGGTTTCAGAGATACTTTGGTCATTTTTTTGGGTTTTGGGGGTATTTTGGTAATTTTTAGGTTTTGGGGATATTTTGTTCATTTTTTAGGTTTTGGGGGTATTTTGGTCATTTTTTTAGTTTCGAGGGTATTTTGGTCATTTTTGAGTTTTGAGGGTATTTTGGTCATTTTTAGGTTTCGAGGGTATTTTGGTCCTTTTTTTTGTAATTTTTAGGTTTTAGGCGTATTTTGGTCATTTTTAGGTTTTAGGGGGTATTTTGGTCATTTTTTGGGTTTTAGAGATATTTTGATCATTTTTTTGGGTTTTGGGAGTATTTTGGTAATTTTTAGATTTTGGAGGTTTTTTTTTTTTTTTTTCATTTTTTAAGTTTTGAGGGTATTTTGGTCATTTTTTGTGTTTTTGGGGTATTTTGGTCATATTTAGGTTTTGAGGGTATTTTGGTCATTTTTTGGGTTTTTGGGGTATTTTGGTTATTTTTAGATTTTCGAGGTATTTTGTTCATTTTTTAGGTTTTTGGGATATTTTGGTCATTTGTTGGGTTTTTGGGGTATTTTGGTCACTTTTTGGGTTTCAGGGGGTATTTTGGTAATTTTTTGGATTTTGAGGGTATTTTGGTCTTTTATTAGGTTTCAGGGGTATTTTGGTCATGTTTTAGAAATTTAAATTTTATGTTGTTTATTCAAATTTTAGATGAGTTTAGTAGGTATTAGTGCATTTATCCATTTATACCCATCTAATTAAATAACCAAACGGGTCTTTATCCATTTAACCCAAATATTAAATGGGTTGAGTTAAGACTTATCCAAATAATGTGGGTAATGGGTGGATTCATGGATATGGGTAAAAATTGCCACCCCTAGTGGTGGTTCAACTAGTAGATTTTATGTCTCATTGCACAAATCTTTCATTCCTGGACGTGGCTGATCAAATTATGCAAAAGAAAAATGACTCAGAGATTGCAATATTTTTCATAACCAGCTAGATGATTTGGAATAAACGGAACTAGGCTCACTACGGTTCTCCACGTCCTAACCCCTCTTTTCTAACCAGGTTTGCTGCAGCCCATGCTATAGAATATTTGGAAGCTAATTGTGGAAGCTTGTCTTGAGTTTGTAAGATAGACTTGTTTTTTTGGCTTTACTTGATGTAACCTTGCATATAGCTGTTGTTTTGCTAGGTGTTGGGAAAGCTCTGTAGCTAGTGCAGTTTTCTTTGGCTCTCCTTAATGTTGCCTTGTTCTTGTATACAAATTTTTCTTTCATTGAATAAAATTCTACCGTTTATTCTTTAAAAAAATTTAAAAAAAAAACTAGTAGATCAAGTTGAAATGGGAGTTAAATAAAAAATCAAAAAATAAATATGTAAATTGAAAAAAAAAAAAAAAAAACTATGTTTAAATTACTAATTAAAATTAAGTCTAAAATTTACATCACGAGTTCATATTTATGGATAGTATTTTCACTTATTTTATGTACTTTTTGTGAGTCTCACATTATTCTTTGTCTCAACCTTATTTCAAATAGTTTAAGTTTCAATTATATGAAAATAAGTCCTTTTTTTTTCTCTCACATATGCAAATAATTAACAAACTATCCGAAATAAGTAATTATCAAACAGGCACTATAAAATAAAATTTTTATAAAAAAAAAAAAAACTATTGTACCTTTCATGATTAACTTCCTAACTCTCTCAAAAAAATAAAAAATAAAAGTTCCTAACTCTCTACACATGAAGACTTATCCTATGCAATTGTGTATTACCACCCAAACCCAAGTTTTCAACAATAACACCAATAGGAAAAAAAAAATGTAGATCAGTCCATGATGCAGTGGATGAGAGCATCTCCAGCAGCTTTAGCAAATTTTTGTATTGTTTAGAGAATGAACAGTAACATTTAGCTTTTACCTACCCATTTTTTCAAATACACTTCCAACAGATTCTCTATCTCATTATTTATCTCATTTAAATATGAAAGTTCAATATGGGTATGAAACACCCTTGAACGTTTAGACCCCAAAATATAAAAATACAAATTCAAGCTTTATATCAAATAATTAATGTGCGGAATATGATAATAAGCCAATAACATAATTGATAGACAATCAAAGACAAATATAAACACATCCACAGCAGTAAATATAAGGCAAAGATAAAGGAAAGAATGATGCAAACACACGGACAACACACAATGTGTTATCGAAGAGGAAACCGAAGTTCTCGGCGTAAAACCTCTCCGCCGCCCTCCAAGCGGTGATAAAATCCACTGAAAAATGTAGTTGGGATATATGAGCAGCAGAAGACCCTCCAAGCCTAATTTACCCAGGTACCTAAGCTCTCCAAGCTTCTTGCTCCAACGAGATTGCGTCGAACTTATTTCTTCTTTAACTTCCCGGATTCCGCTACTTGACCATAGCATTAACCAATGTATATTGGTTCCTTCCAAACTGCTTCCCTCAGTACCAAATAAACCTTCTTATAGACTTAGGTGTGGTAAGATAAGGATTTGATAAAAGACCTCTCAAGGGTATAACAATGAAGAGGAAGAGAATAGAGGAATTTGTCGAGTTTCTTAGATGAAGATTGGGGATGAGGCAATCTTGTTTTTCTCTAAAATTTTCTCTCACAAAATTCTCTCTAGAAGCTCTGCACATTTAGTGGGTATAAGGGTCTATATACAGTGAGGTGATATGAGAATACGAAGAGACACATTTTTGCCAAACAGGGTAAATTGGCGGCTTAGTCTCGCGGCTTGTCCAAGTCACAAAATCAAGTCGCGACGTAACGGCCTGGCTAGCCTGGGACTTTTGTCCTGTAGTGCGATAGCTAGCACAACCCTTTAGCTTCCTTGCATGCATCTCACATGCCTGAAGTTGGCGACTTGCAGCCGCGAGCCACCCGCGAGTCCTGGCCGCGAAGTTTTGCTTCTTTGCACATACTTGAGCTTTTCTTCACAACTTCTCACAAACTACCCTTACAATAATCCCATCTAAATATAGGGTTACTAAGTGCTTAATTTACAAGCAAATTGGCACGAAATAAAACCAACACGATAGTTGATAATTTTCAACCTTACAATCTCCCCTTTTGACTATTCCGTGACAAAACCCTAAAACAAACTCTAGACTTAACGCGTGAGTTGAGAACAGTTGAAAAACTCACTCACACCTAACTTTAGAATCTGTGAAGCTTTAGAACCATAAGAACAAGTAACTCTTGAAACACAACAACACAATAAGTTCATTGTATACAGAAACTTGTAATTCATATGGAGCAAGCACAATGCAATTATGCACAATGGAATAAAGCAATAAACTATGGCAAGACCAAAACAAGTAATCACTATAGCCAAGTGATCACAGTGCTCATTCACACTTGGAATGAACATTCGGACATTCAAGACAATAAATGCAAGGTAAAATTGTTTGAATGACCAACACTCAACCAATGCACAATACATGAAGTATATGCATCTAGAAACAATCCTACAATGGGCACAAGAGTGACATCACTTAGAAGAAAATGCAAGACATTTAGGTGGAAGTACTGATTTAACAAAGTACAAAGGTTGCATAAAGTATGGCACAAACCACAAAGGCCTACAAAATGTGCATAAACAAACCCAAAACAAGTAATCACTATAGCCAAGTGATCACAGTGCTCATTCACACTTGGAATGAACATTCGGACATTCAAGACAATAAATGCAAGGTAAAATTGTTTGAATGACCAACACTCAACCAATGCACAATACATGAAGTATATGCATCTAGAAACAATCCTACAATGGGCACAAGAGTGACATCACTTAGAAGAAAATGCAAGACATTTAGGTGGAAGTACTGATTTAACAAAGTACAAAGGTTGCATAAAGTATGGCACAAACCACAAAGGCCTACAAAATGTGCATAAACAAACCCAAAACAAGTAATCACTATAGCCAAGTGATCACAGTGCTCATTCACACTTGGAATGAACATTCGGACATTCAAGACAATAAATGCAAGGTAAAATTTTTGAATGACCAACACTCAACCAATGCACAGTACATGAAGTATATGCATCTAGAAACAATCCTATAATGGGCACAAGAGTGACAGCACTTAGAAGAAAATGCAAGACATTTAGGTGGAAGTATTGATTTAATAAAGTACAAAGGTTGCATAAAGCATGGCACAAACCACAAAGGCCTACAAAATGTGCATAAACAAACCCTTAAAACTTACAGAATCAACATGGGTACAAAACAATAACATAAAGTGCTGAAACTGAATAACATCATATTATATATGCTGAAATAAACAACTACCAAAGAAAAACAACATCAATATATAATAATTAAACCAAACATAAACCACAGTGTATCAACCCTATAACAACAATAGTTATCCAAGCATAGTATCAAAATAATAAGCACAAACGCCATAAGCACATTGTATAATAGTGAGACTCTTCTCAAAATAGGCACTCCCCCTCAGGAACTGTCCTCCTCAAAAGTTCTCCCCCTTTTTGACCAGAATGGCCAAAAGGTCACTGCCCCTGGTTAGTGGAGAGGCTGTCAATCTTAGCTGAAAGCGCATCAATCTGATCCTGCATTGCTATCATCCTTTCAGTCTGCTGACTTTGAACTTCTCTGAGTCCATCAAGTCTTTCCATGATGATTTGAAATGCATCGGGAAGAGGTGTTGTTGATGAAGTTGAGGCTCTACTTCTCTTTCTTCTACTCTTGGGTGTGACTACTTGTTCTGCATCTTCTGCTTTAGTTTCCATTGGATCCCCTTACTCTTCACCACCCAAAAGACGACTTTGTATCCTTGTGATGGTTAATTTGTTTATTGCTAACAGTGGAGTCAAGGGACTAATATCTTGAGGAGTTCTAACACCTTTCTTTCTGAAGATCCTCATGAGGAGATTAGGAAAGACCAACTTTGCCCTGGCAGTCGTTTTAGTCTCGTCCAAGATGGTGTCATAAATGTGTGAGCTGATGTCAATAATGACTTTCTCCTTGAGCTCCATGAGAAATATAGCTCTGGAATTAGTAAAAGTAGTCATCTTTCTTATGGGATACAAATTGAACATCATGATGGTGGTTAAACATCTCATGTTTGCAGGAAAGGAATTAGTGTTGAGACATTTCCCTTCCTTAGTACCACCAATCCGAGCCTGGACTGTATCTAGGGACATCATCCTGTCTTTGTAGTTGATGAATTCATACTCCTCTAGACCCTTAAGACCAAGGACGTCATCAATATCATGTGCGTCTAAGGTGAATTCATGTCCTTTGACCCAGCAGTTCATCTCTTCATCCTTTATGATTACATTTGCATAGAATTCCCTTATCAAGGGATCATAGACTGCAGGTAGATCACTCAACAACTTCTCCCATCCTCTTCCCTCAAAACACCCTGGAATGAAAGTGTCCTTCAAATCATGTAAATCAACAAATCTTTCCTGGATAATGGTACCCTTCATAAAGAAGTCTCTGTATCTCTCAAAGTGCTTGACAGACCTAAATAGATTAGAGTCCATCTTCATTCTTTTGTCAACTTTCTTAGCAGTTTTCTTCTTCTTTGAAGGAAGTTCAGCCATCTTTGTGTGAAGTTTTCCAAGCAATTTGTGAACGCACCGATCATCTTCATCACATCCATCATTCCCGGATCACGTTTTTGGCTTCTTGGTTGCTCACCACCCCAAGTCCTCATATCATTTCTTCTTCCTCGTGACCAAGGAGCACTTGCATTGTTGTCTGCTCTCAGCTTTTGATAGTTGGGTCTGGTATATCCTTGCAATCCGCAATAGTGACAAACATACTCCGTTCTAGGACCCTGCTGCTGTCTTGGAAGTGATCTTCCTCTAGCTCCATATCTGGATTCTGAGTGATTACTGGACTTATGTAATACCCATTGATCAACTACATTCTTCTTCTTCTCAGCTTTGATTTTCTCAGGACTGGACCTATCCACAGTCGTCTCCTTAGTCTTTACAAAATTTACTTCTTTGGTGACATTTGCTGATGAGCTACTTCCTCCGACGTATCCCAATCCGGATTTGTTTGAGACATGTTTTTGAGATGAAATAACATCATCTAACTTCCTGGAGGAGACCCTATCTATCTTCGTATAAGCTTCCACTACCTCTTGCTCAAGGAATCTCACTTTTGTGTAAGCTTCTCACAGCTCACCATTTTGCCTCCTTGTATCGTGCCAGGAGACTTTTGTAATCTTCCTTAGCCCTCTTCATCTTCTTAATGGCTGCATTAGCCACCTTAGCATATTCACCGGTCTTCTCAAGGAGTGAGTTGTAAGTCTCTTGCAATCCCACTGCTTCTCCAACTTCTTCATCTTCAGACTCTTCAACTATTCCAATAGACTCCAAATCAGAATGCTCACCAAGCTCCTTCACAAGAATATCCAAATCTTCTGACGTCTCCACATGAGCAATGGTCATGAATGCGGAGTAATTTCCTTCTCTATCACAGCTCTCTTCCGAGTCAGAGTTTGATGAATCTGAGTCACTCAGAGTAGTGGCATAGACCTTTCCTTTGGACTTCAAATAGTTTGGACATTCCTTTTTGAAGTGTCCGTGTCCATTACACTCAAAGCAAGTGATTCCTTGAGATGATTGGGAATCTCTATCATCCTTCCTTTGGAATTCTTTCTTCTCCCTCCCGGAACTCTGAAATTTTCCTTTGTCGCCAAATTTTCCACCATTCTTGAATTTCAAGAATTTTCGGAAGTTTTTTACAAGATACGCTACATCTTTATCTACTCCATCTTTTTCGGAAGAATTATCCATTCTTTTGGTGATGGTTTTAAGAGTAAGCGATTTACTCATATCGTGGGAAGGTAGTCCAAGCTCATACGTTTGAAGTGATCCAATGAGCTCTTGGATATTAATTTCATCCAAATCCTTACTTTCCTCTATGGCAGTAACTTTTGCCCGAAAGCTCTCTGGTAATGACCTCAAAATTTTTCTCACCACCTTATTATCCTCAATCTTCTCCCCAAGATTGAATTTAGCAATTACAATTTCATTGAACTTCTCATAGAATGAATCAAATGATTCATCATCCCCCATCTTGAGCTCTTCAAATTTGGTGGTAAACATCTGAAACTTTATGTCTTTAACTTTCTTTGTACCCTCATATGTCGTCTCCAAAATCTCCCAAGCTTCCTTGGCTACCATCATATGAGAGATCCTGTGAAATTCATCAGGAGACACACCACAAAAAATAGTATTTAACGCTTTACTATTAGCATTAGCTGCTGTGAAAGCTGCCTTATCCCAAGTGGACTTAGGATCCGTCGACTTGGTCCAACCAATCTCAACAGCATCCCAAACAGCATCATCTATAGAGCATAGAAATGCTATCATTCGGACTTTCCAAAATACATAATTATTACCATAAAAAAATGGTGGAACAGTGAGAGATTGAGACCGATCCATCTCAACACGGGGTCAAGGATCACACTCAGGTATTAAAACCACAATAAGTGTACCCGCTTTGATACCAATTGAAAGTTCAATATGGGTATGAAACACCCTTAAACGTTTAGACCTCAAAATATAAAAATATCAATTCAAGCTTTATATCAAATAATTAATGTGCGGAACATGATAATAAGCCAATAACAGAATTGATAGACAATCAAAGCCAAATATAAACACATCCACAACAGTAAATATAAGGTAAAGATAAAGGGAAGAACGATGCAAACACACGGACAACACACGATGTGTTATCGAAGAGGAAACTGAAGTCCTCGGCGTAAAACCTCTCTGCCGCCCTCTAAGCGATGATAAAATCCACTAAAGAATGTAGTTGGGATACATGAATAGCAGAAGACCCTCCAAGCCTAATCTACTTAGGTACCTAAGCCTTCCAAACTTCTTGCTCCAACAAGGTTGCGCCGAAACCTATTTCTTCTTTAGCTTCCCAGATTCCGCTACTTGACCATAGCATTAACTAATGTATATTGGTTCCTTCCAAACTGTTTCCCTCAGCACTAAATAAACCTTCTCACAGACATGGGTGCAGTGAGATAAGGATTTGGTAAAAGACCTCTCAAGGGTATGACAATGGAAAGGAAGAGAGTAGAGGAATTTGTCGAGTTTCTTAGATAAAGATTGGGGATGAGGCAATCTTGTTTTTCTTTAGGGTTTTCTCTCACAAAATTCTCTCTAGAAGCTCTGCACATTTAGTGGGTATAAGGGTCTATATATAGTAAGGTGATATGAGAATACGAAGAGACACATTTTTGCCAAATAGGGTAAATTGGCGGCTTGGTCTCGCGGCTTGTCCAAGTCGCGAAATCAAGTCGCGACGTAACAGTCTGGGACTTTTGTCCTGTAGTGCGACAGCTGGCATAACCCTTCAACTTCCCTGCATGCACCTCACGTGCCTAAAGTTAGCGACTTGCAGCCGCGAGCCACCCGTGAGTCCTAACCGCGAAGTTCTACTTCTTTGCACATACTTGAGTTTTTCTTCACAACTTCTCACACACTACCCTTACAATAATCCCATCTAAATACAGGGTTACTAAGTGCTTAATTTACAAGCAAATTGGTCGGAATAAAGCTAACACAATAGTTGATAATTTTCAACATTACAAAATATTATTTCTTCATTCATTCTTTATTCTTTTTTTATCATCATTTATTATTTTTTTAACAACCATATTTTTAAATGAGAAGTGTTACATCCATAACATTTTACGCAATAATTTTACAACAAAATTTATGTGAAAAGTTGTTACTAGTTTTAATTTGAACTCACCACTGAAATTATTTTTTTCTCGCCAATATTAAGTAATAACAATCTGTTATTTAAAATTTATTATGAAATATTGTGAAAATATTGTGGTAGAATTTCTCAATTAGGATTTTTTTATATTATTTTTTATTCTTTCATTTCATTCCCCTCCACACACATGTCCTCTATCCCCCTTCTTTTATTTCTTTTTCTTCTCAAGAATCTTCCAGCAACATCTACTCTTCACATCAGAGAGCGAGAGAGAGGAGAGATCGGCTCCAACGCCACTCGAGCCGCTGCTCCAATGTTGCTCCAATCGCTGCTCCAACTGCTACTCCAATGCCACTCGTCGTCCTCCCCACCGATCGGCTTGTTCTTTTTTTTTTTTCTTTTTTTCTTTTTTTCTTTTTTTTTTTTCATTTTTGCTTGTTTTTATTCAACTTTATTTTAAGAATTGGATTTTGTTTTGTGTTTTGTGTTTAGATTAATTCTTTTGCTTATGAACAAGTCTCTCTCTTTTTTATTTTTTTTCTTTTTCTTTTATTTTTCTGATTTCATTTGGTCTTTGAGAAAAAAAGAAGTAATGGCAATAGAGAGAATGAGAGAATGAAAAAAAAAAAAAAAAAAAAAAGCAACAGAGAGAAGAAGAGAAAAAAAAAAGAAAAGAAGAAATTCGAAGGAGTAAAGAGAAAGAATTAATATAATAGAACTATTGGTAATATTTTAATCCAACAAATTTAATAGCTAATGTACAGTAACCCATCAAACTTGATGGGCTACTATTCATAATCCAAAAAAAAATTTGGGTATAGAGAAGTTCTGGAGTAGTTTTTTTTTGGTCCTATTCTCTATTATAGCTAATATTTTGGTTATACATGAGCTGCTGGAGATGCTCTGACAACCCCAACACTAGTAATAGACTCAAACACAACTATTCTATAATTGCATTGTCACAAAACATCAAAGCATATGCTTTAGTTGTGGTTCCTCCATAGTCCATGCCCTCTTCGTCTCTCGCTTTTCGCTGCAGTCCTCCCTTCATCCCTATTGCCGAATCAGTATTGTTAGACTGGAACACATTTCCAACCTTAACTCACGGGTGAAAAAAAAAGGGACAGAATGTAAAGAGATCAAAAACTAAAGCAAGATAGAACATGACAAACGTGAAGACTTGTCTAAAGCAAGATTAAATTATTTGAAACAATAAACCTGAAACCCTAAAGAGACCTAATAGTTGGGGTCCCAACACAATATGCAAGGCAAAAATTTTAACCAAGAAATTCATCTACACAAAAGAATAAAAATCAGTAAATAACAACATAATGCATTACCGGTGAACCTAAAATGAGCATATGACTTTCAAAACAACATTAATGATTAAACACCAAAAAAAAAAAAAAAAAATCACATTGAACCTCTTGGATTCAAGACTTCCAACCTATAGAGATAGAATTATGAACAATGAAGGATTTGATATTGTTAATTTAGATAAGTATAAGAAGTTAAGAGCAGTTAGTTTTTTTAAAAGAAGTTAAAAGTAGTTTAAATTGTAATCAAACTTGTATACCTATACTACTATTTAAAGAGATTTTCCTGTTTGGACCTGATTTTTTTTTCCCAAAAAGATCCCTCTAAGCTTAAATTTAGCAGAAACAAAACTTGAGGATAACATGGTAATAATACCCCTTTAACTCCCACTTGAAACATGGCTTACAAAATAAGATAACTCTCTTGGTGGTTTTCAAACTCAACTTGATATCTATTAGAGATTTAAACTGCTACAGCTTACATATTCCTTCGATTACTAAAATACTCAACCCACATTTTAAACACAATGGATGGACCAAAGTACAATGTTGGTTTTGGAAGTATTGTGTTTAGGAATGGTCTTTGGATTCCTTTTTTTTTTCTTTGTCCAATGGTATATTGCCCTGAATCCATTTCTTCCTTCTAATTATTGAATTGCATTAACATATATTTTATACTCATTTGGTTGGACTTTTTTTTACGGTAGATTTTTTTTAAAATTTTTTAATACCAATTTAGGGGTTCATAAATTCTTTAGCCATATTGGGTACATAGGAAAAAACATGGCTTTCATAATTCAAAGAGAATTTCCAACAGATGTCTGCACGGCTGCAATTTCTTGCATTGTCCGATCATAATTAGAGGTCCGCTATCAGGTCTAACTTTCTTTTATGGGTTTAATAAATCATATATATATATATATATATATATATAATAAAATAAAATAAAGGGTAGATGAAGGTGTGAAATTTGATATGTTTTGATTTTTTTTTCTTTTATCTATACCACACTTGAAAAAGTAAATCTAATATGTTTTGAGTTTTTTTTTTTTTTTTTTCCTTTAATATTTTCTTCTACTTTGTAAACTAATAGATAAATGTATCTAATATTTTGTTTAAAAAGCAAGGACTACTCAGTGTGGGCATCCTTAAGAACAGAGGCAGTGTATCTTGATTATCTTTACTTTAGCAATTCATCAATGTATGCAAAGCCGCATACCCAGACTGCTCAGAAAAAGATCAAAAGACTAGGAAAAACAACAAACCACTGAAGCTAGGCGTGGAAATCATATTGTTTGTAAAGGCAAGATGTGGGGTTGTTGGGCTAATTTATTGATTAATTAATTAATGTAAATATTAGTAGAATGAAAGTATTGTGAGTGGTTTTGGAATATGCAGGTCGTAATCCAGATGATTGTTTTGTATTAATATTAATATTTTTTGTATAAAATTGTGTAATTGTTTATCCTATTTTCTTTAACTAGAAGGATGTGGAAATAGAAAAACATTTTAGTCAAAAACAATGATGCATTTGTCAAGTTGTAGAACCACACTTGGTTTGATAATAATTTTTTATGATTTTTTTTTAATATTTAAGTTATTTTGATTGAATGCGGACATATTTGCCTTTTCATTTCTCTTTGTCTTAGATGATTGAGATTTGAGAGCTATTCGGATTGATTAATCTAATTGGTCAAGTAATCCTATACTAAAATCAATTTCTTTTAGGTTGGACCAATTAATCCTACAACTATAAGCAAACTTTGTTACTACTAAGATATAGCCATGTACAAACGTTCAAATGTGATTTAGCGAAACGGTTGGGCATTCGATTTTTTCTTTTCTTTTTTCCTGAATAAAAAGTGGGTCTTTGGTATGGACTCATCAACCTCATACCACGTGACAACAATGAGTAATATCATGTGTACCATTTGGACTTGATAGGGCTATCACAGTAGGGCACAACACATTCGTTAAAGTACTACTCTAATCGCTCAACTCTTGCCAAGTACTATGTTAAACGATACAGAACTCCTACCACCAAACCACACTCTATGGTGGTGGGCATTCAACTTCTTGATGTTAACATTGTCAATTCTAGATATTATGGAGGGATCGCGCATAGTGTTGATGATGTTTATAATGGATGTTGATATAGTGCATGGTGCTAAGATTAGGGTTGTCCACGGGTCGGGCAGGTCGGGTTTGTGCCCAACCCGCAACCGACCTGCTGAAGATTGGGTGGGGAGGTGCCGGACTCGCAACCGACCCGTCTTAAGGTCGAGTTTTGCGGGTCAATTTTCCCTCGAGTGAGAGGTGGTTTCGGGTGAGGCCAAAACCCACCGGAGAGGACGAAAAAACTAGAAAATCGATGAAATCTCTTTTGATCTGTCCAAGATCCGATGCGATCTAGCTGGATTTGGCAAAGATTTCGCCAAATCTGATACTTTTTCCCCCAAATCGTGCCGAGAATTGTCGGATCTAGTGTTTTAGTCGCCGAAATTTGCCAAATTGTTGCTGGAAAACTCATCGGAAAGCATGAAATCCCAGCTCGTCGTTCTCTCTTCGGGCGGGTCGAGTTGAACGGGTTTTAAAGGAAGGGAACCGAAACCGAACCGCTGGCGTCGGTTTTTGGAGATCGAAAACCGAAACCAACCACCGGAGCTGTCAGATCAGGTTGTAGCGGGTCAGGTACAAGCAGGTTAGGCGAGTGATCTGGATAGCCCTAGCTGAGATAATGAGTTAGTGAGAGTTTCTAGTATGTTACTCAAATTAATTCTTGGACCTTCCTTTTTCATTTGAAATTTCAAATATAAAACTTTTTTTATAGAAGGTTAGAAAAATAAAAATAAAATAAAATACATCTTAAACTTGAGAATGTTTAAAAAAAAAATTGCTAGGAAGATAAATGTGAGGGTAATTTTTTTTTTATAAAAGAAAAAAAAAAAAAAAAAACAACATCAGCAACGTAGGGTTGTTCAATTTTTATTTATTTATTTAAAATAAATAAGTGGTAAACCTATAGTTGTTTTAAAGAAGTAAATTAGTGGGAGAGTGATCCTATTTTATAGAAAATGTTTTAGGTAAAAGTTAGAAATATATTTTTACAATGTTATTCTCAAGTTTTGCATCTATTTAAATATAGGCTGTAAAGTTATTTTAGAACCCAGAAAAATCTATTAATTATATAAAAAGTGGCCATACCGCAACAGTATTTTTGTAGCGTGCATTCAGGGTTAAATTACTGTTTATATACAGTAAAATTTTGGTGAGTCCCTCTATTTTGTCCGTTTGTGGACTGCCAAACGCTGCGTTTTGCCTGCACTTTGGTTTTGTGAGTCTCTTCTCTATCTTTTCTCTCTATTATTTCTGGATGAGAGGACCAAATCGGCTCAGGAATTCCTGGTTTCTTCAATCACTGGCCAAAATCAAACACAATGTAGTTAACAATTCAATCCCCATCATAATCATTCAAAAAGCCAAATATACCATAAAAAGGAAAAAGAAACAAAAGAAAACACACAAACACAAACAAATTCACGATCTTCCTCCCAAAAATATCTTATTTCAAATCACAAAAAACCCATTTAAAAATAAAAATAAAAAATAAACTGAATCCACAAAAAACCCATTAAAAAAAAAAAAAAAACTCAGCTGAATCCATATCTATTAACTATATAAAAATCTGGTTTCGGCAATCTTCAAATCACAAAAAACCCATTTAAAAAAAAAAAAAAAAAAACTAAATTGAATCCACAAAAAACCCATTAACCAAAAAAAAAAAACTCAACTGAATCCATATCTATTAACTATATAAAAATCTGGTTTCGGCAATCTTCAAATCACAAAAAACCCATTTTAAAAAAAAAAAAAAAAAAAAACTGAACTGAATCCACAAAAAAAAAACCCATTTAAAAAAAAATTAAACTAAACTCAATCCATAAAAGATCATTCAAAACCATTGAAAATAAAATACATAAACAAACCTCAAAGAAAGCATTGTAAGGAGGAGCTTCACAATTCGAAATCTTCTATAAAACTTCCTGAGAATAGCAAAAACGACATAGGAAAGACTGACACTCCAGAAATTGTGATATTAAGGAGCAGAATCCGGTGGTAATAAGTAGCAAACAGTCGAGGTGGAGGCAGAGAAGTGAGGAGAGAGAAAGAGAGAGGAGGTAGACATTTATGGGAGAGGGAGAGTTTGGGGCTTGGGCGGCTGATGAGAGAGTGAGGAGACAAGTATCTAAGTAATTTCTAGGTTTAAAATTGTGATGATGCTATCGTTTTGTCTTCTTCTTTTTTTTTTTTAAGCTAATACCAAAACGACGTGTTTTGGAGCTAACGACGTAGTTTTGGAGCTAATATTAAACTTAATGTCAGCTCCAAAACACGACGTTTTGGTATCAGAGTATATATATATATATATAATATAAAATATATAAAAAACCCTAAAGCTGTTTCTCTACAAGCCGTATATCTCTTTTTTCCTTGCCTTTCTCAAACCCACTCTCTCGCCGGCCGGATCCTGAACACCCTTGCACTCTATTGCTTTGTTTTTATCTTGTCATTGTTTTATTTGGGCTTATCATTGTTTTAATTGGGCTTACATGGGCTTAATTAAAAGAAAAACACATAACCTGCTTCCACATCTCTTTCTCTATTTCTTATAGTTGATCGAACGATTTTGCCTGGGAAAGAAAAGCAAGTCTGACGGGCAAAAGTGGAAAAAAATATGTTCTTCTTCTGCCAAACTCTGACAGAGAGATAAGACTGAGTATGTGTGTGGGTAAATTACAACACTCTTCTTTGTTGTTTTACTAAATTACACTCTCAAATGCTTCATGGAATGCAATGTTATTATAGTAATGAAATCTTCTATTAAAAAAAATGCTTACTCAAAGTATGGACAAGAGGATACTCCCCTCCACTGAAGTTTGTAGATAACCCATGTATAAATTAATAGAAATCCTTTTAAAAAATATAGAATGTTTTATTCGTAAAATTTAAATCATTTCATTTATATAAATCTATAAATCTCAAGGGAGACAGAAGTAGATAAGTGTCATTTCGTAAAATTTTTAGGAATGTTATAATAATATACATTTTTAAGTGGAGAAGAGAGAGTTGAACTTTAGACATATCTATTAGAAATACTAAGAAGTGATATATATACACACACACACATCTTAGATGGAGGAGAAATTTGAACAATCCTATATGTTTTCCTTAGAAACACAATGGAAGTACCAGTTTTATCAAAAGCCCAAAGGTCATTAGTTAGGAAGTATCTGCCATGGTAATGCTGCCAATTAACAAAAATACAAACAAGAAAAAAAAAAATGGTTGTTATGGGATTGGTGAATGGTAAAGCACCTTTATTCCAATATTGCTGGAGTATCTGTCAAGGTAATGCTGGTGCCATGGTGGTCTTGATTATAATTTCCCATAGTTTAATGGGAAACTGTTTTGTACCATATGTACAATAAATTAACATTAGTTAATTACATAAGAAGGATCCACAACATGTCATTAGTACTTTTGATTTGAAATTGAATAATGTCAGACAAGTTGAGCTCTCTCTCTCTCTTAACACTATTCAATTTCACATCATATACTATACATGACATATATCCCTATGATGTTGTATAATTGTTAAAAAGTCCTAATTACTTTGTTTGAATGGTCATTGTAAGAAATTGAACCAAAGAGTTTATATAATTCTTAAATAAGCAAAAAGATGAAATGTTGTAGACCCAACAAGGTGCATAATTGGCTATACTTCTAGAGTTTATATTTTATTTGTAAATTCACAGTGTTATCTTCATAAATGTTGCCTCTTATATTGCAGTTCATTCTATTACAACTTCCTCTATATATAATACAATGGAAATTAACATCAAAATTTAAAACATTTTGGTCATTGGAATAGTATTATTCGTTTACTGTTATAATCCTTGCAATATATGCATTTTTATTTTTCATAGGGCTGCTGAAAAGGAAAAGCAGCTAAATCAAATAATCACTGAAAAGCACTATCTCATAGCTTCATCAAGCTCCCTAGCACCAATAATAGAAAATATTACTAAGATTGCTTTAATAGCAACTTTGGTTCAAACGGTGATACCTATTTCTACCTCTTATTATAGTCTCTTTTGTTTTGATTAAAAAAAAACTATCAACTAAACAATGGAAATGTGTAACAATCAATTGATGCAGCGATCCAACTTTTGGATAAATGCAACAATATCCATTACAAACTTGGACCAACATTTTTGGTACATGGCTTGCAATAAGTGTCACAAAGCCACTGGTGTAGACTATAATGAAGAATTTTCATGCTTATAATGCAAGGAAAAGGCCATTGCAAATCCACGGTATGTAAACTACTAAAATCTCCTTTGTGACACTAATGATATGGATTAAAAAAAAAAATCAGTTAATCTTAAATTTATATTTGTATCCAATTGATTATTAATTTCGTTGTCCAACTTCTAGATGTTGACTTGAAGTTAATTTGGACAATGCAACTGGACATTTAATGGCAACTCTATTTGGAGATGAAGCTGAAAAGTTTTTATCGTGTTCAGCAATTAAGCTAATGAATGAGACTACAAAGGTAATAAACAATCATAACTAATCTTTAAATAATAGAAACATTTAAGCATAAATTACAAAAAACTCTTTAATTTGCACTTTATATGGCTAATTTTAGGATTTCTATTTAAAATAACTATAAAAGCCATCCTGGAATATTTTCTGTTGTGGGTTTGTGTTTTCTGAGTCTGTTAATGTTTTTTGGGTTGATGTTCTAGGTTTTTATCTTTTCTGGTTGGTCTGCTTGTGTTTTCTGGATTACGGTTCTGTGTTGTTCTGGGTTTTTATGTTGGTCTGTGTTGAGTTTTCTTTTCTGAGTTGTTGCTTTTTTTGCTTTCTGGGTTGCTGCATTTTTTGCTTTCTGGGTTGCTACACGTTTTCTGGTTACTGCATTCTGTGATTTCTTCCTACATGTTGCTGCATTTTCTGGTTTCTGGGTTGCTACATTTTCTGCTTGCTGTACTTTTTCTGGTTGCATTTCTGGTTGCTGCGTGTTTTCTGGTTGCTACATTCTGCGATTTTCTGCTTGCATTTTCTGGTTCCTGCACATTTTCTGGTTGCCCATTTTCTGCTTGCATTTTCTAGTTCCTGCACATTTTCTGCTTGCATTTTCTGGTTCCTGCCCATTTTCTGCTTGCATTTTCTTCTTCCTGCGCATTTTCTGCTTGCTGCATTCTGTGATATCTTCCTCCATTTTCTTCCTACACTCTGTGATTTGTGGTAGAAAGAACTCAAGCCTCTAAATTTAAGTTTGATCAACTCCTTATTTTAGTTTAATTAAGTGTACTTATTTGGTTATAGGATGGAATCAAAAATATTAAAAGCTTTGTCAAGCCCTCCGCTGATAAGAACTTTCTCATCCAAGTGAGAGCAATAAAGCTAGACACCCCTGCAGAGCCACGCCATAAGTTCAGCATCGTTGCCATTCATGATTCACCTCAAGAAAATCCATGAAAATGAAGTTCAAAAAGAACTACGTAATTCCAGACATCTCCTTTTGGAACTGTATAAAAAAAATAGGCACATACAAAAGACAAATAGATACATTATTCAAAAATAATGTTTCTCTTCGTCTTTTCATATAAATAAATGAAGCCATCAAAACATTACCTCATTTTTGTTACTCCATTATGTGCCTATTATTAGAAATCAACATTTTGAGTTTCCTTTTGCACATTGTATATACTTATCATATGGTGCTTTTCAAAGCACATGTATATATTTGAAGTATGTAAAACATATATACTTATGATATTATCCACATGTATATATTTAAAGTATGTACAACCTATATGCTTATACTATATTGCATTTCAAAGCACGTGTATATATTTGAACTTTGTTAATATATTATGTTATGATGTATTATTTTAGCTATTATAATCTTTGTATTTCTTTCGGATGCAATCAATTTAATATCCTTTTTGATGATAAAATACATATACACTTTAAAAATTACTTTAAAAATCAATTGACTTATATTTTATCTTAATGTTGAAAATATAATTAAAATTTAAACTCAATTACCAATATATTTTTACTAAAGCTAGCACGTGCCTTGCATGTGCAGCCCCACCTAGTATATATATATATATATATATATAAAAGTATGCCCTTAGAATATACATTAACAAATCCGTTTTTAGAAAAAATTTATTGGGAATTGAAGAAACTATCAAAACTTTTTCAATTCTCAATAAATCTTTTTCCAAGAATGGTGTACTATTGTGTGTCCTTAAAGTACACGTTAGTAAAATCCTCTATATATATAAGGTCTAGCTTGTGTCCAGTGAATATTTTTACTGGATATGATAGATTGTGAACATGTGTCAACTTATGGACACCCACTCACATCAATTTTTATCACTTTTATATTTTAATTTTAACTATTTTTTTTTAATGGTTGGGATTGAAAATTTATTTTTTAAACTTTCAATCTCAACCATGTATTACTATTGTATCAGGTAAAATACTCTAAATTTTACATCCGATCTAATTATGAAAAAAGTGACGAGAAACTTTGGTCAATTCTCTCCCTTTTAATTATTCTTTCTTAAAAGGGAATGTTTCATTTTGTTATGTTTTCTAAAATAGAAAGGAGCGAATAAGCTTGATTGATTATTGATGATTTGACAATTTTATTTAAAATATGGGTAGCCGCAACAATACATCACATCATAGAGTTAAGAGTGTGAGGGAGAGCGTGCTGTCTTAAATGCCACTATTCACGTTGGGGAGGGGCCCAAGAGGGCCAAGACTCAATATATGAGTTAGAAATTTCAAATTCATTTTTGTCATTTCCAATGCTTTGTCAAATCACACATGCTAGGATTGCCAAACTAAAAAGCAAAAGTAAAGTCGAAACAAGTCATTTACTTAAATTGAAGGCAGAAGACCATGAACAATGAAAGAAGAAGCAGGGAAGAAACAGAGAAAAAGAAGGAGCAGCCTTGTCTGGGTCTGAAAATTATGCTCCACACATGTATTCTTTACTTTTCCTTATCTTCATTTTTGACTTTTCTTTATATCTTTCTTCTTCACCAGAACACACCAGAAGATCAAGCTTTTAGAATTCGTCCACCCTCATTCTAGAATATGCCATTTCTTTTTTCTCTTTCTCTACTTTTCTCCACACATTCAGCCACACAGTCCACACCCACGCACCTCTTCATCTTGATCTTCACAGGTAATTTCTCTTAATTTCACCAAAAATCTTCAATACCTCTTTCAGCCCACACCCACGCAGCGTGATTTTTGTGAGTCACAGTTTCCTTCTCACCGTGATTTTTGCAAAAGCTCGTGCCTAGTTTCCGCACAAAAAGTCCAAGTCTTTTGTATTTGGAAAACGGGCTTTTCTAAAATGCACGTTTACATTTCGTAACCAAACATGTTTTTTGAATTTTCATCTTAAAAACACGTATTTTTGCACAAAAAAGTCCAAGTCTTTTTTATTTGGAACACAGGTTTTTCTAAAATACACGTTTACATTTTGTTACCAAACATGCTTTTTAAATTTTCATCTTAAAAACACGTATTTCCGCACAAAAAAGTCCAAGTCTTTTTTATTTGGAACACAAGTTTTTCTAAAATGCACGTTTATATTTCATTACGAAACATGCTTTTTGAATTTTCATCTTAAAAACACGTATTTTGCTGACTATAGGTTGTTGCTGATTATCTTGTTTATGATCCTTCTCTTGATAATCATGGCTGCCTATAAATATATCTATCTAATCTATGCCATCTCCAATTTCAAACAAAACACCCTAAATAAAGATATCCTTCTTCCTTCTGATTTCTATCAAAACCAAAGTAAATATGGGGCGGGTACCTTTCTTTGTCATTTTCTTCCTCTTCCTTTCTCTACCTAATTCATCTCTCTCTTCTTTTTCTTTTAATTCATCTACCCCTCTTTGCCTTTCCGACCAAAGCTCTGCTTTGTTCCATTTTAGAAACTCTTTTTTTGTCGGCGATTCGGAATATTTTTGTGATCATTATTCTAATCCTCCAAAGAATTCATGGAAAATGGGTATAGATTGTTGTTGGTGGGATGGAGTCACTTGTGATATGATGATAGGTCATGTCATTGGTGTTGACCTCAGTTGCAGTGGGCTTCAAGGTCCCATCCATCCCAATTGCACCCTTTTCTCTCTTTGCCATCTCTAAAGGCTCAACCTTGCTTTCAACAATTTTGAAGACTCCACAATTTTGTCTAAATTTGGTGGCTTTGCGAACATGACGCATCTCAACCTCACTGCCTCCTCTGTTGCTGGTAATTTCCCATCTGAAATCTCCCACTTATCTAAACTGGTTTCACTTGATCTTTCTCAGAATTTGGGCATGAGAATTGAAACGCCTAGTGTTTATTACAAACAAGAAAAAGCCAAAAATAGTAGTGCAGAACTATAGACGATGTGTGAAATTTGGAACTTGCATCCTGTCCCAAAGCGTACTCCAACTTGGGCTAATTTAAAGCCCAAAACTAGTTTGAATTCGGAAGCAGCAAAAGCCCACCTAAAACGACAAACCCCAATTCTCTAATCTCTCTCAAATCCCGCACTATATATACGGTTCATTTTTCCCATACTCGGTTAAAAATTGAAATTCAAAATCTTTCCGCGAAAACACACAGCAAAAATGAAAGAGCACCAAAAACCAGAGACCGCGAATCAGAGATTCAAGGACTCCTCGTTGAAGAAGCTCCAGAAGGTACATTTCCAAACCATAATCTCTACGTTTTGAATTCGAATTCGAATTCAGATTCGCTTTTTCTTCTTCTCCAGGTCACGAAGAAGAACTTGAATGCGGTGTTTACGTCAGTTTCCGATGAGTCTTCCAAGGACGAGATATCTTCGATTTCTGAGATCTCGGAATCTATTCACGCCGGAGATATCACAGATGTAAGATTCAATTTCCAATCCAATCCAAATTTCAAGCTGTGTGTACATTTTTATGTGAAAAATTGCATTCATGTAATCTATTTTGCACGCAAATTCATCTTTATCTATATATAAGTTTGATAATCGTGTTGTTTGGTGCTTAATTTGCGTTGATTACTCTTTCGTATTCACTATCAACGAAATTAGAACGATTATGAACGTGTAAAGCTTTGAATTCAATATCAACTTGCACTGGTTGGTTTCTGAGAAAATATAGGAAATGAAGACGAAGAAAAATTTTCACATAATGTAGTTTGAATTATGTGTTTCATTTTCTAGAGCTTCTCAATGACGATGAGTCCGACTCCTACAGCTTCGTCAGAATCGCTGCTTCCTTCTGATCTCACTCCATCTTCCACGGTCACTGCTGAAAATGACGAACCTGGAAAGCTTGCAATGAATCTGTACAGATCAAGCGAACTGGATAGTTCGAAGAACAGATCTGTGGAGGTGGAGATTGTGGTTGATTTTCTCAAAAAAGCTCGATCTCAGGCCTTGAACTCGGTGAACGTAGATACTCGATCAAAGAAGCTTCTGGATGCGCTGTTGAGTATCATTGTAGACGAGTTCTACGCTCAGCCAGAGAAGAAAGATCGCTTTGCTGAACTCATCGCAATGAAAACAAAAATTGTGCTTCTCTGTTTCGTGTTTTGGATCCTTGCGATGGCTATGACTTTCTTCTTCAGCTCAAGAGTCGAAAACTTATTCCGTGGACCTCCTCCGACTTGAACTATAGTGGTGAGAACTTTCATCACACTGATTCTGCTTGGAACTGTATAGTCCCACACTGACAAGATGTGTAAATGGAAAGTGATTTGGTTGAGTACTGTTTCACAAAATTGAATTGGAAACTTGGTTAATGCAGCACAGTACTCGTATGAATTGTTAAATTTTCGTTTCGTATTGATTGTGATGTGAGCTGTCTGAATTTCCTGTAAGGGATGTATAAATTCAAGCTCTGGTGCCTTGGCCTATGATTGTGACATATATATGGTAGTGACAAATTTGTAGTTTAATAGTTCTATTGGGTCTTGATTTGCAAAAACTTACTAATTTTTTCTCTTAGGTTATGAATAGTTTTTTTTTTTTTTTTTGGGTCCACTTTGATGTTTATGATCTATGACATTTTCTGTTTTTCTGTGGGGAAAACAAAATCCCTAAAAAGAATGACTAATTCAGTTCCTGATGATGGGTTTTGGAACTATGTGAAATATGTACTTCTGTGGAAAAATTCTACCAAATATGATGCTTAGAAGTGTAAAAACATTATTAACCTGCCAGCATCATTCAATATATCAAGTCATGATTTATGTTGCCCCCTGATCAATGAATTATAAAAAGCATTTAGATACTTTTCCTTGTCCTTCTCTCAACACGTGAAACAAGCATCTTCATTATGTTGTCTGTCTTCGAGTTTCAGAAACCAGGCTGAGTTGGATATTCATCAGGCTAACTGAGCTCAAGTAGCCATAGCACATTTGCTCGTCCTGTTAATGCTTGATTTGTTTATACACCCAATGGTTAGTTCTTAGCCTATTCAGATTAAGCTTAGATCTTACACTTGCACCTGTACCAAGTGGCCCTCACCCCAAATAATGAAGTTTGATAACACTACTAACTACAGCTTGCAACTCAGATAAAATGCTGGCTTGATTCTTTTTAGTTTTTTCCTGATACTTGTCATACTTAAGTAGATGCAAAATTACAAACCAACTCAGTTTGATGTTATAGTTGATACTACTGGAGTCGCTTAGAGCATTAGCATTGGAAAATGCTAATGCTACTCTATTTTACCATTCCAAAACCTCACTTTACTATTATACCATACCATTTTATAATACTTCCAGCATCTCAAAGCTCTATTTTTATTAAAATATTATTTTTTTAATCTTTTTTTATTATTTCTTTCTTAACTGTCACTTTTTTTCAGTTTTTTCAGCTTACCTATGATTTCCAACGGTCACATTTTACTGGGTTTTTTTTTTTTTTTTTTTTTTTTGAAGTGGAAACTTTATAACATAAAAGCCAACAAGGAATACAACAAGAGACAAAGGCCACAGCAATCAACAAATACAACAGAAACCAACGCCAAAAGATCCTTTTGAACTAGCCTAGAGACCACAGATGGGGTATCCCCGTTCCACATGCAAGAAGTCCCAGTTCTACGCGCAAACTGAGCTAGTTTCAGGGAGAACATCATAAAATATATTATTTTTGATACAATACTTGCTACAGTGCAATTCTATGTTTAGAATTGCACTGTAGCAATATTGCAAAAAATTTTGCAATAGTGCTGTTTGCAATCCTCTGATGCAGCTGGTTGTGAGACATAAAATACTAAATATCCTTTAGATTTGGCATTAAAATTCTCCAATACTAATGCTCTTAGTAGCCTTTTCACCCACCTCTTATTGCAGTCAATTTTGCTTGGTAGTACTAGTTAGAAGTTAGCACAATTTACTTATAAACTGTTGAGCCTGTTGGGATTCTTTAGGTTTTAAATGAGCAAGCCCCATCCATAGATTTGTTCTTCTGACTACATAGTTTCTCATTTCTAGTTAATTTTTTACTTTTTTCTTCTGTCAATCCTGTGCTTGGGTAAGATAGATTTCCAGCTGGGAAGACTCAAAAAACTAAATTCCTAAGGTATGACATCTAACAGATTACTAGCAGAAGCAATGACATCTTCCCTACTTTCTTCTATTACTTTACATTTACAATCTCCTTGTACGGCCAATTTCAAAAGAATACAGTTGTGCGATAACCTGTGTTCCCATTTTTGTCCCGACTGCCCTAACCTGTAAGGAACCAAGTTTCAGATAAAAGTGCTTGATCAACTTGTCTTGCCAGTCCAAATACGTCCCTTTGAAACGAAAATGAAAGAATAGCAAGCACAGCTATGAAGCTAGACATCTATACTTCATATATAGTCTTGTTGCTGAATGAATATAAGAGCTCAAAAGTAATATTGCAGCTTTCATATAAAGTAAACAGGCTTGCTAGCAAAGCCAAAAAGTAAATGAACTTCTTGTAATATGGACATTACAATACATCTCAATAATGTTTTGAACAGTTAACTGTTCAAAAAGCCAAAAAGTAAATGAACTTCTTGTAATATGGACAATACAATAGATCTCAATAATGTTTTGAACAGTTAATGTGCTTTGAACAGTTAACTGTTCAAAACATTATTGAGATGTATTGTAATGTCCATATTACAAGAAGTTCATTTACTTTTTGGCTTTGCTAGCAAGTAAATGAACTTTTTTTTGAGAAGGAGCAAGTAAATGAACTTATTGTGATATTAACTGTTCAAAACATTATTGTATTTGTAATGTCCATATTGATGGCAAGTGGCCTCGTGTATAAGTATCTTAATGAGGTGTGGAAGGCAATATATAGGCCTTCCAGACCTTCACAGCCATGCAAATATTGTAAGTTGTAACATTAAATTTTCCTTTTTCATGATTTTTGTCATTGTTACATTGAACCCATTCTTGGTGTTCTTGCATAAAATGTATCTACAATAAGGTTCATTCTTCTTGATAATTGATTAATTTTGCATAATTATAGTACTATTAGAAAGCATTATCATACTTATTTGTGCTAATTCATGCATAAAAATACATATTTAATTTGATTTTGGAATAATGTTAAATAGTTAATTTTTTTGCTTAAAATGAATTTTAATGTATGAATATGTCTTTCGTAGGAAAATGAAATTAAATGCAGCAGTTCCCCCTCCTAGGACATTAAAGTTAACATTACTGTATTTATGACAACCACATTCTTTTTGAGTTGTATTTTGGTCTTTCACTCATATTTAGGATTGCATTATGGGTAGAAAAATATTGGAGGTTGCACATAATATGTACAAGTGTCTAATTATTTTCCTATATTCTCACTTTGGGGTTGGTTGGGGGACTTAAGTTATTTTATTTTATTTTATTTTATTTTTAATCTTAAATGAGACATAATGGAAAATCAAGATGTTATATCTAGAATCCAAAAGGATGTTCAACCCATAAGTTGATAGAATAGAATCTCAAGACATATTACGAAAATTTGGTCATGCTTTTCCAAAATCAGTTGCCCAAATGCCTTCATGATGATTTACACATTATCTACTTAATCATTCTTCAACATTTCTTCTTCATATAGCCCAAGCGTATTGGCTTACATAAAACATCAAAGTACAATATATACGACAACTTATTAGAAATTATCCAACAAGACATGAGCTTGGGGCCCAAACGCCACAATCAGAATAGTTTTGAAATTCAAATATACTATAGCATGAATTCAGGTAATGCGATCCTTGAATAATATTATTTTAATAAAAAAAATTGATAATTAAGACAAGAGGCACTAGGAAATTTCAATATAGCGGGTCTCTCTCTTCCGCCAATGTTGGCATTTATCTAATTGAATCTGAAACCATTGTAAAGTGCGACTTTGTAAACAAAGTGGGTAAAAAATAGCATGGCAAGAAAGAAAATACAAAGATTTGTTATGGTTCTATACTCCTAAGCATGTCCATTACATTGACATAGTCACCAAGGAATCATGTGTATCTAAACGTTTCCCACCATACTGTATAACGAATATAATCAACACAATCACAATTAGAAATTGCAATTAATGGTTTTAGAATATATATATATATATATATATATACACACATATATACACACTCTCTCAAAGTCCACCATAATCTCAACTAATTAATAGATTACGCAACATCTGACAAAATACTTGAACTTTTGTGGTAATGATTAATACTACAATCACAAACTATTTTACAGTATTTTTACAAAATATTGATGTGGTCAATTTTTTATTGGTTTTCATATAAGGACTAGCCAATGCCAATTTTACTGGTATGTATATAAATTCATAGATTTCAAAATTAGGCATGAATTTACTATCTATTAATTACTTAAATTGTTATAAGAATAACTTGAAAACTCCAAAGTAACATATTCTACACATAAAGCAACCCAAAAGGATACAAAATCAATCAATTTAATGATTCTCAATACTTTTATCTAATTAATTTTATATGATCAATTCAGTTAAAAAATCAATATTACATTCCTATGTAGTTTGTAAAAATTATAATTTACCCAATTTTCTCTAATATCCTAAGTAGGAACTCAAAAAAAAAAAAAAAAAAGATTTCTCACAAAAATTAAGTTTTGAATAATATAATTGATTTCTTTCATAGGAAAGAGAATTATGAATCAAGGGTTTTTTTTTTTTTTTTTTTTTCCGATAATTTGATAGTTGAGGGTGGGGGGATTTGAATCTTAGATGTCTTCGTTAAAAATATCAAGAGGTAACAACTTGTTGAGGTCCTCCAACACTCGAACACTCTTCTTTTTATGGTTATGCATGGATCATTTTTTGTGCCCAACTTAAAATCTTGTCGAACAATTTGAACACCCGACCTCAACGACTTTTGATTAATTTTCATCTAAATTTGTTTCACACTTCTCATCCATCTATCTTAGTTTCAGTCCCTCCATTATGCATTAATGATATGTATATGTTAAACGAGTGTGTCCACATCTTATTTGAGTATTTGACTATTCCATTAGGTGTATGCAATGCTCCCATCCCATATGCACTAGATTATTAGAAGGAGAAATCTCATTGGGGTGCCCCCAAGATGTTGGCAAGAAGTTTCAAACCTAGAATCTCGTAGATATCATGAGGCCTTAGAAACCACTAAGCCAACCTCTTGAGGTTACATTAATGATATTTCAACCTAGATAAAGTTTGGCAACAAATATGATTATAGCCTAAGACTACAATTCCACTTAATATCTTTTTATTAAATGTAAATTTTGACAAATTCAACATTGGATTACATTTTCTTCTTGTATCATCTATGTTTGCGAAATTTTCAAAAAATCAAAGATTAATAAATTTGTCATCAATGAAATGTTCAAATTTCAAGTTTTTTTAATATAAAATTATAAATAGAAAAGAAGTTTATTGATCAAATAGTATGAATTTTACATATGTGTTAAGAATATAAAGAACATGCATTTCTACGGATATATTTTCAAAATATGTAGCTATGTTCATATTTTTGGTGAAATTGTAATCTTAGGTTATAACTAAGTTTGTAGCCAAATTTTGTCTTTTCAACCCAATCAATTTAAACATATGGACTGAAATTGCATGAGATTACAAAACCGGCTCTAGCATGACAACAACGACTTCAATTCAATCACGTAAGATTCGCGCGGTGTAGAATTTGTTGGTTTTTTATGCAACATAACAAGGATGAGATCCATAATTTTATCGGTTTATTTTGCATTTGGCCAAAACTCAAAAGTAAGTAATCAGCTAAAGAAATAATTAAAGCAAACCCTTAATACTCGCTTTCTTTATCAATTTTAGTAATTAAGTCATTAGCTCTTCTTATTAAAAATAGAAAAATAAAAAAAACAGCATGAACTCTCTACTCTCTATCATCATCTTCATCCTCTCTCCCCCTCTCAAATGGCCTCGTGTTCTATGTACTTTCACCCTCAACAATAGAAATTAGGGACAAGTTCAGGAACAAATGAAAGTTATTTTTTTTTTAATTGAGAGTAGGAGTTTTTGATAGCTTCACTCATTTGCTGCCACCAGTGAAGCTGTTCTTTGATGGGGCCAGGGCTTCCATGTACCAATGACGGAGTGGAACAAGAATTTTTGTTGATCAGTATATTATATCTATTCTTCCCTTCCTTCTCCCCTTCTTATAGATATAAAGACTCTCGTTCGGTTTCAGTTCTTATAAAATAATTAATACAACATTTCTTGACCTTGAATCACAAATATGAAATCTGATTTTAATTAGATAAAAGCTCTCAAAGGTAGCATGTATAATCTAGCTTTATGGTTGGCACGGTGATTGATTTACTAAATAAAACAAATCCATTGAACTTTGGGGTTAGCCTGACAACTTTGTGATTCTTGTTGTAGAGCTAGTGACTTGCCCTTAGATCTTAATTGGGTATACAATTTAACAATTTTATAATTAGAAGTTGCTTTCTATCCGTCATTGGTGGTGCCACAGTTTCACTGGAGGCTGCAAGTGTAAACTTTTTTTCAAGTTACATCAGGTGTAAACTTAAACTCATTTCTCTTTCAAATCAAATCCATTAATTAGAGAGATAGAAAGTAGAAAAAATAATATAATATTCTCTAAAATTAATTTGGTTAGCTAGTGTGGCAAACGATAAATGTTTAATGATGACACAGATAGTTGGCTTTTTAACCGTTAGATCTTGTAGAAATTTATGGTTTAAAAATAGTGTAATTCTTGTGAAGTTATATTAAGTGTAACTTGAATTCATCTATCTCTCTCTCTATATATATATATAGTCTTGTAGTCATAATTTTATGTTAATCTTTATCTATTTCTTACTTTCTCAATCCTTTTGGCTTAGATCAAGTCTTGACCTATTCACTTGCAAGTCACTTTTATTTTGGACTAAAATGGATCGAATTGACCAAAGTAAACTGAAAATGAATAAAGTAGACCGAATGGACCAAAACAGATTGAAGTGAATCGAATGGATCAAAGTGGATCCAAATGACTGAAACAGACTAAATTGGAGTGAAATAGAACAAAGTGGACTGATTTATTTATTTATTTATTTTTTATAAATAAAAAATTTTGGCACATACAAAATTCGCTCCACTTAATACATTTGATATAGACAATGAGGTCAAAAACATGATAAATTATGTTTCATGTAATTAAGAAAATGATTGCAATGATCCCAAAATTAGTAACTCTCTAATACAAATGCTTAACAAAAGTCCAAGGATCACTTTGTAGAATCTAATACAACAAATGTGAGATTGCATCGTGTTAGTAATTGTACATGTCATTCTTCACGTATAATGTAGTCACATTTAATTTGATATAAAACTATTAACATTCTTTTTTTCACTATTAATTGTTCAACTTTTTTATACATAAGCACGGATTACAAGCTAGATAATTCGGTATCGAATCATTGATTCTTGAACACCCTGATCAAGTGTGTCGGTTATAGTTAAACTCACCATTTGAAGTCAAAATTATTCAATCCAACGAACACATGACAATTGTATAAAACAACCACAGAAAAGTAAGCCTGAATATAGTTGGAAGATTTGTAAATGGTGATACATGCTCAATGTGGTTCGAGATAATTTGGGCAAATGCATGGAAGGACTCAAAGCACGTCATTATTTCTCAAACAATAGGATTTAAAACCTTGGCAAGATTTGGACTAGCTAGTAAAATAGTGTATATTACGATTAATTACAAAGAAATTTTAGATTCATCGGATTTGCTTCTTCTTCTTCTTCATTTTTTCTTCACAAAGGATATGCAAACAGGCAGGGACAACATATTTACATAAACATTAGAAAACGACACAAGGAGAAAAAAAATTAATTCACATGGAAGCTTTTACTTTATATTTGCGTACAAATTTAATCAAGGATGGTGGACCTTGTGACATTGTGAAAGATAGCCTCGCCTCAACATATGCAAAGCAAAATGGAAGATGACAATCTCTGAGTTTTGGCTAGTTTTTTAAGCGTCTACGTGCTTCATGACATGCCGTACCTTCTTGTTGGATTGGAAAATCTTATTTAGAACCGAAGGTTTCCATGCCAAAACCAAAGAAACTGCGTGCTGCATTACCATATAGAGAATAAGAACCAAACCCAGTTCAAGATTAGCCTTTAGTGTAACATAATGCATAGAACACATAGAGAAAACATCATATAAATCGATGATAACAATTGAGAATAGCGTTAGAGAGAATGAAAATAAGAGGCCAATCAAAATAACAGAGATAACTACAAGAAGAACGCAAGCGATGAATGAACCATGCAAAAATGCAACGAGGATTAGGTCTAAGTTGGGTATCATCTGCGAGTAATATTAATCACTAAGAATTCTTGAAAGAAAGTAAGAAAAATGTTGGGAGGTAAAATGGTTTTTAGAAGCCAGAAATTAAGTGCAATGGTGAAGAATGAAGAATGAAGTGACTAGCACTCTATTCCATTCGTGCAAAAATGAAAAAAAATAGGCGATGAAGAAAAATAATAGGTATCTAACTTTTTTTTGTTTTACAAAATTAAGGACCACAAAAGCATTACTAATTACAATTGCTTGCAACACAAGTGCTTCCCAGTTGAGTATATTACATTATTATAACAATAAAAAGTTATTAAGCGTAACATTTACTAGTATTTACATCATTTGGTAATCTTTATATCCAATTAATATAATGCCATGTGGAAGAATATTGTTCCTATTTAAGCAAAGGAAAAATGTTAAATTTTTATCTTTAGAATAACTTGCAGAAGCAAATGTTCCTTGATCCCTGGGGAACAATGGCTACTACTACATTTCATTTGAGCCAAAAGAAAATGGGAAAAAATAAATAAATAAAGAAGAGGAAAAGGGTCAGCCATTGATCTGTGATCAGACGGTGCTTGGATCTTTGCCCTTTTTTCAAGGCTTTGATTTCTGTGTGAAAAAAGAAACGTCGACAGCAGGATTCGAACCTGCGCAGGCAAAGCCCAACAGATTTCGAGTCTGTCTCCTTAACCACTCGGACATATCGACGCTTTGTTACAAAGATTCCAACATTATAGTTATTAACTAATACAAGGACAAAGAGAAGATGGGCTATTCAAGTTCCATCACCAAAGAAAGAAATCTATAATTGAGAATTAGTTAGTTGAATAATGAAGCAAATTGCCACTACTTGAAATCATGGGTGGGGGTTGGTTTTGAAAAAGGCCTATGGATTCATCCAAATTTTAATTGCCAAAATAATAATACAACTCATTTGATAAATTCAATGATATACTGCGTTAGCTAGAAAATGAAAATGTTTTTACGAGTCTAAGAAATGAAACTTTATTATTGGAATTATCATAATACGCAAAAAAATAAATAAAAATTCATCCCTATAAAATTAAAGAAATGAAAACAAATATAGAGAATTTTTAATCCAAGAGAAAGGCATCAACCTGGAAGCTTTATTATTGATTTTTTTTCCCCCATTCTTTTTTGGGAGCTTTTGGAAAATCATGACAATTTGATCATCAATTTTTTTTTTTTTTTCTCTTTTGCAGGATTTAATTGAGGTTAATATAAGATATTGTTGGAGATATCTTAAAGCATCAATTTGTATAATTTAGGGTAGGGTTACACTGTATTAGTATTTTGACTTTTGAGACATAATACACTCTATCATTGTCCCACCCCCAATAGCCTTAAGATTCAATGATAATCAATGTTAGATTTTTTTTTTCTTTTAACTTTTTTTTTAGGTCGGTGAAATGAGACTAAATCACGGGAAAGAGAAGGAGTATCACATGTATCATGTTGTATGACTTTCATTTTCACATATGAATAAGTTATACTAATGAGATCTGCCATCATGTGAGAGGATGTTACATGCATCATGTTACACAACATAGGAGCATTAATATTAAAAAATTAGCTTTTAAATATGTAAAGTATATTTTTGTCTCAATGTCTTAATTTAAGCATTGCAAGATTTGGATTACTAAAAAAAATTAGAATGAAACTTCAAACTTCAAACTTCAATTATTCTGTTAACTAAATTTTGCCCCATTCAATTTGAATCAAACTTTTGATTTTCATAATATTATAAAGGTAAAAAATATAATTTGTTTGTATTTTAATTAACTCAATTAGTTAACTATTTTGTCAATAAATACAACTGCAATAATAAAGCCATAGTCCTAAATATTTTGGATCAGCTGTGAATTTGTAACAAACTAGTTTGGATTTATCACTTTTTTCCCCTATTCTATTCCATTCTTTATTACTTCTCTAATTTGAATATTATCTATACTACTATTTAAAGAGCTTCTCTTGTTTGGACTGGATTTTTTATATTTCAAAATACCCCTACACGCCTAGGTTTAAGTAGAGACAAAATTCAAGGATAGTCTAGTAAAAACATGTATATGCACTAAAACATTGCCTATAAAATATGAACACTTTTCCACTAACCCACTTCTTCAAAGCAACTATACTTTTTTATTTTTTTATTTTAAGATAAACAAGTTAAACAACCAAGCAACGTTGTTTGTTTTCCTATAAAAAAAAAACACCCCACGTTCAAAAAAAAAAAAACCTAAATAGATATATACACGTTTTTTTTTTTTTTTTAATTTATAAATAGATTCATCTTTAACTCCCATTAAAACATTGCCTATAAAACAAAACCACTCTCTTGATGGTTTTTAAATTACTTTATCCATTTAAAAAAAAAAAATTAAAACAAACGCATGTTTCTTTGTAAAAACACATTTGCCATACTAATAAAATTATTTAAAAAAAAAAACACATCTACCATTATCGGAAATATATATATATATATATATTTTTTTTTTTTGGAACTAGAAGAGCCTCTGAACACGCGCATGAGTGCGTGCTTAGAGGCTTGTTTTTTTATTATTTCTATTAATATTATTGTTGGTCTTCCTCTTTCTTTTTCATTCCTTAAACTAAGATCAATTCACTCTTTCTTACCTTGCATTAAATCCTATGAACATTAAAAAGAAACCTATTAATATCTTGATGTGATATTAAAGAGTGATCATTATAGAGCATCCACCGTAAGTTTAAATAGTATATTAAAAAAAATGTCTCTTTTATTGTAAAGGAAGAAAGAAAAGCATAAAACAAAGTGTTGATGTTCATTTGTTTTGTCTGATCCCTATACTGCATATGATATGAAGTAAAATCTAAAATGCAATCAGTTGCATTTCCTGTCTAAACATCAAGGATAATTGCTCTTTACCATCAATTAAAAACACCAATGAATTAAATAGCAGAAAAAAAAAAAAAAAAAAAAAAAAAAAAAAAAAAAAAAAACCCTCAATGAATATCTTATTGTTGTCCCTTCCTCAAGGACGTAAACATTCCCAGACCTATATGAAACTCATTAACACCCTTATGGCCCGTTTGGATTGAAAGAGGGAAGGGGAGTGGAGAAAAGTAGAGTAGAGGCAAAAAATTAGCTAATTTTGAGCCAAATTCCACTTTACTCTACTTCTCCTCCCTCCCCCTCAATCCAAACAGACCATTAATAATATCATTGTGAAGCATCAAGCTTGACAGTTGACACCACTTATAAGGGATCACATGCAGTGGACTATCATGTCAATGTACTAAAATGGCCGGAGCACCAACTAAATATTCTCTCTTTTCTTTTTTTGGCTGAATGACCAACTAAATATTACAAAAATCAAAATTGCTTGTAGTTTTTTACATGGAAAAAGGAATCGCAACATAAACTGAAATAGCTGGATCATGCATCTCTCTGCAGATGATGATTGTTTGCAATCTTGCTATTTCTTCCTAACTGGTTGTGTTGAATTTCACTGTTTTAAGAGATAGAGCAGCCAAGGCAGATAATACACAACCCATACAACTGTACAAAGCTATTTTTTTCCTTGAAAATAATGGAAGCTAACACTAATTTTAAGGCTAAAATGAGCAGAAAATGTGCCTGCAAAAACCATGTTCTCATGGAGGAACTGCATCAGCCAGCCTTAAAGGATTGGCACTCTAAACTTCCAATAACCGCTGGCAGGATGATCTATGATTCTTGATGATCTTTCCTACAATACAGATAATTAATGTGAAAAAAAGGAAGAGAGAATGATATAGAATTGGTTTTCAGAATACAACCCAACATAACAGAATTAATCAGCTGAGACATGTTTGACACCATGAGCTAGAAGTCTTTTTTTTTTTTTTTTGTTTTGTTTTGTATAGCATGTGAAATGCTTTTGCATGTTACTTAAGTTAATTGAAACTGGCATTTGTAGTTGTAGCCAAAAATGATTCTTTCCTCAAACTATTGTTGGTCAGTAGGGGATCAAGTCCAGAAGTGGCCTTATAATTGGTAGGTCCTGCTTCAAGAAACTTTAGGTGTGTGAATCTCTGCATAAATCTTTTAGTAGGATCTAGACTAGGAAATCTTAAGGAATGGGAGCAAAAGAGGATGGTCTCTCATTAGATTTATGGGATGTTTGAGAATCTCTGTATCGGTCTTTTTCTTTTCAAGGAATTATGTATCAAATAAATGAAAAATTACATCCTCTTCGTGTGGCATCTGAAAATATAACAAGAGGAAAAGAAAATGGCAAATTGAACTGTAGGTCTCAAAGAGCTCACTTACTTTGCTAATCCAAATAGACTCATCTCACACCGAGAACTTCATGTAAGTGGAAGAATGACATCTAGATTATTCTTCATTAACCATGTGCTGGGATAGAAGGAATTAGATGATCCAAGGTAATTATTCCAAACCATGATCCTTGAGCAGTCCTGCAGTAAGGCTTCCATCTGGCTTTCATCTTCCACAAGCTGTTCAATAAATGTGCTCACCTACATATGCAAATCAATTAGGTTAGCAAATGAAGCCAAGACTGTTCAAGCTTTCTGATAAAGGCATCTCAGGATATTATAGTGGCTAAAGTGTGAATTTCTCTCCAATAAAAAGGGATTAAACATTCAAGGGCGCACTTGAATATGGTTTAAGTAAATTCGTCTCTATGATTGCCTTTGTGGATGGTGAAGCTTAGATTCATTCCATTAGGAATAAGAGGACACACCAATCATGTTATGAAGACCAGTCACATTTCCAAAAATACAAGTTCTTTTGAAAAATGAAAAAATGACTATTTTGGCTGCTTCACATAAATAGCAGCAATGGCAAATCATATTGCAACATGAAGTATTATTGTGGACTACAGGATAACCAAAGAAGAAGCAAGGCAGACTAACTTGGAAGTCATCGTTGACCGTGTCAAGTTGCCTAATAGGTTCAAGAGTGGGTCGGTGCCACCTCTTTGGATCCCATAGTATAGTGCTATTGAAAGCAAACCCAGACATTTCAGCATGGAATCTCCGGAATCTCCCATTTGATCCATTTATGTGCCATCCAGTTACTTGAGATCCATTACAGATGGGCCCCTCCAACATATTTTTGCTTCCATTCCCTGTTAGTTTGGCCACCATCCATGTTCCAAATCGCCTGCAGATCAGAATAGAAATTCATGGGTTGTCACAACAAAATGCACAAAGGTATATATATATATATATATACTTTTAATAAGCACATTTGTGAAAGAATAGAAAGAGGCCTATTTTATAATTGCAATAAAACCTAAACGATGATCTGGGATGATTCAAACAGACAAAATGTCTCACTAGTTTACATTTACAGCAGCACATAATTAGTAGTGTGGAACAAGTATAGACAAAGTTAAGCAATGCTAACTGAGTATATGACAGAAGTCAATCATTTTTAATTTCTTTACAGTTATATATATAGGGAAAGTACCCCCCAAAAAACAAAACTCATAGTTTTATTATTGGGACACATTAAACCCCCGACCTATGTATTCATGTGTGGGTGGGATTTGTTTGGGGTTTTTTTTGGCTACATTTATAAAAGTTCGAAGTTTAATGTGTTCCAATAATAAAACTATGAATGTTTTTTTTGGGAGAGGGGGGGGGGGGGGGGTGTGGGGATTACTTTCCCTTATATATATATAGGTCCATCCTTGGTGCTAGCAACTGCCTTCCACCAAAAGCGACAGGTCGTGGGTTCAAGTCCAAGAAACAACCTTTCCAAAAAAATTTGGGCTTAAGACTTCCTACCATGACCTCTCCCAAACCTCGCAAAAGTGGGAGCCTCTATGCACTGAGTACGTACAACCTTATATATATATAAGCTCTCGGTAGTAACTATTAAGTCGTGGAAAAGATGGTTACAATCAACTAAACCCAAGAAGTACAATCATCAGGAAAATTATTTAGACCAGGGGAGCCTTCGTGTGGAAGATTAATCTCAAAACGGGCCATGTAGCCTTCCCAATACTTCCTTGAACTAATACAACTTATAGAAGCTTTCTTCAGATGAAGCACAAAAATAAATAGTATTACTGGCAAAATGAAAGTTACTCAGTCACCAAAGAGTACCTTTGGAGAATAGAACTCCCAAGGAATAAATTAGGCACTTTCTATTCCATGTAAAACAGCCAGTGCCAATACTAAGAAAATACTATTTTTTTGGCTCAGAAATGATTCTTCAAAGAAAGGGAGAGAAGGAAACCAAGAATGGGATCATTGCTCTCCAGTAGAATCGAAATGGGTCATAAATGCTCACTTAGCCAACCCTTCCAAGACAACATTTACTTATTGTTTACCCAACTGGTGCTAGTCCAAGTTCTCATAATGATAAAACATGTATCTCTTTTCTCACTGCATTGAACCACATTCTAAATTCATTGTGTAGTATTTTGAACCATTAAGAATGACAAGCTTTATGAACATCCTTTAAATCTCAGGAGACTTTATAACTACAATGATTATATTAATCCACAACCTCCACATTCTGCTCCAAATTTTCTCATTCTTGTCTTAAAACTTGTATCCTGTATTGTCAATCTTCCTAGATTTTTCTTTCCATTCACTTCTCTAAATAAGGCCCATACATATAGCCTGAATGTTTTTTTTGTTCCATTAAATCACGGTGTTTATAAATTCCTTAAGAGCTGCTGTTAAACAGTCAGAAATTACCTGCTATTGGAGCTACTAGCTAAAATTGTAGTAGTGCAGAATCTAAATTTCATCCATTTAAGATGCAAAGGCATTTAAGCAAGGCATCTATACCACAAGGTATTGGAATGGTTACCAAAATACCTTCTTAGCAAACTTCGAAAGGCAAGCACAAGCATCCAATTACTTTCAAAAAATTACACGTCTTGCTCAATAACCGTAAATCATGGAAGGAATAAACTCCAACTAATGTTTATGGTTAAAGAGGACACTATGCCTACGTTCTGGGTAGATATTATGCTTTGATATAAGTTAATTACAGTTTTAAAAAGCTGGAAACCACATTTTAGAAACTTTTTGCTAAAGATAGGCATATAGCACATTGGGAAAGAGACAACCAACAATGAGTAGTCCTAGAAAATGTAGCAAATTATAACCATTTCAAGTGTTCTTCCCCCCAAGAACTTCCTATATGATGGCACTTAAATCTAACCTTTTTTTTTTTTTTTTCTCTTTCTAGGTTGCTCATAATTCGGCGGACAAAGCTACATTTGCATAAAAAAAGAAAGAAGTAAGAAATAACATACCTGATCTGCCTCATTTCCTCAAAAAGTTCAGCCAAGTAAAAATTAGCATCATCAGCAAAGTAAACAATTCCATCAAGACGGTGAGTTTCTATGTGTGACAGTGCCACATTTCTTTGATGAATGTATTTATCTTTTATGTCAGACAGATTTTTATTGCAAACAAGATGCCTGTACACAACCCCAGTTTTCCTCAAGATATCAGCCGTTTCTGCAGATTGGGAGGTCATCTCCACTACAATCCATAACAGAGGAGGTGGGACAAGCTTCAATGTATGAGCTAAACGTATCAGATAATAGGCTTGAAATGGCCGAGCATATGTTGGTGTCACTATTATCAAAAGCTTCCGGGACACCAAATTTGAATTTTTGTTGAGTAGCTGGCTATCAAATTTATCACCGTGTATCTCCTCCATCAGTTTCACTTCCTTCACTTCTGACTCTAACGTGGCATTATGCTTTATGTCCCCACTGTCTAATGGCTTCATGGTTCTGGTCACATTGTCATAAGACTGAAAATTCCCAACAGTAGATGTTACCTCAAATGAGAAAGCTTGATGCTTTGACATGAGATTCGTGGATAAATTCATTGAGGTAAAAGGGGTAAGTCCAATGAAAACCCCGACCATGAAACTAATCAAAAAATGGAAAAGAGACCTCCTCCAAAATTGCACCTTTGGTTTTGACCTCTCAAGAGGCCTTGAAGATCGTGACGAAAGTACACTAGGAACAAAACCTTGAGAGTACAATGAACCCAACAACGAAGATAACAATCCACCAGATGGTTGATAGGGCTGAGGAGATGATGAGGACTTGGACAAGGGAGAAGCAACTGAACACACTTCTCCATTACGTATAGTTCCAGGTCTAGGCACAGGAGACAATGCTCTTCTAATAGAAGCCATCAAGAGGAATCAAAATCAATCTTAATCACTTCAGACTAGTAGCTCTTAAAAGAGCTATCCAAAATCACAATAACCGCCCACTAAACATGATAAACATACAAAAGTCGAACCTCATTTTAACAGTTTGCTAGCTATGGATGTCACAATTCATCTTTAAATCTGTTGACCAAATTGAGATTGAGCCAGCTCAATTTTAAGAGTATAATAGTGAGATCCAGCTTCATTCAGCAAGCATTTCATAGGAGACATAAGTCCATTTAAACCTGCCAATTATCACAAGTGAGTGATATCCAAATTACTATTGAAACATCAATAGCGAGTCCAGATAACATACCACACAAAATTTCAACCCATTCCCCACTTCACAAAGACATCCTTAATTAAGCATATAAACACCAAAAACAGTTCAAAATGCAAACTCATGTCCCAATCTTACCAATGTCCTAAGAATATATGAAGTCCAAATTAAGTTCTTAATCTACTATGAACTTCCCAAATAAAATACATACAGAAAAATCAAACCAGAAAATAACCAAGATTTCAGCTTTAGACATGAAACAGTGAGATTTCAGACAGAAATGCAATAAAATACATACTGAAACGAAAAGGGTAACCATGTTACCTTTCAGTGACAAATGGGTCTTCGATCTTTCTGACCAAATGATACCAGAGAGAGAGAAAACCAGCAGTCTCCGCCTTGTACTAGTCACACTCTTGACTCTAAAGAGATAAACTTTTTGATGCTTCTTGGTCAAACAGAGAGCGTGCTGAGACTAGAAAGTGATTTGGAATCTGTATTAACAGTTTAACTGTTTAAGAGTAAAATGAGTGTCTTTGAGAGTTGAGACTAAAGAAGACAGCGATGCTTTCCTTTAGAGTTCAGACGTTCAGTTAGACAACTCTCTCCTCTCTCCCAAATAGAAAGATTCCGACACAAGAAAATATTTTCATTGCTTTGTGTGATCCTCCATACGTGATGCATTTTATGTAATTGGATCAAAAAAATGTACAACTCATACATGGCCCACATGTTTAATCCTGATGTTTTTCTATAATAGTATTAGTTTTTATTTTATGTTGTTTTATCTTTCATTACCAACAGTAAGAATGACAATGTTAATATTCTTCTAAAGTTAATATTTTTTATCGATATCATACCATTTGAAAACTATTTATTCGTTTATTTATATAAAAAAATAAAGTTATTTATCCATTTTATAAATAATAACTCATATAGTATTGAAATGAGAGGACATGCACAAGTTATTATTATTGTTATTATTTTTTTAGAATCAAGGCATGCATAAAACTATTTGACTAAATCAAAGCATATAATCTATTGCTAACACAATTCAGTACCAATCACAAGGAGACACATTAATTAGATGTAGAATTGAGTATGCCCTTAGACTTATTGTTGACGACAATAAGCTTCCCTTTAATAACTTTCCACATAGTCCTATTATGCCATAGAGATATAGATTCATCTTTCTATGGTAATATGGCAAGAGAATATTTGGAAAGTTATTTAATAGGCAATAAATGGTTGGTTACTTTTTTAGCCTTCTCCTAACATAGTTTTGTTTAGCACTATACTTTTTTATGTTTATTATCACATCAAATGTGTCTACAAATTTAGTCTTACCATTTTCCATAATAACAAGACAAGGGTAGGAAAAAGAGAATTTAATTTTTTTTTAAGCCCTTTTGTAGTTGTACTCTGATTATGTAATGTATTATAAACTTCGTTTAAAACAGTAATATTACTATTTTTGTATGTGTTCTAATAAGTATTATTGTTTAAAAAAAAAATTGTAATTGTGAATTTATATTGCAAGATTTATGTCTTTTAAAATCCTCTAAATTTTTTGTTTGTTTGTGGGGACTCTAAAACTAAAGTGAACTCAAGTACTAAAAATAGGGCCGGTTTGGTCTCTAATTTCAAACTCGCATTTTTACATTTTAAACAACATTACATACATTTTCACATATTTTTTCACCCATACGTATTTCAAAAAATTACAAAAATCTCATCTCAAATTACTCAACCAAACACCCCCACTTTGAGACTCTTTGGTAGTAGTACTTAAAAACATTTTCTGAATTTAAAATCAAAAAATGGTAGATCCCACACCATAAGCACAATATGCACCAATAAACTAGTCTTACTATTAGGCACTATTTTGATAGCAATAAAACTACAAACACTACATAAATTTATAATAATTTCATAACATTTCCAAATTAGCTTATCATCTCACACATAGACCTACTACAATTTGTACTTTAAATTTATAGTTTCTTCATGGTATATTTTTGTTTGAACATCTCATTAGCAAACATTAATAAGATACCTTAAAACTTTTAGGGATATTCATGTTGAGAGATTCATAGAAGTGGCTAGTATACTTCTACTAAAAAAAAAAAAAACTGCAATTAGAAGTCTTAAAATGGCTAACTTTTAAATAGGCAATTTTACGATCTTTCTCTAATTGATTTTGTTCCCAATAAATATAAAATTTGATAATTAAGATAGTTATTAATAGGCATTCATTGTGACTTGTTTGTATGTTGAACTATCTATTTAAATAAAATATACTTTTATAATATTTTAATGGATGATGTAAATACAGTAGGTTTTACAAAGAATTATTGTAGAATTTAAGCTCAATTAAAAATTTATAGATTAGAATAATGATATGAAAAATGAAGGCTTTCAAAAGTTAGAAACTTTTCTTTAACAGGGGAAGTTACTACCCCAATTTATTAAGCATGTCTGCATGACTTTGTGAGGCTGGGCTTGCTTCTTTTTTCTTTTTCTTTTTGTCCCTTATGTGTGGGCCTGTTTTTCAAGTGCTGGATTAAACTGCCTCACTAACAAATCAGGAGGAATCTTGATTAGAGTAGTGGGTCGAAACCTGGACCTAGTTGTGGTCCATACCATGGTTTTTTTTTTTTGAAAGGTCCATGCCATGGTTCAATAACAAATAAAACACCTGAAAAAATAACCAAAGTATTTTCTAAAAGAAAAATATCCAATATTTTTATATTAAATCATAAATAATTAGTTGTTATTAGTTTTAATTTAAACTTACCAATAAAATTATTTTTTACTCTATTAATAACAATCTACTTATAAAATTTATTGTATAAATATTGTAAAAATATTATAGACATAGCATTTCTAAAAACATTTTAGACTAAAAAAAAAACCTTACTTACGAATTCTTTTACTCTTCAATAGCAAATATTATTATTATTATTATTTATTTATTTACTTTATACTTTATTATATATAAGAAATATTCAAATTCTTTTGAACCGTTATTTTATTTTATTTTATTTTTTTAAGATAACACATTTTTTAAAATAAAAAATTAAGCAAAATATTACTACTCCACAAACAATAGTGGTTGACTTTGTTCAAACTTTTTTTTTTTGACTTTGTTCAAACTTCAAAGTGAGTTAAAACAATGTTATCGTCAGGAAGCGTAACACACTCAGGTTGCTGTTTAGAACCATGTCTCGTCTCGTTTACTCGTTATTCGTTAAAACTTATGCATAATAATATTAAGGATTTTATATTAATCTCTAAAAAGTAAAATATTAAAAATAATAATTAAAAAAAAAAAAAAAAAAAAACACGAGAAGCAAACCCAGTAGAACTCAGCTCACTTCTCTTTCTTCTCAGATCTGTCTTTTCTTTTCTTTTTTCTCTCTAAACACAGAGAGAGAGAGAGAGAGAGAGAGAGAGAGAGGCGATGGCCATGGCGATTAGGGTTTTTCTTCTTTCTCTATTGTTCCTATCATTCGCTGATCACAGCTTTTCGCTTTACGAAGATCAAGCTGGCCTCATGGACTGGTATAAATTTCTTATTGTCTTTCATTGATTTGTATGCAATTTTTTATTTCAAAACCAAATCATTTTTCTCTCATTCGTTTTTGTAAACCAAACTGAGCTTCGATTTCCTTTAGCTGATTGATTGTGTGTTTGAATATGGATTTTGATTGAAAATTAGGTTTCGTTTTTTATTAATTAAATTTAAATTTGAAATAATCGTGAATCACAGGCACCAACAGTACATAGGGAAAGTGAAGCACGCAGTGTTCCACACTCAAAAGACTGGGAAAAAGCGCGTTGTGGTGTCTACTGAAGAGAATGTCCTCGCTTCGCTTGATCTTCGCCACGGGCAGATTTGTACGTGGGGATTTTTAGTATTTGAAATCTTTGCCGAATTGGGTTTTGTTAGCTCCAATGATTTTACATTAGGAAACTTTCATTTTTATGGGATATGTTAATATATGCTCGGGTTTTGTGCAGTTTGGAGACGTGTTCTTGGGGCCAATGATGCCATCGATGGAGTTGATATTGTGCTGGGAAAATGTAATGATAACCCTTATTTTCAGCTCATTTATTTAAAACCATATGACTTGGTAATGCAATGTTAAGTTGTTACTTTGGTCGTCAAGAAATTTTGATTTGCATGCTATGAGGCTTGCTTTTAATGTTCTTCAGCAAATTCGTAACTTGGGTTTCTTTGTATAACGGGAATTATCTATATTAATATCTCTTCACCATTGAGCAATTGAGTTGACTACTTTTTTTGTTGTGTTCATCAGTATCTATTTCTGTCAATAAACATAAATTGCTATAGCAATGCCTTGATTTTAGTAAGTGTAGAAGCAACCACAAAAAAAAAAAAAAAAAGAAAAGAAAAAGTATGCTCAACGCCGTCTACTGTGCTTATACCATGTAGTTATGCATATTACTGGATTTGATTGCTAATTTTAAGAAAAGTTTATCATTTTATTGTGCTTTGAGTTTTTGCTCTTTCTATTATTTCTTTGTAAATTTGCTTCTTCCTTTTGGCATCACCTACCGGAGTCCTGATCGGACTACTTATATTGTTGATCAAATGCTTAGATATTCCATTTTAAAATTTTCAGATGTCATTACCCTTTCGTCAGAGGGAAGCATTTTACGTGCATGGAGCCTTCCGGATGGGCAGATGGTGTGGGAATCTTTTCTTCAGGGTTCAAAGCCCTCTAAATCACTATTGTCTGTACCGGTTAGTGAATGTCTTTGATGTTATTCTTAGTAATTTGTATGAAGCCTTTTACCTTTTTCTAAAACCTTTATCCAGTGAACATCTTTCTCATGTTGTCTATAAATTTCTCTTCATAGACCAGAATGTATGGAATTTCTTTGTCATTTTGCATCAAACTTATATTTCAGATAACAGTCCTTAATCCAATTATCAACATTTTTTCCCCAAATTAATATTCTTGGCTGCAAGTCATATATTGCTTTTTTTTTTTTTGGGGGGGGGGGGGGGGGGGCCTCCTCCTTTCTGTTAAAGCATATGGATTTTGCTCCTTTTTCATCAGCCAAACTGGCATCCTTCTGGAGTTTTTTTTTTTTGGTTCTCGCCAGCCTGCACTGGGTGGTTGGCAGACATGTTGAGGTTCTAGTAGACAATGCGCTATAAGATTTTTTTATTTATAATGAATATATATTTAATTAGTCTAGTATTGTGCAGATAAATTTGACAGTTGACAAGGACAATGTGATTCTTGTTTTCGGTAAGGGATGTCTTAATGCTGTTTCTAGCATTGATGGCGTGGTTCTCTGGAAGAAGGATTTTTCAGCTGAAAGGTTTAAAAATTTTAACTTCGATGTATCGAATGTTGTTTTTTCTTTTCAAACATCACCATTTCATTAATGTTGGCTTGGTTAACTTTTCTGCAGCATAGAGGTTCAACAGATTATTCAGCCTCTTGGAAATGATAAAATCTACGTTGTTGGTTTTGTTGGTTCTTCCCAGTTTGATGTTTATCAGATAAATGCTAAGAATGGAGAGTTGATCAAGCACACAAGTGCTGCCTTTCCTGATGGTTTTTTTGGGGAAGTATTATCAGTTTCAAGTGACATGCTTGTATCTTTGGATAGCACTAAGTCAATTTTAGTAACAATTAACTTTCAGAATGGAGCAATAAGCTTTAAAAAGACCCATATTTCAGACTTTGTTGAGGACCATTCTGGGATTGCAGACATATTACCTTCAAAGCTCTCAGGAGTTTTTGCCGTAAAGATCAATACACTTTTAGTATTCATAAGAGTGACAGCTGAAGGTGTTTTGGAGGTTGTCGACAAAATTAATAATGCAGCTGCTGTTAGTGATACTCTCTCATTTTCAGAGGGTCAACAAGCTTTTGCACTAGTTGAACATGTGGATGGTAAGGTTCTCCTCACATTGAAGTGTAGTCATGACTGGAATAATGATTTGCTCAAGGAGAGCGTTGAGGTGGGTCATCAGAGGGGGCTAGTGCACAAGGTTTTTATAAACAATTATATCCGCACAGACAGATCTTATGGGTTCAGGGCCTTGATTGTCATGGAAGATCATTCATTGTTGTTACTGCAACAAGGTGCAACTGTCTGGTCTAGGGAGGAAGGCTTAGCCTCGATTGTCGATGTAACAGTATCGGAACTACCTGTCGAAAAGGCAGGTGTATCGGTAGCGAAAGTGGAGCAGAACCTCTTCGAGTGGCTTAAGGTATGGATATTCTGTAAACACATAAAGTACATTTAGAAATGAGTTCAATGTTGAAAGGCATCAGATTTGTGCAAATTTCATGATTCAATGCCTGTATTCTTCTACTTTGTTTGGATTGTATGGAGGTGTGGTTTTATTTGCAAATATCTTTTTCCCTTCTCTTCTTTACTTTTTTGTTATATTTTGCACCAAGGATTTGGATAGAAAATGTTGATACATTTTGTTTGAAACCTCTACTGGAATGGTTCCCTTCTAACAACATGTTTTTGATATGATGTTTCTATTATTGAAGGGACACATCCTGAAACTTAAGGGCACTTTGATGCTTGCAAGCTCTGAGGATATAGCAGCCATACAAGGAATGAGATTGAAAAGTCTTGAGAAAAGCAAAATGACACGTGACCACAATGGTTTCCGGAAGCTGCTAATAGTTCTTACTAGAGCGGGAAAACTTTATGCCTTGCACACTGGAGATGGGCGGGTTGTCTGGTCTCTCTTACTGCCCTCTCTACGTAAATCAGGATCATGTGAACATCCAACTGGGCTTAGAATTTATCAGTGGCAAGTGCCCCATCATCACGCCATGGACGAGAATCCTTCTGTCCTTGTTGTTGGTCGGTGTGGACCAAATTCGGATGCATCTGCTGTTCTTTCTTTTGTTGATACTTACACAGGAAAGGAGCTTAACTCTTTAGGTCTTGTTCATTCTGTTGCACAAATTATTCCACTGCCATTTACGGATTCAACAGAACAGCGTCTTCATCTCCTTGTAGACACTGACAAGCATGCACATTTATACCCTAGAACTTCTGAGGCTATTGATATTTTCCAACGTGAGTTTTCAAACATATACTGGTACTCAGTTGAGGCTGATAATGGCATCATCAGAGGGCACGTTTTGAATAGAAATTGCATTGGTGAAGTAGTGGATGAATTCTGCTTTGACTCGAGGGAGTTGTGGTCAATTGTATTTCCATCTGAATCAGAAAAGATCATTGCAACTGTCACAAGAAAATTGAATGAGGTACCTTTTTCCCCGTCTGAATAATGTACTTGTTGATAGCTGTCAGTTCTTCTCTTTGTGTTTTATGATGGTAATGTTTTATGATGGTAATGCTTCACAACGAACTTCTAAGACATTCTTGCATTTTATTAATTGTGTGTACAAAACTTAATTTTTTTTATTAACTAGAGATACAAAATGTGTATTAATCAAATGCTTAACTGTAAAGCTTGCATAGAATCTTAATTTGAGTGATTATCCTATGAATTCCAATTTTTCCAAACTTTTTTTTTTCTTATGAATAATCTTCTGTTGTATTCTATGATGCATGGTACCCTTTTACTGTTGAGCTTCTACCATTCCCCAGTCATACTTATTTGTTTTAGATTTTTTTGATAGGTTGTTATTTTTGTTGCTTCAAATTCTGAGATACAATTGTAGTCTCATTGAGCATATAAAATGACAACAATGACAATTGTCACTTTATAATTTTGGTTTCTGGTGCATATGGGGTCTCATAGTGGCGTCATAACTTGAAGTGATTGATATCCATATTCTTTTGGTGTCAAACAGTTGTGAAATAAATAAATAATAAATGAGTTTTCCTAAAGAAATGTCATTAGTATGCCCAATGCTGTAAGCCTGTAACTAAAAAGATGGGTGATGCCGTGACGGTTCCTCTGGTTGGTTTTTGTGAGAGTTTACCCATGCTTTGTTGCTGCGCACACACACATAATGTTATAATAATATTTTTTATATTGCTTTCTCTAGGTGGTTCATACTCAAGCAAAGGTTGTAGCTGACCAAGATGTGACGTATAAATATATATCAAAAAATCTACTCTTTGTGGCAACTGCTACACCAAAAGCCAGTGGTGAAATTGGAACAGCCACCCCGGAGGAGGCATCATTGGTTGTATACCTCATTGATACTGTAACTGGTCGTATATTGCACCGGATGGCTCATTATGGTTCACAGGGTCCTGTTCATGCTGTAAGTTCTGTAAATTACATGTCCCTGTTGTGTTAATGAATGAAAGACATTCCCTCATGCATTTATGCATTTTGTAGGTTTTTAGTGAGAACTGGGTTGTTTACCACTACTTCAATCTTAGAGCACACCGATATGAGATGTCAGTTATTGAGATCTACGATCAGTCTCGGGCGGTATGCCAGTGAACTCAAATCCTTAATTTTCTGCTGTGTGTTTTCGTTTCATAAAATTTATATATAATTTTTTTTAAAAAAATTGAACAATGATTCACAGGACAACAAGGATGTCTGGAAGCTAGTTTTTGGAAAGCATAATCTTACTTCACCAATTTCCTTGTTTTCTCGGCCAGAGGTCATCGTAAAATCACAGTCTTACTATTTCACCCATTCTGTGAAAACAATAGCAGTGACATCAACGGCCAAGGGTATAACTTCAAAGCAACTTCTTATTGGTACAATTGGTGATCAGGTAGGTTAAAAATATTTGGACATCCTGAGTTGTTGTTGGTGGTGGGTTGTATTTATTTATTTATTAACTTAATGTCAGAATTACATTTGTTTTCTATTTGCTAGTATTTTTTTTTTTTTGGGGAAAAAAAGAAGGGGGGGGGGGGGTGGTTGTATGGAAATGCTTGAGATGGAGCTTGTTTTCTTTTATTATGTGCACTGAATGACAGTAAATTTTTTGCAGGTTTTGGCTCTTGATAAGCGTTATTTAGATCCTCGTCGATCTGTCAACCCTACACAAGCTGAGAGAGAAGAAGGCATTATACCTCTTACAGATTCTTTGCCAATCATTCCTCAGGTGGGTTGGCTATATATAACAATTATTAACATCTTATCATTACTGTTGTGATTTTTGTTTTATATAAAGGTTATTGTTGGCATTAGTACTACTGTTATTTCTAAAGATAGCATAAAATTTTGGTTGAGATATTGTTTTTGTTTGCAGTGTTATGTAGGAATACCTCAAGTTTTCAACAATAAGATGCAGTTTTGCAAACTTCTATCCTCTTACCATTTTCATTTAATAATCTTATAGTTTGGATATGCATGTGTTTTGTCTTTTTGGTAAGTAAATTTTGAATATGCATGTGTAAAGTTGACTATCAGCTGTGTTTTTGTGGGTTGGTTTTGCTTTTAGAGGTTCAACTATGTTACTAAAAATTACTTAACAAAAAGTTTCTTACTAAAAATTTCTGTTGGATCAAGAGTGTTGATCTTAGCTATGATCCTCTTTACAAGAATAATTGCACATATTCCTTTTTAATTTCTGGTATTTAAGAAAATTATACATTTTTTCTGCCTCATAAAATTCAATTTCTTTTTAATAAGGTGCTTTTTATTTGTTCATCCTTTGATTACATCAAATCAGTGATCCTGATTTGCATGTATACATTTGGACAAGTTTTGCATTATATCCTAACTTGAACCCGGCACATTTTATAGGCCAATTGAAACTGGCTGTTGGTCTGTTTGTTATATAGAATATTATTAAAAATAATTAAGAATTACTGATAGAATAGGTTTTGGTGAGGCAAGTGCAAAAGCTTTCTTTAATTCAAAATTTTCTAGAGAAGACAATAATAGTAATTTGTTTCTGTCAAGGTTGAGGGTCTTGTTCAGTTCATAATTCAACTGTTTAATACTTAGTAGACCATCGATTCTTGCTAGGCAGACAATTTTCTGAGTTCCTGGATCCTAGCAATATTGGACTTGTGGCCAAGAGCCTTGTAGCTCAATTGGTTGGCACTTCCTGCTTTTTCCAATGTAGACATCCAGGGTTCAAACCCTCCCATGGCCCCATCCCCAATCATCAATCTATCAAGAAAAGCAATATGGGACTTGTGAATACACGTGCATAATTAGTGCCAGATGTTATAGATCCAAGTTTGGAAAGAAGCAATTAAATTTTGCTAGATAGCGATGATCCATATGTGGCTTTGTGATAAGGTTCCATGCCATAGACTTGGTTCTAGTTTAAAGTCATTGGTTTTTCCTTTCAGGAGGTTGTATGGCTCCTTATCAAGGAGGTAGACCAAGAGATTTTTTATTTTATTTTATAAATCGATAGTTGTAATGGGAAAAGAGGATTTGAACTTGGGACGTCTTTGCTTAAAATACTAGGGGATGCCAGTTGAGCTACAAAGCTCTTGGCAACAGGTGCAGAGGGTATGGTTAGAACTTGAGACATGAGCTCTGAAATTTAACATCTTTTCCACTATAATTAGAAACATATTCACCTTATGGTTTGCAATTATGTGCATCTTTAATTCTTTGTATTTTACGGTGACTTTTAAATGAACCATTCCCATTCATACCTTGAGGCCTAGGTTCAGCATGAGTTCTATACTAGGATCAAGTGTGATTTAGCCAACTTGAGCGAGCTCCATCTTTAGAAACTTCAGCTACATGCTTCTGTTTTGGTGTTTATGGATAATTCTTTTATACTGATCTCAGCATTGTATGTACAGTCTTATGTGACGCATGCTCTTAAAGTGGAAAATCTCCGAGGCATTGTTACGGTACCAGCCAAGTTGGAGTCCACAACTCTTGCCTTTGCATATGGAGTGGATCTCTTTCTCACTCGAATGGCACCCTCAAGGACATATGATTCACTCACAGAAGATTTCAGCTATGCTTTGCTGCTGATCACAATTGTTGCCCTCATTGCAGCAATCTTTGTGACCTGGGTTTTGTCGGAGAGGAAAGAACTACAAGATAAGTGGAGGTGATTTCAACTCGTCATGTCCCTTTCCTAACAAATACTTTGTCCTTAAGCCACTTTTAGTTTTTACATTAGGTGAGGAGGTCAAGCCTTCCTTTAATGGCATTTTTGTTGTAAAATTCCATAAGGATTTTTTCGTTTTCAATTTTTGGGGATTTAGATAATTTGACTAAATTTAGTGCCTTCATGTTGTAAATCTAGAAATGCAGGAGGATAATTACATTATTCTGGAGGCAAGTTACATTATAAGTTATGACTTAAATGGTTTTTTGTCAATTGGAAATTAGCACTGACCAGTTTCCTCTACATGCGGGGCTTTGTTTAACATTTAATAAACTCCTGGCTAAAACACAGCGGGGACTCACTCAGATCCTTTAAACTTTAAAGAGTTCGGAGTAGTCAAAGTTGGAGCTGGATCTTCTTATCCTATTAATCTATGTCATGCAAACAATCTATGCGCTATCTGAATAATAAGAGTAAACAATTATTTGGGCTGAAAACTTGGAAATAGAATGATGTTAATTTGTAAGAATTGACTGATCTGAGTTTGTGCCAACCACGGCGGAGTTTGTAATTAAAACATCTCTTTGAATCCTACAATCATATCGTCAGCAAGCAAAGACCACAACCATGATTGAAGTCCACAAAGATAATTGCTTCTGAACCGTGTCAGACTTGGCTTTTAGTGTGAAGGTGATATGTGCAGCTTTATACCATTCAAGGCAGACCTCCCTTACCTGACAACAAAAAATGTAAAAAAAATATCAGCAAGAAAGGTGCCACGTCCTGCAGGTTCTGCAGTTGCAGTAGTGATCATTGTCCAACACTCCTATCCCTCTCCACCCAATTTTTACTTGCACCATCTTTCTAGTTTCTCTCTCAAATTCAGTTCACTTTATTCACAAGAGTGAGGACAGCTCTTCTCTTTAGTACCTTGGCACCATGAAAACTAATCAACCAAAGCTTAAGACCCAACTCTTCTCTTGTGGGTTTTTCCGCCATTGTACTCAAACTGTTGTCAGCCCAACAGGCAGTAGTACCCCTCACCCCTCAACTTTTCCTCTCTCACAATCTGACCCAATACTCCCATCACCACCGCCGCCACCGCCACAACAACTCGACACGCTTCCCCCGCCACCACCGCCACTTCACCGACCCTTGCAACCCGACTCCTCTTCATCATCCTCATCCTCCTCAACCTCCCAAAGCTTCACCCAGTGGAGGTTCCCACTCCCACATTCACCCATCCTTCCCAACCCGAATCAACCACACGGATTCGACCCGGTACCCGAACCCATTACCCATTATGGGCCACCACCTCCGCCCATTTCATCCACAGAACTCCAGGAACTGTTCCACGTAGCGGAGCTCCAACTCAGTACCGGGTCGGATCCGGACCAACTTGCGGCGCTACAACTCTTGGAGCGGTCGCTAGTCCCAAACCCGCCATCCGACCCGGAGTGCCCGCCCGAACTAATGCGCGGGGTAGTGAGGAATTTGAAAACCAAAGCTGGAGCAAAGCCCGCAACGAAGATACTGTTAGCGCTTTGCTTAGCGGAGGGGAACCGCCACGTGGCGGTGGAGGCGGGTGCGGTGGGAGCAGTGGTGGAGATAGCGGCGGAGCTGGACGACGCGGCGGCTGAGCGCGCGTTGGCGGCTTTAGAGCTGATGTGCACGGTGGCGGAGGGCGCGGCGGAGCTGAGAGCACACGCTCTGGCAGTGCCGGTGATGGTGGCGACGATGGGGAGAATGGCGGCGCGTGCAAAGGAGTACGCTATCAGTGTTCTGTCTGTGATGTACGGTGGAGGTGCGTTAGAGGATCAGGGGGCTCCGCCGGTAGAGGAGGTGGCGCGTGCGGTGGCGTTGGCATTGCAAGGGAATTGTAGTGCTAGGGGAAGGAGAAAGGGGGGCCAGCTGTTGAAAGTGCTTCAAGAACAACAAGATGAAGAAGAAAAAGATGAAGAAGGTGAAGGTGAAGGTGAAGAGAATGAGAACTGAGAATTGACTATTGAGCCTTTGATTTGTCTGTTGTGGTAGCTTGAACGTGGAGAGTATAGTCGAATTGGTCTAAGTGTTGGAGTAATTAGCCGGTAATCTCGGAGCAAATCTCGAGCATGAGAATAGTACTCATTCCTCTTACATGTATAACAGGGTCCACTTGTTAAATTCATGATAAAGTCTATTATGAATGTGGGAAGAAAGAACACAATTTTCCTATGTTGTATGCACACCATAATACCAACTAAATGTTAGTGTTGGAAAGTGATCGTGAATAGATTGTATCCTAGTTGTGTGATCCTAAATTCTGCCTTCCATAATTTTCATTTCCCACATGTGCCAACTTGTTTTAGGCTCATCTAAGTTGCAAATTATACCCTTATATTTGAGGTTGTTTTTATTTTTTATTTTCCTAGAATTTCATAATTTTGATGTGTTTTCCTTGAATGTTAGATATTGTTTGGATTTATTTTCTTCTGTCCATGTAGTGTGCCTAATTGTTTGTTAAATGTCATCTAAGGCGATTGCATGAGCTATCTAGGTCAATGAAATTATGACATGTTCTTCTCAAAAAAAAAAAAAAAAAAATAATAATAATAAACAATTATGACAAGTCATTTTAGTTATGCTGTATCAATTAAACATCTTAATTTTTAAGAAATAATTAAAAAAAATCTTTAAAAGATAAAAAAAATTATATAATAAAATGGCTAGAAAACAATAGCAATGATTTTTTTTTTTTTTTCCCTTTAAATTACTTTGGGGGCGTTAGGGTTTCAAAGATTGGTACATGGTGGTTTCAAAGATTGGTACATGGTAGGAGCGAGACTAGAGGATTAAAGTCTACTGGGATCATGAGGATTGTTGATTGAGATTGCCACTACAAAGGAGAGGCTTTGGGGGTTCATCGATTGTAGGAAAGTAAAAAAGAAAATAAAGTTGAATTTTTTGTTTTAATTACTAAAAAATGGGAAGAAAATTAAAAGAAAAAAAATAAAGGCAAAGGAAAATTTTGGTAAAAAGAGAAAAAGAAAAACATTTTTCAAAGTTGATGTAGCTTTTGTTGCCATCTAAGTGTTGACGTGTCTACTAAAACTTAGACACACATCATCTTTATTTAATCTTTTAATATTAGACATGCTGGCAATACAAAAAGTGTGCCATGTAAGTGTTTTTTGTGAATGAGTTGATGGTATAGACTAATTTGACAATAGATTTTAAAATAATATTAACTAAATTGACTGAGTAGAAAAAGTGAGAAACAAATCGAAAATGACATTTGATCAAAATAGTAATTTGCCAAACATAAAAAAGACAAATAATTAAAAAATTATTCAATGTTTTATGCATCCACATAGTCCAAGACAAGGGTCTTATTTTTAATTTGTACATTCGGCCTAAGTCCAAATATGCATCCTTATCTAATATTTCACCATATATATATATATATAGCAATAATATTAAAAGACACAAATCTACATGCTTTATTACCCTGTAGAGTCTTTAACGGACAATTTAATGAACTCAAAGATCACATCGCAACATCCAAATCAAAAAGGTTGAAATTACGCTAATACTGTATAACTTTGGTTGATATTACACTTTTTAAAACCTTTTTATTGAGATGAGTATTTTTTTTTTTTAAATAATTTATACTCTCCGTAAATATTAAAATAATGGAAGATTAAGAACTTTTTTTTTTTTTTTTGGAGAATCAAGATTAAGAACAATTTTACTATAAAAGATTCGAAATTTTGTTTGTTTGTTTGTGTTTTTTTATTTATTTTTTATATATATTATTATTTAGAAATTTACATAATATATGAATGGATTTATTACGAAACCATATCTTATCGACATAAAATTTAGTGCTAACTTAAATATATAAAGGACATGTGATGGAATCATCACAATATTAATTTGATTAGTGATATTGAAATCTGCAATCTCTTGCTCACCTTGCCAAACATTTGAATGAAGTTAATTTAGATACCGGTTTTATTATGGCATAAAAAAAGGGGGAAAAATAATGAGGGAGTTTTACTGCCCTAGCCCTACTCTCTCTCTCTCTCTCTCTCTCTTATATAATTCTACAAATAGTTAAAATAAAAGAACTTTTGATATATAGTTTTAGAATATTTAAGTGTGTCTAAGATTGAGATCAAGTGTAATACCTGATGCAATTGATAATTGATATGAATGGTTAAAATTTAAAGTTGTAAAAAGTAACTTTAAATCTCAACAGTTGAATATAAAAAATAAGTAAAAGCAAAAAAAAAATATATATATATATATATATATATTTTTTGTGAGAGGGTGGGGGGTTAATTGCCCGGTGTAATTACATCCGAATGTCTATATATGTTACGTACAAGTGAAGTAACTAGTTATCTGTGCATTTCCTTCCAAAACATTGCCGCCTCTAGCTTTTCAGCCGCATCTTAATCCCTTTACCTAACACAAAAACCTCCATTACACTTGTAGGCAAACAAAACCTTGATGTACACAGTACACCCCATTGGTGTAGCTCCATTGTGCTCCAAGTAACTACTTTGTTCACCTCCCTTCAAAGCATTGCCTTTATCTTTATCATCCCCATATTTAATCCCTTACCAAACACCAAAACCTCCATTAATACACTACAGCTAGGACAATCAAGACAAGATGTACACCACTTGGAACTGGTTCCTTGGTGTTCTTCACCTTGTCACATGGGGTTCAAGTTCAACCCTCCTAACCATCTATGCCATGCCACCACAATCTCCAGTTCAATGCAGCATAACTGGTGGCTGCACCCTCTACAATTCCTATGGTGTATGGGGAGACAGAAAGGATTGCCATGCCCCAAATGTCACATACCCAACAACCGAACAAGAGCTCCGGTCAGTCGTGGCCTATGCCAATCAAAATAAACTCAAGGTGAAAGTTGTGACCAAGTTTTCACATACCATACCAAAATTGGCCTGCCCCCCATCAAATTCCGAAGCATCATTACTTGTAAGTACTGAAAAATATAACTCTAACATAGTAGTTGACAAGGACAATTTGGTTGTCACGGTTGATGCCGGAGTAGGATTACGTGAACTGATTGATAAAGTGGAAGAAGCCGGACTGAGTTTAGTGGCGGCGCCGTATTGGGAGGGTGTGAGTGTGGGAGGACTTATTAGCACTGGGGCACATGGAAGCTCGTGGTGGGGAAAGGGAGGGGCTGTTCATGATTATGTTATTGGCCTTAGTCTTATTGTTCCTGCTAGACCATCTGAAGGATATGCCAAAATTATCAGATTAGAAGCACTAGATCCACTCCTTAATGCAGCTAAAGTATCATTGGGATTGTTGGGAGTTATCTCTAAGGTAAGAACCAATATACATCCTATTATTTGGATCTAGATCTGGATCTTATTCTGTGAAATATATTTTATTCTTATATATATTGGAGATAGTCCTCAAATTTAGATCCCATATATATCATGAAAATTCCTTTGGAGATTTTTTTTTAATGCGTGTGTGTATATATATATATATGTATGTATATGTATGTATGTATTTTTTTTCGTTGGAGCAAAGCTTGAAATAATTATCTATATGTCAAAATCACTGATATAGACATCGGTTATATCCTCTGAAAATAATAAAATTTTGGATCAAAATTTTATGGACACGGGTATAAATCCAACAACCAGTTGTACTCATGAAACGTGACCATGTCAGTGCTCATATATATATATATATATATATTTTTTTTTTCCCCTTTCATAAGAATTATACTAAGCAATGTGTTCATGCTGAACCCTACAATTTTTATTGAATCAAAATTTGATAATGATCAATAACAGGTGAAGCTCTCACTAGAGAGAGGATTCAAAAGAAGCGTAACCTATAATTTCACGAACGATGATCACTTAGATGACGTATTCATGAACCATGCAAAGAAGTATGAATTCGCAGATATAACTTGGTATCCATCAAAGAACACTGCAGTGTACAGATATGATGAAAGAGTTCCCTTAAACGTTTCAGGAAATGGGGTTTATGACTTCATTGGGTTTCAGTCCAATTTAATATTGATCTCCAAATCAATTAGAGCAACAGGTAATTTGATCACTCTTTTACTTCACAGTCTATTTCATGGTTTATATCATAAATTTTTGTGCGCATGTATACATGGTTGTACATAATAAAAATATAGGCTAAATTGTAAAAATGCAGAGAAAACATTTGAGAATACAAGGGACGTGAAAGGTAAATGCACTCTAGCAACTACTACTGTGGCTGCCAAGAAATTAGTGGGTAATGGGTTAAAGAATGGCCTAATCTTCACTGGTTATCCAGTAATAGGTCAACAGGGAAAAATGCAAACCTCAGGTTCATGTTTATATTCATCAAGCTCGTTTAGTACATGTGCTTGGGACCCAAGAATTAATGGGCTCTTCTTTTATGAGACAACAGCAATATTCCCAGCTCCAAAGTTTGGAGACTTTATCCGTGATGTGAAGAAATTGAGAGACCTAAACCCAGAGAATTTTTGTGGGGTGGATGTCTATAATGGATTTCTAGTACGTTTCATTAAGGCTTCTGGGGCATATCTTGGCCAATCTGAGGATTCTGTTGTGGTTGATTTCAATTATTATCGTGCTAGTGAGGCTTCAACACCAAGACTAAACCAAGATGTTTGGGAAGAAGTGGAGCAAATGGCATTCTTTAAGTATGGGGCTAAGCCACACTGGGCTAAAAATAGGAACCTAGCATTCTTGGACGTGCAGCACAAGTATCCAAATTTTAATAGGTTTATTGCTGCAAGAAAACAATTGGACCCTCAAAACATGTTTTCAAGTGAATGGTCAGATGAGATTCTATTTGGGAAGGAAGCTGTAAATAAAGGTGATGGGTGTGCCTTAGAGGGACAGTGCATATGTTCCGAAGACCGGCATTGCAGCCCAGAAAATGGATATTTCTGCAAACAAGGTCTTGTTTACAAAGAAGCTAGAGTTTGTAGGTATTCACAATCCTTAAGTGGTAATGAATATTTCTACGGAATTCGATATTAAACAATTTCATTTTTTGTAACCCCCTCCCCTCTCAATAAAATAAACTTTATCTGCACGTACGATTAATACGAAAAGCAAGTTTGATTTCTAGCACCTATTTTTGTGTCTCAATGGATCACTGATAACAAACCATTGTTCCATTAACAATCCAATCGAGAAGCTTCGAAAAAGAAATTAGTTCACTCATCACTGTAAATCACTAGCATTAAGGAAAAACAAAAATAACATAAAAAATGCCATATCTTGTCATGAGCAAGCTAATAGTTATCCACTAACAATTTTATAGCGCAAGCTTATTTTGCTCTGTTGGTGAATAAATCTATGGTTGCTGCTTCTGCTCATGCTAAAATTTGGTGATTTAGTCTTTAATTTCTATCTATATATTATCTTGATCGATCTGTAAACATTTAACATGTTTATAAATCTATGTCAATAGTAAACAAGGTTTAGGGACATCATATTACGTACGCTTCAGGTAACTTTTTCTTTTTTGGCTTTAAAGATTATTAGGGCTCTATATTATTATATCGCCGTCATATATAGATTGGTTTAAAAGTTTGATAAAGTAGTCTAAGCAACATAGGCGGCATCCATTATTATAAGTTAGATTCTCAATATGATCAGTATATAACCATATAAATAAAGATTCTGTAAAAGTAGCAAATTGGTGGCCTTCCTGGGGTCTAAATACTCCACTATCTTTAGGTTGAATCTCTAGCCTCCCAAAGCATGGGGAGAGTGGGAGACCATTTCAAATGTAAAATTTAGTCCATAAATTTTGCTTGCATGTTTTTTTTTTTTTGTCAGTATTTACAAGTAGTGATAATCGATCCACTGCACTGAAATATATTTTTAAAATATCTATTATATATAATTAGAATTGACTTCTTTGATTAATGTGCACTTTTTCATACTTTACCTTATTATATAATTAGTATGTTGCAGTTTGTAAGTCGAGTACTAAGTTTTGTTATGCAATGTACTTTTGTTGAGTTGGGTTCAAAATTACAAAAAATTGTAATTCTTTAAAATATTATACAACTCAATAACTTTTAATTACTAATAATTTGTTAATCAAGTTCACGATTCAATAATTTATCCTTTGTATGCTTCTCAATTAGGGTAATTTTTGTTTCAACTTGATATTGTTCACTATCCAATCTGAAAAATTAATTATTTAGTATATTTATAAAACATTAAAAAACTATAAATCTTTAATATTTTTTTGGATGAGGTGGTTGTTGATCTTCAATTATTTGGATATTTCGCAAATATGATGAGAATTTAGAAATTATGTAATTCAACAGAGGTTTATGTATATAAAGATTAAAAAGACCATATATAGTAATGAATTTAAAACTTGGAATATTAGTGAATTTGACATACTAACAACCAAACTTTGCAATTCAAGTTCTGAACACCCCTTTAATTTCCAAAAATTGGTCATTTCAAGAGTCTTTGATGATTACACTGGTATCCAAAATAATTAATGGTCATAAGGAGAAGAGAGAGAGAAAGGGAGAAGAGAAGTTGAGGAAGGAATGCTACAAGAGAAGAGATTGCAGGAGATATATATGGTAGTGCATTCTTCAAGTGAAATTCATGTTTTATAGACTTTTCAATTTTGAACTTTCTTCAATGTTTATTGTCTTGTTGACTATTTGATCTTAATTTTTTTTTTTATAGGATCTTAAAAAGTTATTATTTTGTCTTTGATTACTTTTAATTTTAGATTTCATTATTGCCTTTTCGAATCTCTTAAAAATTTTCTAAAATTTATGCACACCTTACTCTTTCTTTTGTTTCTTAAAAAAAAAAAAAAAACTTTCTTCTAATTTAAATGGAGCAACTCTCTTTCTTATATAGGATGAATCATGTATGTTTTGTTAGCTCTTGTTCTATTCATATATAACATTAAATGAAAGTAATGGATACAATTTAATATAATTTCACAAAAAATTAATAATTGACGTACAATAAGTAAAGAAACATTCACTTCTCTATATCTTGGGTCCAATCTTCACTTAAAAATATATAAACATTTAAGTGTTTGATTATGATTTTTTGTGTGTGTTAATTTTCAAAATATTTGGCACACTTCCAATTCCAAGCTCCAATCATATGTCATGAATTGGAGCGAGTTTCTTTCCTTTCTCATCTCTCATTTATGATTTACTAATGAGAAATCAAGTTATATATATGTATTATGATCGGTGGACACATGGGTTTCACTTTCAATTACTGCTTTATTGTCCCACGTCACCTCTGAAAGAAACATAAATATCAAGAGTCTCATCGGTCTTAAACTATCAAGATAAGCTTATAGAGTAAGTATTAGTAGTCACCACTCATAGATTTCAGTAAATCTTGATAGAATCAACTTTATATATATTATTATTTGACATTGCACCAATGCACCTAGAATTAAATAGAACAAAAAGAAAATTCTCTAAAACCCATAGGTTATTATTATTATTATTATTATTGGAATAATTGATAATTCGATAGTTATTTGTCATTCAATTGGCAAAATAAATAAATAAAAGAGAACTGGGTCAATAATTTTACAAAAACCCAATTTAACGAGGCCTCCGATAGAACCAAGAAAAACAGCCCAAAGGGTCAATTAACCAAGATGCTCTAAGATGAACATGGGAATTAAAAAAAAAAGCAAAACTTTATATTAAAAAAAAGAAAGGGTCAATCTTGGCCTAATTCTTAAGTACTCTGGAGACTGTTGATCCTTGTAAACTAGCCTCACTCCTCAACCCCACTTCTCATTACTTTGATGTTACGTATTGGAGCAATTAAGCAAACGTAACTCTTGCGGCACAGTAAAGGAACCAGAACCAACAGTACTGTCCATAACGCTGTACTTGTCAGCTCAATTTAGCCAGAAAAATCAGTGCCCCACCACCAGAAAACCCAGAGCACAGTATGGTGTACATGTGTGGTGGCACATATATAGATTAACTATTACAACTAGCAGCAAATTGGGTATAAGTAGTTGGAGCTAGCTGTCCCTTCCTGAACACTGACGACTCGATGGACCTGAAAAAACGTGTCATAAATTTGGTGACCCAAGTTTGATCCACCAAACTTCATGACGTTTTCGGGGTATTTATAGTTTGCCGGTGTTGGGTGGAACCATAGCATATATCTTGGTGCACGATGCTAGCTGGTTTATTAGGGTGGTTTCTGGAGGTAGCATATGAGGAAAGCAGGTTTTTTTTTTTTTTTTTTTTTTTTTTGGGTAATCTAGGAAAGCAGGTTAATTATTTGGAAGTGGCTAGCTAGTACGTACGTGGATATATCTATGGTCATGTAGGTGAAAAGGCCACGGGGTTAGAGAATAGTGAGTTTATGTTTAATCTTGTCATTCTTGTGCTTGCTTGATCAATGATCAATCTGGTTGTGTTGTCTAATGAAGCATGTTTCAATAACAGTTACAGCAGCATTTGAGCCGCCCGCAGGAGAGTCAGTAACTTTTCCTATTCTGATGAGGGTGGAAGAAACTAGCTAGCCATTTCTAGAGACAGTAACCTTTTTCATATACATATATATGACACATGGGTACCCTATAAATATAATAGGTCTTTCTTTAAAATTAAATATGCTTTCAATATATATAGTTCTACATACATTAAGAGTATATATTTATATTAAGGATAAATATTTATAAAACAACTTATCTTTTAATTATATTGATCATAATTAATATATTTTGAAGATCTTAAATCAATACTTTCTGTTTTCAAATAAATTATAGATTGCATAATACTCCTAATACATAAGTTAATTTTAGATCATTTAAGTAATAAATATAAATTTTCTGTGCCCAAATATATATAAGCCAACATAGAAGAGGGGAAAAAGCACAATAGTAAAAGCTTGAAGTAAAGCTATTTTTTTGGGTAATGGATGACAAAATAATAGAGGTCCCGAACTCTACAGGAAAACCTTAGCATCTTCTTTTGGCAAAAGGACAAGAACTCCGAATATCTTTACATCCTTACTTCTCTTTACTTCTTTGAATGCAAAATAAAAGAGGGCATTTGTTTTTAATAAAAAAAAAATGATGAACCTTTGTTAAAGACACTTATTATCTATTTTTAAACAATTTTGCTATATAAACATAACTTGTTCCACAATTTATTAAAATAAAAAATTGTGAACGGTAAACAATCATTTTTATATATATGAATTCATCATTGATATTATTTTATTTTTCATCACTATAACATGTCAGTAAGTTGTGAAATAAGTTGTTTAGCTAAACTTATCTAATAAAAAGCATATTCTTTAAAAGTGCTTTTTTTTTATATTATTATTAAGGTACACATTGTAATTTAAATGATTGTAGCAAAAAGTGAGAAATGACATGTTAATCATTTAAATGATGGTAGTATTTTTTTTTTTTTATATAATCTTGAGGGTCTTTTTGCAATCGACATATTTGTTAAATTTATTACAAGAAAGTATGGTGAATTGTGAAGAGGGTGGCATGTACACCTACTGACTTGAGGGTCATGTTATTATGAAGCGAAAGGTATCCTATATATGTACTATGTAGTAGAAGATATATACGTAATATTAACTCTCTATGTACGTGTGATTCATATTTATTGAGAGTGTGATATTGTACCTAATCATTGTACAAGATACCACTTGGTTATGAAGTGTTTCTCTCTAATTCAGCAAAAAAATGAAGTGTTTCTCTCTAGGTTATTAATAATAATTAAAGAGACAGAAGTGTCAATATGGGAGCAATTCAGCTGCAGCTGGAGAATCTGCTAGGGTATGGATATAGATTTTATCACAATTGGGTACTGAATGATAGGGATTGGAATTGATTGCTGAGGTTGTTTCTTACATGCATTAGGGAGGAAATTCAAAGAAAGCTAGCTATCTTTTACTGTGTTTGGTGTATGTTCTCCTTTCTAGCTTTTTGTGGTAGATCTGTAGGTTTGCGGTTTGCCCTTACAAAATCAATGCACCTGAATTAAAAAAAAAAGTGTCCCCACAAAAAACCAAAAGAAATGATTACTATTAAATATTCAATCTATTTGTATTTAACTAATATTGAAGTACGATTACAAGAGTTATTGAGTTCTTATACACAGAATGATGATGTGCTCGAGTATATTTTGGATTAGACCTTATTATATGGCTTTAGTTTCACATGGCTAAGTGTGCAGAGCTCGCTACCCAATAATGGAGATTGACTCTAAATTAACTTTGCCAACTTGACTGGTTATATATAATGGTTCGACCTTTTCTGCAGGTCCAGGTTTACAAAAACCAGAATGATCTGTGGGATAGTCAAGTATGTTGAATTGTTCTTTAATATCTTTTATTAACAAATGCAAATGAAAAGTCTGAGGTTTATATTTGTTTTCAAAAATCAATAGGTTGGTTTCAATTTCATGTATATTAAAAACATGAAGTTTTCAGATCACTATTTGGACGTATAAGCTTACATGGGACAGGAAACTACAGAACAGTCCGAAATTTTCAACCAAAATATGAGAGGCCATAGTTAGTAATATATTTAATTTACCATTTCAAGTAAATGAAGGAGAAGATATTGATTATATTCTCCTTCATTCACTTGGTTAAAAAGAAGAGGAAAATAACAAATATAGTTCTTTCTTGTCTCATATATATAATTTAAATGGTTCAAATGATTTGATTTTTGTTTTAAAATATAACACATATTTACATATTATATGATATCAAGATATACTCATCCGAATTATAAAAAAATCTTAACGGATCAAAGAAAATTCAGAATTATAATAAAAAGAAGAAGAAGAAGAAAGTGTTAGTGTTAATAATAAATAGTAGAACTTGAAACTAATTAAAAAGGGCAACTTTAATAATTTTATTATCACTCATATTAACAGACATTGGCAAATAAAAAATTGTATTGCCAATAAGAACATTAAAATTTGTCAATAGTTGAAGTTTATTTGTAAAATATAGTTTGGAAGATGTGCATTTTTATTTGTATGATAAACAAGAGTTTAGAAAAAATACAAACATACGTATAATATATATATATATATATATATATTAATTATGTGTGAGACTAAATAGCATACTTCCATATATATAGGAAAGATTAATCAAACCAAAGTTTTTTTTGTTATTATTTTTCCCTCTTCTAGTTAGTACTTCAAATGTTATTGCACAAAAGGGAGGATCCATCTCCATCTTCAGGTTCCGCTAGAACAAAAGCGAGGATATCTGAGATGGGGGGACGACTCCAACCTGATTACAAGAGAGAATCCATTTTGCTACCAAATGGGCAACAAAATTTAATTGTCTAACAAAGTACAAACATGGAAAAGTAAATAATCCAGAAAAGACTGATTCAAATCCAAGTTGAAATCATGGACAAAACAAACCTAAACGAAGAGAATGTGCAAAAAGGCAGACAAAAAAGCAACATGGTCCTATTACAGCATCTAGAGTGGGTTTTGATGTATCTTTTTCTTTTGAAAATTCATTTATTGAAAGGTGGTTAATGCATAGTTGTAACTTGTAAGTTGTAACTAAAAAAAATTCAAAGTGAGGTTTTTATAAAAAGTATACATAAATAAATAAACTAAAAAATTAAAAGATAAAGATCTTCTAAAACTACAGACACTTAACAAGCCAAATTGCTGTAATCAGAAATATAAAATATAATAATAAATATATTAATTCATGTCTTTATGACCAAACCGGTTTGACTTTGGAAGTTTTAATATGTCTTTTGAAAAAAAAAATGCACGCAATTATATAGCTCCATATAGTTCTTGAGAACCAATTTATTTTATTCTCTCTTATGTATATTTCCTTTATCTTATTCCCTTCAGGCACTTTTGGACTTCCCGTGCAAATAGAATCTGTGGAGTGAAATTTCAAAGCATTTGAAGAGAAAAGTTAAGGGATGGTGCCAATGTTTATCTTCTCATTTTTTTTTTCTTTGAATTCTTTCCTGAACAGAAGTGGCCACACACACTACCAGCGATGGGACAATTTTAAAATGTTCAATTCATATTTTTTACCTTTTCTTTCCTGAACAAAAGTGGCCGCCACTACCGGCTTAGACAATTTTAAAATTCTCATATTAAAACATGTACAAACTTGTTTGAAAGCATAACAACAAGGGAAAAAAGAAGTCTGCCGTATTAAATTTAATTTGAACCCAATTGAACTCTTTATGAGATGAATCTTGTACAGTCTTTTTGGATAAATCGGATGAATCTTGTATAGTAACCGTGCTAAGTTCATTAACCGTCTGAAAATTTGAGAGAATATCAATAATTAATTTTTATTTTTTTATAATTTGACAATTAGGAGAGAAAAAATTTGAACTATAAATATTTTTGTTGAAAACATTAGGAAATATCAATTGAGGTACAAGATTTTTAACAATGTAGCAATTGTCTATCCCTTAGTAAATGGAATATTAATTTTTGAAATGGTTACCTAAATTAGGGCAATGTGTAAATGTCCATCCAATATTGACTTTTAGTAACTGCAAACACCATAATAATGGCAATAAAGCAAACAATAGCAACCACAATATCACTGCTATATACGGTCTAATTATATTGCAATTACACTTTGTCACAACTTATACGTGTCAACTTATAATTGAATTACATCAATTATACATAAATCTACCATTGGTATTCGGTAAAAACTAATCCAATCACCACTTAATATACATGCAAGAGTTGATGAAAAGTGTGTGTCCGTAGACAAGGTAATAGCAAAGTCAAAACCTTGGTAGTCTTGGTTTCAGTGGCTACTCAAGCAGAAAGTATAGGATCAAATTGGGTCTTTTTCTCGTGTCAGCAAACTAGGAAAATAGGTAAAGCATATGCTATATTTTTTTACCAGTTAAACTCTATTCCACAGAAATCTCAAGTATGAACAAAATTGATATCAAATAAAATGATCATATATCCATTAAAATTGTACTTTTCTTATCACAAAACTATCTTCAAACACAGTATGCTGACAGTTGAAAAGAGCTAAATATACAAGTTTCAGTAAACATAGAAGAATCACATAAAAGTATACACAAGACAATCTTGTTTGTGATATCTTATGAAGTCGTATTCCCAACTCACTCCAATAAAAGCAACACATTCTCTTTCAACTTAGTTTTTGCGCTATATAAATTACAACAGAAAGTAATAACAACACAACAAGAACTTATTGATGAGTGATGACACCCCCTTGGGGTTATCCTGATACATGCATCCACGTACTACACTATCTAATGCCCTGTTCTTTGTTTCCAATACTACTTCTTGGTCATTGACAGGGCATGGGTTGAAACAAAAATGCATATGAGCCCTTCCTAAATCTAAAAGGGCGATTTTGATGATTATACATAACCTTGTGACTATGAAACCAGCATAAAACATCTGATACAGTGATGAACTTGCAGAGAATATGGGTATATGTACGTATATACAGGCCTTAACTTGCACCAGCATGGATTTTGCAGCTCTGATTTGGACATAGAAAATGCCAAAGACAACCTTAAGTCAAAGTATCAGAGTTCCTAAATCAAAACTCTCAACTGCTACAAAAAGCATGAGTGGCATTTGCAGTCTGATCCTCAAAAGATATTCTCAATTTGCAGCAGCTGGCAGGAAATTTAAGACTTCACCTGCTGGAATTTAAATATTAGAAAGTAAAAAAGAAACTGCGATCAATAATGTTTAGACAAACTATTTACTGAAGAGAAATATATAATAAGAGGTTCTGAAGTATTACTACCAGTATGAATTTCAGAACTGTCACAGAATTCAATGTTGTACACGTTCTTTGATAGTAGTCTGCTTGGGATTCCTATGTCTCTTGCGTCCAACCAAATTACATACAGAATGCCTGCTTTGAGGAGTCACCTTTTCAAATTTTAGGTCCTCACCTCTAATCATGTATCGATTTCCTGGCACTGGTTTGCTAAAATCAGCTGGATTTTGATTGATACCGCAAAATTCAGACCTTTTTGGATGTTGGGTTGAATTTTCCATCCCATGATATTGCTTGGTAAAAACTGTAGAATCAGATGCACCAAGGACTCTTTTCTGCACACTAGCAACAGGAATAGCTCCAAGATCTGTGCCTAAACTAGCATTGGGAAATACCAAATTTTCTGGCCTACGACCTCTGCTCTGTGTGGGTGATTTAGAAAATTTTCTTTTGTCTTTGTTTTGAGTCTTCAAGGCAACTTGACCTGTAAAATTAGTAGCCCTTTGGAAACCCTTATCATTCTGAAATGAAGTAGATGCACCAACTGTTGGAGTGCAATGAAAACAACCATGGGACTTCTCTGAAAAGTGATTTTTACTGCAATAGTCAGATGATGCGTGTTTTATGGAATCCATGGTCTTATATGCACCAATCTCAATTCTGGGAAACTCCTTAGAATTATGATCAAGAGGAAAGGAAGGTCTCTTTGGGAACTTTGATGTTCCACCCATGTTGAAGGTAGGACCTGATCGCATCCCTGCATCCATGAGGCTGAGCAAATGCATGGCTGGTATGGTTTCATTAGAATATATATCTAACGACCCCATCAAATTCTGGGGAAGCCCAATTCCATTGTGTTTGCAAGCTAACGGGTACTCTGCATTATTCCTGCCAAAAGTTTCAGAACCAAAGCTCATATTGTGCTCAAGGCTGGGAGCATTTAGATTCAAAAACTTCAGATCATGATCACTTTTCAATGTTTTCATATTCCCCTTATGCAGTGAACTGGGAAACTGTGAAAGCATATCTATGTTAGTAGACTGAGCTACACCCTTCTGAGGCAAGTTATATCCAAAGGGAATTTGATTAGGAATCATGGGTGGCCAAAGATGAACTGCTGCTTCAGTCTGTTTTGGAGCTGTCTGCTGTTGTGTGTTACATCCTCCCAAGGCTTGCAAAGTAGCATGAGAAGGCCCATGCCCCACTATACCTCCATTCCATTTGCAATTCTGACCACGACTATGTGTGCTAGAACTGGTAGCAGAAAATTGGACTCCACTGGATTGGTTCTTTTGGGACTGAGCAAAATTCCTAAACTCTTTAGGGTTCTGAAATTGATCCAGGTGGCTCACATTCAAGTGGTTTCTATCAATAGGAGAAAAGTAATCAACTGCCTTTCGTTTGGGGGGTCCCACATTTTTGTCTGTTGTGATTACACCATTCCTCACATTTCTAGCCTGTGATATTCGCTTGTGAGTAAGTTCCTCCTGTAACCTCAACTCCCCATTGCCATATGTATTAGCAGAATCCATCATCTGACCATTTCCTGTATTATTGGTTGTTTCTAACAGGCGTTTCTTATTGTCAGCATCATGAAGACACCTCTCATATTGATTTTTTGCCATGAGTTCAACAATTTCCATGGGTATGTCATCTAAAGTTCCCTGCTCAGACACCTTGTCAGCTTTTTTGTCACTATGTTTCTTATCAACTGCTGAATGTTCCTGAGCTTTACTAGTTTTGGAAATGTTGCTTGCACCAGAATAACCCTGTAAAAAGAAAAATTATTTTCTCCAAACAAGGTATACTCTGAAGCACTTCATCATATCATTTATAGACACAAAGATGAACAGAAAGACCAGAAACTTGAGAAGCATTTCTGAGAAAAACCATGCGAACCACATAATTAGGAGATTTATAGGCCATTTACAGGAAAAAATTATTGCATAAAATGATCCTATATATAACCAAAAACATTGCTATATATGCCATATCATGTACTCTAGAAGAGCATGGGTAACCATCTATGTGTGCATAAATTAGCTTATGAAGGCTTGGATATGGAAATATTATATGTGTGTGTGTGTATCTGCAGACAACCAAAACATGCAAAGTCTTAAAAGATGTATGGACTGATCTACATGCTAATTTATAAATGGAAAAATTGAGGTTGGCACTCAGCTAACAAATTTAAATACCTCCACTACAACATATAAGATCCAAACTCAACCAAGGTAATGACAATTAGAACAGAACACAAAATATTGATGCTCTCTCTTTATGATTAGTTAAGTATGAAACTCATAGGAGTTTCCAATTAGGTGAATTTCCTTCACTTCACAGGGAAAAGAAAAAGGGAAAAAATATTTTCCTAACATATAATGTGGTATAAAATATCTTTGTTACTAATTAGTAATTATGTATGATTACAAAGACAATGAGCAAATACACTTCCAAACAGACACCACTATTAGAATTTATACTCATTTCTTCTTTATTTATGGTCTACCCCATTTTCAACTTCTTGAGGTGAAGTATATGTAGCAGGCCTACTTCAACTACCCAAATGGTTTTTTTAAGTTCTTGAGGCAAGGAAAAAAGTTGGTCCCTGCTCGAGAATGAGAGCTGAAAACTCTTCATTGACTGAGTTGCTGAGTTTAGTCCAGTAAGGTTCTATTGAATTAAGCTAGAGATGGCTCAATCATTGAATGGAAGAGAACGGCTGCAACAGCTGAGAAAGTTTCTTTTGATAGATAGACGGTTAGAGGGAAAAGGGGTTGGTTTGACAATGCTTGAGATCAATTTGATGGGCCTTCACTCATGGAAAGACTGGCCCCAATAGCAAACTAAGCTCTTTACATTGCATTTAAATAATGCCATACTCAAGTCAGGATTCTTGATTTTCTTTTTCTAAATGTTCATAGGAGGTAAAAAGAACATCTTCTGACTCAAGAAGCCTAAACTAATTATTAGCGCAAAACTCCCAAACAATGGCGACCCAATTGCAGCTCCAAACGACTCAACCAGAGAAATGAATTGTACGAATAAAAGGGAGAGATAATTATGTGTACACACACACACCAACATCACAGCAAAAACCCACCCACATTGTAATCTATATATACATTCATGTAAACATTGTAATGAAACAATCCTAATAGTGAGAAGAAAGAAAGACTTGTACCATTTGCTGAATTTGAGAACATCCCCCAGCCTCAACCCCATAGGTGCAGTTATGCTCATTCAGGAATGGTATTCTAAAAGTGGTTATCTTGCTCTTGACTTCACAATTTACTCCTTTTCCAGAAAAGGCATCTGTAGGAGATTTAGAAGGAACACTTGACTCTCCAACACTGTTAATATCCATATGTTTCCTCAAAACCTGATCTACTCTTGGAGTGCCTTCTTGCCAAGGCGACAAGATTGGTTGCCCACCTTCAACCCGACGAATAAGTTCTGTGTCATATCTTGGTACATCCAAAAAGCTATTAAGTGAAAGATGTAGCCCTTTTTCAGTGGATGAATCTTGCAGAGATTGAAATGGAGTAATAGATCCAGTTTGCATAATATCTATATTTTTCTGTGTAAATGGATTATTTCTGAGCATGCTGTCAGTCAAAGGAAAAAGAGCAGCTTCACCTCCATCCACTTGTGGGTTCTTGTTTTTCTTCTTGCACATTTTAGGCTTCTTTTCTGTTCTTAGAGCAAAAGGAAAAGTGTCCATTTCTCCGCCTGCAAATGCATCATGGGCTAATCTGAAAGAAACAGTATCAACAGCATTGCTCTTACTTGTATTTCCAATTTTATCCTGAATTCCTTTTTGCACATTTGCTTGGGGCAGTGCTAATGACAAATCAGCACCAACATCTTGCATCTTCTTATTCTTCTTCTTGCCTACAGTCGGATTTCGATCAGTTTTTAAACCTATTTCAGCAAATGCATCCTCAGATTCATTACCCACAATTGCATCAGTTGTCTCTGCATCTCCCTTCCATGTCTGAGCTTTTTTATTCAAATTATTTGAAGAGGTTATTTCTGGAGGTCTCCACTCTTCATCCTGAGCCAACTTCCTTTTCCTATTCTGAATCACAGCCCTTTTAACATTTCCTTGGATTGCCACATGTCCTTGGGGAACGGAAAGTGTATCTAACCCTCCAGATGCATTGGGGATTCCATTGGATGGAGGATTATCTGTCTCAATGTGATCACTCTTTGCATCACTATTTTTACCCAACAATTCAGTCAGCAGACGCACCTTTGGAAATTTTCTACGGAGCAAACCACTTGACTTATCTAGATGATGGTCCAAAAGATCATCACCAACCATAATATCAGCATTTTCAGATGCTTCATAATCACACTCATCTAATTCCAAAGAAGGGTTTCCGGTTGTATGACTATTGACAGCATTAGGTGCCTCATCAACCATACTGCCAAACCCAACAATCTGACAAGCTTTTGTTAGCTCTATGTGTTGATCAACTGGAGAAGTTTGTGTTCCAGTCTGACAATGTTCAGCAGAATCATTAACTATGCATTTGAGATTCCTATCAGCAAGCTCAATGTCAGCGACTACATGACTCCCACAGCCTGGCTCATAAAATTCAATAGATCCATTGCATTTTGACTTTGGAGCCACTGTTTCAGAAAGAAGCATTATTGTTGTGATAAATATGTAAATTTAAATATTTACTGCATGGTTTGCAATTCATTGTAAAATTACCTGCTTCATTTGCATTGCTTCTTTGTATCATTCTTGAATTAACTTCTGGTGCAGCACTTGTTAATTTGGGAATTTCCTTATTGACATTATCTTCTGTACCAATGTCATTCCCTGGAAAAAAACATAGTAAATGAGCCAAACACTAAATAGTATATAAACTTCAATAGAACTGAGCTGGATTGATGTGTACCAATAAAAGTGTTGTTTGCAAGTTCAACTTTCTTTTCTTTCTTATCACTACATAATAAAAGATGGTTGTCATTGCTCAATTTGGTAGAAGTATTGGCATCAACCGATCTTCCATCAGGTACTAGCTTGGGAGCTTGCTGGAAACCTGGGAGAAGCACAGCAGCACTGCCCAGGGATGATACATGGGAACAAGTGCTATTGGATCTACATTTAGTACTACAACAATTCAAGACTGTTCCATCATCTTTTGCAGCACCTTTACTAGCAACCTCACGTAGACAATTTTGGCAACGCCACCATCTGAATTTTGGAACATCTAAAGGGGGAAGAAAAGATGTTTGCTCCTCAGACTCAGTCTGGTCACCCTCTAAAGAAAATGGATAACATCTCTTCCAATCTTTTTTGTGAATCTCAGCAACATACCCACTACATCCAAATGCATGAATTTTATAAGGAAAACTTGTAAAGAAAATCCAGAAGCCAACCTTTACCACACTTTTTTTTTAATGTGTGTGTGTGTATATTATAATCATTCACTACATATAACAAATAGGATACATATGATAACCCCCCCCCCCCCCCCCCAAACAAAACCCAAAAAAAAAAAAAAGACTTTAGATTTTTTTCAAATATCATTTCTGTAGGACTAGCAACTTAGTAGTCTGTCAATCAAGTTCCTGATGATACTCCATGCCACTAATTAAGATAAAAAATTCATTTATTTTTCTCTCCAAGAAATGATAACATAGTTCAATTGAGATGACAATTACAAGACCTACATAATTCTCAAATCTGGTTCTCATAAACTGCATATTGAAGCTTGAGATAGCCATTGATAAGTTCTTTAAAGAGCTAAAAGAAAAGTGAGTTTAACATTCTATATGAGCAAGGAAGCAACACTTCAGTAGCATAACAACCATGCCAACCACATGATTCTTGTAAGAAAAAATACCACCCCCCCCCCCCCAAAAAAAAAACAAAAAAAACCAACAACTCACCACACATACAATTACAATAGAACTGGTATTGAATCATTGCCACATATCTGTAAAATTAAAACAAATCTGAAAGACTATTACATGATTAGGGAGAAGGCTTACCGTATAGAAAAATGCTCGCACTTTCCTGCATCACTCTTATCCTTAGCACTAACAAGATCTATAGATATCGAGTCAATCTGAATAAACGGCCCATCTGACTTGGAGACAGTATTAACATTGCTCTTACAATGATTCTCCTCCACCACAATACTCCTCTCCATGTTAGCAAATAATACCACAGCATGCAAATACACAATTTCCTACACCCCCTAAAAAAAAGTAACTCAGCAGCATCATTATCACATGCTAAAATTACAATTTATTGGTAATAAAAGCAATAGACTTGAACACAATTTAAATTTCCATAGTCATTCACAATATCTTAAGCAAAGTCCCAAAGAAACGTGCTAGGGTTTAGCACACCCACAAAGAGATCAAAAGTGAAGACAAAAATTTTATTGTTAAAATTGTTATAGAATGCTTGAGAAGGTAAATAAACTCTATATAAAGTCATTTCACACATAAGATAACAACCCTCAAACAATATACAAGTACATAAAGTATTTGGGTAATAAATTTAAAACCCTAGTTTTCCATAAAATAACAAACATAAAGATGTTTGCAGCCTCTAATTCCATTCTCAAACAATCCAACAAATCAAGTATCTAAACCAATCCACACAAGGTTCAAAGCAAACCATAAATCAATACCCATATAAATAAAAAAGCACACATTAGGGTTTTATCCTTATAAAACTTAGATATATCCCCACACATTGAGAAAAAGTTGAGTCAATGTCCCAATATATATATAACACTAATTAACACAAACCCACCTCTAGTTTCTCAAATCAAATAACAAAAGCATGAACTTAATTAAACTCAAAAATAAAACTATATAGTATTTAATTGCTCACCAATTCAAAAGCCACTGAATAGTTATAACAACTTGTTGTACAAAAAATCAATCAAAATAACACATGAAAATAGTACAAAAGCGTTCAAATTCATCCCCAAAACAAAACCCAGATAGGAAAACACAAAGTAAAGGCTGGACTTGACGTACTAAACGCAGTGAAATGACCTAAATATCTTAAAGAACCCAACTTGGCGTTACCCAAAAAAAATAAAAAATAAAAAACTGAGAGCGATCAACAGCGAGCCAAACAAGGACCAGGAAACCAAAATCAGCAGAAAGTAATTGAAGCATCAAAATTCACCTTGTGAACTCAATCGACGAGTGCCCAGGGACGATGTCGTATTGTTTTAGCTCCGATTCTCCACGGCGAGTCGAGGAAATGATACTAAAAGAGAGAGAAGTTGGAGGAGATAACGAGTGGCTCAGCTGTGAGATGGGATTCGAAGCCTCGCTGAGTACAATTTGAGTGCGAACTTTGGAGAAACCCTAGAGAGAGAAAGAGTGAGAGAGAGGTTTTCGATTCTTCAGAGAGAGAGAGAGAGAGTGTGTGTGAGTTTTTATCTATTGCCCTTGAAATGAGGTTTTGTTATATTAAAAATCATCAATGGCATATGCTATATATTATAGACCATGTCATAGGGATACACATACATAAACAAAAAGTAAATATAGGGAGGAGAGAGACAGAGATAGTGTAAGAGAGAGAGATGGGTTGGCCAATAGGAGAGGGCCAAGTGGCAGGAAGGTGCGGTTCTTATCACAAACCATTATGGTGTGTGTGAGACAGACAGGAAAGGAAACCCTAGAGTATAACAGTAAAAAAAACTACTTAAATTACTATGGAAAAATATTCTAGTTAATGTGCCTTCCATATGCACACACGATGTCTATAATTTTACTCGTGTTGTCCATATATTTTAGTAGGAATTTATTTGGATCTAATGATTCTATGCATTAGATTCGTTGGAATGTATAATGTGTTAAACATCTATTACATGTTCAAATTTTAATAAATTCAATACCCAAGAATACTGGATCCAATTTTTCCCTCCAATTCTTGCTCTCTAAAATATGGTCACATTTAACATTCAGAATGGACGATATGTAAAAACGAGGTATATTAATGAATATGGAATAATAAGTATTTATTTGAGAATAACTTATATAATTTTTTGGTGAAAATTTGTTGCAGAATAAAAAGTATAAATAAAATAATATAAGTAGGAAACTCTCCAAAGACCCTCTCGTAAACAATAAGAAAAAGAAAATTACAGAGGTGGCTTATAATGAAGATTGAAACGCACATCAATTACTATATTAATAAATTAATATAAAAAAATGAAAAGAATAAGGTAAGTACAAAACTTAAGTACCAGTCATTGTACTGTTGTGTTCCTTGCTCTTCGCGTTGTTTACACGCTCTGTTAGGCCGACGGTCATTTTTTTATTTGTGCCTGTCGTGTCAAGTAGGGCTAAAGATGCTCATGCCTTTGCACATAAACGGCTCCTGATTGGAGCGTGTATTACACGTACTACTTCAGAGGGTGGTAGTTGATAGCGAAGTTTGAAACCCTAGGTTCCTCTTGTGAGTAATGAGGATGGAATGGTATCTAACCCTAGCACTTTAGAAAATATTTAACCCTAACGCTGTGAAATGTGAACAGTAAATTGAGGTATAAGAATTAAGGGGTTAACTATTTATTTGCACAAAGCAATTTTTTAGTTGCACCCAATGAAGGTTTAAAATAATAATTCCCTTTCTTCCTCATATTATTATTTTATTTTATTTTCCATTACCATTGTTAAGGTTGTGTGAGAATTACCTAGCTATTACCATGGGGGAAAAACCAGTATGTGTGTTTTTTTTTAGTCAGGCACAGTAGCCTTGTGTACAGTTATATATATGGGAGTGCCAGTTCAGATTACTTTGGACTTTGTACAAAACCAAGGAGGATATGCAAATCCATATATGGGTTTCCTTTTACCAAAATGTCATTGTTTTCCTTTTCAGCCAAAAAAACAATGATACTAACATGTGGGGGGAAATTATTTTACTTGAAAATATAATAGAAATGAAAAATGGTTGTATAATTAATGTTAGTTTTTAGTACAAACTCTATAATTTGTAGAATTGTTGCTTATAATATATGGTAAAAGTAATGATATATATCCAAACAAATAGTAATTTACACAATGTACACATGTCGTGACATATATATTTTTTCCCTAGAGCAAAAATGGCCACAAAAAGCACACCCCACTGTCAATTTAAGTAGATTAAATGGATACAACAAAATCTACCTTTTGCTGTATAAAACAAAAGCCATTCCAGCTTATAATTAAGTGAAAGCCTAGAAAGTTTTACTTGGGTCTCTCATCTTCTCTAAGAGCTACTTTTACTTTACATTACTACATCCGTGGGTCACTGAGTCACTGACCCAATGAGATATTTGTTGATTTTTCTTTGTTTTTTTTTTCGGAGAGCAGTGATCTGTGTTGAATTTCATAATGAAATGAGACACATATCTTAAAATTGAAAGGGTACCTCACTCTTCCTGTGGAGCTAGAGGGCCCCTTTGATATTTTTCTCTGTCATTGCGCATTCTAGGTCCAAAAGATCCCATCAAATTCAAAGAAATGTTAAGTAGTTAGGGAATTTTCTTCCATGATCCTAGATCCTTGTCGCCTCTGGAAATTTTCTAAAGTTGATGTTTACAATTATCTGTACACGAAAAGGAGGGTCGATGTTACCATCATGACTAGCTAGGCAAAAATATTTGAAAAGTATAATTGGAGAATAAATTTGGAGAAAGGAGAATTTAGTTTATTTTATCCAAGAAGTTAGTGTGTAATTAACGATGATTTATGTGTGATGCATGCCTTAATACGTGTTTTTTATAATGATGTATCTTCATTTCAGATGCAAAATCATTACAATTTGCTAATGGTTCAAAATTTTTGTAGAGGAATTGGGGTGAGTTTAGCTCAAACATATTTCCATTCATTCATTTGTTTATTTCTTAGGTACAACTTTTTAAAATTTCGTACATTCTTAAATACGTTTATATTTTATAAATACGGATACATACTCTAAGTACATTAGTTTATAAGAAATTTTTTTATAAAAAAATAAAAAATAAATAATTTTTTTGACAAATTTTTATATTTTTCATATTAATGTAATTTATTTAAACAATGACCTATGACAATAAAGAGGAACCATTACCAATATGACAATATCAACCTATTTTATGTCGAACATCCCAAGTGAAACTCTGTCCCAATAATGCTGGGTGTGCACTCGGAGAAAATCAACATTAAATAAAAGAATTAATGGAAGTCAAGGTCATTGATAGAACCTGGAACTTCTGAAACAACTTTAAACCTTTCTATAATTCTACGACTCTTTTAGGTTCACCCAAAAAGTACTTTTCCTTACACAAAGTTTGTGTACAATCAGCTCAGCCGAAATCACTAAATTAATTTGCCAAATAAGTCCACATCGATCATTACTTATCTAAGTGCGTATTCATCTCTAATTAACTTGAAAAATTTTGCTTAATCAAATTGTCGTCTTGTCTTTTTTTCCAAGTTGAAATGATGCTATCATGTTAAACAGTAATGGCAAGAAACACGTGTCTGAGAAGAATATTGTACGTACGTACATATTATAGATATATAGCCCATATTGTTGAGAAATACATTACACACACATACATACATATATATATATATATATATTGCATGTTTTTGTTCATAAAGTTTTTTTTTTTTTTTTGCATAATATTCCTCTCCAAAATCTGTATTTTTTTGAACAAAACTGAGAATGAATATATAATATGATAGTCAGTTTGATAAAGGTACCCTCTTAGCATGTTTCTAGGGATGGACCCTTTGAGATTAATTATGTTGTCTCCATGCTTATCAAACTAGCTAACCCCTTTTCTTTGTTCTTTCCTTAAAGTTTACTTAACAATATCAAATTGTACACTCCGTTTTATTATCATGAAAATATTACCGATGACTTCAATATTTTTTTAACCCTATCCAATTAGATCACAAATGCGTGGCTTAATCAAAGTTTAAATCCTTAAACAATAAGTTCCATAGTTATAGAACTTGATCTTCTATTCTATGTTACTTTCAATCATTTTATCGGAGTTAATAACCATCAATCATAATCCTACATTATCGTATTGGGAGGATATACAATATAATAACTTTTTTTAAATACTTATTTTGAATTAATTCTTATATGTAATTCCATAGGGGCAAAGACAACAGTCTCGCACTTATTTTTCCTTATAATTAAAGTTTTAGTAATTTTTTTTTTCTCTCAATATCTTCTCATTTTAAATTTTCAAATGTATTAAATTAGTTTTGCTGTTTCGTTGGGGTTAAATGGATAAAATCATTCTAAAAAGACGAAACACGCAATGCATTAGATAAGAATTCACCATATGTTTCACAACGAACCAACAGCAGTATCACTATACTCTCACAAAAAAAAAAAAAAAAATAGTATCACTTCTCTACTTGAGGAAAAGAAAGAAAACAATCTTACTAATCTCGCAACTTTCGCAACCATAGCTTAAATGGCAATCATTGACTATCATTTGTTTTACATTTTCAGATACGACTAGCAGGTGGCCCTGCCACTTTCAAAGCACTTTGCAAAGTAATTTGAGGGACATATATTTTAAGCAACATTTTACTAATGAAATAAAAAGTGAGGAGACTTAAAGCTAAAGATAATAGCTAGGAATGGTTTCCCTAAAATTAAAAAATTTAAAAAAAAAAAAAAAAAGAAAGAGGAAAATACGTTTGTTTGTCTTATCATGACCCCAAACATGTCAAATCATGTTCAGTTAATTTAAAATTGAACATATAAAAAATTATTTGACATCATTTAAGAATTAATATATAAGAAATTTTGCACTAAATTAAAAAAAAAAATTGTAAGAAATAAAGAAAGGTACATTTACTTTTAAATAAAACCCTTGCTTTTGTTACAAAATTTATTACCATGATTTTTTAGTAAGGTTGCAATGTGCTTTTATGTTAGAACTCATTTTTCTCTCCCTTGTGGCGTGTGCATTTGTTTCTTAAAAAAAATTATTTTAATAATTTAAATATATTATTGAGTCTTTTTTAAAGTCCAACTCATAATACAAATTTAAAAACATAAATCCTAGAATATTAAAAAATGTGAAGCCAAACTCAACCCTAAACCTATTTAAAAATCTCAAACCACTTATTATTAGGGTTATATTAGGTCAAAAAGTTCACCAAATCCAACCCATTGTCATCCCTTAGAGAGAGCTAATAAGGATGCAATGAAGAATAATTATTCAATATTCTAAGAGTATATCAATATGGGAAAATTATTGTCTACTCCTAGAATATCATAAATGTGTGCTCCCTCCTTTCACATGAATGGTAGGTCTCACTAATTAAATTCATGGCGAGACCTACCATTCATGTGAGAGAGGGGACTACGCATTTATGGTACTTTGGGAGTACTTAATAATTTTCCATTAATATGACACTTCCAACTTTTATATAATAATGAGTTTCATTAATTGCATTCATTAGGATTTACCGTGAAATTAGAATTTGGGAAATTAGTACTGCCAAGGAAATTAGTACTGACCTACCTAGCGAGCAACAAGAAAATAGTGCACATATGGCATATATGGTATTAGGCAGCTTAGACCTACCTGTTTGATTGTGATTAGGCAGCTAGATGTTGTTTCTTAATTATCTATGCAAACCTAACAGTAACCCATGCATGAAGTATATATATATATATATAAAAGATCTTGTCAATATACATTAATATACATGTATAATTTTTTTCGTACATATATCGATAGTTGAAACAAAGAAATTTAAACTTACATATCTTCATTTAAAAACATCAAAATATATCAATAACTGACCAATTAAACTACAAAATTCCTAACAATGTAATACCATACATATCTAGCATTAAACACAAGTACATAACCGACCGTATGTTTTTCATGTTACTGGTTCAAATTAAAAAAAGGAGATGGACCCATATCATTCAAGGCCTTGGCTATTTATCGAATCATTGTCACGTAATAACTGTAAGTTGGAAACTCATCCATCGAGATTCAGATTTTTGGACCCTTCTGTATGTGTTTGCATGTTTGGACTTTTGGAATTAATTAGTTAATATCGCTATTGATTTTTTTTTTTTTAAGTCAGCAATTGATTCTATTGAGGTATGATATTTTGTAATATCTCATATATATATATATATATATACATATATATAATTGAGAAATATTAACGAGTACCCTTAGAGCACCGGTTAATAATCCATTTAATTAAAAAAAGTTTTTATGGGAAATGAAAAAGAGTAATTAATATTTTAACAGCTTTTTTTATTTCCCATAAAAGTGGTATCAAAACTTTTTTAAAATAGATTATTAACAGAGCACTCGTTAGCATTTTCCTTATATAATTTAAAAATTTTGAAGTCATTGTTTCTTCTTTTGCGTCAATTCCAATAATAGTTTGGCCCTTTAATTTTTTCAGCTGCAAATATTCAACATTTATTTTAGATAACTAGCTTGTTGATATCGCCATTTGATCTATCAAGGCATGATATTTTGTAATTAATTTAATACAAGGTGTAAAGTTTTTGAAGTGTCTTTTCATTTTTATTTATTTTTACCTAATAATCCACTAACTCTTTGGCCTTCTTTTTTGCACCTTCATATATCAAATTATTTATTTATTTTGGCCACCCTTTTTCCTATAAAATGTTAAATTTGGTTTTTATTTACAAATCCTCCCACTTCTCTTCCATTATAAGCTGCAACTATCCAATTAATTAATGTTCCTAATATATATATATATATATATATATATTTGAGAATCATGTTCCTAATATTCTTGAATTACCAGTACTGGTACATCTATAGATTAAAAGTACTGCTTATTTCTTAATTAATGGTCCTTCTTTTTATTATAAGAGCATTAAGAACTCTCTCTAGCCTCGGTAGAACCCATCCACCCCAGGGTGGACCATCCTATTGCAACAAGGTCCCTCAGTGTTTTATCTTATTTTGTATCTTTCCCAATATTGATACAAAATATATGCTTCCTTAGCTAATTAACATGGCATATATACCTAATGAATTCCTATTAAAACTGACATTTCTAATAATTAGTACATAATTTCACCTATGCTTTCACTGGTTATTAAGCTTTCATAAAGCTTTTTAATTTCTTCATTTCCCTTCTACCAAATAAAGGGATTTGTGAGGAAAGCAGTGGAGACAATGGTACGGTGAAGGACATGGCTTGTGTCCAGTATATTATTGCACTAAATACATTGAAATATGGACACGTATTTAAAACTAGACATTTATCTATATTTTAACGTGTCTAGTGCAACTACTGAACACAAGCTCTTTCCTATTTCCTATGGTGAATAAGTTCAAATTACATTATCATTCATGACAATTTATGCACATGGTATCAGCACTAGTAGTACTACGTGATTACATATTGATGGTCTGGTTAATGTGGCAGTGGCTCTGTTAAGGTTGAGGTTGAGGTATTGGTGTTAATGTCATTATTGTGTTGGATTTTGATGGCATCGATGAAAAATTGACAATACTTGCAAGTCAACATTGGTGCTGGCTGGGTATTATAGCCAGTCTTGATTTGATCCATTTTGAATAAATTAAGTATGGAAAAGTTTGGAGTATTGTTGGTTGTTGATGAGAATATGTTACTTGGTGATACAGATTGTGGACATAGTTGTGTTTTGTAATTAGTATTGGACGATCGAGTGATGACAATTGTGTTTGGTGGAGGTGGCTGCCAAGTACTTTTGATATGGGGCAACAGTGAAGGGTTAGGTTGTGTTTGTGTTTTGAATCTTTTGATGTCAACTTGATTTTCTAAACTCAAAATGCTCTTTGGGTACTTAACATTTGTCAATGAACCATTATTTAATTAGCATTAGGCCATCAATTGTCTATTTGAAAAGATATATGTAGCCCACTTTATTATAAAAGGCTAGTGAGTGTTTTTAATAAAGTTTTAAAAAGTGTCCATTTGACTCACCTTATTTTGTGGCTTTTTTTATAGTTTATATACATATAACTTCTTAAACTTTACTTTTTGATTTACAAATATAATTACTTTTTGGTAAGGGTAAGACAAAAAGTATAAAGTTAACCAAAAAATCCCAAACTTATTTTTATTTAATTTATTTTTAATTAGAATAAACAAATAAAAAAATCATTCTAAGGATTGAAATGAAAATGAGTTAAACTAGTCACCATTAATTATCAAGATTTATATCATTATATCAATTAATAATGTTGAATTTCATTTTATACGTTATATCTAATTACAAATTTCAGCATTTGTCACTCACACATTACATTGAATTTTCATGTCCAACCAAATAACCTAACTCTAAGGCCATATTTATGAGGGAAAAATGAGGGGAGGGGAGGGGGGGGGGGGGGGGGGTGGGGGAAGGGGGGAGGGGGAATGCGGGAGGTCAGTCAATAGTCATGTTGTACCTGTTTGATCTAACTCAAATTTGATTTGTCAATTTTTAATTTACAAACAATCTTACTTTATATAGTTAAAGTTTACTTGTTGTAGGCACCTTATTTTGTACCCTCATAACTTAAACCCTTAGTTCTCAATGAAAAAATAAAAAGTGAAAGTATTAGCCAAACAAAACACAAGATTGTCAAAATATTTTGAAAAAACCCTAATTTTGTGTACACATCGCTCATTTCAATGTATACAGCAACATACATAAGGTCAACTCTTGCATACTTAACTCATACTCAATACCAATCTCCAAAGGCAACCAACCCATTTAATACCAAAATGGACTCTCCCATTTTAGATTGCTTAAAGTTGAATGTTGATATTGCTATGAAAGAAGACTTAGTATGCTTAGTAATCATTGTTTGAGACCATAATGCTTATTGTGTAGCATCTCATACTAATTTGATTAGTGGCTGCAATCTTTAGGTGATAGACTCCTGTTGTTAGATGTGCACTCCAATTAGTAAAATATACCTTGGAGATAAGTGGCCTTGAAGGCAAAACACTTGCTTAGTCTTAGACATAATTTTGAATAGAATTATCACTCGATTCACTCCATACTAGTGCATCAAACCAATCATCTCTAATTATTTTTTTCTTTGTTAAAGCTTAAGTTTAATAGTCCATTTGGATACTATTTATTTTGTTGAAAACTAAAAACTGAAAGTAATAAAAAAATAATAAAAAATTTGATGTTCACACGCAAGTTATTGTTCATAAGCATAAATGCGTTGTTCATATCTCATAAACAGTACAAGAGGCACTAAAAAAAAAAATGCAAACTTAAGAAAAATCATTTCTATCCAAACGTATACCAAGTCTTATCTTTTTGTTCAAATGAATGAGTTGTTTTTCATGGAATTTTTTAATTTATTTTATGTTGTTCCAAATATCAAAAATAATTTACAAAATATTTTCAAAAGCACAACCAAATACCCAAAATAATATTATTTTTACTTATACATCTAAAAAATATTTTATAATGAAACAAACATAACCTTAGCCGTTGGAATTTTTTTTTTTTAATCAAAAAGTTTTTGGATATTTGATTCCTTCAAATATCGTCCGTACATTTTGATAAAAAAAAAAAAATCGTTGGTCATTTATAGCGGTGATGTCAGAATCTACATATCTGTACACGTGTACAAAAAACAAACACTCGCAACAGTTTCAGACTTCTTAGCGCCAAATTCCTCTCTCGTCACTTTCCCAGGTAAAAGGAACCCTTTACTTCTCAATCCAACGGCTAAAAAATCCTAATCCACCTATTACCCAATCTCAGCCGTCAAAACAATCCTTTCAATTTCATCCGTACGATCTCCTAGTCCACTCATCGAACCGTCAAATTTTATCCAATTTCAATTTTTCAAAACCTCGAGAGGGAGAGAGAGAGAGAGAGAGAGAGAGACTGAGACAAATCCTAAGCTAAAGCTAAGCTATAATAAGCTGATACGCTTATCTCTTCCGTACAATTCTACGTTTTCCGATTCCGATCGTCGTCGCGTTTCGGACTCGAAGCGACACTGTTTTCGTCTCAGTCAGTGCGTGAGAGAGGGGTTTTCTTTGGCGCCAATTTTGGCCAAGAGACGGCGGCGTTTCACGGTTTCAATGTCACTGCGCTAAAAATTTATTGAGGTTTTGAAACTGTTTGTTTAATATGTTCTGTGTATTCGAATTCGATTGTATAGATTTGGTTCTGAACTTTGTGTTTGCGTTTGTGTTTCAAGATTTTTCTTGAAAATGGAGAAGGACGACGAAACGAATTCAGATTCGGCGCCCAAGAAATCGGCGAGGCAATTGGATTTCTCGCCGCAGAAGCCACAGCCACAGTCGCAAATTAGATCACAGTCACTGTCGCAGCCACAGCCTCAGCAGCAGCCTCTCTCACCGGTACAATTGCAATTACAATTACAATTACAGTTACAGTCACAGTCACAGTTACGGCCGCACGCACCAATGTTGCCGCAATTGCAACCGCGGCCGCCGCCGCCTCCACCAATGTCGCCGCAATGGCGTGTGCGACTGCCGCTGCCGCCTTTGTCACCGCAATTGCAACCGCGGCCGCCGCAGCAGCCAGTGCTCCGCTCTCATCCAGTGCATAAAATTCCAATACCGGCAGTGACGTGAGTCTTGCTTAATATGAGCTTTTTTTTTTTAATAATTTTATTTCTTGAAAAAGATTTGATTTGGGAGGTGATATCAGATATGTCTTAGTTTAGAAATATTGGTTAAAAGAATCACTTTAATTCATTTTTGGTATGGAAATTTTTTTTTTTTTTTTCCAAATATAGGTTTGATATGTTTGAATAGTAGAATTAAGAGCATAGAATTAATGGGATTTCAAGAATATTTAAAGAGGCAGTATGATTGAGCATTCAAAAACATTGTAAAACAGTAATCATGTGCGTTGTGCAACAAATAAAGCTAAATTCAGGAGGCTTTATTGTAATGATGAATCTGTTTAGCGTTTAAGTGCGTTAGAATTATTGTTAAATGATTAAATTTGGCATTTTTTAATGGCTTAAGCTTTTGGGACGATCGGAATTTTTAAAAGGGATTGGAATGTGAGATGGGTTATGGGATGGAAATTGTATTAGGAAGAGAGCTTAGCAAATAAGGCTTTGTTGTTGTTGTTGTTGTTGTCATATATGATCTACGTGCTTGTCAACAGAATAATTTTCAAACATAATGAAGAATCGAGGGATGACCGTGGCTGCAAACACTCCTCAAGAAGCTACGCCACAAAATGCTACAGGATAGTCCATATGGAAAGTTACAGGACAAAATTCTAAGAACTGCTTCCCATTTTGAACATCTAAATCCAGTAAAGGGGCTATATATCTAGAGAAAGAAACAACCCTGCTCTTGATATCTCTTTCATTGTTCCACAGTAGACTGGTAATTTCTGTATTACCTGTCATGAAGATGTTCTTTTTGCTCCCTTCTCGTTGGACATAGACGCAACAGCTGGAGCAAGTCTTCTGATCTTCTCACCACTGCTACAAGGGGTTTATTATATTTGGGTTGCTCAAGATAATCGATTTTCCCAATCCTTAACATTTTTGTTAGCAGAAAACTTAACCCATATGACTTTCTTGTTCTTCTTCTTTTTCCTTTCTCGGTCTCACCTTTTGCTAATTATTGCTTTTTTCTTTAATGAAGATATCTTTTGAGAAGCTTATATTGTGCATACATGCTTTTAATTATATATGCCATTGCTTCTTCATGGAATTGGAAGCATTTTATACAATTATGAATTCAGTTCTATTGTTTTGTTCTTCTAACTGTTGCACATTTGTGTTTTTTCTTCAGCAAGCAGGAGTCCCCTAGACCAAAACCACGGGCTAATGCTGAAGCAAAGGATAGTACTCCAAAGAAACAAAAACAATGTAACTGCAGAAGTTCCCGATGCTTGAAGCTGTAAGCACATAGACTCCTTTTCCTACATTTTTAGCATGAAATGCACTTGGGTTGTAGCATTGCTTTTGTGCTCTAGCAAAACTTGCCTACCTAAATGGAATTATTTTAGAATTGAACTCAAGGGCATCAATTCCTTGCCTTTATGAGGAGGATTAATTAACCCCCCTTCCAGATGGGGAAGGTGATTTTATTTTACTTTTCATGTTTGCTTCTAAAGAACTTTAGCCATTTCTGGGCCCGCATGTCTTGTAGATATTATTATACCATATGAACTAGACAATGGTCCTGCTACTAGACCATAAGGCTGCAAGTATAAAGAACAAGCCACACCACTTGTTCCTTTTAATCTGGTGTATCTCTTTGTTTGAATTATTTTCTTCTGACTTGACACTTGATCATGAAGGACTAGGCAAATTTATGCAAAACTATGTTGCTGCTGAGTCACCTCTTCAACTGGAGTTCAAACAAGGCTTAAGCTGCCAAATATAAATAGGAGATCATCTTCAAGTTTGAGTTGAACAATATAAGGCTTCCATTTTCCTTGTTCAGCATCCTCCTTTATTTCTGCTAATTCTCCTTCACAAACCAAGACTTGGGCAGGAGTGCAACTTGAAATCAACTGATGGGTTTGCCATGCAATTTGCATTAAGCATAAGGCTTTTGAAAGCTATCTTCTGTAGGGGTCTCCAATTTTCCTGTTTCTAATAACTTGTTTCCTCAAGGAGAGATTGCTGCCAAATTGCTCAATAATTGGATGACATAGGTTAGAGAAATTTATAATGACTATACAAGTTTCCTATTCTGGAAGTATCATATGCATGATAGTAATGAGTTTTGTAGTGATTTTCCCCTCTTCATCTCCCCTATCTTCACCTCTCTCTCTCTCTCTCTCTCCTTCATTACGCTTTTTTTCTCCTCTTCACTATAATTGAGCCTTTTGTGGTCCGCTAAAATGTAAATGAAAGGATACAAGTGAAATCTTCTTAGGACACATGATGAGACATGAAGTAATCCTCATATATCATCCCTGGAGTTGTAATAAAGTCCTCCTTGTTTCTTCTCTTCAATATGACAGAGGTCTCTTCCAAATGTATCTTGAATGGGTTTGGTTGGTTAATTTATTGGTTAATTTGTTGAATCCATTTTCAAATTCTATATGATTTAATAGGAGTGCAACTGCTTGGTCTTTTAGTGATTTATCATAGATTACTGGTAGCTTTAACCTTTATGTATGTGGTGCATCATCTTTTCTTCCCACATATTCTAAAGTATTAAGAAGCAAAGTTATGTAATTGTAGGTATTGTGAGTGCTTCGCAGCTGGGATTTATTGTGATAATTGCAACTGCTTAAATTGTCAGAATAATGTGGAGAATGAGGCTGCTAGGCAGGAGGCAGTTGGAGTGACCTTAGAGCGTAATCCAAATGCATTCAGGCCAAAGATAGCAAGTAGTCCACATGAACCTCGAGATAGTAGGGTACATAATCTGACTCCAACTTGTGCAACAATATTGCATGATGAGTGCTATTGCATTGACTTTAACTGAATTAAATGTTGATGGGAGTGTCTTTTCTAAGTATTTTGATATGTACAAGAAATATCATTTATATGGATTTGTGCAGAGATTTTACTCTTTTATTTTTATTTTTATGATGAATGAGAAGATTTCATTCCAAATGCAAAGAAATACAACACAGTTCAGTGTACAGCAACCATACAACCCAGCTCAAAAGCCAACATCAAAACATTGGCCTAAACCAAAAGAGTACACAGGTCAGCTACAGCACAGACACAAAAATTACATCACAGCCCTTGTTGCCCTCTGCCCTTCAGTACTGAACATGAGATACCCCTTGCTATTTTCATTGTAGCTGTATTGATCCTTTAACCTTTTGGTCTGCTGGTTGTCATTGTTTGGATGGATTGTTTGTGTTGTCCTTGTCTACTTTTATTGACCAGATAATGTGCAGATATTATTTCTGATTTTCAATTTAAATTCTCTGGAACTATGATGTGAGCCACCACCCCACCAAAGAAATAAAATACCCCCTATTTTCCAAACTTTGCATTTTTTGTTTCCTTTTTTTATTTTTTCCATTTCTTTATGTGTTTTTTTGGTGATATCTCTTTTACATATCAAACTTCATTTTAAGAAAAAGAAATAATCTTCCCTATTTTGTCAATGTATTTAAAGTTCAAAAGTTATAAAAGAAGAACAATGGTAAAAAGAAAAAAAAAAGAAGAAGAAGAAGTTAAAGTCTTTCAAAAGTGTTAAGAGCTCAAAAATCCTTTGTGTAATAATTTATTATTCTTCATAAAACAAGTATATAAGTAATAAATTTAGGAAATAATTATATATTAAACTCCACAGTTTGATATTGTTTTTAAGTCAAACCCTATAGTTTTAGATGCACAAATGGTTACTATATTAGTTTAACAAACATTTTATGAGTTTAACAAATGGTAACCATTAAGTAACATAAGTTGTTCTTGAGGCTACATAGCCATAAAGTAACATAAGAATAGAACTTTTGTTAAATCCATAATTTAGATGTACACACCATAAGTTTAACATAATTTGTTAAATCCAAAATCATGTTACATTTTAGATGCACAAACTTCAGGGGTGTATTTTGTACAAATGGTAACTAGAATTTGAAACTAAAACGGTATATGTTACTAATAATATTTACGAAGAAGAAACCTTTTTTTTTGGTTTGGTGGGTCAAGCATATTATCTGTAATCATTAAACTTGGCATTCATTGATTATGTCTTAAAACAAATCAGGAAGATGTTGCAGAAGTTCAAGTGGTGGGAAAGCACAGCAAAGGGTGTCAATGCAAGAAATCAGGGTGCCTCAAGAAGTATTGCGAGTGCTTCCAAGCCAATGTTCTGTGCTCTGAAAACTGTAAATGCATGGAATGTAAAAATTTTGAAGGAAGCCAAGAAAGAAGGGATCTTATTCATGAAGACCATAATGCAATGGCCAATATCCAACAGGCTAAATTAGCTAATGCAGCCATTAGCGGGGCTATTGGATCCTTTGGTTATGGGACCCCGCTTGTGCCCAGGAAGAGAAAAAGCCATGAACTCTGCCAACGGGTACTTTTTCTTAGAATCCTTGAATATGAGATGTCTAGGTTGATTTTAATCTATTTTGTTGATCTTAATGACTGCGAAGCATATATTTAATTTTTCCATTTTTAAGGATCATTTGTTGAGTAACTCTGGATCAGTAGACTATAAAGCTTTTGTATTGCTAGTGATACTTCAAGTGACATATGTTATTCAAATCCTTTTATCCTTGTGTCATGTAATTTTATTTCCTGTAAGTTTGATTTTATTCATCCACATTTAAATCTGATTTCTTGTAATACCACTCTTATGGATGAAATTTTACTAAGAAAAACCATATAATTTACACGTGTACAATGGTTATGCTCCTCTTTTCTGCACTTTATATAATAAATTCAATTTTTGTATGAAAAAGATTTTGGGTAATTCTTTTTGGGACTCGTAAAAAACATGTTAATGCTCTGAATAATCTTTGAGAGAGAGGGCAAGCTGCACTAACTATTTATGCTCAGAGATTAATTCAAGGGACATATGTTATTCAAATCCTTTTATCCTCGTGTCATGTGATTTTAGTTCCTGTAAGTTTGATTTTATTCATCCACATTTAAATCTGATTTCTTGTAATACCACTCTTACGGATGGAATTTTACGAAGAAAAACCATATAATTTACCTGGGTACAACAGCTATGCTCCTCTTTTTTGCACTCTGGGTCTGTTTGGGATCTACTTTTTTGCTGAAACTAAAAATTTTTTGCTGAAAATACTGTAAATAAAAGTAAAAATTAGTTGAAATAGTACAGTAAGACTCATGAATAGTATCAAAAAGTGCAGTGAGACCCATAAATAGTAGCAAAAAATAAGCTGAATAGTAAAATAAGCCGGCTTTTTAATTTTTTCCAAATACACACTTTGCGTGCGTTTGGGTAAAAATGAAAAATTAAAATTATTTCACTATTCAACTTATTTTTACCACTATTTAGCTTATTTTTGCTACTATTCATAGGCCCCACTGCACTTTTTGGTACTATTCATGGGTCCCACTGTACTATTTCAACTAACTTTTACCTTTATCTACAGATTAGTAATAATTTTTCAGTTTTAGCAAAATAAGCGGTATCCAAACATACCCTTTATATAATAATGAAAAAGATTTTGGGTAATTCTTTTTGGGACTCGTGAAAAACATGTTAACGCTTTGAATAATCTTTTAGAGAGAGGGCAAGCTGCACTAACTATTTATGCTCTGAAATGTTTTTTTTTTTTTTTGGGTGGGGGTGCGGGCTTAAGAACTGAATACTCCAGCATACTCTTTAATCTCACTTTGCTATAAGATTCCTGTTTTTTTTTTTTTTTTGGTTCTTCACTGTTTCCTCCATCTTCTCAGCAAAAAAGGAAGAAGAAATGCAGTAATTATTTTTAAAACTTTATTCAGGAAAATCATCTAAGAGCTTCATCCATCCCTGATTCATGCATTGCTAATGCAGCAGTATCAGGATCTTCTAATTTTAAGTACAGGTAGGCATATGATGTCACTTTGATGCACCTGGTAAATTTTATATATATATATATATATATATATATAATATTCTCTTTCTTTTTTACACAAACTAATTGTCATAACTGCTCATGATTGAAGGTCTACATTGGCCAACATACTCCAACCACAGGACGTGAAGGATCTTTGCTCACATTTGGTCGAACTTTCAGCAGAAGCAACAATGACACGTACAGGTTATGATTAACATATAGAAATAGAAAGAACTTTTGCTGGTTCTTTTACATTTAAGCTTGTTCTAACTTTCAGCTTATTATTTGACTGAAATGACTATGCTGCCTGTATTATTATAAGTTTCTATGTCAACTGTTCTATGTAAACAACATTAGAACTGCATAAAGTAGTTTTCTTTTAGGGTAAAACTTAAGTATATTTCCTTTGGTGCTGTATACTAGGTTCCTCAATTAAATTCAAACAGATAATTGTATTGGATTTATTTGTCCAAAAAAATAACATTTTTGTGCTTTATTTCTTCAATGCAAACACGACTATTGAATTTAACATTATAAGTAAATAACCTCTAGAAAGGTCATATTCTAGAATATTTATTATTCATTGTCACGTGAGTTACTGCCAATGATGACACTTGTATATGTAATTGTATAGAACCTTTTTCCTTATTTCTGGCTGATCATTGTTTTCATCAGTTGGTTGATCTGAAAAGTTTAACCTGTTATTTGTTATTTGCCATAATTAGAGTCCTAAGAATGTCATTTTGTACTTGATATCTATAATTTAAAAGAATTTGTGGAAGGATTTTGGTCTGAAACACCCCATGATTTCTTTTAATATTTCTCCCTTATTTTTCATTTCTTTTCATCATGCTCTTATTCGATTGGTTTGATTCCTTTGAAGATGAATGAAAATATCTCCAATTTCCATATTTGGTCTGAAACACCCCATGATTTCTTTTAATATTTCTCCCTGATTTTTCATTTCTTTTCATCATGCTCCTATTCGATTGGTTTGATTCCTTTGAAGATGAATGAAAATATCTCCAATTTCCATATTGGTCGCACATTCAACATGTGCCTTCCAGAACAAGGGGTCTTTATTCTTTAAGCCTGCTTGTAATTTTACTGTGCTCAAAAACCCTTTACAGTGGACTGTTTGGAAAATTGATCAATATAGGCATTTGAAAAATCTTTTTCTTAGTGATATGTGTATATGTGTTTAGCTTAGCAGTACATTATACTGAAAACTATATTTTTTTTATAAAACATTTCATTTGCCTTCTAAGTCTTTAATGTAACATTTCCAGGAAATAGTGGCAAAATGGATAGGGAGACAGACAGGAAGAATATTGAAATTTCTACTGCTTTGTCCACTCAAGAAAGCGAAGTTGCTGAGAATGGACATGGTAGCCAGAAAGCTATTCCTGGTAACCATCTGAGTAGGAATCAAGTGGATAGAGATGGAAGCACTGATTCTGGTTCTGATGGAGTTGATATGGATAATGGTAGGCCAATGTCTCCTGGAACACTTGCATTGATGTGTGATGAACAAGACACGATGTTCATGGATGGTGGGTCACCAAAAGGGGTGCTGGGCGATGGTCAAAACACACGTCAGAAGTCATCTAATGGGCATGGGTCAGAACTCTATGCGGAGCAAGAAAGGCTTGTCCTAGCAAGACTCCGGGATTTTCTTAACCGAATCATTGCTTGTGGGAGCATAAGAGGTAAGTTTCTGAAATTTATAATTCTAAACTTTCAGACTTTACACTGTTGATGAGAAACTTGAACATGGGCTTTCTTAACTACAAAAGGACAATCAAACAAAAGGTTTGGTTCCATCATGAAATTGATTGAAAGTCCTATGAAGGCAAGGATACTCAATTGTTAGCTTGTAGAACGTTGTAATTAAAAAGACCTCATATTCTAGCTTCCAGTTCTCGAGTGAATTTTCCTCTTAGTTATTGATGTTAGAGCATCCACATCAGTCCGTGAAAATTTTTTTCCATTTTACAAGTCTAAAACTTACTTTTTCTATTTTACACACCTATTTTTACAAAACACCCACATCAGTTTGTCTATTATACATATTTATTCAAATAAAATATTCATTTCTTTAACTTAATGCTACAGTGCTACAGTGCCAAGTAAAGTTATGCTACAGTACTGGGGAGAGAGAAAAAAACTATTAAAAAATGATATGCACATGCTACAGTGCTCGTGTAAATTTACACGGGTACTGTAGCTCGTGGATAATTTTAGAAGATTTTACAAGATTTTAAACAGACTGATGTGGGCTGTTTTTGAACAAAAATGTGTAAATTTGAGCATTTTTTCTATTATACATACTTATACACAGACTGATATGAATGCTTTAAAAGGTTTTTAATTCCAGTATCAACATTCCTTTGTAAATTGAATGAATGTGTGAAAAAAATGTCTCTGTATAGCCATAGGTTAGAGCTTTCGGGTGTTTTGAGTACTTTATAATGACCTTTAGACAAAATAAAAGGTCAGGAATTTTGTTTTATTAAAGCTGGAGCTTAGTTTTAGAGGTTGAGCCTTGCTTTTTACCATAAGCAACATGTTACGGATTTGAGTTCAAAATCAATCTCTCCAATAAATTAAGGGTAAGACTACTTACCATGACTTCTCTCAATCCTTGTATAAGTGAAGAGTTTTGTACACAGGAATTACCTTTTTTTTAACTTAATGCTTAATTTTACATCCACTTGGATTGTTTTGTTTTTTTTTTTTTTTTTTTTTTTTTTTTTTTTAAATGTGGATATTTCCACATCAATTATGGATATTTTATATATTAAAATAGATAAATCTGTCATTTTTATTATTAATCTAATAAAAAGTAAGAACAGTTGTGTTTCTATCACTATGCAGAAACAATGCCTTCGCCGGTGGCCAAAAATGGTACAGGAAGCCAACAAAAACCTGCAGAAAATGGGAATGTAAAATCTGGCAGTGAAGCGAGAAGTCACAAGGAGGCTTATGGCAATGGCATTACAAAGTCTCCAGTTATGGCAAGTGCTGAAGCGTCTTCAAGAGCCCATCCAGTCACTTCTGATAACAAAGATTTGTCATCGAAGGTTGGGTTGCCCAATGGAAATGGGGAGAAGATCAAACCAAATACTGACAAGAGAGTTGTAGCTACTGAGAGAAACAGTTCAAATTAAATTAACATGTCTCAGTGATATGCAGCTGCAGTTTCCCCCTAGGTTAGAAAGTTGAACCTAGGTCACCTTGTTAGAAATGTTTTTGGTTGAAGAATCAACATAACTAGGGCCCTTTTCTGAATATAGCATTTATACAATCTTTGTAGATTATATAGCAAGTAAATTTTGGTCAATTTTTAAGTTTGCTTATAAATGTGGTGTTTTAGATATCTTTTAATATATCTATCATATGCCATGATGTTCAACTGGCACCTTTTAATGTTTTTAATAAAGACATCCGTCTATTCTCCATATTTCCCCGTAGTTATAAAAAAGATATACTATCATATGGTCTCCAGTTGAATATCCCTACCTCAGAGGCTTTGCCTGTTGCGTACACGATCTGCTCAGGTACTGATTAAGGTTTTTCCAACTTCTGAAAGTGGAGGACATTGTCAATTGTAAATGTCTCATTACAAGGCAAATCAAATCTTATGAATCTTCGAATTGTTCAATTGAAGACCCGGTAGTACACACAGTGTAAACATTGTCAGCAGTACAAAACACTTTGATGCTGTTGAATTAGAATAGCCGCAAATATCGATCACTTTTCACTTTGAAGTTTGAACAGAACAATTATTTGAAAAAAGGAATTTCAAAAATTGGTACGCCGCCGGTCATGATTGATCCCCCAGCCACGGATCCCAAACTGTAACTCAGCGGCTCCAATCAAGAACTCAACAGCTTGCTGTGGGGTAAGCAACTCAACCACCTTCTGGACCGTTTTCAGCCGTAGATCATCAGCCCTTTTAATAACACTTACCAACCGTCCGATCTTCTTCTCGAACTCATCACCACACTCGCCAATGACCTCACTAGCACCATCCTGCCACTCTGATAGCTCCTCCGTTATAGCATTCTCTTCCTCTACCTAATTCAACTGGGACATGTTAATAAAATTACCCCAACCATTACAAAACCAACTCACAAAGATATTGATTGAACAGCTAAATTAGGTTTTTTTTTTTTTTTTTTTTTTTTTTCTTAAGAGAAGATAGGGGAAAGGGTTCTAATAGGTTAGTTACTAATAATTGGTATTAAAAAAAAGAAAAAAAAAAAGGAGGAGGAAAATTCACTCATACACATTAATCAAACATAATTAGTTTAAATAATAAAGCATTATTATATATTTAGCACACTCAAACTTATACTCATTTTTTAGAACATGCTTACGTACATGTTAACTTGACTCAAACATACCCTCATTTAATTTAAATCTACACTCATTTTTTCAAAACATGCTTGTGTGTCAACTTATAATTAAATTATAACACATTGACATATAAGACCGTTTCAGGTACTTGATGAGAAAGCAGAAATGGGTGCAAAAATTATACGCCAACACTAAAGCATATTGTATGTTGTGGATTTGGACTTAGAATGATGTGGTACTTTTTGGAGAGTTGGAGTACAAATGACGTGATATTGTTTCACTCCTCTTGCATTCACAATAGATCTATTAATTAAGTTTAGGGTAGGATCTACCAGGAAGATAGATTAAAAAAAAAAATAGTTTAATTGGTATGATCCACCAGAAATAGTGGCTCTAGGAATTTTTTTTTTTAGAGTGGTCTTTAAGAAACTTAAATTAAACAAAATCTAATAAAAAGAGAATTTCATTCCTTGACACACACACCCAAAAAAAAAAAAACAAACAAACAAACGCATAAAATCTTATAATTTTCTCCTACAAATTTTCTATTTTGAAATTGTTACTTGATAGTCTCTTTATCAATATTGCAAGTTACATCTTTTCAAAAGTTCAGTTAAATAAAATTTTTCTTAGACTTTATTTTTATTTGTAAGGAACTACTATATTGTTAGGAAGACCAAAGTTTAAGAATAAAATTTGGCTACAAATTTTGTTGTAATCACTCTCACTAAATGAATTAACATTGTTATATATTTTGAAAATCTAATCGATGAATTGCATGTTCTCTATATTCTTAAAACACGTTAAAATTTCATGCTAATAGGATGTTATTTGTCATTCGATCTATAAAATTATTTTTTATGTATAATTTTAGATTACAAAAATTTGAAATTTAAATATTTGATTGACGATATAACTATAACTATAGATCTTTTATCTTCTTGAAATATTGCAAGTATGAAGAATTTTAGAAGAAAATGTAATTAAATAGTAAATTTGTTAAAATTTACGTTCAATAAAAATATATATATATATATATTAAATAAAGTTGTAGCTTTAATAAATAACCATGCGCATAACCAAATTTTGTCCAGAATTTAATTATATTGGGCCTAAGAAAAAAAATTTAGGGTGACCACATAGCTATTCTAAAGATAAAAAAATTATAAATATTTAAAATTTATAAATAATAATTGTATTTTTTTAGGTCAGACTGGTCTAGTAGTGACCGGCCTGACCTCTACGTAAAGCCGCCCCTGGTATCCCATAATGGGTGTGTCCTAGAGTTGAGCAAGAATGAACTCAGATAAAGTAACATAACGTACGGTTTCACACTGTAACTCGCTGACACGGCGGAACTGAGAGGGGGAGAGGTCACCGAGATCACCAGTGCGTAAGCCGCGGAGGATATCAACGATGTGGGACTCAAACCGAATGGATGACTCAGTGTACACCAAGTGAAACGCCGTGGTGGGTCTCCACCCAGCTATCCAGTGCAGCGATCGCTCAAGCGAGCTCGCCCATGGGGCCGTCAACACCGACACTGCGTCGCGCTCGGTTGCCTGTGCCTTCAACTTGTAGTACTCAGCATAGTGACACATCACCTTGTGAACCAGCTGGACCAGGTGTTGGTGTTGGTCTGGGCTAGAAGGTGGTCTTGGAGCTGAGGACAACTGGTTCACCAGCTTGTGCAATTGCTCCAACCAGGTTTCGTAGAAGTGGGTGAATGCGAAGTTGCTCATTTGGTCTGGATTTGAAGAATTCTTTTCTAGGTTTCGTTCAGTTTAGTGTTTCTGTTTATTTTGAGAGATAAAGAATTTTTATTCTCTATTCTGCAGAAGAAAACTACAAAGTATAAAATAGCTCTTTGCCTACACGTTGGGTAAACACTTGTCATGCATGCATGATTTGGAGATCCACGTGGTTGAGAGAAAAATGGTCACAGTTTCCAGCATCGGTCGCTATTATTTTTAGAGTAGTTTTAGTACTAACAGAATTTATAGATATCGAGTCAAACTGAATAAACGACCAGTCGGACTTTTGGAGACAGTATTAAAGTTGCTCTTACAGTAATCCTCCACCACCACAATACTCCTCTTCGTGTTAGCATGATAATGCATCAATGCCACATTGCCACAGCATGCAAATACACAATTTTCTGTACCCAAAAAAGTAACTGAGTGGCTTCATTATTATGTTTTAAAATGAGTTTAACTTGCTTTTAATACTTTTTTAATTGGATATGTTATATCTTTCTAAAATTACAATTTAATAGTAATAAAAAGTGATAAACTTGAACACAACATAAATTTTATCTTTATTTATCCAAAAAAAAAAAACATAAATAAGCCTTTTTTGAAAGTTAATTATTGTTACATACGGCTTATTACACATAGTTGTCCACACAATTTGTGAAATCATGTTTTCCAACCGTATACATAGTGTATAATTATCCCTACCCCTTTTTTTTTTTTTTTTTTTTTGAAAATGGCATTTATACATTCATATTTTTTATTTATTTATTTTAATTATAACATACAACTTTCTCTGCCAGCCTTTAGCAAGTGAGTTTCTTTTCTTTTTTTCCGGAATAAAAATGCATTTATAAAGACAAAAGAAAGATTAGGCCTTTGTTTGGATAGCGTTTGCATTTTCCCATGGCTGGCGTTTGGTGTTTTTGTGTGGGTTCCGTATATTATTCACAGGGTCCGCAAGTTTGGATTTCAGCAATTTAAAAAAAAAAAAAGTCCCACGACACTATTTACACATTTAAAAATTATATTGCTACAGTTTTTTTAATTTTCAGCAACAAGTTGTATCCAAACAGACTCTAGATCTTAAACTAGCTTTCTCATAAACAATTCTTGAGAGAGCTGAGAGAGAATAAAGGAGCCAAACTTGTTACAACGAAAAGCTCCGTTAGCCAAACAAAGGGTGGCAAAATTAGCATCTCTTCTAACAAGAAAGATGGACCAATAATTAAAACTATCTAACATGACAGAAAATTCATCAATTATGGGAAATATAGTCCAAGATGGCAGGTTCAAATGATTCTTGTTAGAAAGAAAAACATTGACTGCATCCCCTTATATATAACCTTAATTATCTACAACCTAACCTAGATCAAATGCACACATCTGCAAATATATAGAGCGCCGTTGTCCCCCATAAAGGGTCTCCTTTTGGGATTTTCTTTTTTGTCCAAGCATGAGAGAGATTTTGTTGTTTTCATCTCTAGCTACAAACTACCACTAATACCACCCAGAACTCTCGTATAGCCACCTCAAATTAATTTTGATCCAACCTATAGAGTGTAAGGTTCCATTTAGTAGGGATTGGGAGTGGTTTCTTGTCGTGATTTCCTTGCTTGTTTTTGGATGGCAAAGATTCCGTTGGCCTCTCTCGCATGCCATTGGTATTGGATCACAATGCCTCTCTTCAAAAGTGGCCTTATTTCTCATCATCCAAACTTGGTTTCCCCCAAATAACGTGAAATTAATCCAATTTATTCTCACACATTAAATAAACAAAAAGAGCAAGCATTTATTAAAAATTGTACTCAAATGTGTGATAAAGAGAAAATTCATGTTGAGTACGTGCAGAAGTAGTGGCGACATTGAATAATTGGGCCAATTGGCCCAAGCTTGCATCGTGAAAAGGGTCCTTTTTTTTTTTTTTTTTTTTTGAGGAAAGTGAAAAGGGTCAATTGATTTTTATGTTTGTTTATATATGTGGCGAATTAGATGTCTTTTTTGATATATATATATATATATATAGATCATATGGCTTCCAGTTAAAAAACTATAATACCTCAAGGGATTTGCCCTGTTGCTTACATGGCCTGCTCGGGTACTTGATCAAGGTTTTTCCCACTTCTGCAAATGGCCGGAGGTCAGTGTCTATGAATCTTTGAATTGTTCAATAATTGAAGACTGTTAGTATGCACTACATATTGTACATTGTTTGCTGTTCAAAACACTTACATGTGTTGAATAGCGGTAAATTTCATGCATGGAAGTAAAACCGAGAAACGCTAATTTAACTGGAACGAACAAATTGCTTAACCGGTGCTACCGTTTTAAGTCACAAGGCTCTGATTATACCTGGAGCTTCCTCGCACCTTCCTTAATTACCCAGATTTTCAATTTGATTGTTGTCTTTAAAGGTGCTTGTTCTTTCCACCTTCGTTTCTTGGACATTTTTCATGCAAACAAAACTTGTTTCAATACTACTTAATTGTGTGTCGAGTTTGGACCACACGTCTAGGCAAATTCTATATCCAATCACAAGTATTAATAAACAAATTATAGAAAACTAGTCTCATCACATGTGCTTTGCGCGTGCAATGAGGCATTTTTTTTTTAGTGGTCCTATTTTTTTAAAAAAAAAAAAATGTTTTTTAATTATATATAATTTTTATTTTGAAAATCTAATTTATAAGTGAATAAATCAATTTGAAAATTAATAGGAGAGTTGTCCTATTTTTTAGGCAATATTTTAGTGAGAGTTAGAGTTGCATTTTTACCGAATTGTCCTTCAGTTTTGTCTCTACTCTCTATTTAAACATAGTGATGTAGGGGGCATTTTTGAACTAAAAAAATGAGAAATCCAAACTAAGGAAGCTCCTTAAATAATAGTATAGATATTATCTAAGTGTCATGTTAAAGATTTTGGAATCAAATCTTAGTTTAATAAAGGATATGGAAAGAGTTATTGTTATAATCATATCATGATTTAAGTTTAGGAAATCCTTATATTAGTAATAGCATGCACATTTTTTAATCAATGATTTTTGTTTTTCAAATCCCTTTTCATAACCAAGAGTTTTGTTTGCACAAGGAAGTCTTAAGAAAGTGTTTGCCTTTCAAATATTTTGATTTGAGAATGTACACTTAAACTTTATCTAAATCTGTTGTCATAGACCAGCCTAGTTTGGACAAGAGGGCTAAATTTGTATCTTCCACCTTCCTAATTCCCAAACCCCCACCTTTATTTAAATTGACATAATTTAGAACATGAAATTGGACAATATACATGTGCATTGGCGAAGTTAGGGGGCGCCAGGGCCCCTGGATTTTCAAAATTTCCCTTTTAACGGTAGGACTAAAAGAAGAAATTATCTTTAAATTAAAGAGTAATTAGTTACTGGCCCCTTAGAATTTTGAATGAAAAAAAAATATATACACATGTACCTATTTCAATCCTCAAATGTTAAAAAAAAAAAAAAAAAAAAAAAACCAAAACAAAAAAAAAATCGATATAAAGAACCAAAAATAAAAATAGAATTTGGCCCATCCGTTGGCCCGTTTGCCAGCAACAAAATAATTTGAATCAAATCATAATAATATCAGTAAATAACCAAAAATATTATTAAAAAACAAAACCCTAAATCCCTTATATATGGAATCTTCTTAAATTAGGGATATAAATCCTTTGTACCACTTTTTGTATTCCACTTTATGTTCTATCAATTATAACTTGTCATATATTTATTTTTAGCACTGCTCCAAATAAAAAGAAAAAAAAAATCCTAAACAACCCCGAAACCCATGGCTGGTCCAAGATTGACCATCAATGACCAGTTCAGTCTCGCCTCCATGGCTTCCTTGATATTTATCTCTCTCTATCTCTCTCTGTGTGCAGTGCATGCATTATATTCAAGTTTACTGCACGTTTGGCAAGCGTGTTTCTCAGCGATGCATTTTTTTTTAGTGAGTCTTGTATACTGTTTATGGGACCTGCAAGTACTTTTTTAAGCAAAAATAACTTTAAAACTAAGTCTTATGACACTATTTATACATTTAAAAATTATTTAATTACAATATTTTCAGTTTTCAGCAAAAAAACATATCCAAACACACATGACAACTACTATTCTCAAAACATAAAAAGTTTCAACTTTCAGTGACTCTTGAGACTGTAAAGTTAGTGAAGTAGCGCATGGGTATTGATACGTGTAGTTGAATTAGACAATAAAGATTAGTACGTGTAGTACTATAGTGGGATTCAAAAATAAAAAATAAGAAAAGATGTTAAGTGTTGTAGAAGCTGACCAATAGCTTATAAAAAATTGGATTGTTACTTAGCATTTTCCTTGTTTAATTATAATAACTTACTTATATATATATACACTCATTTTTCAAAACACTTCACATTAAATTATCTATTTTATATTATATTTCATTAAAATATTAATTTTTCTTATTTTTTAAAATTGTTTTTTCTTTCTTCGCATATAACAACTATCATCTACTCTCTTCTTTTACTCTCAAAATACGTAAATAAAGAAAAAATTTATTCATATAGCCGCATTTAACAAACGTGGCTAAAATATGTCTTATAGCCACATTTAAAAAACGCGGCTAAAATTATCCCTATAGCCACGTTTGTAAAATCATGGCTATATGTTATAGATTATAGCAGCGGGTTGTAAACGCGGCTAAAATAAGGTCTAGGGCCGCATTTCTACGAATTTGGCTATAGGTCTACAACCTATGGCCGCATTTGAAAAAACACAGCTATAGACCTAGCGGTCTATTGCCATGGTGTATAGACCATGTTTAAAAATGTGGCTATAATTGTTTATAACCGCATTTTAAAAATGTGGCTATAGCATGTGTTTTTAGTAGTGAAACAACTAAATACAAAATAAGTAGTGTTAGTATAAATTTACACAATTATACACAGACTTATGTGGTTCATGTTTAGGCAAAATCGTGTAAATTTTACATATATCATACACGGATTGATGTGAATGCTCTATATTAGCAAATTGCTTTATATTTGAATATAATAATAGTGTTTCTCTATTGATTGTTTAATTGAAAGTATTTGCTTGAGCAATAAATTTAAGCCATTCTTATAGACTTGTTTATTAGTTATATACTTATATTTGATAATAATAATTTAGACACATTTACTTCAATTGTTTGGTTTTATTTGACAGCATAAACTTTAAGTGTTTGCTTTTTTTTAGATGCTATAAACTAGATTATTAAATTTAATATTTAGGTTTTAAAAATGAGAGGGGTTCAAGTTACACCTGGTGTAACTTTTTTAAACCATTGATTTCCATTAGATCTAATGGTTAAAAAAAGACTAGTATTATGTCATTAAATCATTAAATTCTCTTACTAAAAATAAACAAAAAGTCATTAAACTCTCTCTCGCTCTCTCTCTCTCTCTCTCTCACATCTGCCTAGACCTCCATGAACTCCACCAATGGACGCACATAACTCATAGTCACAGTCCCAAATAGAAGCTCTTCCTCTCATAACCCAAAATAAAAAAAGGTGTTTCAAGGATCCATATATACATTGTAATGGTGTTCCTGTGAGAACTAGATAACCCCTTAACCTTTTAAGCCTAAAAACCTGAACACCAGTACCTAATTCCTTGTTTCTTAAATTTACTCTAATTTTCCTATAAAGTGACGTTTATTGAAGACCCAAAAGAGCATGTAAAGGAACAGTCAATTTCTTAAAGGCAGTCTGTCTGGAAATATGAAAGATGGAATTTAGACATACAAGATGGTTCACAATGGTTATAACCATCATGATGAAGAGGCTAATTACGCCTAACTGGGTACATGTACAATGATTATTCAGAATCATTTGGCAAAAATTTGAAGGCCAATTGTTAATTTGCGAACCACCTGATGGATTACAAGATAGAAGAAGGTTATGAAAAGTAGAGTAAATTTAAGAAATTAAAAAAGCCAATTCCATGTCATTTTTTTTTTCTTTTTTTATTTGGGTTATGGGAGGAGTTCTATTTGGGATTGAGTCATTTTTGTCATTGGAGGAGTTCATGGGGTCCAGGCAAATGAGTGAGAGAGAGAGAGAGAGAAAAGACAACTAACGGTAGAGGGTGAAAGAATTTAATGACTTTTTATTTATTTTTGGAAAAGAATCTAATAACTTAATGACATGACATTAGTCTTTTTTTAACCATTAGATCTAATGAAAATCAATGGTTTTAAGAATGTGTAACTTAAACCTATCTCTTTAAAAATATAAGTAATTTACAATATAATTAATGCATATTTTAAAAGAAAACATGTTCAAAATTGACAAATTACTGTTCAATGTATGAGTAATTTATGGGGAATACAGAGTATCTCAAAGTTTGGTCATATCACACATAAAAGTGAGAATTATAAACCGTCTAAAAATGAAAACCATTGTCATAGATTTTCGTCTAGTTGGTTTGAGAAGTTTCCTTCATAGTTAGTATGTTATCACACTAGTAAAGCTAATAGGATTAGGTAGTAGGACTTTCCCAAGTTGGCCCCACCAAGAAAAAATTTCTAACTTCACCACTAGTTACAACTTACAAGGCTCTGATACTTGGAGCTTCCTTTTTTTGAAAGGTACTTGGAGTTTCCTTGCACCTTCCTTACCCAGATTTTCAATTTGATTCTTGTCTTAAAGCCTTTAGGTGCTTGTGACCTTCATTTGTTGGACATTTTTCATGCAAAGAAAACTCGTTTCAGTGTGTCGAATTTGGACCCCACTTCTATGCAAATTCTATATCCAATCACAAGTAATAAACAATTATAGAAAATAATATCTAGGTATCATATTAAAGATTTTGGATAAAATCTTATTAGTTTATAAAGGATGAAATGGATAAGAGTTATTGTTAATTATATCGTGATTTAATTATCAAAAAAAAATTATACTATGATTAAAGTTTAGGAAATCCTTATGAGTAATAGCGTACTCCTTTCTTAATTAGTGATTTTTTTTTTCAAATCTCTTTCCATAACCAAGAGCTTTGTTTGAACAAGGAAGCCTTAAGAAAGTGTTTGCATTTCAAATATTTTGATTTGGAGAATCTGGACCCAAACTTTATCTAGATATGTTGCCATAGACCAACCTAGTTTGAACAAGAAGGTTATTTATTTATTTATTTTTCTTTGTGAGAAGGAACAAGAGGGTTAAATTTGCATCTTCCACCTTCCTAATTCCCAAGCTCCCACTTTCTTTTGGTTACATAATTTTGACCATGAATTTCGACATTATACATTTGAGACTCTCCAATTTACCCCATGTGAATTTTCTGATAGCAGTGTCTATTTTGGTCTTGGAGCAGCCAATTTTGAGAGATAGATAGAGGGTAGGTCATAGGTGTATGAGGAGATGGTTACTAAAACTCATGGTTTTAAAAACCGAACCGATTAAAGAACTGTAAAAGAGACTGTTTACTAGTTTTTAGGTCTGATGGTTGAACCAATGATGTAATAAATAATTTAATTAATAAATATATAATTATAAAAATAAATTTAAATATATAATAAATTTATAACTATCAATATTTACTATATATATATATATATATATAAAACATTTTAGAAGTATTCTTATGTCAAATTTAACTCAAATTAAAAGAAATTAACTAAACAAACTATCAAATAAAAAAGGTTATGGTTTTCAAGTTTTATGAAAACGGCGCTCTTGATTAATCTATTCATTTCTACATTTTTCAGTCCCAAAAAAAAAAAAGTTTTATGAAAACGGGTCTAAGGCTTTATATTCATATATAATTTTCTTTACTTTTAAGTTTTAACAAAATCATTATTTATTTAGAAAAATACTTACCAATGTTAACATAATTTCACACCTAAATATTTCTCCCAAAAATATTTTATGCTTGTCTTGCAAAATGCAACAAGCTGCTGTTGTTGTTATCTACGAAGTGCAAATAAGAATATGGGAGTCACAAAGTGGTCTCCCACCTAACCATCAACGAGGCCAATCAACATCCAACCACGTTGATGCTAAACTTTTAGGGAGAGGCTTTCCTCCAGTTTGAATATCTCCAGTTTTCTCCCATTTTTAAGTAGATGAGTGACACATGGAAAAATAAAAATTCAACAGTTAGAAATAAAAACCGTCACTTTCTCATTTTTTTTTTCTTGCCTCTCTCCTTCACAACAAATCACAGAGTCACCGGCAACACAAATCCACCACTATAACCCATGAAGCTGCCAAGTCTCTGCTAATGCCAAGTCTTTGTCGTGTCCTTGCCACCATTAAAAGTGACAGCCATTGCAAGTACAATCCGAGCCTCCCATCAGATCTATGAGTTTTCATAATTCCCTTCACAAAACCAACACCACAGATCCCTTAACCAACCTTCGATATGCAAAACCCAGGAATCCAATCCCCATGTTCCACTTCACGCACTGCCACGTGCCGCTCGAATTTTCTGACCACCAATCCACTCGTCGTCGCCCTTAGTCGCTGCTTCAGTGCGTCGTTCACCAACAATGGCCACGGCGAATCTCCACCACCGAGGCGCCTGGATCTATTTGTTTTGTGCTTATGAATTTTTGTCTCCGGTAAATTCCTATGCTTTGTTGGTGGTGATATTGGAGAGAGAGAGAGAGAGAGAGAGAGAGAGAGAGAGAGAGAGAGAGAGAGAGAGAGAGTGCAAAACGTGATGTTGGAAACTGGAAAGAAAAAAAAAACTATGGTTGGCGTGTCTTTTTTAAGTCCATTAAATGTTTTATTTTTCCATGTCACTCATCTACTTAAGAATGGGAGAAAACTGGAGATATTCAAACAGGAGGTGAGCCTCTCCCAAACTTTTAAACAAACTTAAAGGCTTAAACAAAAATAGATCTAGAAAAAAATAAGAAAATTGCTCAGAGCTCTCTCTCCCTCCGAAGAAGTAGCAATGGCAGATTTAAATTGCTCTCTCCTTCAAGCCCAGATCGGCAGTTCATCCTCACTCCTCACCCAAACCAAACAGACATGTGATATTTCCTTATCATTTTCTCACATTGGTTCTCGCACCTCCTCAAACAAATATGAGATTTTTCCCAAAGTAAGTGTCTCCCAAATCTCCTCTTATCCCAAATCTAAGATTTTTCAAAATAGAGAAGAAAAACTTGCCCTTCCCAAATCTCCTCTTACTAAAGTGATTTTACTTTCCAAGCAAGGCCTATTTTTATATATACTTGTAGGGTCAAGATTCGTAACCCAAGCGCAAAAGATCTGGAGTATGAGCCCAATGAATCCAAGACAATGAATTTTAGAAAGTGGGTGAAAGAGCTGGGCTGGTTATGAATTAAACAACATTCAATAATGGTTTTACTGATGAATCCATGTAAGAACAAACTTGAAACTTGAATATATTCATGTCCAAAGAGACAAACTTATGCATGTATTATTCTTAAAAATCTTCCAGACCCCCTCATCTTTGGGAGACCTCTTACATTATATAGTCTCTTTTTAGATCATCTTGATCGTACACCTGTTGGTCATCTGAGCCTTTTCTTGAGTGTATATCCTATCTAACATCTTCTATGTTTCTCTGTGAGTGGTGGTGGCTGAGAATGCACTGTTCAGGGGTCTTCTCCACATTAATGTGGTCAGAAAAATTATTGCAGTGTATTTAATGTGATGGTAGCAGTTTTTCCTCTAGATATTTATCCATTCTTATCATCTCTATGCATGCCTGAGGTTTATCCTTATCATTGGAACCGTCAGGAAGGTCGCTCGAACCTCCCAGGTACTTGCTTAACTGAGATTCTTTATATCTGAGGATAACACACTCCTCGGACTACTGATGCTCTTTTCGGATTATGCTCCCCGATCATTTCCAGGTATATCTCCCCCACCTGGGGTCTTTCTCAGTCGTCTATCTCTCTTCGGACAAACCTTTAGTCCCTAAATAGGGCCTTAGGCCTAATATGTAAATTTGGGCTTTTACCCCCACAATAGCCCCTCAAAATTTTAATTTTTCCTTCACATCTGAGGAGAAAAAATAGGATTTTGAGTTGTTACAGAGAATAAAAGATAAAAACGTGAAAAATACCTTAGTTTACACGTGTGTGAGCATAGATCTAGGCGCTTCATCATTGTCACTGTTGTTTCAGTATTTACGAAGTGGTATTAATTGCTCCAAGCAGCGTTTTGTCTCTTGCATCCAACGGTGGATCATCGATCCTATAGATGATGTTTTTCCTCAGAATTTAGGCGGGATAACTCCCACCCACTTTTTGGACCCTATATATAAAGCCTCAAAGAACACACTTTCTTTTACTTTGTGATTTCTTACTCTCCAGCAAACTCAAGCACTCAAATCTAACAAGTTCTTCAGATCATCAACATCATTTCTTCCAAGAATCCGCAAGAATTCCTCTCTGGATTCAAAGATCATTTTCCAGTTTAGTTCGTGTAAGTTCCCATTTCTTCAAATCTTTCATCTTCTCTTCGGCTAGCTTCTTCGACCCTTAAATACTCACTCCCCAGTTATCGTGTTTAGTACTTATTTTGTGCTTAATTAAGATGGGTAGATTTATGTATATGGTGGACAGTCTTGCCCAAATAGAAGAATTTAGGAAAGCATATCACATACCTCAAGATGTAGGTTTGAGATATTGTCCTCTAGAAAAACTAATAACAAAACGAAGGACGGGCGAGATTATAATCCCCATCATCGCCTTTCTAGAAGGGGGAATGGCAATCCCTATGGGTCTCATTACCAGAGACTATCTCCAAAACTATAGGCTTAGCCCTGAACAATGTGTGCCTAACATCTTTAGAATCTTAGGAGTAGTTGATGATTTAAACCGTCATCTAGGCTTGGAACTCACTTGGCTTGATGTAGTACATATGTAAGAGTGTCACAACTAGAAGGGAGTGGGATATTACCTTAAATCCTGATCCGACACCGTTAGGCTGGTCTCCTGCCTTCCCAAGTCTAACAAAGGGATGAAAGACGACTATCTAATCGTCTCGGGCGTGTGGCATGACGGTCTTCATTGTCCAACCCAACCAGGAGATCCAGGTGGGACATCCTAGATTTAGGACTTTTAACAATAGATTTAGGACTTTTAACAAATTTTTTTCTCTTTGTATTAGTATTTTCAAATTTCTAACTATACTTGATGTTGTGGTATTAACAGATAGAGAGCACGTTACTCCTCGACTTAGCCTTATCAACGTTGCCGCGCTCAACTATTTACTAAGATCAAAAAATTTTGTGAGTGAAGATGGTCAGCTTTGGTCCATTCCACTTATTCTCGGTTACAATCCAAAATCAATAGACTTTCAGCCAGTCGGCAACGCTATAACGCGAGGAGACTACAGGCTTAACTGAATAGATGTCTCTCGGCCTCACTTTCTAACGCCATTCGATCTTGCTCCTATGCCATATCCGAATCCACAGGGTGTGCCACAGCTCATACAGCCATTCCAACAGATTCCTCTAGAAGCGGCTGCAGAAAGAGAAAGAGTTGCTTCCTCAACATTTTCGCTTGAGGAGCAGATCAACAAGTTTACGCTTGAAGGAGAGGCTTCAGGAGGGGTTCAGGTCATTCAAGTTTCGGAAGGTGAGGAAGAGACTGACAAGCAATCCGGTGTTCTCCCTCCTGTCCTGATAACTACTCTTCCAGACGATTCTTCAAAAGAGGAAGACATGGCAAGTATGAGGGACTTTCTTGCTGCTGAGGTGTGATGAGGACTGCGCACCTGGTCCCCTAAGCTGGAATTGGACGGTGCTCCCATCCCTTGGGATACATCCCTCAGAAATTATCACGGGAGGAGGGTAGGTTTAGTTGCTGAAGCCCTCGAGCAACCCCTTCTCCTTCCGAAAGATATGGAGTCCTACAAGCGTTTTAGCCAATACGAACTCTTCTTATCCCTCAAAAGGGATTTAGCCATGGTAAGTGAATTAGTCCACTTCTTCAATTAAAATATTGGTCTTTTTTCTTTATATATATATATATATATTTTTTTTTTATTCTTCCCTTTTTCTTTGCTTTATACTGAAATTCTTCATTCTACTATGTAGATTACCCAGTAGGTTTATGTGGCCGAAGAGTGAAATAAAAGGACTTACAATGAAGCCCAGGCTGAGGCCCACACTCGGTCTGAGGTTGAAAAGTCTCTGGGTAATCTAAAGGAAGATTAATCTCGATTGTCCGAACAGCTGACAGAAGTAACCAGTCAAAAGAACAATCTTGACGCTGGCCTAAGAACCACTGAAAAGCAGACCAAAGACCAATGCAAGTAATTGCGTATGATTGAGATCAACTTAGAGACAGAGTGAGAGTTAGTCAAAGGTCTTCAGACTAAGCTGTAGACTGCCAAGGAAGTTGCCTGATTGGCTGAGAAGAGTGCTCAGCTGACCAAGGAGGCAATCAAGGCCGAAAGGTAGGCAGCTTATACGCTCGGGGTGGAGGAGACTCAACTCAGACTCACTAAGGAGTTTGCAAAGGTCTGCAAAGAATACTGCGAGGTGACTTGGGATAAAACCCTTGAAGCTGTTGGGGTCCCTTCAGAGGCTGACTTGAGGCAACCTAGGAGTATTTACTACCACCCAGACATTTGAGAACTCTCAGAAGCGTCGGAGCAGCCAATAGCCGACCAGACCCTTCCTGATCCTATTGAAGCATCCAAAGAGTCTGGTCAGGCTGGTGGGACGGGTAGGCAATCTGAGGATGTTTAGGAAAAGGCTGAAGATCTGAAGAAGAAAACTTCTGAGCTTAAAGATCAAGCCCCAGATGCTACTGCTGCTCAGCCTAGCCAGATAGTTGACCCCTCGGCTATCCAAACGTAGATTTAGATATCTAAAAATTTTTATTTCGTACTTGTGTTTTTTTTTTTAGATGTAAGGGATTGCAATGTACTTTCTTTTTAATCAATGAAATGTTCTTTTATTTTCTGTCTTCGTTGTATATGTTATGAAATTTATAATTATTGCAAATAATTGATTTGTAGTTAATATAACATATGCAGAATTAACAATGATATTGTATTAATGATACAAAAAATTTACTCAAATACTGGAAGAAACAAGTTGTATAAGGATTATCAACAAACAATAAGGGCACTAAATGATATGAAGGTCTCACAGGCTTTCTTGATTACTTACAAAGAGTACTATTGAGCACTGACTTTGTATAAGGGAGTGTCAACTAACTCAAATCATTTGGTTCGAAGACTGTAGGCATGATTGCGTTTAAGTTTAAACACTTAGGAGAACTGTAATGGAGTGTTAACCAACCCAAATCATCTGGTCCGAGGATTTCAGACATGATTGGATTTAAGTTTAAACACTTAAGAGAACTGTAATGGAGTGTTAACTAACCCAAATCATCTAGTCTGAGGACTTCAGGTATGATTGGGTTTAAGTTTAAACACTTAGGAGAACTGTAATGGAGTGTTAACTAACCAAAATCATTTAGTCCGAGAACTTCAGGCATGATTAGGTTTAAGTTTAAACACTTAGAAGAACTGTAATGGAGTGTTAACTAACCCAAATCATCTGGTCTGAGGACTTTAGGCATGATTGGGTTTAAGTTTGAAAATTTAGGAGAACTGTAATGGAGTGTTAACTAACCCAAATCATCTGGTCTGAAAACTTTAGGCATGATTGGATTTAAGTTTAAACACTTATCAAAAAACGTTATATAATAAATTGACATATTGATTAAAGAAAATATTTGATTAATAATAGTACATTTTAAGGTTATTTACATTCCAGGGGCATGGTATTACATGACTATCTAAATCTTCCAAGAAATACGCCCCAATGCCAGCCCCTGAGGTAATATGATATGGTCCTTCCCAATTGGATCCTAACTTTCCCCAAGCTGGGTTCTTCGTAGTGCCCACAACCTTTCTGAACACCAAATCACTAAGTTCTAGAGGCCTCTGTTTTACGTTGGCATCATAGCCTTGCTTGAGCTTTTGTTGGTAATGTGCTAATCGGACCATTGCATTTTCTCTCTTTTCATTAATCAGATCCAAACTCTTTTCTAGCAACTCACTATTGCCGATCGGACTGAACGAACTTGTTCTCAATTTTGGGAATCCAGCCTCCAAAGGTATGACAGTTTCAGCCCCGTAGGTCATTGAAGAGGGGGTCTCTCCAGTAGACATAGGAGGCGTAGTTCTGTAGGTCCAAAGTATGTGTGGCAGTTCTTCCACCCATTTACCCTTTGCGTCATCTAGTCTTTTCTTTAGCCCATTTACTATGAATTTTTTAACAGCCTCTACTTGCCCATTCTCTTAGGGATAAGCAGGAGTAGGGTATCTATTCATGATCCCCAACTCGCCACAATAATTCCAGAATGCTTTGCTATTAAACTAAAAGCCATTGTCTAAGATGAGGGTATGGGGAATCTCAAACCGAGTGATAATATTTTTCCAGATAAATTTCTTTGCATCTACGTCCCTAATGTTGGCTAGGGGCTCAGCTTCAACCCATTTGGTGAAATAGTCTGTGTCGACCAGAAGGTACTTCTTATTTCCTACGGCCTTAGGGAATAGACCCACAATATCTAAGCCCTATTGAGCAAATGGCCATAAGCTAGACAGTGGATTAAAGACTCCTCCTGGTTGATGTATGTTCGGCGCAAACCGTTGACACTGATCGCATTTCTTAACATATTCATGGGCCTCCTTCTGCATGTTTGGCCATCAATAGCCTTAAGTAATGGCTCTATGAGCCAAAGATCTACCTCCAGTATGGCTGCCACAGATTCCTTCATGCAACTCTTCGAGGAGTGATTCAGCTGCTTTAGGATGCATGCACAGCAAGTATGGCCCTAAATAGGAGCGTTTGTACAATTTATGGTTCTCAGATAACCAGAACCTAGTTGCCTTCCTCTGAACTTTGTCGGCTTCCAACTTCTCTTTTGGCAAAATATCATCCCTTAGGAATTTAACTATAGGATCCATCCAGTTGAACTTGGCTCTGATTTGATGAATTTGAACAACCTCACTCTTTGTTCCTGTAGGCTTATGCAAGTCTTCGACAAGGATAACTCTAGGCAAATCCTGTGCCAAGGATGTGGCGAGTGTGGCCAAAGAATCAATATGTGAATTTCCACTTCTGGGGATATATAGTAAATTAAAAGATTCGAACTCCGACTGAAAACATTTAACTCGACTTAGGTAATCCTGCATTCTTTCATCTTTCGCCTCAAATTCCCCTTGTACTTGTCCGACGACTAGTCTTGAGTCCAAGAACACTTCCACTGACTTTCCTCTCATTCTTTGAACCATAGCCATTTCCATCAGTAGAGCTTCGTATTCAGGTTCATTATTTGTGGCCGTGAAGCTTAGTCTTAGTGACTTTTCGATATCAATTCTCTTGGACATATTAACACTATCCCCACTCCAGATCCTTTCTGGTTTGTTGCACTATCTACATATACTTCCCAGAATGAAGGGCCTTTCTGGGAGATTACGCCAACCGATTTTCCATCTATGTCCTGTGTTGGTATCAATTCTTTTAACGAGGGCTCGGTAAACTCAGCTACTAAATTTGCGAGGACCTGCCCCTTTTCGGAGGTCGGGGCATATACTTGATGTCAAAAGCCCCTAGGATAGTGCCTCATTTGGCTATTCTCCCTGTGTAGTTAGCACTTCTGAGTATGGTTTTGAGTGAAAGTTGGGTAAGAACAATGACCGTATGTGCTTGAAAATAATGAGGCAGCTTCCGAGTGCCGAGCACTACTGCCAAGATGGTTTTCTCTAGTGGCAAATATCGAATCTCGGCCTCATGCAATGATTTAATTACGAAGTAAACTGGCCTTTGTATACCTTAGTCCACTCGTATCAACACCAAACTCACAGCATAAGGAGCCATAACAATGTAGGCAAACAAGACTTCATCTGGCTCAGGACTGGACATGATCGGCGGTCGAGCTAAATAGTCATTAAGTTGTTGGAAAGCCAGAGCACACTCTTTAGTCCACTCGAATCTTTTCAATTTGTTGATCAACAAGAAGAAAGGTTTACACCTATCTGCTGATCGAGAGATGAATCGATTCAGAGTAACTGTCATTTCTGTCAGTTTCTAAACTTTTTTGGGATTCCGAGGAGCTTGTAAATTGTTGATGGCCTTTATCTGATTAGGGTTAACTTCAATTCCCTTGTGAGTCACCATGTACCCTAAGAACTTGCCTGATCCAATGCCAAATGAGCATTTGGAGGCATTTAAATGCAATTTGTATCTTCTGAGAACTTCAAAAATGTTTTCAAGATCTTTCACATACTCTGAAACAATCTTGCTCTTCACCACCATGTCATCTATGTAGATCTCAATACTCTTACCTAACTGTGGCTCAAACATCCTCGTCATCATTCTTTGGTAGGTGGACCCTGCATTTTTCAAATCAAATGGCATCACTTTGTAATGGTAGTTACCAATAGGGGTGACAAAAGCAGTCTTCTCCTGATCATCCAGGGCTAATAGTATTTGATGATAACCTTGGAAAGCATTTAGGAAACTCATCCGAGGGTGGCCAATAGTGGCATCTACTAGCTGATCAATTTTTGGCATAGGGAATAGATCTTTTGGACAAGCCTTATTCAAGTCAGTGAAATCTATGCATACTCGCCATTTCCCATTCTTCTTCTTTACTACCACAGTATTTGCTAGCCACTCAGGATAAAAAACTTCTTTGATAGCCCCATCTTGTTTGAGCTTTGTTACTTCTTCTCTTACTGCATTAGCATGCTCTTTGGATGGGCATCGAGGAGGTTGCTTCTTAGGGGTAATCAATGAATTGACCTTCAGATGGTGACATATGAATTCTGGATCCACCCTTGGAGCTTCGTAGGCATTCCAGGCTAATACATCAAGGTTTCTTTTGAAGAACTTTATTAGCTCTTCCTTCTCCTACAAAGGTAGCTGAGATCCAACTTGAAAGAATTTTTTTGGATTGTCTCCAATAGTAACTTTTACTAAATCTTCACACCTAGCGCCCTCGGCTGGATCTTCGACGAGTGGTACTCAAGGTTTTAATTGCTATAAACCCCTTTCAGCCTGGGCTGAGGACTCAGTGTCGAGCTTATACCGGATGGCAGCCACTAAGCATTGTTTGGCCACAAATTGATCTTTCCGGATTTCACTAACTTATCCTTCGGATGGATACTTAACCTTCTGATGCAGGGTAGATGAAACAGCCCCTAGTGTATGAAGCCAAGGTCTGGCTACAATTGCAGTATAGGGCAAATATACATCTACAATGACGAAATCCACCTCTACTACCTCTGCACCAGTTTGCACAAGCAATCATATTTATCCCCTCGGGATAACAACTCTTTCTTCAAAACTCACCAAGGGAGAATTGTACGGTGCTAAGTAATCGGGTTTTAAGTTCAGCCCATTGTACAGATCAAGATACATTATCTCTACCGCACTTTCTTGGTCCACCATTACCCTCTTCATGTCATACCCTCAAATTCTGAGGTTGATTACTAAAGCGTCATCATAGGGTTGGATGGTCCCAGCCTTGTCTTCATCTGAGAACCCTAACACCGGTTTAGTATTCGATTTAGCTCTCTGCGGGTAATCGGGCTACCGACATAACCTTGGATGGCCAGGATTCTGTTCTCCCCGGTGCTGCGAAGATGACATTGATAGTTCCCAAAGGGAGTTTTGAAGAATCATCTCTTCAAGGCTCCAAACTTGTTTGACCTCCTCAACCGCTGGAATGATGCAAGAGCTGTTTCAATTTACCCTCACGGACAAGTTGGTCCAAATGATCCCATAGGCTCCTGTAATCCTTTGTGGTATGCCAATGGTCCTAATGGTATTGACAATAGAGATTATGATTACGTCTTTTTGGGTTTCCCACCATCTTATTCGACCACTTGAAAAATGGTTCATTCTTAATCTTTTCCAAGACTTGGTATACTGGCTCTTTGAATACAACGCTGACTGCTTGAAGATTTGATGACCCTGATTGTCCAGCAAAATCTCTCCCTAATTTACTGTTGTTGTAACGGTCCGACCTGAAATCCCTCATCTCTTGGGGAATAACCTTGTCCTTTCCTTTTCCTTACTGTTGATCTTCCTCAACTCTTTTATATTTGTCAATATGGTCCATGAGCTGACGCACGTTAGTAACTGGCTTACCAGTTAAGGACTTCCTTAAACCATGTTTAGTAGGGAAGCCGAGCTTAAACGTATTAAGGGCCACTCCATCACAGTCGTCTTCTATCTCATTGAACATCTCCCAGTACCTATCTGAGTATGTTTTCAAGGTCTCACCTTCTTGCATGCTCAAGGATAACAAAGAAGCTAAGGGTCTGGCCATTCTTCGGCAGGTGACAAAATGAGAACCAAATGCTTGAGTGAGTTCTCTGAAGGAGTTAATGGAATTTGCTTTAAGGCTATCAAACCATCTCATCGCAACTGGTCCAAGACTGGAGGGGAAAACTTTGCACATCAAAGTTTCATCTTTAGAATGGACTTCTATTCTCTAGTTGAAGTGGCTCACATGTTCTGCAGGGTCTGTTTTCCCGTTATAGATAGTGAATGTTGGTTGGTGAAAACGGCGAGGAAGTCTCACCTGTTCAATCCTGCGCGTGAAAGGTGATTTGGAGATTTGGTTCAAAGCCTTGCTCATGGCATCATTCCCTATACCCCCACGTGATGGACTTCGAGGTTGGCGCTCATGATAGTGCTCTTCCTCATAAGAGAAAGACTCACTAACTGGTGTTCTAGTCCTCCGTTTGTAAGAGACATCCTGCTCATTGTCGGAATCATCCTCAGAATAAGAAGATGTCCGCCTTCTCTTTGCATGGCGCAACTCTCTTTTTAGCTGATCAATCTCTAGTTGCATATTTTTGTTCTTCTCTGCATAGGACACATGACTCCCACCATGTGACTGGCTTCGATCAGTATGTGTAGTGTGTACACTACCTTCACGATCCTGTCTCTGTTCCAAGTTAAGAAAAGGATCAACGTGTTGGGATGCCCTAGATTCTGCTGGTTGTTGCCCTGGTTCCGCCATCATCAAACATTACCTCCACTCTTGCTCAAGCTCTTCCCACAGACGGCGCCAATTGTAGGGTCAAGATTCATAGCCCAAGCCCAAAAGATCTAGACTATGAGCCAAATGAACCCAAGACAATGAATTTGTAGAGAGTGGGTGAAAGAGTTGAGCTGGTTGTGAATTAAACAACGTTCAATGATGGTTTTACTGATGAATCCATGTAAGAACAAACTTGAAACTTGAATATATTCATGTTCGAAGAGACAAACTTATGCATGTATTATTCTTAAAAATCTTCTAGACCCCCTCCCTTTTGGGAGACCTCTTACATTATATAGTCTCTTTTTAGATCATCTTGATCGTACACCTGTTGGTCATCTAAGCCTTTCCTTGAGTGTATATCCTATCTAGCATCTTCTATGATTCTCTGTGAGTGGTAGTGGTTGAGAATGCACTGTTCAAGGGTCTTTTCCACATCAATACGACTAAAAAAGTTACTGCAGTGCATTTAATGTGGAGGTAGCAGCTTTTCTTCTAGATATTTATCCGTTCTTATCATCTCTATGCATGTCTGAGGTTTATCCTTATCATTGAAACCATCAGGAAGGTCGCTCAAACCTCCCAGGTACTTGCTTAGCTGAGATTTTTTATATCCGAGGATAACACACTCCTCGGACTACTGATACTCTCTTTGGATTATGCTTTCCAATCATTTCCAAGTATATCTCCCCCACCCGGGGTCTTTCTCAGTCGTCTATCTCTCTTCGGACAAACCTCTAGTCCCTAAATAGGGTCTTAGGCCCAATATGTAAATTTGGGCTTTTACCCCCACAATACTCATTAAAAAAACATTAGAATTGGGTTAGGTTTGGATAGTTTTTTTTTTTTTTTTTTCAACTTATTTTATTATTCATGTTATATTTTTTATTTTAGACGAAAACACCATTTTAGTCCATATATTTTGGGGTCGCGGTCAATTTGGTCTCTATATTTTAGTAGCAATTAATTTGGTCCCTATTATTTTTAAGTTGGAGTCAATTTGGCCCCTACTATTAACTTATTAATAGAAAATGCCTACGTGGCAAATAGTTTGTCTTGTTGGTGCACACGTGGCTAATATAATAATATATTTAAATATTTAAAAAGCCACCCAAGCATTTTAATTTTTTAAAAATCCATGTAAAAAAAAAAGATTAATTGAAAGAAAAAAATATATATTATTTTTTATAACAATCCTCAATTTCTTTTATTTTCTTTTGTATTCTTAGCTTCCAAACACTATTCCCAGCAACTCAACAATCTAAAACTAAACAATAATCACACAGACTCAATTTTCTTTCATATTCTTCTCTTTTTATCTATTTTCCTAGCAACTTCACACAACTATCAACATCCCAGATTTAACCATTTATAGCCACCATTAATATCCAAACCATTGAATGTGTGTAAATAGTAAAGTAAGGTAATGCAAATGCAAAGTGCAGGCAAAGCGTTTATCAAGACGCAGGCCTGTTAAGGAAAGGTGCTGAAAACAAAAGAGATGGTTTGGTTCAGCCTTTTTTTGTGTCCTATATATATGGGCAACTCACAAAACAAAAAAGGGACCCGAAAAAATCAATATATGAGTTGGCCATGTTTGATTGTACAGTGTTTTTTTTTACAATTTTGAATTACTCAGATGTTGCCGCCGATGGGTAAGAGCCAACGAAGGGTTACCCTGCTTTTTCGCGGTAAGCCTGCCTTTGGGTTTTTGCCGTTTTACTTTACTTTTACCTCACCGCCTGTTCTGTGGTGCGATTTTATTTTATTTATTTATTTATTTATTTTGGGTTAAATAATTTGTTTAGTTTTAGATTGTTGAGTTGCTGGGAATAGGGTTTGGAAGGTAAGAAAATTTTTTAAGAATACAAAAGAAAGTAAAAGAAATTGAGAATTGTTATAAAAAATAATTTTTTATTCTTTCAATTAATCTTTTCGTTTTTTTTTTGACATGGATTTTTTTAAAAATTAAAATGCTTAGGTGGCTTTTTAAATATTATTATATTAGCCATGTGTGCACTAACAAGACAAACCATTTGCTACATAAACATTTTATGGTAGTAAGTTCATGGAATGGATCAAATTGACTCCAACTTAAAAATAACAATGACCAAATTGACTGCTACTAAAATGTAAGGGCCAAATTGACCGTAACCTCAAAATGTAAGGACCAAAATGATATTTTCGCCTTTATTTTATTTATGCTTCACTTTACTTGTTATTAACTTTTATATTTATCTATATTATTTCTGTATACTTTCAGTAAAAAAAATAAGCTAATCGGACCTTGGAGGTGAGGGAATTAAATAATTGAATTTGTGTAACAAAAATGTCCAAGACAGACAAGCGCACCAGAATTTTTATTTGTCTCTCTCTGTCTCTATCTAATTGAAGTGAAGAAAGGCACCACAGTTGACCACACGACAACCTTTGCACTTTCCAAAATTTCAATAACTATTTCAAATCCAATGCTTCCCTCTACTACTTCTTCCTCATCAGTGTCTGTGTTTGTGTCTGTGCTTGAGTATGAGCCTGACCCTCATCTCACACGTGCCACCTGCGCTTGCCCACATCACCGGTCTTAGCCACGTGGCTCCAAGCGTGCGAACCCACCTTCCTAATTTACTTCCCTATAATAGTAATACTCAGCTTTCCCAGTCCCATATCAAAAACAACAACAACAACAACAACGTAGTAAAAACCTCAGCAATCGCTATCAAAATGGAACAAGAATCCATCGATTACGACGAACTCCGCTCTCGTTTCCTCCAAACTTTGCTTAGCAGAAGAACCTCTCGAGGTTTAAACAAAAACCCAGAATTCTTTGACTTTGATTCATGCACCAATTATGTTTATTTTGTTCTTGTTTTTGTTTCAGTTCCGCTATCAGTTGAGATTGCAAAACCTGTGGCCAACCCTTTGTTTCAGGATGATCCCCCACGCTCTAGTGAGGTTCAGATTTTTCTCTCTGTGTTTTGTTTATGTTTTTTTATTCTAACTATTCTCAATTGGGTATTCTCTGTTTTTGACTATTATATTGTTGGATGTTATTAACAAACTAGGCAATGGAGTCTTGTCCAAAGGCAAACATTACTGGGTTCAAGGATTTACTCAAGGAGGAAAACCTTTACTTAATTACTGAGGTAATGTATAATTAATTGGGACTTAAACTCATTCTTAAGCTTACCCAATTGATTTTTGGTTGTGGAAATGCGGTGCTTGTCGTTGCTAGATGAATTGTGTTACTGTTAGAGCTTCATCTTGTTTTAACAAATTCACTAAAGTTCTTCCTTAAATTGTAAAGACCCGTTTTTTTTTTTTTTTTTTAAATAATTTTTTTTTTTTTTTATAATTTATAAGTAAACCCAATTTCATGCATCACAAAGATTTTTTAATTTAATTTTTATTTGTGGAAATGTGGTGCTTGTCTTTGCTAGATGCCTACATGATTGGTGTTACTGTTAGAGCTTCATCTTGTTTTAACAAATTCACTATAGTTCTTCCATAAATTGTAAAGACCTATTTTTTAAAAATTTATAAGTAAACCCAATTTCATGCATCAAAAAGATTTTGAATTTGGGATAATTTACAGTAGACCAAATTCACAAGTTCTTCCAATATTATCTCTCTCTCTCTCTCTCTCTCTCTCTCTCTCTCTCTCTTTTTCTTTTTTCTTTTTTTTAACAAATTTTTTGCTTCCTGTTGTTAACAACATTTAGAAGGGAGCTAAGGTGGACATGATTTTACAAGACTAACTGAAGAAAGTCAATATAAGGGCAATGGGGTGATCAATATAAGTTTTCAACACATAACATACACATTTAATATCCCTGATTTAGGTCTATTTCTGATTTGAAATCGAACTTTTTGGTAGTTAATTGTTTATTTTTACATGTTTATCTATTTTCAGGTATTTTCTTTTTCACAATCAACTACATTACATTTATGCTTTTAGTTTTCTGCTATTACACTTATTTAAATCAAGGAATTCCATATAGAGGTCTTAGTTAATTCCTAAGGATCATTTCTAGGCAGGAGAACAAGGACGCTTGCCTTTGTTGATTTTAAGCATGAAGGATAACAATCATCAAAGAAAGCCTGCTGTTGTTTTTCTTCATAGTACAAATAAGAACAAAGAGTGGGTGAGGCCATTGCTAGAGGTAAACTACCTTAATGATATTTTCCGGGCATTAAGTCTTCATTTTTTTTGCTTCATTGGGTTGGGGAGTTGGTGATTTGTTTTGCTTGCCTCAGGCATACGCTTCTCGGGGATATGTAGCCATTGCCATCGATTCTCGTTACCATGGTGAACGTGCCAGCAGTAAAACCACCTATCAAGATGTGTGCATTTTATACCTTAACTTTGTTTTTCTTGTACACAGTTCAAATTATTTTTTCCATATGATACTTATGAATTTTGCAATTCTTTTATATGGACTATGGGCCCATAAAGACAAGCTCTTGACTACAAAATAAGCTAGCACAATAGTCAATATTTTTTGGGACATTCTGTCACGAGTTAGAGAACTAATCTGCTGCAAGAACAAAAATCCTAGTGCCTCTTGAGCAGTAAAACAGTATTTCCTGTATAAAGTTCATCCCTAATGAGGTTAGTTTATTCAAGTGCAGGCTCTTATTTCATCATGGAAAAAAGGTGATACAATGCCATTCATATTTGATACAGTAAGTCCTCCATTCGTACTGTTGTTGGATTCATATGGTTTATAGTCAATTCTTACCTAATAATAGGAGAGTTAATGAGTTGATGTAGTTAACAGAACCTTTTGTGTTTAGTTTTCTGATTATCTTGGTTTTTAAGAAGGGACAGTTTTGATTCTCACAGGCCTGGGACTTGAAAAGACTGGCAGATTATCTAGAGAACAGGGAGGATATAGACCCTGCTAGAATAGGAATCACTGGTGAATCACTTGGAGGTTAGTTGAACGAAATTTTAGAGGATGGCATATTAGAAGTGATGATTTGACATGCAAACTCATGTTGGCATTTTGAAAACATGCAGGTATGCATGCATGGTTTGGTGCGTTTGCGGACACCCGCTATGCAGTGGTTGTTCCTATAATTGGGGTTCAGGTGGTCTCTCTAATTAGAAATTTAAAATTATGTCTCCTGTAAGCTAATACTTTTTATTTAGTAACTAGCTTCATTTTGTGCAATTCAATTGTAGGGGTTTCAATGGGCCATAGAGAATGATAAGTGGCAAGGTCGAGTTGACAGTATAAAGCCTATTTTTGAGGGTAAGAGAAACTGAAGAATAATAAAACATATGATTGTAGTTATCTTTAACATGATTAGGTTTTGGTACTTATTTTTTATCACATTGTTTTCATTTTAATTGTAGCCTGCATTGTTTGTTCATGCACTTAATACAAAGCACAGATCTTTTTGAAGCATACCTCCACTGGGTACGTCTCTTTTGCAGTTGCCGTGATATTTGTTTCTCTGATGTCCTTACTTCCTTGATGCAGAAGCACGGATTGATTTAGGAAAGAGTGAGATTGACAAAGAAGTGGTGGAGAAGGTTGGTTACATTCTGAGACTGTAAATATGTTTTATTATGTGGATATTGCTGTATAGCTTGTGGTGTTTATCAAAAAAAAGTTGCTGTATAGCTTGTGGTGTGATTGTCACTAAGCTTGAATGGGATGTTAGCCTTTTACTTCTGATATGATTTTTCTAGTATGCAACTACATTCATAAAATGGTCTTTCATACATTATTGTATGGATAATTCCAGTTGTGCTGTTTAGAATTAACATTCTGATATAGCAAGACATATCCAGCATCATTTTCTATGTTCCATTCTTCTAAAATCAAATGCAAGAGGTTTCTCTTTCACAATGTGCATCTCAAATTGAATTACATTTTATGAATTTATTTCACTGACCAGGTTTGGGATAGGATTGCTCCTGGTCTAGACTCCCACTTTGATTCACCTTACTCAATTCCAGCTCTTGAACCACGCCCTCTGCTGATTCTCAATGGTAATATTTTATCTTTCCCTTCAACTATATGCATATAAATTTTGTATATCTTTGCACCCTTCCACGTGTGGGAGTGCATGTGCGTGTGTTTATGTGTGCACGTGCCTGTCTGTTTGCTCACATGCATTTTTTTGCATGCACATGCACCTGAGCTTGTTTGCATGCATGCCTGTTTGGTACAATGATCTTATACCCATAATCTTTTTGAACATCTGGAAGATTCAAATATATGCTGTATGATATATAAATATAAAATAATGCACTTGTTCCCAGATTCTAGCACATGGTTATCATCCCTTTCATTGACATGTTTGTAGATTTTCAACTGACTTTTGACTTTACTACCAAAATTTACTTGGCTACAAGACTAGTGGTCCTCTAGGCTGTTTTCCTTCAATTGAATTATCCTTGAGGTTAACATTTTGTGTGGGTATATCTTCACAATGTGTTGAAGCATATTTTGGATTTTGAAAATTTAGGTGCGGAAGATCCACGGTGTCCACTTGCTGGTCTGAAAATTCCTGAATCAAGGGCAAGCAAGGTTTATGGAGAGGCCAATTCTTTGGATAAGTTTAAGGTTTGACTTGCAGCAGATGTTGAAAGTTCATAAAACTGCAAACAATTTTCAGATTACTTAAACCTCATGGAAACCCTTTGAAGTGGAAAAACAATTAGAATTCATTTCATGGGAAATTCCTTGTTGAATGTCCTTTGCAAAAGCACAATCAAGTGGTCTGTTTTCCTCTCTCACTCATATTTGACTAGATAAACATTAATGTGAGGAGGATTCACCAGCAATGTGTTTTTGTCTGTGGAGTTCACAGATATAGCTGTTGCAGTGTATTTTTTTTTTTTTTCTTTTTTCTTTATGTATGTCCCCTTTTATAATTCTCTTAGTGCATTTCCTTGACATGCAGTTGATTGCACAACCTGGAATTGGCCACCAAATGACATCGCTGATGGTAAAAGAAGCTAGCGATTGGTTTGACAGGTTCTTCAAGAAATAAACTGTATTATTATAATTATTCTGTATGTGGTATCTCATTATATTTACTTTGTCCTGTCTTTGGATATGTATTTGAAAACCATTGAGCTTTGGCTCAATTGGTTCGAGTGATGTATGCATTGTGTGTGGGGCCTGATTTTGAGTCTTGTAAATGTAGTATGGCGTTTGTACTAAAACTTAACAATATTAGTAATGAATATTTCTATGGATCTCTGCTATTTATAGCTGAATGCTAAAACTACTCTGCATTGGTGATGCTCATGTACTGCTGGAATGTTGCTTGCTATGTGCGTACTGCTGTGTCTGTTAGAAAGCTCAGTTCACCTCTTCATCTAATTATGTGCACAACTACCCACTTTTAATTGCTTCACAAAAGTGTTCATGTATGAGGTTGATCAGTCAAGTCACTGGATGGCATTAAAGAGTAGGGAAGGTGTAGATCAGTCGTGGGTTTGTGTCATTTGTGATTGAATGTGATAGTAATTTTCTTATAAATTATAGTAACTTCTACCTTTAGAAATAGAACATCGAGTTAACGAGAGAATGGGGATTGAAGGAAATACTCCAGGCTACAACAAACAACTGTATGCTGTTATGCCTTAACGCTTCAATAAAATCCATGTCCATTTCTACTAGGGTAAGTCTACTAGAGACTTGTGCAAGTAGGTCTGCCTATGCATGCAAGCAGCAACAGTCTTTAAATCGATAGGCTATATTCACTAGCCAGCATGTTTGAGCTCACTCAAGGACGTATCGAAGTTCAAGCTAAGATGTCCAGCAAAAAAATAAAGATAAAAATAAAATGCCATGATATTTGTTTACTTCACTAACAAACCTAATCAAATCCTTCAAGACTCATTAGCTTTCCTAATCATTATAAATTCCTTTAAAACTCTTCCTAATCACCTATGTTGTCTCTGTTTGAAGAACCTGCCAAGCACTTAGAAATTGAAGTGTGTGATGCTAATCAATAAAAAACACAAACTTAAGGTCTGTTTGGATATTACTTATTTTGTTGAAAACTAAAAATTAAAAATATTGTAGCAAAATAATTTTTAAATGTATAAATAGTGTTGTGGGACTCATTTTTAATGAAAAAGTAATGGAATAAAGAGGTTTGTAGGTTCCGTGAACAATACACAGGACCTACTGACAAACAACTTTTCAGCTGAAATGCACTTCTCCACACAAAAAAGGAAAAGCAGATGCAAATGTGCCTGGTTTCATCAGTACCCAAACGCCACCTTAGACTACATATTCATCTAATATAATTTCATACTGTTAGGTCAATACTCAAATGAGCAAAACCTTCCAAAAGTACTCTCGGCTTACTCTAATAGAAAGCATTTGACACCCAAGATCCAACTTGCAATAATAACATAAAAATTACAAATGGATTCACGCCAATGCAAACCGCAATTAATTTAAGCGTGACAACAGGACTTGAGTATGTCAGGGAAAGTGATGCCTCAAAGCTTATCCTAGAGCAGGTGCATTCTGCAAGACCATGGAATTTTTTGTCAAAGTTTAGCATGGATCACACGAGTTGGTAAATGAATTAATAATATGCTCTCATAAAACTTCAACTAAGTCGATGAGTCTCTAAATATAAAACATTGATTTTGTTCTATGAGATATGTTAATGAAGATCTATAAGAATGCAACTTCTTTTTACTGGGATTAATAAAAATTCTAGTTAAGAGCAAATCAGGGGGCCATTCTGAATTCTGGAACTTCCTCCTCTAGCTGAATTTGGAGCCAATTGTGTCAGCCCAATACATAAGACCTCCGCTGTAAACCAAAGTAAAAGAAAATGCAATATAAGCTTTTTTACTACGATGGTACTTATCCTTTTAACTTACTTTATATTCACTTGAATTTGGTGGTTCATGTAAGGTCATTTTGAAAAGATTACTTTGTTTTAATTTTTTTTATATAACGCGAAAACAAGGTGAAGGGTGAGGTCATTAATTCAAGACCAATTACATGTGTGCGAAATTATCAACTAAAACAAATTGTTAAATTTAAATTTTTATGATTAAAATATGTTACAATTTCTTTTATCTATTGCTACGAAATAGTATAAATTGAGATCCTAGGTTTTGAGTGAAAAAGTGTAAAACTGAAAACTGTGGTTTAACTCTACTTTTGTGATTCTCTTCTGACTCTTGCGCCAGCTGGCTGCCCAAGATTGACAAATTGAAAACATCCCAGCCCAAAGTAGAAAAATAAAAGATGTGTAATAAATACTACATTATATATTTGCGTAAATTTGTTTTTTAATAAGTTATAGAGGTCTGAGTCAAGTTGTTTTTTGTGTTTTGATTTTGCTGTTTTTTTTTTGGTAATGAATATGAAATCAATTTTGTTCTACCTTAATCTTTTTGCATAGTACTCTTCATAGGAACAGATACATAATTAATGCCCAAATAAACTCCTCACACAACGTCAAGGTCAGAAGCTTGAGCGACTATTCCTTCATCTATAACACGGCATTGCCTCATTCACCGCCGGAAAGAAAACCATTTCCAAGATTTCTCCGTCACTCACACATATAGACTAACGAACACATATCATGAAACATGTCAAAACCAGCCTTTAATTTACAAAAAAAGATATGTTAAGGATTGCATCTGCATTACTTTTGTAAGCATAAATTAAGTTAATGTGAAGGTTGCTGTATGATTGTGTATAATGATAATGATAAGTAACAAATGAGCCTAGTGGCCTACAACCACCGTCAGAAGTCTTTGACGGCTATATATTATATTAAACACTTGTGTTACAATGAACCCAATATAAGATTTATATACTAGAGAATACTTGACTAACTCTAAGCCAACTATAAACTAATTTAAGGTTAATATGCTTGTTCTACAAGTACATGGGCCTCCAATTGATATGGGCCACTTGGGCCATGATATATTAAAGTGAGTATAAATAGGAATGGCAATTTTGTCCCGTCCTACTTAACTCACCCCTCCCCACTTCGGTCCACGCGGGTTTTCTCCACCCCGCAAAAGTGGTGAGGTGAGAATGGGGCAAGATTTAGTCCCGCCCCTCCCCATCTCCACCCCGCCCCATGTTACTAAGAATTATAATTGTAAATTTTTCATACCTTAAAACCCTACTATTTAAACAAATATATCAATATTAGCTTATTTTATTCTATCCAATGTGATTCTCTGTATTTATTTTGTTATGTGTTATACTATGAATTTTTTTTTTTTTTTTTTTGGTGATTGTCTTGTTAAACACTTGAATATATTATTCAATTTTTTCTAAAAATTGATTTGATTTAATGGGATAAATTTAGTTGTAATTTCAAGTATATTTTTATTAATGAAATAGATTTCATTAAAAAAAATTGTACTAGTTGTAGGACAAATTAACAAAAAGTGGAGTTTTATGGGTTGGGGCAGGCCGGGTTTCGCAGGGCCCTAAGGGGCGGGGATGAGGTGAGAGTTTTCTCCGTCATGCAGGACAGGGTAGAGATGGGGCAAGATAAAACCATGCAGGGTGAAGACGAAAACCCCATCTGTCCCGCCCCGCCCATTGCCATCTCTAAGCATAAATTAAGTTAATTAATTTGCAATTTATATGACAAGTCACAAATTGATATATAGTCGTAAATGTTTGAAAAGATGGAGATGATTGTGAAAACTAAGTATGTGTGACTAACCTTTTCTTCATCAGGAATGATGTTAGCAATCCTCTTAGAATCCTCAGTAATTGGTAGCACAGATGGGTCAGGTTTTGGTTTGCTCCCCTTCTCGTATATGTAATATCCTTTTCCATTGCTTTTGCCTACAAAATCAAAAACATTCAGTGGAACCCAAGAAAGATTATATAATAGCATGACAAAAATGGGTAGATGATGCATGCATGTTTCATAGTTGTTGGGTTTTTGTCTTGTTTTTAAAATCTTTTTGAAGGTTGCAATCATATATTATGGATTATAACTTGAAAGTGAAAGTGCAGGTCTTGGATATATATATATATATATATATATATCACCCCTAGCCTTTATTTTGATGTGGGAAAAGATATTTTCAGTAGTACCATTGCGGCCATTTTTTTATCATGAGTTCAAGAAGGAGACTGGTATGTGCGATCTGTGAAGGATGTAGCATGCTCTTTCCCGAAAGCTGTGGCCATTCCATATCCAGTAATATCATGAAGCCTGAAAATATTTTTGTGTGTTAATTAATCCATATGAAACACCACTAATAAACACATAATTACTTGCATAAAATAATAGAAGACATGAAAATTGCACATGATCAGAAGTCAAAACCATTAGAGAAACCATTTTCGTGTTTTAAATCAATACAAAATTTTAATTTTGAAAAAAAAAAAAAAAAAGGTTCATTTGGTTACCTTTTGCTGTCGAAAATGTCTAAATCATGTAGAAACAATATATATATATATATATATATATATAACTGTGAAAATGGTTGTTTTATTAGTTAAGGTGTATAGTTCTTCAAATTGAGGAACCCTTATTGCCAAATGTTTGAACCTCTTTCGTGAGTGTCACATTTCAAAATTTGGCCTTAAATAAATGGTGCAGAGAGTCCAGTATCTCAACGTGTTTTTGACAAGAATTTAAACTTCAGGCCTTATCACTATGAGTTATATATATTTAAACGATTGGTAAAAAGATCAAGAAAATAATTGTAGTGCACTAACAAAATTTGATGCAATAATGTGTACATAGAGTCATTCACACAAGTACACAAGAATGGAATAATGGTTGTAATAAAAGTGCAAATAACTCAACTTGAAAGGACCCATTGGCATGCCAAAGTCGGTGATTACTCTGTCAATTCTGAAAATGTCCACACCTAGGTCAGCCAAGAATAGATATATGCTCCAAGAACATATGGGAAGAAGGTTCGGTTAACAGCGAAGCCAGTGCAGTTTCCCACAAGAATTGGAACTTTTTTAATTGTCTTCCCAACTGTCATAAGATCTAGAATTACTTGCTTTGAAGTTTTTCTCGGTACGCACAGTTTCCATGAGAGGCATCACATGAGCAGGACTATTCAATTGAAAAGAGGAAGCACTATGAATAAAATTACATATGTATTATAAATAAAAACATTTTCTAGTTTTATAGACCTCGTAACATACCTTTAGGAAAAATGAATGTAAATTGGACTCTATAAAAGTTATATTGTCTTTGAAATATGCTTGAATAAAAACACACACACATATATATATTCACAAGAATGATGATATGGAGTGACCTGAAAAAATGAGCCCCACCATGCGGTCTTGAGATCTGGTATTTTTTCTTATTACATTCAGATTAATATACCAGATGTGCCCGATGCCAAGATGCAGTGAGCAGGACAAATCTTCTCAACGTCTTCAAATACTGATTGTTTTAGTGACTCGTCTTCATAAACAGCCTCAGAGAGAGAGAGAGAGAGAGAGAGAGGTTTAGAGGCTTAAGCCACAGTTCATTATTCACATAAGATGTAAATCATTTGGTGGCACTAGTCATATACGGCTTATTCAAAAGTTTACTTATAGATGATATAGCTAGAGCATTTAATCAAACGCCATATATATCTATCTATCTTTATATATATAATAGAATACATAATGGCTCACCTCTATGACCATATATCGACATTTTTAAAGTCTGAATAATCTAATACACCTTTAAGAATCGAAAGAGCTTTCTCCATCCCTTTCAGCTCAATCTTTCGTTTCGTCACTAGGCCTTGGAGATTATCCGATCGAAGAACATATATATTGAACATTAATTCAAAAAGCACCGAGTCTTAACGTAAGAAACATGAAGATTGAAGAGCTCAACTTTATATACATGCACAGACACTGTGTTCTATATATGACTTGATAGAATGTTTCTCCTCATATACTCTATACCACAACCCAGCTACATAGGCAAGAGTTCCACACATAAATTATAGAATATAGATGGATGAAAAAACGAACCTTCAATCCTTTTAATCCCTTTCTGCAGGTAATCGAGATTGATTTCTTTGAGAACAACATGTATGTTGCCTATAAAAAGAGCTGTAGCAATGCACGAACCCATCAAACCACCACCAATAACTCCAACTTTTGTTATTTGCCGTGGTTTTAAGCCCAGCATCAGTAATACCAGGTACCTGTTTTAGTACAAATTAGAAAACAATCGCAACATAATGGCAGAGGTGTCTATGGCTGAAGCTAATTTGAACTAGAATTTTTAGATTATTTTTACATCCTATTCACTTCTTTTTATTTCAGCTTGAATGGGTACTTGATATATATATATATATATATATATAAGCTATGTATGGAAGGCGCTGGTAAGTTGTGTAACAATTGTATACCATGCTTCTCTCATATGGGCCTAGGGATGAATCTTAGACTTGTGGAGTTCATGCCAATGTGAGGCTGCCGTCTGCACTTGTTACCCAAAATAATTTTCCAGCGGATTCCTTGTTTTTGTGTATTGAAAGAAAAATAATTGCAACTTTCAATACAAAATCAAGCACAAATTATTTTCAAGATTTTTAAAATAATATGTTGAGTTTCATATTAATAAATCACAAATGACTGAATAGAAATATGTTAACTTATATTTTCATTTATATTTTTTGTTAATATTGAATGAATTTAAAATATATATATTAATCTAGTTGTGAATTTTTGTATATATTTCTTATTCTTAAATAGTCTATTTTTTATGCTTTGACTCATCCAAGAAAAAATCATGGTCCCATCCCTTAAAGCATGCAAAGGAGAAATGGTCTAAATATGTTACACGCCTAATTAAGGGGATTCATGATTATAAAATATAACTATACATGCAACTGTTCTAAATAAAACAATGTAAAGGACGAAATGCAAATCATGACTTAGGTTTTCATTCTAAAATAGTTGGAGTAAAATATCTCTCTATAAATGAATGTGCCTCCTCTCTTTTTATATTAACAATAATTGTACCTTAGATATTGCACATTGAGCGAAGTAGATGTGGACAAGTCCTTTTCCAGTGCTTGACAGCGCGCACTAACTCCTTAAATATTTTCCCTTCCTGCATTCAATATATATATAGTCTCGTATTAATTCAAGTTGTAGTTTTTTTCATAATCCTGAATGCGAAAGGCAAGCCAACAAAAAAGGCCATGATTTTTATTTTATTTGAATAAAGTCATGCTTTTTTGTTTGTTTTATTATTATTATTATTTTTTTTTTGGTAAGTCATGCTTTCTCTTTAGCTATTCCAAAGCATCACTTTTAAATCACGAGCACTTTTCACTTTCCAAAAAATAACTCAGTTAAATAATACAAAATGCACACGCACTGCCAATAAGTTTAAGTTTAAGAACACAATAATTTTTAAAATATTTTTCATAATTATTAAGATGGCTGAAATGATATATTGGAATTGGTGTTAATAAAAATGATATTAGTGATAGATTTATGTGAAAATAATGCTGCTTAAATGATAATTTATCATATCGACTGTTGTAAAAAATATCATAAATAGTATAACTAGCATTAGGGTTTTTACTGTCCCATTTGTCTCATCTTTCTCTCTCTTCCTCTCTTGTAGTTTGTGCATGTTTCGGCATCTATATGGGCTAAGGACTAAGATGAAATTTTACCTTAAAAACACCAGAATAACCTCCAGAAACAATGCCTTCTTCAATCACATCCAAGCAAGCCCTCTGCTGAGGCAAATTTGAAGCAATTTTCATTACTCTTTGTCGAGAAGTGTTCAATGTGTCTCGTGCATCAGTGATAGAGCCAAGTTTGTCAGTTCTTTGAAGAGTGTTGATACGGGGTCTACGACCTTCTGCAATATCTAGAGCCCATAGACGTGATACTTCTAACAATTCTTCAAGAGAAGCATAGCATCAACGAGCCCTAACTTCAATTCCCTTCTTCACACTCTATCGACTCAGATGACTGGATTTTTAGTGCCATGCAACCAGCATCATATAGCACATGCATTTTAACAGTTGTTAATAAACAATTTAACAATTTTATTAATGAATATCAGAAGCTAATTAGTGCAAATTGCTTTTAATCTAAATTACTTTAGGAGGTTCTTAGCTAAAAAAAAAAAAAATACTTTAGGAGGTAGTTCTATATATGCATTTTAAGTTATGTTGTAGTTACTAAACTATAAAACGCCTGACAACAAATTCTTTTTTTATTAGATCATAAGAATAATGTTAAAGATACTACAAATTTTACCATATAGAGCTTATGAATTAATGAATCATCAATCATAGAAAAAAAAAATTCAAACATTCATTTATTAGCTAGGTAATTGAAACCCACTAATCGTTTGTATGTTTTATATAGTAAAATTTATAGTAAAATATTTTCAGAAGAATATTGGCTAAATGTAAAAATAGTACGCTCCATACCTAGTGAAGGTAATGGGTTATGATAAATAAGTTTAAATATTATATGCTTTTGGCTTGATTTGAACTGTGAGTCTGAAATTGTGCTATTAAGCACTAAATGATGTTTGCAGGACCACTATTACTCAAAAAATTAAATTAAATTACTGGCATCATTTCCATAGCCGTTGGAACCCCAACCAGCCTGGGAAGACATTGAGTAGTGCCTTAAAAAGTTAAATTAAAAGATATGAGTAAAACTTATTACACACTAACGTGTATACATATAATTGTTAAATAACACTAAAATCATGAGTTAAACTCACAATTTTAATTGTGTGGTGTGTAATAAACATTACTGTCCTAAAATAAAAACATTAGTTGCCATTTCCAATTGTAGGTACGTGAAAAACTAGAATAAAGAAGTGATATAGGATACCTCCAAGTCCAGGAATAACTCCGATAGTTGCAATTCTGGTAAACTAAGCTGAGTTCCTGGCGTGGCAATACGTGCTGGCATCCCTACCCCATGTCTATATATATATATATATATATATATATGTCAGTAGGGGAAATTAAATGAATTTTGAGTCTAATTAATTAGTACTTCACAAACTTGTTAGTTAAATATTAAGGAATTAATGAAGTTAATTGGAGAAATAAATAAGATCAATATTCCAACAAACCATTGCCATTTCCAAGCCACCTCCAGCGGACCAGCTCCAAGTGCAAATCCTTGAATAGCAGCAACACAAGGCCCCTTCTTGCCACCTAAGACCAAAAAATAATAAATAAATCTGTTTTATACAATAACGAGACCTTGTTTTACTAAAACATTTCGTAGAAATTCTTTTATTGTGATCTAGACCTTCAATTGCGTTTTGAACAAGATCATGAAAATCTTCCACAAATGATGAGAAATTCCCTGCCGGCCAGGTAAATGAACTTTAAATGGTCAAAATTGCATTTTATTTGTAAGAGTTGGAATTGGAAATGGAAATTAATTTTATACGATATACAACCCAAGTAAACAGGTTCAATTTTTTTTTTTTTTTTTAATAGCTTTAGTACTACCAATGTTTTGCATATTTCGCAATAGGTTGAAGTCCAAGCCACCACAAAATTTACTGCCTGCAGCTTTACAAAAAAGAAAAAGGAAACAGTCATGACTCATGACACATATCAAAGCAGAATATATATTAAATAAATTTGACAAATAATAAGAAACCATATATGCAATAAAAAGTGAAAAAATATAGGAAAATTCTAGTGTCTTTTGTGTCTTTTCTATAATATTCTGTACATGTAGGCGGAAAAAAAAAGATATTACGTTTATGAAGCAAAATCTTGTAATATACATCGATATAAATGAAAATGTAATTGTAACTATTTCAAAAAAATAATAATAATAATAATAAATTGCCTAAGACAATATATATATATCTGTGTGTGTGTGTGTGTGTGTGTGTGTGGGGATGAAAACGTTATGAGAAAACAAAAATGTAAAGAGATATAAAGATCTGAGATTTGTACCTGGAAGGCTTAACGCGTTACAAATGGTGATGATTGCAATGCCATCGTTGCCAACCTGCATATATATATGGTGACCACTATATTTTTCGCCATGCCATGTTATACCAAACTTAATAAAAAACAATTGAGAAGTGGTTTGTAAATTTCATATAGTTTATAGATAAGTTTCATATGATAATATGATGATTAGCAGAATAAATGAGTAATGATTTGGCATCACAAACGCGAATTGAGAAGCAGTGGTTTGTAAATTTTTTATTTTTTATTTTAAATGAAACAAAACCAAATTCCCCTCCATCGCTTTCTTACAAAATATATGGCCTGTTTGGATGTAAAAAAAAAAAAAAAAAAAAAAAAAAAAAAAAAAAAAAAAAAAAAAAAAAAAAAAAAAAGAGGAAGTAGACTAGAGGAAGGGATAGTAATTAAATACCTTATTTGGAAGTTTTTTAAGGAATGAGGGGAGGGTTTTGAAGGGATTTGGAGGGTTTCAACTATCTCTAACCCTTTAGGTTTCAACTATCTCTAACCCTTTATTTTTAATTCCTTTAAATTGGAAAGATTTGGAAGAAGAGTGATCAAATGAATTTTTTAATTTACATTTTCTAAATTAACAAAATTACAAACCGATTATATAAATATATATATATATATATATATACATACAAAATTTTCATTTCCCTTCACTTCTTTCTCAGCAACCAAACATAGTTTAAAAAATTAGTAACAAAAAAGCTACAGAGACAGAGACAGAGACAGAGACAGAGAGAAGAAGATTCACCGCTAAGTGTAGACCATTTAGATCCCTGAGCAGAGACCAGAGGTGCTAGCAGCACTGAGTGAAGAAGTAGAAGCAGAGAGCTTGAGCGCGTGAGTTATTCATTGCCGGAAAATCAATACAGTTGGTCGTCGGAGACTCAGTACGGAACTTCCGGCGATCAGGTTTTCTCGGAAAATGAATTCAGATTCAGTACTATATAAAGAGAGAGTTGAGCTTTGAGCTCTGTTGCTTTTACGAGCTGAGCTGACATATATTTATAATTTTATTTTTATTTTTATCTTTGTTGTTAAGTTAATATATTTAAACTAGTTCATTAATGAGAAAATAATGGGGTTTTGGTAATGAATGAGAGGGACGGTGTAGTTAAATACACGGACCCACACTGCGTGTGTCTGACTCGAATGTGAAGCAGTGAAGGAAGGTTTTTTTTTTCCTTTTTATTTTTGTTTTAATTTTTTTGAGGTAATAAAAATTATTTTATAATAGTTAATAGTAGTTTTATACTTTTATTAGTAGCATTTGATAGAATAAGAATGTTAATTAAATAATTATTTAATCTAACAAATTAATTATAGGCCAATGTTGCAAGTCTATTTTTAAATAGGAGTAAATTTGTCTATTTGAATCATTTTCTTTCCTCTACCTCCTAATTTTAAAACATCCAAATAAGATGAATAGCTAATTACTCATTTCTCCTTTATTAATTTTAAAAGCATCCAAACAAGGTAGAGGATAACCATTTCCCTCTACTCTCCTCCTCTCTACTCTCCTCTCTCTCTCTAAACTTCCAAACAGGCCAATTTATAGGTAGGTTTCATATTATCGTATGAATAGCATAATAAACAAAGAGTAGTGATTTGGCATCACAAAACGCGAATTGAAAAGTGATTTTAATTTTTTTTTTTTTTTTAAATGAGATGAAATTGGAGCCAAATCTGATTTAGCATTCTAAAAAACAAAATAAAAACTGCCCCTTGTTGACTACTCGCCCTTTTGGCACTTTTATTCATTAGTAAATGAGATCGGGATGTTAAAATATTATCAATTAAAAAAGAATGTGTCATTTTTAAAAACTTTATAGTTCAACTGGAACTTTCGAGTGTTCACAACAAAAATATTTAGGATTTAAATATCTTTTTTCCAACTATCCCATTATCAAAAGGAAAAAAAAAAAAAAAAAAGTGTTTTCATGAGTGTTTTATTATTACTCATACTCAAATAGGGACATTTCCTCTGAAATATATAAGGTGATTCAAATCACATTTTACATCTATTATTTCACATTTCTTGAATTGTCTCATTTCTCTTAAGTCACTTATAATAAATAACATAAATTTTTTACTTAAGATTAATTAATCACATAAAACTCTAATTTTTTACACATATTATTTATTTATAAAAATTATTATTTAATTAATTCATTTTAATCATTTTAATATTTAAATGCTTTAATAGTTTCAAAGCTGTATTGGACTATTTTCATGCATCTACGTCTCCTTCTCTTTCCTAACTCAACCCAGCTTTTCCCTTTTTTAAGAGAATCTAACCCAACCCAACATGATAAACAAAAAAACAAAAAAATTTGAAATAATGAAGTACATCTTACTTTACTTGATTTTTTAAAGATATAATGATCTAGATATTTTGGCGACTTGATGATCAAGTAAGATGCATAATATATATATAAATATATATATATATATTGTAGGGGCTCCGTTTTTCGGAAGGCACCCCTGACAATACATTTGTAGAAAGTGGGGCGAAGGGCTTGGTTCCGGCCGGCTTCTCGCCGGTCCTTCAGGACATTTTCCTTGGATTTTCTTCACTTGGGATTGCTCCTCGGCAGGCATCCGAGGAGGCCCCCCTTTCACGAGAGGGGCTCTTCACCTTATATACTCCCCTCTGTTGATCCTGGTCTTGCAGCTGTTGGTCATCCAGGCTACTGCTTCAGAACTTGTCCCATCAGACACGCTCTTCCCCATACTGTGGGTTGCAGCCTCCAAGGTTGCACTGTTCAGGGGTCTTGTCTTCATTAATGCAGCCTGAGGGGTCAGGCAAATACATTAAGTGTGGATGTGACCACCTATTCTGGGTTTGCCCCCTACCCAGAATTAGACTAGGTATGCCAAGGAAGGGTGTGTCCTCGGCATGGATCCGAAAAGGGCTGAAAAACCCTTTAGACGACTGTCTGGGATAATTGTCCCTCCTCGGCTTGGGCCTTGGGCCAGCCTAAAGGTGGGCCGGGGATTCCAGGCCCACGGGCCCCACATATATATATATATATATATATATATATATATTAATAGGTAGAGAAAATCTAATTAGATTTTAATAAAATTTTCAATTTTGCATCAAGTGTCCCATTTAATTTTTAATTTTGTGTCAAGTGAATTATTAAGTGTAAAATCAAAGAGTTCAAATCCAATTAGATTTTAAATTATATTTCAATTGGAGTCTAATTTTCCTCCATGTGTCCATCTATTTTTTTTTAATTTTGTGGCAAGTGAATTATTAGGTACAAAAGCTAAAAAGTATAAATCCAATTAAATTCGAAATTATATATATATATATATATATATATATTGTAGGGGCTCCGTTTTTTGGAGGGCACCCCCGACAATACATTTGTAGAGAGTGGGGCGAAGGGCTTGGCTCCGGCCGGCTTCTCGCCAGTCCTCCAGGACATTTTCCTTAGCTTTTCTTCACTTGGAGTTGCTTCTCGGCAGGCGTCCGAGGAGGCCCCCCTTTCACGAGAGGGGCTCTTCACCTTATATACTCCCCTTTGTTGATCCTGGCCTTGCAGCTGTTGGTCATCCAGGCTACTGCTTCGGAACTTGTCCCATCAGACACGCTCTTCCCCATACTGTGGGTTGCAGCCTCCAAGGTTGCACTGTTCAGGGGTCTTGTCTTCATTAATGCAGCCTGGGGGGTCAGGCAAATACATTAAGTGTGGATGTGACCACCTACTCTGGGTTTGCCCCCTACCCAGAATTAGACTAGGTATGCCGAGGAAGGGTGTGTCCTCGGTATGGATCCGAAAAGGGCTGAAAAACCCTTTAGACGACTGTCTGGGACAATTGTCCCTCCTCGGCTTGGGCCTTGGGCCAGCCTAAAGGTGGGCCGGGGATTCCAGGCCCACGGGCCTCACAATAGCCCCTCAAAATCCTGCTGCACGTTCCCTCGGACGGGGAGGAGGGTTTTGAAAACCACGGCCCTCATGTTCCGGAAGGCCTTCCGCTGGCTGGTCCTTCCTCGAATGGCTGGATCGACACTCAGATTCTTCAGTAAGTAGTCAGTTTCCCCATAGGACTGGGTCCTTGGACCATGCAATACCTTGGCTCTGTCATAAATGGCTAGCTCCCCATAGACTTGAGTCCGAGGACCATGCAAGACCTAGGTACAGTTGCTGCCTTCAAGGTAAGTGGCTAGCTCCCCATAGGCTTGAGTCCGAGGACCATGCAAGACCCAGGTACAATTGCTGCCTTCAAGGTAAGTGGCTAGCTCCCCATAGGCTTGAGTCCGAGGACCATGCAAGACCCAGGTACAGTTGCTGCCTTCAAGGTAAATGGCTAACTCCCCATAGGCTTGAGTCCGAGGACCATGCAAGACTCAGGTACAGTTGCTGCCTTCAAGGTAAGTGGCTAACTCCCCATAGGCTTGAGTCCGAGGACCATGCAAGACCCAGGTACAGTTGCTGCCTTCAAGGTAAGGGGCTAGCTCCCCATAGGCTTGAGTCCGAGGACCATGCAAGACCGAGGTACAGTTGCTGCCTTCAAGGTAAGGGGCTAGCTCCCCATAGGCTTGAGTCCGAGGACCATGCAAGACCCAAGTACAGTTGCTGCCTTCAAGGTAAGTGGCTAGCTCCCCATAGGCTTGAGTCCGAGGACCATGCAAGACCTAGGTACAGTTGCTGCCTTCAAGGTAAGTGGCTAGCTCCCCATAGGCTTGAGTCCGAGGACCATGCAAGACCTAGGTACAGTTGCTGCCTTCAATAGGAGTCGTCCTCGGATCCGAGAGCCTTGCTTTTAGTGTAACGATGTCCACGGGCCGTTTATTGGGAGCTGTTTTTCCTCAGGTCAGATTGTGACCTCACACGTGAAGTTGACCTCGCCTCCAGTTCGTGTTCCCCATCTTTTTGGTTTACGAGGCGTCACTTGGCGTCGCTTGGCCTTTCGCGCTCCGCGCTTGACGCTTCGGTGCGCGTGACGCGCCTTCATTAATGCCCTCGTGAATTAACACGAATCCGGTGGTTGGCAATCCCCTTGGAATTGGGTGAGAATTAATTCCCTTTGACAATCCTCCCTTCGAATTCTACGTGGCTCAACTCCTACCAGTTTTCGCCTTCTATAAAAGGCGTTCTGGGGAGAATGTTTCTCCTCATTCCATAGATCTTCCACCACAACCAGAAACACATACTTTCACCTCCCTGAGCCCCTTTGACACCACCGCCAGGATTGTGACCAAAGTTGGGAGATATGGGGTTAAAGGCCACTGTGGCCGCAGCCCCTACTGGGCTTCCGGCGTGGCAAAGTTTAGGCGTAACACTGGCAGTGCCTTGTACGGTGGCCAGGAGGGACGTCGTTGAAGTACCTAACGTCTCTCCCCAGAGCGCACCTCCGACGAAGGAGACACGTGAACTCTCGTCATGGCTGGTGCCCGACTGTTACCGTCTCCGATGGCCAACGCTCGTGCAGTTTAGAGAGGGTCGAGGAAGCATCACGGGGGAGGGTGTTCCAGGGCCCCTGCGTCGGCTCCTCGCTTTGTTCAAGCTTCTGCCTCGAGGCGAGCCAGCCCCCAGCCCCCTTCCCGTGCTTTTACTGTCAAGTTCTCCCATTCTCTTGATGCCAATAAAAGCATGGGTTGACACTTCCCTCATTCCTGATATTAATTCTTTGCAAGCCTCTCTCCCAGCTAGTTCTAGAATCGGTCCGCCTAGGCCTCTGATTGTAGGATTAGTTTGTAGGATTTTTTGGAAAACATGCCTGTCTGAGCCTCTGATTGTATTTGTAATTTTTTTTATGAAATAATAAAGAACTCCTCTTTTTATTTGCTGTTGAGTCTTATTTTCTACTGCAATTCTTCTCTTCTTCTCTCTTTTTTTTTTTTTTTTGATACACCGCCAACTTTTGCGTAGTGACTACTCTAGAACGACCGCCGGTTGCGCCGGCCAGCTCACTAACCCTTCCCACAGACGGCGCCAATTGTAGGGGCTCCGTTTTTTGGAGGGCACCCCCGACAATACATTTGTAGAGAGTGGGGCGAAGGGCTTGGCTCCGGCCGGCTTCTCGCCAGTCCTCCAGGACATTTTCCTTAGCTTTTCTTCACTTGGGGTTGCTTCTCGGCAGGCGTCCGAGGAGGCCCCCTTTTCACGAGAGGGGCTCTTCACCTTATATACTCCCTTTTGTTGATCCTGGCCTTGCAGCTGTTGGTCATCCAGGCTACTGCTTCAGAACTTGTCCCATCAGACACGCTCTTCCCCATACTGTGGGTTGCAGCCTCCAAGGTTGCACTGTTCAGGGGTCTTGTCTTCATTAATGCAGCCTGGGGGGTCAGGCAAATACATTAAGTGTGGATGTGACCACCTACTCTGGGTTTGCCCCCTACCCAGAATTAGACTAGGTATGCCGAGGAAGGGTGTGTCCTCGGCATGGATCCGAAAAGGGCTGAAAAACCCTTTAGACGACTGTCTGGGACAATTGTCCCTCCTCGGCTTGGGCCTTGAGCCAGCCTAAAGGTGGGCCGGGGATTCCAAGCCCACGGGCCCCACATATATATAATGAGAAACTATTACATATTTTAGACATGTATATTTTAAAAAAAGTGTGAGCTAATACTATGTGTGATTGTTTTTAATTGTACCTGCACATATGCACAAGATTATACACTAATTTATTTAATCAGAGGAATCACATGTACAAAAAAAAAATTATTGGGTTTCGTTTAATGACAGACAACCAATGTTTGAATGCAAAACCAACATGTCGTGTAAAGTAAAACCACAAAATAAGTAAAGAAAAAAATTAAGAAGTTAAGTGGTTGGTAGTGTTACACATATTACCCCTTTTTTTTAGAGAGTTTCAACCTATAACGTCCACTCTTAATGATATCTAATTATCATCTGACCAAGACACCAATCAGTTAAATTTAAGAAGTTCGTTACTCTTTAAGAAGCAAAAAAAAAAAAAAAGTTTGTTTCTTTCATTGAAAAGTTTACAAGGACAAAAAAGTAAATATGTATTCGTAATCAAACTCACCACTTTCCCACTCACCAGCTACCTACAAAAACCATCAGTAGTAAAAAAAAAAAAAAAAAAAAAAAAAAAAAAACTATTTGAAAAAACTACCTTAGGTTGATAACACAAGATTGAGATTAGGTGCAACTAATGCAGTAACTATGAATAGATGAGATTTAAAGTTAGAACAAATAACTTTAAATCTCAATCATTCAATTAAAAAAATGTTGTAAGAAAGAGGCGTTAAATGTATACCAAATCTTAATCTGATATAACATTCTTAAGAATATTGCTATTTTTATATAGACTAAAGAAATAGAGATTTGTACTTTGGTTTGTTTAAAATTGAAATTTTATTGTTCGATAATTGGTGTCACATCAATAATATAATAAATAAAAAATTTAATTATTTTTTTATCCATATTTTAAAAGTTAACTTATCAGAAATAGGAGCAATATAAACAATGTGATTCACGTTAAATAAGGCTTGAGAAATGAGAATTGAAATTTGAAATTGCAACCTTCTAACAATTTGTTGATACCCATTTTTGCAACACATTTCCTACAAGCCCGATTCAACCAAGCTCGACTTCCTTATGGACTCGATTCATGTATTATGTTTTATTTATTCTTTTAAGCATGGCCTTAGCCCATGCAACATATGGGAGAAATTGAGGAAGTGTGGTTTGAAGGGTATAGGTCGGTTTCTTTCAGACCTTTTGCATGAGCCCAGCCCATACATACTTCCAAGTGGGTAAGGGACACTGGTAGCACCTCAGGATTATGGAAGAGGTCTTGTATCCAAAATTTCCACCCCAAAACAGCTTTTATGCTCTGTGTGACTGTGGCCCAAAGTTTCTGCCCAAACCATTTTTTTTTCCTTTAAACATAGTTAGCTCCCATAGGCTAACTCCATCTGCTAGCCCTCACTTAGGTGACCCTCCCAATGGTCTGAAATTTTTTACCAAAGGCAACCAATTAAAGAAAACCCACTTTATTTCCAAAATCATGCTAAAAACATACCAAACTCTTCCCTAAACAAAAGCAACCCAAGCCAAAACACCAAAATAGTATCATAGGGGATAAAAGTCTCTTTCACTACTCAAAAACCAGGCACTTAAAGCACCCCAAGTTCAATACAAAAGGCCCCAATCAGATTCAAAAGGGGGCAACCACGTTCTATTCAGATACCTGAACCTTGAGAGCTAAACCCTATTCAGCCAGTCAACAATCTCACAATTCTAAAGCTTGGAGGTGGAAATATGGGTACAAGGGAACCTTCTCTCTCTTCCTCACAACCTCTCTCAATTCCCTCTTTTGTGTGACTGTGGGTCAAAATTTCAGACTTGTTATGTTTTATGGTTTTCTGCACTTTTGTTATAAGCATTTTGATTTTTTTTTTTTTTTTTTTTGTCAAAGCACCATTAGCCTTTTGTTCATTACACATTTGGAATTTTGGGCTTGACTATCCACAATAAACACCTCTAAAGAACCCAAGGGGAGATTTGGGCCATTCTCGCATTTTCGGCCCTTGTCGCAAAAACATCCTCGACACAATTCATATAATTTCGATAAAATATTATTATGTCAAGTTCAATAGGACTCAAACTCAATATTCGGGGTAGGGACAAAATCTTTTGGCATTATTTTGTGGGTCCATCTTAGTGCCCATTTAGATTGAGGGAGAATAGAGAAGAGTAGAGTAGAGTTAACTAAAAATAAGCTAATTATGAGCCAAATTTACTCCACTCCCCCTCCATCTCTTCTCAATAAAAACAGACCATTAGTATACAAAATGTGGGCCCATTCAGCTGCAAAAATCCCCTAGTTCAGCGAATCTGGATCCTCTCCATTTCAAAGTGAAATGAAGGGTATCCAGTTAAGGGACATGATGCATCTAAAATAAATCAAACGTGTAAAAACTGCCACGTCAATTAAAATTTAAAGCACTTAACTCTATGCTCAACTGTGGACCTGTGGTTAAACAAAAGGGTTAACTCAGCAAACTCATCTCAATCTCTCTTCTCCATCATCGAATATATCAAAATCACCAACACTCAAACCCATCTTATTTTCCTTTGCCAAGCCAAATCTTACCCACTTCTTTCTCTCATATCTTCTTCTCTCATGTCTCTATTTCGCTGATGTAAATCCTTTGGTGGTGGCCGATGGGTCAGCAAATTTTGATGGGATAACTGGGTTTTTTTTTTTTCTTTTTTTTTGGTTGTTGTTGTTGTTGTGGAGAGAAATTGGATTTGGGTTTAATAGTAATATTGTGATGGAATTTTGGACCTTGGTCCTTGGCTGGTGTGATTAGGTTAAGGTCATTTGGGTTTTCATGGGTTTCTTTGTGAAAGAGATGAACAAATTCCTTTTGGTTTTCTCGGCAACCAAACACTGAGTAAAGGAGTCTAAAGTGCAAATGAGACTATATGGGTTGTCCTTTTGATATTTTGGCTACTTATTATATTTAGGAATGAAGAAGATTTATGGGTTGTTCTTTTGATTTTCTTGGCTGCCAAACACAGAATGGGGAAGATCCATGTGACTTTTTCTTTGGATTTTCTTGGCTACCAAACACAAAATTATTAATAATTTTGTTTTAAGAAAAAGTCTAAGAAAATCATTGGTGTGGTGTTGATGAAACATGAAATGGTGTGGTGCTAATGTCCCACTTGCTTCTTGTCATTGACTCATTGTAGTCTTCCTTTAGAAATCTCAGGTAGCTTTGCACTGGGAGAGAATGCACAAATAGCCTTACATGTCGTTAATGTTTAAAGAACCAAATTGGACATTTTAAAGAAATTTTGTATGTTTGGCTTAATTCTTCTATTTCTCGGACCATTGGTGCCACACCATCTAGCGTGGATTCTAAGCATTTGAGTTCAGATTTGAACATGATGATTTGGCCTACCACATGCTTAACTGTATTGTGCAAAATAGCAAATCCCTCTCCAAAAGTTGCCCCCACAACACCCCCTGAAGCAAGATCAGCCATATCTTTTTGGAACCTCAATTAAGAAAGAAATATAATACGGCGATGGAGAAGAGAGATTGAGAGAGCAAAGCACGGCGTTGGTGATTTTGATATATTCGACGACGGAGAAGAGAGATTGAGATAAGATGGGTTTGCTGAGTTATCCCTTTTTGTAACCACAGTTGAGCTGAAGCTAAGTTTTTTAAATTTTAATTGACGTCGCAATTTTTATACCCTTGATTTCTTTTAGATGCATCTTGTCCCTTAACTGGACACTCTCCATTTCACTTTGAAATGGAGAGGATCCGGATCCTAGTTCAGCCTGAAAACAAATGTCCAAAAAATGACTGAATTTGGTCTTCTGTTTTTTGCCAATAAGGAATGTAAAAATCACTCATTGACCTCAAGTATATAACAAATCCACTTGATATCAAATTAATAATAGATTGCCAAGAATCCCACACATGGTCCTTCTTCTTCTTCTTTTTTTCTTTGGTTTTTCACTTGAAGAACATAGGTGCCGATGTCTTTTCACTAGAATCGTCACTTAGTATAAACAAAGAGAGTAGAAACTTGATCAAATTAAATCTTTAGATGTGAACCGGTTATTACTCTATTAGTGTCATACAAACAACATTCCTCCATTCAAACAGGGTCCTCAATTTATCACATTTCAGCCATATTTCTTAACTATTTTCATGGATGTTCTTAGAGAATACCTTCACATTCACATGGTTGGATTCCATCTAGTGTAACTGCAACTAAAACACACCACCCGAAACAGGCTATGGATCCATTAAGAGCATTGTGCTCAACCTCCCAAATTGCAGTTAGCACTATCTACACCATAAGGATGAACCTAGAGCTATAGTTCTCTATAATAGTTTCATGCTGCTCAAATGCTTATAGACTTGGCTTTATGCCCATCCCTTTGATGTATCCTCAATTGGCTTTATAGCTAATCCCTTAGTCAAAGGATCTTCTAATTTCTCCATTGACTTCACCAAGTCTAGGGATATATCCTGTCACTACTTAGCTGAATCACAATATTAATTCTCAGACGTATTACGTATGTCTAGTTTTACCATTATACTGTATATACTGTTTGCTCGAGCAATTGCAACCTATCAGTCACAAACTCAATGTATAGAAGCCAGAACCGATTTTACTCATATTAGCTAAATGATCCCGCAGTCATTCTGCTTCTCTATCTGCGTAGTCTAGAGCAATGACTCTATAGTTGATTGGGTTTTACAAGTCTGTCTGCCAAAGAAACAATGTATCTATCGGTGGAAATTGTTTGGTCCATATCAATATTTGGTTAGCAATCATAATAACCTTCAAATAAGATTGCAGGATAGCCAGAGTAACATATACCAAGAATCATAATCTACCTAAGCATTTCAATACTCTAGATGATGCATTCCAATGATTGCTGTCAGGATTGTGAGTATAAATGTATATTCTCTTAGACTAATGGATTGTATAGAATGTCAGGTCAATTATAACTTAATAGATTTAATAGACAGGCTTAGACTGGTGGCTTGTGTAGAATGTCAGGTCAGTTATAGTTCGATAGATATAATAAACAGGCAAGGCTTCAATCTAGTGCACTAGACACAAGCCAAATCATAAATTATATACGATCCAGTGGCGGCGCCACGTTTAGTCTAGGGTGTTCTGGGAACACCCTGACCTAAAAAAAAATTATATATAATAATTAAAAAATTTATTTGTTTACCCTTTAAAAAGAAAATTAGGAACACCCTCAAATAAATAAATAAATAAAATTATTTGTTCTACTTTCAAGCAAAAAAAAAAAAAAAGCCAAAAAAAATTTTGAACTAAAATCTGAAAAATAATAATAATAATAAAATAAAATTTGTAACAGAACAAGCCCACCAGGGAAAAAAAGCCCAACATCAGTCCTAAATAATAGATGGTAAAGCAAACCCAATCTAAAGAAAAAAAAATGTAAAGCAAACCCAACAGATTACAGATGGTAGCAAACCCATAAATTTTCAAAAAAAAACAAAAAAACTAACAAACAAACAAACCAAAACCCAATATACTGAAATCAGAAACTAACTGACAGTGCAACTAAACACTAATAGATGTTGAAAGAAAGAAAGAAACCTAACCTAAAAAAAAAATTAAAAAATTAAAAAAAAATAAAAAAATAAAAAACCTAACCCAATATACTAAAATCAGAAATCAACAGACGACAACAACCAATGGACAGAGATCGGGCCTCAAACTCGAGCTCCAGAACAATGGAACACATCAAATCAGAGATCAGTCTTCCTTGCCTTGACGTGCTGCCCGATAGCGCCACCCCTCAACCTCAGGCCTCTCTACTCCCTCAACCTCAAGGTATTTCATCTTTACACTTAACTTCTCTCTTACATATATGGGTTATTGGATTTGGGTTAATGAGTTTCTCTCTATCTTAGTCTCTCTCTCTTTAGCTAAAGAATGAAAGTGAAATGAAACAAGACTCTCTCTCTCTCTCTCTCTTTCTCTCTCTTTAAGACTTTATCTAATTCTCTATTTCTCTTTGAACTGTGATTGGCTAATTGCTTTTACTTAGCTTTACTTTATAACTTTATTAATATTTGCCCTTGTTTTTGGCTTTGTCCGTTGGTATTGATGAGATACAATTAATTGTCTTTTAGTATATTGTGATTTGTGATTGTGAATTTATCTGATTGTCTCTTGTGATTGGGAGCCATGGGGCTTGTCTGTTGAGTGGGGGGTAGATGGGAGCATGGGCCAAGGTGGGATATTTGAATTGAGAGAAGTAAATGCACATGAGGTGTGTGCTAGTGCAACTAATAAACAATAATTTAATTAACCAATAATTAATTGGGAAAAGCAACTAATAAACAATTATTAATAATTTAATTAACGAATATATTATAAAAGACAAACAAATTAAATCATATTAAGCTAAACAATTAATAATTTTATAATTAATAAAACAACAATATAACAAATTATAGTTTGTAGAAGACAAACAAATTAATGAAACAACTAAACAATAATAATTAATAATTTTATTAATATTTCAAATGAATTTATAATTTATTGTTTATTCTTTTACTAGAATTATGGACAAATATTTAATAAGAAAACCACGGGATAAATTTCTCTTTTTATTAGATTGTGTAATTTATGTTTCTTAACTGGAAAAAATTCTTGGAGCTGCCACTGGTACGATCCTCACGTGTTCATGTTGAAAAAAACTTTTACCTATGTTTTTTGAAAGATGTAAACCTGGATCATATAGTATTTTTATGAGTATAGCTTCTGTCAAGTGCTCCTATATATTGAACGAGACACTAGACCGACATGTGTCATGTCTGTGTCACCTCCAATGCACAAGTTCACTCGCACAAGCCAAACCCTGTTTATACTGGCTCACAGTCCTTATATCCAAATTTTTGCAATATATATTCTCAATAAAATATGGCCGTGACAAAATCCGACCACTTTCAGTTTTGGAGATTTTCATTCCCAAGATAACATTCACTTGTAAGCATATTACATGTACTACGAAAAAGAAAAATAACAAGAAACAATTGCCATCTGGCATCAATTGCATTTAAGGTTTCTTTGCACAATAGAAGCAACACTGCACTCAATGCTATGAGAACGAACAGCACTTGAGCAATTCAGCCTTTCTTAGGCATGGCTGCCAGCCTAGTATACATCTTTGCCATGGACTGGAATCCTCTAATATCCCCGGAGCGTAAAAGATTACCTGGCCCAAGCAAATATAATCCAATTGAAATAAAAACCATAAGTGAGTAATACCTCATAGTTAAATGAATAAGGCCAAACCAACAAAATATTTTCTGCACTGTCTTGGTTGAAATAACCAAGTGAGAAAAGTAATCAGATCTACTCATCTAGATGTCAAAATCACAAGAAAAATATCCCCACATAACTGAATTCTGAATCTCTGATGTACCGCTACAAGCTTAAATTGCATCTTCTATTTACCTGTCTCTCTCTCTCTCTTTTATGACATGGAATCTCACCAAGACAAGACCCTTTGAATTCACTCCTGGGGAGTAAACCACAGATACACAACCCCTCCCACCAAAACTGTGTATATCAAGCAATCCAGGGAAACTTCTAGTGAGGATCAAACCCAAGAATATGTTTGGGTCAACAGCTCATCCCAAGCCTCCAACCACTAGGCTGCACCCTGACAAGTGCATCTTCTATTTACTTTTATCTAGTTGAAATAAAAACATCTTAGGCTGTGCTTTTTTCCCCCTTAGTTGGGGAAGAGGAGGGGTGTGGGGGGTGTGGAATTGCCATGTAAAACAAAAAAGGCCAATGGAAACTGGAAATTGTTATCCTAAAAGATATTGAATTTTCTCATATAAAATAACCAAAGTGGGAAAAGAAATTGCATTCATTTTCTTAATAACCAAATGGCAAAAGAAATGGCATTCACTTGTCAAAATCGCAGATAAAACTACCATGTGATCACACATAACTTGATGACTTGCACCGTACATAATTTGTCAGGCTCTACAAGGGGATTTGCTATCCTGGAATATATTGCATGTGAATTTGACCAAATCCATTAAAACAAATCAAAGGCAAATACTGCTAATAACAATTCCACATCTTATTCAGTATTCAGAATAACCAGACCCTCCCCACTCCCTTCTTTTTCTCCCCTTTAACAAAAAAATCAATATCAACTTCCTCCACCCTACTACATCCCAGCTACCTCAAGACTGCTGGACAAGTATTTCAATCTTTGATAAATGCACCCCTCCACCCCCCACACCCCAAAAAAAAAAATCACTCTTTTGGTTCTAAGCAACTAAAAACTGGGCACTTCATAACCTCTTAACATTTTAGAATCTGATGGTTTCATTTAAAAAAATGTAAGAATAACACATAAAATTACAGAAAACTACCTGAATCACAATTAAGTGGACTGTCAGGTTCCGGGTGGGCCATCAAAGCAATTATAGCCCTACAAACAGATTGGAGTGTCCAAGCTGGGCTCCATGCATTTTTCAAGATATCAAGGCAAATCTCTCCTGTCTGCAGGAGAAACACATTATATTACATAAATGACATTCAATTACTTATAGAAAAAATTAACGCTCAGTTAACCATTTTAGCAACATTGTATTAAAAATAAATATTCAGCATCTGCTATTACCTTTTGATGCTAACAACTCACCAAAAGGTGAGACTAGTTCAAATTCACCAATCAGTAGGCCAATTTGGATTTTAGATAGGCCTCAACTCTATCTTTTGTAAAATTAAAATATATTACAGATCAATAGTATTGAGTGAGATTTGTTTAACCTATCAGCTGAACATAAACTGTTAATTTGGTTTTAACTGAATTTGTTTCCAGGAATTAAAGGTGATTATCCTCACATCACTTCACCAATATTCCACGTCCAACATTCACTCAACAACAAATTCATTCATTCAACAATGAAGTCCTAAACTTAGCATATTTCAAAATTTTAACTATTTTTAAACCTCTGACACTGTACTCTGAAATTTTTGGTAATTCAACAAAATAGGTCATAGCCATGCTCAAAACCTCACAAGCACTTCAGCATTTTCTGGTAACAGTCTTCTCTGTGTGGTAATCACACATGTCCACAAGCTTGAAACCCTATTTTTAACATCTTCCCAGGGCCTTTTTACGCACATGGAAAAGCTATCAAAATTAATACATGAATGCAACTTTAAATGAGGCACTCATGCATACAAAGGATCGATATCACTGTTTCTCCATTGTACATTTTGGCTTCCCATTGTGTTTACAGTGTAAAGGAACTTCTACAATACAGTACAAGTTCATATGTATGCAAGTACCTATGTATCCTGAAGTTATCATGAGAGGTATCATACAAAAAATCATACCTTAAAATGAACGTTTGGATGGAAAATTTTTGTTAAGAACCTCACTTGAGGAGGTTGCAAAGGATACTGCTCAGGAACAGCAAAAGCTAGCTGGAAGACACCACCCTCATAAGGAGTCTCTGATGGTCCCTGAATAAAGAAAATCAATCAAGCAACAACATGGTACACCAGATTTAAAGGAATCAAAAACCGAGCATACCTTGATAAGAGCAGTCCATTTGAATATATTTGAATCATCACAAGCTAATTGAATATCTGGATCAGCTGTTTTCTCCCGCTGCACCTCTTTGTATTCCTTGAAAAGCCTTGCCCTTGATGCCTGAAGACAACACAATCCATAATAAAAGTTCCTGCATATGAGGAAAAGACCTAAACCATACAACAAATCTGTTTAACAGACATACTAGTCTAGATCCATATCTTCTACAAGTTCATGTAGAGTGCAACTGCGCTACTCAACTAGGTACATGTCTTATATCAAAATCAATGTTTCAACTCTCAAAATCTAATCTAGATAATGCATAACAATAAAAAGAATAACAAACAACTACTGGTTACGACTTCAATATCACCACCTATCAATCAAGATATATAATACTTACACATATCCACCAAAACAGACAACATTAAAAAAAAAAAAAAAAAAAAAAATTAATCTGATTTAAAGCAACTAACCTGCATTGTGTGCCCTTGTCTATAAAATTTCCGTCAAATCTGAAACATAGCTGTAACCGTGTCAGTATATGATAGAAAATTAATGAGTTGGCAATTTATAATAATCAACAAAATTAGGTAGTTCAGCTATTTGCAAGTCTTATGCACAGATTAAAGTAGCAGCCTAGGAAGCACGGACACAGGTACATGTACTACACAGCGATTCAAGCAGTTTCTAATAAATTATAACATAGACATAGTATGTCACGGATACAACGCCGGTACAGCACCCCAAATGAAGTATCCATGGTTCCTAGGTAGCAGCCATTGTTGTGCATAATCCGTTATGGATAGACTATAGAGTTCAGTTATAAATAACGCACAAACAATGTTATCTTTTCCATGGCAATATAAATTCAAGCCTATCTAAGGAACTATACCTAAGTTTTGGCCACAGACTAAAATGAATTATCAATGCACTTATGAGACTTCTATCAAAAAGAGAAAAAGAAAAGTGCTTATGAGACAATCTTAACAGTTAACACCACAACCACAAATCACAGCAACAAAAACCTTCTTCCAGTCGCTTAGAAACAAATTTGTGTGTTCGGGATCACTTTTTTTAACCTTAAAAATTTGTCATCAGCTAGGACTAAAATAAGAACAAATTTAGACCCAATTCCAATTTCTAGTTCTAAACAACAACAACAATAATAACAGAAAATTTGTTGCTTTTTAGAGGGAAATTGACCCAAACAAGAATAAGATCGAAAATCTACACAACAAAGTCATAATATACAGCGGATCCATCAAAAGTAATATGAGAGAGACAGAGAGAGAAGACTTACCAATTGAAGTAATCTAAGAGCGAGAGAGAGAGAGAGAGAGAGAGAGAGAGGCTTTTGAGATTCGGTAAATAAAGCCACGATGCGCCTCCCCGTGGTGAATAATTTTGATTACGTGTAGCTGTTACACGCTTTTATATATATATATATATATATATATATATATCAATGTGGATGAATGTCACGTGGAAACAAAACACCAAGGCCAAAAAATAAGCAAGCAAATTCTCGCTCATCTTTCTCCACTCCTGTTACTTTCACTTGGAATATTATTTTCATTTAACAATAAATATAAAAAAATTTAGATAGTTGTCATGTTTCAAAACAATGTTGAAAAGTAGCGTTTTGAGTGTCTAAAACTCGAGTTCCATGATAAAACTCGATTTTTTAAGTCTCGCTTTGTAAGTGGAATGCTCCGAGGCGGAAAAAAATTCAAGTAAAAATCGAGTTTTAAAGACTTGAGTTTCGAAAAACGCCGCTATAGGGACTTAAAAAGGTCATAGTAGAGCTATAGGGCTCACTGTATGACACTTAGAAAAAAAATTTGCAGGAAAACACCGCTATAGGGATATAAAACGTCACTATAGAGTTTAAAAACGCCACTATAGGGCTCCTTGAACCTAGCATGGGTATTTATAAAAAAAAAAAAAAAAAATTTGCAGAAAAACGCCACTATAGAGCTTTAAAACGTCATTATAAGACTTAAAAACGCCACTATAGGGGTGATCGCACTAAAAATTATTTTGCATAGAACTCGAGTTTTTAAAACTCGAGATTTGTGTGGCATTTTCACCAGCAAAAGCGAGTCTTTGAGACTCGATTTTTAATATGGATCTCAAGTTTCTAAAACTCAAGATGCTATTTTTCTTAATTCTTAAACACGTTGCCTAACTTACTATTTACTCCCCCCACACAGAGTCATTCTGCCCATTCCCCCCTTTCACTTGTTCTCTCTCTTTCTGCTCTTTTTCCTCTCTCTAAACGGACCAAACCTGAGCATCATAAGCATCAAAATGAAAGGGACAGAGGATGTGAGTTCTGTGCAACCCAAAGGAAAAAAAGCCATGAAACAAATCTAATTTTTTATTTGATAATTTTTCATATGGAGCTAAGTTGGCACGAAGATCAGAGCTTGCTGGCTGGCTGGCTGGAGAAAATCGGTGCTTGAGGAGACCAAAAAGGAGTTAAAGATCTCTATTCTCTCAGGGGAAGCCAAGGAAATACTGCTGTGTAAGGTGGGTGTGAGATTACCATCCTTACCCTTATACCCAATCTGACCACTCTTGCCAAGAATGATAAAATCCCAAGCACAGCACTCACATCCTTTGTTCTTTTTGTTTTGATGCCTCTGATAGTCTGATGTTTAGGTTTGGTCCGTTTGAAAAGAGGGATAAAGAGAGAAAAGAGTTGAAGTGATGGAGAGAGAGGCGAAACAAGAAAGAGAATTCCGTGGCTTTTTTTTCTTTTCTTTTTTCCTTTGGGTTGCATAGAACTCACATCCTTTGTCCCTTTCGTTTTGATGCTTATGATGCTCAGGTTTGGTCCGTTTAGAGAAAGAGGAAAAATAGCAGAAAGAGCGAGAGAGAGAGAAAACAAATGAAAGTAACAGAAGAGTGGAGAAAGAAGAGAGAGAATTCCCTTGCTTATTTTTTGGCCTTTGGATTGTTTTGTTTCTACGTGGCATTCATCCACATTAAAACGGGAGAGAACTAGAGAATAACAAATATATGCATGTATATACATATATATATATATATATATATATATATATATATATCATAAATTCTTGGGTAAATTCCATATACAGTTAGAGATTTGGACTAATGTCAATCAGGTCTAAGATTTTTCAAAACTAACAAATTTGATCCCTAAAGCCAGTTTAGTCTTTAACACAGTTAAGAAAAAATAACTAAGGATACGTTTGGTACGCTGTAATAGCTCCTGTAATGGAATAGTTATTCATGTGTAATATCAATTCGATCATTTAGTTGTATCTTTATTACATGAATTAGTTATTACATTGGAATAACTATTCTTTAAATTGAAAAATAGTTATTCCAATTTAAAATGGATGTAATAGTTATTTCTTAGTGTATATAATAAGTTTTAAAATTAATATATTTTTAAAAATATAAATTTTCCTTATACATCATCTTTTACAAGTTTTCCATATGTAACAACCAAATTTACAAATAGTAATAGTTATTCCATTACAATGTCTTCTATTCCCAATAATAAAGATTACTATTCCTAACGTAATCTACATTCAGTGTACCAAACGTAGGGTATGTTTGGTACACTGAATGTAGATTACGTTAGAAATAGTAATATTTATTACTGTGAATAGAAGACATTGTAATGGAATAATTATTACTATTCGTAAGTTTGGTTGTTACATATTGAAAACTTGTACATTCCTCTTTAAAATGGATGTAATAACTATTCCTTAGTGTATATAATATGTTTTAAAATTAATATATTTCCAGAAATGTAAAGTTTCCTTATACATCTTCTTGTACAAGTTTTCAATATGTAACAACCAAACTTACGAATAGTAATAATTATTCCATTACAATGTCTTCTATTCCTACTAATAAAGATTACTATTCCTAATGTAATCTACATTCACTGTACCAAACGTACCCTAACTGTTTAGGGACTAAGTTGGCTTTAGGGATCATACTGACTAGTTTTGAAAAGTTTTGAACCTAGTTAGTATTAGTCAAAATCTCAGAAAATCTTAGTGGAATTTACCCTAAATTCTTTCTTTTCTTTTCTTTTTTTTTTTTTTTTGTCCACCACTGTAAATTTAATTTGATAGAGGTGAATTTGATTTTCCAAAATAAAATAAAATGTTTGGGTGGTTGTTTTTTTTTTTTATTATTGTTATATTAGTTGGGTTTAAAATACATTAAATTTAAATTATGCATAAATATTATCAAAAAAACATAAACATCATTTTTGAATTTGTAATGTGTTTTTCAAGGTTGAATTCGTGAATTTTTTTACATGTATTTTTTCTTGAGTAAACATGTTGACATGTCCTTGAAAAAAATGAATTGTAATTTATAACAAATAATTAAATGTTTATTTTTCTTATTAAAAAATTGTGTAATATCCTTTAATTTATGGATACAGATAACATACAATTTTTTTTTTTCACTCTTTTCACAATTTCGTTGATATGGTAAAAATAATTCGTTTTTCAACAAAGACTCAGTCACTCAGCGATTTTTTTTTTTTTTTTTTTTTGGGAGAAACTAGACCCAAAAGCCTAGAAATAGAATAGAAACACAAATAGAGGCTATCCAGAACCACGAATTTTTAGTGGAACTAAGTCATCAGAGATAATTCAATCCAAACCTGCTGCTTATCACCAAATTTGGTGTGTCTAACAAGAAAATGGGCAACAAAGAAGGTGTTTGGTACATACACTTAAAAACAAAAAATTGTTGTTTGAAAACATGTGTGAAAATACTTATAAATAAAAAGTGTATAAAAATACATGTAATGTTATTTAAAAACTGAAAATTATTGTTTGAAAACATATACCGAACACCCCTAAAATTGCCTATTCTTTTTACATGAAAGAAAAAAACAAACACGAAGGTCGCTAGCTAACACAAGAGAATCATACAGAATGTGACCAAATTCAAGATTGCTCATAAAGAGCTTTAGTTATTAACTCAGCATCACCCTCAAAATCAGCTCTAAGTATACTCATTTCCTTAGTAAAAAGGACCACCCTCCTGCAAGCTATAAAGCATGCATCGACTATAGCAGAAGAGTTTGGGAGGTGAATCCGCTGAGCTAAACCCCCAATCACACTACCAGAGGAGTCCGGAATAACAACACCTATTGGATTGGGATTACCGTTGTAGCCAAATATTTGTGGAGTAATTCACTTATTTGCCTACAATTTTTATTTTATTTTATTTTTATTTTTATTTCTTGTGTCGGTGAAGGTGCAGACAATGTTCATTACTTTTATGCTGAAAAGGGTGATACCTTAAATTTTTATAGAAGATACTAGTGGAACAGGATCTCATTTAAATTCTTAAATTTTCTCTAATTTTTAGTCGTGACATTTTAAAAAACTTTATAAACAATTATACACTATACATAAATAACACGTGTCACAAATATGGTTAAAAAATAGAGAAAATTGAAGGATTTAAATATGAGCAAATCTTTACCTAGAGTGAGTCTTTACTACTAAGAAGGGGATTCTCCTCTTTTAGTATTGTCTATTAAATATCCAAAATAATTTTTTTTGTAAATTACATAGTTTTACTAAAATATCAAACACGTATGCAGACTAGAATAGTTGAAGGAAAATTCAAGAAAACCGTTTTATTAAACTAACGTCACTTCTAACTAATGTACCTTCCATGGATTCTTAGCTCAACTAGTAAAATTATTTGTTATTGAATAAGGGCTTGAGTTCGAATTATGATATACCAAAAATCAATTAGTTTCTAGGCTTGATGATTAAAAAACAATCATAATAAAACAAATATTACAGGTTTAGATATTATTTATCCCCAATTAAAAGCGATGCATTCAGTGTTTTTTTATTTTAGTTTCTCTTTTCTCCTTTCTTTATTTGTAGTCTCACTCTTTCGTATAACCAACTTTCTGTGTCTACTTACATAACTTATTTTAAGTCCAAAATGCAAAGAGACTTCCTGGGGTTTGGTTCAATTATAAACCAACCCATTGTGCTGTCAATTTTGATAATTGACCCCTAAGGTTTGAGAATTATCTAAACTGACGTCTTCATCTTAATTTTATTAACTATAATACAAAAAATGGTCACACAATATGTGCAGGACCGCTTTACTATAAAAAAATAAAAAAAATAATACGTGCACAACATATAACCATTTTCTATTCATTATAGTAGCCAATTCTTAAACTCAAATGCTATTGAAATTAGTGACTTGGGTGGCTGGTTTTATTGCTATTTGAGGCAAGAAACTAAAAATAAGGTAATTTTATTGTATTTTCTCAATATCTCACGTAATTCTAGCTTAATTTTTACTCATAAATAGTCTAATTGAAGGGAATTTCGTACTCTTTTAGATGGAACCATATTTAGTCAAATCAAACAGTCATATATTTGGCCGAAATTTGGCTTTGGCCATAAATTTGTGAAAATTATTATCCCGATGTTTGACTTAAAAGTGTGCTGATAAATATTTGTCAATGTTCGTCAAACTCATTAAAAGTTAGTCCAATTTGGTCAGAATAAGACTTTAAATATAAATTCATGAAATTCTTTGATTTAATACTCTTTGGTGTGAATGAGCTAGCTTAATTCAAATTTTCAAAGCTTCGAGGGAAATTAATCAATTATCATAAGGGCAAAATACAATATCAACAAAACCCAAAACTTATGGTAAATATTATTCACAAGTAACATTGGAGGTTACTATTTAAAAGCTCCATAGAAAATATCATTTTACAAAATAATCCATGGCAAAATTTATGAGAAACTAAACAAATTGTTATTTAAAACCCATGGAAATTAATACCCAAAACCTATCATAAATATTTATTAAATCTCATGAATACATTTCATTTTTACTAACAACTAAATCCTATGTGGAATAAAAATCCATGGCAAAATATGGTAACTTTGTCCATTTTGTAGAGCTCATAATAAGAAAGCAAAATGATAGGCCCAAGTGGAGAGAACCACCAAGTCAAAGGCCCATCGAAATACTCAACCCTCATGGCCAAACCCAACATGAAATCTTAGCCAAAACAACCCATGTGTGCAAACTGACCCCGCTGGATAACTCCCTTTAGTTCTACCTTCTGCTAGTCCATTAGAGAGCATCTCAAGAAGCAACCAAGCTCCCAAACCAAATTAAGAGCTAGCCACCTATCCCATTAGCCTCTCTGCCATTGCCAACTCTGACGTGAACAGTACCAGAAACTAGGTTGACGCCTAAAAGCTAATGGGCAATAAATACCCTTCTTCTCCAAGTTTTGGTCATAACTCAAGGAAGCCATAACCAAGACCTCCAAGCTCATGAAATTCTCAACTAAATAATTTATTTTATTATTAAAAACATATGTAATTGATTCATGAACCAAGCTCATGAATCCCAAAAGGGAAAAATTAGGGAAAAGTGGTTTGGAGGGCATAAGGGGGTGTCCGGCAGAGGCATCAATGGTTGACACATGGCTTGGAGTGTCAACCAACCCTCTTAAGCTATGATCTTAGATGCAGTAAGCAAGATTTCTAGTCCTCATACTAGCTCTAATCCTATTGGACGAAATTAATCACCAAGTCCCAGCATTTAATGCCTAGATTAGGAGCCTCTTAGCCTCCAGATGCATTACCCAAATAAGCAAAACACTCTACAAGTCTCACCATTTTGGGCCAAATCTCAGAGAAGATATTCTGAGATTTTGTTGTTGTCAGACTTGGTCCCTTCTAAATTTTTTTAATCAATTCCTTAAGCTTCACTATAAAAGGAACTACCATCAACTCATCAAGGGGACAAGATCTCCTCATAAAATTCCTCACCCATCATGCTATTTTTAGCTCATAAATCAGTTCTTTAGTTCATAAATTGGCTTTTGATCCATAAATAACCATGTACACTTACCCATAAACATCCCATTCCATCTTCTTAGAAAATCCCAGCACCTAAAAATAGCCATAAATAGCCCCTCTTTACACCATACCTGAAAATGGCTAAACACCACTTCATCTCTCTTTCATATTTCCATATATTCACTTATACTTTCCATAAAGTAACTCTCATCACTTACTATACACATATATTCACCATTATGGGCAAGATATGGCACATGGAGATCTTATTTAAACATTTGTTGCACTAGATGGACACTCTTTCTCTCCCTTCATGCCATCTTAATTTTTCCTCTTTTGCTTGTAATTATGAAGCCTTTAATCCTTGTTTATTGCTATTATAATGAAGGTCATAATGTCTTGGATGCTATGGAAGTTTCCCTCATGTTGATAATAATGAGGAAAATATATGATTTTTATCATGTAAACACACTTATTAATCTTTCAGACATCTACCGCTAGAGGTCTGTCATATTCACTACTGGACCATTTTCCTCTTGTGTACTTGTTATAATGGGTCCACTTTTTATATTAACCGACTATGGAGGAAATGTATAATTTTTACTATGCAAAATACATTCATTAATTTTCCAAACATCTACCACTAAACGCTTCTCTTGTTTATTGTTGGACTATTATTTAAGCACTTATTGTGGTTGGTCATCCTTTGTGCTAGCTTATCTTTGCAGGGGGTATTTTTGGACCTTATTATAATTTTTTTTTGGATACAACCCGAATTTTGAGCAAAAATGAGCCTTTCTTACTTCACTAATGGCCTTTGGGCCATATTCCAAGCCTAAAGTCGAGTTTCAGTCTTGGCTTCCCAAATATCATATTGGCGGCAATCCAAAGTGAACGCCCCCAACATGTTTCAACATCAGTATTCTGAGAATTATATTGCTACAATCTCCTGCACTTGGAAGTGAGCAAGCATAGAACTCTAATTATTTACTTTTAGAATTATTTCTAGATTAAAAAAAATGTTTAGTTCTACATGCTAATTTTCATCATGTACCTTACCATGGGAATTACACGCTATTCTTTCGCCTTACGATGGTATTATTATAAGTATTTATTTTTTATAAACAATTCCAACAATATTAGCTATAGTTATTTTTTATTTTACATTCTTATATTATTACTCTTATATATCATATGAGCATTCTTCAAATTATTAATTGAAAGTAACCATTTGATAGGCAGATCAATAGAATATATATATATATATATTACTTATTTGAAAAAAAAAAAAAGGGGTAATACAAAACTCATTTTGGACTTAAAAAAAAAAAAAAAAAAAAGTCATTTTGGAATACATACAACTCATACTACATACATTTATGAAATGACAAAATGACTAAAGCTATATATGATGATTATAGTCTAATAGTGATTACTCAAAATGATCATGAGGTCAATAATTCCAAATTATATTTTGGCATTAAATCCTTAGGGGCGTTTGGTTCGCTTGATGCTACATCAAGTGTAATGTTAAATTATTATAATCCTAGATTCATGTAATGTGATTAATGGAATTCAACATTTCATTGGTTAATTACATTGCCAATATAATGTTAAAATGCCATTACAATTTTACATTGAATTTCTAGAATTGCCCTTTTAAATAATTAAATAAAAAAATTAAATGGAAATTCATAAAATATTTGAACAAAATTTGATTTTCCTTTCCTTTACTTTCTTATTAACCAAACAAATCAAATTTACAATATATTTATATCACAATTTTTTTTTTCAATTCTACTTTCTTGGACTTTTCTCTCCAATCAAAAAATCAAACTCTACCATATCACAACCACACAGAAAATCAAGATGTTCTAGAAGAAAAACTTCATACAAACAACTTAAAATTTTAAAATAAAAACAAGCAAACAAATTTCTTCCACAATTTCTCTTTTCTCAAACTTTCTCACCAACAACATATCAAGATTTTCAAGAAGAAAAACTCCACATGAAATCAAGCCAAGAATAAATCCTTCAATAGAATAACCCTTTCTCTCCTCAAACCTTAGCTTCTTCAGATCCCACATCCTCAACCCTAGGACGATTGGTGTGTTTGGTTCAAGGACTATTAACCCCATTGATTTCGACTTCAAACCCCATGGAAAATTGGAGATGACAATGTCATCTTCGTATTCATCAATGCTGCCTCCTCTAGTGAAGTCTTCGTCTTCATCTTCATCAGCTAGAACTTGATCTAAAGAGAAAGAGACAAAAATTAATTTGAAGAGAGAGAGAGAGAGAGAAAAAAAAAATGGGCTGGGTTTGATGAGAGAGGAAGCTAGGGTTTGAAAATATATATGGGCAATTTTGTAAATATAATTTATTACTATAGGCAATTTTGTCATTTCATTAAATTATTATCTCCCACCCATAAGTAATATAAGATTACCTTTGTGGTTCCCAAACCCAGAGGTCCTTCCTTTAGGGATGGACAATTTAGGCTTCCAATTATTTTTGGGTGGGTTTCCTTGCACTCCTACTAGTTATTGCCTTAAATGCTACCTTGACAGCCCAACCCTTTAATCTTTTTTTGTCACAAACCTAACCCTCAGTCCCTTTGATTTCTCCTTTTTTTTTTCCTTCTCTCGTGATCTCACACCCCTCTCTGTGATTGCCAACCCCCCTTTCACTTTTCCTCCCTTCCTTTTTATAGTCTCCCCTTAATAGGGACCCAACTGTTTACTTCTCCACCTTATCCCACATGGTCCCCACTTCTGCCCAGAATCCCTCATAAATTGGCTCATTTTGAAGATTCTCTTGAAACTTGCTATAGACGCCAAACAGCGTTCGGTTGCGAATTTCCTCAAGGCACTAATAGTGTTCAACTAACGACCTCATATTTGACTAATGAGTCTTCAGTCATCCCCAACCCATTTTGTTGACATCGAGCTGAGTCCAGTTTAGCAACTAATAGCTATCCTCGAGTACTAATCCTATATCCACATATTACAGTTACTGGACTAGGCCTATCCCAACAATACTTGGCCAATCTTGGTTACCAACCCCAGGTCCTTACAATATCCCCCCACGATCCCATTTTCATGAAGTAAAGATGGGATCGGGGTCAATATACCTCGACAGTCGATTAAATTTTTCAAAACTACTATTACACCTCGGGTAGATCAATCGTCAGCCAATTAATGCAACGAACATGACAACTTGCTCTTAATGCACGTGTGGCCATAGCTCTCACATCAAATGGTCAAGATGATCTGATGCTTCGATTACCGATGTGCGTGTGGAAAGAAGTAATGACAGGCATTAATTAACTTCTTCGGTTGCATTAAATGGTGTTCTCCCTATAAATAAAGCCATGGTTCCTACCATAATCTTCTTTATTTTCTTTTAAGTTTAGAGCCTTACCAATTTCTTCTTCCCGAGCCGCAAATCTCTCCTGAGACCATCCTTGCTATCACAAGATTATACAGTAAGTTCTTCTACCTCCTATTTCTTTCGTGTTTAAAAGATAGGAAAAGCCCATTTTTCTACTTCCTGTTTCTTTCATTCTTGTTCTTCCTTGGTTATCTTGGTAGAAAAATGGGTTTTTCCTATCTTTTAAACACTAACGCAGATGTAAAGTCCTTCAAAGCTAGGTTTAATATCCTTCATGATGTAAATATATCATATTATTATGAGGGAGATATAGAGGACTAGAGATTGCCCCGAGTAGTCTTCTTTCCCTTAATGGCCATACTGGAGGGTGGGGTTAGGTTTCCAGTAAATCCCATTTTACTTAGAACTCTTAGCTTTTATGGGCTTAGCCGACCAGTGTTTGCCCAATTTTTATAAGGTGGTAAGTTGTGTGGGGCGCCTTAACCTACACATCCTAAACCTTACTACCACGATATTAACTTCTTCTACGACATTTGAGGTAGTCTGAAGAACGGGTATTATCTTCAGACTCGAAATACCATGGTTAGACTGATATCGAGCCTCCCCGACTCCAATAGGAATTCCGTAAGGGAGTTCGTTAGAGTGAGTGAAAATTGGCTCAATGGGGAACTCACCTGCCCGACCTTTCCTCGGCAGATAGGTCGTTATTTTCCTTCCTGAGACTTTAGCATAACCCCAAAGAACTGATTTTAACTTTACCTTCCCCCCCCCCCCCTTTTTGTCATTTTACTTGTTTGTTTTGTTTTTGTTTTTGTTTTTACTTCTTCTTATAATGTTGTTCCTTGTTTCTTAATGTAGTTTCCAAAAGATTTCAACCTGACTTAAACGTCGTACAAGTACAAGACCTCAATTTCATTCTGCGCTTGAAGATTTTCGTGCATTACGACAGTCAACTCATAGCAACACATCTAATCCTTAGTTGCATGGCCTCATACACTAGTTACCAAGACTCTTCAGGTGCTCTAACATTCAGCAGCCCTCTCCTATCTTACTTGGAATTTCGATTGCCAGGATTTTGCCAAACAGCCTTACAAGCGACAAGGCTCGACACCAAGGACCTCAAAGAGTAAGGAAATGCTCCCTCGAACCACTTCGTGACGGTTCGACAGACACAATTTTTCACAGCTAAGCAGAATACATATCGGTTGAAGCTCCCGTCCCCCCTAAACCGATTGAAAAGATGGTTCAAAGACGTAATATGGGCCTCGAGCGTTGGTTCTTGGGCGCCCAGCCTGTCAAGGGGTTAACCTGTTCCACAACCGACTCCCTAGCACACAACTCCCCCAACATCTTGACAAAGTAGGAAGACATCTTGACAAAGTAGGAAGAGGCAAAGGGGTTCTGATAATCCTTCATTTGGATTTGATACCCTTCTAACCAAATAGCCCCTCGCTTTAGTCTCAGGTGTTGCAGTGGCTCAGACACCCAAGGAGACCCCTCCCCCCACCCCCAAAAGAACAAGGCCTACTGATCAGCTGGTAATTGTTGGGTCCAATGTGGAGCAAGCCCTACTGTTGCCTGCAAATATGGAGCATTACTCAGGCTGCCGAGACGAAGACCTCATCCTCAAGCTAAAATGGCACAACATAGCTGTGAGTATCTCCTCCTTCTTCCATCCTTTTCTATTTCCTTTTTCTCTTCTTCTCTCCTTTTTTTTAAGTGTTAGTTCTCGATTTGTACTAATTCTTTGATCACTTCTGTTATTATTCCAGGCCACCCAACTAACCCACGTTTTAGAGGGTCAGTTGAAAGGTGTCATGGAGGAGGCAGACAAGGAGAAGGCCTTGAAGTAGGTGGCCGAAACCACTTTAAAGCGAAGGGCAACTTCTGCCGAGAGGGCTCGAGAACTAGCCAAGCAAAAGGTGGATGCTTTGTAGGATAAACTTAGGGAGACTAAGACCAAACTTGCCGAGGCCGCAAGCATTGTCTCAGCACATGACAAGGAGCTCGCTGACCTGAAGAGAACCATAAAGACGTGCAAGCAATTTTTCTCCAACATAGGGCTCAATGACGCCGAGAACTTGACGAGTGTGATCATCTTCCAAGCTCAGAGGCTCGGGTTTTCGAAAGGTTGGATGGCGGCCATGAATGCCATCGGTCTCCCCGAATCATCTGCATTTAGGGACCCAAATCAGATACCCTTGCCCAATGATCCGCCCATTCAGGCCCTGACCCAAGAGCAATCTGATGAGGATGGTAATGAAGAAAAGGCGGACCAGTGTTATTAAAAGCGCTGAACGCACTTAAGCACAAAGGCCTCCTGGAGCCTAGGCACAAAGCACAAGCATGCGCCTAATCGATGTGAAGCACACATTTAAAAAAAAATTAATAAATTAAAAATATATATATTAATGATCAATACAACAATCAAGTGATCAATTAATCATATAAATTACAATAAAACATGTTCTATAATTTATAACACTTATATAATTCTATTGTGCTTTACAAAATATATGCAACCATGATATTTGATGGCCATGATTACAAAACATGGTTGAATCAAAATAGAAGTATAGAACCAAAAAGGCAAAGGCTAAAAAGTACTAGAATGTTAAGTAATGTTATCTTTGCCTAACAAAATATCTTTGCCTAACAAAATCATTGCAAATATGCAATGAAATCCTAATCTACATAATCATTATCATCCTTATCAAGCAAGGGACCATCATCATTTTCATCACAAGATTTGTAGCCCTTATCATTTTCGTCATCATCTTCATCTCCATCATGAGGAGCATGTTGTGAACTAGAACTTGAACCTATAGCTTGTCCTAATGGTCCCATTCTTGATCTGAAGTTGAATCTTTCTTCTTCAACTCCAAAAGCTCTAGCAACACTGCCCCTTGTCAAAATATCATCATTAAACACAAGATCATCTTTAGCAAATTCTTCTACTTCATCTTCTTCTACTCTTCCAATCAACCACTCATTGCTATAATCTACATCTTTCAAGGAGATTGGATCAATTGTGTCACGCAAATTATATCTCCGCTTCAAGGCTCTATTGTACTTAATATATACCAAATCATTCATTCGAGATTCTGCTAACCTATTTCTTTTCTCGCTATGCACCTACACAATCCATATAGCTATATATTAATATGCATAGATGATGATATCATGATAATTAAATCATGAAATAAATTTTACAATTAAGTCCCAAACTTTTTAGTCACTCACATATTCAAACATACTCCAGTTCCGCTCGTACCCTGATGAACTACAAGCTAGGCTAAGAACTTTTACAGCCAATTGTTGTAAACTTGAAGTTGAAGCTCCAAAAGCAGACCACCAATCAGCTATTAAGGAAAATAAAAAATGGTCTTAACTCTTAGTATTAACCTTTAACTCAAACTTTATAAGAACTAAATAAATTTTCCATTTAATAAAATGGACAAACTAATAAGTAACAACTAACAAATAACAAAAGCTAACAAAGGAAATACCTGGTGCTTTTTTCTTTCCCTGCCACTTAGCCATTTCCAACCCAAAGATGCCCTCTTCTCTCTTATATGATGTCAACTCTTCAAGAATCTTATCTTGTTGATTAATATTTGGAACCAACCTTTTTATGCATTTGTATAGGCCAGCCATCATCTCTTCATCTTGCTCAATTTTAGAGCGATTATCCTACAAAAAATTCTGGATTCAAGAAATAGCCAGTTGCATGCAAAGGCTGATGGAATAGACAATCCCACCTTCGATCTATTATTTCAAAGATTTCTTTGTATCTTTCTTCCCTTCCATTAAAATATTTTTCAATTGCTTCTTTAGCTCGATCCATAGCCTCATAAATGTACCCCATGGCAAGCCTTTTCTCCTCATTAACCAATCGAAGCACACGAACAATAGGACCTAACACTTTAAGGCTATAGACAACAGTGTTCCAAAATGTAGGCATTAGAATTGTTTGAGCCACCTTTTTTCCAGTTAGCTCCTTTGTCCACTTGCTATAGGTCCAATCCTTTGAAGTAAACATCTTTCTCAACTTTTCCTTTTATTTATATATACTTGATAATGTGAGAAAGGATGTAGCAAATCGAGTTTTAGTGAGCTTAAGCAAGTTCCTTTGCCCTGTAAACTGTCTCATCATGTTTATGAGACCAATACAATTATATATATACCCAGTAAGCTTAATTTCCCTTTTTATTGTTCTCATGATTGTAGGAAGCTTTGCAATGTCATCCAACATCAACTCCAAACAATGGGCAGCACATGGGGTCCAATACAAATGAGGTCTTTTTGCCTCCAATAATCGTCCTAATAATGTAAAAATATAAGTATGAAAATTAGTAACAATTAAGAAAAAAATAAAAATAAAATATGAATACTATTTTCTAATTTCATGAGATTAAGATTATAGTTCTATATATAACTTCTTACCTACCATCACATAACTCGAGTCATTATCAGTTATAACTTGTACAACTTTGTCTTCTCCAATTTTCACCACCATGCTATCAAGTAGTTGAAACCTCCTTTCTCCTGTCTTTATATATGAAGACGCATCAATAGACTTGATAAACATACTTCCCTTAGAGCAATTCACCAAAAAATTTATCAAAAATCTATGACTTTTATCTTACCATCCATCAGACATAATGGAACATCTAGTTCTTGCCCATTCTTCTTTATGGCTCTTCATTATATCATTGGTGTGGACCACTTTTTTTTTTAAATAAAGGAACTCTCACTTCATGGTAACTTGGGGGCTTCATACCAATTCCATATCATCCAATGCATTGAATTGTAGCATTGAAACTAATTAACAACATTGAATGGAATTGTTGTTTCATATATTCACCTTGCTATATCAACACAAGCCTTTTCTCTTAACTCTTTCTTGTAAGCATCATTAATTATTGTTTGGACCCCTTTCCACTCTTTCCCATTTGTGCTGATTTAGGAGGAGAGACAAATGCATCCACAGGACCTACATGCCTTGGTTTCTTTTTATTAGTGTCATTGCCACCTACATTTTGCACTCGTTTGCCATGAGCATCAACTTCAGCAACCTCATCCTCCTCTTCTTCATCAAAAGCCACATCATTAAATTCAGCCGTCAAATTTACTTGCTCTTTTTCTTTTTCTTTTTTTTCTCAGCATATATTGATTAACTTCTTCCTTCACATGTTCAGGGCACTTTTGACAGCCAACAATAGCTCTATAACCTCCAACCAAGTGTTGCTTAAGTCTATAAGCCCTTCCTTTTGCAACTTTCCCACATAAATTGCAAGTTAAATCATTTTTATTGTTTTGATTAGCTAGATACGCATACTTCCATGCAATATCTTTTCTTGAATTTGAATCTCTAATAGCCATAATGCATTAATGGCCTATAACTAATTACTAACATTAGTTAATAATTTAATCACTTAATAAATTTAAGAAAAATTCAATATGAGTCTAGGTGCTATGTTGACATCTATTAAAGTAATTAAAGTTACTAAACATACATGTTTTTTTTTTTCATGAATGACCCATCTAAGAAAGAGAGGAGCTTTGGGTTTCATTAATGAGGGAAAAAAATGGAACAGTTTTAAGAAAAAAAAGAAGAAGAAGAAACAAAGGAGCTGTGTGACTAGGTCGTGGGTTTTAAAATGAAGAGAGAGAGAGAGAGAGTGGAACAAGCTTAGGAAAAGAAAAAGAAAAAAAAAAAAAAAACAAAGGAAGAAAGAGGAGCTATGTGATTGTGTCGTGGGTTTCAGAATGAGAGGAAAAAAAAGAGAGAAAGAGGAAGAGAAGAAGATTAAGGAATTGGTTTTAAAAAGAGTAAAAAAAAGAAAGGTTTAAAAATGAAGAATATAAAAGAGAGAGAGAGAGAGAGAGAGAGAGAGAGAGAGAGAGAGAGACGTACCTTTGAATCTTTAAGCTTGATACCGAGAGAGCACTGTGATTTGGAGGGAGCAGTGGGGTTGGGAGTGTTTGATTTAGTGTTTGTTTGTGTGGTTGTGGTTAATAGTTCAAAAATATCTAAAGAGATAGGCTTAGGTGTATGGTAGCACACCACACTTTTAGTTTTTATATATTAAATCAATGGCTTATATCAAACATATTTAGATCTAATGGCTAAAAATCAAATTAGGTTTATATATATATATATATATATACAAAAAACTAAAAAAGTGCGCTTAAAGCGCGCTTTTTTGAGGGCGCTTCGCTTTAGAGGGAAAAAATCCCAAGGGCTCTGCACTTTGCGCTTAAGTGCGCTTTTAACAACACTGGGGAGGACAGCTCCAGCATGGCAAAGTTGGCCAAGCAAATAGACTCCCATGGAGTTCCACGTGTTGGTGATCGACATGGACAATCTGGCAGCCACCATCATTCTCGAGGGACAGGGCACCCCTCAAGTAAACCAAGCGTCGACCCCATCAAATGCCAGTGAAGTCTCCTTGGCCACCCCTTCCACGACCCAGGGCCCTGTCCCCTGATGTTGTCGACCCGCTTAATCTTTTCCATCTTTTTTATGTTTTAAATTTGCTAAAGTCTATGTACTCCATTAAGTTGTACTTGTTTTATGTATTGAACACTGTTTTGTTTGCTAAATATGGAGATTGAATTCCTTTGACTAAATTTATATATTTTTTTTATTATTATTTCTTTATTTAGACTATTACAATATTTTGATTAGTATGTGATTACGTAATCGTCCCCTTTTATCTAAATAACATACCATCTGTGAATGATATTGTGCTACTGAATTTCACAAATTGTTCTAAGTATATACGATCGACGACCCGAACGTGGCATAATTGACCCCTTTGACATAGATGTTGGGTTATTATGACCTTTAATTAGTGTTACATAACTTTCTGAGCAACTACTGTCAATGCACGAGAAACGTCCCGAACAAAAAGACTTGTAGTTTAATTTATATAGCCAAGGTCTTTCAACTAGTCGATTATCAATCCGGGTTTGATCCTTTATTTTTAGAACCGAAGATCCGTTAAGGTTTCCACCTAGTCGATGATCGGGGTTAAGCCAAGACTGGGTTTCTATCCTTAGAAAAATAATTCAACAATTTTCAAGAGTAATATGATGCAAAGCAACTGGGTCCATTCCACGTTTTCTGTTCAAACCTACTTACAACATTGGACATTTCTTACAATAATTATATTACAATTAAGGATAATATTTCTTCAGATTGCTGACGTTCCATGGTTAGGGTAAGGGTCTCTCTTCCATATCCTCCAAATAGTAAGCCCCCGTTCCAGCCATGGCTGTCACTCAGTAGGACCCCTCCCAGTTCGGGGCAAGCTTTCCCGCATTCTGGTCTTTCATACTTCCCACTAATTTCCGCAAAACTAGGTCTCCCGCCACAAACTCTCTGGGCTATACATTCCTATTATACCCCTCAGCCAACTTCTGCTGGTAATTAGCAAGCCGACTGGACACCATGTCTTGTTTCTCTTCCAAAAAGTCTAAATTCTCGAACATTTGTGCATCATTGCTGCCCGGAGAGAAACCAGCAACCCTCATACTTGACATGCTTATCTCTACTGGTATGACTGCTTCTGCCTCGCACGTCATGGAAAAGGGAGTTTTACCAATTGACCTCCTCAGTGTGGTTCGGTAGGCCCACAAAACGCTCAATAACTCCTCAGCTCAATTCCCTTTCACCCCCTCCAGTCTCTTCTTCAGACCATTGAAAATTTTCTTGTTCGCAACTTTCATCTGTTCATTGCTCTGGGGATATGCTAGGGATGAGTATCTGTTGATGAGTACTCACGGAATGCCTTGCAGTCAAGCTGCAGTCCGTTGTCCGAAACCAGTGTCCAGGGTACCCCAAACCTTGTGACAATATTCTTTCATACAAATCTCTTCACATCGACATCTCTGATGCTCACCAAAGCTTCGACTTCCACCCACTTCATAAAATAATCGGTGGTGACCAAAAAAAACTTTCTATTTCCCGTTGCCCGAGGAAATGGCCCAATAATGTCCAGACCCTATTACAGAAAGAGCCAAGGGCTGGTGATCGGGTTCAAGTTTCCACCTAGTTGATGTATGATTGGGGCATGTTTCTGGCATTAATCACACTTCTTAACATATTCAGTTGCATCCTGTTGCATGTTTGGCCACTAGAACCCCTAGGTCATTGCTCGGTGGGACAGAGACCTTCCCCCCGAGTTTCCATCACAAATCCCTTCATGCAACTCGGTCAGGAGTTTAGCAACATCATTCGGATGGAGACATAATAGATATGGACCTCCAAACGATCGCCAATACAACTTCTTGCCCTCAGATAACCAGAAACAAGTCGAAGTTCTCCGTACCTTTTCTGCTCTTTTCGCATTAGTCAGTAAAGATCCATCAATCAGAAAGGAACATAAGGGTCCATCCAACTTGGCTCGGATGACGAGGCTAAGGCTACGACTAGGTGATGCTTCATGCTCGGTTGCTCCAACAACTCTACAAAAATCATTCATGAAACACATTCATCTAATGACGAGGCCAAAATGGCCAATGAGTCGGCGTGACTATTTTGACTTCTTGGTACTTTGGCCACACTTACCCATCAGAAACATGTTCGCGGTGTCCCAAACAACTTTAAGTACTGTGACATACGGGAGTCCTTCGCTTCAAAACTTCCTTCTACTTGGCTTACCACTAGTCTTGAATCCAAGAATATTTCTACCTCCTCGACACCCAACTTCTGGGTTGCCCTAAGACTAGCAATAAGTGCCTCATATTTAGCTTCATTGTTGGAAGCTCGAAAACCCAATCTTAATGATTTTTCTAATTTTAACCCCTCGTGGGACATCATTACGATCCCGACCCCAAATCCTCTTGTGTTAGACAGACAGTCTACAAACACTTACCACGGTCAAACTGAAACTTGGCAATCCCCTGCGAAGACCCCCAATGCTGGTGTGAATTTGGCCATGAAGTCTGCTAATACCCAGCCCTTAATGGAGTTCCTCTGTTTGTATCATATATCAAACGTCCCGAGTCTCATTCCCCATTTGGATATTCTTCCAGTAAAATCCAATCTCCTCAAGAGTGATTGTAAGGGATATTTAGTCAGCACCTAAACCGTATGGGCTTAGAAGTAATGAGGTAACTTCCTTGTCGCATGCACCAATGCTAGCGCCATCTTCTCTAGTGGCATGTACTGAGTCTTCGCTTCCACTAGCGTTTTGATGTCTTAGTAGAACAACACTCACTATATGGTCGGAGACTGCCAAATACATATATAGATCTTCCTCAAGCTCAGGTCGGGTTAAAATAGGAGGGCTAGCCAAATTGCACTTCAAGTCTCTACACGCCGTGTCACACTCCTCGGTCCCTTGAAAACCCTTCCACTTTTTCAACAACTGTAGAACAAACTAATTCAAGGTGGCAATCATCCTAGTGAGTCTTTGCACTTCCTTGGGGTTACTAGGCGGGTTAAGCTATTGAATTGATGTAATCTGGTCAAGGTTAACCTCTATTCCTCAGGTAGTTATCATGTAGTCCAGGAACTTACTTGACCTTACACCAAAGGCACATTTGCTTGCATTAAAGCACAACTTGTGTTGTCTCAATATTTCAAAAATCTCGACTAGATTCAGTACATGCTCTTCACTCTTCTTGCTCTTAACCACCATGTCATCAATATAATCTTCCACCATGTCCCTGATCTAATCTTTAAACATCCGTGTAAACATTCGTTGATACATAGTTCCTGCATTCTTTAGCCCAAAAGGCATTACCATGTAATGATAATTACCTTAGGGCAATATAAAAGAGGTTTTCTCCTGATCCTCGGGTGCCAAGGCAATCTAATGATAACCTTGAAAGGCAGCCAAGAAACTCATTCTCGGGTGTCTGTATGTGGCGTCCACCAATTGGTCTATCTTAGGTACAAGGAATGGGTCCTTCGGGCAAGGTCGATTAAGGTTGGTAAAATCAACACAAACTCTCCATTTCTCATTTTTCTTTTTCACCACCACTATATTTAACAGCCACTCGGGAAAGAACACCTCCCTAATAGCCCTCATCTGCTTCAATTTCTCTACCTCCTCCTTCACAGCTTTCGCATGTGGCCTCGTTGATCTCCTCGAATTCTACTTTTTCAGTGGAACTAAGGGATCTACATTTAACTTATGTGTAATAAAGGTCGAGTCCACCCCGGGCACCTCGTACGGATTCCAGGCAAACACGTCAAAATTCTGTACCAACGACAAAAGAACTTCTACTCGATCTTCTACTCTCAAACTCTTTCCTATCTGAAAGTATCTGTCAATATAAGACAAAATCCATATTTGAACTAACTCCTCAGCACTGTCTGCCCCTATTAGACCCTCGAGGCATTGTAATTGCCAAAACTGCTTCGCTCCACCTTGCTCCTTCTACTTAATCTTACGATTTATCGTGGCCACTAAGTACAGCCATGCCACCTTTTGATCATTTCAAACCACAAAGACTCCATCTTTGGTAGGGAATATGACCTTCTGATGCAGTGTGGAAGGTATTGCCCCAGTGGCATGGATCCAAGGTTATCCCAAGATCACCGTGTATGGCGAAAAGGCGTTCACTACTATGAAATTTACCATAACCTCCTTTCCCTCGGTCACTACTAAGAGCTTTATCTGCCCCTCAGGCACCACCACTTTTCCATCGAATCCCAATAACGGCATAACATACTTGCTCAAATCTTCAGGCTTTAGCCCTAATCCTTTGTACATATCAAGATACATGATCTTAGCCCCACTTCCGTAGTCTATCATTACTCTTTTCACCAAGAATCCTCCAATCCGTGAAGTCACGTCCAAAGCGTCGTCATGTGGCTGTGACATTCCCTCCAAATCTTCTTCATCAAAAGTAATTGAATCTTTATTTACCCTGGGCCTCTTCTGAGGTCGATCTATCACCTCTACTCCAAATGGGGTTGCCTCACTCAATATACCCCTCCAACGACTCACATTCACACCAATAGAGGTTGCATGGATAACCTCAATGATTTCCAAGGGCGAGGGAAGTGTATTACCCAGGCTTCCCGACTCCTGTCCTACGTTTCCACCTCCTTGTCCGACAACAAATTCTTTCAAATGCCCTTCCTTTACGAGCTGCTCTAGGTGGTCCTTCAGTGCACGACATTGCTTAATAGTATGCCCCTTCTCTCTGTGGTAAATGCAGTACAGACTTTGATTCATTCTAGCCAAGTCCCCGCCCATCTTCCCTGACCATCGGAAGTACAACTCATTCTTAATACACTCAAGGATCTTGTAAATGGGCTCTTTGAAGGTCACATTAACACCCTCGAGCCGCAGCGTCAAGTTTAGACTCTAGACCCTCGATTCCCTTCTAGTTCTCTACTGGTATCTCTCAAGCTGAGAGTCTCTATTGGACTGGAAGGAGGTTGGGCTTTACCTGTGCTTTGCAAGCTTTCAGCCTATCGTCCTCCAACCTCTTATGTTCCTCAATTCTTCTCATTAGTTGGTGCATGTTCTCAGAAGGATGCATGGTTAGAGAGTCCCTCAATTTCGACTCATGTGACCCAAGCCTAAATGTACTTGTAGCAACCTGTTCATTCCCTCCTCCTATTTCATTACATAACTCTCAGTACCTATTTGCATAAAATCGAAAAGTCTCTCCACCTTCTAGCTTCATGGATAACAGCGCATCAATTGATTGAGGAACTCTACTACAAGTTATAAATCGTGCCCCAGATGCCTGAATTAGTTCCCTAAAGCTATGAATGGAGTCTTTCCTCAAAACATTGAACCACCTCATTGCCATGGGCCAAAGGCTGGACAAGAACACTTTACACATCAACCTATCGTTCTAGGAATAAAGAGACATCATCTGAATATAATGGCTAGCGTGCTCCATCGAGTTGGTTTTGCCATCGTAACAAGTGAACAGAGGGCAATTGAAACGCCTTAGCATTTTTGTATGCTCTATTTCATCTGAGAAAGGTGATTAGGCAACTCTCCTCAGTGCTCGGCTCATGTTGTCCAAAACTACATTATGATGCCTACGTGTATCCCGATGGGGAGAATCATGATGGCATCCCATGGTTTTATGGGATCTATCCCTCGATTGACGCAAACCGCTATAGTGAGATGATTCTCTAGTGCCACCCCTAGTATAGTTGGGGTCATCAGATGACCCCTCACAATCCCTCCTACAACGCCGACCTCTGAGCTCTATCTCCAGCTCTTTGACTTACTTCGTAATTTTTCCAGCTCCTGGTCCCGCTTGCTACAATATGATTGCTCAAGGACGTAAGATACGATTCGTTCCCTTTGTGAGGATCCTTTATCCGAATCAAGTCTAGTTTGATGCCCTTCTTGCATGCATTGCTGCTCTCTTCTACGCTCACTCTCTAACCTCATTTGGCCTTGAGACAAGGCCCTTGAATAATTTCCCCCAACTGATCCTTCTTCAGCATGCAGGCCTTCCATATTGGACGGTATTAGGCTAGCTCAAAGTCTTCTGTTGAGTAGGATCCCCATAAACAGTGCCAATTATGGTTCCTAAACCCAGTGGTCCTTCCTTTAAGGATGGAGAATTTTGGCTCCCAATTTATTTTTTGGTGGGTTTCCTTGCACTCCTACTAGTTATTGCCTTAAACGCTGCCTTGACAACCCAACCCTTTAATCTTTTTTTATCACAAGCCTAACCCTTACTCCCCTTGATTTCTCCTCTTTTTTTTTTTTTTCTTTTTTTTTTCCTTCTCTCGTTATCTCATACCCCTTTCTGTGTTTGCCAACCCCCCTTTCACTCTTCCTCCCTTCCTTTTTATAATCTCCCCTTAGTGGGGACCCAAATGATTACTTCTCTACCTTATCCCACATGGTCCCCACTTCTGCCTAGAATCCCTCATAAATTGGCCCATTCTAAAGATTCTATTGAAACTTGTAGCAGATGCCAAACAGCGTTCAGCAATGGATTCCCCCAAGGCACTAATAGTGTTCGTCTACTAACCCCATATTTGACTAGTGAGTCTTCGGTCGTCCTCAACCCATTTGTTGACATCGGGCCAAGCCCAGTTCAACAATTAATAGCTATCCCTGAGTACTGATCCTATGTCCACATATTACGATTACTAGACTGGGCCTATCCCAACAATGTTGGGCCAGTCTGGGTTACCGACCTCAGGTCCCTACAACCTCTATTTAAGAAGGTGATGTGATTAAGGGAGGCATTTGGTATGCCATGATGTGCCCTTAATGTGATGCACATTATGGTAATGTAACATTAAGGTGTTTGGTTCACTTCATTTTTTCTAACATTAAGGTAATGTAAGATTACAAAACATATCACATCACCTTAATCTCATCACCTTCTTAAATAGGTGTGATCTTACATTAACTATGGGTGAGATATATTAATTTATTGAATTGACAAAATTATCTATACTAATAATTGTATTTACAATATTGCCCTAATATACATTCATCATAAATTGAAAATTTTCAAACCTAGCCATCATCTTTTTCTCTCTACTCAAACCCTAGATCTTCTCTCTCTTTACTTAAACCCTAGCGGCCTAGCCTCTCTCTTTCCCTCATTTTTTGTGTTTCTCTTTGAGCACGAAGCTCTTCAATGGAGGCATTATTCGTGGTGGAAATAAGAATATATTGTAGAAATGGAAGGTGAGTTTGGTAGTGCTCTGTTTGGTTGGCAAGAAAATGATGGAAAATGAGGAAAAATGTGGCTAATGAGTGTGCCTTGTAATAGCCCGCGTCCAAATCGCTCTCCAGGGTTTATCATAGGCGAGCGGTGGCTTTGACTCGTCTAAGTTGGAGGTGGCTTTGTGGTGGTTGTTGATTCGTGATGGCTACCTCGCTAGAGACAATCTCAGATATTAGATCCCAAGCTGTCGATTCCAAGAATCCTATTTTTTTTTTTTTTTATGTGAAATTTAGTATGGCTTCTATTGGTGTTAGATTTATTAGGTTTCTCTGTATTTCTTTGATTTGGGGTTAGATTTTTTAGGGCTTTTATGTATTTTTCTTATTTTTGGTAAGTGAGAAAATGTGGGAAAGTGCAAGAAATTTATTTAATATTTTTTATGTATCTTTGTTTGGTTGGTGAGAAAGGGAAAGAAAATGAAATAAAATTTTGTTTAACTATTTAAAAGAGTATTTTTGAAGTTTATTGAAAATTTGTTCAATATTTTTGGAATATTAGAAACCAATCAAATAAAGAAAATAACACATTATGATGTGATGGAATTGCAACTATTCAACCAAACATGATAATGTTACATTGCTGTAATGTGATACCGTAATCTAACATTACAATAATGTAGCATTACACCTTGATGCTACATCAACCAAACCAATCGCCCTTAAGTGAACCAAATACATTAGTATCCATTTGAGATCTGCTTATTTTGCTGAAATTGAAAATTTTTTGTTGAAAGTACTATAAATAAAAGTAAAAGTTAGCTGAAATTGTACAATGGAACTCATGAATAGTATCAAAAAGTGCAATGGACTCATGAATAGTAGCAAAAATAAGTTTAATAGTAAAATAAGTTGGCAAAAATAATTTTTGCCAAACGTACACTTAATGTCACATTACCGTAATGTGCATCACATCAAAGGCACATCACGACGAACCAAACGCCCCCTTAGTGTTTAAAATTCTTGTTCATAAGCAAACCTCTCAAATATTAAAATAATCAAAATCTTGGAATTCAACTCTTAGTGTTTGGAATTCCCAAACTTTTGGAATCAAAAGCCTAATGCTTAGAATTCTCATTTCTCAAGATTAAAACCTTGTGGTTCAAAATCTCAAGATCTTGTATAAATAGTGCTTAGAATTTTCATTAATTATTTTCTCAAAATCTTAAAATTAAATGAGTTTAGAATTCTAAGCCCGTTCCCATTTGGGAATTCTAAGCACAAGTAGTGTAATTCTCAAGGTCTCAAAATTAACAAGAAATTATTTTGACGTGATGTCTAAGTTGTAGGTGTGGGGGGGCATGTGTTCGGGATAGAGGGGGACTTTTTTTCTTTTTCTTTTTTTTTTCTTTTTTTTTTTCTTTTTTTGAGTTCAATCTAATGTAATATTACTAATTAGGATCTTGGTTGTAGTGGAGAGTGGAGAATATATAGATTGAAACTTGAAGTGTTGGAGTTGGATTGTGATTTTGTATCTGATGATACAAGATTTCATTGGATGGTTGATGAGATTGAGTGTCTGTTTGGGAATAACTTTTTTAGCTAAAACTAAAAGTTTTTACTAAAAGCTATGTAGATAAAGCTAAAAAATAGTTAAAATAGTACAATTAGACCTATAAATAGTATTAAAAAGTGTAATAAGACCTATAAATTATAGCAAAAATAAGTTAAATAGAATAAAATCTGGCTTTTTGATTAATGCCAAACGCCCACTGAACATTGGAAATAGCTCACCAGTTACATAGTTGTTCCATTTCTTTTGGGTGCAGAGGTTGTAACATGACCCATTGTTTTGGGCCTTGTTTTATAGGTGGTCAAGGTCGGTGGATCTTTGATCTTTCCACCTGTATAGTTTGGGCTATGGAAAAAGATGATGTATTTGCTTTGTTATTTTGTTTAATAAAAGAGTCCATGACTATCCAGATTTTAAAAAATTAAAATAAAAAATCTTAGGATGAAAAGACATTTACATTATGAATTTGTTGGGTTTTCTTCTTTATTTTTTGAGATATGATATGTCTACAATATTTTTAGAACAAATTCTAAGTGATAAGTTATTACTGGTTATTATTGTTGAGGCAAAAAAGTAATCTTAATATTAGGTTCAAATTTGAACCAATAACAGCTAATCACATGTGATTTATTGTAAAAATATTGTTAACAAAACATCTCTCATATTTTTTAGGCCAAATGTTGGGTTTCCTTTAAGCCTACACATTATACTTTCTTTATTGAAACATTTTGTTTACGCACAACGTACATTATACTTTCTTTGTTGAAACTTTTTATTTATGCACAACGTCTAGCCTCACACGTCCCATCAAATACAATCGAGAGGATTTTTCTAAGTCTTTGGAAGAATCTTTCATTAAAAAAAAAAAAAAAATCTCATAAATATTAAAGTCATCTTATTAGGAAAAATAAAATAACTCCAAGGTCCAACCCATCCCGCCCCAATCTGCCTCACCAGAGGGACGGGACGAAGATGATAATCATTATCCGACCTACCTCACCCTTAGCCATCCCTTATTGATAATATCAATTTTCACCCAAAAAAAAAAAGAGGGAAGAAGAAGAAGAAAATTGATATTAGGCCAAATCACTTCTGATCATAATATATATATATATATATTTAACCTGGATGGAGCTAGATATGGAGCAGAAATGTTAATGAATACATCATGGGCATGAAGCAATATTTCAACGGTTCAAATCATTATAAGTAATAATAACTCTTTTAAGATTAATGGGAATTTTTTTTTCAAACACATGCCTTGAATTTGAAGGGACATGATTGCATCCCAATGTATACCTTCTCGACTGGGAAAGGTTCTTAACAAACATAAATATAAACCATTAAATATTGTGGAAGAACAAACTCTCTGCACAGGAAATCAAAACTTTCTTCAAATGACTATAGGTACAACAATAAACTATAGGACATGCTACTTTTCACCTTATATTAAATTACTTGGCCAAACAAACATGTGCTATAGATCCAAAGGCTTTATTAAGATTTCTTCAGATAAGAATGCATGATTTACAAATGGCAATAAAATATGAATTTGGGGTAAACTTCATATCTGCTTGCGCATTAAAAGTTCCCAGGTATAGCCAGGATAAGAGAAAAATTTAATGAAATCATCTATGAAAAAAGAAAAAAACGAATGGAGGTATCTAAAAGAAAGAATGCTTCCAACTAATAGAAGGAAAATAAAGTCCAAATATCGTTTATGCCATCCTAATCCAAAGGGAGGTATCCTTTTTTTTTTTTTTTTTTTTTTCTCTACAAGGAATATACATGATTCCAATGCTAGATAAACAACACAACTGGGGGTCAAAAGCAAAAACTATATATATTGAAAAATTAAAAGGAAAAAATAATAAGACGAGGAAACCAGTTAGCAAACCGGGAAGGAAAAAAAAAAAAAAAAAAAAAAAAAGGATGAAAAAAAAAATCACGAAATCTTCATGACTTCAGATACTACCGGCTGTTCCAGGAGTGGGTTTCATTGGTTTCACTTTTGCCATATTAACCAGGTCCCCAAATAGCTTATCCTCTGGCTTAGAAGGTTTGCTGGGTGTGACATAAGATGAAGTAGGAACCTGGTAAGAGTTTCTCGAGCCATTGTTGTTACTAACAGATAAACCATACATTCCCTGCTCTACGTATTGCATCCCTTGTTGCTGACCATAGCCATAGCCATAGCCCGCATATTGGTTACCATACATCTGTTGAGGATACGTAGGCATCATCTGGGCGGGTTGCATTGGCTGCGGAACCATTCCCATATATGGCCCTCCCTGGATCGGCTGAGAGTGCAAACCCAACTGCTGGCTCTGAGCAACCTGGCCATTGATTGCCGACAAATGGCCACCTGTAATTGGCTGGATATACATACCTACCACCTGATCATTCCTCATTGGTTGTGATCCCAGAGGATGAGTGACAACCACCTGACCAGCTTGCACCGGTTGAGGGTATTGAGCAGCAGCTACAGGGCTACCATTGTCCACTGGCTGAGCTTCCCAAGGTGGTGGTGGAAATGACCCACTGCTTTGAGCACCTGTTCAAAAGTAAGCATTTAAGTTCCTGTCCATCATTCTCAGCACACAAATCCAAGCATTTACATGATAAAAGCTGACAACTTGAGCCCAGCACATCACAGCATACTAGTTGGTGAAAACATAAAATGTAAGGATCCTGCATTTATTGTGAACGTTAACAAGTTTTTGACATGATAGTGATGTGGCATGCTGAGACTTCTTTGGCCGAGATAGGAGAATGTGGCTAAATAGGATCTGTCAAAAGCAATATGTATTTATAGTAAAAAATAGCATATGTGTAAGTGAGAACTGCACCATAGACTGACGAAGGAGATTGCTGCTGCTGCTGGGGAATCTGGCCATTCCAGGCTGAGCCAGCCCCTTGCATGTACACTGACTGTTCATACTGAGGCGACCCAACATTTGGGGCACTTCCATTTGAGTAAAATCCACCTTGGGGAGATTGAGTATTCTGCTGCTGTTGGATTTGATGAGCCAAATGATTGCTTTGTCCAGCCAGATTGGCAGATTGAGTATTGACAGAATTTGGAGTGTTACCATCTGTAAACATGTCAAAAAGAACAAGGGCATTCTGCTGAGACAAAGGAGTGTTTGGCTGCTGTACCCCAACAGGAACAAGAGCAAGTGAATTATCTGCCTTTGGTGAACTATAGTCATCACCACTCAGCAGGTCCATTTTGGGATCAACCCTTGCTAAAGGAGCTGCAGCATTAGTTACGGGAGGTGCAGGAAGCAACAACTGGTTCAGTGGCTGTGCCCCTGCACTGGCACTTGAAGTGGATCTGCATAAAAGTCCAGCTCTTAGCCTCTTAAGCTCAACTAACCAGATCGTATCTGATCAATGTACTAAATTTCATCAAAACTTCTCCTTTTATAGGCAAATAAAACTCGTGTGACCCTACTTGACAGGACCATGACCTTCCACTCAACCCTTTGCTTATATGAGGGAAAGGGAAAGGCCATTAGGTCCTCAGTTTGTATGCTGAAAAGATCAGGTTTGCAACACACACACACAACTCAAAAATCCCTTCATATTTCGAGAATCTTTAGTTTTGATTCAAAACATTCCAAAAACAAGTAGGCTCAAAAGGTGGAACTTGAAGGCAAGATGCATATAATCCTACCTTGTGCAATGGCCAGAAATTTTCAACCAAGCACTTGCAAAAATGTGAATTCCACAAATCCTTGGTAGATGAAATTCACTAAAATTTTCTCAAGACCCTAGTTCAATTTGCGCTGCAAAAAATCTAAAAGAAGAACAAAGGATGGGAAAAGAACTGGCAAAAAGAAAGATTTAGAACTTCAGAGAGTCCCAGGAGTTACAGGCCAGCTGAGACCCATTATCAATTTTGAGATGTATGTAAGACCAACAAGCAACATGCTTCCATTAAAAACAACAATGACAAGAGAAGATGCAGGACAAAGATCCACATCTATAAATAGTGCTGCATTTAGAACACCAATTTCATTTATAAAAGGGCACAATACGTGACTCACAACCTTTTTCTTAATAAGTAAAAAGGAATTTAGAACTTCAATTTTTTATAAAAAGTAAAAACCAATCATTAAACCTAGCAGTGTCAACAAAGGAAAAAAAAAACATAGGCAGTGAATACCAACTTAAAAGATTTCTTATTAGATCTCTTTGTAATTGATGTAATAAAACTAATAGATTATAAGTAATAAAATATGATGATTTTTTACATTAGGTCAACCTCAATAATTACACAGTTTACCCGTGGATTTAGTTATTATACTACAATAGATAGTGCAGTGAATGTAAACAGTTCAAGAAAGCCCTATTACCTCCCATCAGGCTGTTTAGTACTATCTCCGGCATCAACCAGAGGACCACCAACATCAACGAGTGATCTAACTGGTTCAGGCTTGGTTTTCTCCGTTTGAACAAAAGTTCCTGATGCAATAGCTTCATGCTTGGCCAGTACCCGCTGCAAGTCATCATTCAGCGATAGTCCTTGACACAACAGTGACTCATCCCTGAAGAGATAGATGAAATTATGATTGTGATAACCAAATACATTACCTATATAAACCCACATAACATTTCACAGGGTTGTGGGATTTGCTCACTAAAGAAAGGACTTTTCAAAAAAATAATGTCATTGCTGAAAGTTGGTAGATGATGCTGGACACAAACACAAACAACCAACGTATGTGTATGTTTGTGCAATATGCACGCATGTTAGACAGAGACCATGCTGAAAGATTTAACTAATTGTGTCAAAGAGAACTGTTTCCCAATGAACTGGCATTAAGCCAGGTTCAGGATTGGCACCATTAGCCAACATAGGCACTTACTACGGTGTTAACAAATCCAGTCAAAAACAAACAGAGAAGCACATCCAAGAGTAATGCCATCATCATTCTTAAACCCACCCCCCCCCCCCCCCCCCCCCCCAAAAAAAAAAAAAAATACTGAGGGCACTGGAAGGGACAACACATCAGAATACCAACATGATAACATAAAAAAACATCCACAAGCAATACATCATGGTAAGAAGAAGAAATAAAACTGAATAAAGGGCGGCTTTTACAAGCATTACTAAAATGGTTGAAGAGCCAAGCCTGGATCTATTTATAAAAGAGCTTGAGTAATGTAAACAGAAGGGTCTTACGAAGTCGAGTTAACAAGGTGCACCACTCTCTGCTTGTATGTACGACACTGTTCCACCAAGTCGACAACAACCTCTTGCCTAAGCCCCTACAAATTAGAACGAATATTTTCCAGCATGCAAACAGAGATTGGATAAGAGAATTGTAATATGCACTAAAAAAAGGGATAAATATTTCCAGGATTTGGTGTTAATTGTTTGAAATTTATATGCACAAAAATATTGCGTAACATTATAAACTAGAGAAATTATGATCCAGATCAAGTTATAGCAGTGCAGTTTTGATGAAGATAATAGTGTATTTGTTCAGCATTCAGCTCCATATTACTGATGCATTGATCACATGATAATGGTAGTTTAGTTTCAATATTCTTCACATTTCAAATATACCTCTTTGTTTGCTGGCTCTATTGCACTTAGCATTTCTGCAAGGACATCCATGATACCACGTGCATTCTGAATTTCTGTCAGGCTAACAAAAGAACTTTCCATTAAAAAAATGACATTAGTTGATAAAAAATGATTAAAAAGGGCATATAATGTTATGCACTCATCAGCACTGGAAAAATTTTTTTATGCTCATTCTTATATTGACCAAACAAATCTTCTGATCCAAAGAACATCCCTCTGTTCACTTTCATAGGGAAAAATATTTAAACCATCAGCATCATGTTACTTCGAGTCCCCTTTAATCACGCCAAACAGATCAAATTTATCTAAATTCCGGTTCCTAAATGCTAGAGAACTAAATGAGTAGTGGAAGGATATTCTACCACTAACTATGCAAAGGACAAGATGAGACCAGGAAACACAATTTTATCCTCAATTAATATATTGAGTTCAATCAGGGGGAGAGGGAAATTATTGAATTCATCTGCAAGCGAAGGACAGGACAGAATAGAACACTTGGCCCGAAAATCAAGGAAAATCACATGCTGGCTATATAAATTGATAAGTAAAACACATACTGGCCCACATTCAGATGTACTCAAAAATCAAATAACAGTCTTGCCATCATCCAATCATGGGCAACTAATAAAGAAGTACCATCTCGAGTAGCCAGATAAATTTATATGTTGACTACCAAAATGATTGTCAGGTTAGTTTCCATTCAAGCAACATAACAGAGCTACAGACGTACCTCAAGGTTGGAAACTCAGAATCTGCAGATGACTCAGCTGTCTCTAGCTGATTATCAGGATTGCGCAAATTCTGAGGATATGATGTTAAAGGTTGTGTTTGGGGAGGTGTGAATACAGGCGCAGCCCTCTCAGATCTCTGAGGGAATACTGCCCCAGCACGCTGAAACAAATAAGTGCTTTGACTCAGAGAATGTTAAAAACTAATTATGAGAATAAGCACTATGACAGTGTAACGGAACTGAAATGACACATTCATGCTCATTTAGTAGTGCATAAAAGATTCTTATCTCATTGCTCATCAACTATGTAAAAATTCTGTGACTGAAAACCTTCAAGAGAAAAACTTAAGTAGATGTACCAACAAATCTTGGTATGCAGCATAGTATTGTGGATATCTTGCCCTTGGTCCTCCAAATGCTTCTTGCCAAGTATCTATCAGGATCAATATTTTCTCTCTGACATGGAAGTCGGGCTACAATATAAATCAGAAATACTATGAACAGATTATACAAATTGAGAGTAAATAATAAAAACAACATATGGCTGCAACTAAAATATTCTAGAAACATTCTTACCTTCTTTTTTACTATCTTCACCATTTCGTGAAGAACATCTTTCTCTGCCACATGCATATGAACAATGTCCCCACAATTCTTTATGACCGTCTCCAATAGCTATAACACAGCAACCAAACTCTTGTATACATAAAGGAATTTCATTTAAATGAAATAAAAAAGAGAAACGCAAAACGGGGCACAACCCTAGTACACAAGAAATATACAAAGGAAGAACCAAAAAGAAAAAGGAAATACAAAGAAATTAATGTCTGAAATTCATATTATCTAGAAATTCAAAGAAACAAAAAATATAATTGACTAGTAGCAAATCCATTCATAAAACCTTGAGCTGTACCACCGATAGATTTTCCCTCAAAAGTGTGTGAATTCCTTTCCCACCAACTGCTCCACATTAGGCACAAAGGAACTACCTTCCAAATCTCCTCTGTTAAGTTTTCCATAATTCCCTTTCCAAGAAGCCAAAAGAGCAACAAAAATTTTGGCAATACCTAACTTACCCCCAAAACAAAAAACAAAAAACTAATTGCTACACCTTCCACGCAATTACACAACGTAAAAAAAGATAATCCATGACTCCACATTCGATTTTACAAATGTAGCACCAGTCAGTTGGTCCTCTGTAAGACAAAGTTGTTAAAAATGACAAAAGATATAGTGCTTTACCAGATCAATTTCCAACTCTTTATTATAAAAAACATGTTTTCAAGGTGAGAACAGGAAATTATTTCCTATTGTTTATAATAAATTTATTTGGAAAAACAAAACTTTAAAACTGTTTTTTGAAAAACAAACAAAAAATTGAAAATTTGTTTGGGCAATGACAATTAAAAACAATTTATAAACTAACAAAAACTAATAAAATTGCTTGGTAATAAATTTTTGTGCTGATTTCTCTCTTTATTACAACAACAACCAAACCATAGTCCCAAAATTTAGAGTCGATTATGGATCCTTAACAGACTAGTCAGGGTAAGGCACATAAATTCTTTTCTATCACTCCATTTTATATGAAGTTATACTCTCTGTTACTTTCTTGATAGACATGTCCTTTTTTACTACTTCAATTAATATTATTTTTGGTCTTCTTCTACATTCTTTCGTTCCCTCAACATGAATCAACTTACTCTCCTTTGTGATCAAACTATCTCAAGCGACTCTCATGTTTTCATCAATAGGGGTCGCTCCTATCTTTAAGCAACTTTCCTCATTTTGAATGATATATTTCCTTGTATTTTTCCACTTATCCATCTTAACAGTCTCATTTCAACTCCACTCATTTATTAGCAGCCCAACAATATGTACCATAGAGTATAACTGGTTTTATAGCAATCTCATAAAATTGCACCTTAAACTTAATAGGTATTCTACAATCACACAATACTCTTTATGCATTTTTTCACTTCATCTGCCTTACTCTTATCTTATGATTCACATCCTTTTTAATCTCTCTATCATTATGAATTATTGATCCAAGCTATCAAAAGCTCTCATTCTTTGGTATCTCAACCATCAAGTCTTATGGCTCCTTCATCTTTATTTCTACATTTACTTACATCCCGTGTACTTTGTTTTAGTCTTAATTAACAGAAAGCCATTAGATTCTAACACGTCTCACCAAGTTTCTAATGTGAAATTAGATCCACATCTAGTTTTATCCACAAAAAGTCCAAAACTATATCATCTGCAAAAAAAAAATACACCAAGGGATCTCCACTTTAATCAATTTATTGAGCTCGCCAAATTTGTCCCTTTATTAGACAATATAAAATTTATTTAGCCTACGCTTAATAGTTGCAATATTATCATTAATTTTTTATTCTGACGAATAAAAATCATATTTACTTGACTTTATTTTTTATTCTTGTTAAATTTTAGAATGGGAGTTCAATATTTTTCCAAATCCAATATGGCAAACAGTGGAAGACATTGAGAATGGTGAAATAATAGTTTGGGTTAGGTTGGTGGTAGTATGTTGTCTCAATGTGTGACAAGTACTGGATTTTGTGATTTATTGGGTGATGTTGAAGAGGGTGTTAGATGTCTATATTTGTAGGCATTGGTTGTATGGGAAGCATAGTAATAGCATCATATGTAATGTGGTTCCTCATTGTCTCATGTGGGTGATCTGAAGGGAGCAGTTATCTTGTAACTTGTTAGTTTATTTTTTAGATCTTTGGGACTTTCGTGTGTAATTATTCAGGAAGCTCTCCTTTTTGAGACTTCCCTTATTCAATAAACTTATAAATTTTTTTCAAAATCAATGAAATTGACCCCAATTGAGATCGAGAGAGGCACTAAGTGGATTACACAACAGGTGGAGGAGCAACGTGCACTGTGGAGTGGTGGGCATGTGCGATGGAGGAAGGATTGGTGGTCTTTGTGTGTGAAAGTGAAGAGGTTTGATAGATCCGATTTAGTTAAATTAAAAAGGCTCAACATTTATGATTTTGCCATTAGTAAGACTTCCTATGCTTCGACATATGAAATCAGCTCCTGGTAGGATTACTCTTTTCTAATCATGATCACTTATCAATATAATCCTATACATATTCTGACTGGGTAGGTTCAATTACTGATAGGAGATCCAACTCAGGGTATTGCACCTTTGTTGGAGGAAATTTGGTCACTTGGGGAAGTAAGGAACAGGTGGCCATTGTAGCCATGTCCAGTGCAGAGACAAAATTCCAGGCACTTGTTCATGATATTCTTTAGGTGAAAATGATGTTGAAAAAGCCATTATGTGTATTCCATTTGTGAAGATAAGAAAGCAACTAGCAAACATCTTAACTAAAGGAGTATCAAGTAAAGTTTTTCACACCATTTTAAGCAAGCTAGGCATGTGCAATATCTTCACCTCAACCGGTGTCAAGGTTGAGGTGAAGATAACAGTTCAACAGTTTTGCAATTATCATCTTGTGTATGATAAAACCGGTGTCAAGGTTAAGCAAATTAATCTAAAAAAATTTCTCCCAAAAATCAACCGTTTGTAGTCATCAAAATGTTTGGACCATCTTCCATTGAGAAAATATTTATAAAAAAATATCTCTGGTATAACCCACTACCCTCTAAAAAGTCACCATAGAAGAGAGCAGTCTAAACAGACTGTCTTGTCTGAAACTTTTTTTTTTTTTTTTTTTATAAGTAAGTCTTGTCTTAAACTTTATCCACACCATACCAACTAAATCCATTTCCCCAAATGCCAACTTTATGTCTTGATATATCCTAAAAGAGTTCCCCATGCTCCAGAAGTCCAGCATACAACACAAAACAAAGGCCCGTTCAAAGCCTCAAACAGCACACATAACCCTTCTCAATTTCCATAATATCTGACCCTGAACAATGGAGAAAATAATGACCACAAGCTCTGCCAAGTAGTCTCCCAACAAAAATAACAGGATGTGCAGAGAAACACTACAAAGTGGATACACACACATCTTTATATAACTAATATTTTTCTACATAATTTATAACGTATACAGTACATACCTCTACATAAATAAAAATTAACACAAGCGGAAAGAGGTCACAGAAATCAACCATATTTACATTTTTTTTTTTTAATTCATATACTTATACAAATTTGTGTTTGTGTGTGTGCGTGTGCATGCGCACATAGATGTGTATCAATATCAAGTTTTGTGAACTTACTGTTAAGGCAAGCAGTTGAACTTTTGGATTCTTACTGCCAATGCGCTTCTTTATACCTTTAACAACATCCTTTGCTTGCCTAAAAATATATGATAAAGAAAAGAATTCTAAACTTAGGAAAATTGAATGAGAAAGACAATGAATATCAACACATGTAACTCCATTTACACCATCAAACACAAGTGCTAGAATTAACAATGAATACGCAAACCAAGCAAGTGGTTCCCCTTGTAGCCCAATGATTTGTAGGACCATATTTCATTATAGGGAGCCACCAGGTAACATGTAGCAGAAGAAGTACAACCTTTATTTTTATATATATATATACCACCTTCATACGATTCATCGTTTCCAACCATTAGTGCATTACAACAACAAGATAAAGTCATATGATGGCATTCTTAAGTTCTTACAAACAAGTTTATATTGACCATATCCACACTTTTTTTATAGGTAATAAGAATTTATTAATAAAGAAACAAGAACTCTATGTTCACGATAGTGAACACAAAGTATCATGACCGTATCCATACTTTCCCTAATAGAAAAATAATTTTAAAACCATTCAAATGATTGGAATCCTCATCATTCAAATGAACCCACCAGCTATATGATCACAAATTATCAAACATGAGCTGCATTTTATCCCAAATAACCAAACCATTCAAATAAATATAAATATAACTACTCCCAAAAGTTTGTAAACCATTCAAATGATTGAAATCCTAATTGTTTAAATGACCCCACTGGCTATATGATCACAAATAACCAACCATGAGCTGCATTTTATCCCAACTAACTAAACAAAAACAAACAAAAGCCTTAGTCCCAAAAATTTTGGGTCGGTCACATATATTCTTTTCCTTCATTATATTCTATCTGAAATCATACTCTCTGTTACTTCTCTAATGGACATGTCCTTTATTATTACTTCTACTAATGTGATTTTTGGTCTTCCTCTACCTTTGTTCCATTCCTTTATTCTTGATCAACTACTCTTTCTTCCCATTTGCTCTCCTCTACTCTCTCGCATCCTTTCATCAATAAGGGTTACAACAATCTTTAAGCTAATTTCTTCATTCGAATCCTATCTTTCTGTGCCTTTCCATAAGTAAACCATTCAAATATATATATATATATATAACAACTCCCATAAGTTTGTAAATCTTTTTTATTAGGAAATTACACATACCTGGTGGGTCCATTTAAACCACAACCTCTCCCCCAACCCATTTCTTTTTGAACAAACACACTCATCACCAAATTGTACAAACACAAACTAAACTTTATCACAAATTGGATACAAAATTTTATTAAACCCATCAGCTAAACCACCCAGTTCATATTCCTAGATCCAAATTATGGCCCAACATACCCAATTAACTATAATCCAACTCTCTTTTGCTTCACACAATGTAAAACATAAAATAAAAAAATAACTTATTGATTAACCGTTTGAGAGGCATGAAAGCAACGAACCCCTCAACTTTCAAATTTTAGAATAAGAATTCAATTCTTTTTTTCTTTTTCTTTTTTGTTCTTATTCCTAAGCCAAAGGTAACTGTTCGATCAAATTAAAACACCATCCCCAACTCATATCCATCAAAAATTCAAAATTGCGTAATTAACACAAAAGATAGAGAAATTTGAATAATTGAAAGTATTGAATTCTAGCACAAACAAAAATTTAAAAAAAAAAAAAAAAAAGTGAAAAACGAAGATTAGGTAGATAGTGCAAAAGGCATACCCAGGGTCGTGATTGAGCATATCGCAGATCTCGATGTTCATCGCCCAATCTGGACCGATCAGCATATCGGTCGTCGCTCTATCCACCATCGAATTCACCATCTCCGCTCCGCTCAAATTCTCCGATCCACTAATTTCAACGCCGCCAAAGATCGCTAACAAATTCCGCCGATTATCACAAAAATATTCCGGCGACTCTCTCTCTCTCTCTCTCCCCTTCTTTCTCTCTCTAACTATTCTGTTTGAAAAAACTCTCTCTCTCTCTCTCTCTCTCTCTCTCTCTCTCTGAGATCGCTACTTTTCTGTTGAGGAAAACTTCCTTTTTTTTTTTTTTTTTTTTTGGCTGTTGGGTTTTAGTTTTCGTTAATTGTTTTCTCTATCATTTGGGTTTTTGGTTTTTCAGAGGTAGAATTTAACTTGCTTTTAAAATGATGGACCAGTCACAATGGGCCACGTGTTTGCCAGAGTCACAGCTCACGCGTGCCGTTCTGAAGTATACTACATCTCAAAGCCGACCATTTTCATCCTGTGGTGCTGACTGTAGTTCCCTAGTGCTTTTATGTGGGCCCATTTCGTTAGGCTTGCCACTTTTTAGTCTCGAGATGTTATCCCCGTGCAGCTGTGTATCTACAAAAAACAGTTTTTTTCTTTTTTGGAGGAAATACAAAAAATAAATAAATAAATAGTTGATCGATAATACATTCCATTTTTAGTTAACAATTAACGTGACTTTGTTATCTGTCATTTACTACGTTTTATCATATTTACAGTTGTAAAATATTTTGTAAAAGTTTATGTGACTTATCAAACTCTTCTAGAGACACACGCCTTATCACACACATTGTTACAGCTTGCATGCATGTTTGTTACAAAAATTCTAAAATCACATAAAATGATACAACTTATGTCACAATTGTTCACATGACAAATTGTAAGTGATAGAAAAAAAAATAATGGGTTCATGTAAAAATAACAAGCAGATAATCATTATTTGATACGTAGGATAGTTGTGATAAAAATTGTGACATTTTATGTGACATTAGAATTACTCTATTTGTTAACTTATGACTAAAATATGAGACCACCTTGAAAACAATTCAATCACTACTTAATATATGCACAAGTTATAGAAATGAGTGTAACAAAGTGTGTGTTCATAGACTTTTTTGTGACTTATTGCTAAAAAAATAGTATTTAAAGTAAGGTGTGAACTCAATCAAGTCAAATATTAAAAGTATAAATCTTATTTTAAATACAAGCTCAACCAGCATTAAACTATAATAGGAGTTTAAACTTGATTCATTTTCTTCGATTAATTTATTCATTTCATGTATAGAGAAAAACGCTCCAACGAGTTTTTTTTTTTTTTTTTCTCATTTAAAAACCTATACACATTTTTTATTTTCAAGAAAGAAAATGGCCTCGAAAATTCGATTGCTCTCTAGGGAAGAAGAAGCAGAACTAGCTCGTAACAATCATAAGGTAAAGGATATTCATCACGCTGAGTATAGCGAGAGCCCTAGGGAAAGGTCCCCGTCCCATGAAACGCATAGTCCTTGGAACCAGTCCAATGCATCTTTCAAAGATAAACTGGTGGGTGAAATACTAGGGGCTTTTGCTCAGGCCTTTGACTTCACAGACAATATGGATGCAGAGGATGATACTGATGATGAGGAGGTTGAAGTAAACTCTAATAGGGAAAAGCCTAGATGGGTAGCTGTCAAGCTTTCAAAGGAAACCAAGCAACATATTAGAAAACCCTGGACAAAAGCCATCATTGTTGGAAGGTCTGTGAGTTTCTCATATATGCAGAGCAGACTTAACCTGCTATGGAAGCCCATGGGGAGGATGGACTGTGCTTCTTTCTAGTCCGCTTTTTATCTAAGGAGGACCTTGGTAATGTTCTGAAGAGAGGCCCGTGGTTTATCAGGGATCACTTCCTCTCTTTGAGGCCAAGGGAACCCTTTTTCAAGCCATCCACAAACAACGTTTCATTGATTGCCATGTGGATTAGATTGAATGAGCTGCCTATAAAGTTATATGAAGCAGAAGTTCTAAAGCAGATAAGGGAGGCTATTGGTAAGGTGCTAAGGATTGACATGCACACAATGATAGAGGCTCGAGGCAAGTATACCAGGCTTTACATCCAGATTGACATCAACAAACCATTGGTGAACACCATTCTCATAGGCCATTTTAAGCAAGCGGTGGTTTATAAAGGGATTTAAAAGCTTTGCCTCTCATGTGGAAGAGTGAGGCATCAAGTTGATGCTTGTTCGTACACCGTGCAAAAAGGTAAAGATCTAGTGACTTTGCCAGAAACGTCTCCCAGGGACAGGGCAGACACCTCATGCATTGGGCATGAAGGCAACACCTCAGTACTTTGCAATGACGTGTCTACTACTGCCACACTCAATAGGAATGAAACAAAGGAGGCGAAAGGATAGTACAGGCCTTGGCTGGTTGTTACTAGCAAAAGAGGTGGTCATAAGGGGACAAAGCCCAAATCCATTATGAAGGGACCTACCAAATCAGTCTGGAGACCGATGTCACACTATCCACTTAAAGGTACAAAAGAGTACAAACACGTGTCGCAAGAGGAGCCTAAGTCTGTGGGATGGGCACATGAAACGCACACAAAACCATCTTGGGCCCTCAACTTACCTAGCCCAATGGCCGAGTCTAGAATGGAGCTACAAAACGCCTCTAAGAACATAACTATAGGCCGAGATAAGCAACAAAACCATAGGCTGACCTTTCCTCCCTAAGCGGCCATAAAAAGATGTCCTCTTTAGTAAAGGGTAAAAAGGGAATGGCAAGGAATCTCTCATCTAATACTAAACCTAAGAGCGCCTTTTTCACGCTAGTTAGTCCCTCTTCCTCTAAATCTACCCCTCTCAACTCTAGTGCTCCAAACACAAACCATGGATCCATGCCAACCCTAATGCAGCTTTCAAATTCATGGCCATAGCCAGAGGTGAAATGGGCAATAAACTTGGATAGGGAGGTAATCAAAATACCGGAGGTGATCATTTAGGAAATAAGGATGAATCCCACTCGAGTGATGGGTTGGTTCAATCGCAAGTTAAAAAAGGCATGGAAAAGCATCTTTCCGTTAACGAAGGAGAGTGCGAAGAGGGGCTCCTTACCACTCTTGGATCCATTGCGGAGGGTGATGCCAAACCCATAGTGACAGTTTCTAACAAATGGCCTAGTAGCAGTTTCTAACAAATGGCCCCGTGCCAAAGGAGGAGAGAATGATAATTTGGCAATCCATTCCTCAGATCTCACCAATCCCCGTCTTATGCAAGACAAACCCGTCTGAGTCACTGTCCAAGAGGAGAATGCTAGAGACTTAGACCATTTCTACAACCATAATGGGGAACAAACACTACACCAAACTCATTCAAGTGTTCAAGCCTACGATGGTGTTCAACCTACACTCAATTTCTCGAGAATTGGAGATGGGGGTTTTGGAACATTGCCTGACTCTCAGTCTAGGGAGGGATCAGGAAACAAGATGCTAGAAAAGATCGGATGGAATCTAAGGAAGGGGGCAGAAGTGAGGCCGCCTTTAGGTGAGTGACCTACCCCTGACCACCATCTCATCATGAATATCATTATTTGGAATAGTAGGGGCGTGCTAAAGCCTAATTTTCAGACTTATATTCAAGAACTTGTTCAAAACCATGATCCAAAGATTCTTGTGGTAATGGAAACCAGATTGGGAGGGGATAGGGCAAAGGAGATTACTGATAGGCTCCCCTTCGATGGTGCAATTCACACGGACACCATTGGCTATGCAGGAGGTCTTTGTCTGCATTGGAATTCAAACAAAGTGGAGGTCGAGTTGCTAGCAAAAACTGAGCAAGAAATTCATATGGAAGTCAAGGTACTTTCCTCTAACCTTGTTTGGTTTTTTTTTTTTCTGCTATATATGCTAGTCCTAGGAGTGAGGAGAGATGTATTATGTGGGAAAAATGCAATATGGTTGATATGGGCTTCTCAGGACCCAAGTACACCTGGACAAATAAAAACATCAATAATCTGATTCTGGAGAGGAGAGATAGATTCTTCATCAACCCGAAGTGGTGCATGCTTTATCTAGATGCGAGAGTCACACAACTCCCCAGGTGTCATTCGGATCACTGTCCTATTCTCATGGAGGTGTTGCTTGTTTGAGAAATCCAACTCATCATGCCTTTTAGATTCCAGGAATGTTGGCTATCAGATTTATCCTTCCCGAATAGTCTCAAAAGCTTGGATTAGAACAGGAAGTCTAGCAGAATCTATAGACAAGTTCTCCAAGGATGCAATAGAGTCAAATAAATATCAGTTTAACAACATCTTCCATAAGAAAAGAAGGATAATGGCCAAAATTTATAGTGCTCAAAAAGCAATGGCTAACCAACCTTGTACCTTTCTCATTAATCTTGAGCATCAACTCTAGCAAGAGCTTGAGCTCATCCTAGACCAAGAAAGAGATCTATGGATGTTGAAGTCTATGATTAACTAGCTAGTTCAAGGTGACCGGAATACCTCTTTTTACCATATGTTGGCGCTCGTTAGAAGGAAAAGGAATCACATAGCCTCAGTAAAAAAATGAAATGGGGGATTGGATCATAGATGAGAGAGCGGTTATGAATCACTTCAAAGAAGGGTTTATTTCCCTATACACTTCTTCCCATATGAGCTCTCCTTGGATCTTCACTCGAACTAGCTCTTAGAGATCACATCTATCAGATGAAGTTAGTTGCTCTCTCGAAACCATGGTTTCTTTGGAGGAGATAAAGGATGCCTTCTGGTCAATGAAGTCGTACAAGGCTCTGAGTCCAAACAGCTTACATGCGGGGTTCTTCCAGAGGTTTTGGCTCATAGTAAGGAACTCGGTGAAGGAAGAGGTCATGAAAGCCTTTGTGGAAAGGAAGGTGCCTGATTATCTTAACAAAACAAGCATAGTGCTCATTCCCAAGGTTCAAGGACCAGAGATAATTGGAAATTACAAACCCATTAGTCTTTGCAACTTCGTCTACAAAATCATCTCAAAAATTAGTGTTGCTCGCCTAAAACCGCATCTTGATACCTTGGTTGCCTCGAACCAAGCTACCTTTGTCCCGAGAAGGAAGGGTGTTGATAGCATCATCATTGTTCAAGAGTTAATTCACTCCATAAGCAAATCCAAGGGGAAAAAGGGCACATGGCCATCAAAATTGATCTGGAAAAGGCCTATGATAAAATTGAGTAGAGTTTTATCAAGGAGACACTAGTGAAATTTAACTTCCTGAGTAACCTCATAGATCTGATAATGAGCTGTGTTTCTTCAGTATCCACCTTTCTTTTGTTCAATGGAGGTTGTCTTGAGCCTTTCAGACCATCTCAAGGCATAAGGCAAGGCGACCCGCTGTCTCCCTACTTCTTCATCCTTTGCATGGAATACTTGGGGTATTTAATAAAGTCAAAACGTGAGCAGAAGTTTTGGACTCCTTTTAAAACTTCCAGGAGTGGGCTTGCTTTCTAGCACCTTTCCTTTGCAGACGATCTTGTCCTATTTGCCAGAGCTAACCTCGATAATTATGACACCATTAAGGAAGTATTACAAGCATTCTACTCTAAGTCAGGTTAATCCATTAGTGTAGCAAAATCCTGAGTTTACTTCTCTCCCAATGTCGACCTAGATCAAAGAAAGGCCCTTTTGGATATTCTTAGGTTTAATTCAACCCCAAACTTAGTTAAATACCTAGGTTTTCCTCTAAAACACCCAGGGAGTCGAAACCAGGATTTCAGCTTCGTTTTGGATAAAGTAAAAAAAAAAAAGCTTGTGGGATGGAAAACAAATCTTTTGTCCATGGCTGGGAGATCAGTGCTCATCCAAGCGTCATCCTCAGCTATTCTAGCCTATACCGTGCAATGTGCCCACCTGCCCAATAAGATCCTCCAAGGTATCGATAGAGTCAATAGAAACTTTCTTTGGGGGTTAATTGAACAAACTAGGAAAATGCAGTGGGTCAGATGGGAAAAAGTCACAACCCAAAGATTTAGGAGGGTTGGGCTTACAATCTGCCAAAGAGAGAAACATAACCCTTCTCGCTAAACTTAACTGGAGACTGCACACAGAGCATAATAGCATGTGGGGTATGGTGATCAAAATGAAATACAGAACTAGGCAGAGAATTAATTTAGGAAATTATGCTAGACTACTAGGGTCTCCCATTTGGAAAGGATTGATAAAAGGAGAAGGAGTTTTTCGAAAAGGGACAAAATAGATTCTAGGTAATGGAAGCAATTTGAGCTTTTGGTGGGATTGTTGGTCAAACCTGGGGCCCATTAGGTAGATTACTCATGGCCCTCTAACGCAAGCAACAACTGATCTTAAGATCAAGGATGTGATATCCTCATCGGGCTGGAACTAGGATTATATTCCATTTGAGCTAACTGCTGATGTCAAAGCGGACATTCAAGCAATTCCTCTCTCTATTGTAGCAAGATACAGTGATAAATTATCATGGAAGTTATCGACCAGAGGAGGTTTTGATATGAAAAGCGCCTATTTATTAGCCTCAGAAGGTCAGGATTGGGAGTCCATCTTGGGTTCATGGGTTTGGAAACTTCCATCCCTTCCAAAAGTTCAATTGTTTATTTGGAAATGCATGCATCTTAGCATCAGCGTCAAGGAATGCCTTTCAGATAGGGGTATGGCCTTAGATACCACTTGCCCGAGATGTCATAAGGAGTCGGAATCTATTACCCCTGCTCTTATGGACTGCACCTTGGTTAAGCCTACATGGTATCAGCTTGGAATCGGGGCCTCAGATACTTTATTCTTCACACAAGATACCAAAGATTGGATTGCCTCTAATGCTAACAGAAAGACAACTCAAGCTTCTAATATTACCTTTCCTTTCACTATTTGGCTTATTTGGAGACAAAGAAACTAGGTTGTTTTCAATAATGGGGACCTTAATCCAAAGTTGGCCAAGTTTATCGTTTTGCAAGCCACGAAATTTGTCTTGTGTGCTAATCGTCTAAGACGAAATCCAAGGATGACCATCAAGCAAGTTAGATGGGAAAAGCCGTCAGCGGGATGGATGACGCTCAACACAGATAGGGCCTCGAATGATGTGCTCGGTGTAACGGGGGGAGGGGGGGCCTCATAAAGGATGATAAGGGTAACTAGGTAAAAGGGTTCTCCAAGAAACTTGGGAAAGTCAATAGCTTTATGGCTGAAATCTGGGTCCTTAGGGACGGACTCCTTCTGTGCCACCAATTGAAGCTTGCTGCAATTATTATAGAATCGGATGCTAAAGTTTTGGTGGATGCTCTGAATAATCCTGTATATGCTAACTCAGTTATTTTCCCTTAGTTTGATGACTGCAAGGTGCTGATGGCTTGGCTTCCTCGATTTTGTATTAGGCACATCTATCGGGAAGCTAACAAATGCGCTGATCATCTTGCTAATTTAGGCATTTTGCAAACTTTAGATTTTGTAATGCATTCTTGTCCGCCTGTGGACTTGCAATCTTTTGTTAAGGCCGATTGCCGTGAGCTGTACTCTAATGGGCTTTGTCCTAAACCCTTATGTTCTTCTTAGTTTTAATTCTATATCCAATTTTACCCCCAAAAAAAAAAAAAAAACCTATACTAATAATTACAATTAAAAACTAAATTACAATTGAGATTACTTACTTTGCTTTCTCTTGTAGTACATTATGCATGACAATCGAGATTACAATTGAGCATGGTTAGAAGAGGTTCCTCGGGATATCTTTTGTCTTATAATGCATGAAATTACTTAGTTTGTTTTCAATCAAAGTTTCATTTGACTTCTTTCTATATAAAAATTATAATCTATCCTATCACCAAAAAAAAAATTATAATTTAGATTATACTATTAGAGTTAACTACATAAAATCATGTTCATTTATTAATTTATAAAACTAGATTAATTAATTTTGTTTAGTGAAAAGTCATATCTAATATTAACTAAGAAATTGACTATTTTTATTTATCAACAAATTACAAATAATAATTTGACATCTAACCAAATCATTTATAAATTTAGACAATATATTCAATATCTTGTCTTACTATTTACAAATAAATGCAAAAGTTTGTGTTTATAGACTGTCTAACCTTCCTTATTTTTTTAGGCTCTATGTCAATTAAAGGATTTCGACCTCCAATGTTAAGCTTCACAAAAATATATACGATCACTATTAAACTACCTTATGTTTACATGTATCATCTTTTATTAAATGAAGGCTTTTTTTTTTGTTGGTTATTGAGTGCCCTTATAGCATAGCTTATATGGCGTTCAATACTCTAAATAGATGATGTTTTTATACATTTAAAAAAAAAAAGAAAAAAAAAAAAAAAAAGAAGTCAAATCGTGCACAAATATTAAAACACACACAGCCTTAATGAATTCATGCCTGAATTATTGAATTAGTAACGAAAAGGTATTTCTTACCAAAAAAAAAAGTGCACTACAACTCATAATTATTAACAACCCTTAATTAGTGTAAGAACTGATAATTTGGTGGGCAACTCTTAAAAGCTTAAATTATGAGAGTACTAAAAATGTCTACCCTCCACAAACCATAAAACCACTTTAATGTGCAATACCTTTTTTAAAATGTAGATAGTGAAGGGAAGAGGGGCGAGATGGAGTTCAAACCACAAGTTTGAGGCACCATAAAGGATATTATTACTATTAGACTATTACTTGAATGGTTGGAGCGTTGAAGGGTATCACAAATTATTCTAAAATTAGGATGTTGTGATTAGGATGTTGATTACAAATTTTGAAATTTATAGTTCACACTACAAATGCCTCCATAGTATAGGATGGAAAGCTACAATATTAAACCTTTTTATAGGGTTAGAGGCAATTTTCCTCCTACTGTCGTGTAGTTGTAATGTCCTCCTAAACTTCTAAACTGAGTAATGCCCCCTGGAATTTATTAGTAGCAAGTAGTTACCCCATTCCATTATGATTTTTGTTAAATATAACTATAAAAAAAAATTGTTTCTTAAATATGTCTGCTAGAACTTTGAATTTTCTATTAAAATAAATGGAAATTCAATCAATAAGGAACATAGTGTTTATTATTAATTAATCAGTACTTTTTTGTGAATAATTTGATAATAAGGGGAGAATGGAGAAAACATTGTTTGGTTTTGAAGTATAGAGTGACTGTTACAACAGCACCATGCTATATATATATATATATATATAAGCCATTGTGAGAACTAGAAGATGCTTTTTATATAATTCTACCCCACTTAATAAAATGTGAATTGGAATATCTTTTTGGCATGCGAAAAGGTAAGAAGAAAACAAGTACGCATCAGCTTTTGCAAAGCAGCGGCTTAGGAAACAACTACACAGCATATTTAACACTAGATGGATGCTCCACTAGCTTTTTTATAGTCGACATGAGCACGAAACATGTGTCTGTTTCTTCCATGGCTCGTAGTTTAAACTTCCATATATTTAGTTACATACGTCCTATACAATATTATACTAACAATTTATCTAATTATCTGGCATTTCCTTTTAACATCTAGATTAGAGCCTAATCTCTGCAATTACTTGAATTTTATATGAATTCTTGATTGTATCTATGATCTCCAATTTCATGCCGGGACAGGTTAATTTTTTTAGTTTGTGTATACTATTGTAGACGGCGATAAATCTTAGATAACATTATATATATGAGATAAGATTTGAATTTATGACAATGATTAACAAACATTTTCTTAAAAGTTTAACAACAAAATTACCCATGAACTCCTTCATTGCTTAGATTGCAAAATTCAAGCAATTACAGCACCTAAGAGGAATTTTTAAGGGGGTCATGTTGGAGGGAGGGAAAAAATTTTAACATTGCACTATGCGTTCATACTATAACCCGTAACGCTGAGAAAAATAAAAAAGCAAAACATACAGCAGTACCCCCTAGAAGCTTATAAACACACATGAAGAGTACTGTTATTCTTATCATTGATACAAGACCAAAGAGATAAGCTATCTCAAATCTGACATTGCCTGCCATCAGTACTAAAGATAGATAATGGGCAATACGTCAAGAACTCAAAGCACTTATTTGTCACAAAGGAAGATCACAACCATCGAGTGATCCACAATTAGAGGAATTCCGGCATTCAGAGCTCTGATCATGCAACACCAATTAAGCAAGCTTAATAAGGAACAAGAACTCGGACTGTGGGGGGGCCTGATTTCATGTCCTCAAAAATGAGATTTAGGAGACTGAGAGCCACAGGACCTTCTTTGCCTAAAAAAGAAACAAAAACTGCAACTTGTCAACTTTTGAAGCTTTATAAGCAAACATGATTTCAACTCAACAATTTAAAGAGTAGGGATATTCCACTTCAAGGAAGGATGAATGATTTTCAAGGGCCATAGAATGACAGATAATGCATTGCTTTTGATATTTCTGAATCAATGTTACAATGTAGTGCATAGAGAAGCAACTAAAACATGACTAACACTTCTTTAAAAAAACAGCTATGGTACTAGCACTGAATATTTCACTCTTATGTATAATTGCCCCTCACCCCATTTAGGCCCACTACAACACAAAGGAAAGAGGAAGGATAGGAAATTTCTGTGAAGTTTTCAGTGCCTATAGACTTATTGTTTAAGAAAAAAATGTTCAAATTATAAGCTCCACCTGCTCTGAATGATGCCAAATGAGCTGTACCTGCTGAGCTGTACCTGCTGAATGATGCTTCCTAGAGCTCTTTATGGGAGGAACTAATGCTTCTCACAACACTTATATGTTCAAAAATCTCATCATAAACCACATACCAGAGGAAATCTAATGCATCCTTTAAGCATGACTAGCATTAATCAATCTAAGGTTGTGGTTCCAATCATGTATATATAACTAAGTCAACTCAGTAAATAATGCCATGTTGATTTTACAAGAAACCTAAAGTGCAAATATACCTGCACATATATGTGTAACTAAACAAATTATTGTTTCTAGGGGGTTCACAGTGAGAACATTGCAGAAAAGTTCTCTTACCATCACCAATGATCTGATCATCCCACTGCACTACAGGCCGAACAAGAACCCCACTGCCAATAAGCATCATCTCATCAGCTTTCTTCCCTTCCTCCACAGTCACATTTCTCACTTCTATTCTCCGAAGCTCACCCTTTCTAACCAGTTCTCCCGCAAGAGTCAAAACTCTCTTAGCTGTGCACCCACTTAGAATTTTGTCAAACTTAGGCATAAGAAGTTCCTTGTCCTTTGTAACAAATGCCACATTCATGTTAGGCCCTTCAGCAATGAACCCATCACTATCCAGCCAAATAGCTGCATATGCACCATTTTCTTCTGCCTCCATCTTTGAAAGCACATTTGGAAGGTAATTCACACTTTTCATGGTAGCAAATTGAGGGGGTTTTATTGGGACTGATGAAGTTATTACTCTAATGCCCTTTGAATCAAATGGTGATTCACTTTGAATGACAATAGCGTAAAGAGCTGGCTGATGGCAGCCAGATGAGGAGAGCTGGAAATCACCAGGTCCTACTGAGAGCCAGTATCTCAGTGATCCTGTTCTACAATTGGAGGCACTCACAGTTTGTATCAGTATTCTTCTTATGCTCTCCCGATCAAATGGGAGCTTAATTTTAGCCAAAGATGCAGACTTTAAAATTCGGTCTAGGTGTTGGTCCAACTCATAGAGGAATCTAGAGTTAAATGCAAACATAAAATTAGGAGTTTTGTTGATAAATAGTTTTAGAATCGGTAGCCTAAGACCAGGTTAAAACTAAAATATTTACATAGAGTTGAAGTATTGAACTGATCTAAGACTTAAACCAGAAAATGCATATTAGCCGTTTTCTTCTGCTACCAACAAAGTTTGTCATATGATTCACTATGTACAAGTAATCGTTTTTTCTTTTCAAATAACATGCATAAGTTACAATTTGATTTTGCTTTATCCAAGAAAGAGTTGTAATAGTTCAAGTTCACAATTGATTAAGACCAATTCTAATTCTATAAAAGTTATCAATATGATATACATTCATAAGAATAAAATTTAGCTACAAAATTGGTTGTAACCTTATGTTACAACCTTACTCAATATCTTTTTATTAAAGATGAATTTTAATGAATTCACAATTGGATTACATCTTCTTCTTATATCCTTTATATTTGCAAAATTTCAAGAAAATTAAAGATTATTAGCTATGTCATCAATGAATATTTTAAATTGCAAGTTTTTGTAATTTAAAATTATGCATAAAACATAAACTTGTAGATCATATAGTAAATAATATCTGATTAACACAAAATTTAACATATGTAATAAAAGTGTAAAGAACATGCAATTCAACGATTAGACTTTGTTCTATTCATATTACGCTATATCTGTATATAAACCATTTTGAGGTCTTGGTATGATATACGTGCGTGTGTGCGTGAAGAAGAGCATAAAATGTACTTCTAAAGTTCAAAAAACAAAATCTCTTTCTTATGTGGCCGAATTACTAACCCGTCCATTATGGCTGCAGTATCAAAAACACCATGGCCTCTGTGGACCATGTGATCATCAATGGGGATCACCATAGCTGCAGGATCCGTTGTTATTCCACCAAAAACGCTAGAGTACATGGCCAGAAACGGCTGCTTGACATTTTGAGTTTCTCGGTTTGTTTTTAGCCTTTCAATAGCCTTAATAAATGTCCAGATGGAACAAATGATTACTCAATCAAACAGTAATTCTACTAATTTCTGAAGTATGGTCTAGAAACCCAAAGACTCAACTTTGGCATAACTCAAATTTTTTTTTTTAAAATGCATAAAAATTAACCTCTGAGCAAGACAAGAGTGGAACATCGAAAACTTGAGTAGCAGAATCTGCCATAACAAAAGTCAAGGTCGCATCAGCGTGTAATTAAACCAAAAGCATAACACGCAAGCTTAGCACACATACATAGCTATCTGTATTTGTCCTTTCAAAGTTTACGAATCAAATCAAGTTAATAACAGAAACTATAGCTAACCCATGAATCAGTGAAGAAGGAGAAGTGGAAAACTCACCAACCATAACTTCAGTTTGATTAGAACTTTTTCTAACAATTCTCGTTTCTCCGAGCGATGCATGTTGAGAACACCGAAATCCAAGCCCAGAAAATGAAAGGTTTCGGTATATTACGTTGGGATTATGCAAATGATCATGGAGATTTGCATGAACATGTGGGTTTTGGGAGAAAATTTTGGGGAGAGGTGAGAGAGATGCCATGGAAGCAAGCAGAAACAGTCAACCAGTTAGATTGAACTGACTCTTTTCCCGAGAGTCAGAGGATATATTCGACATTAGAGTCACTATATAAAAAAAACCAAAAACAAAAAGGATAATATGGCACATTTTACAAAATTCATGCAACTGATTGACAAACAAATTCATCCAACTGATAATTCATCGCAAATTATATGAATAACTTCACAAATATAATTGATTCTTTTAAAAAAATTCATATTATAAATGGTTGCAAATGCTTTAATGGATGTAGTATATTAAAAGGAGAAGACACATTAATTAAGAGTAAATAATATATTACTTTTTTAATAGCATATTAAAATAAATATATTACATATTAAACTAGTTTAGGAGAAGGTTACCCTTGGATGATGAGGGGCAAGTCCAGTACAAACAAAAAGTTTGAAAAAGCATAATTTTTGTTCCCAAATTTGCCAAATTACATTTATTTGTCTATATCATGTAAGGGGTAGAGCCATAAATTTTTGTTTATAGCCTACGGCTTAGTTATCGTACTGATTTGCTTTTATAACAAATAAAAAATGAATATTCAGAACCAAAAATGTAAATATTCACATGACAAATATTGATATTTTCACATGAGTTTAGTACATGGAATTTGATAATCTAAATTCGAGCAAGTTCTTGGATATTTAAACTGTTAGAAAAATGGATTTTTGTTCGAGTTATTGAGTTTGAGCTTATTAATTATAATTTTTTTTGAAAAAATTATAATTTTTTTAATAATTCGATAATTAGAATAAAGGGATTTAAACATAAATATCCCTATTGAAAACTTCGATAGCTAATTTTTATAGTGGGAGCATTATAATGTTATCCTACACTACGAGTTACAAGCTTACTTCCAATTAACACACGACATGATGAATGTTCAAAATTGAAAATTCAACCCACTTACCCACCACTTGCATAGTTGCATGGAATCAGCTTTGTCTTTTTGGGAAATCAAAGAATAACATTACGACAAAGTGTAAGACAAATCAATACCAACTATATATGAACTATCCCATAAAACTTATTCATCTAGCGGAAGAAAATGGAATCCTGGATCATGAAGGCATCAGCATCAAATTAGGTAGGAGTAGCATTGTTGTAGAATTGTAGCAACTAGCATCCACTAGAAAAATAGAAAATCTTTATTTTATTGATTTTTTTATTTTTTATTTTATTTTACAACTTGCAATTATATTTAAATTCCCCCCAAAAAATACCAAATTTACAATTAAAAATCTTCTTAAACCCATCATAATTGATACAGTACCAAAAAATGAGTAATTTAACTGTAAAACGTTTAAAAACACCTACAAGCAATGAGATAGAATCATAAATCCTAAAATTACAAAAAAAATATACTAAAACATACAAATTTGATAAATGTTAAAAATAAAACCCTATATTTTACCCTACCATATTACATCACAAAAGCTATCGGTCAACAGTGAAATAACATGAATGTCAACAACTTATGTTCTATTTGTTTTGACAGAAAATAACTTCAAGCAAATATGTTTAGTTAATATATAAAGAGATAGCTTGTCAAGATTAGCAAACTCACAAAGCTGTAATTATATCAATTTTGAATGTTTAAAGAGATAGCTTAGCAAGATTAGCAAACACGCTTAGCTGTAATTATATCAATTTGGATATATAAAGACTAAAGAGATAGCTTAACAAGATTCGCAAACTCACTAAGCTGTAATTAGATCAATTTAGCAAAAGGAAAAGCTATAATTACATCAAGTAGGTTGTCCCTCGAATTTTGTGAATGTAACATTACTTTATCCATTTAATAGGTCTTGAGTCACAATCATTTTTACAAAATATTTCACAATTACTAAGGTGACATGCTGTGAATAGTAAATAACATAGCGACGTTAGTATTGAACCCAAATTAACGAGAACCAATAAAAATCATGTCAACTCAATTTAGGACAAAATTGGTTGTAGTCTTCGGCTACAACCTTACTCAATAAAATAAATATTATTACATATTTTGAAAATATAATCATTGAATTGCATGTTCTTTACACTCTTAATATACATGTCAAATTTTGTGTCAGTCAAATATTATTTACTATATAATTTACAAGTTTATATTTTATACATAATTTTAAACTAAAAAAATTTGCAATTTAAACAACTTATTGATGACATAGTTATTAATTTTTAATTTTCTATAAATTTTGCAAATATGGAGGAAATTAGAAGAAGATGTAATCCAATGGTAGATTTGTCAAAATTCACCTTCAGTAAAAAGATATTAAATAAGGTTGTAGCTTAAAGTTGTAACTAATTTTATAACTAAACTTTGTCCCTGAATTTATGTGAAAGATGTTAATTTTTTGTTAGAAACTTATGTGAAAGATGTTAGAAACTATGTAGCATTAGGTTTGGAAGGCAATGCATTGATGAATGATAAAAAAATCAAGTTATATTCATGGTTTTGAAACCCGAACTGGATTGGACCAGATTGGGTGGTCCAATCGAGTTAATAAGAAACTGGATTGAAATGAACTGCGGTTAGACTGAATGGTTCAACAGAACCAGTCATGGTTCAACCATTATGCCACTTTGCCGTAGCTGGTTATTTATACTCATGACAAACTAATATATATGAAGTATATTTAAAAGAATGCCATAAGAATAATTTAAACTTTCATTACTATATATTTATATTATAATCAATGTTAATAATATTTTATTATATCATTTATTTTTATTAGCCATCTCAAAAGGAGGAATAAATTGAAATAATTATAATTAAAATCCTTCAAATATATTCATATTTCATAGTTTTATTCTTAAACAATCAAATATAATTTTCAATGTTTTTTTATTCTTTATTATTTTTATAAATTTTCTTATAATTTTTGGAGAATAATTTTATTTTGCTTATATATAATTTTTTTAAATCAATTGTAGGGTCATAATTTAGGGCTCGTGCCCAAAGAAGAATTGGGAGATGGCCCAATGAGCTCAATATAATAAATTTGTAGAGAATGGGTTAAAAAGCTTGGCCTTAATGAAGTTAATAATGACTAGTATGGATTTAGAAGATGATCAAGCAATAACAAGACTCATTGGATTGAATAAATTCACTATCTGAGGAGATCATTCGGAATATAAATCAATATAACTGTTTATAAATACAACTTTGATTACTATAGTGTTTCTTTTCTCTTTTTTCTTCAATCCCCCTCTCGTGGAAGGTCTCTCACATTATATAGTTCATTTCAAGTCATCCTAATCCTACACTTGTCAATCATCTAAACTTTCACTTGAGTATCTGTCTCATCAGACGCCTTCTTTGGCTTTCTACGAGTAGTAGTAGTAGAGACTACACTGTTCAGGGGTCTTCTCCACATAAATGCGGCTAAAAAAATAGCTGCAATGCATTTAATGTGGTGGTAGCAACTTTTCCTTTATGAAAGCTCGAAAAACGTGTTGAAAACACAAGAGCTGTTTAGACCCCCTAATTAAAATTACGACTCAATAGATTTTACACAACTTTAATACAAAGTGCGGAATAGTGTAAAAGCGAGCGGATGAACAAGAAACTACTCTAATTCATAATTAAAGCAACATTGCAGTAATAATGAAATTAAACAAGAGTAGGGAAGAAGGATGCAAACACAGAAAACACCAAGACATGTTCTCGAAGAGGAAACTGAAGAACTCGGCGAAAAACCTCTCCGCCGCCCTCCAGGCGAAAAACCTCTCCGCCGCCCTCCAAGCGGAAATCGATCCACTAGACAATTAGTTGAGATACATGGGTTAGCAAGAGACCCTCCAAGCCTAATCTACCCGATGTACCTAAGCCCTCCAAGCTCCTACTCCAACAAGGCTTCTCGAAACCGTGTCTTGTCTTAGTTCTCCAGATCCCGCAATAAGCTCCATGTTGCATCTGCCATCCTTGGCTTCTTCCAATGCTTCCCAGCAACTCCAAAGCACTCTCTACACTCTGAATAGGTGTGGGTTGTGTTTGGGTACAAATCTCCTCTCAAGGTATGATAATGGGAGAGGGATGGAGAAGAGGCTACAATGATTTCTCACTAAGGAGGAGTAGCTTTCTCTCAAAAGATGGGTGTGTGTGTTGTAGAAAACCTATCTAGGGTTTTTCTATCTGAATAGCTTCTCATACATTTGTGGGTAATAAGGGTATATATAGTATGGGTGAAGGGTAAGAAAGTCACTCATTAAAATCCTCTAGGCAGAATGTTTTGCGACTGTCTCGCGGGAAGGCCTTACCCGCAAGACACTCACGAAAACGACAGCCTGGCATGACTCTTCAGCTTCCAGTCATGTGCTTCTCACATGACTCTTTCGCGGCTTAGCTTCCAGCGACACACCCGCGAGATCCATTGATCTTCAATAAAGCTTGAGTCTTCACCAACTTGATACTAAACCCAATACAATTAAATCCCACAAAATACAAGGAAGAGAAATAAAGTAATTACAACATATTCTGTCATGGAATAAAGCTAATATAAAACATAGTTGTAAATTACAACTTTACACTTTAGATATTTATGAGTTTTTATCACTCCAATACATGCTTAAAGCTTATCTTCATGGTGTAAACCTCCTGATATGTCACCTAGGTTGTTGGACCATAGATTCGAACTGTATTTGTCGTGTCCAAGGAAGATTTACTCATCAGACCGTTCTCCATCTGTTCCTTCTTTGTGAGACTTTAAACTTGGGGTCTCTCTCAATCACTTACCCTTCCTCGAACATGCCCACGTTCCCAGATAAGGCCCAATGCCAATATACAAATTTGAGCATTTATCCTTACATCAATGTTGTTCAGTTTTTTAAAATTTATTTCATTTATTTATATTTTAGTTAATTATTAATTCATTATGACATCATCACGATCCAATCTCGGTTGAATCTCGGTTCGACCTCTAAAACCTATAACTTCTCTCTTTTTCAATTCTTTGAACGGTCTGGGTTTCAAAATCATGGTTATATTTAACCCACAATAATTTAGATTAAGAATGAGAACTTTCTATCACCAAACAAGAGAATTTCATCTTGCCTAGCAAGTCTAGTCTACAATGCATATAAGGTATCATCATATGAAAATAGCTAATGTAAATTTGATAGTGAAAATTATATAAAAATCAGTAAGTATAAAAGATATGTTTGATACTGCAGGGTGAATATTTAAGAGATAGACTACACTAAAGATTGTAATAGAACATGGTGGTGGAATGAACAAAAATTCATTGCCGCCAAATTGGAGCCAGAGAGGATAATACAACCTATTTCCTAAGCTTTGGTCCAACACGTGGGGGTGGTAGGAGGCACTTTGTAGTAAGTGGCACTTTGTAGTAAGTAGTGCGGTCACCATGTGGATGTGGACGTGGTCTTAGTATTAGTAGGGCTATAAACAAGTATTCAAAGTTCATGATTATTAATTTAATATTGTTTCACACACAAATCAAGCTTGAACTCGACATCAGACTATATTATATGTTCAAGTTTGATTCATTTTCTTGTTAAACAAGTTCAAGCTTGTTCATGAATTACTTAGGTGGGGTTTGGATTCAGCTTATTGTGTCCACGTTTTGCTTTCAGCGCATTTCAACCTTTTTTTTATTTAGCTACACTTGTTGACTTTTTTATGTGAACAGTGCACTTATGCACTGTTCACGAACCCACAAATTTTACTTTTCAATAATTTTGTCATTAAAAATGAGTCCCGATATATTATTCACATATTTAAAAATTATTTTGCTACAATGTTTTCAGTTTTTAGTTTTCAATTTCAGCAAAATAAGTTATATTCAAATGGACACTTAATCAAATAATTATTTTTCTTATATATAATAAGACAATGATTAATAATTTTGTACTCTTTCAAATCTATACTAAAATTTACTAACTAAATTATATGAATTATTTTTATTATCAATGAATTACAAATATTTATTTGAAAGTCGAAACTAGTATTTTAACACTGGAGCCTAAAAATTTTCAATAAACATAAACAAGTACATTTTCCGAGTCAAACTCAAATTGTTGAACAACTTATTTTATTTCTAGCCGTTACAACAAACTATGACCGAATTAATAGAAACACAATACTGAATAAAAGTAAAAGTTAATTAGGGGATTAAAATCAATCAAAATATAAAAAATTAAACTGAACGTTAATTTTAAAACGAAACAGATTGGTCTCAAGTGTCGGTTCCTCGTATTAGCTCATCCTGTTACGAATCAATACTAGAGTTCGAGTCACTGTACACGTCACCACACGAGAACACCCGCCAAAAATCCCTTAAAAAAAAAAAGAAAAGAAAAAAAAAGCACAAAACATGCGTGAAAATGTTGCTCTCCAAGATCTGAAAGGTACGACACAATGTCTATCTATCTTTTGTTTCTCATTCATTACTATTTATATCAAACAGATCCTAATTTTGAAACCTAGGCCTCTAAATCTTCCAATTAGGGTTCCTCAAAATTGATTTTTTTCTAAAATCCCCAAACTCGAGCCTTTTCAATTAGGGTTTTTGTTTTGGTTTGGCTCCCATGGCGATAATCGGCGACGCTCTTCGCCAAGCGTTCATGCCGAAGCACGAGTACGAGAGCCTCAGGGACGAAGAGAAAGCTTGGGGAAAGCTTCAGAGACCTCTTGTGGTGACTCTCATGGCGCTCGTTTCGGTCACGGTGATTGTAAGTACGGTTATCAGCTTGAACATCGTGTTCCCTGGTAGCAATGGAAAGAGACCGTTTTGTAGCGACGAGAGGCTTCAGCCTCTGCCTTTTAACGCTAAAGGCCGAGGCTATATCGAGCATTTTCCGGGTGCTTTTTTTCTTACGGATCAGGAAACTGTGGATTATTACTGGATGGTTGTGTTCCTTCCTTCGATCTTCATTTTCTTTGTCTCGCTTGCCTATCTTGTTGCGGGTAAGCAAAAATTTGCGGACTTTTGTTGTCTCATTTGTTTCGGTTTTTCGATATGTGAATTGGGTTTTTCAGTTTTCAGTTCTTTGTGTTGGGTTGGTGTGTGAGTAGAAAAAGATTATAGGTGATTTGCTTCTTATCAAAAGAAGAAAAAACAAAAGCCGTATAAAGAATAAAATTTATTGTTGCTTATGGCTCCTTTCCTCTGTTTCATGTCGATGCTAAGTTTTTGGAAAGTAGTGTGAATTTCAGATGTAGCTGCAGATTTGGGATATATGGGAAATGGAATGTATGGTTATTTGGTCTTTGCTCTTATAGTATTTAGGAGCTCATAAGATTATCAAATTCTGAGGATTCACTGTCTTTCTAAAGTTGATATTGATTCCAAAAAATAGTCATTGTATGTATATTTTAATTAATAGGGCATGTTGTGTGTGGAAAAAAAATCTAAATGAAAAAGTTAATAATTAAGTATTCGGACTTAACATTGTCAACTATTTAATTTGGATTCTTAAGTAGTTGATTTGCATGCTGTAGCATGGGGATATGCTGCCTTTGCAACATCCTAAGCATAAAGCATACTTACTTGAATGGGAATCCGGTCTGAAATATGTATACAGTGAGATGCAGGGAGTCTAATTGGAAACTCTATAATTGCCTTATGCAAACCCTTTTTCTCTCTTCTTCTGTGCTAAGTTAAGAAAGTATGAAAGTTCTCCAAACTTCTTGTTATGAAATTATATCTTTATCTTCTCCCATCATGTCTGAGGCATAGGGTTCTGACCAGAGACCTAGAATTTTTATCTAAATTTATAAACTTTTGTTACTTGTTTTATCTAATGTAGGATCTGTTAGATATTGGGTTTGCAAAATTGAGCATTGAAGCATTTGAAGATACTGCACTGCATGTAAACTGATATATGTGACAAGAATGAAGGACCAAACTCCCTTTGTTGTGTACTCTATGTATTTATCAATTGGGTTGTATTATTTGCAGCATTGTTGTCTACTGAAAGAACCTGGCAATATTTTCTGGCCTCTTGTATATAAGCTCTGATCCTTCAGTTGTTCACTATTATATGGAAAACTCATGGTCTGCATTGATATTTAGTTGCTCTGGGATCAAATCTAAGGGATGTTGTTTCATTGGAAAATTTCTCTCATAGGTTCTACATTGTTTATTTGTAATTATAACTAGGTAATCTACTACTTTTTTTTAAGCCTGATGATTTTCATTTCTCATAGTTTTAGTTTTGCCACAGGAATCACTGTTGCTTATTCTGCTCCAACAAGACATGGGTGCTTAAAAGTAGTTGAGAATAATTACTGTGCTTCAAAAAGAGGTATGCTCTCTCTTTTCCTCTCCATGACTGGCTTTTATCTCATGTGTAAATGAAAATTTAGTTGGTACTTGGTATATGTGGTATTGTTCTTTCCTGCTGAATGTTTGGCTAAGTAACACCCCCTGCTCCCTCTCTCTTTCTTCAATTCTTGAAGACATCAAACAAATAATTATTTGCAAAATAGATCAGGAGTGAGCACGTTCTGTTGTATTTTAGAAATAGCTGGACATAATATTTGGGCGTTTCAATGCTCTCTTCTTTGAATCATTGGTGTTTTTCTCATCTCTAATGCTCAGATTTTAACTAATTGAATTCATATTTATAAAATAAAATAAAATAAAACAATAACAAAAACAAAAACAAAGGTGAATTTATTCTCAATTTGGCCTGCAAAATTTTGGTTTATGATGATATATTCTCCCTAAGATAGCCGTATTATGCTTCCTTTGTTTGCCAACAAGACTGAAGAAAGAAAGGTTGGAGCCTTATAGCTTCTAGGTAGTATGGATACGACTTTATTGATTTGAGGCTGATTTATATGAATAATTAACACCTTTTTGGCCGGGAATATAAGGTACTTGATTGCAATTATTGTTTAAGTGAATTATTGTTTGGTTGGTTGGGTGTTGACTGACAACCTCAAATAAATGGATTTTAAGCTTCCTTGTAATCTACAGGTGGGGTTCGTTGTTTATCTGTGCTGAATGTTGTCTTTGCCGTCATCTTTGGTCTTCTTGCATTGTTTCTTGGATCAACCCTCCTCACTTTAGGGAACAGCTGTGCTGAGCCCCTGTTTTGGTGCTATGAGATCTCATCATGGGGGCTGGTTATTCTTTATGGGGGAACTGCATTTTTCCTAAAAAGGAAAGCAGCAGTTTCTCTTGATGAGAGAGACTCTGGTGGTCGAAACCTTGGGCTGGAAATGTTGGAAGCACATCCCTTGGACGTCACACCAGAGGTGGAAAGGCGTCTTAATGAAGGGTTTAAGGCATGGATGGGGTCATCCCTCCTATCCTCTGATGAAGAAGATGAATCTGAGAGTTATCAGGAAGTGCCTCATATTATTCATACTAATTCTAACAGGCAAAGAACGTGATCTTTAAACTAGGTGTTCAGAGCTAGACATCTTCCTTGCAAGCATCTTATGACTGAAGCATTGGGAGAGGAGTTCAGTTTTGTTTATTGAATGCATGAGCTTTGTGATGGTCCCACTGATGTCATTATAACACGAGTTAATGCTAAATTGGATTGGGATGATGTACACTGTATAAGATGTTGGTTCTGTCATCTTATTCTTAGGTAATCTTTATAGCTTGTGAATAATTAACTACTTGGAGAGGGAAGAAGAGGAAAAAAAGGGGGTTGGGGGATGAGTCGGGAAGCCTGAGTCACGGAAATGGAAGCATTTGTTATACCCTTGCTGGGTTTTGTATCTAGTTCTGGGAATTCTTTGATGACTGATAATTACTAATGGATGTGAGAAATTTCTGCTTCTGACTAAACATGGTGGTCAGATGGTGCACCTGTTGGTGCAGATCCCCTGTTTGAGCACGGGGCTGTGCATATTTTAATATGGCTGTCAATATGCACTACCAGTCTGCCACAAGTGACTAGTTATGAGACTGGTGTTGTGCTTACTTTAATCTGGCTGTGGTCTGAGTGGTCATAATTTTTAGTTGGTTCCAGCTGATGTCTTGTGCGTGTGTGCACAATGTTCTAAAACCTGGCTACAGAAATGGATGCCTTTTTTCAATTAAATATTCTTTCTTATTGTTTTTCTCTTAAGATTTGAATATGCTGAGCTATTTATCAAGCATTTGTAAGTCTAGAAGATTGGGGAAAGAAAAAAGGGATGCTATTCTTAAGCAAAATATGGGAGTGAATTGGTTTTAAATTGCAAATCTAATAACGATTCTTAGAATCTATTTAAAAAGAAATGACACTGTGAAATGATTGCTTTGCCACTTTGGTAAGGAGTCCAGCAATGACAAGCTTGAAATTGTGGTTTCAACTTTCAACATATCTTGAGTCGCCTTCCCAGCCAAGCAGCCTACAAACATAGAATTGTTCCACGCGATTAGGCCGTGGAAATTGCTGCATGTGAATGGATTGGTGCTGATGAGACTTTGACCAGTAATGAAACAAAAGTTAAATATATACTAGGATGTTTATAGAAGTAAAAGTAAAAATAATTAATGTGAAGAAAATAAAATGCAAAAATAAAATATTTGAATTGAAAATAATGAAAATGATTTTAAAATTGTTTATGCTTCTTTATGATCTTTGTATAAATTAAGAGTTACATTCTAAACGAGGGAGAAAGGCTTACGTTTCATGCATCCTGTGCATTGACCCAATAGGATGTTGCCATGTGGTAGCATTCAATCAAGTCCAGTGTACAGGACGCTAGATCCAAGCCAAACCCCTAAAACTATTTATTTAAAAAAAATTAAATATCAAATAAATAAGTAATTTAGAGTACCTAAGTAATCCAAATACATTTACTAATCACCAATTCATCAATTTGACCGGTTGGGCCAGTCTCGATTTAATTACTATGCTAAATTGTTAATGTAAAACACATGAAAATTTACTATTGAAGATGGATTCATCTCAAGAATTAACGGCTTATAGAGTACGCTAAGATTTTGTGACTCAATTGGCATTTTCTGAAGCTTCCAATGGGGGCATATAAGTTCAAATTAATCAAATGCCCTTTTCACCAACCACGAATTATCAAAACAAAAAAAGGCCCATCAGTCAAGCTGTGCTATAACCTATGAGGCCATAATATTGTTAGGGCCAATATATTGGATTTTGGGTATTTGGGTCTCTCACAAATTCACAATAACCAAAAGTCCAAAATCATCCAAAAACCCAAATATCAACAACGATAGATCCGTTTCTCTCTTTCTCTCTCTCTCCCCCCACAGTAACGCATAAACCCTAACCTCTCTCTCCTCTCACTCTCTCTTCCTCTTCTCTCAGCCTCAAACACTCTGCTAACCCAGAAAATGGCGAACTTCGATCACGACGACGCACCACCCAACTCGGCGGCTCCACCACCACCAGCCTCCTCCGATGCACTCGGGTACGACCCGAATTTCGTACCCGACTCCGTCAAATCCTTCGTGGTTCACCTGTACCGTCACATCCGAGAGAAAAACGTGTACGAGATCCACCAGATGTACGAGACCTCGTTCCAGACACTCTCCGAGCGACTCTTCAAGGACACGCCGTGGCCCTCGGTGGACGCCGTCGCTCACTACGTCGACAACGACCACGTGTTCTGCCTCCTCTACCGTGAGATGTGGTTCCGGCACCTGTACGCGAGACTTTCACCTACGCTAAAGCAGAGGATCGATTCTTGGGACAATTACTGTAGCTTGTTTCAGGTTGTGCTTCACGGTGTTGTGAACATGCAGCTGCCGAATCAGTGGCTTTGGGATATGGTGGATGAGTTTGTGTACCAGTTTCAGAGCTTCTGTCAGTATAGAGCTAAGATGAAGAACAAGACTGAACAGGAGATTGCGCTTCTCACTCAATTCGATCAGGTCATTTCATCTTTCTTCTTCTCCTTCTTCTTCTTTTGTTTCTATATTGCTTTATGAGAATGGATTACTCGGTTGGCGAATTTGATTGCATAAATTGAATTGATATAGTTTCAAATTGCGTTGTAGTTAATTGTTTGGAACAACTGTGGTGAGTTTTAAGAAATTAAAATTTTGGCATCAATAAGTCTAATGTTGCAAAAAAATTTCACAACTATCGATGTTAAAAGTTGTTATTGGTAGGTAAAAAAGTAATGTTAGTTTGGGCTGATAAGAACCAGTTAGAACTTGTCAACTCAACTGATGTGAAAATTGTTGTGTATATAGCATTACTCTTTTTGAACTTATTTTTTTTTATAAGTAAAAAAAATTATTAGGAAAAAGAAAGGGAAAGACACAAAATGGATGTGTATTAGTCTAGAAAGCACGGACACGGGTACAGTTAGACACAGCAACACATGCAATCTCTGAAAAATTATAACATGAAACGGCTGGTACAACACAAGTATGGCACCCTAAATGAAGTGTTCATTCTTCCTAGGTATTAGCCCCCCCGCTTTTTTTTTTTTGATAGGTAAGAAAACTTGTATTAAGAGAAGACTACTTCATTAGAAAAATGAAGTAGCCAGAAAAATATGTACAAACAGCAAAGAAGAAAAAGAGAGAAAAAAAACCATGTACTGGACCCTTTTCAAAGAATAAAACTCAAAAGGAAAGAGATGGTCAATAAAATCAACAAAAGAAATGGTGGGGGTGCTGCCTAGAGCATGTATCCAATCAAACAATGTCTGCAAAATATGCTATTTCCACATGACACACAAGGGCAAGGCTTGCCATACCTTGCCAACATCCCAACAGTTCAATCGCCCATCTGGGCTTCACTCGCACAAAGCAAATTAAACCTTATAGTTTAAACCCTAGGTTTCAAAATTTACAAATTAAACCTCCACCCATTTAAGTCGAACGACATTATGTTTAGGATTTAAAATATGGTAAGGGTTTAATTTGTTACATTTGAAACTATAGGGGATTACCAGTGTGCTATAGCTCAACTGGTACTTCCTCTTCTGATCTCTTCCCATAATCCATGGATTGAAATTTGGATCATGGTGTTTTTAATGCAGGCTTGGAATGTGTATGGTGTGCTCAACTTCTTGCAAGCACTTGTGGAGAAGTCCATGATCGTTCAGATTCTTGAGCAGGAGAAAGAGGGTTTGGAACAATTTACTTCGACAGATGGATATGATTACAATGGAGGGAGTAATGTCTTGAAGGTATTGGGCTATTTCAGCATGGTGGGATTGCTGAGGGTTCATTGCCTTTTAGGTGATTATCACACTGGTTTAAAGTGTTTACAGCCTATTGACATTAGTCAACAAGGCGTTTATACAAGTGTGATAGGAAGCCACATTACCACCATATATCATTACGGGTTTGCCAATTTAATGCTGCGGAGGTATGTTTACCCATTTTGCTGTTTTATCTTTTCATTTATAGCTATTTTAACACCTTTTGAATGTTTTCTGTTATTGCTTTTCTAAAGATGCAGTGTTATCTACTATATTGAGCCATTTCTGTATCCATTCTCTTAGCTTTGTTATTTTATTCCCCTTTTTTATTGATTATTTAGTAATTAAAGTAAACTTTTGGATTCCAACTAGCGTCTTCTATTATACAAGTTGTGGATGGTTGTCGTTACTTCCCCAATTCAAAAGTATTGGTCCTAACAATGATTTAGAATTTTGCCTTCTCAGCAGAGTTTAGAGGTGCAAGCATGAAGCAAAATTCAAAATTCAAAATTCAAAATTCAAAAAAAAAAAAAAAAAAAAAAAAAACTTATGGAAAGTATGATTATTTATGATTGTGAAATCAAAATTCAGACGTTGGAAACTCTAATAGTAGACATTGAATTTTTTTTTAGGGAGTCTGTATTGGTAGAAGAAACCTAGGAAGCACCAAGATTAACAGGGGAGTGGGACATGGATAAGACATGAGACAAATATAGTGATACTTTAGTTCTTAGATTGTTTTGTTGACAATACATTAACACCAAGATTGACAAAACAGAATGAAATTCTGAGAGTAAAGGAGTCTCTTTAAGTTTGGGTAGACAACAAAACTACTTTCATTTAAATTGTACTGTTTGATATAACACTACTATAAAACTACAATTCCCTGCTTTTTGATATCAATATCTACTGTTATGTATCTTTCAGGTATGTGGAGGCAATTCGTGAATTCAATAAGATTCTTTTGTACATTTACAAGACCAAGCAATATCATCAGAAGTCTCCACAGTATGAGCAAATACTAAAGAAGAATGAGCAGATGTATGCCTTGCTGGCTATTTGCCTGTCACTTTGTCCCCAAGTGAAGCTTGTTGAGGAAACTGTGAACTCTCAGTTACGGGAGAAGTATGGTGAAAAGATGATCAGAATGCAAAGATATGATGATGAGGCATTTGCTATTTATGATGAGCTCTTCTCATACGCATGCCCTAAGTTCATTACCCCCTCGGCTCCAAGTTTTGAGGAGCCTCTTGTAAATTACAACCAGGTATTTACCTGCCCTTTTATTTTGGAGCCTATATGCTTGGAAAGGATTTGGACTTAAGTGCGCATCTCCTTTAGGCTTTTTTCCCTACCAGATGTCTTTGGCAGAATACTTTTTGAGATTAGAAGCAAAGATATTCTTTTCTCATTGGCTAAATGAACCACTTTGTTTTAGATAGTGTAACTTTAAAGCCAAAAAGGGGATATCGGGGGAAAGAAAAATAGCCAGTCTAGAGATTTCTCATGAAAACTAATTTTATATGGTTTAAGTATTATATACATCATATTTTTTTTTTTGGATAAGTATTCTATTCATCATTAACAGTATTCAGTAATTTCCAAACTAATAGTAGGTGCTAGATTCGATGGGACTAAGGCTTGGTTGTTGTTGATTCTTCAGAAACATCAACTGGTTGGTCCTTAAATAGATGTGAAATGACTGTTTAGAAATATTATCATGTGAGCATTAATAATTCCCCATGAATGTAACTTTAGACATTCTGAACAAGGTACTGGCTTCTCCAATTATGTTCTTGGGGCTTCCATGGTTTCACCATCACTTTGTGGAAGCGTACTGTCTGCCCTCTTCAAATTTTTTTTTTTTTTTTTTTTTAATGTTAATATCTCACTAATTTTTTGGAGATGGTTATGATCCTCAATTTTTCCATACTTTGGGTGGGTTATTTAACTTACTCTATATGTTTGGTCGCATGTTTACTCTCTCTCTTATTTTACCGACTGCATTTATTTATTGCAGGATGCCTATAGGCTTCAGTTGAAACTATTCCTTTATGAGGTGAAGCAACAACAGTTATTATCAGGCGTCAGGACCTTCTTGAAAGTGTATTCAACCATCTCTCTTGGGAAGCTTGCAAACTATATGGAAGTTGATGAACCCACGTTGAGGTATTTCATGAGAAACACGGTTTTGGCTTTATACCTATTACTTTGTGTGATAACATGTGAAAATGGTATCTTGAGCATTTTCCTGCTTTGCCTTACAGGACTATCTTGATGACATACAAGCATAAGACACATGCTGTTGATGGTGATGGAAAAATTATATCCAATGCTGATTTGGATTTCTACATTGACGATGTATGCCAGTTTGTCTTCTGCAGTTATTTTATTTCCTTTTTTTGTTTTTGGTCCTTGGGAAACTTGTATGGGTTAGAAATAGTTCAACTGCAAAATAGAGTATATCATATGGTTGAATTTAAAGACAATTTTGAGCTCTTGTTGATGGATTTTTTGCAAAATAAATATAAATATTTCATAGCCTAACTTAATGCAATATGGTCAGCTGAAGTCATGCCCTTATCCCTTACTTTGTGTCGACGCATGCATTTTCAACCCTTATATGGATTACAAGTGGTACTAACATGTTTGTTGAATAATAAAATGGTACTTCAAGTCTCTGGAAACTATTGGTGACTGTGACCTTGCCTTCTCTTGCTCAGTGGCCCTGCCTATTTAATGTTCTTTTGTTATATCTCTTATGTATATTGATGTTCAGTAAAATAAGACTTGGATTACTTCAGTCTATGTAGCTAAGATATAAGTAATAAATAAGCTAAACATACATGAAGTTTTAAAGCCAAACATGACTAGGTTGTTGAACAATTGAAATGTTTAGAAGAGGATCATTTAAGAGTGCTGGTAGTCATCTTTTTATATTGCTGCAGGACATGATTCATGTTGTCGAATCTAGACCAGCTAAGAGATATGGGGACTACTTCTTGAGACAGATTGTTAAGGTATGCATGTTCTGTTGCTGTGAAGCTATTTTCTGTCACTCCAATATCTAGAAATTTTATTATTATAATAATTATTATTTGTTTAAAGTGATCTTCCATGTTTTCTTTGGTAACAGCTTGAAGGGGTGATCAATGATGTGGACAGGATAAAGCTGGAATGAGTTGCCCATCGCCTTCTAGTCTTGGCCCCTGTGGTCATGCCTTTGTTCTTTTCGATTCTTATACTAGACAACGTTTTTTTTTTCCCTTTACTTATTTATCATTTCCATGCCTTTTTGAATTAGTGTTTGTGGTTAGCTATTTAATATGTGATTCAAGTTGCGGTGCATTTCTTAAACCTCGTTATAATTTCTTGTTAAGAACAAGGGTAGCAATTTTGTTTTGCAGGCATGCTAATTAGCTTATATCCAAATAGTGCTTTTATTATGTTTTTATAATGGTAGATTAAATTCTTTAGAGCATCCGTAGCAGATGTTCTATGAAAAATGTCATTTTGACATACCAAAAGTCTACTTTGTTATTTTACCACTTCATTTTACATATCATTTATCAAATGTTTTATTATTTAATTCTATACATTAAAATAATATTTACTACACATTAAAATAATATATTATCTCCTCTCTATCATCACCATCAACAACAACGGCACATCCACCACTGCCACAATAACAACCACCAGCAACAACAACAACAACACCGACCAACTACTACCGACACAAACTCACATCCACCAAAGCCACCTTAAAAAAAAATTAAAAAAGAAAAGAAAAGAAAAAAAACCAGAAAGATTGGCACAACCACAAATCTCAAACCCATCGGCACCATCCCAAATCTCAAATCCATAGCATCATCTCAAAATCAACCAACTACCGCTCAAATTAGCCAACCATGACTCAACCAACTCAACCACCCAAACCCAAAACTTAACCAACAACTCGCCAAAATCCCCAACCCAACTGACTCATCTACTGTCTCAAACAATTACAACCCAGTCCATAACTCTGCTGCTCGATAAAGAGAAAAGAAAGAAGATTTTTGGGTTTGATTTGAGGTGCAAAGAGAGAGAGACGTTTGAGGTTGAGGGAGGATCTGGGAATCTGATCTGCAGAGGAAAGAACACCAATTGGGAGAGAGAGACAGATTGTGAGGAGAGAGAAAAAATCAATTAAAGTAGTGAGAGAAGAGAGAAAAGTCGAATAAAAAAATAATAAACGCAAATGTCATTCTTATCTGTACCTTGTCAAACTTGCAACGGTACTGTTCAATATTGCAAAAGTTTGACATATTTAACACATCTGATAAAGCTTCATTTTTGTGTTTGGTGTGCCAAATGTGCCAAATATTTGGCATTTGACACATTTAAGAGAGCTACTATGGATGCTCTTAGGGGCTACTAAGAGCATTCCCCTCAAGGATCGCATATGCTAAAAGATATTTTTTTTTTAGCATTTATAACTTAAAAACTTGCTCCATCAAAGATTGCATATGCTAAAAAATTTGCAATATTGCTACAGTGTGCTCTCATTTTTTGAGACCGCACTATAGCACAATGCTATCATTTTTTATTAATTTTTTTCTCTCTCTGTTCCGCGTTTGTCTCCTTCCCAAGTCTCTTCTCTCTCCTCCCTCACTTCTCCTCTGTCATACCATCTCACCCAAGCTTTTTCCTCCCCCTCTCACCATCTCACCCAAGTTTCTCTCTCTCTTTTATTTATTTATTTATTTATTTTCCTCTCTTTTCACTGGTTCTCTCTCCTTCTTCTCACCGATGGATCGTGGTGTGGTGGATTGTGGATCATGGCTGAGATTTGCTCTGATTTGATGGATGTTGTTGGTTTGATTTGGTGGATTGTGGCTGAGATTCGGTTTGATTACTTCTCTGGAATCTCCGGTGGTGGCTAAGATTTGGTCCGATTTTGGGTTTTGTGGTATTGTCTTCGAATCTCTAGTGGTGGATGCTATTATTTTTCTGAGTTTTGTGAGGAATCTGTGGGTCTCCATCGGTCACCGATTTTGGGTTTTGTGAATGCTGTTGTTTTTTGGGTTTTGTGGTGAATCTTTTGTGGGTCTCCATGGTTTTTCCTGCATCTGCTAGTTTTTTTTTTTTTTTTTTGGTAATTATTTTTTTTTTTTAGTGGTGGTGGCTAGGATGGATATGAGTTTTGCTAGGTTGAGATGGAAGAGTGTGATTTTGTTGGATAGATAGGTGGGTATGGGTGGTTGGTGTTTTTTTCTGGTGGTAGTGGATGGGGTGGGTATAGGTTTATTGCGTTGAGAATGTCAAGTTTGCTGGGTTGAGAGTGATAGAGAGGTAGAGAGAGAAAGAAGCATAATTGAAGAATAAAGAAATAAAAAAAAAATATTTAAATGAAGTGGTAAAAACTATAGAATTTTTGATGTAGGTATATTATAAAATGAGTTGTTAAAAGTTAAAATTTTGGATTTTAAGGTGGTATATGCTAAAAATTTTACTTCCCTCGATAGGAATGCTCTAAAGTGTCCAAAAAATATCTCTTCTGTGGGGTCTAATTATTAGTAGTTTGCAAATGCTTTTGTTTTCTGGATTGCATTCAACACCGACAATAATTGGCCATCCTGGCGTCATGAAAAGGAATAATTGCAGTTTGGTTGCAGGTTCTTTCCTAAAGACACTTGCATGGGACTTACTGAAATTTAATATCATTGCTGTAGCCATGCTTAGTTAGGCGACTTAATCAGCAGTAATTGATGATGCTGATATTGAACGATTGTTTACATGATCTATTGATTATTAATCAAAGTTTTAGTTTAAGTTAGATATTTTTGAATATTTAATTTTCAACCATTTTGGAATTTGGTGTACATGAGGAAATGTAATCTAATAGACTTATAAAAAGTTGGAGAAAGATAACGATATGTCAAATGTTTCTTATGGTATTTGTGGGAATGGATGCAATTGATGTATAATGTAAACTAGGAGACTATCCTCCCCACTAATTAATGATAAGATTTCTGTTAATTTGGATAATTTATAAAACTATAATCGTATTAGTTTTGATGTTATATTTTTTATTGAAATTTGTGTGGTTATATGTAGAGGTGACAATTTGTATTCAAGTGTCGACTAATAAGTATTCGGTTGATTTTACATGTTTATTAAACGAGTCAAGATTCATCAAGTTTAACACAACCTATTTATTAAATGGTCAATCATGTCAACTCATTTATCATATTTTATCAAAATGAAGAAAAAAAAATACAAATTTTAGAATTAACCAAATTGATCTAAATTATGAAAGATAAAAAAAAAATATATATATATATATATATATAATTAAGAACTAACGAATAAATGCATCACAAATAATCATTTAAAATTAGAAAATATCTTAATATCACTATGTATTAAAGAAAATAAACCATAACAACTAATAATTTTATATACCTAGGATTTGAAGGGTATATTGGTAAAATATTATTTAATTAAACGGGTTAAACGGATTTCATGGATTGGACACTAACTCGACCCATTTATTAAACGGGTTAGTCGCATCGACTCGAATATGACACGAACCCGCTAAGTCTCAACCCATAACATGCTAATTTCGTATCGAGTCATATCGTGTTTGTGAGTCGTGTCAAATTTTGCTACCCTTAGTTATATGCCACGTAATGTTATATAATTATTTTTTGAGAGGATAATGTTATATAAGTTATAATAAAGTAAATAAATTTTTTTTATTAAACAAAAAGAAAAAGAAAAAATACTTTTATTTATGAATATTATTCTTCAATGCCTAATCCTCCAGCAGATAATTATGGTATTATTTGTTGTTATTGAGTTCTAATTCAAATGACCACCTCTACTCACAGAACCAGCGCCCTCGGCCCTCACCCAAGAATAAATCAAAGTCTATTAATAAATTCAAGTAATCAGCAATCAACGTTGCTTACGAAGAAAGCACCAATTATTACTTACTAGTATTACCAAGCAAAAGAATAAAATAAATTTGAACACGATGTTTTGCTTGATTTTAATTTACACCACACAAAAAAAAAAGGGTTCTCCCAAGACGTTGGAGAGGCTTTTATTTTTCCTTTTTGTCTAAACCACACAAAATTTAAAGATTCTGCAATTGAGAGACAAGGACATGCACGATAGCAATGAACTTTAAACGACCCACCTTAAATTATTGCACATTGCACAAGCTGTTGCTATCATTAAGTTTCACATGGCTGGTTGGCATCGGCATTAACATTAAACAAAAGTAGGCTAATGTAGCAAATTTACGTCTTTCCATTTTTTATTTCATGAATCAATCAAAACTTAGAATATATAAGAGTACAAGAACTGCATGCCTTGGACTATAAAAGCCAAAATTAAAAATCATAATCATAATCATCTTAATCGAACGCGTCTAGATTTTGGTAACCCAGATTGTTTGGTCTATTTTTTTAATGAAAACAACAGTGTTATCCAAAAAGTTAAGCTAGCATAAATCAGGGACAGAACTAGGATTCAAACCTGAGGGGGGCAAAGCTTAAAACAAATTTTTTATTTTTTTATTTTTATGAAAATAAAAACTAAATTTATTTCATGTTCAACAAAAAACTGCATATAAAATAAGTGTTTCTTAAATATTTTAATACATTTATTAAAATGGAACTTGTCGCTATTTCAGAGGAGATCCAAAAATATATATATATATATATATATATTTTTAAGGGCAAATCTTAATTTTTCAAATTATATATGCATACCAGTTTTTTTTTTTATTTTATTTAATTGGGGGGCTATTAGGACCAAAATATAAAATTTCAACATATATATATATATATACACACTAGGTTTTTTTTTTTTTTTGGGGGGGGGGGGGGGGGCTATGTTTTGAATGGTAGGTGGGCATATGTATATGTAGTCACTCCCCAGTTCCTACTCCCCCGTCTCTGTCTCTAACACAAACACCTGTGGCAGATGGTAAAAAAACACGCACCTATCTCAACCAAACACCTAAGCAAACTGTGGCAAATTTTTTGCTCAAAAGAGACGTTAAGAGTTAGTTAAGCTAGCTGCAGACTCATTTGAAATGGGAGGAAACTGAGAGTTAAAGACTGTGGCGAAGAACATGGCGAGTTGTAGAAGGTGTTGCTTGCATAGCTCAATCAGAGCAGTGAATCTGATAGTGAATATTTGTGGGGTTGGAATGATCATATACTCACTTTGGTTGCTCAAGAAGTGGCAAGATGGGGTTGCGTACCTGCCTTCTGTTTCTTTTCTACCTAGACCCTGGTAAATTTTCCTTCTCTACCTTAAAAACACAGTTTCTCTGCAAAACTTAAAGCCTGAATTGGTTCAAAGTTCTTTTTCTTTTTTAAAAGTAAAGTAAATAGAGCAGAAAAATTTTATTTGTTCAAAAGAACACAACCAATTCAACTACAATTACGGTTCCAATTTAATTTGTAAAGAGTGCTCCTCAATGACATTCAACTTTTATGATAACTTAATCATAAGCATTGGAATTTTCCTTCACAAATATATGTCTGGCTCTTATTTCCTTTCATATTGTTCTTGCAAATTTGCATATCTTTGTAATTTTTACTGTATATCTAAGAAAAAAAATATATTTTTTTCCTTTATCAGGTTTATATACACATGTTTAGGCGTGGGAATTGCTGTCTGCCTGAGCACTCTCTCTGGTTGTATGGTTGCTAATTGTATCAGCAATTATACACTTTGCATAGTATCCTCTTTAATTTTCTTGTAACTTGAAGCATGGCACTCTTTTAGGCAATTTAGTCTTCATTTTTCTTTTTTTGATGGCCTGGCTTTTTAGTCTTTAGGCTTCATTTCTTACTATAAAAATAATTTCCTTAAGGACTTTTGTCTTGGGAGGAGAGCTTGAGGTTAAAACCTGCTTCATTGGGAATAATTTCATGATAAGGTGTCGTTTGGATCCAGATGAAAAGCCAGCGTCTGCATTTGGCATTTCCTTTTTTTTTTTTTTTTTTTTTTTTTTTTGCACGCGGATTATACTGTTCAAGAGACATTATGCACTGTTCATATACTATTTATGAAATTCTATTGCAAAATTTTCTTCAAATTTTTTGTGCATCTTATGATTTATTCAGGCATCCTTGACTAGTTTTCAGTACGTTGTCTCCATCTGCTCGCTTCTTTTCCTAGAAGTTGCTGTGCTTGTCACCATTTTCTTCAAGATGGACTGGGCAGAAGTATGCTTTCTTATAATTATTGTCTTAAACTTCTGATGCAGCTATATGTTCTCATGTTATACTTGTCCACATTCCTTCTCTTGAGACAGGAACTTGCCAAGTACATCGACGAGAAACATACAGAGTTCAAGACTTTTGTGTTCTTCCATTTAAAGATGTGCCGCTCGATTCTAATCATGATTTTGGTACCACAGGTATTTGAATCTTCATCTAAGATTATGAACTTAAAATAATATTATCACACCTTCAGCATTGCAGAAACGTATTGTCTTCTATGATTGTGATTGTATAACATCAATAAAATTGGCTATATCAATATAGCTAGAAAACAATGATAACAATTTATCTGATTTCTAAGAAAATCCAACGTAGAAAGATTGACATTGCAGCATACAGTATAATTTAAAATTTTCTGATTACTTTGCACCCTCATAAAGTGAATTTTTTGCTTGAAAATAATTTGAATGCTATAAAATGGACCCTTTTTTGTACATCTTGGTTTTTTTGGTACTGCCTGCGGATTTAGTTTTGTTAATTTTGTTTAGTCTTGACAAGAAAAATTTTATTGTCCTACATAAATTTATTTTTTGGGGTATTTTAATAGAAGGATTTCTTTATATAATAATAATTAGGGGTATGGTTTTGGTTTCCATTATTATCTTGGATTACTTTCTAGGCAAGATTTTAATAGCAGAAATAATTTCTTATTGTTTTCTGGCATCTTGGTACTTGCAACTTACAATTTAGTTTTTGGGAAATTAGTCAATTACTCTGAAAAGAATCAGTATTTTAGCCACAAATTTTTTTTTTTTTTTTTGAGAAACTGTTTTAGCCACAAATTGGTTGTTTAATCTTGAAAATAAAACTGACACTTGTAGTACCTATTTTGCAGCTGTGTGTTATTGTGCTAGCCATTATTCTTTGGGCTATAGGCACTGAGCCAAGGACTCAAGGTGGCTATTTGAATATATCTGATTTTAACCATTCCTTTCTTGTAACACCTAACTCGCCTTCTGTACTCAGTGTCTCAGTACAAGCATGTCCAAAATGTGAAGTTTTCTACAGAACAAATCCACGCCAAAGTTTTTTATCATATGTTAAAGGCCTTTTTAGAATGCAATTTCAAGGAAGGATCATTGATAGTTAATAGATTGTCATTGTCATTGTAATTGTAAATACCTTATTTCTTCTGGTGGGTACATTATGTGTGGAAGTACACAGGTACCTCTCTGCTTCTTTTGTGCAATTCAATGAGGAATTTGGGAGTTGCATACAATTTTTAGCATGACTTTCTAATTCTATAGTATGACACCTAATGTTTTGAGAGAACACCTAATGTATACTGTATACTTTAAACATTGTGTTGTCTTAGAAGTCATGCGGGGGAGTCAGCACTCAGCATACTAAGTTTGAAAATGTACATACCTATTTGAATTTAAACCCTCTCTCTCTCTCTCTCTTAGAGAATTTGGCTTGGTTTAGTATAACTTTTTTTCCGTTATAAAAAATTAATTAAATGAGATTAAGGTGTTGGGGGAAGTTTTTGGCTATTTTTTAATTTATACTCCATTTGGTTCGACATAAAATATTTTTAGATGAATCGTTTTTTGTGTTTGATTGTAACTTTAAACATGAGCCGTAAATCATATTATATTGTTCGATTCTTATGAAAAATAATCAATTTATCATAATCTCAAATAATTATATCAACAAACTTTCATTTAAGAAAACCTACCCCATATGGGATTTTTTTCCCTGCTATTGGGAGTCACAAATGAGAAAACAAACCCCAAATTCAGAACATACAAATAAAATTAACTGGAAAATTGAATAGTTTGAGAAAAAAAATGTTTTGTTTGAGAAAAAGTTAATAGTCAATCAACAGTTGATCTATGGATAGAGAAAGGGGTAGAGAGATTAGAGAAAGAAAAGTTATTATTTTAGATTTTTTTTGTGATGTAAATTTATTTGTAATAATATGTTGAATATGTAAAGATGTAAAAGTGTGTTTCACTCTAATAGTCTACTAGGCTTGTTTTTCATTTTACTCAATTATCATAAAATAGGGAAAGTATTTTCTAAAACGTGTGTATTTCCAAAAACAAACAGAGGGTTGGATACAAAACCTCGTAATCTTTTTATAAGTTGAAATATGACATGATGTTGTAAGATATAATATTTTATATAAAAAATCATATGATTAATTGGTTTATTGGCCTATTTGTAGGGTTGTAAACAAGCTAACTGAGCCAAGTAGTTAAAAGTTCAAATTATTCATTTAATTATATTTCAAATATGAACTGAATTCGAGTTTATCACCGAACATAATTATATATATATATATATATAGTAAACAGTAGGTCTAAATTAGTTTACCCATTTACAAATAAGTTAATACATAATAATTAAATTATAGTTGAAATTATATTTGAGTGAATTAAATATATGAATAAAATTACACTCAACAACCTTTCATTATTCATAATTGTAAGGTCAGATTTTGCGGCCCAAGCCCAAAGAGGGGTGGATTTGGAGCCCACTGAACCCAAAACAATGAATTTTGTAGAGCGTGGGTGAAAGAGCAAGGCGAATAGCAAAAATAACAGTATGCAACAGCCACACTAGTGAAGGAATTCGAATTAATATATGCTCGGATGGATGTAAGTATAACGTCCGAAGAGGTGATTACCCTTGGAGGGTTACAATTCTTGGTGCTACAGTAAACAATACACTTTTTTCTCTGTGAACTTTCGATCCCCTCCTATTAGGGGGCCTTCCTACTTATATAGTACCTCCTCACTTTATCTTGATTGTCCACTTGTTCATCATCCAGACATCCATTTGAGTGCTTGTCCCATCAAGGGTGTTCCCTAGCCTCATGTGAGTAGTGATAACAGGCTGATACTGTTCAGGGGTCTCTTCCACATTAATGCGGCCAGAGAAGTTGATGCGGTGCATTTAATGCGGTGGTTGAGGTCTGTCTCTTAGATATTTCTCCGATCCAGTTATATTCCTTCGTGTCCGAGGCTCATTCTGTCACTACATCTGTCGAGAGAATCGCTCGGGCTGCAAAAGGTTGAACGTCAGACTAAGGCTCTTCGGATCCGAGGGTATTGGACTCCTCGGATCGTTGAACACATCCTCGGATCATGGACGTACCCTTCACCAGACGTTCTTTTCTCAGGGCCTCTAACTGGGCTTTTTCATCTCTTCGGGCAATGGTGGTCCGTATATAGGGCCTTGGGCCCAATGTCTTTGGTTGGGCCTCCCTCCCCCACAATAGCCCCTCAAAATTGCAGTTTTTCCCTCGCATCCGAAGGGAAAAAGTGTGATTTTGACCTGCCACAAAATAAGAAGCTCGAGTGTAGGCCAACTCAAACTGGCACGTGTGTGGGGGCCTTGGGATAGACGCTTCATTAATGCCGTTGCGGTTTCCACATTCCCAAGCCGCTGCATTAACTGCACCAGGTGGCGCCTTGTCCTTCGTATCCTACGGTGAGCGATCGATCCAACGGTTGTGGTCTTTTCCTTGGAATTTGGGCGGGAGTGCCCCTGACCCTTCGCTTGACCCCGTATAAATCCTCAGAGGAGGTTATTTCTTCCTCATTTTTGCAAACCACCAGACGCCCCAGCAAGAACAGACGCTCCGCTTCGCACGAATCCCTCAGTCGTTGCTTTCAAGCCTCCCCAGAATCATCACGAGCCCTCCTACGAGCCTGAAATCCTTTCTCAGATTTGTCCCCGGTGAGTCATCGTACAACTCCTTTAGTTCTCTCTTCGGCCAACTGTTTCTTTTAAGAACTATGGGAAAGCTTGAGTACATGGTGGACAGCCCTGAACAACTAGAGGAGTTTAGGGCCACATATCGCATACCCCCTAACGTGGGTGTGAGGTATTGCCCCTCGGAAAAGATACTAACAGACCGCGAAACGGGGGAGGTGGTGATCCCCCTCATCGCCTTCAAAGAAGGAGGAATGACAATCCCCATGGGTCCCATCACCACTAACTACCTCCGGAACCACAGGCTTACTCCCTGGCAGTGCGCGCCCAATATGTTTAGGATCCTAGGAGCGATTGAGGACCTTGAGCGCCATATGGGGTTGGGCCTCACCTGGCTAGACGTAGTGTATATGTACGAATGCCACAGTCAGCAAGACGCTGGATACTACTTAAAATCCCGGTCGGATGTTGTCAGGCTCATCTCCTGCCTTCCCAAGTCCAACAAAGGGATGAAAGACGATTACGTGATTATTTCGGGCGCCTGGCATGACGGCAATGGTTGCCCGACCAGGCGTGGGGAGCCAGGTGGGACGTTAGATCTAGGCACACTAACAGTAGACTTAGGGACCTCGTTTTTCAATGTTTTTTCTTTTTTCACTTCTGTCTCTGTTTTTGAGTTTCTAACCCCTTTTTTTTTTTTACTGCCTTGCAACAGATAAAAGACACGTTTCTCCTTGGCTCAGCCTAACGAACATTGCCGCCCTCAACTACCTTTTGAGGTCAGAGATCTTCGTGAGCGAGGACGGGCAACTGCGATCTGCTCCCCTTATTCTCGGATATACGGGGAAGCCGAAAAGTTTCCAACCGGTCGGCAACGCAATCGTTCAGGGAGATCATCGCCTAGCACGAATTGACGTTGGTCGGACGGGCTTCTTGGCGCCATACGATCTTGAACCTGTACCCCGCCCAAATCCTTAGAACGTGCCTCCCATTGTTCAACCCCTCCAGCAAGTTCTCCCCGGACAAGAGATTAAAGGTGAGGGGGTCGGCTCTTCAACTTCCTCACTAGAAGAGCAGATAGACGGATTTTGGTTCGAGGGAGAAGCTTCAGGAGTGCAGCAGGTGGTAGAGGTCTCTGACGCCGAGGAAGAAACCTACGATCGGCCAGGCGCCCGTCTTAATTTGCTAGCCGCTCACTTAGAGGATTCCTCGGACGAAGACGATATGGATCTGAGGCTTCTGATGAAGGGCAGAGGCCAAAAGCCCGAGCCGAAAGGTGCTGGGACCTCCACAGCAGTGGTGACACTTCCTCCTGTGCCTACCCAAGTCCCTGACCCAAATTTAAAGGCAATGCCAAACCTTCAGAAGAAGAGACCCCACAATGAGGTTGGGGGGAAACAGGTGCCACCGGCCAAGGGGGTTAAGTAGCAAAAGGTGGCAAAAGACAACCGGACACATAGGGCCTCCTCTATCGAAAGCCGAGAGGAGCCCACAGGTGCAGATGTGCGCCGAGGAGGGGGACCGCGAATCTGGTTTCCGAAATTGGAGCTGGATGGCGCTCCAATCCTGTGGGATACCTCCCTCAGGAATTATGATGAAGGAAGGGCAGGCTACGTCGCCGAGGCCCTGCAGCAGCCACTTCTTCTCCCACATGACATGACTTCCTTCAGGCGCTTCTCCCAGAAGGAGCTATTCATGTCCCTTAAAAGGGATTTGGCCATGGTAAGTGCACCCCTCCCAAGTCTAGGTTTTACGTTTAATTGGCTTTATTCCTTCTTAGCCTGATGCTGGAGATGTTGTTATGCAGCTTACCCAGCAGGTTTACGTGGCCGAGGGGATGAACGAGGAGTCGTGGCTTAAAGCTCGAGCGGCATCCCAATCCCAGCTTGAGGTGGAGGCATCTCTTGGCCAGCTGAAAGAGGAGCATGCTCGGATATCCGAGGAGCTAAAAGGGGCGCTCTCCGAAAAGCGAAGCCTTGATGCCGGGCTTAAAAATGCAGAAAAACAGGCCGAGGAACAGCGCAGCCAATTACGCATGTCCGAGATCAACCTGGCAACCGAGAGGGAGCTGGTGAAAGGTCTAAGAGCTGAGCTGCAGAAGGCCAAGGCGAGTGCCCAGGTGTTTGAGCAAAATGCCAGGCTGGCTAAGGAGGCAGTTGAGGCCGAAAGGAAGGCGGCGTACCAGATGGGGGTAGAGACGACTACATCCCAGCTTGTGGAGCAATTCGCCTCGGTCAGCCGAGACTACTGCCTCGTAAGTTGGGGCAAAGCCCTGGATGCCGCTGGAATTCCGGCCGACTCGGAGCTGAGGCTGCCTGGGAGCGTATACTATCATCCTGAGATCCGAGAGCTCCCAGAAACAGACCTTCCTGCTCCTCAGATTCCAGAGACCCTCCAGGAACAGCCGGACGACACAGGCAAATCGGTTGAGCCGGCCAAAGGTTCAGGCAAAGAGAAGGTTCCTGCTGAGGCCAAGGACCAAGCCTCTGAAGTATTTGAACGGATAGGCCACGTTGCTGACCCTGGGCTTCCTCCAGCGAAAGAGTAGATGCATAGGGCTTTCATTTTGCACTTGTACTCTTTTTTTTTTTTTTTTTTTTTTTTTGTTCTTTGCTGGCCCTGTATGTAGACCTTTTTTCTTTAATGGAATGGTTCCCTATTTGTCTTTGACGTTTTTGATACATATTTTATTACCTATTATTGCCACACTCATAACTATACGTTGCAATCATGACATAACAATACAAGTAACTTGATTGATACGTCATATTGATGGCATGAGTAATCGAAATTAACATTGAAAAGGATAGGCCAAATAAGAGTTATTGATGAGTAATGGTTGGAATGAGTGCTTATGTGAGTTTCGCGTACCTTTCCAGATTAAACACAGGTCATTGTCCCTCAGTTTCGAATTAAACATAACTGTCGTTATTGTCCCTCGGTTTTAAATTAAACACAACCCCAAATCATAAGTGAGATTTAAGCGCAATCAGGAATACCTGGTACAAGGATATATTCGAGTGTTAACCAACCCAAATCATCTGGTCCGAGGACTACAGGCATGACTGGGTTTAAACACGAACTGAGTACTAACCCAAATCATCTGGTCCGAAGACTACAGGCATGACTGGGTTTAAGTTTAAACACTAGAACTGTAATTGAGTGCTAACTAACCCAAATCATCTGGTCCGAGGACTACAGGCATGACTGGGTTTAAGTTTAAACACTAGAACTGTAATTGAGTGCTAACTAACCCAAATCATCTGGTCCGAGGACTACAGGCATGACTGGGTTTAAGTTTAAACACTAGAACTGTAATTGAGTGCTAACTAACCCAAATCATCTGGTCCGAGGACTACAGGCATGACTGGGTTTAAGTTTAAACACTAGAACTGTAATTGAGTGCTAACTAACCCAAATCATCTGGTCCGAGGACTACAGGCATGACTGGGTTTAAGTTTAAACACTAGAACTGTAATTGAGTGCTAATTAACCCAAATCATCTGGTCCGAGGACTACAGGCATGACTGGGTTTAAGTTTAAACACTAGAACTGTAATTGAGTGCTAACTAACCCAAATCATCTGGTCCGAGGACTACAGGCATGACTGGATTTAAGTTTAAACACTTGGTTGACACAGTGAGTTGGCACGCTGGCTGACGAAAAAGGCTTGATTAATAAAAGTACTTCTTCAAGTTATTTACATTCCACGGACGTGGTATTACGCGACCATCTAGGTCTTCCAAAAAATATGCCCCGATGCCTGCTCCAGAGGTGATGCGGTACGGTCCTTCCCAATTGGGTCCCAGTTTTCCCCAAGCTGGGTTCTTCGCCGTGCCCACAACTTTCCTCAGCACTAGATCACCGGGTTCTAGGGGTCTTGGCTTTACGTTAGCGTCATAGCCTTGCCTGAGTTTCTGTTGATAGTGTGCCAGCCGAACCATTGCATTCTCCCTCTTTTCCTCGATCAAGTCTAAGTTCTTCTGCAATTGTTCATCGTTGTTGACTGGATTGAATGTGCCAGTTTTTATCGTTGGGAACCCGGTTTCCAGAGGGATGACAGCTTTAGCTCCATAGGTCATTGAAAAGGGGGTCTCCCCGGTAGACCGACGAGGCGTAGTCCTGTAAGCCCAAAGTACGTGCGGCAGCTCGTCTACCCATCTGCCCTTTGCATCATCTAACCTCTTCTTTAAGCCATTCAGTATGACCTTGTTGACGGCTTCCGCTTGTCCATTGCCCTGGGGATAGGCTGGAGTGGAGTATCTGTTCGTAATTCCCAACTCACTGCAGTAGTTCCTGAATGCCCTGCTATCAAACTGCAAGCCATTGTCTGAGATGAGAGTGTGAGGAACTCCAAACCGAGTGACAATATTCTTCCACACGAACTTTTGCACATCAACGTCTCTGATATTGGCTAGTGGTTCGGTTTCGACCCACTTAGTAAAATAGTCTGTTCCGACCAAGATGTACTTCTTGTTTCCTGCAGCTTTGGGGAAGGGTCCCACAATATCCAAGCCCCATTGGGCGAAGGGCCATGGGCTAGATAGCGGATTAAGATTTCCTCCCGGCTGGTGAATGTTTGGAGCGAAGCGCTGACACTGATCGCACTTTTTGACGTATTCATGTGTCTCCTTTTGCATGTTAGGCCACCAATAGCCTTGGGTGAGAGCTCGGTGAGCCAAGGACCTACCTCCAGTGTGGCTCCCACAGATTCCCTCGTGCAACTCTTCCAGCAATATCTCAGTCGCCTCGGGGTGTACGCATAACAAATATGGTCCCGAGTAGGAGCGTTTGTACAGCTTCTGGTCCTCGGACAACCAGAACTTTGTCGCTTTCCTCCGAACTTTATCAGCTTCGTCCTTCCCTTCAGGCAAGATATCTTCTTTGAGGAATTTGATTAAAGGAACCATCCAGCAAGGTCCTGCCCTGACCTGGTGAACCTGGACTGCCTCTGATTTTGCTTCTGTAGGCCTGAGCAAGTCCTCGACGAGGATGATCCTCGGCAGGTCCTGCGCCGAAGAGGTGGCAAGCGTGGCTAAGGAGTCAGCATGTGAGTTGCCACTTCTGGGGATATGCAGCAATTTGAAAAAGTCGAACTCTGATTGGAGGTGTTTAACACGGCTCAAATACCCCTGCATCCTTTCGTCCTTTGCCTCAAACTCGCCTTGTACCTGACCTACTACCAGTCTTGAGTCTGAGAACAACTCCACAGACTTCCCACCCATTCTTCGAACCATAGTCATTCCCATCAGCAGGGCCTCATATTCCGCCTCATTATTCGTTGCCGAGAAGTCCAGCCTTAACGATTTCTCGATAATGATTTTCTCAGGGGATATCAGTACTAGCCCAACTCCGGAACCTCTCTGATTTGCCGCGCCATCGATGTACACTTCCCAATGGGAGGGATTCTGTTGGGAGATCATGCCAACTGATTTTTCATCCATGCCTGACGGGGGTTCTACTTCTTCTACTTGGGGCTCCGTGAACTCAGCCAACAAATCCACAAGAACCTGTCCCTTAACCGAAGTGCGGGGCATATACCTTATATTAAAAGCCCCTAAGATTGTACCCCACTTAGCAATCCGACCAGTGTAATCGACGCTTCGGAGTACCACTTTGAGTGGTTGTTGTGTTAGAACGATGACCGTGTGGGCTTGGAAGTAGTGAGGTAGCTTCCGCGTGCCAAGCACCACTGCTAGGATAGCTTTCTCTAGAGGCAAGTAACGGACCTCGGCCTCATGCAACGACTTGCTTACGTAATAAACAGGCCTCTGCACACCAGAGTCCGATCGTATTAGCACTAGGCTCACTGCATAGGGGGCTACAGCGATGTAGGCGAACAACACCTCGTCGGGCTCGGGGCTGGACATGATGGGTGGCCGAGCCAGATAATCCTTGAGTTGCTGGAATGCCAGAGCACACTCTTTAGTCCACTCGAATCCCTTCCATTTGTTGAGTAAAGAAAAGAAAGGACGGCATCTGTCTGCCGACCTAGAGATGAACCGATTGAGGGCCGCGGTCATTCCGGTCAGTTTCTGGACCTCCTTGGGATTCCGAGGAGCACGTAGATCGTTGATGGCCTTTATCTGGTCGGGGTTGACTTCGATTCCCCTGTGGGTGACCATGTATCCTAAAAACTTGCCGGACCCTACCCCAAACGAGCACTTAGAAGCATTTAAACGTAGCTTGTGCCTTCGTAGGATCTCGAAAGTAATTTCAAGGTCTCTTATATGCTCAGCTACGACCTTGCTCTTCACCACCATGTCGTCTATGTAAACCTCGATATTTTTGCCCAGCCACGACTCGAACATCCTGGTCATCATCCTCTGGTAGGTAGCTCCCGCGTTCTTCAAGCCGAACGGCATCACTTTATAGTGGTAGTTGCCAATAGGGGTGACAAAAGCAGTTTTCTTCTGGTCCTCCAAGGCTAATGGTATCTGGTGGTAGCCTTGGAAGGCGTCCAGGAAGCTCATCCGAGGGTGGCCGACAGTGGCATCCACCAACTGATCAATTTTCGGCATAGGGAACGGATCTTTGGGGCATGCCCTATTCAAATCCGTGAAATCTACGCATACTCGCCACTTCCCACTCTTCTTCTTCACCACCACGGTGTTTGCGAGCCACTCGGGGTAAAAAACTTCTTTGATAGCCCCAGCTTGTTTGAGTTTCGCTACTTCGTCTCTCACTGCATCAGCATGTTCCTTGGATGGGCGCCGAATAGGCTGTTTCTTGGGGGTGATTAGGGGATTCACCTTCAGGTGATGGCATATAAACTCCGGGTCCACCCCGGGGGCTTCGTACGCACTCCAGGCAAACACATCGAGATTTTTCTTGAGGAACTCTATCAACTCCTCCTTCTCTTGAAGAGGCAGCTGAGATCCGACTTGGAAGAACCTATCAGGATTGTCTCCAATGACCACTCTGGTTAGCTCCTCACACCGAGTGTCTTCATCTGGCTCTCCGGAGGGAACTCCTCGGGACTGTAATTGCTATAAATTTCCCCCCGTCACGTCCGAAGACTCGGCCGGGACCTTATGCTGGATGGCAGCCACCAGGCACCGTCGGGCGACGGACTGGTCCCCTCGGATCTCATGTATCTGCCCTTCCGACGGATATTTGACCTTCTGGTGCAAAGTGGAAGGAACGGCCCCAAGCGCATGAATCCAGGGTCTGCCCACGAGTGCCGTGTAGGGCGAATATGCGTCCACAACTATAAAGTCCAACTCTACCACCTCGGAACCAGACTGCACCGGTAAGCGTATCCGGCCTTTTGGGATAACAAGGCGTCCTTCAAAGCTCAAGAGGGGAGAATCGTATGGCGTCAGGTCTTGGGGCTTCAGGCCTAGCCCCTTGTAGAGGTCCGGGTACATTATTTCCACAGCACTGCCCTGGTCCACCATCACCCTTTTTACATCGTACCCCCCTATCCTGAGGGTGATGACTAGTGCATCATCGTGGGGTTGGATGGTGCCGATCTTGTCTTCATCCGAGAATCCCATAATAAATGGGGCAACAGACTCCGCTTTCTTCGGTCCTCGGCATGGTTCCCCAGCTGATGGTCGGCCTACCGACATGACCTTCAAGGGCCAGGACCCTGTTCTCCCCGGCGCGGCGAGGACGACGTTTATGGTGCTTAGCGGCGGCTTTGAGGGATCAACTCCGTGCGTCCCTGAACCCGCCTGCCCTCGGCCGCTGGAGGGGTGTAGGAGGTGTTTCAGTTTACCGTCGCGAACCAATTGGTCCAGGTGATCCCACAGGCTCCTGCAATCTTCCGTGGTGTGCCCATGGTCTTGATGGTACTGGCAGTACAGATTGTGGTTGCGTCTCTCGGGGTTTCCTACCATCTTGTTCGGCCACCTGAAGAACGATTCATTCTTGATTTTTTCCAGGACCTGATGCACTGGCTCTTTGAACACGGTATTAACCGTTTGAGGATTCGTCGATCCTGATTGCCCGGCAAAGTCTCTCCTTGGTTTGCTATAATTATAACGGTCGGACCGCGAATCCCTCCTATCCTGAGAGACAATCTTGTCCTTTCCCTTGCCCTGCTGCCGATCTTCTTCAACCCTCTTGTACTTCTCTATGCGGTCCATTAGCTGTCGTACGTTCGTGACCGGTTTGCCAGATAGAGATGCCCTCAAACCATGGTCAGTGGGGAGGCCGAGCTTGAACGTGCTGAGGGCCATTGCATCATTGTTGCCTTCCACCTCGTTGAACATCTCCCAGTATCTGTCTGAATATGCCTTCAATGACTCGGACTCTTGCATAGACAGTGACAACAACGAAGAAAAGGGCCTGGCCACCCTTCGGCACGTGACAAAACGGGAGCCGAATGCCTGAGTAAGCTCTTTGAAGGAGTCGATGGAGCCTGCCTTCAAACCGTCAAACCACCTCATGGCAACAGGCCCGAGACTGGAGGGGAAGACCTTGCACATAAGAGCCTCGTCTCTGGAGTAGACAGCCATCCTCTGGTTAAATTGACTCACATGCTCTACGGGGTCAGTTTTACCGTTGTAGATGGTGAAAGTGGGCTGGTTAAAACGCCGAGGAAGTCTGGCCCCATCAATCCTGCGGGTGAAGGGTGATTTAGATATCTGGTTCAGAGCCCTATTCATGGCATCGTTCTCCATGTCTCCACGTGACGGACTCCTACGTTGTTGCTTGCGATGGGACTCCTCCTCATAAGTGTAGGACTCGCTGGCTGGTGTCCTGGATTTGTGTTGATAAGAGACATCCTGTTCGTCATCAAGATCATCCTCAGAGTATGAGGAGGCCCGTTTCCTCTTCGCATAGCGTAACTCCCTCTTTAGTTTTTCCACCTCCAGCTGCAAGTCACGGTTCTCCTTTGCATGGGCCATGTGGCTTCCGCCCTGTGATTGGCTCTGGCTAAGATGCACAGTGTGTACACTGCCCTCGCGATTTTGTCTCCTCTCCAAGTTGACGAAATGGTCCACGTGTTGGGATGCTCTGGATTCTGCTTGTTGTTCGCCTAGTCCTGCCATTATCAACTGTTGTTTTCACTCTTGCACGTGCTCTTCCCACAGACGGCGCCAATTGTAAGGTCAGATTTTGCGGCCCAAGCCCAATGAGGGGTGGATTTGGAGCCCACTGAACCCAAAACAATGAATTTTGTAGAGCGTGGGTGAAAGAGCAAGGCGAATAGCAAAAATAACAGTATGCAACAGCCACACTAGTGAAGGAATTCGAATTAATATATGCTCGGATGGATGTAAGTATAACGTCCGAAGAGGCGATTACCCTTGGAGGGTTACAATTCTTGGTGCTACAGTAAACAATACACTTTTTTCTCTGTGAACTTTCGATCCCCTCCTATTAGGGGGCCTTCCTACTTATATAGTACCTCCTCACTTTATCTTGATCGTCCACTTGTTCATCATCTAGACATCCACTTGAGTGCTTGTCCCATCAAGGGTGTTCCCTAGCCTCATGTGAGTGGTGATAGCAGGCTGATACTGTTCAGGGGTCTCTTCCACATTAATGCAGCCAGAGAAGTTGGTGCGGTGCATTTAATGCGGTGGTTGAGGTCTGTCTCTTAGATATTTCTCCGATCCAGTTATATTCCTTCGCGTCCGAGGCTCATTCTGTCACTACATCTGTCGAGAGAATCGCTCGGGCTGCAAAAGGTTGAACGTCAGACTAAGGCTCTTCGGATCCGAGGGTATTGGACTCCTCGGATCGTTGAACACATCCTCGGATCGTGGACGTACCCTTCACCAGACGTTCTTTTCTCAGGGCCTCTAACTGGGCTTTTTCATCTCTTTGGGCAATGGTGGTCCGTATATAGGGCCTTGGGCCCAATGTCTTTGGTTGGGCCTCCCTCCCCCACAATAATTATATATGATTTTATTACAAAATTGACTATTTATATTATCAATAAGTAATAAATAATAATTTAATATCTTAAGTCCAAACTTATACAATTCAATCCTCAACCTATATAAGTATATTTATAATTTATTAGCTCAATTAGCATTTCTTAGTGATCTAACATAAACATCTAGGACGCAAATCTCACTTCCTCATTGTAATTTGTAACTATTGAATTATTTTCTATATTTTAAATGTTTCATATATGTAAACATATAATCTAATATATACTTTAGTTAAGTCTTATACGGGCAAAATAGGTGAATACTCTTAATTTTAAAACTATGTAACAAAATACTCCTCTTTCCAAGGTATTTAGCAAAATGACAATGTTTTTGGAATCTAGTTTTGATAAAATTAAGTTACAGGTGGAACTCGACATTATATATTTTGCCACTTAAATGTTTTTGAAAATTTAAGTGAAATTCAACATTGCTAATATCAAATTTTATTTAAAAATACACATAAACTTCATTTTGAAGATATTGAGTTTCGCTGAGCTCTATGATGTGGGCTTGTAACCCAAGTGGGCGCATTAAGCTGTTGGGTGGGATTGGGCTCTAGAGCTCACAATTGTCTCGTTAGGCCTAAAGATCAGAGAAGATATTGAGTTTCACACATAACTCAATTTTGATAAAATGAAGTTCTAAAACAGACATTCTCTAAATACTTTGGATAGATAGATATTTTGCTATATAATTTTAAAATTAAGAGTACTTAGTACTCACCTGTTTTGCTTGTCTTATACTCATAAATTTGTTCATGACTATATTACTTTGTTTATATTTGATTTATTTAATATTTTAAATTAAACTCAATAATTGATATAGTGAATAAACATTTTTTTAGTAGATTGAATAAACACATATAAACAAATATTTTTGAGATGAAATGGATTCAAGTTACACCTGGTGTAACTTCACAAAAATTACACATTTTATGGACCATTGATTACTATTAGATCTAAGGATCCAAAAACACTCATAGTAATGTCATTATTACTCCCTAAAAATTAGTGATTTAGGAGGAAAAAAAAAAAAAGCCACAGCATTAACTTTTTTTTTTCTTCCATATCATCATCTTCTTCCTCCGTATTTCTTTTTCCAAATCAATACATTTGTTGTTTTGCCGTTCAAACTCACTAACGGAGCTCATGCGAAACTCATGTGCAACTAGATCGCCAAAGCTAGACGCCCAAACCAATGGAGAGAGAAAAATTTGGGTTCAACAGTGATACAGAGAGAAGTTGAGGCTCGTTGGACTTTGTGCTTCCACAACTGCTCGTTGTTCCTGCTGTTGATCTCACCATCCTTGGCTTCCTCTACTGTTTCATGGTTTCCTACAATAACTAATAAATAAATAGGCACAATCTGGACCGTTGAATGGAATCAATGATAAATTGTACTCCTCCATTTAGAATTGCTCTTGACCTCCATATATGTACCTGTTGTTGTTGTTAAAGATTCTTCATTAAGCCTTGAAATTGAACCCCTCTCTATCTCTTGTAAAAGATCACCAATCACACATAACAAGTAACTAAAATCTCTCTATATATTTAGATATTTTTTGTTGTTTGTTTTCGCTTAGATTTGATCCATTCATCCTTTTAATTGATCGTGTTTACTATTCAGTCACTTTAGTGTTTTCCAATTGGTTATACATAGATCAAAACATTAGAATTACAATTTCCATTTATTAGGCTTTTGTAGGTATGGTTTTTTGTGTGTACACTACATATATCAGTTGCTATTAAAAAACCACAAATCGTGGCCAAGGACAGCAATATCAGCAACGGGAAGAGCAATGGGACAATGAAGTTCGGTGAGTAGTAGCCTTTCTCTCCTCTTAGCCTTTCTCTATCAGTTAATGCTGTGATTTTTTTTTTTTTTAATAATAAGAGTTAATACCTAAATCACTAATTTTTAGAGAGTAATAATGATATTATTATGAGTATTTTTTTACTCTTAGATATAATAATAACCAATAATCTATAAAATATGTAATTCTTATAAAATTATACTAAGAATAACTTCAACCTATCTATTATTAAATATATTTATAAAAATTAAAAATACATCATTGAACGACGTGCCTTTGCTAATGCTCACAAGTATTTTTTCTTGACGTTTTTTCCAATTGTTGCATCCTGAAACGTCAGAAAGCTGCCTCAACATCGACTTAAGTGCCACCAAGACTAGAAAGCAAGTGCCACGTGTTCGAGGCTCGCCTTATCCTTCGGTCCCGTTAAAAATCTACAACATTGGATAACAGCTTCTGACCTGATCTGATCTGAATCTTCCTTTTATTTTTTTGCTAAATTATTTATTTGATTTATGGAATGTCAAGTGTTTGTCAAGAGACCTCATTCATGACACAGTCATGAGTCATGAGTCCTCATTCTTTCAATATGCATCAATTTCATATGTAACATCATTTTATAAGATAATTTTTTCAAAATTACTCACTCCAACTATTAACGTGTCAAAAAATAGTATTGTGAAACCCAAATGGTTAAACCTCAATAGCCTAATTGATTTTTTTTTTTTTACTAGAGTTCATGTAAATTGTACAAAAAGTAGTCAAGTAAATTTCTTTTTTAGAAAAGAGTCAAGTAAAATTTGACGATAGAAATTCTGTTTATTTGTACTAAGTTAAGTATTAATGATAATTAATTATCCTATTTAAATTCAAACACATGATTATAATGATGTCGAAGACTCCAAAATATATTAATGTTATACAATAGTATTATATAAGGACAATTAAATTCAAAAAAAAAAAATCAAAGTAGTGATGCATTTGATAAACTATACTTAAATTTTACCTCATGAGTAAAACAACTTTAATGTAGTGAATGATGCACATTATTGTCAACAAATTCTGTTTTTTTTTTTTTCCCTAATACATGATTTTTTTTTTCACCTCGTGAGTAAAAACAACTTTAATGTAGTGAACGATAGCACATTACAATCAATAAATTTTGTTATTTTTTTCCCTAATGCATGATTATTTTTAATTTTTGTTTTTGTTTTTACCTTGTGTGGGGCCCGAGGGCCCAGAATCCCCGGCCCACTTTTTAGGCTGGCCCAAGGCCCAAGCCGAGGAGGGCAATCTCCCCAGATGGTCGGCTTAAGAGTTTTAGTTCGTCCAAGACCCAAGCCGAGGACACACCCCTCCTCGGCACACCTAATCTAATCCAGGTAGGGGGCAGACCCAGAATAGGTGGTCACATCCACACCTAACGAGTCTGCCTGACCCTCTAGGCTACATTAATGGTGACAAGACCCTTCACTGAAAAGCCTGGGAGGCAGCAGCCCCCAGGATGGTGAGGAACCTGTTTGATGGGACAAGTCCTGAACCAATAGCCCGGATGGCCAACAGCTGTAGGGCCAGGATCGAGCTAAAGGGCGTATATAAGGCAAAGAACCCCCCTTGTGAAGGGGGGCCTCCTCGGACGCCAGCCGAGGAGCAACCCCAGGCGTAGAGCAATAAACGAGAAGTTCAAGGAAGACCGGCGAAGGGCCGACTGGAGCCAAACCCTTTGCCCCACTCTCTACAAATTCATTGTCGGGGGCCCACCTCCGAAAAAGGAGCCCCTACAATTGGCGCCGTCTGTGGGAAGGGTTAGTGCGCCGGCCGGCGCAACCGGCGATCGTTCTAAAGCAGTTATTACTCAAAAATTGGCGGTGCAAAAAAAAAAAAAAAAAGAAAAAAGAAGAGAAGAAGAGAAGAATTGCGGTACGAAAAGAAAGTTCAACAACAAATAAAGGGAAAGTTCTTTATTATTTCAGAAAAGATTACAAAAGATTACAAGCACAACAATCCTTACAATTTCATAAAAGAAAAGCTACAAATACAATCAGAGGCTCAGACAGGCATGTTTTACAAAAATTCCTACCAACTAATCCTACAATCAGAGGCCCAGGCGGACCGGTGTTGGAACTGGCCGGGCAAGAGGCTCGCAAAGAATTAATATCAGGAATGAGGGAAGTGTCAACCCGTGCTTTTACCGGCGTCCAGAGAATGGGAGAACTGGACAGTAAAAGCACGGGAAGGGGGGCTAGGGGCTGGCTCACCTTCAAACCAAAGCTTGAACAAAGTGAGGAGCCCCTAGACCCCGGAACACCCTCCCTCATGATGCTTCCTCGACCCCCTCCGAACTGCACGAGCATTGACCGTCGGAGAAGGCAATACTCGGGCACCAGCCATGACGGGAGTTCACATGCCTCCTTCGTCGGAGGTGCGCTCTGTGGAGGGACGTTAGGTACTTCAATGACGTCCCCCCTGGCCACCATACGAGGCCCAGCTAGTGTTACGCCTAAACTCTGCCGCACCGGCAGCCCAGTGGGGGCTGCGGCCACGGTGGCCCTTAACTCCAGGTCTCCTAACTGCGGTCACAACCCTGGTGGCGGTATCAAAGGGGCTCAGGAAGGTGAAAGTGTATGTGTCTGTTCGTGGGTAAGAATTCATGGAATGAGGAGAAACACTCCCCCCAGAACGCCTTTTATGGAGGGTGAAAACCAGCGGGAGTTGAACCGCGCGGAATTCGAAGGGGGAATTGTCAAAGGGAATTAATTCCCACCCAATTCCAAGGGGATTGCCAGCTGCCTGATTCGTGTTAATTCACGAGGGTATTAATGGAGGCGCGTTACGGGCATCGAAGCGTCAAACAGGAAGCGTGGAAGGCAAAGCGACGCCTCGTAAATCAGAAAGATGAGGAACGCGGACCAGAAGCAAGATCAGCCCCACGTGCGAAGTCACAATCCGACCCGAGGAAGAACAGCTCACAAGAAAAGACCCGTGGACATCCTCACACCAAAAACAAAGTCCTCGGATCCGAGGACAAACTCCTATTGGAGGCAAACTGTGCAGTGATGGTACAATGACTCTCGCTCCAGCATCCTGCAAGGGGCTAAGGGGAAGGACTTCTACCTGACGTGAGACTGAGTTGCCCAAAGAGGTGAACACTGTGTCCTCATGCTCGGGCCCACTTGGAAACGATGGCAGCAATTGTACCTAGGTCTTGCATAGTCCTCGGACTCAAGCCTACGGGGAGCTGGCCACTCGTACTTAAGGCAGCAACTGTACCTAGGTCTTGCATGGTCTACGGACTCAAGCCTATGGGGAGCTAGCCACTTGGAAACGATGGCAGCAATTGTACCTAGGTCTTGCATGGTCCTCGGACTCAAGCCTACGAGGAGCTGGCCACTCGTACTTAAGGCAGCAACTGTACCTAGGTCTTGCATGGTCTACGGACTCAAGCCTATGGAGAGCTAACCACTTGGAAACGATGGCAGCAATTGTACCTAGGTCTTGCATGGTCCTCGGACTCAAGCCTACGGGGAGCTGGCTACTCGTACTTAAGGCAGCAACTGTACCTAGGTCTTGCATGGTCTACGGACTTAAGCCTATGGGGAGCTAGCCACTTGGAAACGATGGCAGCAATTGTACCTAGGTCTTGCATGGTCCTCGGACTCAAGCCTACGGGGAGCTGGCCACTCGTACTTAAGGCAGCAACTGTACCTAGGTCTTGCATAGTCTACGGACTTAAGCCTATGGGGAGCTAGCCACTTGGAAACGATGACAGCAATTGTACCTAGGTCTTGCATGATCCTCGGACTCAAGCCTACGGGGAGTTGGCCACTCGTACTTAAGGCAGCAATTGTACCTAGGACTTGCATGGTCCTCGGACTCAAGCCTACGGGGAGCTAGCCACTCGTACTTAAGGCAGCAACTGTACCTAGGTCTTGCATGGTCTACGGACTCAAGCCTATGGGGAGCTAGCCACTTGGAAACGATGGCAGCAATTGTACCTAGGACTTGCATGGTCCTCGGACTCAAGCCTACGGGGAGCTGGCCACTCGTACTTAAGGCAGCAACTGTACCTAGGTCTTGCATGGTCTACGGACTCAAGCCTATGGGGAGCTAGCCACTTGGAAACGATGGCAGCAATTGTGCCTAGGACTTGCATGGTCCTCGGACTCAATCCTATGGGGAGCTGGCCACTCGTACTTAAGGCAGCCACTGTACCTGGGTCTTGCATGGTCTACAGACTCAAGCCTACGGGGAGCTATCTATTCACGACAGAGCCAAGGTACTGCTCGGTCCGAAGACCTATTCCCGTGAAGAAACTAATTACCTATTGAAGAGCCTAAGGGTCGATCCAACCACTCAAGGAAGAACCAGCCGACTGAAGGCCTTCGGGAACATGGGGGCCGAGGTTTGCAAAACCCTCCTCCCCGTCCGAGGAGACGTGTAGCAGGGTTTCGAGGGGCTATTGTGGGGCCCGAGGGCCCAGAATCCCCGGCCCACTTTTTAGGCTGGCCCAAGGCCCAAGCCGAGAAGGGCAATTTCCCCAGATGGTCGGCCTAAGAGTTTTAGTTCGTCCAAGACCCAAGCCGAGGACACACCCCTCCTCGGCACACCTAGTCTAATCCAGGTAGGGGGCAGACCCAGAATAGGTGGTCACATCCACACCTAACGAGTCTGTCTGACCCTCCAGGCTACATTAATGGTGACAAGACCCTTCACTGAAAAGCCTGGGAGGCAGCAGCCCCCAGGATGGTGAGGAACCTGTTTGATGGGACAAGTCCTGAACCAATAGCCCGGATGGCCAACAGCTGTAGGGCCAGGATCGAGCTAAAGGGCGTATATAAGGCAAAGAACCCCCCTTGTGAAGGGGGGCCTCCTCGGACGCCAGCCGATGAGCAACCTCAGGCGTAGAGCAATAAACGAGAAGTTCAAGGAAGACCGGCGAAGGGCCGGCCGGAGCCAAACCCTTTGCCCCACTCTCTACAAATTCATTGTCGGGGGCTCACCTCCGAAAAAGGAGCCCCTACACCTTGTGAGTAAAACAACTTTAATGTATGATGTATCAAGTGACTACACATTATCATCAACAAATTCTGTCATTTTTTCCCTAATACATACATATATATATTGATAAACTTAATATATAAAATTGATAATGTATAAAAGATCATCCCCTCTCCCAGAGAGAGAAAAAAAAAAAAAGAAGTCGCATGCGTCATGCCTCAATGCTATTTACAGTCACTATCCAACTATTTTTGTCTCATTCCCAAGCTATAGTATGCAATTAACTTGTCAATTTGTCACGTCAAACAACTAAAAAGAGGAAGATAACAGTGATACTACTTACTATACCAATAACCAAGTCAAAAGTGTCAACAGTTTGTGTCACACTCTAATAATAGATATAATCTATCAATAGATATAATTAGAATATTTTTGTAACAATTTATTTATACCACCAGGTGAGTTAAGTAGAATGATACCTCGCAATGCCTTAAGTGCACGATGAGGAAGACTTTGAGATCCGAGACGAGAAGAAGTGATGTGGTCTCTATGTATTAATATTTCTAATCAAATCAAAAACAAAACAAAAAATGTTATCTAATTAATTTAATAATAGGACGACTAAAATTAAAATACTGTCATATTTAATTAACAAAAAAAGAAAAAAGACAGTATAAGATAAGACTAGCCCACTATATATTATAAAAATTTAATTAAAAAAAAATGAAAAAGGAAAAGAAAGAGAGAGAGTCTTTAGGTGGCGCTTGGAATTGTTGTTTAAATAAAAGTTTTCATTGTGAAACATGTATTTTCACAATACTTTTTAACTTATATGTATGCCTACAACACTAAAATAACGTTACTAAAAATCTCTTACCAAGCGCTCTATATATTTTGAAAAACATGAATACGAGAAATTATAAGATCCACATGATGGACAAGTAATGTGATCCATCATTCTACTAAAAAACTGTCACTTGTTTAAAATTGTTAGTTACAAAATTTTTTTTAACAAAAATTAATTACTGACTCAACAATTTTAAACAAGTAAAATTTTTTTAATGAAATAATCGACAAATGATGTGGTCCATTTAAAAATTCTATAATTTCTCCGTGAACACGCAGCAGTCTAGAGCGCTGACACGTAAGCAGCAAGAAAACCTCTACACGCTATAAAAGGCAATACCGCAATAGAGAGAGTCTAAACATTAAAAAAAGGGTGCACATGCCACGTACCACAAAAAACTAAAATTAGCTATTTATAAAGAGAAAAAAAGCAGAAGCGAAATTTGTACCATAACGTATTAGGAAAAGTTGGCTTCAAAAAAAACGTATTAGGAAAAGCTTAAAAAAAATGCGCCAACAGGTTACGTCATTTGAAGCCCACGGTTTTGAATCTCCAACAACAGAAAGTGCTTTTTCTTCTACTATTTCTTCATCTTCCTCAGCCAGTGATCGGAGATTGAAAGCTCTCGCAAGACACTTTGTAGACTCATCGCCTGTGATGGATTCTCATTCTCAGAACCCTAACGACACCGTTTCTCCCTCTCCCACCTCTTCTGCCTTCCATGCCGATTCCGTCTTCGCTCACCTCGTTCGCGCTCCCGAAGATCCTATCCTCGGCGTAATCTCTCTCTCTCTCTCTCTACTCTCTGTTTTATCTATCTATGTATATGTATGTTGGTAGATTCGTGTTAGCCTCTGTTTGGTTGCAGAGAAAACTTAGAGAAAAAGAAAATTTCATTTCTCTGCGATTCGTATTTTTTATTTTATTCTTTTTGTGATTGAAATTGTTCGTTGTCGGTGTAAAGGATGTTGATCACGAACGCAAAAGACGGTGAGATCTCTAAAAATTTATTGAGTTTATTTCGCTGCTCTGTATTTTTCTCAGCATCCAAACAGAGCGTCAACGATATTATTATGTGATCCGAGTGAAAAATAAATAATAATAATTATTTGACTGTCGAGTTTTAATTGGTTGATATTATTATTGTTGTTTATTGGTATTGATAATAGTAATAATTATATGTATCACTGTTTGAAAACTAGGTCACTGTTGCATATAACAAAGATCCAAGCCCGATTAAGCTGAACTTGGGCGTTGGTGCTTATCGAACTGAGGTGAGTCTTTTTTCCTTTTCATGGACGTGAAATTCAATTACTCTTGTTGAAAATTTGTTATATAATAATAAATTATTGATTGTCTCAAAAAGTTTAAGCTAATAGAAATCAGTGAATTTAATCGCTTAATCAATATCTTGACATCTCTCCTCAGATGTGGGCCCAGACTCTCCTATGATCAGTGGGGTCCAACTCATGGGATTTTGGTTTCTCAAAAAAAAAAAAAAAAAAAAAAAAAAAAACTCAGGGGATTTTGAACCTTTTAGATGAGAGATAGCCCAAAAATTGGGTTTGAATTTGAGATCACCTGCATTAGTACCATAATGAATACCGATTGTTCCAAAAAGCTTAAGGTGATAGGAATTTAATCACACTTAATCAATGGTTTTAGGACAATTGTTAATAAACCATTCTCAGAAAGTTTTAATACTGTTTTAGGAAATAGAAAAAGTTGTCAACAAATTAATTAATTTTTTTTTCCTATAAAAACTTTCCTAAAATAGTTCACTAAGAAATGCCCTTAGATGTATTCATTAACTTTTTCCATTAATTAGATATGGAAGATGAGAGGCAGATTATTAATTATTTATTTGCCAAGTGTAATTGGCTGCAAATTTGGCTTAATTGATTGTACGCAAAGTCACAAACAGCTTAAGAGGAATTTGATTGTGTTGAAATGTCTTTATATCTGTTTTCTGAGCTAGTAGTATCAATGGCATAACAGGAAGGAAAACCTCTTGTTCTGAATGTAGTGAGGCAAGCAGAGCAGCAGCTTGTTAATGACAGGTAAATTTATGTTTATGGTTATCATTGTGATCTTAACCCTGTAGTTTGTGCAAACTAGTGACTGAATTCCAATTTACATGATAACCAGGTCACGTGTGAAGGAGTATCTTCCTATTGTTGGACTTGCTGAGTACAACAAATTGAGTGCTAAGCTTATTCTTGGCGCTGACAGGTGCATTAGCCCATTGTTTTATGTGATAAATTAGAGCTAGTTGTGTCTGATTACACATTGTATGGAATATCAGGATGTTCAATTTAAGAGGTTTCTTGCTGGTTCTTTGCCTGATTGCTTACCCTTCTGTTTTTTTGGCAATGGATACAGCCCTGCTATTCAAGAGAACAGGGTTACCACTGTTCAGTGCTTGTCTGGTACAGGCTCGTTGAGAGTTGGAGGTGAATTTTTGGCTAGACACTATCATCAAGTAAATTTCTAACTCTTATTACTTATATAAAAAAAAAGAAGTAAATTTCAAACTCATTGAATTGTCTTTTTGGTTTTAAATTGATAATTATATGACATCATAAACCTTGCCACTTATCTTTTTCTGCAGCTTACAATATACATTCCCCTGCCAACGTGGGGAAACCACCCAAAAATATTCACTCTGGCAGGTCTATCCGTGAAAACATACCGCTACTATGATCCTGCAACACGTGGACTCGACTTCCAAGGTTTGGAACTATCTACTGTACTAGTTCTTAATTGATGCTCTTAGATGCATGTTGCTATTCATGTAGATTTGATCTATATACGTACATTAGAAATATCATCAGGTGATATTCTTAATTATTTTTCCTTATGTTTCTTGTATTTTGTTTTTATCTTATGATCTTCCCCCTTTAATTTTATATTTCTTTCTTAACTTAAGTTGTTTATATTAGAGTAGTTATGTTTCTCTTGCGTATGTAACTCACAAAGATCGTAATAATTTTTTGGCTCTTTCTCATGTTATGTGTTACTTTATTATGGCTAACAGGCCTCCTAGAAGACCTTGGTTCTGCCCCATCTGGAGCTATAGTGCTGCTTCATGCATGTGCACACAACCCCACCGGTGTTGATCCAACCATTCAGCAATGGGAGCAGATCAGGCAGCTGATGAGATCAAAAGCATTATTGCCATTTTTTGACAGTGCTTATCAGGTAGGTAACTGCGTATGCAACAAATGCAGCATGCATTTTATTTATTATAAAGTTTCCCATGCACCCATGCACCCAGTGGGTCTTGAATCCCATGACTGCACCCTCCACCTAGCATTTGCAAGGGGAGGAGGTGCTAGTTGAGCTAGACCTCATTGGCAACAAGTAATTTCCCTATCACTATAATTCAAGTGCTTATTCTAATTTAACTCCATTCCATTCTTGTGAACTAAAATTATTCTTTCTGGTGTCATAGGGTTTTGCTAGTGGGAGTCTGGATGCAGATGCACAGCCTGTTCGTATGTTTGTTGCAGATGGTGGTGAATGCCTTGTTGCTCAGAGTTATGCCAAGAACATGGGACTCTATGGGGAACGTGTTGGTGCCTTGAGCATAGTAAGACTCTTACTTCTACTCAATTAATGTTTGTTTGGGGGGGAGGGGGCAGTTCTTACCTTAATGGTTAAATATCGTAAGGATGAGTAGGTTGATTTGTATATCCATGTAAATTATATGTTCATAACTTTGTATTTTCTTTTATTCTTCTGTGCATCTTGCATATTACTAAATGTGAATGGATTTTTTTTTTTTTTTGGCCGGTTTTAATGTTTTTATAACTTCAAAATGTGACTTTAAATCATGTTTTCAGCTATATATCACAGAACACACACTGTAAAACAAGTTTTTGCCTTTTTTTTATCCACCTCTTCCATCTCTCTGATTATTTTTTTCTCGACCTTATATTTGATTATAGGTCTGCAAGTCAGCTGATGTTGCAAGCAGGGTTGAGAGCCAGCTGAAACTTGTGATCAGACCCATGTATTCAAGCCCACCCATTCATGGTGCATCTATTGTTGCTACAATCCTCAAGGACAGGTAGTCATTCTAAAGCTTGACAAGATGCCTGGCTATTGCACAATTAGGCAAGGGAGGATTAACTTTAAAGTATCGGGATTATTCTTTTCTTGTTTTACATTTTCTTAAAAAAAATTAATTAATTAAGAACTGATATCAAACTGACCAAATCAAAAGTGATAAAGTTTGTGGTGGCTTCCACTATTTATTTTATTCAATGAGAAAAAAGGGAGATCCTAACAATAGACAGCATGCGTGATGAATTTCCTTCACTTGTGGAGTTCTTATTTTGTTCTGTTGCATCACAGGAACTTGTACACTGAGTGGACCATTGAGTTAAAGGCAATGGCTGACCGTATTATCAGCATGCGTCAACAACTTTTTGATGCCTTACGTGCTAGAGGTCAGAATTTTTTTTTAGTTTACTGTTCTCTGATGCTCCTAAACTCATTTCTTGTCCTTCAATAGTAGCATAAGATTTGTTTTTACTCTTTTTAACTTCTACCTATTGGGTTTGTGTTGGTCTTGAGCGTGCATTAGCTAAAGTCTGTGGACTGTGAACAAGTATAGATTGATCCAATCTCTATCTCTCTCTCTCCCCCCTCTTCCTTTGGCCTCTGGTTTAGGCATTGGTGTGCATAACATGAATGCATGTTTGCCTTTTAATTGTGATAAAAAGTGTACATAATATAGGCATTCATGTTGTTTATTTATTCGGCAGGTACACCTGGGGACTGGAGTCACATTATTAAGCAGATTGGTATGTTTACTTTTACGGGGTTGAACTCAGAACAAGTGGCTTTCATGACTAGAGAGTACCATATATACATGACATCTGATGGGTAAGAAGCTTTTTCCTGACTTTATTAATATGCAGGTGTAGTTTTTTTTTTTTTAATAAAAGAAATTCCTGACTTGAGGATATTTGCGACTCTTATATCTGTGGCTTAATATTGTGATCATGCATTAGTCCATGTGACATTTTTATTTTTATGTTTATTAATTTTATGCACTTGCTTGAATCCATGTTACATTGTTCATGGTGGTTATGATGTTATCTAGATTTTGAAGTACTAATCTTTTCCTGCAATCCTTGCTTCCTAGGCATCACAATCTTCTTCATTCATGGTCTACCTAAGAACATTCTTTATTAAACAAAAAACAATTAGAAAATATATCATGCCTAGCTCCTAAGTTCCTTGTGAAGCTTGATTTCGATTGTAATTTAAGAATATGCATGAAAGTGTCACTTTGGCAAATTCATGGCAATGTGGTTGATTACAGTAAGAAGCAATTTTGGTGTTTGATGTTCTATCCTCATGGCAAATAGATTTGTTGTGCTAAATGAAATACCATCCTTGTTAGGGGCTCACCTATAATCTATGCACTTATCTTTCAATTATCCCCAAAGCCTTACTTGGAAGCTCTTGAGGACACATTGCTAAACTATGGTCGGCATAAATGTATCCACCACACAGTTAATCCCCCCCAAATACAAGATTATGTGCCTCTTTTTAAAATGTTACAGTAGATAATAAAATTGCTAAGGCTTGAGAAGGAATAAAATCTATAGTATTATCGATTTAAAAATAGAAATCCAAACGTGTCAAGTGTCTCTGCTGTGGAGTTAGGATTTGTGGAAGGGCAGTTTTCTTTTTCCTGCCTAATTTGAGGGTTTTTTTTTGGCTGAAAACACAGTACTCTCATTTTGTCATAATGGTGATCCAGTTTGGATAGACGTGTGAAAAATATCACTTTTCAAATCCAAAGCCTTGGGACAAAGTTTAGAAGCATGATTAAACATTTGGGTGAAACAATACATTCTTATGAGACAAAACAATTGTCGACTCTGATTACTAAGTCCTTGCTTTCTATCAAATATGCAGGAGGATTAGCATGGCAGGTCTGAGCTCCAGGACAGTCCCTCATCTTGCAGATGCTATTCATGCAGCTGTTACTAGTTTTGCCTGATTTTGTTGCTGGCAACAGTTTTCTATTGGGACTTTAAGGCCTTCCCATTTCGATGGACTCGTCCCCTATTTTGTTGTAATAATTGGCCCCCCAACTATTGAGAGTTAAAAGATATAGCCCTCAACCATTGAGAGTTTAAAGATATAGCGTTTTGTTAACTGGAGGAATATTTCAAAAGATTTTCTTTTTAATCTGAGAATTTTATTGCAGCTTAAATTTTATAGCGTTCACGTTGCTTCTAGAAAAGTATTTCTTTAATCCGCTATTACTTTGACAACATTGGAAGAAAAAGATGAGAAAGATTAGTTCGACCAATATAAGGTCAAAAATTTCTTCCAAACTGGTTTGGAGGAAAATTCCTCAAACCTACCATGTGATGATTTATAAATCATCCAAGTGTACTTTTATTTACATAACTTATCTAAATGATTTTATATACAATCATGGATTTAACTTGGAAAAAAAAGTTATTCATGTTTATTTATTTAACCAATTATCTTCTCTCTCTCTATATATATAATCAATTAGTCAAGCCCACCTTTGAGGCGTCATTTATAAACAAACTAGGTTTAAATGTAATAACGTATTCTTGAACAAGTTTATATCAAATATATGTATGTATATATCTATTTATAATTGTAGGTACATTTTCTATTTATAAAATAAACTTTTATAAAAACTTTATATTGGATTTTCTGAACTTTATTTTGTGTATTAGGCATAAATGGCTATTGATTTTAATTTGGTTGATGTAAATATTCCAGATTATGGTAAAGTTTATATATAACTTGTACAAATATAAGGTTAGTAGGTTAAAAGTTAGAATCGTGTTTACCAAATTGCACCAAAACTACCTGCAAAATAGAATAATTACATTGCATGATTCAATGTGGTTTACAGTTTTATAAAAAGAAAACCGCACGCATCGCACCCTTTCTATATATTAATATATTTATTTATTTTAATATTAAATATATTATTAATAATTTAATAGCCCTAGATAAAAAATTAAAAAAAAAAAAAGAAAAAAAAAAAGGATTTGATAATCCTAGCAAGTGTTGATAGAAAAACTAGCTTAATAGTTTAAAACTTAGCTTAAAACAAAGAGAAAAATTCGTTTTGGACTAGGTAGAAAAAGTCCAAAATTTGAAAAATATACTGACTTCAAAATGTTCAAATTATATCTTATATACTGCACCATGTATGTGATCGTAAAAATAAGGTACAATATAGTTATAATTTTGACTAAATTCTAAACCACACCGCACTTAATAGCTCAAAACCGCACCACACCACACCACAAACAGCCTTTCCGCCCCTTCTCCCCGTGTGTTTCTGATTTTTGTAAGTTCATGCATCCTGAGATCTAACTAGTCAATCCAATTAAGTTCAAAACATAATAGTGCAAATGCGTTCCATGCACTTTCAACTTTTTAAGTGAACAAGGTTAAAATCTATATTTTTTTAATAAATTCAGATTTTAAAATGGGTATACTCTTTACTCAAACTTGTCTTTTAGAACTAAAATAAACTAGATGGGCCGAAGCGAATAAGAATAAACAGAAGAAATGGACCGAACACTACTTTTCAGCTTTTGACAAAAAATTGTAATGCTGAAATCCCAAGTTACCTAAATTGTAACAAATGTCGTTTGAAGAGTGAACAGTTGTTTTGTTTCACGAAAAAAAAAAAAAAACCCTAACGTAGCAGAAGCTTGTTTGCGGGAAAGTGATACGAGTATGATGCATCATATTCTAATGGAGTTTCCCTGTTGTGATTATGAGGCAAGGGTCTGTTTGCAAAATAAGGTAACATAATTTGGAAAGAATAATGCACTTGTACAATCTTCTGTAAATTAATTAAATCGAGATACAGCAATGAAACAGCAAGAGAGAGAGAGAGAGAGAGGACTATGTATATATTAACTTCAAATTATGACAGCAATAAGGCTTTTAGCTATAGAACGAACCGCTATCTGCAACCCTTCAACAGATAAGAAGAGGGACTTGAGAAGCTTAAAGCATTTGAGGATCTGCCATTTTCGGTTCCCTTTGCAGGTGTTCCACATTCACTGAAGTCAAGGATGCGACACTCCGTCTGCAAACATTTCAAAAAATCTATTCAGCAGATTTCTTGATATCTATCAGGAAGTCTATTACTGGTAGATAAAAGGGATTATTTTCTTCATGACCATTTTCCATAATGTTTTGAGTTACTGTAGGCCTATTTTCTTCATAACCATTTTCCATAATGTTTTTATTATTACTATAGATGGCAGGCTTATTTGCCACAAGTGAATGGGCCATTGTTGTCTCAACTCTGTGGATATATATATATATTACTTGAAAAAGAAAAACTTGAGCAAAAATGGTTATACCAAAACATTTGGCGCCAAATGGGAACGGTTTCCCAGAGGATCATGCGGCATATGACTGTTCTCTCGGTCCAGATTCCCCTGGTTGATGGATTTTCCCTTTAGTAATGTTTTTGGAGTTTCATTTCCCAAAACCTCCTGGGCATTGGCATATGCAGCAGCACTCTGCTCACTTATCTGTTTCATCAACCCAATGGCATCATAGCTTCTATCCCCTGGGCTCATAAAATACCCTATATCCTGGAAATAATTTGCAAGTATTAATAAAGAACCATAAAGTATATCAAACACATACAGCAAATACTATTCAACCAAAACTTGTAATACCTCAATTGTAATGTCAGTATCAACCCTTGGGCCAGGCAGAAAAGAGTTTATGAACCATGGGGATTTCCATGCTGAAGGGGATTCGATACTTCTTTTAAATGGAGTTCCTCCAAACCTGAAACCACAGTCACAAACAATCATGGTCAATCTTCAATGATCAGCAAGAAATCAGCAGGGGACACTAAGCTCAAAGCTCAGTCACAAGAACATTCAGGCTGCTGGTAATATAAAATTTTCACATAAAATTTCTAGTTGCATATGAAAAAAAAAGTTCTTGATGCAAGGGCAGGTTCAATGGATGACAAATGCTAAAGGAAGAATGTGGCTGATTTTACAGGCTAAAGCTTTCAATACCGCCATCATTCCCAGCATTATCACCAATAGTCTCCCAAAGCAAACACTAGAGCAATAATATGGAAAATGCTATCAAAAGGAAAAGTGGCTGAATCTTACATGCCAAAGGTTTCAAAACTGGCATCATTCCCAGCATTATCACTTCTATTCTCGAGGGGAACTGACAAAGAAGCAGATTGTAAGCATGTAACTCCAACCGAATGACTTTCATGTTTCTTCCCACAAACAGTAGGGGAGCTAACAGGTGCGCATGGATTTCCAAATGATGATTTGTTAGGAATTCCTTGATTTGATGCAGCCCCCAAGCTCCTAGATTGTTGATTTCTTGGAGTTCCAGCACTTGAACCTAATAATGCTCTGTCTGCTTTGGACCCAACTTGATCGGGAGAATTTAACAGCAGATTGTTCATGTCATGTTCAACAAGCACTCCAGAAGACTGCTGAACCAGAAATAGGTAAAAATTAGTGAGAGAGAGAAAAAACACACAGGAAACATAATGACTCTATTGAACAAACTTCAGTTTTATCCACCAGTCCCCTCTGTGACACCGATAATATCAAATTGGTGGGTTGGCAATTAAAGGAAAAATGATAAAGCTGTACTAAACATGAAAAATACAAATGTCAAGAAAAGAAGAATCAACAAATTAATCAAAAAGGAGAATAATAATACAATTTTTTTGGAAGCCCAACATTATAATCAACACCATGGAGACAGTCAATATCACACTTGGAAGTTACATACTAGCTAATTAGCCAGAGCCTACCACATCTTAATTTGACAGATTTATACGAAAGTAAAAGGGGTCTTTTACTAATTTCTTCATTCGTAGAAAACCAATGCTCAAAAAATTTAAAAACGAAAAAAGAACTCACAATGTGGGCAACTCCTTCATCCCCCTCTTCAAAGGCATGATCAAGATTTTCTTTATCATCAGTGGAAGTTCCAGAATTCTTCTTACGGTTAGATGATGGAGAGAGCAAAGGTGCTTTTTGGGTCCCACTGTCAGCAAACATAACATCTAAACGTGAAAAATCTCGGGTCAAACTGGACGTCATGTCAATCTCAAGTTTTTTGTCAATTCTTCTATCTGACAATGGAGATAATAAGTCACGATGCCGTTTCTTCAATATGGATGGTGTACCTGTGAAAGTTTTAGCAGCACTTTTCAGCACGGCATCGGGACTATCATCACGAGATGGAGAATCCCACAACCTAAATGGGGTAAGGCAGTTCATAGAAGACATCATAAGCTGGCGGATTCCAAGTGGACTATATTCTTGCTGCTGCATGTCACTACCAGATTGTACCAGATCACAGCTGAAAAATGGAATATCCAAGCTTGGGAAACGAGGAGGCTCATAACATAGAGCTCCAACATCCTGCTGTTCTGTATGTACATATGATCCTTCACCCAAAGAAGGGCAAGTATGGTTTATATCTGATCCTGAACCAAAAGAATTTACAGGGACTAATTTTGAAGGTTCCTTTACAAAATCTGGTTGTTCTTGCAATCCTGTGTTCTTTGTACCATTATTGCAAGGGGAATTGGGAGAGTCCTTGGTATAGACAAAGCCATCAGGAGCAGTAATGACAAACTCTTGTTCTTGAGTTTCAAATAACTGGTTGGGTTCGTCACTGTATATAAGTGTACCACCATCAACAGAAATAAGTGACGGTGCAGGCACAAAATGCTGAGAGCACGAAGTTCCGATTATATCAGACCTAGGAGGACAATATGATTGTGAAGCTGAAGTTGCAACAGTTTCAGATATCATACTGTTTGATGATTGACAGTGAAATGAATCTGTGCCTCCAACTGAGGCAACCATGTTTGAGCCTTTTGTGAGATTTCCAGTGAAAAAATTACCATCATTCATTGCCTCTGAAAATAGGACTCTACAACACTCGTCATCAGGTATCAACATGTGCTCTGCTTTATTATAGGAACCCATAGCCATATACCCCATTGAAGTAGAAGCTTGGCAAGGAACATTCACCATTTCATGGCTTTCATTAGTTGTACAATGAGTTTGCAACTGCGATGAGTCCTGCCCCAATTCCAGTGATGAGATATTTGGTAACCCGTGTGCATTAAATTTGTTTTCCCTGCTCACAGAAGCTCCAGCATCATGCGAGAAATTTTGCTCAAGCAATTTGTCAGGGCAACCAGCTTCACAAGAAATATCTGGCATTGAAAAAGCAACATCTTCCAGAGATGTGTAATATTGTTCAGAACAAGATAATGGACTGGAGTTTTGCTCCTTTGCCAAACCAGATTCTTGAGTCAATGGGAGTTCCTCTATGTTATGTAAAACTGCATTGGCCATTTCACTTGCAGGCTGAAAGCAACCTGCAACAGTTGAATCTTGACTGCATTCAGAAATTTCCTCACCTTCTATCCCTTTGAGCCCACTATCATCTCCACTACTCTGCATCCTTGAAGAAGATGAAAGCATGGATTGATTTCGATGTCCAACATGAGGAAGGACTGGGTAGTGAGCAAGTAAACCTGATGCTAGATAAGAATCCAATTTCTTTTTGACAGAACTGTTCCAGTGATTTTTAATAGCATTGTCTGTCCTGTTGACCACATGAACACAGATATATCAAAACTCAAGATGATTGCAAGTATCAAATGCCAGTCAAATAAGCAGATTGTTATAGCATAAAACACAACATGGAACATAAGATGCAAGAAATAGAGCATATTAGGAACAGAAGAACACCTAGGAACACTAAAATAAAGAAAAAATGGAAAGGTGCAACCTCTTATACAACTGACTATATTTACCTTCCAGGCAAGAACTTTGTTAGCTCTGCCCATCGGTTCCCATAGATCTGATGAGCGCGAATCAAAGCCAGTTCCTCTTCTTGGGTCCATGCCTCTTTGTTAATGGAAGGATTAAGATGATTGTGCCACCTGTAATTGGTATCAATTTACATGAGTATACATGCACCATACAGTTGCTGGGACACAACAGCAAAATACAATTTCTAGTTGAGTAAAATTATAACTATCCATTTGCCACAGGCTTTTTTGTTTAGCTTTTAGCTTATTTGCTTATGTACAATTTTTTTAAAACCTCACTTTTTTTAGGTACAAGTATACTTTAGGCATACCTTTCCCGACATTGCTTACCAATACGTCCAGGTAAATGCTGAGCAATGGTCGACCATTTTTTTGGACCATACTTCTTCACCAATTCAATAATAACTTCATCCTCCTATTTACATTTACAAAAGTAACCAGTAAGGTCATGTTAAACCATAAAAAGCATGTTTTTATATAGTCAACGGCAATGTAACTTTGGTGAAACGCAGAGAGGGAATTGACAGAAAACCGGAACCAGCTATTGTAGGTCACCTCTTTAGACCATGGACCTTTGACAAGCTCTGGATTCAAGACCTTCTGCCACCTGTGAAGGCATTGTACGTCGGTACGGTCCTTAAAACACTCCGCTGCAAAGAGAAATTTTACAATTAAAGAATATGAAACATTATGATAAGTCAAAAGTACCAACAATTATGAAATTGGAGCACTGGCTGAAGGGTTTGGTCATATGTAACAGATATCAAATAAAAAGTGACTTTCAAAATTTAGGCAATCAAAGAACAATGCTAATGCTAAAGATGGTTTGGGGCTCAAAAGTAGTACCAACTAAGAAATGATAGTATATTGGCTGAAATAAACATTCTCCCTCATTTGTTGGTCCAAACCCCCCCTTATGGGGTGCGACACAAGATTTTTAACTTTGGTTTTTAATGGGAGGTAGAGAGGAGAGTTGGAGACAAGGTTTGAACTTAGGACCTCTTACTATGATACCATGATAAATTACTAATTGTCCCAAAAGCTTAAGCAGTAAGGAAATGGAGAACTTAATCATTATTCTATCATTTAATAATTATTCTTAATATGGTTTTTTGTTCAATTAAGTTCACAATTTTCCATAAGGCTTCTATCTTGACTTTGTCTGCCATAAATTAGGAGGAGGGGGGAGGTGGCATATACATTTTGTCCATGATACTCACCAAAAGGAAGGAATAAGAAATTCATATAACACAAATTGATAGTGAGAAGAGAAAGTTATCTGGAACAATTTCAGACATAAAAGCTTGAGCAGGACTCAAATTTGCCTTAAATTTCATTGAACTTATATAGAGTAGGCAAGAAAACCTAACCAACAAATAGAAGTGTTAGTTTTGAAAAGATTCCTCCCTTGTTGGGTAATCTAGTGTCCACTTTGAAATTGCAAATTAAAGTTATTGTTTCCTTTGCTAATATCCAATAATAGCCATATTTGTTCTTGTAAAAATTAATTAACGAGAACATTATCATGGGCCTGAAAAACTCTAGGCCTATACAGCTATTCATTGTCTCATATAGAGTGTGTAAATTAATCGGTAACCAATAGTTCATAAATCTATAATATACAAAATATATGCAAATCTATACAGCAAAACGTTTGAAGAACTTAAAAGGGCATATATACAAAGAAAATAAACAAATAAATAACTAAAAGCACAAGGAAAAAATAAATGCTGAAGTATAATGATTCCCATAATTTGTTATAAAATAAGCTTCCAAAGATAAACACACTGGTAACACGCAATAATACCTATTTTTTTCCAGTTCTTTCCTTTAAAACGCTGAACGGCCTTCTGCAAAATCTCATCCTAAAACACAAGGAAAATTTATACATTCACATACCCAGAATATAACAAAAAATTATAACGTTATACAACTAAACAATTATAATCATTACAGAAACACAACAATGAATTAAGAACTTGTTATATTAGTTCCATTAACATAGCAGCAACAGTGAAAAGTAGTAAAACAAAATAGACTTTACCTCTTCAGGTGTCCATTGTCCTTTGGTAGAACGCCTTGTAGGACCACTAGTCCTCCTAAAAAAGATTAATATAATGTTAAGAAAAATTCAATTGCTATATTGCCTATTCCTCAATCAGAGCATAGATAATCCCTGATATGAGTAAAATTGAGATAGCATCTTTGAATTTGTTGTACTAGGAAGCAAGGTTTCCAAAATAAAAATATCACTAAAGAAAAGAGTTCCTCAATAAGTCAATCTGATGTTAAATTTTGTCGTTTGTAGTTCTATAAAAACACAAAAAAAATTAGAGAAACTGTCTCTCAACAACTTCATTTTTTACATCACTGGCATAATACACTAGAGAAAATCCCAGTATTGCATGAATTCAACGACATTAACTCTATCTCTATGAGAAAAGGTGTTAAGCACCAATTAAAATGTGTTTCGGCTAAAGTTATAAAGCAAGCACCGAAATGAACTTGAGACAGCTTAGCCCTTATCGATTGGTTGAAAAAGGTTCCAAGATATAAACAAGAGGAAGAACAATGGCTACATTTTGAGATTACACCTAAAGATGAAATAACCAAACAGGCTATTAAATTACCCTTGTAAAGCTCGCATTTTCTGGCTAGCATCCCCGAGCCCATCTTGGGTGGTAGAGATTTTCCGATCACCTTCCATAGTTTCTTGACAAATAGGTAAATCTACATACCCCAATTCCAACACGACAACAACTATCTCCAGAATATTCTCTCCAAATCATTATCTTCTACCTGCGCAGAGGCAGTAGCTACCTTTTTGCACAGAAAAAAAAAAAATCATAAAATTAATAACCCAATTGTAAAATTGATAGTAAGAACAAAGCATTAGAAAGAGTTAAATCGCCGATCCAAAGCTAAAATTAAACACTAAAATCAGTAGCAGCCAATCGATCATCGTTACTAAAACTAAAATTCATAATCTCATATAATTATTTTTTTAACAAACAATTAAAAAAAAAGCTTCAGATATAAACAATAGTTGTCCATGATATTTACAATTCCTTAGCTCACTGAGTTTAAATGGCGGTCTTGCTCAGAATAATTTGCTAATTACACGACATTTTTGGAGAGAGAGAGAGAGAGAGATCGGTAACTTAAAATTGAGCTAAATAAGATTCAAAACACAAAGAATTTACAAAAAGAAACATGAAGCAACATAGTAGAAATCAAAACCTATGCTGTACTTCCGACAAAACATTGAACATGTCAAAAAAAAAAAAAAAAAAAACCTAAAATCCATCGAACTCAAGTACGATAAAATTAGCATAATTTCGAAGCTTAGGTTAAAGATCAAACAAAAATTCCATCAGATCAAACCTTTAAAAAAAAAAAAACACACACACACACACAAACACTCGCCAAAGTAAATTTAAACTGATAAAAAAAAAAAAAATGTTGTTTTGGTTAAAAGCAAAGGCACAGTGAGAGAGTGAGAGTGAGAAAAACTCACCGAACTGAGCTTCAGAATCAGAAAGCGAAGCGTAGAGAATCAATTTGTTGGGAGAGAAAGTCGGTGATGGGATCAAAACGGTGCGCATTTGAAGATCCAAGTGAGCGATTTGGGGAAAAAAAAAAAAAAAAAGAAGAAGAAGAAGAAGATGAAGTTCTCTCAGTTTTGGTAACAAAAAAATTAAAAAAAAAAAACTCGATCTGCTAAATGCGTTTTTTTTAGAGAGAGAGAAAGAGAGGAGAGAGAGAGAGAGAGAGTGAAACGGTCTGGTGCTCTATTCATTCAAACATAAAGGGGCGGACTCTTGGACTTTCAAACCCTATAGGCTAAACCACGAGCAAGTTTTGCTTATTTGGACGGTTACGATCTCGACACGTGGACTATTCTGTTCTGATTTCTTGCTGGGTCTTTTTTTTTTAAAAGTTCAACGGACAAATTAATTTTTTCTCTTTTTCTTTTTCATTTTTTTTATTTTCTTTTTTAACCCACTTACTAAAAGTAATAATTCGAAATATGGCACGGGGTGCTTTTGACCTTTACTTTCATAGTAGTGACTTCACCGACAATAACTAGGGAGTTTTTGAATTTTTTTTTATTTTTTATTTTTAAAATCAAACACACACAATAAATAGAGAAATTCCCTAAAAAATAAATAAATCGATATATTTCATAATTTTTGAATTGTTTTTTTTTTTAATTGTGAGTGATAGGAAAAAAATTTGTTGGTTTATGAATATCAGTTATAGAATTTGAAGAAAAAAAAATTGTGAATGTACCATTTATGTAAGGACCCCACCATAAATAAGCCAATAATGCAATTACTCACGGCTTGACTACCTATGAGTTTGAGTACTCTTTTGAAAAAAAAAAATTTGGTCCTGAATAATAAATAGCAGTCAATTTAGTTTTCCAAACAAAGTAAGGAATTTGAAATCTTTAGAGGCTATTTGGCAGTGTATTTTGAACAACATTTTTTAATGTTTAAACAATGTTGCATGTATTTCTACACATTTTTTTATCTACACTTATTTTCAAAAAATATAAACAACCTTACTATAATAACATTACCAAAAGGACTTTAAGTAAGTTTAAAACAATTTTATAAATTTGTCTCAATATTTAATTTTTTTTAAATCAACTGGGAACGCTTGCAGTTGTATATTGCCGATTAGATACAACAAACATAAATAAGATTTTATATGACAAACTAGGAAATTTAAAATTTTAGTGATTCAACCCTCTTATTGGCGGGATTAAATAATTTTGTGTTGGTAGTTGTATTTTGGACATCCCAAAGTAATTGACTAGCCTCAGTTTCTTTGTTGTAGTATTAATAAATAATTGAAAACAAAGTCACTATAATAAGAATTAAGGAAATAAGATCAATTTTAAATTTTAGAAAATTTTATTATTATTATTATATATGCATGCTACACGAGAATAGATTTTATTTTAAATAGGTATGACCCCAACTTAAATAAATAAATTAATTAAAAAAAAGTGTGCAAAGCCCAATACAAATGAGCTTAAGTAATTGTATTATGCTATACTAGCAACTAGGCATGTGCTCACGCTCATGCTTAAAGGCTCTTTTATATTTTTTTATAAAGATTAATAATTTGCATCTATTATAATTTTAAAATATATATTTTATTTTTCAAACAAATAAAAATGATAAATTTTAGAAATAAGCAGTAATTATAATTTTTTTTTTGAATGTGAAGGAAAAAAAATTCTAAATTTTAGAAGTTCTCTTTTTGAATTCAAAATAAAATTTGTTATTTGACATTTATGACTATAATTCTAAATGAAGTTACTATTCATTAATGAGAGTATTTTAAAACCACATAAAAGTCCAGTTGAAAGAGGAAAATCCTCTTTATATATATATAGACCTTTACAAACGCATCTTCAAGTAATCAATTATGCAAGCAAACAAAACATCTTTTGTACATGTGCCTCCAAAACATTAGATGATTCCCAATCAGACAGAAAGAATCCACAAAAGTCACCTTCTTATCTCAATGACACACCGTTATTTTATTTCTCTTTACTCTTTCTTTCACTTCAACAAAAAAAACGGTTGAGTTTGATAATTAGAATGAAGAAGAGGCCCCTTTGAAGATGAGGAAGTTGATAGTTTCTAATGAATAATATATGAAAGTTCCTTTGAGATGGGTAAAGAAGCAGCTGAAGCTTGTGCCCACCACACATTGCCACCCAGAGCCATACATTTTGTCAAACTCCTATAGAGAAAATAAGAAAGAAATAAACAAAGTTAAGAAAAACAATGGAGGAAATAGTAGATAACATAAGCATTTTACCTTCTTTATGTAGGCAGCAATACTTTTGCAATCAAAGACTTCATAGAGATCAAGACTTCAAGAGCTTGGGAAGCAAAAGCCATTGCTTGAGCTTGCATCTCCAACGACATGTCTGTATCTATTACTACAGCTTTTCCTTCCAACATATCTGTGTCTCTCTCACAGGATCTAAGTCAAGCTAAAGAAATTAACCTAGCAATGATTTGATCTTTTATATCTCCTCCAAAAGTGAGATGAACATATATATATGACATATCTCTTGTTTTCCCAACCTTCATCACTTCCAACTATGAGGAACAATTTAATGTACCATAGAGAACTTTTTTTTTTTTTTTGGTAAACACCATACAGAACTTTCCTTTCTTGGATCCTTGCCTTTATTTCAATCTTCATTGTAACTCACCCCCACTTCCCCCCTCCTTGGCTTAATTACATTATAAACCTCATAATTGAATTTTTGTCTCAAATCAAAATTTTATTTTATAGAGATTATAAAAATATGTTGCTAGCCCCACAGTTCGAACCATTTTTTCTTTAGATCTACACTTTATGCATAAAGAGGTACCAATTCAGCTATAAGGTCCTTGGCAATTACATAATGTTCCACCCATTATTTAAAAATAAAAAAATAAATATAAACCTTTAGCGAGCTCTTATCAAATAAATGTAATAGAAATTCATGTAATTTCATACAAAAAAGAAATCTATTGTGTAAATCACAGATGTTATTTTGACACGTTAATGATTGGAAAACAATTTATACTTTCATAAATCTTAATACATAGGCATGGCTTAATGAAAATTATTGTTTTTTGGGTTGTTTATATGAAATATCAGATGGTGTTCTTATAAATTTTTAGAATTTGACCCATTTGGTAATGTTGTTCTAGTAATATTGTTTATATTTTTTAAAAATATGTGTAAGTGAAAAAATGTATAATCATACGCATAATATTGTTTAAACAGTAAAAACCTTTATTCAAAATACCAAACATCCTACTTCCTACATGGTTTCTCACAGAGTCAAAGATTTTAGTGTAAATGACAACTGGACAGGACTAAATAAAATGTCGGTAACAAACTTTATCACAACAAAGTATACTCTATTAGGTTTGGCCGGTTCTGGTGGGGTCAAGGGGCAATTTTGGTCAACCTCTTGGCTCCACCCTTGGGTTTCTACTATTGTTAGGGAACAGGGACTTACCCAAGGGTCCAAATTATTATTATGTGAAACAATTAGGGTACATTTCATCTCTTGTATTGGGAGTGGAATGCACCTAAAAGTCATATAAAAAAAAAATGGTATGTTGCGTATTGTAGTTAGTTCAATTAGTGAATTTTTTGCTGTCAAATTTGATGGTAAAAATCAATCATCTTAAAAGCAAGCATCATAGATTTAATGAAAGTATAATGGACTTATTTGCAAAGAGAAATGTTATGTCCATAATATTTTCACTATAAATTTTAAGTGGTAGATTGTTATTGGTTATTACTGGTGGGCAAAATAGTAATTTCAATGATGTGTTTAAATTAGAACCAATAATAACTTATTATCTCTAATTTGTTGTGAAAATATTGTAAACGTAGTACTTCTCATTTGTAAAAACTGAAGACCAACTCACAACAAAAATAAAATTACTTTAGGATACTTTGTTAAAATTGGCAAGCTAGGATTTATTTTCTGGTAATCCTTATTTTCTCTTCCCTATAAGAGGGGAAACTTCCCATTATGTAGAGATCTTCAAGTGTAAGAAAAAGCTTTTAAATAATTTAATTGAAAATCAAAATAAAGACACAAGACTCATATCTCTTCAAATTTAAGGAAAAATATTTATTTTTTGGATGATAGAGTCCATAAATGGATAAAAACTTTTCCTTGTCAAAAAGATGAATGATAAAAATTTATGACAATAAGTTTTAAAGTCCCAAATAAATATGTAATAAGGAGAAAGTAATATTTCTAATTAAGTAGCTAATGTAATGAAAATGTTCAAATTCTTAAAATGCTAGTTTCAAATTATCTCAAGGATAAAGAGGAAGAGATAAATTCAAGTCTATCATTTCTAAGCTATAAATAAAGAATATATATATATATATATAGGCAAATGAAGATGTCCAAACTTCTTTAATTATTTGATTATTTTCTTGGATGTATGCAATCTCCCCGTCCCACACACACCGAGTTATTACAGGGAGTAATCTCATAGATGTAGCCCCATGATACCAGCAAGAAGTTTTGAACTCAGGATCTCTAATATATGTATGTCTTGGGATATTTTAAATTTCCTTGTATATAACCTTTATACTTAGCATTCTCATGGTCATTGGAGTTAAGATCAATAGATGTAGGTGGTGGAATAGTCTTCTTTTCCAAAAACTAATGCTTATGAAGAGTTACATCTATTATTTCTGAACAGTATTGTTGAGAGTTTTCAAAATAAAAATGGCGAAAAGCACATTTTAGTCCCTACATTTTTGGGCTATTCTCATTTTAGTCCCTACATTTTATTTTTACCGCTTTTAGTCCCTATCTTGAAAAACGTTTCCCGTTTTGCTCTCTGCCGTTACATCATAAACGGAAAAAGCTAACGTGGCAAACGATAGAATAAATAATACTAAATTACTGTTCACGTGGCCTAAATTAATAATAAAAAATGCCACGCTAGCATTTAAATTTTAAAAAATTAATTTATTAATTTTAACTAAATAAAAAAATTAAAAACAGAATTAAAAACTCAAAATCATAGGAATTGAGATCTAAGTGTGTCTTGAATAAAAACACAAACTCAAATCCAACAACAAAAACCCAGAAATTAAAAAAAAAAAAAAAAAAAAAAAAAAAAAAAAAAAACCAAGAACACAATTCCAGATACAAGAAAGAAAGGAAAAAAAAACACCCACATACACACACTTTCTTTCCTTCGCTTAAGCTCACTCAAAAAAACAACACCCAGATCTCAAATGTAACAACACCAACAATGCCTCTCTCTCTCTCTCTCTCTCTCTCTCTCTCTCTCTCTCTCTCTCTCTCTCTCTCTCAAAAATGTCATCCCAACAACAGCAATAGAAGCCAAGAACCCAAATCCAATCCAAAAGCCACAAAGCAAAACACAAGATCTCCCTCCATATAAACCTACCTAGCAATGGTTGAGTTGAAGCAAAAAATCCTGTGGATCACATTGTAAGGGGATCGAAGGGTTAAGGAATTAGGTAAAGAGCTAAAGGGACTTGACGATTCCGCCAAACACGAACCGGAAGAGGTTTGAGAACGGGTTGCGAGACTTGTTGGAGGAGGAGGAGGAGATAGTCAGGGTGGAAAGAGAAGAAGACGAAGAGGAGATAGCGTTTGGGTTGGCCTTTGGAGTGGTGTTTGGGTCAGTGTTTGGGTGGAGATAGGGTTGGAATTGAGGTTGTGTTTGAGTGGTTGAACAAAATCGGAGTGTGCTCACTGTGGATCTGGGTTTGCCGCTGTGGGTCTGGGATTTGCTCGCCATGGGTTTGGGTTTTGCTCATTGTGGATCTCTCTTTTTTTTTTTTTTTTTTTTTTTTTTTTTTGGTGGTGGGTTTTGCTCACAGTCATACTCTTCAATGGTGGTGGTGTCGACAATGGGTTGTGGTCAGGGTTTGTGTTCACAGTGGTTGCTGGGTATGTGGTGTGGGTTGGATTCAAATTTGATGGTCATGGTGTGGGTCACTATAGGTCAGAGTGTGGTTCATGGTTGTAGTCGAGGTGTGGGTCAGAGTGTGGTTCATAGTTGTGGTGAGGTATGGGTCACAATGGTAGTGGTGAGGTGTGGGTCATGATGGTTGTGGGTTATGTCATTTTGGTGGTGCTGGGTGGGTTTCAAGTTCAATGGTTCATGGTTGATTGTAGTACCGGTGCTAGGGGCTGGGTTTGAATCAGTGATGCTAGGGTTGGGCTTGACGGTGCTGTTAAATTTACACTAATGATTAGATTTGTGTACTTACTTAGTTGTGGTGGTTGTTGTAGATCTTGCCTCTAGATCTGGATTTTGTTTCTTGTTTTTAGGTTGTATTTCTGTAATTTGGCACTCTCAAATTCAAGTAATGGAATTTGTTTTTTTTTTTTTTTTTTTTTTAATTTCTGGGTTTGTGTTATTGGATCTGAGTTTGTGTTCTTGTTGTTCTTGTTCAAGACACACTTAGACCTCAATTCCTATTATTTTTAGTTTTTAATTCTGTTTTTAATTTTTTTATTTAGTTAAAATTAATAAATTAATTTTTTAATTTAAATGCTGACGTGGCATTTTTTATTATTAATTTAAGCTACGCGGATATTAATTTAGTATTATTTATTCTGTCGTTTGCCACGTCAACTTTTTCCGTTTCTAATGTAACGACAGAAACCAAAACGGAAAATGTTTTTCAGGATAGAGACTAAAAGTGGTAAAAAAAAAAAATGTAAGGACTAAAATAAGAATAGTCTGGAAATGTAGGGACTAAAATGTATTTTTCGCCAATAAAAATCTGTCAATTCCATAGCACTAAGAAAAGATTGTGTAGCTTTTTTCTAATATATAATAGGCCTTGTAACAAGCACCTTTGAAGCCATTAATTTGAGAATGGCATCGTTGTCCTGATGTGAGGATTCTTGGTTGGAATCCTTTGAACACCGCATTCACATTGTTTAGGATTCATAGATTCCCGTATAAATAATAATTTTTTTAGCTACTTGTTTAGCAATTCTTCATGATAGTTCTTGCTAAGATAATACACAAGAAAAGTGTTAGAGCTTTGAAGAAATTCACCTTCGAAAATATAATTTGCAATGTTGTTGTACCTTTAAATAATCTCTTCAATAATTTTTTACTGTTTTCAAAAAATGTTTAAAAGTTTTATTATATGTTCTAATAATAAAGTATTCAGCTATAATACGAATAAAAAACTTTTTATTGCTAATTAATTGACTAAAAATTATTTTACAAATATAACATAATCACATTCATTTGGTTTAAATTTACTAGAATTATACCAACACATTAATTATTCTTTTTGATGCTTTTTATGAATATGATATGTTTTAAATTTAATTTTTGCATGAGTTTATTAACTATTCTTCCAAAAACATTTCTTGTATTGCTTTTATGATAAATCTGCTACTGTTATCTAAAGCATTCATTTCAGAGTTAAAGATTTTAGTTCATCTCTCTCTTTTGAGGAAATAGACTTCAACAAAAACTTTTTAATAAATTTGTTTCGCTAATTTGAGTTCTTTCAGCATCAAAACAAATTCTTTTTCTTTTTCAAGTTTTTCAAAAAGGGTTTCTTTTTCTTTTTCTTTCTGAGGAAGCAAAATACAGAAGGATTTCTCAGAGTTCTTTTATATAATTTCTTCATAGTTACGAATTCCTAAAAGACAATTCATATTTACGAATGGTAACAAATAGAACCAAATAACAAAATTTGTTGAGTACATTGATAGTAGAAGGGATCGTTAAAAAAAAAGGCAATTTAGTAAAATTATTCAGAGTTACATTGAAAGGGAACAAAAACACATTTTATACTATGAAGAGCATAAACTTATATAGCTAAGAGACACCAGGCGATCAATAAGCAGTGCGTACTTATTCGCCAAAAGTCGAAAGGTGTCCTGAAAAAAATGGTCGATAACCGATTTAAGCTTCACTGATGGCTCTTATTAAGCTCCAACTTTCTGAGCTTTATTTGGCCGACCTGTTCCAGAGTCGTTTTCTCTAGAGCGGCCATGTTTCCCACCTCTATTATTGTATCTTCCTCCCCTAGCAAGTGCAAATAAATTTTCACAAAAAGAGGGAGAAGTATTAAGTAGGGAATTTGCAGGTAAAACTTTTTGATATAGATGAACGTGAATTTGCAGGTAAAACTTTTTATACGCATACTAACCTCCCTCGGTTGCCCTTGTTATCCCGGCGCCTATCTTGACTATTACGGAGAAAGCTCCAGTACTCCTTTTCATCATCACCTGAAAGCATAGTGGGCCAAACACTCTATTAGTTAATTCATAACATGCATAATAACTACAGTAATAAATTTCATCAGGGGATCAAACAGGCAACAATTGCATTACATGGGCTTAGGTTTTAGACAGTAAAAACAACAAAAAATGTGTCACTACTAGCAATCACGGATCCAAATAATCTCCAAATGAACCTCTACTGCAACTGTTTGCAATGCCCAAATCACCAAGACTTTAGTGTACATTGCCTCATCTCATTAAAAGTCAGAATAAAGGTTGGCACGGCAGTAAATACACTCAAAGGAATGTAGAAAAAAGATCGATAAATGTCATACACCCGTGAATGACACCACTCAGATGCATTTAATAAATTATTTTAGCCCCCTGAATAACAAAAAAGAATGACAGCAGCCATTACTCTCTCTCAGGCTGTATATCCACAAATAAGAGAGCAGAACAAAAGGTGTCAACATACATAAACAGAAGTAGTCCCATAGGGTAATTTCCCATAAATAATGGATAAGCCCCAAGAAAAGAAAAGATAACAGCTACAATATGGACATCACTATACAAATATCAAACCTTCAGCAACAAACTCAATTAGGAACCGTCTTACTGTACACAAAAAATAGTTGCATACCAGTCCACATGTGTTGCTATGTTTTCTCATTATTTACATCTCAACATCAATAGCAAATACCAAGGTGGATAGCATCTCACTCTGTTGCATATTCATAAATTTTACCATTTCCCAAACTAGCTATGCTAGCCACTCAACATAGTAGTTGAACATTCTAAAGACTAAAACTAGGAAAAGAAAATTAATCATCATGCAAGCGCTACTGAACTTCTAAAAAACATTTTATATGCGTGTGTGTGTGTGTGTGTGAAGATAAAAATTGCTGCCTACCAATTACTGGTTCTAGAGTGGCAATGAAATTCTTCACAGGGAGACCCCCTTGCTCAGCAAGGACAGCAGCAGCACGAGCTTTCTGAGCTGATTCAGGTTGTTCAAACCGGATGTATCCCGACTCTTCTCCAATCTTGAAATCAATGAACTTCACAGGAAAAAACAAAAGCACATACAGAGATATGTCAGAATCAAGTAAAAGAGAGCATAGTCCCAACCATTTGGGGACACTAATGGAGATCCTTTTCACCATCATGATCAAATGACCCAAGAAAAAGATGAGCAAATTTGCCAATAAGAGCACAGTCCACTTGGATTGGCATAATTATTTATGTTTTAAAATCACAATAGGGATGAAAACATAAGTAAAGAGAGCTTTGAAGGATATGACATGAAAAATCATGACACTAAAAAAAAAGCTGTAACATATTTCATGTGTAAAATCTCAAGCAAGGAAGTAGGAAGGGGAATCCACAAGATACCTTGACTGTGCCAAACTTTTGAAAGATGACCTTCAGATCCTCACGCAAAACAACATTCATGTCATCCTTGTAGACAGAAGCAGTAGATTTCTCTTCTTTATCACCACCTGCTTCAGGAGATTCCTCTATGTCTTCAGTTTCTTTTTCTTCACTTCCCACACCACTGTTCTCATCAACATTTTCTTTGTCATCCTTCTCAATATTCTCTCCAGGGGTTTTTTCATCTTTGCTAACATCATCTGCAACCATCTTTTCAGTTTCTGTATTCACATTTTCTGAGGAATCTAATCCTCCATCTGTTTTGCTAATAATTTTAACATCATTGGCTGTGTCATTAGTATCATTTTTTTCTGTGGAGCCACGATTTGACTTGCTCTTCAATGTAAATGCAACAATTAAGCCTTTTGGGTAGCTGCAATCATTATATATGGAGTTAACCGCGTTAACAAATACATAGGCTGGGAAGATGGTAGAAAATAGTGATATCAGCTACTTACTTTGCTTCTGCATTTGAATTATTCTTACGATTTGAAACCCCAAGGGAACGAGACTTCTCATATTCCTCCGTCTCTCTAGCTCTCTCTGTATCAAAATCCCTCCTGAAACAGGAAATTTCTGTTAGAGCACATATGAGAGGACAAAGGTACCACACACCCACAAGCACAAACAAAAACTCTACTTCCCATAAGCAAAATGTCGAATAAACATTAAAGAATTTGACTTGAATGATAAATTCTTCAATCAGGAAATATCACATTACACAACATGAGCTCTTTTTTTTTTTTTTTTCCTTCTAACTAGTTAATAATAATTGTCTTCTTAGGGGGTAAATGAACTACAAAATTAAATTGCATGAAAAACTCCACTGTTTTTAGCTGTTCTCTTTTTTGAGTGAAGAGAATCAAGAACATCAACATCATTAGTGATGATAGCTCTCAGCATTGCCTCTGACAAATGAACAACATCATACCACTAAAGTTACTTGTGAATGTTTTAGTTGTTTCATCAAGTATACTCAAATGACATGAATTTCAATTTTAAAAACAATTCCCAAAGAAAGATTCTTAAAACCCCCAGCTAGAGGAACAGCTTACTTGGGTTTTAGTTCTAATGTCACACCCGCATAAACCAAACTTTGCTTCAAAACCTTTTCAGCATCCTCCTCTGTAGAAAATTCGATCAAAGCAGTGCCGCAAAAGAACTTCTTATCTCCAACATGACGAGGCAACCTCACACTATTAACCTGAAACAAGTTAAACCAAACTCTTATAAACAGAAGCGTAACTAAAGCAGCATATATTTTCTCAGTATATTGAGACACAAGATCTACTACCGCCCTGCACTTTTAGACTTTTAGTAAAAGACTAAAAAAGCAATTGAGTTCATCTTAGCATAAAAATTCAAAGAACTAATATTTCAAACCAACATAATAATAAACAAAATCCACCATCCTAAAAAATATAGAGAACTCAATTTTTTCTAATCAAGAAATGTATCCCTGGTCCAAACCTCATATGTGTGTAACACTTTTGACCTCTATTTTTTTCTTTTTAAACTTAACCCACAGTAAGTGCAATCTTATAACTACTAAAAGAACAACAGAGGGAAGCATGCCTCAAGAGTATTGATGTCAAGATAACTTGTTACAATCTTAGTTTCTTACTGACAAACAAATGATATTAGGACAACCAATACCTTGGCAAATTGATTAAAAAATGTCTCCAAAACTTCACGAGTCACGTCGTACTCAAAAGGTGATGCAGCTATTGTTTTTATGTCTAACTGCTCTATTACAACTTCTGGCTTTAGAAGTTCAGTAGTCCTACCCACCTTTTTCCCTGAAACACAAAAACCAAGACTTTTTTAAGAAAATAAAAAAATATAACAAGTGTTAATCCTCAGAACAATCAATATAGACGTAAGCCAAACAATCAATATACATACAAGCTAAATTCATATACACTAAACAAATAGTACCAATAAAGTTCAGCCCTGTAATTGATTGACAAGATATAGAGAGGGGAAAAAAAAAACAACAACAATTATTAAATATTGATAATGAATTTCAGGGGAAAACTGAGAAATTCAACTAACTGAAATAGCTGAATCAAGAAAAATCTTGCGGGATGGTTTAATATTCACAGGCCCCAAATGATAAAAACACATGATTAGATGCCTTTTTCCCAACATTATCTCGTTTTTTTTTTTTCAGGACATATCTAGTAAGGAAAGGTAAAAAATAAAAAATTTAACTTTAGTAGATAGCGACATTGCTCATCATAGTCACGTTTATGCAGACAAATTCACCAAAAATAGAAAAAGAATTAAATTTTTATGTTATCCCAGCTCACAAAATACATAGAAGCTAAATTCATCTAAGGCACAAAACTCTGTCCAGTGTTTATCAATTTTCTCCTATTCCAATACAAGGACAGTATTACAAAAAATACTTACACGTATATTCTATTTCCTTTCATTAGCCCCATAATCTTAGAAACCAATATAGAATACAGGAACAATAATAGCCTTGAAAATAAAAAATAAAAAAACTCACCATCTTCAGAAAGTTTTAGACAAGTAGAAGTTTTAAGAGTTTCGGCAACCGCCTTAACAGTATCTTCAGGGACCTCATCAGCCTTCATGTTCCCCAAATTGAGATGACCTCTCATCCGAGAAAACGAACATATCAATGCCAAATCCACCACTATACTCTCAGTCAAGTTCAACAAAAAAAAAGGGATGCATTGAAACAATACTCAAATAATATCAATACTCAAATAATATCAATACCCAAAATCCCAAATCCCAAAACAAAGAGCTCAAAATACTCTGAAGGGTCAAAAAAAATATATCTTTTTTCACAACAGTACTTCATTCACACTTAATGGCAAATTAGGAGGATAGAAACATAATTTTACACCTAACCTTGCTACTTTCTCGGAAAATCTTGCCCAGAAAAATTTTCCACCAAAGCAAACAGTGCTTTATTATGTACCAACACAAACCCACGTACACACATATCATATATTTGTGTACAGAGAGAGTATAAAGCCAAAAAAACAATGAACTGAAGAGCAAGGATACATCCATCTTCGCTCTCACTGATGGTTTTCTTGAGAAAATTGTCCCTTGGAAGATTGCTATCACTGAAGTAAAACTCAACCTGTAAACAAGAGCACCCAAGAAAAAAAAAAAAAAAAAAAAAAACCCATAAGCATTCAAATATACATAACACGAATTTCGAAGCCTATGAAAGCGAAACCAAAAAAGAAGCAAGAATCAGTGGTGTTTGTTTGACCTGTCGGAGAACTTTCTTCGCAGTTTCTTCGTCCAACGAATGCGTTGCCATCGTTGCACACAGAGAGCTTGAAAAGAGAAAGCGATAGCGAGAGAGAGACAGAGACAGAGACAGAGGGTGCTGTGTTATTTTGTGTGTTAGGGTTTTGTTGGAAGTAATATATTTGGGGGCTTTATGTATATATAGTACACTGTGTTTGAACTGATAAGTAGACCGGGCTTGTGAGTTTAGTTTCTCTCTACAGTTCCAATTCCTTCCGTTTTGGTTTTGTTCCTTTCTTTGCCACGTCAGCATGGGAACCAAACTGGGACCCACTTTTTAATTGTTTATTCTTCTTTTTTTTTCCTAGTTTTAAAACTACTATATACTTTTAAGATATTTATATATTTTAATTGTTTTAATCCTAAGTTTTATTTACCATATTACTAATTCATGAATTTTTAAAATACTTTATGGGCTTGAAGTGTAATAGTTAGGTCAAAATCAGAGATGACTTCTCTATATTTGTATAAAGAGTAGATGATTCCTTGTTTTTTAGTCCAATTATATAGACAATAAGAATAGATCTACCATTTCTCTTTTTAGGATGCGTATATAACAATGTCAATGATTTGATTAGTGTAAAAGAGACTTTCAATTTTTTAAATTGAAATTGGAATATGTTCTTGTTTATGATTTGGGTAGATTTACATTTTAAATTCCATCAAGTAAAGTGGATTCAAATTTACCCTTATGTTTTTAGAAATTTCAAATTAATCCATATACTCTAAAAGTTCAGTTCAATTCAATTCAAACCATTAACTCGTTATATGTAAAGTTGAGTTGTGATTTGAAGTGAAATAATATGTATGTATAGTAGGCACGTGTTAAAATAGCTACATGTTAGAAATATTACTATAAATGGGTTTATGGTTTAAATTTAAATGTTTTTAAAATATATATATATATATAGCTTAAAAGGTAAAAGTTTTAAATTCAAATACTTTAATTGGTGTAGGTAGAGAACTAAAACAGTATATACTAAATATATCTTTATTGTTATTGATATTACAATGTTTTGGCAGTCTAAGGAGTAAGAAGTTTATTTTCAAAGAGACATGGTTGTCTTAGATTATAGGATTCAAAGGACAAAATTGGCAAATGCCCTTTTCAGGTAAACAATCCAGCATTTTGCTCCATTTCCCAAACTAATTAGGAAAATGCCTCTGTATTGAAACTCAATTTTCTCAAAATCGAGTTAAGCCCTATAGTGGCATTCCTAAAGAGTCTATAGTAACGTTTTAAAGACCTATAGTAGCATTTTGCAACTCAAGCTCGAGTTATAAGCAAAAATAAAAATAAAAAAATAAATTCCCTATAGAACTCAAGTTCCAAAACGCCACCATATGTCCTTAAAATGTCACTATATACTTCTTAAAAAGCCACTATAGGGCTCCATAATTTTTTTTTTTTTTTTTTAAACTCGGTTTTTAGAAAATAGAGTTATAAAAGATAGGTGTGGGGTCTATGGGCCTGGTAGCCTCAGCCCACCGCTTAGTAGGCCCAAGGCCCACGCCGAGGAAGACTGTTCGTCCGAGGCTAAGATGGAGAAAGCCTCTTTTCGGTTACAGGCCGAGAGTCTCTTTGTTCTCGGCATGCCGAGGATGAACCTTAGAAGGGACAAGCCCGAGGCAAGCTGTCACCTCCGCACTTAATGCATTCACCTAACCCCCCTGGCCGCATTAATGGTGATATAACCCTTTGGCAGGGCAACGTTGATCAGAGTGAACCACTTGAGTACTGATAAGACTTCTGATGGGACGGGCAACCAGAAGAAAGGTGAATAGATGATCAACAGATGGAAGAGTGAAAGAGGATGGTGAGGACTATATAAGAAAAGCAAGTAAAGTAAAGCAAGGGGGGGGGGGGGGAAAGACTAGAAGAAAAAGGGCTCCTCGGCCATGGGCTGAGGAGCATTCCCCAGTTGTAAAGGTTACTCTTTTTATAAAAGAAAATAAGTTCTTGCAAGGCGGATGACGGTCAGCGCCTAATCTTTCTATCCATTCTCTACAAATTCATTGTTTGGGCTTGTTAAACTGTAAACCTGTTTATTTCCTGGGTCCAGTAAAAATGAGTCCCTACAATAGGCATTTTCCTAATTAGTTCAAAACGCCACATTTTTTTTTTCTTTTTTTCACGAAAAGGGCATTTGCCCATTTTGGCCATGATTCAAATCAATCATTTTGATTATAAAAAAAGTCAATAAATTTGAAGAATAATTTCTTCTAGATATGCAATTTTAACATGTAATATATCAGGTTTTAAGTATTTTGCTCTAATAAGAACACTTGTTATTATAAATTAAACATAACAACATGCACATAAATGATTTCAAATCCACATGTTAATTATAGACTATTTGAAGCCATTCATGACTCATTCAAGTCATTTAAAATAAAAAGTAAAAAAATTCAAAAAAATGATTTTCTTAAAGATTTCCATCCAATTGAATCATATATTTCTCAAAATCATGAGAAAATTAATATTGTGGGGTCTATGGGCCTGGTAGCCTCAGCCCACCGCTTAGTAGGCCCAAGGCCCACACCGAGGAAGACTGTTCGTCCGAGGCTAAGATGGAGAAAGCCTCTTTTCGGTTACAGGCCGAGAGCCTCTTTGTCCTCGGCATGCCGAGGATGAACCTTAGAAGGGACAAGCCCGAGGCAAGCTGTCACCTTCGCACTTAATACATTCACCTAACCCCCCTGGCCGCATTAATGGTTATATAACCCTTTGGTAGGGTAACGTTGATCAGAGTGAACCACTTGAGTACTGATAAGACTTCTGATGGGACGGGCAACCAGAAGAAAGGTGAATAGATGATCAACAGATGGAAGAGTGAGAGAGGATGGTGAAGACTATATAAGTAAAGCAAAGGGGGGAAAAAAAGACTAGAAGAAAAAGGGCTCCTCGGCCATGGGCCGAGGAGCATTCCCCAGTTGTAACAGTTACTCTTTTTATAAAAGAAAATAAGTTCTTGCAAGAGGGACGACGGTCAGCGCCTAATCCTTCTACCCATTCTCTACAAATTCATTGGTTGGGCTTGTTAAACTGTAAACCTGTTTATTTCCTGGGTCCAGTAAAAATGAGTCCCTACAAGTATAATTAAAAAAAAAAAAATTATGGACATTTACGTAAGAACATCTATCACTTTTTGAGGGCGAATGCAAAAACACATGCAGTCTTAACATGGTTTGATTTTTCATATTTAAAATTTTATTCAATGTTAATAAAGAATTTAAGATAAAAAAAAATAACATAATAAGTAATATGTTGTAAATAACCAAAACTTATATTATATGTATATTCCTTTATAACAAAAACAAGGACAACCAGTGCACGAGTACCAAGCGGCAAGCTCCATCTCTGTAGTGCAGCAGTAACTAGCGAGAACCGCAGAGGAGAGAGAACTGAAACCCCTTGAGATCAAAATCAAATCAATAAATGCTTTTAGATGGAAATCTTTCTAAGATAGTAAAGCGTGTGCACACTGCACAATCATATGGGACTCTGCACGGTCGGTCATGTACTCGCGTGCCTGAATTGAATGAAATTTTTTCCTTTTTTTCCCAAGCCAATTGAGAGATTTTTTATACACATGCCCAGAAATTTATGACACAATCAAACTGCATCTTTTTAAGTACTTATTACTGCTTAGGCAGAGTTCTGAATTTTCAGTTACTTTAGAAAATTGAAACGCTCTTTATTTGGTTGTATATAGAATTATAACCAGGGTTGTCACTGTCTTAAGCCATTGTCATCAGTCATTACAGCCCATATAAACTAGGCCCATATGGCCAAGTGGATCCTTAAAGACAAGAAATGTACCCAGCATTATATATAGACATCTTATAAATCTCTGATCGTTGCCTGATTCAAACAACAAGTGGTTTATTGATGAAGTGTAAAGAATGCAGCACATTGTACAAAGAAACAAGGATTTTAAAGAGAATTTGCTTCTGGAACTACAGGCATCTATGGCCCTGTTTGAATTTCAACCAGCATTCAATGAGTCAATATACACTAGCAGATGTGTGGTAACATATCCAATACACTGGTTATTTCAGTAGCCAGGGTAAATAGCTAAGGGGTATTGATCTCTTCTACCAAGGCCCATTTGGTAGGGCATTTCAAATACCAATTTTTAGTTTTTAAACAACATTACACGTATTTTCACACACTTTTTCACTCACATATTTCAAAAAACTACAAACATCACTATTCAAACTCTTCTATCAAACAGGCCCAGATGTCTAGTGTGTACCACACTTACCCATTACAGAGTCTTTAAGAGGTAAGTAACTATTCTGTCGGGAATTGGGAGAATTATCCTCCAGAGTAATTAAGGTAACTCTGCCATAAAGCTCTAAAAATCTTAACCATTCATAGTTCAACGAATGTTTAAGATTGTCACATCATCAACAAAACAAACAGACTAGCACGTGTGGTATCCATTGAAAATAGTGATGATGGGGAAAAATCTGAACTATTCATTTAACCATGAATGATTAGATTTTAAGAACTCTACAATAGAATTTCCCTAAAGAGCTTTAAAGAATTCTAAGCAAGATCCTTGAGTTCATCAGAAACAGGGACGAACGTCAATACAACATCCTCAGACATTTATGTCTTTGCAAAACCAGCTTGGGGGACCCCACAGTTCTTCCTATATTCTCCATTTGTAGCAAGGGAGCAATTTTTAAGGGTCCAGGAGTCAAATTCAAATCTAACAATAAAACACATACAATTCTTGCTTTTGTAATTAGAATCTAAACAATAACCAAGAGCACCAATTATAATTTATAAGTAGTCCGTAGCCTTCTCTATCCAACCTCAAAACAAAATCTTGCTAATAGCCTAAAACCATTACTTTACAACTTGTTTGGGAGGGAGAAATGGAAAGCAGTGGAATAAAGTATTAAGTGATATTCACATATTCCTATGCTAGGGAGCTTAATAGAAAGTTATGGAAGGATTTGGAAGGAAATTCCCTCCTAAGCATTCCTTCCAAATATAGGGAGAACAATTGTTTATGAAATAAGGGAGTAATATCAATTTTATATCTATTTTTACAAAAGATAAGTAAGAGGTCAAGGATATATAGTAAATTATATATTTCTTTCTTTTCATCCTTCTTTTATAAATGCCCAAACACAAGAAAATACACCATACCAATTCCATTATCCTATTCTTTTAGGAACTCTCAAACAAAGTGTTTTTTTAATAAATAAAATAAAATTTATGACTCTAGAACATAGTGTAAGTAAATCATAGAACATTTGTGTGTGTGTGTGTGTGTGTGTAAGTTGACATATATGAGGCAATCTGAACCAGGTGAAACCTTAAACAGACTAGACATGAGTATTGTTTATAAATTATACAACGAAAACACAGCTTTCATCACCCAGTATCCCAACGCCGAAAACAATTAATGTTACTAGTCATAACCCAAGTATGAATATGGTAGTTAAAGGAGAATTCATTCCCCCACCCCCTTCCAACCTCTGTTAAATATAACATAACATATGTGTGTGCATAATTGATATATATGAGACAATCTGAACCAGATGAAACCTTAAATAAATTAGACAAAAGTTTCTTTTTATAATGTTAGACAAAAAAACACAGTTTTTCTCATCCACTATCCCAATGCAGATGTGAATATTGTTTCTCATCATAGCCCAAGTACATATATGGTAGTTAAAGAAGATTCATCCCCCCACCCCTTTGTTAAACATAACATGTGCATGCATGCATAGGTTGATATATACTAGACAATCGGAACCAGATGAAACCTTAAATAAAATAGAAAGTTTTGTTTATAAAGTTGGGCAAGAAAACACAGTTTTATCACCCACTATCCCAATGCAATACAAATAATGTTTTTCATCACCATCAAAGTACATACATGGTAGGTAAAAGGAGATTTCTTCCCACCCCCCACCTCCTTCCTCCTCTGTTAACATTGCAGACACCATTTTCTTATTTAACATCCACAGGAAACAGACTAGGGAATGTGTTATTCAGGCATGATGAAATTACTTGAGGCCTAGAATCACAAACTATATGTCACCCTTCTTTATAGGCCCAGTAACTTTGGCAGCTAGCATCTATTGAGCATTTAAACAAATGATGCTCTTACATGAAGTCTTCTTCCAGTTCCTGCAAGGACTTGCTTGTTGTTGCAATCTGTTTATTAGATGTCATGTTTTCAGAAACCATCAAACCCTTGTAGCTTCTTAGCTCTGATTGTCTCTCCTTTTCAAGCCTTTCCATCTCCTCGCGTCGTTTCTGCAAGGACAAATGTCAAGGACTTTAATCAACAATCTTTAATATATATAAAACACATTAAAATTTTGAGATTTTTTCTGTTAACTCTTTTTTTTTTTTAGTTACAATGGAGGGGGGATTTGAATCCTGGATATCTCTGTTGTTGAGCTACAAGAGGCTCTTGGCTGTTTGGGAACTCAAAACTAAGGAATAAAGTTGCTTTGCAATCCAATTTAATCCAAGAATGTTACTGAGCTCACGACTAAGTACCAGTAATCATAGCTAAAACACATACAAAATACAACTTCAATGTTTCTTACTTAAGAAGATGGGACCTAAAATATTAGAAAGACTAAATATCAAAATCATAATTATGTGCAGCAGAATGGCACTTCCTCCTCCCAAAAGAATGAGTGGAAGGTGAGGTCGTGAGTTCAAACCAGTTGGGTGCATGTAACTTACCAATTCAACATGTGTGTAATCTTCTAAAGCTTATGTGACTTAACCATCAAAAGATTGACCATTCCTCTACAATCATATGCACTAGAATCAACTTGTCATCTAAATATTAAAAATAAGAAAAAAGCACCCCAAGTTCTGCAATTGAAGACTTAGGGCCCGTTTGTTACTGTTGTTTAGACAACAGTATTCAGTATTTAAACAATATTACACATATTTTCATACACTTTTTCACCCATATGTATTTTCAAAAAATACAAACAACGTTACTAGAACAACATTACCAAACGGGCCCTTAGTCTTCAAAACACCAAGTTTTTTTTTATAAGTAATATTGATTTTATTAAAGACAAAGCTCAAATAGGAGCGCTTCCTAAATAATTACACGCTCAAACTCAAAAGATCCTGAAAATCAACTTAATTACAAGAACCACACCCCCCCACCCCCAAAAAAAAAAAACACCCGAGAGAGAGAGAGAGAAGCAGCATAGTACAACAATAAAACAAAAGATGTAAAAAGCAACTTAAATTCAATGATTGATCTCTCCACATCTTTGAAACTAGTCCCTCCAAATCATCCACATGAGACAATGAGTAGTCACATTCCACATGATGATGCTTCCCATGCAACTCTTGCCAACAAAAGTAGACATCTACCAACCTCTTTGACCTTAACCAATTTTTTTTTTTATAAGAAAGATAAGGAAACAAACATGAAAAAAAACAAAGGGAGAGAATCACTAGAGGTGAGTCCCAAAGCCCTAGACCAATCAAAAAGAGAGCCACTAAAAAAAGCGAGCAACTGGTCATCGGATTTGTCTATGTCCTCAAAAGTTTGCCAATTTCACTCCCTCCAAATACACCACATAAGGCACAATGGAACTAAATTCCAAATGCTAGAAGAGAGCTTTCCCAACCAATTCCACCAACCAAAAAGCGTATCTGCAACCAATCTTGGCAAAACCCAAGAAATCCCAAAAGATCTGAAAACCAAGTTCCACAGCTGATAAGCTTTTTCACAATGGAGTAGCAAATGATTCACCATCTCCCCGTTACAATGACACATAATGCGCTAGTCAACAAAATCAAAGCCTCTACCCCATAGATTGTCCCCTATGAGAATCTTCTCCCAAGTTGCAGTCCAAACGAAGAAAGAGACGTGCAAAGGAGCCTTAACCTTCCAAATACCTTTGCAAGGGAAGATAATAGGTGAGGGACTACAAAGCTTATTGTAGAACGAGCAGATGTCAAAATCCTCCTTCTTCGACAACTTCCACCTCATACGGTCTCCGTGCTTAGATTGAGATAAATTAGAGCCCAAGGTACAAAAGAATTCCTCCACCTCACCCGACTCCCAATCATTTGGATCCCTAAGTAAATGAACATTCCAGCTTCTCCAAGCTTCAGTCCCCAACCTTTCGAGAGACAAGGCCACAGATGCCTCTCTATTATAAGCAATCCCATACACTACCGAGAAGGATAGATGGAGTGGTAATTTCCCACACCACCAATCTGTCCAAAACTTCACTCTATCTCCCACCCCTACCTCAAACTAAATGCATTTACTAAACACCTCCCAACCTTTTCAAATACTTCTCCATAAACCACACCCGTGGACACCCCTACCAAGCTTGGAAGACCATCCCCCCCACTCTTCCCCAAACTTCAAAGCTACAACCCTCCTCCAAAGACAAGTCTCCTCAACCCCAAACCACCATAACCATTTTCCTAGCAAGGCTTTATTAAAAGTAGTTATTTTCCTTACTCTCAAACCACCATTTGCCTTAAGAGCACACACCTTATCCCACCCCACCAAATGAGCCTTCGAATCCCCCCACAAGAAGTCCCTTTGCATCTTCTCAATCTTATTAGCCACATGTGAAGGGATGGTAAAAAGAGATAAATAATAAGTAGGGAGGCTAGCTAGCGTACTCTTAAGCAACGTCAATCTTCCACCTTTTGACAAATACAGCTTCTTCCACCTAGCTAACTTCTGCTTAATTTTTTCCAAGATAGGATTCCAAATAGAGGAGGACTTATGGGAAGCCCCCAACGGCATACCAAGATAGGTCATAGGCAAAGTCCCAATCCTACAACCCAAAATCTCTACCAATGCATGCAAATTATTAACCTCCCCTATTGGAACCATCTCGCTCTTCAAGACATTAACCTTCAAACTTGTCACAGCTTGAAAACAAAGGAAAAGTATTCGAACATGAAGGATCTGCTCCACTTCCGCATCACAAAACAAATAGTATCATCCGCCAACAAGAGATGCGAGACACATTCCCCTTTCCCCCGTCTACCATCAGCCTTAAAACCCCTAATCAAGCCAGCACCTTCGACTCTTTTCAACATCCTACTTAAAACCTCCATTATAACCAAAAACAACATAGGAGATAACGGGTCCCCTTGTCTCAAACCCCTCGTGCTCCTAAAAAAGTCAACTAGAGCCCCATTAACCAAAATAGAGAACTAGACAATTGAAATACAAGTGCGAATCCATCTACACCACTTCTCTCCAAAGCCCATTCTCTTCAATAGATCTAGAAGAGCCTCCCAATTCACGTGATCATAAGCTTTCTCAATGTCTAGCTTACAAATGACCCCCACAGTCTTACTCTTCACTCGACTATCAACACACTCATTGACAATAAGAACTGAGTCAAGAATCTGTCTACCTCCCACAAAACTATTCTGAGACTCAGAGATTAGTTGATCTAAAACCAGCTTCAAATGATTTGCCAAAACCTTAGACAAGATCTTGTACAAGCTCCCCACCAAGCTAATAGGCCTAAAATCTCGAATATTGGAAGCATCATTCTTCTTAGGAATTAATGCTATGAAAGTAGCGTTCAAAGATTTCTCAAACTTATTGTGGAGATAAAACTCCTCAAAAACTGCTAGAAAATCTCTTTCCGCCACTCTCCAACAATGGTGAAAAAAGGCCATAGAGAAACCATCTGGACCTAGAGCTTTATCTCCAGCCAACTCATTGATAGCTAGAAGAATCTCCTCCCTCTCAAACCTCCTTTCAAGCCAGCCCCTCTCCAACCCGTCTATCTGATCAAACTCCAAACCTTCCACAAAAGGCCTCCACTCCTCTGTCTCCTGATACAATTTTTTATAAAATTGTACCACCTGGGTAGCCACCTCGGACTCCTCATTATAAACCACCCCATCCACCTCCAAAAAAACTAAGATGGTTAAAACTTCTACGAGAATTAGCCACCTTATGGAAGAATTTAGTATTATTGTCTCCTTCCTTAAACCATAACATTCTTGATTTCTGTCTCCATGAGATTTCTTCCAAAGAGAGAAGATTCTCTACTTCAGATCTCACCACAACTCTCTCACAAGACTCAACATCAGAGAGGCCAAACTCCCCTTCTTTGGCATCTAGCAATTTCAATGCCTCTAGTAATTGTGACTTTTTGCTAAGTCTTTGACCTTAACCAATGTACACCAAAAGCAAAGCAAGGGAAAAAAAACAAGTACCACAAATCATAAACAATTGAGCAATGGAGTAATAGATGGTCTAATATTCACCAGTTCTTTTGCATAGACAACACCAATATACTAGTGATATATTTCTCTTCATAAGATGTCTATACTCATTCAGCAAATAAAAATATAAAGATTTTCTATGGTCAAGGTTTTACTCAAGGTAGCTGTCTGCACAAAGAAAGCCACTTCCTTAAGCACCTTTTTATTCTATAAACCTTTCCAAGTAAGATGCTTTTGCTGACAACTTGTAAAGAATTATAATAATATTGAATGCTAAGACATCAATCAGTACCTCTAGAAAAATAGGGTTAGAGTATAACAAGGCCAGCAGAGAATCCACCTCCTCCAATTCCCAATCATCAATTTTTTGAACAAATCTCAAATTCCAGCACTCAGCCCCCCCCCCCCCCCCCTCCCCCAGAAAAAACCCCCTCTCTCTAAAACCTACTGAAGAAAAATCTGAAGCATCTGTGTTATCTGCAATCAATACCCAAATTCATCCCCTTCAAAGCTACACCACATGTCATGCTATTTTTTTGTCCTCCTACAAGCCCCTATTTTAAAAGAAATGAAAGGAGAGGACTTCCACCAACCAGCTCTAATTCCCTTCCAAAGACTACAACCATACAGTACCCTAAAAGCCCATGAGCGCTAACTCAAATGGCCTCTCCTCCCTTGTAAGAGCAAGATTGAGGGTAAGACTATGGGTTCAAGAGCTGACCAATAAATATATATACTAAGTACCATAAGCCATTTGATGCATTGCAGGAGAACTCCCTAAACTAATGGCAATGACTAATGACATACTGCAAGAGAAAAACCTGAAATTGAATGCTGTGGGAACTTCAGATAACAGGAAATGACTGAACTGTTTCTTTGTTTTACCTATTTGATAGGAAGCATGCATGGCACAAACCCCACCCACCCCCCCCCAAAAAAAAAAAAAAAAAAAAAAGTAAACAAGAGAGAGAGGAGAAGAAGAAGAAGAAGACCTACCTGGTTTTTCAAATTTTGTAACAAGATAAAGCATTTGGAGATCAGCAAAAAGAAAAGGGAAGAAGACAAGTGCCTAATTGCATTTTAAATTTTGTAATCACAAATGCACCCAGACGATCACCAAAACATTTCCAATAAACCTTTTGTGCAAGCCATACTTAACAATCCTTTTTTTAATAATAATAAAATAAAATAAAATAAATCCTTTTGAAAGCTTCCTTGTTCTACTAAAAGTACCAAACAGGAGGTGATCTAAGTTTCGTTAGAACATGGGTGGGCACGGACCTAAGGGGAAAGTCAAATGTGGCACTTATCTTATACTAGTAATAACATTTTTCAGATGACAGAAAAGTCCTACAGCAGTCAAATGATTGTGAAAACAAGAAAGGTGAAATGAAAACTACCCGAGCATAACGTGATAACTAATTTAGCAAGAAGTAGTTGTATAGAAATATAATTGGAACTCAAGTACAATTTCATAGTAAGAAAAGGAGACAGCTTAAGCAAGAGAACTGGAAAGTGGACAAATTCAATACCTCACAATTCCATTAAAAAAGTTGTTCCCATTCCATTAGAAGAAAAAGGGTATCTTCCTTCAAGCAAAGAGTATATTTATTTTTAGCTATGGAATCAACATGCCTTCCATGAATAGTGATGTTCATGATCAAGGAATATCGTGCACATTAAACTATTAGTGGTCAAATTTGAGCAAGAGGAATCCTATTCCCTCCTTAAAGCCAGCCTATGGAATCAAATGGGAAGGGGCACGGACAATTAGATAATCAATTGGAATTTGGAATTCAAATCCACTTGACATCTGAAGGAAGAACTAGTTGCTAGAGAAGCAAAAACTAGTCTATGATGCTTACTGGTCCTCAGGCTTTATATATAAAATGGAAGGAAGATGATGTTCTGTGTTGGACATGATTTTCAAGAGGAAAATATTTGAATGGAAGAGATCTTCAGAATGGTCAGCCCATAAAACCATAGTGTAATTTTTTAAATAACCTCGGTAAGATTTAAACCTTAGACATAGCATTATCCCTTACCACTTGAGCCAAAGCGTATTTAGTATTTACACATCACAAAAGTCAAATGTAAACCTCACTGCATCATTATTTCAAGGCATTAAGCATACGAATCTGTTTATATAAGCAGCCTTCAACGCACCTAAAGTGAATCTGAGCTCTATGCAGCCCAAAACAAGAAACACGTGTCAAATTCTACTGTGCAAAACCTTAATTTGAGTTAAAATTAATTCCAAAGTAATTCCTTTAATTGGGGTAGAATTCAGAATTGTGCGCTTGGCAAGTTTTAAGAACATTGCATACCCATAAGGCTACATCTATATTGGTTGCTGATGTTCCATGTTCAACCAGATATTAGATATCTCTTGATCTTACTGACTTCATTGTGGCCAAAGAGGGAAACAATCATTAAAAGAGTATACCGAACTCACTTTGTCTCTCAGCTGTAGTTTTCTCTCTGCTCGTTCCGCTGCATTAACCGCTTCTCGCTCAGCTGCAATTACGTGATATAAGTAAGTGACTTGTAGTACCATTATGACAAGATAATAGAATATGAATTAATTCATAAAATCAGAATAACTCATGAATGAATTCCCAAGCATATAAATATAAAAGTGATACCAGAGTCTATTGCTAAATATCATGAAGAGGAACATAAGCCCAAAAATTGCACACAAATTCCTTCATAATGAGCAACAAGTGTACTAGCTTAGCATATCCATCTAAAAAGAAAACCTCAAGAAAAATGAGATGCTAATTTTACCTTTCAAATCAGGTTTCCTTTCCACTTTTGTCCTGTTCAACCTATTAACTATCTCATTAATCCGCTTCTCCACTCTCACAGTTCGAACCTATATTTAGCATAAAAATCCAAAAAAGGATCAAACTCTCATGTATGCTCAAACGAAAAAGATACAAAAGTCAAAAATCAAAATAGCATCCCAAATAAGATATTGAGCCCCACCATTTTTGGGTTGTGAAAACCAACTTGACCAACATCCATAGAAGCAGTTTTCTTCAAATTGGACCAGGGTGTGTAAACAACATCGATGTTATTCACCTTGTTGCCTGCCATATAATCCTAAAAAGTGAGTCATCTAAAACACCACAGCACTACCTAATTCAGAGAAAAAAGGAACAACAACAAGAAGTCAATTTTAAGGAATAATTGATAACTCTCTTCTACTTTTTCCTGATGTCTAGTAAGTGATATTTTTTTGATAATTCGAAAATTGGGGGAGGGGGAATTTGACCGCTAGATGTCTCCATTGGAAACAACCGGAAGTGATATTTCTGGTAAGTGATTTTATTACATATATGTGACCCTTTTTTACTAATCATACATAAAACCTCAATAATAATCAAATTACACAATCTATTCCAATGATTATTAGCTAAAAAATGATTCTTTGAACATGTAAAAAGAATAAATGATAACTCTCTTCTACTTTATTCTGATGTCTAGTAAGTGATATTTTTTGGATAATTCAAAAATTGGGAAGGGGGGACTTGATTGCTAGATGTCTCCATTAAAAACACCAGGAAGTGCCAATTGAGCTACAAGGCTCTTGGCAATGTCTAGTAAGTGATCTTATTACATATATGTGACCCTTTTTTAACGATCATACATAAAACATCAATAAAATAATCAAATTACAATATCTATTCCAATGATTATTAGCTACACAATGATTCTTTGAACACATAAAAGAATAAAAATAAACAAAATGATAGTGATTAGATAGTTTGCCTTGGATGGAATTTGCTTTGACAAGCTGAACACAATCCTCCAATACACCTTCACTTATATCATCAATAGTCTGACCTTTGTGCAGTCTTATATAAACATGGGCTGAAGACATTTTATCCACATGGAACCTAGAAACAAACAAACAAACCCTACTAAGATCAAAAGTGCAATGTTGTACTAACTAACTTAGAAACCATTAATTAATACACAAAAAAAAAAATAAATAAATAAAAAACGAGAATTATTGCTGTGAATAGGTAATGAAAATTGGAAAAACCAAATGTCTTCAGGGAAGCCGTATTTGATGAGCTCCTCGTTCTCGAACTTGTCGAGTCCCATGAAAATAGTGAAATCGCCAGCCTCTGGTCGAGCTTTGAAGTAGAACACCATGGCTTTTCCGATGAGGAAAACCTAGGCCACCAGAGATCGACTCGTTTTAGATTAGGGTTTCTCCTCTGTTTTTTTCTTTTCTTTTTTTAAAAACTTTTTTAAGGTTTCGAGTTTCCACAGAGTACTGATATTAAAAAGTGGATGTCCACGTGGAAAGTTGGAATTGCGTTTTCCTTACGCTTTTTTTTTTTTTTTTTTCAAAACCCTTTTATTACTCCTAAGAGCATTCTCATAACCTGATTTATAAAAAATATCATTTTGACACATCAAATGTCTACTTTAGTATTCTCATAAGCTGTTTTATAAAAAATATCTTTTTGACACATCAAAAGCCTATTTTACTATTTTACCACATTATTTTACAACATCTCATTTATCAAGTGTTTTATTTTTCAATTCCATTAATTAAAATAATATATCCATCACATTAAAATATCGTTAAAAAAAAAACTTCATACAGTAAAATTTCTTCCTATCATTCTCATCCTCATCGTCAACAACAACAACAACGGCACAACCTATACTGCTGCAACAACGGCCACCAACAACTACTGCTACAATAACACCGACAGCCACCACTGGCACAAACCCATATCCACCAACGCCGCCTAAAAAAAAAAAACCACCAGAGAGATCAGCACAAACCCACATCCACCAAACCAAACAAACCTACATCCCAAACCCACCACCGGCACAAACCCACATCCACCAACGGCACAAACCCACATCCACTGGCACAAACCTACAAACTCGAGATCGACGTGGCGACAGCAGCGATTGCGACATCGGTGTGGCGAGAAGGTGATGAGAATGCTCGACAGAGATGTAGAACGATGGCGTCTTCAGATCGGCGGCGATGGAGTCTTCAAACGAGAAGTGATGGCGACGGCTTGATTGGTGAGGTCGGCAACTTGATCGGTGATCGGTGGCTTGATCGGTGAGGCTGCTATACCGTTGATTTGAAGGTGAGGAAGGGTGATCTGAAGAAGAAAGAGAGAGAGAACATGGGTTGGAGAGAGAAATCAGTGAGAAGATAGAGAAAACGTAGGATTAAATATTGAGAGGAGAGAGAAAATATTGAATAAAAAATTAATATTCTGAAATGGCATTTGTGTCCGTACCGTCTCATATTTGAGACGGTACTGTAGCACATTCCAAAATTATAGAACATTTGAAACATCTGATGAGGCGTGAACAGTAATATTTGGTGTGCCAAATGCTAAATATTTGGCATTTAACACACCTGATGAGAATGCTCTAAGGGTGTCAAATGACAAATATTTGGCATTTAACACCCCAAACTCAAAAAAAACCACCTTTATCAAATATTGTAAATGCCAAAAATTTTTGCATTGATGAACAGTGTGGTCTCAAATTTGAGACTAATTTGTTCATCAATTGTAAAAATTATATTATTTTTTTATTTTGTGGGGCCCGCTTGCTTTACTTTTTTTTTTTTTTTCTTTCTCCTTTCCTTGGCTTTCCTCCGTCTCTCAGTTTTGTTTTGCTCTAAGAACCTCCATTCCTCTCTCTCTCTCTCTCTCTCTCTCTCTCTCTCTTTCTCGGCGTTCTGCCTTTCTCTCTGACGAAATCCAAGTTGGAGCATCAAGCCAAGCCGATCTCTGTTGCAGTGGTTTCTTTTCTTTTTTTTTTTTTTCTTTTTTTAAGTTTGTGATTTGATGGTAGATTCGGTAGTGGTTGTGTGGGTTATGGATTTTGCGTTTTGCATTTGATCGGCGTGGGCATCTGCGTTGAGGGTAGATCGTCGTGGGTCATCGGCTAAGTGTTTGCCGTGGGTCTCTGATCAGTGGATCTTTAATAGTGTGGGTCTCTCTCGGTGGTTGATTTTCTTTTTCCTTTTTCGATTGTTGGTGGTGATGAGGTTGTGGGTTTGTGATTTTGGAGGTTTTTTTTTTTTTTTCTTTTCTCAGTTGTTGGTGGTGAATGGTGATGAGGTTGTGGGTTTGGGTTTATGATTTGGTTATGATTTTGGTGGTTGGTGGTGACAGTGGCAGTTGTAGCTGTGGTGGAGCCGGCGGGTGGTTTTGTTTTTTTGTTTTTATTTTTTTTATGGTGGTAGCACTAGCGGGTGGTTTTTTTTTTTTTTTTTTTTTTTTATGGTGGTGGCTGGCGGCTAGCCATGGGTGTGGGTTTGCAAAGAAAGGGGTGAGTTTTCAGAGAAAGGGAGAGACAGAGTGAAAGAAACAGTAAATAAAAAAACAATATTTAAATGAAGTGTTAAAAAAATTAGAATATTTGATGTATGATGCATTATAAAGTGAGGTGTTAAAAGTTATAATTTTGAGATTTGAGGTGGTATATGCTAAATATTTTACTCTTCTTGATGAGAATGCTCTAATCCGTGTCATCTGGGATAAGCTTTTACACGTAAGTGTGTGTTGGACTTGGATGCATTTTCCTTCTTAATAAGAACACTTAAAAAAAAAAAAAGCATAAAAAATGGTTTTGCTTTATGATTTTTTATTTATTTTTATGCTAAACTCTTTAAAGAAAAATTTTGGACTTAGAGAACAGACCGGTCATCATAGTATCTATATAAAAAGCGCGAATGCGCTAAAGCAACAGTAAAAAAAAAACTACAGTATTTTGATTTATTCAATACTTTGCACTGTTTTGCTTTTTTTTTTTTTTTTTTTTTCTTTCTTTTTCTTTTTTTTGCGTTATCGGCTGGTCTACTCCTTTATATTATTTTATTTATATAGAGTTGTTAGTTAACATAATAAATTATCATATTATTTTCATAATTATTGAAGTGTTAATTTCTTGTAGATCAAAATAAAATATCATACTAAATTCAATCACAAATAAAAATAAAGGTATTGTGAAAAAAAAATGTAACATTTACAACATTTTTCATAACATTTTCATAACAAAAGTGTGAATGTGTAATTGCTGAAGTGTTACTTTCTTATAAGTCAAAATAAAATATCATACTAGAATCAATCACAACTAAAAATAAAGGTATTGTGAAAAAAGAAGTATCACATCTACAACATTTTTTACAATACTTTCGTAACAGAAGTGTGAATGTGTAAAGCTATAGTAATAGCTACATTTTTTTTTTTGGGGCAATATCACCCGGTCAACTCTTCTTTTATTTTATTTTTTTTATATATAGCTGTTAGTTAACACAACAAATTATATCATATTAAAATATTAATTCCTTATAGATCAAAATAAAATATCATATTGGAAATAATCACAATTAAAAATAAAAGTATTGCCAAACTAACACAACAAATTTCACAAAATTTTCACAATTATTGAGATATCAATTTCTTATAAGTCAAAATAAAATAATAAAATATGATACTATGACTAACCACAACTGAAAATAAATGTTTTGTAAAAATGTTGTAACACTTATTGTGTGAATGTGTAAAAGCTACCATAGCAGCTACAATACTTTTTAATTTATTTAATATGTACTATTCATCGCTTCATTAGCCTTTTCTTTTCTTTTTCTTTTTTTCCAATCATCGGTTTGTGCTCTTTAAAATATATATATATATATATATATATATATATTTATATGAGTTGGTTCATATATTGTTATACTAACATAACAAATTTTACAATATACAATTATTGAGCTGTCAATTTTCTATATGTCAAAATAAAATAATAAAATATGAAATTGTTATCGACCACAACTGAAAATAAATGTTTTGTGAAAATGTTGTAACACTCGTTGTCATCACAATATTTTCATAATTTTTGAGATCTTAGTTGCTTATAGATCAAATAAAAAATTGCTAAGTCCATAACATTTTCACATTAATTTCACAACAAATCATATGTTTTTTTTTTTAGAAAAAGTTTCAACTTATGGCATTTACTCCTGATGATAACTTTTTATCATTAGACCATGACACTAATCCGTTTTTTGTGTAGGCAAGGATTGAACCCCGGATTTCTTATACAACCATCAGAAACTTTACCAGTTAAGTTAACTGAAACTCACACAACAAATCATATGTGGTGAGCTACTATTGATGGATAAAAAAGTAATATCAGTCGTGAGTCCATTTTAAAATCAATAACAATTTGTCATCTATAATTTGTTATGAAAATATTATAAAGATGGCATTTCTATAAAATAAATAATATATCAAATTGAAACTTACCATGATTGAAAATAAAGGTATTGTGAAAATATTATAATATTTTGTTGTGTTTCTAGACTTTTTTTTTTAGTTTAGTCAAATTTGGTGAGCAAAAACTCACTAATTCATGCACAAATTTTTTTTTTTTTAATGCATAGTTTAAAGTGGTTGTCCCAATTAAAAATCAAAATCAATAATAATTTACTATATATGATTGTTATGAAAATGTTGTGAATGCATCATTACTCTAAAATAAAATTATAAAATATCATACAAAGGCCCATCATAGCTAAAATAAAGGTATTGAGAAAATATCGTGACATTTATTGTGTTTTTGACTTTTTTTTTTTTTTTTTTTTTAAGCCTATTTGTTGAGCCAAAATTCATAATTTTACAGACAATTTTCTTGGGTTTTTTATCTAATACATTGTTTAAAGTAAAAAACACATAATTTTTTAAACACATAATTTTACCAACAAAAAATAAAAATTATAGAAAAAAGTATTGTAGGGACTGTGTTTGAGTACTTCTTCTGTTTTATGAGTGAACTCAGTCCTAACTAGCATAATACAATAAATTTATAGAGAATGAGTTTAAGAATTAGGCCTTAGTGAATGTTACAACAACTAAACTTGGTTACGAGTTTATTTGAATAACAACTGTCACATTCGCATTAAATACCCACAACTAACGTTCTGACCGTATTAATGAGGAAATGACCTCTGAACAGTACTATCTTGGTCGCTGCAACTTACAAAAGGTTTGGTAGGGCGGCTGATGGAACAAGCACTCAATTAGTAACCTGTATGATCAACAAATGTAGGGCCGAGGTAAACTGAAAGAGGATATATAATGTAAGAAAACCTCAAGGAAAGGGGAGATCGGGATTTAGAAACAGAAAACACGGTAACAATTTGTATCCTCTTTGAAACCTTTATAACCAAACACTAAATAAATAATAATAATTACAAGCTCCTCAGATGAGGGCTGATGACAAAATTTTATACTTTAGTCCACGTCCTTGTTATTCAAATCAACTCATAACCAAGTCTAGTTGTTGTAACCTTCACCAAGGCCTAGTTCTTAAATTCATTTTATATAAATTTATTGTATTAGACTAGTTGGGCTTAAGTTTACTTATCTAATAGAAGAAGTGCTCAAATCCAGTCTCTACAAGTATTCTCTCCCTTTATGTTTGGGGTAGTTTCATCCCTCCAACTTTAAAGTTGAATAATTTCTTCTTTTATATTTTGTACACAAGCATATAGTCCCTGTTGTTACTATCTTAGTTAAATCCTAACAAAATCTTATGATTCCTATAATATTTCATTGTACAATATCTAAAATGCCTCGCTAAATTTTAATGTCCAAAAAATTTTCTCTGTGTATTTTGAGTTTTATGTATTAGTCATATTTAAAAAGTAAAAATAGTGATCTATAGTATTCTATTTGTTACCTTGAGAACACAAGTTTATTAGAGGTTTAAATCTTCTAGATTAATAATTATATCTTCTTTTTAGAGAGTACCTATGATGTCCGCTCCTGATAATAATTCTTTATTATTAGACTAAGACATCAATCGGTATTTAGAGTAGGTGAGAATTTAATTCCAAATTTCTTATTCAACCATCAAAGACTTTACTAGTTGAGCTAATTAGAACCCACAATTTTTATAATTTTATCTAGTAAAAACTTCAATGACATATGTCTTTTGTTATTTATTTATTTATTTTTATTTCTTAAAAAAGTGTTCATAAAAAATTAAGTAAGCTAAGCATCGTAGTTAGGCTTATAAAATAAAATGATAAAGAATGAAGTATGAATAACAAAATATTTATTGCAAATGGTTGTAGGTATTTAGTTTGATGAAGAGTTTCAATTGTAGCATATGTCATCATTTATTGCAAAAATATAAATATTGTGACAATGTTTTATCAAAACTAAGTTGTTTATTGTTGGAAGATGACAACATTTTTTATTATTCTTAGTATAATTTTTTTTTTTTTTTGTGAGTAGATACTATCTTTAATAAATAGGCTCTAAAAAATTATCATACTAAATAGATAGTCACATGTTAAATAACTATCATAAATTTAAATACATGATTTGATACTACTTCAAAAATAAAAATTTTCCAAGTTTTTTTTCACTAAAGGAGCTGCATGTGCAACCCTTACTAGTATTATTACTATGTACCTATTTGATTTGTTTGTTAATGTCAGATTTATCATCCAACCAAGACACTGACAACACCTTAAAATGTATACCTATTATATATTTATGTAGGCGTCGTCTCTTTATTACTATGCTTAATTTATATAATTATATCATGATTTGCATTAGTTTCTATTATTTATCTTTACATAATTTCTTGAAATAAGATGTCATTCATTATATGTAACCTTATACTTTTAGGTAATTATGTGAAAAATATGAGTTTATGGGAATTTGTGAGATAATGGAGGTCAAACTAGAATTAAAGAGGAGCTAAAGGACTATGCTTAAATGTCTAAGGAGGCGCAGCTAGAGTGCTTGGGTCATCTACCATGTTTGGAAGCTTCAAATAAGGAAAAAAAATCAAAGAGGTAGAAGCTGAAAAGGAAAAATCAGATTTGAGCACTGATCAATATTTTGGGCATATCTCTCTCTTCAAAAATCCAATTGACACAAGGCTATATGAGTTGGAACTGTGACTTAAATATCTACAACTTTCCAGTTTTGAGTTTTTCGAAATTCATAAATTTCGAAGGTCGAAACTAACTCACAAGTTATTGTTGTAAATATGGACATAAATTAAAATAATAAAAGTTTTATTTTTCTTTGAACACTTTGACACTAGGGTTTTGGATGGAGGCTATGAAGAATGAATTTTGGGGAGAAAAATCTTGTATTTTCCTTTCTCTAATGGCAGCCTAAACTCTTTGCTTGAACTAGAGGTTATGTTTCTTCTGTACAGTATGATTATTCAATATAATTCTTTCTAAGATTTTAGACAATAATATATTTGATTGTTTAATTAGATTTATTTTAATGTATTAGTTCTTTTATGCTTTCAATAAGTTCAATCGTGTTTTTTTTTTTTTATTGTTTAGATGAATTTCTAATAGTTTCAAATAGAAATCATGTTTTAAAGTGAATGAGTTTTTCTAAAAACTATTCTAATTGCATTATTAATCTAGATTATCTTGCGTTCTTGAATTGTCTTAGTTCAACTGAATCACAGGTTTTTAATTGAATAAGAACAATCAATTATAAAATATATTATCTTAGATCACAAAAAATTTCACATCGATATAAGTAAACACCCTGATACCCAGATATTTACATTATTGATTTAAATTAGTTATTATTATTATTTTTGTCAACAATCACCAAACAAAAGTACTTTTCTTTTTTATTCAAATTGTTGTTTAATTATATTGTATTTGAATTTATCTTGCTCCTTGTGGTTTGACCACAGTATTCCGAGAATTATATTACTACGATCTCCTGCACTTAGGAGTGAGCAAGCAAACACCAATTGGTTTTTGGTGTAAGCAGAGATTAAAACTTAAACCTTTTATTCAATCATTAGAAATTTTATCAATTAAACTAACTAAAACTTATAACTTTTTTTTTTTTTTTTTTCTCTTGAGAGAGAATGTGATTGAAAACTTGAAAATTTTATTTATTTTAAGCATATAGATTTGAGAGAGAACAAGAGTTGGAAAATAGATTTACAAAAGAAAAATTAAAAAGGTTACAAAAATTTTACTCTCTAAACTTTTTTTTCTTTCAAAAAAATAAGACAGATAAAAGTCAATTTAATATAGATATAAATACAAAAAGGTAATTATATAATAATAATAAACTCTAAGTTTTTATTTTAGTGTCCATTTGGCAAAAAATATGTTTGCCAACTCATTTTACCATTCAGGTTATTTCTTATATTATTCATAGATCTCACTGCATATTCTGGTATTATTTATAAATCTCATTGAACTATTTCAACTTACTTTTACCTTTATCTACAGTATTTTCAACAAAAAAATTTCAGTTTCAGCAAAATAAGCAAATTCTAAATGGACCCTTAATAATTTCTATCCATGATTGGGCATGTATCAAATTATCAATTTCCATCCATAATTTTAAAATAATAGTAATTTGAACTCTCAAGTCTCAACAAGTTGTCGAATCTCTAGGCAGCCACATGTAACAACATTTTCTCATCAAAATATGCTTGACATGGAAAGCATATATAACAAAGACTAAGGAATATAAAGAACTAGTACAAAGCATAGCAAAGATTTTTTTGCCTTGGGAGTATACATAACACAAGAAATCCTAAATGTAGGAATTTGGGGGGGAAAGGAAATGGAAGAAAGAAGGCATACGCAATGCATTGTACTTCCAGCAGCTCTCAACTCCCATGTATTCCTGCCGCTGAATTCTGCCAATCAGGTTCAATATGCCAACCCCACCTAGCACATAGACAAACATTTTAAGGATTTGATTCAGCAAATTCAATGCAGGGAACAATAATTCTCACCTAAAAAATTTTGCACTAACATAAGAACACTCCAATTTATAGAACTGATACATAGAATAAACATCAACTTGCCACAATACTGTGAACATTAGCCCGAGAACACCCTCCCACTCCCCCTCCCCCACCCCCTTTCTTCTTTTATTAGCTGATCCAGCATCAAGTATCTGCTACATTGATAATTGTGCAAAACAGTGCTATTCAAAGAGATTTTCTCCTGACATTTGAAAGAAAATATATATACAGAAGAGTCATCTGTGAATCAAACGAAGTCAAACATTACAAAAACTGATATGAACTGAGATTCTGAAACTCCCTTATGGAGCAAAATTCGATACTATCAAATAATCTACTTCTCTAAGGCAATGCCTGGAACATTAAGTGGTGGGCGAATTTTCGCATACTGCCATTAAATAACTGGCAAGCTTCTCCAGGCTAGCTTTTATCATTCTTTCTTTCTTCTGAACCAACCAAAATTCAACTTTAAATAGCAACAAGGTTATTATAAAAAAGACTGTGTATATTAACCATGCTGAATCAGACATGAACTCTATGATCTCCAAATCCCCAATCATGGCATTTGATATGCAAAAACTTACATAATGCATGAAAGATAATCAACACATAATAACTGCAAAAAAAATCAGCATGAGCTTAATAAGTCCCATGCCAAAGTAACCAAGTACAAAGTGACTGATTTGTGAAGCAGGGGTGTGGTAGTTATGCTAGCAGAAAGGAACCAGAATAAAGGTTATTTTGATACCTCTTGCAGAACTCAGTCACATATCGTGATCCATTGTAAAGAACGAACCACATCAAGACAATCACCAACGTATCTGGTAAAGTTTAGGAACTCAAGGACAATATCATACACAGAGGGCAGGGAGATTACTTTCGGTTGACGTGGCACATGAAACCAACAAGACAACACTCTACAAATCAGATGTCAAACTTACTTTTCATTTTTGCCTCACAAAACAAACTTATATAACTATTTGTTAGATTATGTTAGAAGCATGGCAAACAAACTGAGCACATGTTCATGAATCTTGTTTTCACAAACTAAATTGTAAGAGGAACTTGAAATTAAAACTCCAGTTCTTAGTTCCATGGCAGATTTTACAAAGCCCTGGGCTACCCAACCAAATCATTAAAGCAACAAGAATTATTACATGGCACCTGCAAAACGTTCATTTTATTATTATTATTATTTAGACACTGGTCAAATTCATGAAAGTAATCCAAATTTGATCATGGTTTTTGCAATTTCATCTACATGTGAGCAAGAGCAAAAATACTACATCACACCAAAGCGCAAGTCACTTTGAATTGAAACTTTCAATAAGACACACACACGCACATATATATTAAGCAGATCAGATCCTTAGAGAAAGTTATGTAATAAAGGATACTGAAAAGATAACGCTCCCACCAATCCAACATGTAGAGCCCAAAAGTGACATTGTAAAGATAGATCTTGCGCTGTATCCAGTTCATAACTTTGAAACCTATGAACAATAATCATATAGTTAACAATGAAGCTCAGAAATATGAGAGCAAGGTTGGATGACTAATAAACAAGAAATTAAATTCCCAACAAAGAAAAAAAAGAGGGGGGGGGTGGGGGGACGCAAAGAGCAAAAGTAGTGCCAATTTGAATTTCGAACTTCCATTAGCAGCAGGAATCTGGTTCTTACTTTCATACTTAAATCTAAATCATTAGGAGGAACCAACCTGCTATTACTGACTGGGTAGAAAAAAGGAGAGGCTTAAGGAGTATAATACGAGGTTCAACATAGTAGCAGGCCCATGGCTAAGCACATGGCACTATTTCATGAGTATAAGATGAGGTGCAACATGGTTGAAGATGAGCTGATGACATTGCATAGATTTAGGAGAGGCCTAAGTGACAACTTCTAGGAAGAGTTAGTTCCCCGTGAGGTCACCACCTTAGACCAGGCCTACACCCTTGTCCAAAACAATGAAACAATCATCAAGTCACAGTGTTAAGCAACCTAACACTCGATACTCAGGTAACCTTCAGTCTTCTGGTAGTAAACCACCAGTAGTAAACCACAATCCAAGCCTAACTCCAGTAATTTGTCAATTAGTATATGAAAAGGGAAAAATTGGATAGTAGACCCCTCACTCTGAATTCTCGATTCAAATGCTTTAAATGTCAGGGCTTTAGTTGTGTTGCTGCCAGGTGCCGCAATAAAGTTCTCATCATTTATGAGCAAAGGAAATAAAGTGATTAGGAAGATCTAGAATAATTATTTTATGAGACTAACAATGAAATTGAGGACACAGATGAAGGTTGTAAGGGAGACCTTAACCTAGGTTGCATTTGGACCATCCCATCTCAAGTCAAACTCCCTGGGAATGGAATCTACCTAAGGTGAGTGAGGTTGACTATAGGATAGTACAACCTAAATAGGCTATTGAGAAAAAGCATTTTAAGCCTAAAAGGGATAGAGAGGGAAATGAGCAAAGAAATTTCAATTAGTACATGGCTCAGTAGGAACACATAGTCATCATGAATTACATCATGAGATCAGTAAACAATCTCAAACAAGCAATGACCGCTACCAAACTCAAACAAAATCATATTATATGGAATTTCAAGTAGGAGATTATATCATGGTTCCAATTAGGCCCAAACAGTTTCCCCACGAAGCCGTTAGTGTTGGACCACTCAAAAGTTTCAAAACGGGTTGGACCAAATGCACGTAATTAATGATTTTCCACAAAAGTTGTTCCACCTTTAATATTGAGAATTTGGCTGCTTATAAAGGTCTAGCTATGACTCATCCATCACCACCAAACATTTTGCCAACATGTAAAGAATTTTGGATGAGCACGTTGTTTGTTTCTACTGGAAATGGAGGAGTTCAGTACTACCTAATTCATTGGAAGGGACGATGAGAGTTAAATTGTACTAAGATCAACAAAGAAGAGCCAGCATCAACTAGACCCTGATCTACCGTATCTACACCACTAACCCAAAACAATAATTGACCAAAATTAGTACTAATTTGAATTTCCCTTGATGTAATTTTATTCTGTTATATGATTAGTGGGATTACGTTTACACACACACACACACACATATATATATATATTCCTTATTGATGTACTCCTAAAAGCCTATTTAAAAAAGTCTCAAGTAAACATAGAAGACAGATTAATAGATTATTGAGGAATGAAATTTTATGTTGGAAATTTCCAAATACTAGGTGCCGATTCCTAGGTTTTCCTGTTTGGTTCTGATTCCAAGCAAATCCTAAGTGTTGATTGTTACTTCTTATTCTTCTTTAATGTAATATTGTCACCTTTTGAAAACTAAATATGACCCAGAACCAGTAATGATATAAATATATACACATATATACATATATTTTCATAGCCATTTACAATGATTCAATGGACATATTGACCATGAAATGGAATTAATAAGTTCATGACATATGCAATTGATTTGATAAAATTATAGGAACAGAATTAGAAACCAAAATAAAAAATAAAAAATGAAGGTGTACCTGACAAGAGAGAATGAGATATGAGATATGAGGTGAGGACTTGTCCGCCAAAGCTCAAAACGGCGCCGTGCGCGGGTCAACGGTGATTTTGGAGTGCGAAATTTGGGTAAAGCTTTTAGCTCTAAAGATCAGATCGGGAAGACTGAGCAGGGGAGGGGAGAACAAAGAAAAGTAGACTAAGGGGTACAATCGTAATTTTCTATATTTCAATTTACTTGACTGCTATTCACTTATTTGAAAGCTAATTTTAATTTTAATTTTAATTTGGGCAATTACCCATTTAATACCATCCATCCGATTTCTTGATATCAATCAAGGAGTATCAATGAGTGAGTTTAAGCCCACTCAGCTAAAATAACAAACAAAAAAATAAAAGGGCTTTAGGCCCACCTTGTTTAACGCTCCGTTTATTTTGGCCCAAATTGATGTGGGTTTGCTACACAATGATACTTTGAACACAAAAAAGAATAAAAATAAACAAAATAATAGTAATCAGATAGTTTGCCTTGGATGGAATTTGCTTTGACAAGCTGACACAATCCTCCAATACACCTTCACCAGGGACGGACGTAGGATTTTAAGTTGGGAGGTCAGAGATAAGTGAAAAAAAAAAATTTTAAACCAAGAAACTTGAAAGTTACGATTGCGTTTTCCACTTTTTTTGAATGTCTCTAGAGGAGGTTGGTGCAGACCTTTTTTAATGTAAGCCTGTCGAATTTCATCATGTTGATTAACATGATATTCCCATATTTGTTTGCGTGTTCCGGGATCATAATCCAAAGAATCAAGGTCAATTCTTTGAAATTATGTTTGAGAGATTGGAACATTGACATTTTCCAGAATTGGAACATCCACATTTTCTGGAATTGGAATAGCAACATTAGTTGTTGGCAATTCCACATTGACTTCGGAAGAATTTGAAGTTGAACATTTTCTTTTGAAAAAATCAAGTATTGTAGTTGATTTTTTCATGATCTACAAATAAAATAAGAATCACCATTATTTTCTTAAATTTGTGTGACAATTTTCTATAATATATGATTTGTTTTTTCTTTTTGTCTGTGGTCTGCCTTTATTTATACCTTTGTGTTTGTCTGCTTTTATTTATTTCTTTGTGTTGTCTGATTGTCTCCCTCTTTCTAACACTGACCCACTAACCCAATGAATCCCACTGGCCACTACCGACACTAATTGACCTTACAGGAAAAAAAAAGGTAAAATTAAATACTTTAACTTTACTTTTTGTCCCTTGCCCAACCCTCAACTCCACTTGTCCGGTTGTATTATGCCCAACTACTAGTCAATAAAGAAAAAAATAATCTCTACAACTACAAAGTACAAACTCTACTCTCTCTCTCTCTCTCTCTCTCTCTCTCTCTCTCTCTCTCTCTCTCTCTCTCTCTCTCTCTCTCTCTCTCTCTCTCTCTCTAGAGAGTCACAAACACAGAGTCCCAGAGACACAGCCAAAAAGCCAAAAAAAAAAAAAAAAACACCACAGGCAGTAGTCGCAGCACAGATTCAACATTTCAACTCATTAACTCAGTCAATCACCAATATCAGTTCAGTTCATCAGTAAAAACACAAACATGAAACAACATGAAAAACACAGTTTCTGTGAATCTCAGATTCTTAGATCATATCACAAAGACACAAATATTTTATATTTATTAAGTTTTGAAGGAATACTTGAGAGCGGCGGCAGCAAGTGGGTGGCGGCAAGTGGGTCTTGCCGGTGTGGGTCTCTGGTAGCACTGTAGCAAGATCAACTGTACAGATGGGTCTCACTCTCGCAAGCGTCACAGCGACATGGTGTGGGCGTCGGCGGTGGTGGTGGTGTCACAGGGTGGGTCTCTCTCTCTGTCTCGCCTCTGATCTCTCAGTCTCACTTTCCTTTCTTTTCTTTTTTTGTTCTTTTTTGTTCTCAGCTCTCAGTCTCCGTTTGGGTTGGTTTTGGACTGCTGAGTTTGTTTTGTTTGGTTTGTTTGTTTGTTTGTTTGTTTTTTTTTTTTTTTTTACATGGGTTATAGGCTAGCTAGAATCTGATGGGCTCTCAAGTCTCTGTCTCACTTCCTTTCTTTTCTTTTTTGTTCTTTTTTTTCCTTCGTTTTTTTGTTTTCTTCGTTTGGGTTGGTTTTGGACTACTGAGTTTGTTTGTTTGTTTTTTTTTTTTTTTACATGGGTCATGGGCTGGTTGGAATCTGATGGGTAGCCAGGCAGGGGTTCATATTTTTGGGAGGGGGGCCCAAGCTAAAATTAAGGGGCGGGCCCAAGCTCATTTTTCTTTAGAAAATTTTAGCTGCTAAAATTTTTTATTTTGGGCCCAGGGGGGGCCCGGGCCCCCTTTGCCCCCCTTCTAGGTCTGTCCCTGACCTTCACTAATATCATCAATAGTCTGACCTTTGTGCAGTCTTATATAAACATGGGCTGAAGACATTTTATCCTCATGGAACCTAGAAACAAACAAACAAACCCTACTAAGATCAAAAGTGCAATGTTGTACTAACTAACTTAGAAACCAGTAATTAATACACAAATATCAAAAAACGAGAATTGTTGCTGTGAATAGGTAATGAAAATTGAAAAAACCAAATGTCTTCGGGGAAGCCGTATTTGATGAGCTCCTCGTTCTCGAACTTGTCGAGGCCCATGAAAATAGTGAATTCGCCAACCTCTAGTCGAGCTTTGAAGTAGAACACCATGGCTTTTCCGATGAGGAAAACCTAGGCCACTAGAGATCGACTCATTTTAGATTAGGGCTTCTTCTTTGTTTTTTTCTTTTCTTTTTTTAAAAACTTTTTTAAGGTTTCGAGTTTCGGCAGAGTATTGAGATTAAAAAGTGGATGTCCACGTGGAAAGTTGGGATTGCGTTTTCCTTATGCTTGTTTTTTTTTTTTTACCTCTCTTTTATTAATGAGAAATGATATGTTTACAACATTTTTACAACAAATCCTAAGTGGCAGGTTGTTACTGGTTGTTATTGTTAGGGCAAAAAAGTAATCTTAGTGTTAGTTTCAAATTTGAACCAATAACAACTAACCACATGTAATTTGTTATAAAAATGTTGTACAATTGTTGTAGATATAACATCTCTTTTTATTAATTCCTAATCCGCGTCATCTTGGATAAACTTTTACACGTAAGTGCGTGTTGGACTTGGATGCATTTTCCTTAATAAGAACACTTAAAAAAAAGCATAAAAGTTTCTCAAAAAAAAAAAAAAAGGCATAAAAAAGGGTTTTGTTTAATGAAATTTATTTATTTATTTTTTTGCTAAACTGTTTAAAGAAAAATTGTGGACTTACAGAACACACTAGTAATCATAGTATCTATATATAAAGCGCGAGGTTCTCAAAAAAAAAAAAAAATATATATATATATATAAAGCGCGAATGCGCTAAAGCAACAGTAAAAAAAACTACAGTATTTTGATTTATGCAATACTTTGCACTGTTTCGCTGTTTTTTCTTTTTCTTTTTCTTTTTTCGGGCATTATCGTCTGGTCCACTCATTTCTATTATTTTATTTATATAGAGTTGTTAGCTATCACAATAAATTATCACAAAATTTTCACAATTATTAAAGTGTTAATTCCTTATAGGTCAAAATAAAATATCATACTAGAATCAATTACAACTAAAAATAAAAGTATTGTGAAAAAAAAAAGTGTAATATCTATAACATTTTTCATCTATAATATTTTTCACAACACTTTCATAACAAAAGTGTGAATGTGTAATTGTTAAAGTGTTAATTTTTTATAGGTCAAAATAAAATATCATACTAAAATCAATCACAACTAAAAATAAAGGTATTGTGAAAAAAAAAAAATATTATATTTACAACATTTTTCACAATACTTTCATAACAAATGTGTGAATGTGTAAAACTATAGTAATAGCTACATTTTTTTTTTGATATGTTCAATTTGCACTATTCACTGGCCCTTCTTTTTTTTTTTGGCAATATCACCCAGTCAACTCTTTTTTTATTTTATTTTTTATATATAGTGTTAGTTAACACAACAAATTGTCACAATATTTTCACAATTATTGAAATATTAATTCCTTATAGGTCAAAATAAAATATCATACTAGAAATAACCACAATTAAAAATAAAAGTATTGTTATACTAACTGTAGGGGCTCCTTTTTCGGAGGTGGGCCCCCGACAATGAATTTGTAGAGAGTGGGGCAAAGGGTTTGGCCCCGGCCGGCCCTTTGCCGGTCTTCCTTGAACTTTTCGTCCATTTGCTCTACGTCTGGGGTTGCTCCTCGGCTGGGGTCCGAGGAGGCCCCCCTTTCACCAGGGGGGTTCTTTAACTTATATACTCTCTCTGGCTCGATCCTGGCCTTACAGCTGTTGGCCATCCGGGCTAATGGTTCAGGACTTGTCCCATCAGACAGGTTCTTCCCCATGATGGGGGTTGCTGCCTCCAAGGCTTTTCAGTGAAGGGTCTTGTCAGCATTAATGGGACCTGGAGGGCCAGGCAGAATCGTTAAGTGTGGATGTGACCACCTACATTGGGTCTGCCCCCTAACTAGATTAGACTAGGTGTGCCGAGGATGGGTGTGTCCTCGGCTCGGGCCTTTAGGCCGACCATCTGGGGAGGTCGCCTTCCTCGGCTTGGGCCCTGGGCCTGCCTAAAGGTGGGCCGGGGGTTCTGGGCCCTCGGGCCCCACACTAACATAATAAATTTCACAATATTTTCACAATGATTGAGGTGTCAATTTTTTATAAGTCGAAATAAAATAATAAAATATGAGACTCTGACTAACTATAACTGAAAATAAATTTTTTGTGAAAATGTTGTAACACTTATTGTGTGAATGTGTAAAAGCTACTAAAGTAGCTATAATACTTTTTGATTTATTCAATATGTACTATTCATCACTTCATTAGCTCTTTCTTTTCTTTTTCTTTTTTTCAAATCATCGGTTTGTGCTTTTTTTTTTTTTTTTTTTTTTAATATTTATATGAGTTGGTACATATATTATTATACTGACACAACAAATTTCACAATACACAATTATTGAGGTGTCAATTTTCTATAGGTCAAAATAAAATAATAAAATATGAGATTGTAATCGATCACAACTGAAAATAAATGTGTGGGGCCAGTTATCCAAAAAAGTGATGTTAAAATTGTAGGAAATTGGCTTATGGCCCAATGGCCCAATCCGAGGACATTTATCTATTCATGGATGGTTAAATAAAGACACGGTGGGAATAGTACAAGAAGAAGAGATGAAAATCATATATAATGGCCCAAAACGCGTCCGAGAATAAAATCTATCTCGGATACAATGATCCGAGGTAGATGTAACTATCTTACTATTCAGGATACTCCGCAAAGTTGTATTAGAACTACAAGATGAATAAAGAATAAGGGAGGAGTAGATAGAGATAAGAAATATCTTCTAAAACTGCTACCTCCACATTAAATGCTTTACAGCTAACTCTCTGGCCGCATTAATGTGGATGTGATACCTGAACAGTAATCAAGTAGCCTTATGGCTGCTGATTGAAGGTTCTGGGAGGTGTTGGATGGGACAGGAAGGAGGTCCTAGAATTTAACTTACACGTGTATGATGAAAACGAGATGAGGGTTGTGATATATAACGGGGGAAGGTGGCCTGAAGAAAGGAGGTCGAAAAACAGAAAAGAGAGAAAGAAAGACTAAAATATCGTAACCCTAAGATATAAAAGAGAAATCCCAGAAACCCCTAAAAGTGAGGCCGAGGATAATATTTTCCCGGTTGGTCGATATTGAATGTTCTTGATTCAGTTACTATGATATTTTTTCCTACATAATAGAACTAGTTCCTGCACCTACTCTCTACAAATTTATTGTTTGGGCTAGAAACCCATCCCTATTCTGGGTCCAATCCAAATTGAGTCCCTATAATTGACACCTACCGTGGGGCAGAACTTGATCTATTTGTAAGGAAAGGTCAGTGCAGTGGTTGTGATGGAAGGGGGAGCATTGCAGCAGGCAGTTGTTGGCCCACAGCAGGTGGATGTTAACCCACACCAGGCAGAATCCAGGGGGTCTCAGCATGATAATCCGTTGGTAACCCTTAAACAAAAAAGGAATCATGAGGGAAGTGTGCAAACAACCCACACTGATAAAAGTCATTCTCGAGGGAAAAGCCATATTTCCCATGTAAAGAACGATAGAGACATGCAACGTGAGATTAACAAATTGAAAAGAGAATTGCAACACGAGCGGCGAAGGCGCATGTCTCACAACTCCAGGCAATCCTCTGAGGAGTCAGATGACACCAGTTATACACAAAGGTCAAGAACTCCACCTATTGAATCTTTTTCCTATGATGAGGAGTACCACCATAAACGAAAATATAAGAGTCCGCCTCGCAAAGGTTTAGGGAATGGCGCCCTGAACAAAGTGTGAGTCAAGTTTCTAAATCGCCCTTCATGCGAAGTAATGAGGATGCAAATCTTCCTTGGCGATTCCATCAGCCCACGTTCACCATTTATAATGGTTAAACAGATCCAGTGGAACATGTTAGCCATTTCAGTCAAAGAATGACTGTTCATGCAAAGGACGAGCCCTTGATGTGTAAGGTCTTCCCATCTAGCCTAGGTCTAGTGGCGATGAGATGGTTCAATAGTCTGAGAGCGAACTCCATTAATTCCTTTGAGAAGCTCACCCAAGCTTTTGGTGCTCGCTTTATCACCTGTAGAAGGGTTTCTCAGCCCTTGGGATCGTTATTATTCATGTCCATGTAGGAAGGGAAAACCCTGAAGGCCTATTCTGATAGATACTGGGAAATGTTCAATGAAATAGATGGAGACTATGATGACGTGGCTATTAATACCTTTAAAGCTGGCTTTTCGGCCGAGCATGATTTGAGGAAATCTTTGATCGGTAAACCTGTTACCAACGTGCGTTAGCTTATGGATCGGATTGATAAGTATAGAAGGGTAAAGGAGGATCAAATACAGGGTAGAGTAAAGGCCAAAGTAATCCCTCTAGAGAGAAGGGATTTCAGGTCGGATCGGTACAATAATAATCGACCTCGGAAGGATTTTGGGGGGCAAACAGGATCTGCTAACTCCCAGGTGGTTAATGTCATATTCCGAGAACTAGTACAACAGGTTCTGGAGAAGATAGAAAACGAGCTATTCTTTAAATGGCCCAACAAGATGGCAGAGAATCTTGCGAAACGTAATCAAAACCTTTACTGCCAATATCATCAGGATCATGGACATACTACTGAACATTGTAGAAATTTGTGGGACCATTTGGATCAACTGGTCCGAGAAGGGAAATTGACCTATCTTTTGCATCATTCCAGTAGCCAAGAAAGCCAGGTAGGTTCGACATTTCGGGGAGATGCTTCTTTAAGACCCCCCTTAGGCACGATAAACGTTATATTTGCTGCCCTATAAAGAACCGGGTCTTGCCCTTCTAGGGTAATATCTGTGTCTCATTGCTTGGATGAAGGCTCCAGTTCAATGCCAAAGAAGGTCAAAATGGGCACTCCATTAGTATTGGGTTTTTCGGATGAAGATAAGGCGGGAACCATTCAACCGCATGATGACGCTTTGGTGGTTACACTTAGGATTGTGGGGTATGATGTGAGAAGAGTGATAGTTGACGAAGGAAGCACAGCCGAGGTTATGTACCTTGATCTTTATAAGGGGCTAAATTTGAAACCCTAGGATCTAACAGCCTACAATTCCCATTTGGTGAGTTTTGAAGGTAGATCAGTCATTTCGATGGGTCTGATAAGATTACTCGTCCAGACTGGCTCAGAAGTAGTGGAGGTGGACTTTATCGTGGTGGATGCTTTCTCTCTATATATGGCTATATTGGGCAGGCCCTAGCTGCATACCTTGGGAGCTGTTTCTTCCACATTTCATCAAAAGGTGAAATATCCGTCAGGAGGCCGGGTGTTAGAAATATTGGGAAACCAATCTATGGCTAGGCAATGTTTGATAACGACTATTCAACATCGGCCTGAGAAGGAAACTTCGGCCACTGCCAAGAATGGTTTATAGCAATCAAAGACCCTAGTGACCCTCTTTAGCAAACCTGCCGATGAAGCAGATTGTGAGAGTTTGGAAAGGGTGAGTGTTAGGGATGGTCCAGAAAAGTTCTTTCAGGTTGGGACACAGTTTCCTTTGTTGGAGAAGGAGCAATTGGTTGAGATCCTTAGGAGAAATATTGATGTGTTTGCATGGAATGCTTATGAAGCCCCAGGGGTGGATCCAAACTTCATTTGCCATCATTTGAATGTTAACCCCTCTATTACTTCGAACCCTCGGCGCCCATCCAGAGTGCATGCCGAAGCTATCAGAGATGAGATAACAAAGCTTAAGTGGGTAGGGGCTATCAAAGAGGTGTTTTATCCCCAATGGTTAGCCAATACAGTTATAGTGAAAAAGAAAAATGGCAAGTGGTGTGTATGTGTAGACTTCATCGATCTTAATAAAGCTTGCCCAAAGGATCCTTTCCTTATGCCTTGTATTGATCAGTTGGTGGATGTGATGATAGGCCATCCTCGGTTGAGCTTCCTAAACGCCTTTCAAGGCTATCATCAAATCCCATTAGCATTGGACGATCAAGAAAAAATAGCTTTTCTCACTCCCACTAGAAACTATCACTACAAGATAATGCCCTTTGGCTTGAAGAATGCAGGGTTTACTTATCAACGAATGATGACGAAAATGTTTGAGCCACAGTTGGGCAAGAGTGTTGAGGTCTATATTGATGATATGGTTGTGAAGAGTAAGATAGTGTCCGAGCATGTGACAGACCTTACAAGTGTTTTTGAGATCTTGAGGAAGAAAGCTGCGACTAAATGCATCCAAATGTTCATTTGGAGTAGGTTCAGGGAAGTTTTTGGGTTACATGGTGACTCACTGAGGAATAGAAGTGAACCCCGATCAAATTAAAACCATAATTAGCTTGCAACCACCTCAGAATCCCAAGGAGGTCCAGAGATTGACTGGGATGACTACTGCCTTAAATAGATTCATATCCAGGTCAGCGGATAGGTGCAGACCTTTTTTCCTTTTACTCCATAAATGGAAAGGATTCGAATGGATCGAGGAGTGTGCCTTGGCATTTCAATAGCTTAAAGAGTATCTATCTCGGCCACCCATTATGTCTAGTCCTAAGGTGGATGAGGTCCTTTTTTCCTACTTGGCGATAGCCACTTATGCGATAAGTTTTGTTCTGATACGAGTAGATAATGGCGTATAACGGCCAGTCTACTATGTGAGCAAATCGCTTCAAGAGGCCAAGGTGCATTATTTGCCATTAGAAAAAGCCATTTTGGCAGTGGTGCACGCTATAAGGAAACTTCCCCATTATTTTCAAGCACACATTGTAGTCGTCCTAACTCATTATCCGCTCAAATCAGTACTTCGGAGTGCAGACTACACTGGCAGGATTGCTAAGTGGGGCACAATTTTAGGAGCTTTTGATATTAAGTATATGCCTCGCACCTCTGTGAAGGGTCAGATTCTCGCCGACCTAGTGGCCGAATTTGCTGAAGGCCCTAAGGAAATAGAAGCAAGTCAACATGGCATGGATGAAAAATCGGTTGGCCTTATCTCTGCGTAACATGCTTTACCCTGGAGAGTGTATGTGGATGGAGTAGCAAACTAGCGAGGATCAGGAGTGGGGCTAGTTTTGGTATCTCCTGAAAAGGTCATTAGCGAGAAGTCTTTAAGGTTGAGATTCTCAGCTATTAACAATGAGGCAGTGTATGAAGCGTTATTAATGGGGATAACGATGGTCAAGAAATTGGGTGGAAGAACAGTGAGATGTTCTCGGATTCAAGACTGGTCATGGGCCAGGTTAAAGGGGAATTAAAAGCTCGGGGCACAAGAATGTAGGAGTACTTGGGCCAGGTTAGGCGTATGCAAGTAAAATTTGAGTTTTTTGAATTATCCCATGTCCCTAGAAGTGGAAATGCCTATGCAGACTCTTTGGCTATCCTTGCTACCTCCTCGGCACAAAACTTACCCCAAGTGATAATGGTTGAAGACTTAAACACACCTACCCCAATAATGGGGGACTTGCTTGAGGTCCATCAAATCAATTTGGCGCATAGTTGGATGGATCCTATAATGTTATTCCTATGCAGACTCTTTGGCTACCCTTGCTACCTCCTCGACACAAAACTTACCCCAAGTGATAATGGTTGAAGACTTAAACACACCTACCCCAATAACGGGGGACTTGCTTGCGGTCCATCAAATCAATTTGGCACATAATTGGATGGATCCTATAATGTTATTCCTTGAAAATGATATAATGCCTGAAGATAAATCAGAAGCTAAAAAGATACGAAGGAAAGCTTTTCGGTTTTGGCTGTCCAAGGACAAAAAGTTGTACAAACGTTCTTTTTCTAGGCCATATCTGCTTTGTGTACATTCTGAAGTATCAAAGGTACTCCTAGAAGTACTGCATGAAGGGATTTATGGGAGTCACATTGGAGGAAGATCTTTATCTCACCGGGCAATTACTCAAGGGTATTGGTGGCCAAGCATGAAAAAAGAAGCACAGGAGTCTGTTAAGAAATGTGATCAATGTCAAAGGTTCACACCAAACATCCATCAACCAGGGGGAGTCCTTAATTCTCTTTCTAGTCCTTGGCCTTTTGCTCAGTGGGGCTTAGATATTGTTGGCCCTTTCCCTAAAGCAGTAGAAAATAAAAAATATTTGCTGGTTGGCACAGACTATTTTACGAAATGGGTCGAAGTTGAGCTCTGGCCAATACCAGGGATGTGGATGTCAAGAGGTTTGTCTGGAAAAATATCATTACTCAATTCGGGGTTCCTCAAGCTCTCATCTCGGATAATGGTCTTCAATTTGATAGCAAGACTTTTAGGAAGTACTGTTTTGATCTAGGGATAAAGAATAGATACTCCACTCCTGCCTATCCATAGGGAAACGGGCAGGCCGAGGCTGTTAACAAGGTTATAGTGAGTGGGCTTAATAAAAGGTTGGATGATGCAAAGGGAAAATGGGTGGAGGAGCTGCCACATGTCCTTTAGACATATTGAATAACGCCTCGACGGTCAACAGGGGAAACCCCATTTTCAATGACGTATGGGGCTGAGGCTATAATTCCTCTTGAAACGGGTTTTCCTACACTAAGGACTAGTGCGTTCACCTTGGATGGCAATGATGAACTGTTGAAGAAGAGTCTAGACTTGATAGACGCACGACGAGAGAATGCAATGGTTCAATTGGCCTACTACCAACACAAGTTAAAGCAAGGTTATGATGCAAATGTAAAGCTGAGCCCGTTAGCCCCAGGAGATTTGGTATTGAGAAAAGTCTTGGGAACTACCAAAAATCCAACTTGGGGAAAATTAAGGCCTAATTAGGAAGGACCATATCGTTTCACATCTGTAGCAGGAATAGGTGCGTACTACTTGGAGGATTTAGATGAAAAAACAGTACTCCATCCCTAGAATGTAAGCAACCTAAAGAGGTATTACTATTAATAAGAACAGTTCTGTTTTACTTCCTTTTACAATTTATCCCGATTCTGTAACTTGTATTTCTCAACCACAAACTTAGTAAAAATTAATACCCTTTGACATCTATTGAAGTATTAAACAGAAACTAATTTATGTTAGATTGTTCGAACAACAAACTTAGCAAAAATCAATGGCCCTTAAATTGGGTTCGTACAACTAAAATTGTATATCTAAGCAAACTCCATGAGCATCACTTAAAACATTTTAAGGTGCTCAGTACCTCCCTGGTTTAAATATTTAGAATACTTTCTCAAATTTGGACACTTCTTAATGAATTAAAAGCAAGCCTTTGTAGTGCTGTGGAGTTCATTATTATAGCCTACTCTGGTTTCCAATTAGCATACATAAAATTAAGTTTTCCCTTATATTATCAGATTTTATTCTTCTGTAGCATTTGATCATGTAAAAACAAGGAATATTCGTGCAGAAAATTGTACAAGTGATAGATAAAGTAATAACATCTCATATAAATTTAGAAAGGGAAAATATACATCACATTAAAAATATCCTTAAACCAAAAAAAAAGAAAAAGAAAGAAATGAAATGGAAAATAAAGGGAATTTAACTATGTTAACTATGGTTTTAATTTTATTTGGAGCTTGGGCTGGGGAGCTTTGCCAGTTGCCTCAGGAAGAACTTCTTTCTCTTTTTCCTTTGGAACTTCTCCAGTAGGTAAGATGGTTGAAGCTAAAGCCTGCTCAAAACTTTGAGAAGCTGCTTCATCTTTAGGCACCTTTGTTGCTTTGTCCGAAGAAGTATCCTTTGGAACTGCAGGTGCTTTAGGCTGCTCTTGTTGACTGAGAGGGAGAGGATTTTGAGTTTAGGCTTCTTCGGCAGAATCAGCAACTATGGAGGATGCCTCCTTTTGTTTAGAAGAAGGGCTTGAGGCTCATATAGCCGGAGGGAAATAAACGTTTTCTGGCCTTCTCAACTTGGAAGAAGATTCAACCTTAGCTTGGTTGAGAGCTTCTTCCCAAGTCTGAGCATAGTATGCTTGACATATGGCGGGCACCTCAGCCCAAAGGTTATCCTCTGTCTCAGCAACGCCGACGTCATATCTATGCTGTTTGGCCTTGCCTTTTTCTTTTTCAGCCTCAGCCTTTGCTTCCTCCACCTCAGCCTTTGCTTTTTCAGCTTGGTCTCTGAGCCTCTGGGCTTCCTCTAGTTATTTCTTCAAAGTTGATATCTGTTCCTTGGAAGTTGCCAGCTGGTCATTAGCCTCGCGTAGACGTTTCCTTTGTTCCTCGGCTTGCCTTTGAGTGTTCTTCAAAACTAAGTCAGCACTCTTCTGAGCATGTTCTTCCTCGGCTAGCTTTTTTTTCAGCTGTACGTTGCTTTGTTCAGCAATGGCGAGTGTCTGCACAGCTGTTGCTCGCCTCTTCCTCTCATCGTCTAATTGCTGGTAACAAGAGTTGGTTATCTCCTCCAGCCTGAAAATGGCTTGAATAGCCTAGAAGAAAAATAATTAGAGATGCAACAAATAAAATTGTGTGTATGACATTTATAATTAAAGAAATAAAATAGGAAGGGTATCATACCATGCCCAAGTATCTTTTGGCATTCAGGAAAACCTCGTTCCTCCTTAAGCCTCTCAGCTCGGTCATATCCTTTGGGAGTAGCAGGGTTTCCTCTAAGGCCGAGGCGACGTGGCACCCAAGGCCGTCGTTGAAGTCCCTAATCGATGCATCTTCCCTTAGGGGCTCACTACCGAGCATGGGTGTGGGGAGCCAAGCCTCGAGTTTCGAGGATTGGGTAGTTGTCCTTTCCATGGCTCGTTAAGGCCCATGGCTAACCTTTTGCTGCTTTGCAGCTCGTTGAGCCTCGTCTTCATGAGTAGGATGATGTCTCCCAGTCTCCACCACTTCCTTATCTTTTGGTTCTCTCCTCCTTTTTGGATTACTAGGTTCAGGCCTGGATTACTGGGATGGTTGAGGAGGAGGAAAAGGAGACTTGGGAGGAGGGGAAAGTTTGGGCTGAGCAGACTTCCCCGATGCACCTTTGCCGGGCTAATCTTCAATTAACTCCATCAAACTCCTTTGGGGTTTTCTTTGGATACCCATTTAGTTAAAAGTGTCCTCGGGAGATAGAGGCTGGTTAAATACTTCAAATTCGTCCGCAGAATCCAACAATTCTACAATTCTCCCTAAATTTTCTTCTTCTTCTTCTTTTGCCTCTTTTCTTTCTTCTTCCTCCTTCTTTTCCTGAGAAATGGGGTGCGAAGAGGATGCTCCTATCGAGGGAGTGGCGATAGGAAGTGGCTGAGTGAAGGGTGTGCCTTCGGGAATCGGAATGCCCTCAGGAACAATAAATCCTTTGAAAGCTACACTGATACGGTGGAGCCGAGGATCTCTGGCCTTTATCACACACTAAAATGCTAAAGAAATGGGTTTATACCCAAGGATCACGTGTGCTACTCTCAATTGGCCGTCGGATTCATTTACAAACACCTCAGACTGTAGGATTTTATCTAAACTCTCCCTGTTAACTAATCTGAACTGAGGTCTGGTAGAGTGTTTGTCTGCAAAATCATTACAAAAAAAAGGAAAACTTTGTCAAAAATAAAAATACTTGGAATGAAAAAAAATATACGTAAACAAAAATAATGAAAATACAATCTAAACTATACAAGCTTATGGCTAAAAACCCCACCTAGTGTTCCCTCCTTAGTCGGATAGGGTAGGCCATCATGCCATTCTCCAGAAAAGATTAAAAAATCATCTTTTATACCCTTGTTTGATGTAGGGAGATATTGGATTAACCTTACTTTGGGGTGCCTAGATTTAAGGTAGTACCCTTGACCCTTCAGATGGTGTAAATTGTACATCCAGTTTATATCATGATGGGTTAAGTTTAGATTCAACTTCTCGTTCAGCACCTCTATACTCCCTAACACCCTGAACATATTTGGGGCACACTGTGTGGGAGATAACCTAAAAAATCTAAGGTAGTTCCTAGTGAGATTACCCATGGGAATGGTTATCCCTCCCTCTATGAACGCAATCATAGGGATGACCACCTCTCCTGTTTTCCTATCATCCGCCCATGCTCCTGGAGCCGCATATCTCATTCCTACTGTTGGGGGAATCCTATACTTAGCCCTAAAACCCTCCATATCCTCCTCGGATTCAACAGAATACTTAAACCTACCCATTTTCTAAAAAGAAATTGTGAAGAAAAGTTAGTAAGATGGAATGAAAGCTCAGAAGGGTTAAGGAGACTTACAGGTTTAAAAAGGAAGTTCTTAGACAATTTTTAATATTTATGAACGCACGAAAATATAAGGAAGAGTGATAGGTTCAGTGAATATGCGCTAAGATTGTGTGATTATTGTAACTGAAAAGAGAGTTGATTTGAAAAGCTATTTATAGTAGCGCAGAAATTGTAAGCGGTAAAAATCCCGCTCGTAAACCTAAGAAAATCCCCCACCATTAGATTTGCATCTTGCTATTGAATGGGGGGACAGAAAAGCCGTCATAATTTAATGATGGCGTGCTCCTGACGCCGAAACGTCAGGAGCGTGCCTTGGGCAGATAGAAAGGTGTTCTGGAAATTAGAAAAATCCACGAAAGAGGTAGAGGCAAGATATCAAAATCTCCCTTTTTCCGAGGTGACAAAAAGTGAGATTTTGAGGGGCTATTGTGGGGCAGGTTATCCAAAAAGGTGATGTTGAAATCGTAGGAAATGGGCTTATGGCCCAATGGCCCAATTTGAGGACATTCATCTATCCGTGGATGGTTAAATAAAGACACGGTGGGAATAGTACAAGAAGAAGAGATGAAAATCATATATAATGGCTCCAAACGCGTCCGAGGATAAAATCCATCTCGGATACAATGATCCGAGATAGATGTAACTATCTTACTATTCAGGATACTTTGTAAAGTAGCATTAGAACTGAAAGATGAATATAGAATAAGAGAGGAGCAGAGAGAGATAAGAAATATCTTCTAAAGCTGCTACCTCCACATTAAATGCTTCCCAGCTAACTTTTTGGCTGCATTAATGTGTAGGTGATACCTGAACAGTAATCAAGCAGCCTTATGGGATTGACGGTTCTGGGAGGTGTTGGATGGGACAGGAAGGAGTTCCTAGAATTTAACTTACACGTGTATGATGAAAACGAGATGAGGGTTGTGATATATAACGGGGGAAGGTGGCCTGAAGAAAGGAGGTTGAAAAACAGAAAAGAGAGAAAGAAAGACTAAAATATCGTAACCCTAAGATATAAAAGAGAAATCCCAGAAACCCCTAAAAGTGAGGCCGAGGATAATATTTTCCCAATTGGTCGATATTGAATGTTCTTGATTCAGTTACTATGAAATTTTTTCCTACATAATAGAACTAGTTGTTGCACTTACTCTCTACAAATTTATTGTTTGGGCTTGTTGAGCTAGAAACTCATCCCTATTCTGGGTCCAATCCAAATTGAGTCCTTACAAAATGTTTTGTGAAAATGTTGTAACACTTGTTGTTATCACAATATTTTCACAATTGTTGAGATCTCAGTTGCTTATAGATCAAATAAAAAATTTCCGTAAAAAAAAAAAAAATTGCTAAGTCCATAACATTTTCACATTAATTTCACAACAAATCATATGTGGTAAGCTACTATTGATGGATAAAAAAGTGATATCAGTCGTATGTCCATATTAAAATCAGTAATAATTTGCCGTCTATAATTTGTTATGAAAATATTATAAAGATAACATTTCTATAAAATAAATAATAATATATCAAATCGAAACTTACCACGATTGAAAATAAAGGTATTGTGAAAATATTGTAACATTTTGTTGTGTTTCTAGACTTCTTTTTTGGTTTAGTCAAATTTCGTGAGCAAAAATTCATTAGTTCATGCACAATTTTCTTCTGTTTGTTTGTTTTTTTTTTTTTTTTGAATGCATAGTTTAAAGTGGTTGTCCCAATTAAAAATCAAAATCAATAACAATTTATTATCTATAATTTGTTGTGAAAATATTGTGGATGTAACATTACTCTAAAATAAAATTATAAAATATCATACAAAAGCCCATCATAGATGAAATAAAGATATTGAGAAAATATCATGACATTTATTGTGTTCCTGACTTTTTTTTAGCCAATTTGTTGAGCCAAAATTCATAATTTTACAAATAGTTTTCTTGGATTTTTTTAACACATTGTTTAAAGTAAAAAACACATAATTTTACCAACCAAAAAAGAAAAAAAATTATAAAAAAAATACTTTCTCCCTTTATGTTTGCGGTAGTTTCATCCCCCAACTTTAAAATTGAATAATTTATTCTTTTATATTTTGTACACAAGCATATAGTCCCTGTTGTTACTCTTTTAGTTAAATCCTAACAAAATCTTATGATTCCTAGAATATTTCTTTGTACAATATCTAAAATGCCTCACTAAATTTTATTGTTCCAAAAATTTTCTTTTTGTATTTTGAGTTTTATGTATTAGTCATACTTAAAAAGTAAAAATGGTGATCTATGGTATTTTATTTGTTACCTAGAGAACACAAGTTTATTAGAGGTTTAAATCTTCTATAATTATAATTATATATATATATATATATATATTTTTTTTTTAGAGAGTACTTATGGCATTCGCTTCTGATGATAATTCTTTATCATCAGACCAAGATATCAATCAGTATTTTGTGTAGGGGGGAATTGAATCCTAAATCTCTTATTCAACCATCAGAGACTTTACCAGTTGAGCTAATTAGAACTCACAATTTTTATAATTTTATCTAATAAAAACTTCAATGACATATGTCTTTTGTTATTTTGTTATTTTTTTATTTCTTAAATAAGTGTTCATAAAAAATTAAGTAAGCTAAGCACCATAGTTAGGCTTATAAAATAAAATGATAAAGAATGAAGTATGAATAACAAAATATTCATTGCAAATGGTCGTAGTATTTAGTTTGATGGAGAGTTTCAATTGTAGCATATGTCATCACTTATTGCAAAAATATAAATATTGTGACAATGTTTTATCAAAACTTAATTGTTTATTGTTGGAAGATGACAACATTTGTTATCATTCTTAGCATAATTTTTTTGTGAGTAAATATTATCTTTAATAAATAGGTTTAAAGAAATTATTATACTAAATAGATAGTCATATGTTAAATAACTATTATAAATTTAAATACATGATTTGATACTACTTCAAAAATAAATTTTATCCAAGTTTTTTTCACTCAAGGGGCTGCACGTGCCCTTACTAGTATTATTATTATGTACCTTTTTTTTTTGGAGAGATTTTCAACCTATGGCGTCCATTCCTGATGATAAATTTTTATCATCAGACTAAGACACCAATCAGTTTTTGGTGTAGGCGGGGATTGAACCTCAGATCTCTTATACAACCATCAGAGACTTTACCAGTTGAGCTAACTAAAACTCACACTATGTACCTATTTGATTTGTTTGTTAATGTCGGATTTATCATCCGTCCAAGACATTGATAACGCCTTAAAATGTATACTTGTTATATATTTATGTGGGCATTATCTCCTTATTACTATGCTTAATTTGTATAATTAAGTCATGATTTGCATTAGTCCCTATTATTTATTTTTATATAATTTATTGAGTAAGATGTTATTCATTGTGTGTAATTTTTTACTTTCAGAAAATTACGTGAAAAAAATGAGTTTACAGGAGTTTGTGAGAGAATGGAGGTCAAACTAGAATTAAAGAGGCGCTAAAGGACTATGCTTAAATATCTAAGGAGGTGCAGCTGGAGTGCTTGGGTCATTTACCATGTTTGGAAGCTTCAAATAAAGAAAAAAAAAAAAAAAAATCAAAGAGGTAGAATCTGAAATGGAAAAATCAGATTTGAGCACTGATCAGTATTTTGGGTGTATCTCTCTCTTCAAAAATCAAATTGACACAAAGCTATATGGGTTGGAATCGTGACTTAAATATCTACAACTTTCCAGTTTTGAGTTTTTCGAAATTCACAATTTTTGAAGGCCGAAATTAACTCACAAGTTACTGTTGTAAATCTGGACGAAAATTAAAATAGTAAGAATTTTATTTTTCTTTGGACACTTTGACATTAGGGTTTTGGATGAAGGTTGTGAAGAACGAATTTTGGGGAGAAAAATATTGTATTTTCCTTTCTCTAATGGCAGCCTAAACTCTTTGCTAGAGTTATGAGTTATGTTTCTTCTATATGGTATGAATATTCAATGTGATTCTTTTTAAAATTTTAGACAATAATATATTTGATTGTTCAATTAGATTTCTTTTGATGTATTAGTTCTTTCATAATTTCAATAAGTTCAATCATGTTTTTATTTTATTTTATTTTATTTATTTTTTAGATGAATTTCTAATAGTTTCAAATAGAAGTCATGTTTTAAAGTGAATGAGTTTTTTCTGAAAATTATTCTTACCGCATTATTAATCTAGGTTATCTTGCGTTCTTGAATTATCTCAATTCAACTGAATCATAACTGAGAATCATAAGTTTTTAATTGTATAAGAACAATCAATTATGAAATATATATTTTCTTAGATCACAAAAAAGTTCATATCGATATAAGTAAACACCCCGATACCTTGGTATTTACATTATTGATTTAAATCAGTTATTATTATTATTTTTGTTAACAATCACCAAGCAAAAGTAATTTTCTTCTTCACCCAAATTATTGTTTAATTATATTGTCTTTGAATTTATCCTGCTCCTCCTGGTTCGACCTCGGTATTCCAAGAATTATATTGCTACGATCTCTTGTACTTAGAAGTAAGCAAGCAAACACCAATCGGTTTTTGGCGTAAACGGAGATTGATATTCAAATATTTTATTCAATCATTAGGAACTTTATCAATTGAGTTAACTAAAACTTACAACTTTTTTTTTCCCCTCTTGAGAGAGAATGTGATTGAAAACTTTATTTACTTTAAGGATTTAGATTTGGGAGAGAACAAGAGTTGGAAAATAGATTTACACAAGAAAACTTAAAATGGTTACAAATATTTAACTCTCTAAACTTTTTTTTTTCTTTCAAAAAAAAGAAAAAAAGACAGATAAAAGTCAGTTTAATATAGATATAAATACAAAGAGGTAATTATATAATAATAAACTCTAGGTTTTTATTTTAGTGTCCATTTGGCAAAGAATGTTTTTGCCAACTTATTTTACTATTCAGCTTATTTTTACTATTATTCATAGATCCCACTGCATAAGTGGATTTTTTATAAACATATATTTTCATAGCCATTTACAATGATTGAATGGACATATTGACCATGAAATGGAATTAATAAGTTCATGACATATGCAATTGATTTGATAAAATTATAGGAACAAAATTAGAAACCAAAAAAAGAAAAAGAAAAAGTAAGGTGTACCTGACAAGAGAGAATGAGATATGAGCTGAGGACTTGTCCCCCAAAGCTCAAAATGGCGCCGTGCGCAGGTCAACGGTGATTTTGGAGTGCAAAATTTGGGTAAAGCTTTTATCTTTAAGATCAGATTGGGAAGAACTGAGCAGGGGAGGGGAGAACAAAGAAAAGTAGACTAAGGGGCACAATCGTAATTTTATATATTTCAATTTACTTTACTGCTATTCACTTATTTGAAAGCTAATTTTAATTTGGGCAATTACCCATTTAATACCATCCATCTGATTTCTTGATATCAATCGAGGAATATCAATGAATGAGTTTAAGCCCACTTAGCTAAAATAACAAACAAAAAAATAAAAGGGCTTTAGGCCCACTTTGTTTTACGCTCTGCTTATTTTGGCCCAAATTTTAAATGTTTTTCTGTTTTGTGATTTTTAGTTTTTGTTACCATGCCTAAGAGCAACCACATGCAAATTTTTTGTCTATTTTACAAGAAAAATCTAATTTTTATTTATTTATTTTACACACTTATTTTTACAAAACACCCACATCATTTTGTTCATTCTACCATTTATTTTATTTAAATAATCATTTTCTCACTTTTTTTATTATTATTTCCTACCGGTCCCACCACCTTACCAAACTCTCCAAAATATCTTTGACACTCTCTGTCTCTCTATTTTACACCTTAATCTTGTTTCTTATTTCTTCTTTTTTTATTTTCCGTCTCCTTTTTGCATCTTCAGCATCTTCATCTTCTTCTTCTTATTCTCATTCTCATTCTTCTTCTTTTTCTTTTTCTATTTGAGTTTGATTATGGCCAGTGATTTTGGGTTTGCAATTTTGGTAGTGATTTTGGGCAAATTTTTCCACTACATGGATGGTGATTTTAGGGCTCTCCGTTGATTGCTGCTGCTACTTCTTCTTCTTCAACACCTTGTTCTTCTACTATTTTTACATTTTCTTCTTCTTCTTTTACAATTTTGGTTTGATTATTTATATGGGTTTGATATATATATATATATATATATAGATGAGTTCAAATTACATCTAGTGTAATTTTAAAGAGTTATACATTTTTTAAATCATTGGATTTAAGTAGATCTAACGTTTAAAAAAAATACCATAATTAATGCTGATATTCTAATTCATCTCATTTATTATCCCTTATTTAATATATTCCATACTTATTTTTAAACCCAAAAAATTTTATAACACAACTATTCTTTTTAGTTGTTCTCTATCTCTACGTTTCTCTCTTTAGAACACTCTTCTCTGGATTTTTTTTTTTTATTCTTTAAGAAAGTGTTTCTCCTCCTCTTTTGTTTTTGTTTGTAGATTTAAGTTCCTTACGTTGCAACGTTTGTGTAAATTAATTTGTAATCTATGTGCTGATGATGGCAAACAATTGGACATGATTCGTTGCAACAACATTAGATGTTGTAGCTATGAAGATCAACTAATTTACCCTTTTGTTTCTGAGGCAGAAAGTTCGAAATAAGCCATTGTTCGTTGAAATGGCCCCTTCAAAATCAAATTTATCCTCAAAATAAGAGTTTTTTATATTCATTTTTAACTTTTGTTTTTGTTGGTAGAGTGTCCCTATGTTTATCTATTTTTTAACTTTTGTAACAATTTGCTAATGATGATAAACATTTGGGCATGAGATGCAACAAAAGGAAAAGTGTTCTAGAGAGAGAAACTTAGAGATAGAGAACAACTAAAAGTAATAGTTGTGTTATAATTTTATTTTAGGTTTAGAAATAAGTATAGAATGTATTAAATAAGGGATAATAAATGAGATGAATTATGAATATGCAAAGAAAATCAGTAGGTTGAATGCTCTGGGCTTCAATGGGCTAGTGGTTGCTTGGAATGCTTGAAAAGAAAGAAACACAAGATCAAAGGTAACCAGGGTGAACCGGCTAAGAACCCTCCGATGCTTAAGTTAGTTTTTCTCTCTAGAACTCAAGAATTCCAACTTTAGGGATAATGTAAACTTACTTTCATTTGGTGTGGATGAGTCCTTATATAGTGAGTTTTGGAGTGGTTACTTGTTTAGCAACTTCCTTAACGTGTGTAGAAGTTGAAAGGTCCAGACTTAACTTCCACAACTGCTATAGAAGTTAGAATGTTCAATTTTATTTTCTACAACTGCCATTGGAAGTTAAGTACTTAATAGGAAGTTGTAGCGATGAACAAAGATTTGCTCATACTTTAAAATAGTAGAACGTGGTCTGAAATACAAGCTTTTGTATACAAATCCATTTCTGAATATTTTCTAAGTGTTGAGGGGTCTTCCAGGTGTTTTCTTGATGGACGACCTTCATGCCCATGAACGACCCGCTGACAATGGACGACCTCCTTATGTTGGGTTAACCTTTCTAGCTCTGGACGACTCTTATGGATAAATTGGAGATGGATCAATTTTTAGTTCACTATCAGTTGCCCCTCATTCTTCAAACCAAAGGGCATCACCTTATAACAAAATAAACATTGATTGGTAATGAAAGATGTCTTCTCTTGATCTGCCTAGTCCATTTTTATCTGATTATACCCTGAGAAGGCGTCCATGAAGCTTAGCAATTGATAACCTGCTATTGAATCTACCAACTGATCAATGTGTGGCAAAGGATAACTATCCTTAGGGCAAAAGCTTTGTTCAAATCAGTGAAGGCTACACACATCCTCCACTTGCCATTTGCCTTCTTGACCATCACCACGTTAGCTAACCAATCCGGGTAATAGACTTCCCGAATAAATTCTATTGCGGTTAACTTCTGGACTTCTTCCTTGATAGCATTATCTTGTTTAGGAGCAAAGACTCTTTTCTTTTGATGAACAGGCTTAGAAGATAGATACACATTCAAACGATGAGTAATAACACTTTGGTCAATTCCTGGCATGTCTTCATGACTTCACGCAAAGACATCAATGTTGTTCCTTAAAAAGTGGACGAGGTCTTGCTTCATCTTTTCCTCCATACTTATTCCAATTCTGGTAAACTTTTCAGGATTACCCTCTTCCAAAGGGATGTCTTCCAGTACTTCAGTGGGCTCTGCTACGACCTTTCTTTCCTTTATATTCATGGTCTGCACATGCTCATCCATAGCCAACATGGCTAAGTAGCATTCTCTAACGGCTAGCTAATCTCCTTGCACTTGCCCTATCCCATACTCCGTTGGAAATTTTGACTGATAGGTGGTAAGTAGATGTCATTGTCTTCCAAATTTTTAAAGTTAGTCTTTCAATGATGGCGTTATAGGAAGACGAACAGTCCACCATGAGGAAATTCACTTCCTTGGTTATTTGTTGTGGGTATGCTCCCGCCACTACAGGTATGTCTTCCTTGACTTGGAAGATTGTTTTGTTGAAGTTCCTCTTATAATAACCCTTATTTCTCTAAGTGGGGGTCGTGATGACTCTTCTACCTTTCCTTTCAACTTCTCATCTTTATAATCTCTTCCAATTCAAGTCATAACATTCATCCATGTCATGCCCGTGATCTCTGTGAAAGCGGCAATATTTTTTCTTATTGCATTTGTTAGGATCTCCCTTCATCTTCTCTGGCCACTTCAAGGATGGGTTATCTTTGATCTGCATAAACACTTGATCAAGTGGAACATTTAAGGGCATGTAGTGCTGACTCCTTCCTAAAGATGAATTTGCCTTCCTGTTATCTTTATCATTCTTCTTTCCCGTCCGACCTTCTTTGGATGAGCGCCTTATTCAAGATGGCGGGGAGGTTTGCTTCCATTCGCTCTACTCTCTTCTTTTTCTTAGCAACGATTGCATCCTCTGCATTCATGAAGCTTGTGAATAAATAAATTGGAACTAACTTCATTGTAGAATGCTGTCAATAGTAACTTGTCATCCATCTCATCTACTATCAAAGCTTCATTGTTAAAACGAGTGATGAAGGAGTGTAAGCTCTCATTTTCTTCTTACTCTATGGTCAACAGGTTGGACGAAGAGTGTTTTTGCCTTTGTCCTTCGATAAGGTTGTTAACGAACAACTTGCTCAACTCCTCAAAAGAACCAACAATATTCGGGGGTATTTTACTAAACTACACTCATGCTGGCCCTTTAAGGGTGGTTGGGAAGGCCCTATACATTATCTCATTTAAAACCCCTTGAAGGTGCATTGTGGTCTTGAAGGTCGCAATATGATCACATGGGTTGCGTGTTCCATCATACGAATCCAAGAAAGACATCTTGAACTTGGAAGGCAGGAGATGACTATTGATGGAAGCTGTGAAAGGGGAATCCGTTCAATGAACTAAATCATCTACGTGATTCGTCCTTTGCATATTCTCCCTCACCTTATCCGTGACTCTTCATTTGATCCATCTCCCTTTCCAAGTGTGGCACTCCTCGTGAAGCAGTACCCCTTGAGTGGTTCTCACGCTTTACATCTTCTCCTAACTTCTTGACTCTGAGCTTGCCCTTCCACACACCTTTCATTACGCTGCCTTCTTTGGTTGATCTCTTGAATCAACTCCTGATTTTGACGGGTTAACTCTGCCATGGCGGCTACCATAGATTGTATTTGTTGGATGGAAGGCGGTTGCATAACAGGTGTTGACTAGTAAGCGCAGTTGGGATGGTTGGAAGTGTTCCCACTCTCCTGATGGTATGGACTAGTGGTCATTGATCTTGTCCGAACCATCCAACCTTTTTTCTTTAGAAAGATAAATTACAAATCACAAATTTAATCTTTCCCACAGATGACGCCAACTGATGATGCAAAGAAAATCAGTAGGCTGAATGCTCCAAGCTTCAATGGGCTAGTGGTTGCTTGGAAGGCCTGGAAAGAAAGAAATATAAGATCAAAGGTGATCGGGGTGAACCGGCCAAGAACCCTCTGATGCTTAAGTTAGTTTTTTCTCTTTAGAACTCAAGAATTCCAACTTTATGGATAGTGGAAACTTACTTTCATTTGGTGTGGATGAGTCTTTACATAGTGAGCTTTGGAGTGGTTACTTGTTTAGTAACTTCCTCAATGTATGTGGAAGTTGAAAGGTTTAGACTTAACTTCCACAACTACTATAAAAGGTAGAATGTTCAATCTTATCTTCTACAACTGCCATTGGAAGTTAAGTATTTAGTAGGAAGTTGTAGCGATGAACAAGGATTTGCTCATACTTTAAAATAGTAGAATGTGATCTGAATTACAAGCTTTTGTACACAAATCCATTTCTGAAAATTTTCTAAGTGCTGAGGGGTCTTCTAGGTGTCTTCTTGATGGATGACCTTCATACCCACGGACGACCTCCTAATGCTGGACGACCTACTTATGTTGGGCTAACATTTCTGGCTCTGGACGACTTTTATGGACGATACAATATGAAGCTGAATCCAAGTAAGTGTGCCTTCGGGATTTCTTCAAGGAAGTTTCTGGGATTCATGGTTTCACAGAGAGGAATTGAAGTGAATCCAGATAAGATCCAAGCTATATTGAACATGGAACCACCAAAGAATGTCAAGGAAGTCCAGTCCTTCACTAGACAAGTTGCAGCTCTGAATAAGTTTGTTTCAAAAGCTACAGATAGTGTTTACCTTTTTTCAAAGTTCTTAGGAAGTCATTTGAATGGATGGACGAGTGCCAAAAGGCCTTCTAGGATCTTAAAGTCTATCTTACTACAGCTTCCCTACTAAGTCCATCCATACAAGGTGAAGAATTATATTTACACTTAACAGTGTCCCTACATGCAGTAAGTTTAGCATTAATCAAGGAAGAAGGGAAGGTGTAGAAGCCTGTGTATTATATAAGCCGAGCACTAAGGGGAGCAGAAAGACGATATCTGATGATGGAAAAGTTGACTTTTACATTAATAACGGCTTCTAGGAAGCTGAGGCATTACTTCCTGGCTCACGTCGTCAATGTCATAACAGATTAGCCGCTCAAAAAGGGAATGAACACGTTGGAAGCTGTAGGACGACTGATTCAATGAACTGTTAAGCTTAGTGAGTTTGACATCAAATACCAACCAAGAAATGCAATAAAAGCTCAAACTCTAGTAGATTTCATTGTAGAATTCACTCCAAGTCATGGTAGTTTATACGGGGTGGAAGACGTAAAAACATGGGTCATCCATGTGAATGGGTCGTCTACACTATATGCAGAAGGAATAGAAGTTGTGTTGCAATCTTCAGAAGGAGATAAGTTGAAGTATAAGGTTCGTCTGTAGTATTAAACAACCAACAATGAAGTTGAGTATGAAGCCCTTCTTAAAGAGCTAGAATTGGCTAAGTCTTTGTAGGCTGAATCAATAGTCGTCTAGGGAGACTCTCAGCTAGTTATAGGTCAAGTGAATGGAACGTGTGAAGTTAAAGAAGAACAGATGAAGGAATATCTTAATAAGGCGAGACGCTTTGTTAAGAAATTTAAAGAAGTTAGTTTCATTCAAGTCCTAAGGAAAGAAAATGTGGAGGCAGATGCCTTAGTAAAGGAAGCATCAGCAGATGGATCAATGGATGAGTTTGATGAAGTCCAATACATGCCTAGTATAGATCTTCTAGAAATACAACAGATAGAAGGTGAAGAAAGTTGGATGACCCCAATAGTTAATTGTCTGAAAGATGGAAGGCTTCCAAAAGAAAGGGACAAGGCCAGAAAGCTAAGAATCAGATTAGCTAAATACATCTTTATAGACGAGGTGCTATACAAAAGAGGCTTCTCTTAGTCTTACCTAATGTATTTAGCTCAAGATAAAGCAAACTATGTATTGAGAGAAGTTCATGAGGGAGCATGTGGCAACCATTCAGGAGCTAAAGCACTCATTCACAAGGTCGTCCGTGCAGGTTACTACCGGCCAACCATTCAAGCAGATGCTAAGGCTTATGTCAAGGTGTGTGACCAATGTCAGGGATTCAGTAACGTCCTTAGACAACCCTCAGAGTACCTTACCCCAATGATGGCCCCATGGCCTTTTACGCAATGGGGATTGGATATTTTGGGCCTATTTCCAATTGTAACCATGCAGATAAAATTTTAGTGGTAGGGATTGATTATTTCACTAAATGGGTGGAAGTTAAATCCTTAGCAAAGATTACATAATAGAATGTCAAAAATTTCGTTTGGAAGAACATTGTATGTAGGTTTGGGGTACCTAGGGTTCTAGTATCTGATAATGGGCAATTTGATAGCACACTTTTCAGAGATTTTTGCGAGCAACTTGGAATCAAGAATCATTATTCCTCACCCTCCCACCCACAAGCAAATGGACAAGTAGAAGTAGCAAACCGATCCTTATTAAAAATCATCAAGACTTGACTGGAGGGGGCAAAGGGAGTATGGCCAGACGAGCTATTAGGTGTTCTATGGGCTTACAGGATGACTATGAGGACCCCCACATGGGAAACTCCTTTCAAACAAGCCTATGAAAGTAAAGCAGTCATACTTGCAGAAGTACACATGGTTAAGCACAGGGTGATGAAGTATCAAGACGAGGATAATGAAGGACAACTTCGTCTTAACCTCGATCTTATTGACGAGGTAAGGATGGATGCAAAGTAGAGGACATCAAGATACAAAAGTTTTATGGCTAAGTAGTTTGATGCAATGGTGAAACCCAAGCGCTTCAACATTGGGGACCTCGTCTTTAAAAAGGTCTCCTTGGCAACTAGAAACCCGGCTCATGGAAAGCTAAGGCCTAATTGGGAAGGATCTTATAGGATTATCAACTGCAAAAGGCAAGGATCATACTACCTGGAAGCCTTGGATGGATGGAAGCTAGAGCACTTTTGGAACATTGAGCATCTAAGAAGATATTATCAATGAAGGGTTAGCCTGGATGAGCATCAGCATGGACGAGCATCATGGACGAAGTTGAAGTTATGTTTTGTTTCCCTTGTATTTACTTATGTTTATTACTACTACTGAATGTTTTTAAATATTTTAATTCCCTAAAAGTTCATTAGTTTCTAACTTCTGCGCTATCTATGGACGAATTTGTGATGGATGAAGTCATGTACTTAGTCTATCTGTTTGTACATAAGTATTTCTAAATTCCCTAAGGCACTAGCTTCTAAGCAAGTGTCATGCTTGTGGACCATGTTTATGTTATTTACATACAGTTTGGATTTCCAATGTGTATAATGTTGTATGAATTTCCAATTCTTTGTGATTTCATTTAAACTAATCCACAAGAAAGCTAAAAGCCCAAGATGAGTAAAATCTTTAGACATAAGCTTTCCTTAAAATAAGGATAAAGCAAAGAAAAATAAACCAAGGTATATTTATCTAATTAATGTACGAGGAAAAACGTGCACGTAAGAATATTTCGAAGTCCACGGATGAATTTAACCAGCCAAACAGTCCAATATTTGGATGAGTAAATGCTGGAAACATCTTGACCAAAGACGAGTAAAGGAATTGTTCAACCTAAGGACGAAAGATGATGCCAACTATAAGTCAAATACATGGATGAATAAAGCTAGCAAAAAAGATACCATTCATTGACGAGTCATACTCGTGAAATGTAAAGAATGGTAAAAGTGTTGAGCATGGAAAATTTATTTTAATATGGACGATGTAGATAAAAATTCATTCATATAGTTAGGACGAGATAAAATGTTCTCATAAGTGGACGGGCCACATGTAAAACTATAAAAAAAAAATATGGATGATGTAAATAAAATTTGTTCACACATCATATAACACGTTCAACACCAAGTAAGAAATGAAAATAAAAATAGACATTCATTTATAAAAATTAAAGTGTAGACGACTACTGTCCAAACACCCTTAAGTTTTTAAAGCCAATGAAGGCAATTGTATTTTTTGCTCATCCATAAACATGGATGAGGGAATTGTACTTGAATGAATTTTAAAAAGAGTAAAGCCTAAAACAACGGGCATTTCCAATAAACTAAAAATAATATAATTTTTCTAAAGGAAAAATTAATTTACTGGGATAAACCATTGGGGGCATCACCTTCAGACTTTGGGTAGTCTTTGTTGACATCAATGGCGTCCTAGGCAGGTTTAGTTGAAGCATCGTCCATCACATTGACGTCCTCGGAGCTCGTCAGAAGCAGAGAACTCTTCGTAGCAGTGGGAATCATGAAGGAGTCAAAATCCATCTCAGGGTAGGCCTCCTTAGCATTAGCACCGAAATCTTCAAAGCCAGCAGCATAATGACGATCTAGACGAGTCTTGAACTCGGTTGACCTCATGAAGGCTGTGACAGCTTCCTTCTGAGCCTTCTCCATAGACGAAGTAAACTCTTGAACCTTCACCTCGAGGTGAGTGAAACAAGTTTCCTTATAGACTAGGTGAGCTCGAGGTGAGCTTCTCCACTTTATTCTTTAGTTTTTGCTCAATTCCTTATAGACAATTGAGATCCTCAATCAATCTAATCACCTTCCCCTTCTTTAGAAGAACCTTATTGCTCAACTCCTTGTTCTTCTCCTTAGATTCCTTAGCCTTAATGCAAAGCTTCTTAGCTTGGGTGGACGCAGTGTAAAACTTGGACATGGCCTATGAATGGATGAAGGAGAGTTAAAATTTTCCTTGAATCTTTTAAAAAATAAAAGGAAAATAATGAAAACCACATACCTTGAAGAGGTCATGGATGGCAGAACATTCAAAATCCCTCACTGGCATGTTGTCACATGAGTTCACCTCATTATTAGTAATGAGTCCTTTAAATGTCTTCCAAGCATAACCTTCGTCTAGTTCCAAGTTAGGAGGACGTTTTCCTTTCTCTGAAAGGTGGGCCCTATAAGGAGCTTTGGCTGCAAGAGGAGTAGGGTCATCAGGCTAGACGAGTAGAGTAGTCTGGACAGATGGAATGGTTTGGGGTACCAAGTTCACTGCCAAGGCGTCTAGGTGTATCGTCATAGAAAGGAAATTTGGAAACTTGGGAGGAGGAGTCTTGCCAGACTTCTGTTTCTTGGAACCTCGATGAGTAGGAATGTCACCAAGGTCCATAAAGTTGGATATACCCTTCCTCTTTCTAGCTTGGACGCCAGGCTTCTGGACTACCAGAGGAGTGACATCATCCAAGACCTGTACATCCTCTTCACCCTCGGTACCACTTGCAACGCCTTTCCCTTTATTTTCCTTCATAGTGGCCACCCCCATATTAAAGAGGATGATGTTAGTAAAAAAAAAAAAATGATGGATGATACTTACTTTAATGAGCAGTCTCCTCGTGTGCAAGGATCTTCGTAGTAGGCTTAGGACTAAGCCCCTAAGTAGCCAGATGACTGAAAGTCACTAAGTTGTGGAAGGACCTCTCAGGGAAGGCACGTGATTGGTCAATAAGATCCAAATAAAATTTGTCCAAATGTGGACAAGTAATAGCTGCACCAATACCAAAGAAGGTTAGACAAGTAAAAAAGTTAGATAAAATAAATAAAAGAAAGGAAGAAAGACATACCTTCAATAAGAAGATGACCTAGGGGGCTGGTAAAAGAAGGGAAGGGGGTACTATCTACATCAACTGGGTCCCCAGCCCAATTTCTAGAAATAAAAAGAATTCTTTCTTCCAAAGCTTGTCAGAAGAACTACGACCCTTTATCAAACTAAATTGAGGGCCCCTAGATGAGAACTGGTAACAACCAGCGGATTGCTTTATCTCTGAGGGCTTATAACAGTAAAGGAACTCGTCCACTGTGATTGGATGGTTCCCTTCCAATGTCTCACGCCATAGCACTTGCATGACAACTGTTGTCTTTTATCCATTGAGGTTAAGCTAGTTTGGTCCAATACCCAACTTATGGAAGAGGTCTCTACAAAAGGAGTTTAAGGGAAATCTAAGACCTGCTAGAAGGTAAGAGGTATATACACCAAAACTAGAAAAAGGAGAACAACGCCATTCTCCTTCTTCAGGTAGACGAGGCCTAAACTCACTAGGAATCTGATATCTACCTACAAGGGTTTTTAACTTAGGCGCGTCCAGAGTAGATGCTACCTTAGCAGTACAACTATAAATTATATTTTCTTCTTCCTCCTCCTCTTCGTCCTGAGGAGGACTAGGTTGTCTTCCGATGAGCTAGGCCCTGCCCCAGAAGCCATCCTACATTGCATTTCCTGGAATTCCTCTAAAGAAAAACCAGGAATCCCTGATGAATAATGCTCGTTTGAGGAACTACTATCACTACTATAACATGTACTACCCTCACTGCTCTCATAACTACTGCCACTACTCCCAGAGGACACGTCCTGATACTCACCTATCTATCTCTCTAGGCTACTACTAGACGCAGACATAGTTAGAAGAATGAAGAAAGACGAAAACCTAAGAATGAAGGAAAGGAAGTACTTGACGAGACTAGAAGACAAGGACTAGATGAGGCTCTTGGATGAAATGGTAGAAAAGAAATTATCAGAACAGTAAAAGGGCAAGAGAGAGGATGTGCATATTTATAGGGCCTAGAGGTGGGTCAACGAAGCAATACGGACCAACTAGAAGTTGACACGTGTCATTCTCCTCGAAAAATAAATAGACCCGACCAGCCAACTAATAAGATTATGACACGTGGCACAATCTGGAACAATAAAATTTAACTAGAGAAATGATGACACTTGGTGCGACAGTCAACCATTAAAGTAATAACGCTTGTCAAAAGTCAACAGTAAATACTACAGTACTCTGGACGACCCTTGGACAAAGGGGCAACTAATAGTGAACTAAAAATTGAACCATCTCCAATTCGTCCATAAGAGTTGTCTAAAGCCAGAAATGTTAGCCCAATATAAGAAGGTCGTCCATTGCCAGGAGGTTGTCCGTGGGCATGAAAGTCGTCCATCAAGAAAACACTTGGAAGACCCCTCAACACTTAGAAAATTTTCAAAAATAGATTTGTGTACGAAAACTTGTAATTCAGACCACGTTCTACTATTTTGAATTATGAGCAAATCCTTGTTCATCGCTACAACTTTTTACTAAGTACTTAACTTCCAATTACAGTCGTAGAAGATAAGATTGAACATTTTAACTTCTATATCAGTTGTGGAAGTTAAATCTGAACCTTTCAACTTCCACACATGTTGAGGAAGTTACTAAACAAGTAACCACTCTAAAGTTCACTATATAAGGACTCATCCACACCAAATAAAAGTAAGTTTCCATTATTCCTAAAGTTGGAATTCATGAGTTCTAGAGAGAAAAAACTAATTTAAGTATCAGAGGGTTCTTGGCCCATTCACCCCGGTCACCTTTGATCTTGTATTTCTTTCTTTTCATGCTTTCCAAGTAACCACTAGCCCATTGAAGCCCAGAGCATTCAGCCTATCGATTTTCTTTACATCATCAAATTAAAATATTAGCATTAATGAGGGTTTTTTTTACCGTTGGATCTACTTAAATTCAACGGTTTAAAAAATGTGTAACTTGAACCCATCTCTATAATTATTACAAATATTCTTATTAGGATTTCATTAATTACCCTTATTTATTACATTTTAAACCTATCTCTAAATCCAAAAACGTTTGATGTCTGACTCTCTCTCTCTCTCTCTCTCTCTCTCTCCTCCACCATTGTTCCACCTCTACAGGTTGCTAGCAAAAGAAAAAAAGAAAAGAAAAGAAAGAAAAAAAAAAACCAACACTGTGGCCTCTGTAATAGGCTCTTTGCCAGTACCCACCCACCACCACAACTATTTCTTAGACATATTTCTGAGACATATTTCTTGGACGTTGCTACCCAATACTCGGTTGTCCAGTTGAATGTCATGGTGCAACATTAATAGTTTAAAATATTGATGGGTCACAAATATAGGATATGGTCCAGTTGCTGTTGTATAAGAATTGCCATAATAATAATAATAGTTGTTGTGTTATGCTCCTATTTGTGTTTATGGTTTAAAAGCAATAATATTGCTATCCTTGTTGTAAAATAGAGAAAATATAATGTCACTAACGATCAATTTGTTCGTATGGCATGTATCTATAAGTCTTACAAACCTCTATTGTTAGTGTTCGGCTTGGTTTTTCTCTCTCTCTCTCTCTCTCTCTCTCTCTCTCTCTTCTACTGGCAACCTGTAGAGGTGGAACAATGGTGGAGGAGACAAAGAGAGGGAAACGAAGAGAGAGAGAAATGTAGAGAGAGAGAGAGAGAGTCAGACGTCAAATGTTTTTAGGTTTAGAAATAGGTTTAGAATGTAATAAATGAGGGTAATTAATGAGATCCTAATAAGAATATTTGTAATAATGTGAGTCTTTTTTTGACCGTTGGATCTATTTAAAGCCAATGGTTTGAAAAAGGTGTAACTCTTAGAGTTACACCAGATGTAATTTGAACCAATCTCTCTTTATATATATTTTGAGGAGACAGCTTGATGAATTTGGGATCTAGATTGATTTATGTTTGATGATGTGTTGTTGGATTTAAGAGAAGATAAGATGAAAAAGATGGTAGAAGAAGAGAGAGATCAGATGAGAGAGGAGAGATAATCATATGGAGAGAGAAAAATAGATCATGAGGTGGAGAGAGAAAATAATAATAAAATATCAAATGCAAGAGCTACAGTAACCGTGTGCACAGTTACTGTAGCACTTGTGCATTTATGCACAATTTTACACTCACTGATGTGGGTGTTTTTTAAATCAAAATGTGTAAAATAACTTACTTTTTCTATTTTGCAAGATTATGTAACTACTGATTTGGTTGCTCTAAGATTTTAAGGTTTAAAGTACCATACCTAAAATTTTAAGGTCTAAAAAGTAATTTATCCTTTTTTTACGTAAACCAATCATTCCCCCCCCCCCCTCACAAAAAAAAATCTAGTAGGTTCCAGATTTGATTTTTTTTTTTTCCCATTTGAGATTCCAAAATTAGAAAAAAAAAAAAAAAAAATCCATTCATTTGGATTTTTTTTTTTTTTTTTTTTTTTTTTTTTTTTTTTTTTTTGTGAATGATAGATTTTGTATTTGAAATTACAAGAAATATTAATAATTTTCTGTGCAAGATAACACACATTTTTTTTTTATTCATTTTAGTCTCCCAACCAAACATAAATAATCAGTTAATAAAATGTATACTAGAAAAAAGTTTAAATTATAGTGCTATCTCTTGGGTTGCTCCTTCAGTCCTCCTTACATAGTGTTAAAATTCACAAGCTAAACAAAAAATCTCAGATTAGGAACGAAAAATTATGGAAAGCTTGAGAAACAAAGAGAAAATTTAGAGAGAAGAGAAAATTCTTATTACTTTGAGTATATGAATTACAAAGTTTGCCTACTATACACACCAAGCTTGTATTTATATAGCAGTTACAAATCATAAATGCGCGGGAAAGCTTTAACCAACTCCTAACAGATTTCCTAATAAAGCTCTTCCAATAAGATTAGGCCACGTGTTAATCCCTCTAATTACTTAATTAACCAACTTCATTCACGTGCAGTGCACATGTCATTTAACTACTTAATGCTTTGAGTAGCTTCTTCAGCCACACTTTAAGCCTCTTTTGATGCTTTATTTGTGCAATACTTATCTTCAAATCAGATTTACTTCCTTTCTTCAACCCTGCTTTTTCCCTTCTTCAATTTACCTTTGCCTTTAGTTTCAGGCTTTATCTTAACAGCCCCCCTCAAGACCAAAGTTGCTTCTGTTGTAGAAATAGTTTCTGTGTCTTGCCATGATTGTGGATAAGTAATGCTGGAACTGAAAATATTGATCAACCTAATCTACTGATCAAGTCTAGGAACATAGGTGCACCAATTGCCTTAGTAAATACATCAGCCAATTGCAAATGAGTCCTGACATGGAAAGTCTTGATCATACCTACTTGTGTCTTTTTCCTGACCAAATAGCAATCTACTTCGATATGCTTTGTCCTCTCATGGAACACAGGGTTTGCAGCTATGTGCAAAGTTGCCTTATTGTTACAGTAGAGGAGTGCAGCTTTAGAATGCTCAATCTTGAAGTCTTCAAGCAGATAAAACAACCAAGTAATTTCACAACATGTTGAAGCCATTGATCTATACTCAGCCTTTGCTGAAGATCTTGACATAGTATTTTGCTTTTTAGACCTCCAAGATATTAAATTCTCACCAAGGAAGATACAATACCTTGTCAATGATCTCTTGGTATCAGGGCATCCTGCCCAATCCGCATCACAAATTGCTTTTAGTTGACAATCTGACTTGGTTGAGAAAAACAATCCTTGCCCAGGATAACCCTTGATGTATTGTAAAACCCTGAGTGTTGCCACCATATGAGGATGCTTAGGCTTGCTCAAAAACTGGCTCAATCTATTCACTGCATAGCAAATATCTGTCCTTGTCAAAGTTAAATACATCAATTTGCTTATTAACCTTCTGTATTGTGAAGGATAATCAATCAACTCTCCCTCATCCTTAGACAATCTAAGATGCTGTTCCATAGGAGTTCTCATAGGCTTGCAACCCAACATGCTTGAATCTGTCAACACTTCTAAGGCATATTTTGTTTGATTAAGATTGATTCCCTTATCACTTCTTGCCACTTCTAAGCCTAGGAAATACTTCAAGGCTCCCAAGTCTTTTATCCCAAACTTAGTATCCAAAAGCCTTTTTAAATCTGCTACTTGCCTGTGATCAATATATCATCTACATAGACTAGAAGGGCAGTAAAACAAGAACCCTTTGAATGTACAAAAAAGGCATAATCAGATTTTGATTGAACAAAACCCATTTCAGTAATTGTTGTTGACAACTTAGCATGCCACTGCTTGCTGGCCTGCTTCAAGCCATAAAGTGATTTTCTCAACCTACATACAAGAGGTCCAACATCAGTTAAGCAGCCCCCCTTGCTGTGATAGCCCTGAGGTAAGGACATATACACTTCCTCCTCTAAAGCACCATGGAGGAAGGCATTATTAACATCTAACTGATGTAAAGACCAACCCTTGATAGCAGCAATACATAGCAACACCCTCATAGAAACTGATTTGGCAACAAGTGAGAATGTTTCAGAGTAGTCCAGCCCCTTCTGCTGTGTATACCCTTTAGCCACTAATCTAGCTTTGTAACTCTCCACAAAACCATCTGGATTATACTTAATCCTATAAACCCATTTGCAACTTATAGGAGTCTTCCTATGGGGCAAAGGAACCACATCCCAAGTGTGATTAAGCTCCAAAGCACCAATCTCCTTGTCCATTGCTCCCTGCCAAGCTTTTGAAAGCATAGCCTGATGGTAGAACTCAGGTTCAACTTCAACACTAGCAGCAAGAGCAAAAACTTGATAGGAAGAACTAAGGTTAACATAAGAAAGATGAGAGTTTATATTAGAAGGACTACTTAGTGGGGGTTTGGTGAAAAGTAAAGAGTAAGAATAATCTTGTAAGTAAGTAGGCAGTCTATGAACCCTAGTGGATTTCCTAATCTGAGGGGAGGAAACATTAGGCATTTGTGTAACAGTACAAGTATCAAGAGCAGGAGATGAGGAAATAGGATCAGTAATAGAACCATCTAAAAGAGCACATTTTGTAGTAGCAGGAGTTTTTGCTGCAGAAGTTGGAAGATCAAGAATGAAAGGATGTTAGGCAAGGGAATAGAATCTAAGGGAACAGATGAGGACAAGGTTTTAGAATCAAAAGGATCAAGAAACTGAGGAAGATTAGAAGATTGAAAAGGAAATAGGGACTCGTAGAAGTGCACATCTCTTGAAATGAATACTGAATGTGTGGTTAAATCCATTACCTTATAACCTTTGACACCAAAGGAGTAACCAAGAAACACACATTTAATGGCTCTAGGAAAAAATTTATGCCTGTTATGTGCAAGTGTAGATGCATAACAGAGACAACCAAACACCCTAAGATGTGAAAAACTAGGCAACTTACCAAAAAGAAGTTCATAGGGTGTTTTACTGGCAATAGCAAAATTAGGTAACCTATTTATTAGGTAAGCAGCTGTGAGTATGCAATCTCCCCAAAATTCCAAAGGAACATTGGATTGAAACTTAAGTGCTTTAGCCACATTTAGAATATGTTGATGGTTCCTTTCCACAATTGAGTTTTGTTGAGGAGTTTCAGCACAACTCAATTGATGAATGATGCCTTTAGATTTGAAAAACTCCTTTAACAGAAACTCAGTGCCATTATCAGTTCTAATGCACTTAATTTTTTTGTTAAATTGAGTTTCAACATAAGCATAAAATTGTGGCAAGAGAACTTGAGTTTCTGATTTAGCTTTTAACAAATAGATCCATGTACATCTAGAAAAATCATCAACAATGGTAAGGAAATACTTGTAACCATCAACAGTAGGAATAGAAAAGGGACCCCACAAATCACAATGCACCAAATCAAAAGGCTGATCAGAAATATGAGTACTAGCAGAGAAAGGCAATCTCTTTTGCTTTGCTATTGGACAAATGTCACAATGAGTAATCTTATTACACTGTACAAAAGGCACAATCTTATTTACAAGCTCAAGTTTACCACTTGAAGGGTGCCCTAGTCTAGAATGCCAGAAATTAGAATGAGTAGCAACTGAATTACAATAGGTAGAGGCTAGAGTGGAAGACAAATTCTGGTATTTGCTATCCAGCAGATACAATCCATTTTGTTCTCTACCCAGACCAATCGTGCTCCAAAGAGTAAGATCCTGAATAAAGCAAAATGATCCAAGAAAAATAAGGCAACAATATTGTGATTCATTCAATTTACTGACATATATGAGGTTAAAAGTAAAGGAAGGAACACACAACACATCAGTAAAAATTAAGGTGTCATTAAGATGCACTATCCCTATATGAGCAACTAAGACCTTTTCACCATTGGGTAAGTAGACATAGGAATTAGAAACACAAGTAAATGAACTGAAGACAGATTCAGAATGGACCATGTGATCAGTGGCACTTGTATCAATGATCCAATTTGTTTTATTGTAAGATGATCTATCTACTGTTTTAGCAGAGAAAACAGTTGAATGTGAGATTGAATTTGGAATAGCAAATGAGGAAAAACTAAAAGCTTTACCTAAGAAGTTGTTGATGTAATTGGAAGTGGATGCACTCAATGCCAAAGGTTGGGAAGTGCTTGTTCCTCTAGTATTCAAACAAGTTGACTGCTATAAAGTTGAAGTTGAATGCTGAGTACTCTCACCAACTGACTATGAATTTAGAAAAACTAGAAGTTGTTCACATTGGGACTTGGAGATTGGACACTGTGCAGTTAAGAGCACAAATTCTTCACCAGTTTGATTAGGATTAGTAGCCCCAAAACCTACTACCTGATTTCAAGAAACCTAATTGGCCATGGATTAGTTTTTGAACTTGAACCCTAAAGAAAATCCATGTAGCCTGTAACATTTATCCACTGTATGCCTTGTCTTCCCACAGTGAGTGCAAATAGGTCCTTCCCTTTTGGAATTTCCTTTGCTATTGTGGCTATGCTTGAAACCAGAACTAGCATTTGAGAACAATGCTGTGGCTTCAATGGGATGAGCTGTGACAGAACCAGTGTATTCACCATCTTGAAGCTTCTTTGCTTTTCTTCTTGCAAGATCAAGAAAGAACTCTATTAATGTCAGGTAGAGGCTCATACAACAAGATCTGACCTCTGATAGCTAAATAGGAATCATTCAGTCCCATCAGGAACCTCATCACTTGATCACGATCATAAAGATCTGAGGTAGTTCTTTGAGCTCCACAATTGCAGGGACACTTACACATAGGCATAGTCTGATAGTTAGCCAATTCATCAACCAAAGCCTTAAACTTTGTGTAATAATCCTCCACAGACAATTGCCTTTGAACAAGATAGGCTGATTCCTTCTGAAGCTTAAAAATTCTAGGGCCACTTTTTTGAGAAAACCTGTGGCGAACATCAAGCTAAATTGTTCTAGCATTGTAAATATACATAATGTTAGAAACAATGTTTGGAGAGACTGAATTAATAATCCAACTAAGCATTTTCATGTTACATCGAGTCCACGAAATGAATTGTGGTGAATCTAGACTTGGTTCTGGTATGGTGCCATCAACAAAACCAGTCTTGTGCCTAGAAGTGAGTGCGATGATCATTGATCTCGCCCATGGAAAGTAATTCCTACCTCCAATCATCTTCTGAGAAACGAGTTGAATAGTATTGTTATCACTGCTACTGAGGTAGAATGGATTTACAGAGTCACCATTCGTAGCTATGGAAGTTTGATTGTTTGAGGATTGATTATTTGAAGTTTCTTCAGTGGTCACCATTGATGGAGCTTCGAACCTTGAAGAAGATTAGATGAATTCTCAGAGAATCCAAACAAGATTAACCAAAAACAGAAAACAAACTAATTTGATCTTGATTAGCGCTCTGATACCATGTTAAAATTCACAAGCTAAACAAGATATCTCAGATCAGGAACGAAAAATTATGGAAAGCTCAAGAAAGCTTGAGAAACAGAGAGAGAAAATTCAGAGAGAATAGAAAATTCTTATTGCTCTAAGTGTATGAATTACAGAGTCTGCCTACTATACACACTAAGCTTGTATTTATACAACAATTACAAATCAGAAATGCGCGGGAAAGATTTAACCAACTCCTAACAGATTCCCTAATAAAGCTCTTCCAATAAGATTAGGCCATGTGTTAATCCCTCTAATTACTTAATTAACCAACTTCACTCACATGCAGTGCACGTCATTTAACTACTTAATGCTTTGAGTAGCTTCTTCAGCCACACTTTAAGCCTCTTTTGATGCTTTATCTGTGCACTACTTATCTTCAAATCAAATTTACTTCCTTCCTTCAACCCTGCTTTTTCCGTCTCAATTTGCCTTTGCCTTAGTTTCAGGCTTCATCTTAACACATAGTTTTGTAAGAAATAAATACACTCCATTTCCCAAAAAAACTAAACAAATAATGGGCAAACAACATTTTTTTATCCCTAAAATTTGTTCCATTTTTCAGTTTGGTTTCTAAAATTTCAAAACTAGCACTCAAAATCTTAAAATTTGTAAATCGATCTGATCTGGCCTTTTAGAGTTCGATCTATTTTCCAAATTGGTCCATAGAGTTTCAAAAATAACAATAAAAAAAAAAATCCTTAATGAATGTAATTTGATCCAATCTAGTCAATAAAGTTTGCCCTATTTTCCAATTTGGTTCCTATAAAGCGTCAAAAGTTTGCTCTGTTTTCCAATATTGCCTTTTACACGAGTTGAGCTGGAGCCTATATCTTCGATTCTATTTCCATCTTCTTTCCGTGCATGCGTGCGTCTGTGTCATATGACAAATTGCCTCTTCGGTTCGGAACATTTGGTCCCTCTTTTGTCATGCAAGTTGCAACTTTTATCATTTTTCTTTGTGGGCCCAACTTATCGACATAGAAGCATCATGCATTACTGGATGGCATTGAGATTGGCAGAAAAGGGTCATCATGCATCCCCCATTCAGTAATGTATATAGCAAAATTGTGGTATCCTAGCAACAACGAGGTAGGACTTAGAGTCAGGGGAGCAAAAGTATAAATATTTTTTTTTTGAAACTCTAAGTAAGCATTCATTTAAAAAAGAAATGTTATGTTTACAATATTTTCACTATATTTTTACAAAAAATCGTAAGTGGTAGGTTGTTATTGGTTGTTATAAGTGCGAAAAAAAGTAATTTAAGTTATAAATTTAAATTAGAACCAATAATAACTTACTGCATATGATTTGTTGTGAAAATGTTGTAGATATAACACTTTTCAATTTAGAAAGTTAAGCTTTTTTTTTTTGAGTGTCTTGTGTGTTGTCAAATATGTGTGGACGTTCACTTAGACTAGTTAGAATTGGCCTAGGAATTTTTTATTTTATTTTATTTTATTTTTTGTTTGTGTCCTAAGTGGGTTTGTTTTGGGAGTGTTGTTTGGGCTTAAATTTGTTATTGGTAAATTTTTTTGTTAAACTTGTTAAATTTGTTTCAAATTTTAGATCAATAAAATTTTTTATAACCTTTAAAAAGATCAATAATATTGTTGAGAGGGTAAAGTGCAAAATTATTAAAATAAATTGCTAAAATTAATACACATATATACTAAAAAAATTTGAAAAAATTTAGCGGGCCACTGTCCCCAAGTCCAACTATAGTTCCGGCACTGTATCCTAGAGTTCAGGGGTTGCAGGCGCTGCGGCCACGCATCGTAAGCAATAAAATACATTTACTAGACCCTTTATTCTTACTTCTTGAATAATTAAATAATACAATACATAACAAATCGATTTCTCACGAGAGCATAGTTAGGTGAAAATATGATTTGACCTTGAGTTGGCTGGATAGAGCTTGCATCTAAGTTGACCTATTTGTTTTCCAATTTGTAATCCTTAAAAATTCAAATGTATTTCAAGGTTGTCTTTATCTTATCTTAATATAATCCCCCTTTATTTTTAATGCATGTCTATGTTTATCTTATCTTAATATAATCATGTGATGAACAATAAACTTATTTCAAACAAATAATAAAGTAGATAGTAGTAAATACTATGGTTGGCAAATACTCATGTGGAAATTTCCCTTTCATTTGAGGGGGATGAAAGCACCAACTGCAGAGTTGAAGAGATTGAAGAAGGGGAAGGAGACACTCTTCCAATGGTAACACCAAAAACGGTGTCGTCTAAAAAGAAAACCACACGTGTCTCTCAATTAAAAGGAAACAATGTTGTTTCTCTTAAATAGACCGACGTCGTTTTAGTACTTGTATATTAAACCTGTTAGTGATCATACGTGTGCACGTGGGAGAGGTAGTTATTAGAATCTTGTAGAAATATGATGGCTGTTGTAACAGTTTCTAGATATTTTTCCGTTTCTAGTTTCTCTTGGTATATAGTGTACAAACTTTGCTCATTTGTAAGTTAAGTCATTAATCACAGTTTTCTTCCAATAGAGAAATTCTCTCTCTCTCTCTCTCTGTTCTTTCACAGCATAAGGGTGTGTACAGAAAAAAGTTTTTTCATATCACCAATTGCCATGGTTTCAAACAATAATCACCAACTGCCATATGCATAGTAACCGAGTCTAACGACTAACGATGAGCTTGATAAGAGTAAATGCGAGAAAAGAGTTTCATTTTGCAACTCTTCAATTTGTACGACAAACATGATTGAGTAATATAACCCAAATGCCATTGATATTTGAGAACAGAACCTTCTAATATAAAGTTAGAGCAGGTACAATATAATTCTTATTCTATTTCATTCTTTTAAGAACTCCCAAACATGGTGCAAGATCTTGGAAAATATGGCTAGTTGGTTGTTTTACAAGGGGTGAGGAAAAAAAAGGAAAAGAGAAAAATTAAGAATAAAAAGCGATTGTATATGTTCTTCTCATGTGTTCTTGGTGGCCAAATGCACCAGAGATTTCTCATTAAAATATAAAACATAGAAAGCATAAATAACAAAGGATTTGAAGAAATTACTTGAAGCACTTCATCATAAGGCCCAACAAGTGGTACAAAAATGTAAGAAAATTTATATCCTCAGGAGTATTTTTATCATTAGAAACTAAAGGTAGGAAGAAAAAGAAAAAGAAAAACAAGCTATGCATCGTAATTGCAGAGGTTCTCAAATCCCATATATTCATGCTGCTGAATCTTCCAAATCATGTTTGATATGCCAACTCCACCTAACAAACAGACCATTTAATATTTGAGAATTCAAGTTCACATATTTTGAAGTTTATGGAAAAGTATGCATTTATAAAAAAATTTAAAATTTACGGAAGAGTTAGTTCAATAAGCAAAATAACAGGGAACAATAATGCTCACCTAGTGAAATTGCACTAACAAATATTGTAAAGGCTAGAATAAAGATGATCAGTGATGCTCTCCCAAATAAAATGATCAACTTTCTCACAACATGCTGTCCTATGAAGGCTGCAATAGTAGCCACAGCAGCAAAGTAGAGAGCTGCCATAAAAGTTGCAAATGATCAAGATGTTACATGACTATCAAAAAAATAAGAAAGCACAATTTTATAGAGATTATCTGGGTGTTGTAGGGTACTGACTTACCATAAGGAACAGGAAAACGATTCAGAAGGTAGTATTCCACAACAGACATAGATGATGAGAAGGTCATTGCAAAGGTGGCAGTGGCACTTGAGACCTGCACAGAAGAAATCAAAAGTTGTAGATGATATATTTGTAAACAATGAGATCTTCTACATCTTTATTTTTTATTATTTGGCGATGTAGATATGCATTATTACTCACTAGCAATTTTACATTTACACTGGTTTAGCTTTGAGTTCCTAGTTGGACAATAAGTCATGGGACCGAATTATCCAAAAAGATTAAAACCTTCTAACTTTTAACAGCATACTCAGCCTTATTAAATAAAATAAAAATGCCACATAAGAAGGAGATGGTTGGATTTCTAATTTCTTAACCATTAGTTTGCAAGTTATTCACAAATACCCAATAATTTTGTAGTTCCAGATAATTTCAAAAGCATCTTGTACATGAATGATGATTTTGTGCGTTTCAATAAAAACTACAAACAGACCTGAGGGGGTACTCCCAGCTCCAAAAATAGTGGACCCATAATAAACCCTCCACCTAGGCCAAGCAGCCCACCAACTATTCCTCCCAGTACACCACCGGCACAATAGAAAATCAGCTGATGTACTTTCCAATTTGTCCCCTCATCTCCCTTGGATGCAATAACTCTGTGTCCCTTGTAAAGGCTAACTGCCTCGTACAAAGACACCCCGAAAGAAATAGGGATCTGTAGACAGTGTTAGGTAATTTATCCTCAACAAGCAACGCAAACATACACAAAGGCATACACACATTGAAAGGAAAGAACACAGGAGGCCTTTAGTGTCAATAGAAATACCTGCAAGAAGTTCAACGCCCAGTATTCTGTTGAACAAGTAGCTGTATGATTCTGTTATCAATGGAAAATTAATATTTTAAAATAAGCAGTTGATGTTACATGATCAAGTAGAGATTGCATGATATAAAACTTTTGAGGGAAGATAACAGCAGAAGAGGCTAAACCTTGGCAATCTGAAGGACAAGGAATGAAATCCAGACAAAGACAAGAAGTCCAAGTTCCTTCCAATAAATATTCTCAATAATAGTAACCTGCAATGTTTATATTGATTTAGCTTCCAGAATTCCATGGCACCGATAATAGCTTAACAGGGTATTATTACCTCTGGTTCTTTGGTGTCTTTATGAGTGTCATTTTTGGGGCCATCAGGAAGAGGCTTGTATTCCACTTCTGCATCATCAGAACCTGATGGAACAGGACACAAATTTGAATGCCGATTTCAGAAAATAACTCCAAGCAATGCTAACTCTATGACTTTTATACAATTAGAGGACTAGTGGATCAACTCACCATTTGAGCCCAGTCGCTTAGCAGCCTCCTAAAATTTGAAAAGTTGAGTTTCAATGGTAAGCAATTAATTTCAGTAGTAATAACAGAAAAATAAATGGGAACTTGGACCAAACATGAAAATGAATGTATTCATGGCCCAAATTCATGCTTGTATGTGTAAAAAATTTATGTAATTACATTCTTCATAATGGTTTCCTTTTTCCATGTTTCAACGCCCTTAAGGAATGCCTTTGTTGACGTGCCTGCAAGCCACCAGAATCAACCAAGGGTGTTATTGGAGGAAAATGCCTAAATAGAGGAATGACAATTCTTCTAATCATTACCTATAAACAGAACAATAAGCAAAACTGTGACCATCCAATCAGCAAATATAACGTTGAAAGCCACTCCTATACTAATGCCCATCATAAGCATTGGCTGGATGAGCAGTGCTAAATCATAGTCAATGATGGGCATATCAAGTGTAGGATGCCTTAGCTTAAGGTTGTAGTAAACAGTTGAGGCTGCGGCACCCATGATCATACCTGACACAAACAGACAAAATTTCTGATTTTATTAATTACACCATTGTTTAATACAAAGTGGATTCCTTCTGTGCATTCACTATAGCTCGTTAAGACATTTTATGTCGAAGCAACCAAACTATAGCTAACGGCGATTTCCAAAATCAAAAGTCAGCCATGTCCAAAATTCAAAACTTTCGATTCACTATAAAATTCCTTGACAAATCAACTTGGCTCAAACAATAAAGGTTTCATGCCAAGGGAGTAACCAGTTTTGCATGGTCAAGAATCTTCAGCTATGTTTGGTTGGGGTGAAAAGGGAAATTATGATGGAAATGGGGGAAGCAAAAGGGAGAAGAAAATGAAATTTTACATTGTTTGGTTGAAGTGAAAAGGGAGAGAAAAAGAAATGGGGTGGATGGAGTTTTTCACTCGGGTCCACCATTTCTTTTCCTTCAAGATTGGAAAGAAAAGAGGGAAGAAAATGTATTGAGAATAAAATTACAGAACTACTATCACCTTTTCATCTTTTTTACTTTAAATTAATAAAGGCATAATAGTAATTTACTCCTATTATTCCACTTTTCCATCCTCTTTACCAAATACACATGAAAGAAAACATAAATATTTTTCAATCCTCCAGCCAAAAAGAGCTTTGGAAGTCAAGTGGTTTGAAAAGAAACTATAGAAAAAAAAAGTCTTTACCCCCACACAAATAAATCTTTTAATCATTCTAAACAGCATGCGTGACGTTCCTTTCATTTGAAAAAGAAAGTTCCTCTTTTTTACCATCCTCTATCTTAGGATTCAACAAGATTAGGCATTTCAATCCAAAGTGAGTTTCTTTAAGAAACGATTTTAGAATATCTACTGTCATAGCCAACCTGAAATCCATAGCCAAATCCACAAAATTTTTGAGATTTAAGGCTTGGTTATTGTTATTGTTAAGATTGTCCAACCTTTAAGAAAATAAACTAATACAAAAATACATGTTCTCTTACATTTTGATATAGCTGTTGCTGACTTGGGATCAAACCCAATAATCAGGGTAAGCATGGGAACAAAAATGCCACCACCACCAACGCCACCAACACTCCCAAATGCAGCTCCAAAGAATCCAACTATTGAACCCACAACAGTTTGCCAATTCAATTTGATCTCCTGCAAAGCAAAATTTACAGTGACCCATATTTTAAATCAACCCAAAAAAAATTTCATTTCCAAAGTCCATTTTCACCATAAAAGTATAAAACTACATACACTAGTGTTTAACATCAAAATGTACATAAAAGTTTGACAAGATCATTTGATCTAGCCACAACAGAAAATAAGATACCATACTTAATCCACAAGCACTTCCAATAGGACCACTATTCCACCAAAAGCAATTAATTATAAAAGTCTTAGCACATAATAAAAACGACTTGATCATTGATTAACATGTGGATATATATAGAAGAATCTAAAGTAATATAGTTTAAATCGAAAAGGACTTTGGTAGGAGGAAAGTAAAAAGAGAAGGAATAAAAGAAAAACAGTGAAATTGAAAAGGAAAAATACCGGCCAAACGTGGTGATAACCCGATTTGTTGGCTTGCCACAAGAAATTTACAGCTTTGAGAAAGAAATTGGATTCAGATACTCCTTCCGTTCCATTGAAACTTAAAGCTTCCAGTCTCAGCTCCCTTTGGGCCGAAACAACCACCAAAGCTATCAGATAATACAACATAACCATCCACACACATCTCAAACCCCACCTCCATTTTGCTCCAAACTCAGCCATCAGATTCTGATACTGATTCTACACCCTTATTTCACACACACTCTCTCTCTATTAATCTATACCCAAGAAACCAAAAAGTTCAAGTCTATAATCTAATTTTATATAAGAAAACAGAGAATCAGATAGCTATTGTCACTTTTTTTTTTCTCTCCTAAAACTTGATAATCTGATTCTAATACAGTGGGATCAAGGTTTTCTTGGGTTTGCTTAGAAATTAATGAAACGACAAAAAAAGTGAGAGATTGTTTAGCTTTGAAGTGTCTGAATGGCTGATCAAAGTAGTCCCAGAGAGAATGAGATTTTTGAGGAATGGTATACAAACAGTGTGATTTATGACCATAAAAAAGCCGTGTGAAATGTGGATACGTATAACGGAGAGAATTTGGAGATTTTTGTCAACGAAAAAAAAGTGCAAACAGAAAAATGGTGCAAAAAAATGCGTGCTCTTGAAATGAAACAAACAAAAAAAAGGTGTAAGAACATGCAAATCTCTCTCTATCTCTCTGTTTTTTTGTTGTTGTTGAGCAAAATCTCTCTTTCTCTCCTTGCGAAACAGGAGTAGAAAATATGCTACTATGTGCTAATTATGGGACTCATTTATAACAGATAGAGTTTCTCAATTGCACCACACATTCGTTGTTAATGAATTTGTCCGGATACAGTTTATTAAGAGGAGCGCAAACATAAAATCCCAATTACACCACGTGCATTTTGGGGGAAAAAAAAAACACAATTACACCACGTGTCTTTTTTCTTTTCTCTCTCTTTGTGCATTGTCGTTTACACGTTTAGAAGGGCTCAGTTCACACACTGTATTGGGCCCGCCGGTCCATATTATCAGCGACAAAATAAACAAAACTTGAGAACTTTTAAAATTTTTTTTTTTTAATTTAATAAACAATCCATTTCATTAACCAGCAAAACCTGGGACCTTTTAGAAGTTGGCAAAGCAACGATGGGGGTAATAAGGTTGGGTGTGTGGTCGGAACGTTGATTACTGTTGAATAGGGAAGAAAAAGGCGATCTTATCCAGTACAACACAAAAGAAAAGAAGATAGGTAATAATTTCTCATCTTTATTTTTATGTAATTTAAGAAAATCCTTCCTCCGGTTCCAATTTGTTTTTTTTTTTGTCCTATTTTGTGATATCCCAAGATATTTTCCTGTTTTTAAAAATAAAAATAATTAATTTACTAATATTTCTATTATGCCCCTATTTTATTTTCAAAATTTTTTGAAAAGAAAATTAACAAATATTTAAAAAATCAATATAATTGGAACACCTTATTAGTTGCCTCATTAAGAATTATTCTTTTAAAAAAAATTGATAAATTTATTTAAGGGTCGTTTTTGTAAAATTATACATTTTAATAAGATAAACAAAACAATAAATAATGTTCTCTTATAAAGTTTGACTTTTTTAAATAAGACAAACAAATTGGAACAAAGAAAGTACCAGCCAACTATCCCTCCATACACAAACCAAGCTAGTGATGAAACTTAGGAGTGGATCAAGTGGGCCTTGTGAAAAACACCTACAATTTGGTTAACTTACAGTCTTGAAAGGTAGAAGTATTTATATCGCTTTAATGAATGTGTTGTCTTGTGTCTTTAATGTTAGTCTCATCAATAATTTGGCACTATACATGGTATTACTGAGGTATTAATTTAGAAAATATTTTTAGAAACTTTTTATAAAATAAAATTTTTTAAATTTCTTTCACAACTTTTATACTTTCCTTAATAGTGATATCAAATCCATGTTGGAATAATAATAAAGAATATGTACATTTTCACAATATTTTCACAATAAATTTTAGTGATAAGTTATTACATACTAATACTTTTAATTTAAAAATACAATTTTCAATTAGTAACAACATAATTTATTATAAAAATATTAGGAAAATGCTAACGAGTGCCCTTAAGGCACTGGTTAATAATCCATTTAAAGAAAGTTTTTATGGAAAATAAAAAAAAATAATTAATATTTTGATAGTTTTTTCATTTTTCATAAAAGTGGTATCAAAATTTTCCTTAAATGGATTATTAATAAGTGCCCTATGGGCACTCATTAGCATGATCTAAAATATTATAATAAATATTAAAAAACCTACCATTAAAATATTATTATAAGAATATCATTTCTCACGTATATCTTTTACAGTTTCATCATTCATGGATAAGAGACGCACGAGGGCAGCGCGGGTACAGTCAAATCCATGCTGGAACGATAACAGAGGATAAGTATATAGACTCATATTTGACCTTTTTTTTTTTTTTTTTTGAGAATGATTCATATTTGACTTTGACAGTTGACACTAACACTTAATTTAATTAAGATTTAATTTAGTTACAATTTAAATATTGAAGATGTTACGAAACCGAAATAATTCACTCCCAAGGCCGTGGGAGTGTGTTATTACGTATGTACCTATTAATTTAAACAATTTGGTTCTATAAAAAAGAAAAAAAAGTCGGTTCCTCTTAATTTCATCTAAGAATAGAGTGTACCGAATTTTAAAGCATCGCATTTTTCTTTTTTAGGTATAACTTAAGAGAGTGTGTTGTATGCAGTATAACTTGTCTCATTCTCCCTTAAAAGTTACCACAACTTTTGAATGGAGTTGTGACGTGCCTTTGTGTTAGAACCCCTTTCCCTCTCCCTTGTATGTGTGTGTTTGTTTCTCCAAAAAAAAAAAAAAAATATAACTATACTTTCAAATGGATGAAAATAACTCATTTAAATGATGATTATCCTACTAGATAGTTTTGGTTTGAACAATAAAAAAAATATAAATGGAAATGAGTATGGCACACAAGGGTTTAATTTACTTTCATCATGTTCAACTTGATTCTATTTAGCAAAAAAATGTTAGTACAACATCATAAGACAGTCTAATGAAAGTATTTTAAATCAAATTGCCTAAAATGCCCTTATTATAATAGATTCATTTTTTATGTCTAATGAAAGTATTTTAAATCAAATTGCCTAAAATGCCCTTATTATAATAGATTCATTTTTTATGAGGATTACTTTAATGAACCTAATCTTGAATGGAGACCTCTAATGAAAATCTTTATTTATTTTTAATAATAAAGTTGCTTTCATTTTATTGCATTAAAATTAACTTGTCTTCTTCTCTCTTAAGCAAGTTTTGCTTCTCTACGTGTCCAAGGGTGGGAAATTGGTAAAATCTTTAATGGTCATGCTTATGAGTTATGTCTCACACCTGTAAAATTTGCCCAACAAACACTATCACCTGTAAAACTTTATTAACTCAAGAAAACAATACATGAAAAAGTCACAAATTAAAGTATTATATTATTAAACTATATTGCTCTACATATTAAACGTTTCATTTGTCAAATTGGTTCTCCATGCACTCCATTCACAATACCATTAATAAAATTTGTACACAATTTAAATAATTGAACAAGATGATAATTAAAATAAAATATTAAATATGAATAACCAAAATACCAAGTGCGTGGATAACCCACCACCAAATTCCTTGAGAGTAATGTTCATACTTCAATATATAACTTTGACACAGACCCACACTTCTATAGATAACTTTCACACTTCAATAGATAACTTTCAACTCCCTGCCTCCTAATATTAATTAATTGATTTTGAATTTCAGAATTTTGATTGTTTAAAGTCACCCCCACAGATTACATTTTGCTATATATTAAACATGTTAATATATATACTCCTTTTCTACCAAAAAATATATATACTCCTAAATATAATGCCAAAATGCACAATATATATATCATTGATATACTTTGTCGCCAAATTGGCTAGCTGATCTAGGTCACTATTTCCAATCTCAATATCATAGAACCTCACAGCTATACAAATATCAAATATGACAAATCTGAAATTGTTATGAATAATAGAAACATAGGGTAGTACCTGTAGAAATTACAAATCTAAGGGTAGAAAAAAAAATCCTGAGAAGAGAGAGCAACAACTGAGGGTGAGAAAAAGGAAGTATCCATACAAATAGATCTCTAGTAGCAGAAAACAATAGAGAAAAGAAGAGAGAGAGAGAGAGAGAGAGAGAGGGAACAATACCTGTGAATATTGTAGACCTAAGAGAAGAAAGAAAGAAAAAATTTCATTGAGAAGAGAGAGCAGCAACTGAGGGTGAGAGAAAGATAATACCCATATAAATAGATCTCTAGTAGCGGGAAAATAAATTTTAGAGAGGAGGGAGATAGAAAGTTTAGGAAGGAGATGAAATTTTGGAGAAGGTGCAGGTAGTGGGGGATTATGGGAATTTTGTTAACAGAGCAAGGAGAAGGAATTTTGGAGCAGATGCGGGTAGTGGGGGATTTTGGGATTTTTTATTACAAAGCAAAGAGAAGCAATTTTGGAGCAAACATGGGTAGTGGGGGATTTTGGGAAAGCAGAGCCAATTACATTTAGCAAGGGAATAGGAATTCGGTACTTTTAATAAGGAAGGACTATTCCTTATTTTAAGGAATAGAGATTCATATGGAATGATTATTACATGTAATAAAAATAAAACCAAACAATTGTATAGCTAAACCATAAGAATAGTTATTACAATACAATATCTATTACAGTCTACCAAACATACCCTTAATTCTAATCGAAATTGTAGATGGATGGATTTGGTTAATTTGGCCCATCCAAACCTAGTGCTACGTTGATTCAAGAACCACTTGATTTCAGCTTGTGCGAGCATTGTTTTTATCCTAGCATGTACGTAAGAATTATAAGATATATATTTCCATTATTGATCTCAATTATTTATTCTATGGGGTGAGATATCTTTCTGTTTAAATTCTTCAGTTCTCTATGACTCTCATTCATTATAACCATGCAATGTACAATAATTATCAAATTTTATATTTAGACAAAAAAATATGTATACATATTTTTTTGTCTAAATATAAAATTTGATAATTATTGTACATAAAACTATATATATATATATATATAATATAGTATATAGTATTAGATATTTATTATGAATTTATGGTTGTGTTTGTAATAGAATTATATATATTACTATTAAAGAAAATATTATATACTAAAATTCCAATGTAAGATATATTTAAATATAAAATAAAATTAAAATTCAATTTATATATGTGTGTGTGTATGGGGGGGGGGGGGGATAAAAGCCCAAGTTCGTATATTGGACTTTGGGCCCTATTTGAGGATGTGGATACGTCCGAGCAGGAGTAAATGATTAGGAGAAGCCGCAGAATGGAGGATCACGCAAGGAAATGATGGAGGAATATAGTCCGAGGAGGTTATCCTTCTTGGATAGGATGAATATTGGTCAAGCAAGTACTTAGGTGATTTAGATGACCTTCCAGGAAGTTCCAATGATAAGGATGAACTTCAGACACATACGAAGGTGATAAGAATACAGAAATATTTACAAGTAAAAGTTGCTACCACTGCATTAAATGCACTGCAGTAATTTTTCTGGCTGCATTTATGTGGAGAAGACTCCTTAACAGTGCAGTCTCAGCTACTACCACTCATAGAGAACGAAAGAAGATGCCTGATGGGACATATACTCGAGTGAATGCTTAGATGATTAACAAGTGTACGGTTAAGATGGTTTGAAAGGAAACTATATAAATGTAAAAGACCTCCGATAAGTGGGGGATTGGATAAAATAGAAAAAGATTTACTATAACACTAAGGATTGTATTAACTTTCAAGAACAGTAGTTTATCTTCTTGGACACCAATTTAATCAAGTTTCAAGTATGTTTTTGTGCTTATTCATCTTTTAAATTTTTATTAACCGTTGTTTAATTCACAAATAGCCTAACTCTTTCACCCACTTTCTACAAATTTATTGTATTGACCTCGTTAGGCTCACATCCCATATCTTTTGGGCTTGGGCTACAAATCTTGACCTTACAATATATATATATATATATATATATGATGATGTTACAAAAAAAGCTCAACTGCTAAACTCATCCATATAGCTCGTTCACAGGAAAGGGACTCCATTTACTGTAAACTTGTCCATCCGTTTGTCTAGATGGACGAGCTCGTCCGTGGATAAGCTCGTCCATCCGTCTATCCAGATGGACGAGCTCGTCCGTGGATAAGCTCATCCATCCATTTGTCCAAATAGACGAGCTTGCCCGAGGATTCGCTCGTCCATCAAACTGGTAAGATGGACGAGTGTCCTAGAAATCTCCCTTGCACTCCATTTTTCTATTAGACTATAACCGTTCCTTCTTTGAAAACGGTTATAATCAATAGAACCCAAATGAAGTAACTTCCAAAACAGTTATAGGAGTTACCTCAGAATCCTCCAAACTACACATGCTTGGGGAAATAACTGCCTCAGAAAAAACTATATAAAGGCTCTTCTACAGAAACGTAAAAGGTAATTTAGAAATCTTCCATCAAAGAATTCTTTCCCTTCTTGAGAATTACAAACTCACTAACTTCACCATCGGAGAATTTTTGGCCAGCCTCCACGGGTCTCCTCTGACTTATTGTTTGTTATTTTCAGGATTTTGCTTGTAGATCGTTACGTCTGGAGATTTTAGCCCACTGATTCATTAGATTCATCAATATATATATATATATATATAGATGAGTAAATTTGTGAAGTCTCATCAAAAGCTTTTGTGGCACTATGTATTACAAAGTTAACTAAAAGTTAAAACGGTTTTAGTTTAATTTATATAGATTATAAATATCACCATATAAATTAAACACCTTTAACCAGTTATTATTCTAATTGAGAATGGTTACGTTCTAGGCAGTTATTGTGGTGAAAAGTCACCTCCAAAAGCTGAGAGAGTATAATTAACTCTTTGTTTTTTTTTGTTTTTGTTTTTTTTTTTTTTTTTTTGGGATAAAACCTATTTCAGTATCTACATCCTTCTTCCTTCAATTGTTCAGAAACAACAGGAGGAAGAAGAGGTTACTTATTAGAAGATCCAAAATGAGTTTTGAATGTGTATATACTATTTCCATCAAACGAGTTTATCAAGATAGATCACATCGATCACATGGTGGAATAAAATAATTCTCTTTCAAAATGTGCTTTTTTCTTCACATCTCAACACACATTTTTGGAGGCATGTTTTATTTTCTTGTGAGTATGTTATGCAAAAATATTCGCATATTGTGGAATCAAATTAAGCCTCCTTCATATATTATATATTATAACATTGCTATTTTTTCATTTGAACATTTTACTTATTAGTATGAGTATCTAGTGATGAAGCTGAGAATGTACCTCGTCAGTTCGATGGACGACCTCCGAGACCTGCTGTCAACACAAGAAGAAAACAAAAGGGGTATCTTCGCCGGCGTGAGGCCAGCAGAGAATACTCCGATGCTTAAGTTAGATTACCCAATCCCAAACTTAACTTGCTCACAGCTTACTTTTCTCTCGTGTTTTGTTGCTCACCCTTACTTGGGTTCTTCTTTCCCTTTTATAGCTTGTTATGGAGGGGTGTAATTATGCTTGTTAATGCCGGTTCTATACGTTTTTCTCCTAAGAGTAATGTAGCATTGATTGACTCTAATGATCTCCTTAATTGCCCAAATGATAGTCATTGGACAATCATTAAGTTTGGTAACTGTTCAGGCGCAGTCATTAGTCATTAGCTGTCTTATGGGCATTTATTCACTCTTTAATGAATGGTGGTTTTCTTCGTCCATGCAGAAGATGTATGTTGTTGGAATCTTGTTCTCAACTTTTGTCACGAACATGTATGGGGTCGTCCATAATCTAGACGACCTTTGTGCTGATATTCGTCATCTAGCATAATAGCATTACATACACACCAAAAAAAAAAAAAAAAAAAAAAAAAAAAAAAAACAAACAAACCTGCTGCCTATGGAAACGTAATGGGAATTCTATATATTATTGGCGTTAAAAATGGCGGTGGTGTCAAGGGAAGTACTGGCTTTTGAGTTTTCCCATAAGAATTCGTTTGTTGTATTTTATGTTTAGTTTGGAAGGGCTGCATGCTCCTACGTTAGGATGCACCAATACTTCAAGGCATCGTACTTATGTCATTTTAGTGTCGTATTTATCATTTCATGTTATATATATATTTTTTTTAAATTACTCATGTTGCTGTGTGGTCTTGTCCCGTACTCATGTCCATGTCTGTGTCCATGCATTCTAAGTCCTATAATCATTGATAGTGTTAACGACGGTTAAAAAATTACTTTATGTCACATCATTATATTTTATATCAAAAGTTTGATAAATTTTATTAAGTGTAGAGCTAATAAAGTTAATTTTTTAGTCAAAAATTTGACATAAAGTACAATAATAAGACATAAAGTAGTTTCTCAACAAGCACCTTATGGTGCCCCTTAACATCTTGATCATTTAATAGTTCTATAATTCATATGTTAATGCCTCTATTCCAGGGTTAGATGGCCCACTGCTTCGGGATGAGCAGCTTTAAGCCTCTCCATTTGATTATGGTAAAATTTGCTTTAAGGTAATATTAAAGCACTTGCATAAGTTAGAGCAAAAATTTAAATCTATTTTAGTATAAGAATTTATTTTTTCAATTTTATATTAGATTATCTATTTTATACTAGATTTCATTAAGATATCAATTTTTTTGATTATTTTAATCGTTTCTCTTTCTCCACATATAATGATAACTAACGTCCATTATCTTTTCTCATACTTAGGATGTATAAAGAAATACTAAAAAAAATTAAATGCAAAACGAATAGTGTCAATATAAATTTACATGGTTATTATAGCATATTTTTAGATTTATACAATTATACATTCACTAATATAGGTCATTTTAAAGCCAAAATCTATAAATTTTACACTTTTTTCTATTATACACTTGCTATTATATATTTGCATCAATCAAATAGAAAGCTACAGTACTCGTGTAAATATACACAATTATTGTAGCAATTTTGGAAATGCACAGTGTTATAAAAGGACTAATGTGAGTAGATTTTGAGCAAAAATTTATAAAATGAAACCCTTTTTCTATTATAAAGGGACTAATGCAATTGCTCTTAGGTACGAAATAGTGACGGTCCTTGTAAATTGTTGAAGGGATTTGATTTTGTTTGATCACCGGAGCTTCCAACTTATCACGTACTTATCTAAATTGGGACAATATTAAGCATGTCATATAAGGAAAGGAATAGACCTTCTTGAACATGTCGTTTCATGAAGGTGCATTTATATATCTGTCATTATTTTTGCATTATTACCTAGGCTAACTGGACAAATTTGTAAGGTACTGTCACATGAATTAAGGTTATTTATTGGTGGTTTCTCCAAAAAAAAAAAGATTATTTATTGGTGGCTTGTTACCTGGCATTGTTTCCAATGGTTGTAATGTTTTGTCATCAAGAATCTATGTATCGATCTGGCAATAATTTTATGCCCGGCAACATTCTGTATGAGTATTCTCTTACGAAGATGCCAAAAAAGAAAAAAAAAAAAAAAAAAACATTTTATCTACCAAAAGTCACTTCATTAGCAACAGATTCTTCAAAACCACATTTAGACAAAATTTTGCACTCTCATTCTCTCTTAGATGGTTTATACAGTTAGCAAGATCACAATTTGAACAATGTCTATATTGAAGGTGATAATCAAGTTTGTATGCAAGCTGTGTTAAGCTTAGGGCAAAGCTCTTCGTATCATGGAAAATTTTGACTTTGGTTAAAGACATCCAAGTGCTGGAGCGGCAAAGGCCAATGGCAATTTTAACTAGGTTCCTAGAGAAGCTAATGAAGCTTCTCATGTGCTGGCAGGATGACTGTTGAGCCAAAGAAGGTTCACTTGAGGGTATGTTGATCATGAGGATTTAATTTTTGGGTTGAATAGGAAAAACAATTGTTTAGAGAGAAAAAAAAATTAATTGGATAATTGTGTAGTGAATAGGAAAAACAATTGTTTAGAGAGAAAAAAAAATTAATTGGATAATTGTGTAGTATTGAGGCTAATTTAGTTATCTTTGAATATTACATTAGTTAAACTAACAAAATTAAAGTTATTTAAAGATCAAATTTGGCTAAAAAGAACATTGAGCCTGACGGGAATACTTACATGAACACTTACATATTGTTCTTTATTTTGCATTCCATCACATTAAAATAATCTATTTTCTATCTAGTCGCAACTGAACTCAAATCATCACCACCTCATGGAAAAATTAATCGCTGCCACTGCCACCAAAATCGGAAACCCAAAACCAAAGCCGCCCCTGACCCAACAACAACCCACACTGACGACGATGACCAACAACAACATAACAACACCAAATCAAAAATACCTAGATCTTAAAAACCCGCTAAAATTAATCTAAAAATCCTAGATCTATAACACATTGACACCGTCAACCACATGCAACAGCGTGTCAACGTTGTCGACCACCAATACCAATGATCACCACAACATCCCAATGACAATGCATAGACTACCAACAATTGCAACACTAGCATTTGGCAAAGTATTCAAAAAGGAGAGAGGGGCAGAGAACTAAAGAGAGAATGGTTTGCGTGTTGCTACAGTGATAATAAAAATGATTAACTATTGGGAAAAAAAAAAAAAAAAACTCTTTAAAAAAGTTTAGTGATGAAAAACGATTTTCATGTAAATTTTAGGGAAAAAAAACAATATTTTAGCTTCTTCTTTTAGAATACAATATTATTTTAGCCTAGATAATTTTATCTCATTTAAAATCAATAATATATAATTAAAGTAATATATGCACGTGTTTTAAATTTAAAATTATATATATTAGTGGTACAAGTACTTCAAAGTAAAGTGGTTGAAATTTACTAATCTTATTTATTGTCACATTTGTTGGCATTGAGCTTACAAATGTGAGTTCATTAAAAAAAAAAAAAAAAAAAAAAAGCTTACAAATGTGTAATCATTTTGGTGATCATTATGCAGGAAAACTTTTAATATTTTAGCCTTTTGGTTAGAATAATTTGGGCCAGGGTGGAGGGATAGTTGGATGGGAAATAGAAATGGGATGAGAAAGTGGAAACTTTTATGGATCCCATTCCCACAAAGTATCAATGGACCATTCCCAGTTTTGCACGAGGGCTGACCTGTGGCAGCGACGCGTGCCAGCCGAAAGCAGCCAGACTGTCATAGAGAAGATCAGAGAATCTTTTGTGGTCAGTGAAGATTATTGACTCCAACAGAACAGAACTCATCATCAATCTACTCAACGCAACGCTGCTCATTAACATTTCATTTGTTTTATTTTTATGCCCGTTGCTTTTTATCACCTTTTCTTTTTTATCTTTTTCATTTACACGTGGACTTGACAAATTTTTTTTTTTCTTTGCTTCTAGAATTTAAAATTAATCATTACACCGACAAATTGCAATGCTGCTAGCCAAAAGCTTCTCTGTGTTACCATGGGACTCACATCTCATTTGAGAGTATGAAATATTGCTCCAGGATTACTTTAAGTTTTACATTTTGTTTGGTTACAACTGAGGAAAGAGAAATGAAATGAAATAAGAGAAAAGAAAACATTTCTCTCATGTATGTTTGGAAATAATTAAGAAGAGAAAAGAGAAGAATTATTTTGCTTTCCTTTGTTTGGATTGTAAATAGAAAGAAAGATAGGTGTCTTTTTACTTTAATACCCACCTAAATTGAGAGAGATGAAAGTAAAATTTTGAATTAAAATGTAAATTTAATGTCATAATGAGTCAAAGTGTCAAATTTTAATTTTTAATTTTTTTTTTTATACAAGATGAAAATTTTACTTCAGTCAAATTTAAATGTATATGTATGTAAAACTTCCTTCTAGAAATTTGAATTTTAGCCCTTACCTTCCACACCCTGCAAGCACTTATACTTGTAGAGTGATCATTGCGCCAAAGCCAAGGGTGCGTGGTGGTTCATATTTTAACTTTTAATTGCTCAAAGTGTCAGGTTTTCTCTTCAATTTTGCCCAAAATTGGATGATTGGAAAAAGGGGGGCCGATGGAACTTCTTTTATCCCTTATTTTTCTCTCTCCTTGAGCAACCAAATGGAGGATCATTGTGCCAAAGCCAAGGGTGTGTGGTGGTTCATATTTTAACTTTTAATTGCTCAAAGTGTCAGGTTTTCTCTTCAATTTTGTCCAAAATTGGATGATTGGAAAAAGGGGGGCCGATGGAACTTTTATCCCTTATTTTTCTCTCTCCTTGAGCAACCAAATGGAGGAAATGGCCAATCTTCTCTTCTTTTATCTCATTTTCTCTCCACCTCCCCCCTTTCCCAAACACAATGTTATATATCCTATGTTTTAGGCACTGTGTGAGTGAGGTGCTAACGCCATAGATGAAGTGTTTCATGTATTTCGTGTGCCAATATTGCGCAGGATATGTATCCCAAATTAATAGGTGTGTTTTGTTGAAAACTTACATAGTGCAAAAATTCCTGTCTATTTAGCATAAGAATCTTTTTTCCTTTTTCTTTTTTTACATACTTATTTTTCATAACACTTCACATCAGACTATCTATTTTACACTCTGTTTTATTAAAATATCAAATTATCTTGATTTTTTAATTGTTTTTTTTTTCTTCACACACAAAACCAGCATCCACTCTTTTCTTTCATCTTCGAGATAAGTAAAGAAACAATAAACAATTAAGTATAAAATGAATAGTGTCAATGTAAATTTACACAGACTGATATGAGTTATTTTTAGGCAAAACAGTGTAAATTCTACATATTTTTCTAATATTACAGACTGATGTGAATGCTCTTGTATGTATAACTTGACAGATGGAGAATACTTAATTAGTAAGGTCTCAAGTCTCAAGTCTTAACTAACATTAATGGCACCATGGCAATGAGAAAATACAAATTACGTTTTAATTGAAAAACAAACATTCATAGTCACAGCACAGGGAGTCACTTGAGTGGCACTGAGGAGCTCATGGACTCATGGACACAATAGTGTTAGCCGGTTAGGATCAAAATTTGAGACTTCTTAAAAATGTCAAACATTGTCGGACCCTTAAACAAAACCCTAACCCTATCCATCGAATTCTCAACCCTCTCTTCTCTTGCTTGCCTTTTCTTCTCCTTCTAGCATTTGAGGGATTTCTAACATTGAAGGATGTTATTTCCTTGTGTCCAATTTTAGGAAAGGGAGAGTGTACAGATAGGCTTCTATTTATTTCTATATATAAAAAGCACAAATACGCAAATCCACAATAGTTACAGTGCTTTTTTGGTTTGTTCAATTGGTATTGTAACTACAGTAGCTATAGTGTGTGTGTGTGTGTTTTTTTTTTTCTACTCAGTGGTTTCTACTTATTTTTTTAAAAAAATATTTATATGAGCTAGCATATATATTGTTATACTAATACACAAATTTTACAATATTTTCACAATTATTGAGATGTCAATTTCTTATAAGTTGAAATAAAATAATAAAATATGAAACTGTGATCAACCACAATTGAAAATAAATGTATTATAAAAATGTTGTAACAATTGTTGTGTGAATGTATAAAAGCTACAGTATTTTTTGGTTTGTTCAATATGCACTGTTTATCACTTCATTGGATTTTTTTTTTTTTCGTCATTGGTTTGTGCTTTTTTTTTTTAATATTTATATCAGCTGGCGTATATATTATTATACTGACACAACAAATTTCACAATTATTGAGGAGTTAATTTTTTATAGGTCAAAATAAAATAATAAAATATGAAACTGTAATCACAATTGAAAATAAATGTTTTGTGAAAATATTGTAACACTTATTGTTATCACGATTGTTGAGATCTCAGATTCTTATAGATCAAATAAAAAAAAATTCTAAGTTTACAATATTTTCACATTAATTTCACAATAAATCATAGGTAAGCTACTATTGATGGATAAAAAAGTGATATTAGTCGTGGATCCATTTTGAAATCAATAACAACTTGCCATTTAGAATTTGTTATGATTATATTATGGAGATATCATTTCTAAAAAATAAATAATAATATATCAGATCGAAACTTACCACAGCTAAAAATAAAGGTATTGTGAAAATATTGTGACAATTTATTGTGTTCCTAGACTTTTTTTTTTTTGGTTTAGTCAAATTTAGTGAGCAAAAATTCACTGTTTCACGCACAATTTTCTTCTACTAGTTTTTTGTTTGTTGTTTTTTTTTAATGCATAGTTTAAAGTGGTTGTCCTAATTAAAAACCAATAATAATTTACTACTTAGAATTTGTTATAAAAATGTTGTGGATGTAGTATTACTCTAAAATAAAATTATAAAATATCATATTAGGGCCCACCATAGCTAAAATAAAGGTATTGAGAAAATATCGTGACATTTATTGTGTTCCTAACTCTCTTTTTTTTTTTTTTTTTTTTTTTGTTTAGCCAATTTGTTGAGCCAAAATTCATAGTTTTATGGACAATTTTCTTGAGCTGGATTTTTTTTTTTTTTTAACACATTGTTTAAAATAAAAAACACATAGTTTCACCAACAAAAAAGAATTATGGAAAAAAGTACTTTCCCCCTTTATGTTTGGGGTAGTTTCATCCTCCCAACTTTAAAGTTGAATAATTTCCTCATTTATATTTTGTAGACAAGTATATAGTCTCTGTTGTTACTCTCTTAGTTAAATCCTAACAAAATCTTATGATTCTTAGAATATTTCATTATGCAATATCTAAAATGCCTCACTAAATTTTAGTGTCCCAAAAATTTTCTTTGTGTATTCTGAGTTTTATGTGTTAGTCATACTTAGAAAGTAAAAATGGTGATGTGTGGTATTTTATTTGTTACCTAGAGAACATTAATTTATTAGTGTCCCAAAAATTTTCTTCGTGTATTTTGAGTTTTATGTGTTAGTCATACTTAGAAAGTAAAAATGGTGATGTGTGGTATTTTATTTGTTACCTAGAGAACACTAATTTATTAGTGGTTCAAATCTTCTAGATTTATGATTTTATCTAATAGAAATTTCAATGACATATGTCTTTTGTTATTTTTTTTTTTTTTTCTTTCTTAAAAAGGTATTCAATAAAATTAAGTAAGCTAAGCATCATAGTTAGGCTCATAAAATAAAATGATAAAGAAGGAAGTATAAATAACAAAATATTCATTGCAAATGGTTGTAGGTATTTAATTTGATAAAGAATTTCAATTGTAAAATATGTCATCATTTATTGTGAAAATTTAAATATTGTAACACTATTTTGTCAAAACTTAGTTGTTTATTATTAGAAGATAACAGTATTTGTTATCATTCTTAGTAGAATTTTTTGTGAGTAGATACTGTCTTTAGTAAATAGGTTCTAAGAAATGAAAAAGTATTTTATATCAAATGATACCATGTCATCCATATTAGAATCCAATAAATGAAAAACATGTGTACAAAAATAACTATCCACTAACATGTGTCTTTCAATTGTTAGTGGGTTAGTTATTTTCTGCTGATACGTTTCACACTTATTGGATTTTGATACCGCTGACATGGCATCATTTGATACCAAATACCTTCTCCTAAGAAATTATCATATTAAATAGATAGTCATATGCTAAATAACTATTCTAAATTTAAATACATGGTTTGATACTACTTCAAAAAAAAAAAAAAATTTATCTTAAATCTTCTCATTCAAGCGGCAGCACGCTCCTTGCACGCACAACCCTTACTAGTAAAATATAAAATGTAGAGATTTGGTTTGGTTTGTACTTAATTCCAGAGTTCAAGCTATATGTATCCCTTGAGTTTATGGTTTAACTTGCTATGTATTTTAAACTTCAAGATTCAATCACTTACTTCTTAAACTATAGGATTTATTTAATTTATAAGTTATAACACACCCTCAAACTATTCTTCTTCTTCTTCTCCTTCTTCTTCTTCTTTTCTTTTTTCTTTTTTCCTTTTTTTAATTTTTTAAAAATTAATTTAATTATTATTATTATTATTATTATTATTTTAAGTTGCAAGCTTCTACTTTTGTAGATGGCAATAGATAAAAAGAAATCATCCTTCATTTGGAGCCACCCTTCTCATATAAAGGTAAACCCACTCAGGGGTCTCACATATTGAATACACCCTAATTTGAAAGGGAATTGGAGGGGGAGGACTTCAACACAATGTAATAATTTCTTGTACTTCGAAAGAAATGGTTAAGATCGATGCACATCCAAATGCTGTTATTTTATAGGATTTTCAAACATTTGATTAGTTGCTCTCTTTTTATAAAGAGAATTAAGATTTAAATTAGCATTCATCATTGTTGTAACTATTGAATTATTGGAAAAAGAAGAAGAAGAAGATTTACTAGATACTCTAGAATTCTCATGATAATTTCAATATGAATTTCTTAAAAGTCTAAACATTTTATAGTTAAATTAAGGTTAAAATGTAAAATTGACCCTCTAAGTTTCACCAAAAATTATTTCAACTATTTAACTTTACATTTGGTCAATTCAATCTTATAAGTTTCAAAGATGTTCAATTAAGTCATTTCGTTTGATTTCATCAACTGCACTGTTAGTTTCATTTTTTTTAATTGTTAATTTCTCCATTTAAAAAATCATAAAAATTAAACTAGCATAAAAATTATATTTTGAAGAAACAAAGTTTTAAAAATAGAACTTCAATCTCTCTCTTGGTTCTCTTTTTCTCCTCTCTCTTCTCTTTCTATAATTTGAATCTCTCACATTCTCTCTCTAGGCTAGACCCAAGGAGCTCATTTCCAAGCTTTGTTCATGGCCGACCACCAAGCTCAGCCGCTCGCTGCTTCTCACTGGTCATTGTTCGACTATCGTTGATTGGTGGTAGTCATCTTTCTCTTAGCTTAGTTCGACTAGGCCAATCTCCTTCTCTCTACATTTTCTCATCAAACCCTCATTGGAGTTCCAACCCACCTATGGGCTGTTGTGTTTGGTTGGTTTCAAAGTTTTTTGGATTTGGCGATCAACCCGATGAGCTCTCCCTCTGATTTGATATAGGTCTTTAGATGTTTTCTCTCCAATCTAATCTAGCCCTCCTTGGATTCTTTCTCTCTCTGATTTGATTTGGGTTTTCAAGTTCAGTTTTTAGTCAAATCTGTTCTTATTTCTAATTTTTTTTGTAAAAACTAGATGAACCCCAAAATTGAAAAACCCAGAAAAATTTATTCATTGTTGAATAAATAGCAAATTTGTAAATTGTATGTGATATTGATAATTGACGTTGGATCCTTTTGTTTGAGTTTGTTGTGCTTTGTTCTAAATTTGTGTATTGAAATTTTGTATTTTGATGCCATTTTTGGTTGTAATCAATGTAAAGAATTTTTTTTGTTGTTCGTGTGTTAGGTTTGTTGTGTTTTTGGGATTTCTTCATTTTGTTTTATAATTAAATTAGTTTTTTGCATTTTTTTTAATAATTAAAAAACTGAAAGAAAAAATGTACTTAATGGTAGAGCATTAACAAAAGTTAGTGGAAGGCTTGAATTGAAAACTTTTGAAACTTAAAGGACTGAATTGACAAAAAATAAAATTAAAGGATTGAAATGAATTTTGGTAAAACTTAGAGGGTTAATTTTACATTTTAACCTTAAACTAATGATTATGATTTGATCATGTCATCAACATTAATTTAAACCGACATTAGTTAGTTTTATTATGTCATTCATTTAAGACATTGATTATGTAGCCATTCATGATTCATGTGACCATAAATAATTTAGATTTGTAAACACCATGATGGGCATAGTTTAATACAACTTAAATGAATCTCAATCCATTCAATGGCTTCTTAAAGCAACAATAAAATTACCAACGTTTTTAGCTTTATCAGGATCACAATGTGAAGTAATGATAGCTAGTTAATTTTCACATGAATCATGCCGGGAATGTTTAAATTTAATGACAATTTGATACCATCTTGAGTGATCACCAATATCCATCATTGCTAAATTAACCACGAGACAAATACTTGCAATTATGAACCCTAAATTGCCTAAATTATTTATTTTATTTTTATTTTGGTAAAATCCACAGCATACGTATTTAATTTTTGCGCAATTCATGTGTGTACCATGAATGCGAAGCACGTTGGTTTATAATTGTGTTCAAAGTCAAAGATTTCAACCTTCGGCTGCACTTTTAGAATCTACTGTGCGTGTGTTCAAATTGTGCCATCCACTCCACCATTGATTGTCCATAATTTTTTTTTTTTTTGCTTATTAAAACATGGTTAGTAAAAATAAAAATATTGTTTACATCTCCTAATAACATTTTACTATTTTTTTTAATATATGAAAAATAGCTTCGTTGGATTATATATTCTTTATGTTCTTAACATGCATACAAATTTCGTGTCAATCTAACTACATTTACTATTTAAATTATAAACTTATCTTTGATGCATATTTAAACTATTAAACCTTGAACTTTAAAACATTTAATTGATTATATAGTTATTGACTTTTGATTGACTTGAAATTTTGCAAGTATAGAAAATATCTGAACATAATATAATCCAATGATAAATTTGTTAAAATTTTCTTTCAATATATTTAAACCATTTCTATAAGTATATATATGTACCTATTCTGACTCCCCTTCCCCCCAAAAAAAGGTAGGTTTGTGCGTATTTCTTCTTGTTGCAAAACTCACTTACAATTATAAAAAAAAAAAAAAAAAAAAAAAAAAAAAAAAAGTGAACAATAATTAGTATTATTTACTTTTTAAAGTTGGCTTGCCATTTGAAAATAAGAGTAGTATTCTGTATTCCTTCTTTTCCAGCAAAAAAAAAAAAAGAACAGTACTTGAAAGGGGAAAAATGTACGGCTACGATACCTAATATAACGGAACGGGTTGATTATTGTTTATGGGCTGAAAGGTAGACGAGTCTATTATGTGCAAGACCTGTTGAGAATGGATCCGGAGTGGACAGATAAAAAAGGAACGGACTGATTGACCATGGGCCCGCTGGGACCTCTTGATAGGAATACTTACGGCCCATTATCATAAAATCTTAAACAGAATCCTAATGCAAAGGGGATTCTAGAAATTACGTACATTGATGAAGATCTTCTCTATAAGGAAAAGACTTGTCCACCACGTTTTGGACTCTTAAAGATGATTTCTACAAGGAAAGGACTTTGACTCCAAGTAAAAGAGGTCAACTTTTGACTACTATAAAAGCCTCAATACCCTCACAAATCAAAGTACGCATAATCGATCATCTCTAGCACTTTGGAGTTGTAAAAGGTTTAAACTTGACCTTCGGAGGGTATTTGGCCGGCACCACACCGGTGCTCTCTGTAAGTTTTTTCTCCTTCTTGCTGTGCAGGTGATTTTTGGAGCATGTGAACGACGTGTAATTCATTAGTGATTTTTTAGACCTCATCAGTTGGCGCCGTCTGTGGGAAGGAAGAAGTGATCAAACGTTGCTTCATCCCTGAGACAGAAGGGTTGCATGGTGCTCACTCGCTCGATGGCAACCACCAATGACATCTAAGGAGAGGAACCACCCATAACCGCCCTTGAGAGACAGGTTCGAACTCTCACCGCGGCCGTGGAGCGCCTCACCAAACAAAACCACGACTTAGAAGAACAGCTGTGTCAGAAAAACACAGCGCCCAACAACTAGAGGGAGGACCAGAAAGGTACCAGCGCTATGCAAAGAGATCGAGAAGGGCCTGAAGGTAGCAATGCCCCAAGCAGGCCAGAACGGCAAAACGTGGGCCTCCCATCCCTCATGGACACGACTCCACCACCTATTTTTGCAGAGATGTAGGCGATGAAGGAATAGATGGATGTCATGATGAACGCCCTCAAGGGACGAGTGTCTAGCGATCTTGACGACCTAGTGAACCGGACCGAATCTCCATTTACCGCCCCTGTCAATTCCTTTCCCCTATCGCATAAGTTCTGGATGCCACAGATAAAGAGTTACGACGGAGTCAAGGATCCCCTAGATCACCTGGAGACCTTCAAGACCTTGATGCACCTACAAGGGGTACCAGACAAAATCATGTGCAGGGCCTTCTCTACAACGCTGAAGGGTCCCATAAGAATATGGTTTAGTCGATTGACGTCGGATTCCATCAGCACTTTCAAAGAGTTGAGCGCTCAGTTCACCTCACACTTTATAGGGGGACACAGGTACAAGAAATCCACAGCATGCTTAATGAGCATCAGGCAGAGAGAGGACGAGACATTAAGATCCTACATAACCTGCTTCAATAAGGAGAAACTTTTGATCAATGAAGCTAATGACAAAATATTGGTCGCAACCTTCATAAATGGGTTGCGAAAGGGCAAGTTTTTGTTCTCACTATACAAAAACAACCCCAAGACCATGTCAGAGGTACTCTATAGGGCCACTAAATACATGAAAACAGAAGATGCGCTACTAGCCTGGGAGGAAAAACCCAAGAAAAAAGAGCGATAGGAGGACACATGGCAAGATCAAGCAAAAGAGACCAAGGACAAGAGACAGAAGGGACGAAAGGCACCTTAAACCCCCGGGAGGAAGGTTCACAAGCTTCACACCACTGAACGCCCCAATAGACTAAGTCTTGATGCAAATCAAGGACGAGGGGGCTTGATGTTTCCAGGGAAACTGAAGAGTGACCCAAGCAAACGACCTCGAGACAAGTACTGTCATTTTCGCCGAGATCACGGTTATGACACGGCCGATTGTTATGACTTAAAGCAGCAAATTGAGGCCCTCATCAAACAAGGGAAGTTGTAGAAATTCATCAACAAAGAGAGAATGGATCCCAATCACCAAGAGCAGGCTCCTTGACGGGATAATGAGCATCCTAGACCCCCCTATCGGAGACATAAGGATGATTGTGGGGGGAATCGCGACTACTGGCTCCTCCAAAAAAGCTCGAAAGACGTACCTCAGAATGACCCAAAACGTCCGGCTAATAGGCTTTGTACCTAAGATAGCACAGAGGGAAAACCCCATCATTGGATTCTCCAAGGAAGATGCAAGAAGACTCCACCATCCACACGATGACGCGCTAGTTGTCAGCGTACGTATGGGGGACTATAATGTTCACCAAGTATTAATCGACAATGGTAGCTCGGCAAACATCCTATACTATCCAGCGTTCCAGCAAATGAGGATCAACAGAACGCGATTGATACCAACGAATTCTCCTCTTGTCGGTTTTGGAGGAACAAGGGTATTCCCGTTAGGCTCAATCACACTCTCGGTGATGGTGGGCGATTATCCATGAGAAATCACTAGGGACGTAACATTCCTTGTGGTGGATCGCTCATCTGCTTACAATGGTATTCTCGGACGACCTACACTTAACTCGTGGAAAGCGGCAACATCGGCGTACCACCTAATGATCAAGTTCCCTACGGATTATAGGATTGGGGTGTTGTGAGGAAACCAAGTGGCCGCCCGAGAATGCTACATTGCCATGCTATAAATGGAAGATCACCAGCAGACCATGTGTATAGAAGAACAGCGGATCGTCACAGAACCGGTTGAAGAGTTGGAGGAGATAATACTCGATGAATCAAAGTCTGAGTGAACCATTAGGATAGGGACATTAGCTAGCTAGCCAGTGCGTCAAGCCCTCATGGCATTCCTCATGAGGAACCAAGACGTATTCGTATGGAGCCATGAGGACATGCCCGGGATCGATCCCTCTGTCATGGTTCACAAGCTTAACGTAAACCCTACATCCCCACCCATTCGGCAAAAAAAGCGAGCGTTCGCTCAAGAACGAGACCAAGTGATAGCGGAAGAGGTTAAGAAACTACTTTAGGCGGATTTCATTCGGGAAATATATTACCTAGAATGGTTGGCAAACGTATTCATGGTCAAGAAGGCTAACGGGAAGTGGCGAATGTGCATCGATTTCACGAACTTCAACAAGGCATGCCCGAAGGATAGTTACCCTCTCCTGTGAATAGATGCTCTGGTCGACTCAACGGCCAGACACTAGCTCTTAAGGACTTTTTTGCTATAAGGTGATGTCATTCGGACTCAAGAATGTGGGGGCAACGTACCAGAGACTAATGAACAAAATGTTCACGCATCAGATTGGAAGGAACGTACAAGTCTATGTTGATGACATGTTGGTCAAGAGCCTGCGTGAAAATGACCACCTGAATGACCTCCAGGAGACGTTCGACACCTTTTGATCATACAACATGAAGCTGAATCCAAGCAAGTATGTGTTCAGAGTAACGGTGGGGAAATTCTTGGGATTTATGGTATCTCAAAGAGGAATAGAGATCAACCTAAAAATGATACGGGTTATCATGAAGCTAGAACCACCAAGGACGGTAAAAGATGTGCAAAGCTTGAATGGCAAAATTGCGGCCTTAAACAGGTTCTTCTCTAAAGCAAAGGACAAATGTCTACCGTTCTTCCACATCTTGAGGAAAACATTTGAGTGGACGGACGAGTGTCAGTAGGCATTTGAAGACTTGAAAAATACCTCGCCTCTTCACCATTGCTCAGCCCGTCCAAACCAGGGGAAGAACTCTCTTTGTACCTAGCAGTTTCGCGAGCAGTGGTAAGCACGGCCTTAGTAAGAGAAGAGGAAGGAACTCAGCGACCCGTTTATTTCATAAGTAGGGGATTCCGAGGGGTAGAAGAAAGGTACCCCCAGATGGAGAAGCTCGCCTTCGCGCTGGTAACTGCAGCCTAAAAACTCAAACCGTATTTCCAGGCCCATACTATCATCGTCTTGATGGATCAACCCCTGAAAAGAGCAATGACCATCCCCAAAGTTGTCGGACGAATGGCTCTGTGGGCGATAGAGCTAAGCAAGTTTGACATACATTATCGACTGTGAACTGCAATAAAGGGACAAGCAGTGGCAGACTTCATTGCCGAGTACACTCAAACAGAAGACAAGGGGGCAGACGCCTTCAGACAATGGAACATCCACACGGATGGATCTTCAAACAAGCAAGCTGGAGGTGTCGATGTGGTAATTCAAACCCCTGATAGAGATAAAATCAAGTGCATGATTCGGCTAGACTTCCCAACAACCAACAACGAGGTCGAGTATGAAGCATTGGTGGTAGGATTAGACCTCGCAAAGGCAGCAGGTGCCGAGGACATGGTCGTACATTGCAATTCACAGGTAATAACCAGTCAGATTAGCGATGTCTGTGAGTGCAGAAGTGAAAGGATGAAGAAGTACCTGGAAGAAGTCAAAAATCGAATCGGCAACCTCAAAGTCACATTTGTCCAAATCCCAAGGGAGGAGAACGAATGTGCCGATCATTTAGCAAAAGCAGCTTCTGCAGAGTTTATAATGGTCCCTGATCAAGTATTGTCGTTTATCCAAAATTCCTCAATTATTGACAATGGAACAAAAGTGTAGGAGGTGAATTCCGAAAACAATTAGACTATGCCATTAATAGCATACCTGAAGACGGGCACGTTACCAGACGGAAGAGACGCGGCAAGAAAATTGAAAGTCCGAGCCTTGTAGTTTGTAATGATCAATGATGTCTTATACAAAAAGGATTCTCATGACCGTACCTAAGGTGTTTGGGCCACGAGGAAGCAGACTACGTAATGAGAGAAGTCCATGAGGGTATCTGTGGAAACCATTCAAGGGCATGATCCTTAGCACACAAATTGATCCGAGCATGGTACTATTGGCCTACAATGCAAAAGGACACACTAGCCTACGTCAAGACTCATGACAAATGTCAAAGGTTCAGCAACCTGATCAGGCAACCAACCGAGGAGTTGACACCCATGACGACCCCTTGGCCATTCGCCCAATGGGGACTAGACATCATAGGCCCATTCCCGACGGCAGCAAGGCAGCTAAAATTCCTGGTAGTAGGGATCGACTATTTCACTAAGTGGATGGAGGCAAAAGCCCTAGCAACTATCACAGAGAGGAACATCCGAAGTTTTGTATGGAGGAATATCATATGTAGGTTCGAGATACCAAGAGTGCTCATCTCCGACAACGGAAAGCAGTTCGACAACAATGCGTTCAAAGACTTCTGTTCGGAACTAGGCATTAGGAATCACTACTTGTCACCCGCACTCCCGCAGGCCAATGGGCAAGTCGAAGTCATAAACTGGTCCTTGCTCAAAATTATCAAGACCCGGCTCGATGGGGCAAAAGGCATCTGGCCTGATGAGCTACCAAGTGTCTTATAGGCATATCGTACTACGACAAGAACACCCACTGGAGAAACACTATTTAGACTAGCATACGGAAGCGAGGCTGTCATTCCAGCAAAGGTAGGGCTTACGAGCTATCGGGTGGAGAATTACAACTAGGATAAGAACGAAGAGGCTTTGCAGCTTCAGCTAGACTTGGTGGACGAAGTCTGGGCTACAGCAGAGTAGAGGTTGGCTCGATACCAGAACCTCATGGAAAAATACTACAACTCCAATGTTAGACACAGAGATTTTCAAATCGGAGATCTTGTGCTACGAAAGGTAATGGGGGCAGCTAAAGATCCTTCACAAGGAAAGCTTGGCCCTAACTGGGAAGGACCCTACAAGATCTCGTCATGGCAAAGGAAGGGGACCTACCACCTCGAAACTATGGACGGACGGACGGAAGCTACAGCACCCATGGAATACGGAGCACTTTCGAAAATACTACCAATAGAGACGGTGTGAAAATATGAAGAGCATCAGCACTTCCCAATTTCCCAGTTTATCATTTAGTTTTCCTAGTTTTTACTTCAAATGATTCTTTCTATAAGTACCTTTTTAAGCCCAAGGGGGTAGGTATTTTTTGGCTTGTTACAAACATATGGTTTTCATTTAATTAATAAGAGGAATATTCAGACTCGACTATGTTTGTTGACTATTTAAGAAAACGGACAGATATAAACTAAGTCCACAAGATGGACAGACCGTCCTAATAAGATGATAGCTACTAAGTCCTGAGAATGGACGGATAAAAGGCTAGTCCACGAGATGGACAGACCATCCTAAAAGGATGATAATCCTTAAAGTCCAGATAATGGACGGATAAAAAACTTAAGTCCACAAGCTAGACGGATCATCCTAAAAGATGATGACTCTTAAAGTCCAGATAATGGACGGATTAAAAACTAAGTAAACAAGATAGACGGACCATCCTGAGAGGATGATGACTTTTAAAGTCCAGAAAATGGATGGATGAGTCCACAAGATAGACGAATCATCCCAAGAGGATAATAACCCCTAAATTTCCAAAAAATAAAGTCCACAGGATGGACGGATCATACAAAGAGGATGAAAATTTGAGTCCAAACAATGGACAGACAAAGCCTACGTCCACAAGACTGGACGGATTGTCCCAATAGAATAAAAAAGAAAACAGACGAAGCGCATAAACTGGACGGAATCCATCTAAGAGTGTTAAGATCCAAAATCCACAAAAAACGAAAATATACTCAAATAAAGTAAGACGGTTGCATTTCACAAGAATAAAATAAAGGTCGACAGACCTTGTAGAGTTTAACAAATATATAATGAAAAGCCCTAGAAGGGCAATGTTCAAAAGCCCCAAAACATGATGGGGAATTAGAAATTGTTCTACACTTTTTTCTTAAAAACACTAAGTTATTACAAATTTTCAACAAGCGTATCTCTCTCCTCACCATGACGGGCCTGATCATCTTTAGGGTCGCTTTCGACGACCGTCTGGTCAACAGGAGCTTCACGGATGGGAGGATTCTCGCCAAAGAGAGCGTCTGTATCATCTGATTGGACGGGTTGAATGAATGTTTGCTCGGGGGCAGTAATAGCAACGGTTAACAAGTCCATCTCCGGATGCAAAGTCTTCACCTGATGAATGGCATCGTCAAAACTGTCGTTATACACAAGACTCAGTTCCGTGATCAAGGCGTCAGAGTCACGATACTCGCATATCGCAACCTCCTTTGCCTGACGGACCTCCTTGTCCTTCTCCTCCAGAGCTTTCTTCAAACAGTTCGTCAGTTTAATACATTCGTCCCTAACCATCTCAGCCATCTTAAGTTTCTGCTCCTGAACGACCTTCCAGGTCTTAAGCTCAAGCAGCTCGTCCTCCGTCACGTTGGCCTTCTCACGTACACGGTCAAGGGTTGTCTCATGGTTGAGACACTGTCCTATCATGCCTTTTATCATAATCATGGCCTGGAAGAAAACATAAGTTAAATATGAAAGGCAAAAGAGAGGGGTGAAAGGACAGACCATATGACGATGGATGAATTACCTGTGCAATACTAAAAAGGGCTGTCTCTCCCATCGCCTCCATCGAGTGGTTCCCTAAGTCCTTGTAGTCATCAGTGGTTATAATGGACGAGAGCCTCTCAAAAGCGTACTTGGAATCCTTGCGGAGTAGGACGGGCGGCTTCTTCTGGCTACTAGACAGACCTGTCATTAGGTCCTTACCAACCCCATGCTTCACAGGGGTGACTGTCTCAGTCCCCCCAGCCATCAAGCCAACGATGGGCTCCAGGGAAACCTTGGGCTATTTGGGTGCACGGTCACCCTTTGAGGTTGTTTCCTCTTAAGTGTTTGTTTGCTGGAGCCCGTCCCCATAGCGTCCGCTCCAGCTTCTTTGTTTTTAGCAGCTTGTAGTCTGATAGCCACTCTCCTTTTAGCGTCATCCATCTCTGAAGAGGTAGACGGGTGTCAAAAAAAAAAAAAAAAAGATCAAGGAGGAACGACAAACTTACATTGACGGGTGTGCTCTTCGTACTTGAGTGCCACTAGAGTTGGCTTGGGCCTGTCACAGTACCAGTGGATGGTGTTAAGGTTGACAAGCTTGGCCAGGTCCGTTCCTCAGGTTTTGACTTCACAAAAATTTTCTCAAGGAAGCTGAACTCCTCGAGAGTGATTTGTGGACGCCATCGAACTGTGCCAAAGAAGACGGACGTTAAAAACGCAATAAATATTAAATAAACTCATAGTAGTTGCTATACGATGGGTTCATACCATATGGGTTTAAAATGCCCCAAATCGTGTTAACGGGCATGTAATCTGTTTCCCTTAGATAACACATCCAGTCGTCTCCCTCAATGAAAAAATAACGGCTCTTCCAATCTCTATTTGAGTCTGGGGTTTCATAGATCACTTTTAGGACGGGGCTCCTAGGAACAAAGCTATACATCCCCCTTGATTTATCTATCTCCTCTGGACGGTAGTAGTGAAGGAATTCCCTTATCGTCAGCCTTCTTCTACCATCCGACAAAGCTCCGTACAAGACCTCTATTGTTATAAAGACCCTCCAGGCATTAGGAGATATCTGGCTGACAGATAAACCTAGGTACTTAAGAAGTTCGCGATGTAGGGAACTTAGAGGGAACCTGAAGCCTGCCTTGAGCATTTGTTCATACACCCCGATGCCGTCCACTCCTTCAAAATAGCATTTTTCTAACTTGTAGGGCAAACAGAGGGGGATGTAATCTGAGATTTGGTAACGGGCCCTAAGGGTATTAAAGTGAGGTTTTTTAATGGTGGATGTAAAGGCATGCACCATCCTCTTTGGAAGTATGATGAACTCTCTAAGTCCATCAGCTCCTACAACGGATCTAACTATTCGCTCTTCTTCATCAAGTGAACCCTCCTCTATTTCAATCATCTCCATATCCTCATTTGTTGAGAACGGGGAGGAAGAAGACGGACTACTCTCCTCGCTCAGATCGTCTTGGTCTTTGGGACCCGACGGATATACCTCTTCGTAGTCTGCCCCGTCATGGACGACCGACTGGTTACTTGACGCATTAGACATGGTCTACATATAATGACAAAACCTAAGACTCTGACGGGTTTGGAAAAAGCGACGGGGGCATAAAGTTTAAAAATATATATATATATATATATATATATAATATTAAAAAGTAAATAAAAATTAAAAAGAGGACGGATAGAAGATTACTTACCGAAATTACAGAATGAGGAAGGGAAATTGCAGACGACAGGTACAGGAGTGAACAGAGTAGTCTCTGACAGGTGTGACGGATGCGCTCTGACAATATTTTTCAGTGAAAAGTAGAAAAATGAGAGGCGGAGAGGCTGATATTTATAGAAGAGGTGCACGGAAGATGAAGCTACACCTCGTTTTAAAACAACAGCCATTGAAGGGTGACACGTGGCATGGGTCATAAATGTGTTACTTCTGAACCTGTTAGTGTATGGGGGATAAGTTCGCGGAGTTATGTATCATAGTCAAATTGATTGAGGTTTTGAACCGTCACCCCATGGGTCTGTTTGCTTATGTATGACGGATCCATCGGGTGAGGGGGCAACTAAAAGGGGAAAAATGTACGGCTACGATACCTATTATAACGGAATGGGCTGATTATTATTTATGGGCTGAAAGGTAGACGAGCCTGTTATGTGCAAAACCTGTTGAGGACGGATCCGGAGTGGACGGATGAAAAAGGAACGGACTGATTGGCCATGGGCCTGCTGGGACCTCTTAATAGGAATACTTACGGCCCATTATCATAAAATCTTAAACAGAATCCTAATGCAAAGGGGATTCTAGAGATTACGTACATTGATGAAGATCTTCTCTATAAGGAAAAGGCTTATCCACCATGTTTTGGACTCTTAAAGATGATTTCTACAAGGAAAGGACTTTGTCTCCAAGTAAAAGAGGTCAACTTTCGACTACTATAAAAGTCTCAATACCCTCACAAATCAAGGTACGCATAATCGATCATCTCTAGCACTCTGAAGTTGTAAAAGGTTCTAACTTGACATTCAGAGGGTATTTGGCCAGCACCATACCGGTGCTCTTTGTAGGTTTTTTCTCCTTCTTGCTGTGCAGGTGATTTTTGGAGCGTGTGAGGGACGTGTAATTCATTGGTGATTTTTCAAACCTCATCAGTACTATTCCTCTAGTAAGATTAAGATACACATTAGGTGCATTAGATTTTTCTTTTCCCCTTTTTTAAAAGGGAGGACTTTATCAGTTTCGAATAAGAGATTATCTAAAATGTGTCATTGTGAAATGGTAGTGTGATTTTCTTAGCAATGATGATTGTTGCTTGCTTTCATCTAATGATTTATAGGATAAATTTTAATAATTAATTTCCCTTACACATTATAGTAGGGGATCGTTTCTAGTTCTTCTCTCTCTCTCTATCAGATGGTTGGCTAGCTCATGCCACACGCTCTTTAAAATAAAATAAAAAAATTAAAAAACAAAAAACTTCTTAAGATAAAAATTTTGTTAAAAATTATTTTATAATTTTTTTGGTATTTCATGTGGCTATAATTATTTAGTGATTTTTTTTTTTATCTAATTAGCATAGAAGTAAAAATAAACCAAGAAATAAGAAGTTAAGGGTCTTCAATTAAGGTTACATTTTTATTTCTATTTTAAGGTAGTTCCTTGCTCTTGTATGCGCGCATATGCATGTGTACCATTTTTCTATATCAACATATTTCATATTAGTTCTTTTTTCCTCAAATTTTTGAAGAAGATGGTACTAGATTCAAAGCGCACACATATTTTTTATTCATCATTTTTTATATTGAATTATGGGCAGAATTGGTAGGAACTAAACTGTTAATTAACCTACCAAATTTATTTATAGACTAGTCGTATACACTTATTCTTACTCTTCCAATTTTTACTACAAGTCTACAACTATGCTATAAATATTTTCAACTGAGAATATTATCAAAATTAGGTTCTCAACAAAAATAAAAACAAAATTTTAAAGGACTTTTTGGTGTAGTACATTGAAGATGAAATTGCTAGGAAATTTAGTAAATAAATTAATCTTATATGATTTTAAAGATTTGGATCCAGCATTTACATGGCGCTGTGTGTCACAAAAATGAATGCCGAAATTCCAAAAAAGTTGTCTTGAAAAAATGGCTGCATACTTGTGTCTATTAAAGGTTTATATTGCATCTTTATATAGTCTTCTTCTAGAGGGTACAGTGCAAATAAGGTCCTTAATTAAAGAAGTTATATCACTGTCATTACATTTGTATATTCTTATTTTTAGCTAAGTTTTTATACAGCTAAAGCTCTCGCACATGTCTTTCAACATTTCTAAAAAATTAAAAAAAAAAAAAAAAAAAAAAAAAATTCTCTTCATGCTAACTCGAACCATGATGCGACACTTGACTCGGGATGAGCTCGAACAGTGGGGCATGATAACGTGGGCTTCATGGAATGCACGTAATAAGCACTGCTTTGAGGATATACAAACTCACCCAGAAGCTAGGTGCAAAATCTCTAAACCTTGATGGCCGACCAGAGGATATCCGATTTTTACCACTTTTATTTTTTAACTTTTTTATTTTTTTTAATTTTTTTTATTCAATAATTGAGATGAAAAGTTTGTTTTTTGAACTTTTAATTTCAATAGTAATGTATTACTATTACATCAAGCATAATACTTTAGATATTGCACATAATCTGAATCTATCTTAGTTCTATTATTTCTTTGTCTCAGTATTGTATTTTATCTCGTCAGGCTTGGAGTATTTTATTTTTGCGTAGTGGCTAGCTTGTCCTTGTCCCGAAGGCCAGACAATTGTAGGCTTGTATGGCTCAGGACCTTTTTATTCTTCTTTATACCTTTGTATTTATTTAATATATTGCTTTTACTTTTTAAATTTCCACGAGATTGAGAAGGAATTCAGGTTCAGAAATGGCAGTAATTATGGCCCGTTTGATATGTGTAATTAAATAATAATTTCAAAAAAAAAATACATGTGGGTAAAATATTATTTAAAAATACGTATAATATTATATAAAAATTAAAAATTTGTATTTAAAACAGTGTACCAAATAGAGCCTTAATCTTTATGTGTTTGTGATCATAGTGGGTGTAAAATAGAACAAATTTATCAACCTAAACTTTAGCTAAGATCAGTTTGCATTAAGATTGCTTGTAATTGTATAGGCCTCAACTCTCAACCAAACTCAACGTCTCCCACTTAGATCTAGGATTCGTTTGTTACTGTTGTTTAAACAACAGTTTTCAATATTTAAACAACATTACACGTATTTTTACACACTTTTTCATTTATATTTAAAATATATATATATATATATATATATAAACAACATTATTAAAATAATATTACCAAACTGACCATTAGCGATCAAGGTCATGCAAAGGCCTAAGTGTAAGCTTTAAATATGTTCTTTCTAAACTTCATGCGCAGAGCTGAGCTTAGCGTGAGTTAAAAAATGACACAGTTCTACTGATCAATGGGAACATGCATTCAAAATGTCCCCACTTTTATACATTTAAAATTATTTTTTTGAGAGATAGTGCATAAAAAGTCATGAAAAAGGGTGTTCAAAATTGGCGTCAGCTTTAGTGGGTTTTGCTTTTAGTATCTATTAAAAAATGAAAAAGATGTACGTATTTCTTTTTTCTTTTTTTGGTATGAATCAGAATAGGTGCGTAGCAGGTGCTTAAAAAGTATTTTGTACTTTTTTTTTCAATGATAGTATTTTGTCTTTTTAAATTTTAATCGAACGATCTGGATGTCGGAAATTGAATATATTCTCCCTCTCTTTCCTTTTGTTGGCAGAGCAAGTCATCGGGTGAAAAGCCAAGACCCAAAATGATAAAGCAGAGGTTTAGGCAAAGGTCCAGGGGTCAAGGACTAGAGATAAGGCTTTTCTGATAATAATAATAAAAAAAAAAAAAAAAAAACTGTTAAAACAGTAAATTATTTTTTATTTTTTCATAATTTTTTTAAAATAATTTATTAATGTATAACATACGTTAGTAAATTTCAAAAAAAAAATTAAAAAAGAAAGAAAGAAAGAAAGATAGGGTAAAATTGTTCATAGGGTCTGACTCTTTAGCCACAAATAAGATAGAATGACAATTTGAAACTCACAAATCACAAATATAGTAACCTGATTAGCTGGCTGCAGCCTTGCAGGTTTCACTTTCACAAATTCCAAACTGCTCCTTCACAAATAATAGGAGTGTAATATTGACACATTGAAAATCACACATACTTCTTTTGCTGTGTATTGCCTTGAGTCCTTGACCAAAATGAGTTGATCGCGGTAAAAGAAAGTGTGAAGTTTTGTTTGTTTGTTTATTTATTAATATTATTATTATTATTATTTTGATGTTTCAGATTATTTTTATTTTAAATTATTGATTTTTTTTTTTTTAGAAGATCAATTATATGAAGTGATTATAGAGGTTGATGGTCTGTTTGGAGACCGCTTAGTACTAAAAAATTAAAAATTGAAAACACTGTAACAAAATAATTTTTAAATGTGTGAATAATATTGTAAGATCCAATTTTGAAGAAAAGATTGTTAAATTAAATAACTTGTAAGTTTCATGAATAGTGCACAAGACCCATTGACAGCCCTTCACACCACACCGCTGTAACAGATTATGGATTAACATTGATTATTTGACTTAATGTTTAAAGGCCTAGAAGCAAAATTTTACTACAATATATTAGAATAGATTATTAAAAATAAATAAAAATTACAGACTGTAAATAGGTCATCGCATTCAACATCTTAAGGTCAATTTTACTTATGTTGTGCAACCTTTTTGTCCTTCGTCCTTTCGTCCTTTGTCATTGTCTTTTTTTTCTTTTTCTTTTTTGAGTAGAATTGTAATTTGCCATGTGCTACACTTTAAACCAACATGAATCCATGAAAACCAAAACCTTTTTCCTTTCCTTTCACAAAACATATCACCACAAAGTGTAACTTCATGAAGGCTAATGCTGCATATGGCAATACGTAAAATATTTTTCGAATGCAAAATATTTTCAAGTTAAAATATTTTTGAGAAAGGAAAATATTTTCAAGTGTTTGACAACATTATGAAAATTGTTTTGGAAAATGTTTTAGGTGTTTAGTTGCATTCTTTTTTTGGTAAATGTGTTTGGTTGCATTCTGAAAATGCTTTTCTTCTACTAGTTTCTCACATTTTCTCAACTTTCAAACAAATTTTATAATAGAAAATTTCAATAAATAAACTTAAAGAAACAAAAATCAAAACAAAACCATTCGTTAAACTCAAAAATTTGGTCAAATTGAAAGAGAGAGGAAGAGAGAGTGATCGTAAATTGAGGAAAAGGGAGAGATAGATTGAGAAAGAGAGAGATCAGTCATGGGTGGGTCATGGATGACAAGAACGGTCAAGCGACGGCAGGCTTCAAGTGGTGCAGAGATTAAGACGACAAGAGTTCGATCTAGAGGGCAGCAGCAACGCGATTCGACGATGCAATCTTAGCGGTGCTAGGGTGCAATTTAGGGTTGGGGCGATGGTCTGATGGCTTGTGTGCACTTCTAGCTCACACTCTCTACTCTCTCTTCTTGCACTTTCTGTCTCTCTCTCTCTCTCTTCGGGTGTCCAAAAAATCATTTGAAGGTAAATGAGATATGCAAATGATTTTCTGGGTCAATGGGCTTATTTTATGATCAAAGTTTAAGATTTTCCATTTGACTTTATTTTACACGTGCAATCAAACACACTGCTAGGTGTAACACGTTTTCCAAATTTCATTTACACCCAAAACAAACACAGCCTAAGAGAAAAAGAAGGTTGGGAAACAAGATTTAAAAAGAAAAAGAAGTATGCAATAAAAATTGGGTGATGTTAACTCTTAACTCTTAAGACCCCCAAACGGAGCAGTAGAAAAAGATATTATTGAAAAAAAACGGTTGTATTGGGCCCCAGAATGAAAGAACTTAAAAAAACGGCTGTATTAGGTTATAAAAGGCTAAAATATTATTTCTTCCTTGATAACTTATCCCAAAATCTGTTACAGCGGTGTGAAGTTGAATAAGTTAGCCATGATTAAGCAAATGCGTTTGGGGGCCCCAGAGAAGATAAAAGAAGAGAAGTATTTCTTTCCTTGAGGTGGAAAATTCCTGAGTCCAGGGCTCTGCAACTTATTCCACCTTCTTGCTAGAATTAGCATCGCTGTCACTACTACTTTCTTCGGATGAATTAGCAGCCTTAGACTCGTCAAACGCCAACAACTGCATAGTATGACAAAGAAAACAGTACATTAATCAACCAAGTATGGCCATATAACAAAATCAACTAATTAAAATTGACAAGCTTTGCATGGTCAACATGAGCAAACATATTGTGACTTATATATTTTAGAAAACCAAACCATTCTAAGCAGTATGATTTCAACTATTACTTAGGAGAACATAATAAACAGCATTCTGTTGGCCATGTTTTGCAACCAAAGGTAGAGAATGATTGAATATTTATTGAGATTTTGCTTGCGATCTCAACTCATACATTACCATTTACACAGCTAGAAGAAAGGTTGAGAACAACTCTGTTAAATTCATAATGATCTTATTCCCCAAAAAAAAAAAAAAAAAGGATAATGATCATGCGTTTCTAACAACAATGGTCGCTAAACTTTTTGACAAAAATGTGAAGACAATTATCAACAATAAAACTCTGATCATTTTTAAAACCTTGAGCTCTTGTTCTTTAACTATAACTTTGTGACCAAGATACAATCTTCTTCTTTTTAATTTTATTTTCCTTAGTAAGTTACGCACTGAACGAGTTTTGAAGAAGCTGCAACCTCACCTTGCATCCATTCTTATGAGAGAAGGAAGTGCCATTTGAGCTAAAAGCTTATTGGCAAGACCAAGACCCCTAATTTTTACCTTCACTAAATTATTGTTTTCAGTCTTGAAGTATACGTGAATTTCATTTTTTGTTTCTAAACTTCAAAATGTTTGATTTTCGTCTCTAAACTACAGAAATGTAACACTTTCTGTTATTAAACTTCGAAAAGTATCTTTTTTCATCTATAACTATTGAAAAAAAGTTCTTTTTGGTCCCTATTTTTTGCCTCTAAAGTATTGAAGAAAACTCTTTACAAACATTAGAGAAACAAATGAACTTTTAAAAGTTTAAGAACGAAAAACAAAATTCATGCAAACTTTGAGGGATGGAAATAAGAGACTGGCATGTCATTGGCTTAGATCTCTGTTGGCCATGCATAGTTCTTTGTTTGTCACTGGTTATACCATACATAGATTCTATAGGACAAGTTTCTAATTCTATTTTATGCATATGTAATTATAAAAAATTAATTGAGTAGATTAAAATGAGACAATCTCTGCAGATAGCAGAGACTAATTAATATAAGGGTGATGAACAAACCGGTTTGACTTCACCATTCCATATGCAATGAGCCGCCAAAAATCCAATGACAGAAGGTACAATATACAATAGAGCAGGCTGGAAGGTATAGTAAGAAAAAAAACCATCAGAATCATGCAGTAAAGTGAGGGAACATTCCCGGAAAGTAGAATATAAAGATGAATACAATATAAAACATTCAATAGTCACCTGTGCAGCCTGGAACCAGTTCATGACAACAATTGTAAGCACCAAACCAACAGAATATCCCAGAAATGCACTCCTAAAGTACTGGCTGTGTTTCCCTCTAGACACATCAAATCGCAAAGCCAACGCTACAAAAATACCTAAGGGGAAAATAAATACAAAACTGTGTAAGTTTATAAAAAAAAATTATTTGAATGAGGCACCATTAAACACATTGGCAAGCTATAAATTGAAGAAATTCACACTTAAATGACTGCCCAAAGATTTAACATAACATCCAATACATAGATGAGGTAGCTGTGGCATAGGAGTTATTTTCAGTGCTCATTTTGCTTCCCAAGGGTGAAGATGCGTCCAAACAGTTTTGTTGAGCCAGAGAGAACATTGATCACTTGATCAGTGTAATTTGTATCAAAATTTACTAGAACTGCCTTACCATAGTAAAAAGGAAAATTTTATTGATAGATTTACCTAAAAGGTAGATATGCTCAACTTCTCACCTTGGAGTAAATGCAGATTGATTCTAATTTATAAATCATGATCAAGGACAAAAGAATTTTTCAAAAAATCCTCCGATGAAAACAGAGGTTAAAAATTTTCTTCTGGACAACTTCCATCCACCACCCAAAGACTAAATTGAGAGAGAGAGAGAGAGCAAAAATAAAGCCAAACTAGGTAATGCAGGGCAGAAATGGGTCCTAGAACATATGCTCTCAAGTGGAAGGTGCTCACAAATTTTATAAATGTGCCATAAAAAGCATAACAAAGACATTTCTGGGCAGTTCAATCAAAACGTTGTGTGCCTTGAACATAAAGCCTCAACACAACACTAGAAGTGATGTTAGCTGCAAATGATGCACAAGATTTTGAAAGACTAATCCCAGAAGCAAGGGAAGTTATTCATGTCAAGACAATGCACCACTGGATATAGATAATGGTGTTAAAAAAACGTTCAAGGTCTGCAACAGCCATGAATGTATCCCACTTATTTCACATAATCCAACACTCAAGACCCGAGTGACTTTAGTAACAAAATCACAAACATCAAACCATACATAACCTTCACAGACCACTTAAAGGCTCAACCTTACCAGGGATTACAATGTCACCAAGTCCAAGCATAGAATATGGTCGTGCGGTATCTGCTGTAGGGAACAAAAGCTGCAAAGAAATTGAACAATGTGGTAATTAGAATGATAGGCAGCATCAACTACAAATATGAAGCAGTGGAACACATGTAGAATTCAAAAGACTAAAAAGAATTTTAATAGGGTACATGTACATTTCAATTAAGTGGATTACTAACCTTAATGGGAGCATCAAAAGATTTTGCAACACTAACCATCACTGGAGTGAAGAAAACCCAGAAAATATCATACACAAAAAGTCCAGCCTGCAATAGATGAGAAAGGGAAAAGTTACATATACACAGAAAGATGATTTGAGCATGGTAATTGCATTTTAAGGTATAGTTATACAACATCTCAACAGTGTCAGACAATGTGCAACAAGAAGCGTGTTCTTAATGTATTACATCTGAAAATTCCAAAATATTTCAAGAAGCTAACATTAAATGTATAACTTAAGAGATAGGAAGATTATCAAAAGGGGAAAACTACAGTTAACACATCAACATGAAGCACGACTTGACAATAGTCTAAACAAGTAATGTAAGATTAATTACAGCATGTTTTAGTTTTTTATCTATCTTATGCATCTGTAACCAAGCTTAGTTCATACTTGGGGAGGCCAAAAATTGAATAAGCCCATGTATTTTCAGGCTTCACTTGTTTTTTTATGAGCCTGGAAAAGGGTGACAATACAGGCTTAGTTCATAAGCATGCTGAGCCAAGCCCCTGGTGAGCTGCACCAAACAGCTCAGCTAATTGGTAGGCCCCTAACAGCAACAGATCTTAGGAACAAGATATTTGCAAAAAAGAACAACCTGGGGAATATTATCACAACCCATAGAGATTTTTTTTGATAATTTAGTAGTTAGGGAAACGGGGGGGAGTGTTTGGAATGTTGGGGGGTGGTGGTGGTGGAGGGGGGGGGGGGGGGGGGGGGGGGTTGTGTTTTAAACTTTGGAATTCTCAGTTGAAAACACCAAAAGGTGAGAATTGAGCTACAAGGCTATTAGCCACAACCCATTGAGATATAAGATATATACGCATACACACACACACATAGTACATGTTTCTTTTTGGTAAATTTTGCACCAAGGGGGAAAGCACAATATACATTAGAGTGGTAACACTAATTAGTAGGAAATAACTAAATCCAAAGTCCCACGTCTTACCAAAAGAATGGCGCCAGTCTTGAAAGACCCAAGAGAAAGCATCTCAATTCCCTGCAAATAATAAAAAATGAAATCTATCAAATCATCATACCCAGTCGGTAACTATACTTTACATGAAACAAAAATGGATCTAAAATTGTTCATAACAATATTGACTAAATAAAGCTTCCTATTTGGGTGGTAATCATGCTTGGAATCCTCAGTTAACCAGTCAACTTAAGCTTGGGAATTGAAGTTTGTGGATAACTTCTTTGATCTATTGAACTCGAATTCCCTTCTGGACTAGAGGAGGATTGAGTACTAGGTTTGATTGCAGGAGTAGTATAGCTTGAAAACCATCAAAAGCAGGGAAGTAAGATGTTTACTCTTATTGAGTTTTGAGAGGTGCCATAAGGGCTAATTCTCCATTGAAAAGTATCTGGGGTGCTAAGGTGCCTAGAAAGGTGGCATTCTTTGCATGGACAGCATCATTAGATAGAACTCACACTTAATAGTCTACGGAAGCAAAACATGTTGATTACCGATTGACATTCTATGTGCAAGAGTAACGCGGACTCAGCTGAGCACTTTCTACCTCACTGTATGGTGGCTAGAGATACTTGGTCTTTTGTGTAAACAGCTTTATTTGGAACTTCTTGGGTTATGTTGGAAAGAGAGTTTTCTGACATAGTTTTCATTGCGAAAGAAATTTTAAAGCCTGGAATGCAGTTCCTTTATGTGTCTAGCGAACAATTTGGCATGAGTGAAATAGTATAATGTTTGATGGAGGTTAATGGCCAATCCACATGATCAAACGATTAATACGACAATGTTTTTCTGATTGGATGAAATACTCACTCATTTCCTTTTCTAGCATTTTTAGATAATCCCTGAAGTTCAGGATGTCTTGTGTACTTTATTAATGTTGTTGAATAACACAAAGAATCCATAAAAGTAACTCAAAGAGATTATTTTCGTACACCGGTTGGAGTTAATGATTGAATATAAAACACACATGGACATATCAGGATAATGAAGCACCGTGCCATTGTTACAAGCCAATATGATACCATAAATTAAATTCCTAATGTCAATGGGAAAGTGATGAGAAATAATTAAACAAAATGCTTAAAGAGCATCAGTTTCTAAAGAAATTATAAAAACTAAAGCATGCCAGATGCTTGCTCTCTTTTAGGTGATTTATTATTTCCTTTTCAGATATAAATATCATGGCAGGAACTTGATATACGTCTCACCCAACTATAACTACCTTGATTTGTTCCTAAAGGATACTAGAAGTTTAAATGATGCAAACATAGCACCAAACAATTGCATTGACCACGCATTAGTAGTTACTTGATATCAAGAAATGAATGCGGATTAAGCAGGAGTATAACTAAATTGCTTACAAGTAAAACTCATAGTTATAACATGAAATATAAGACATTATGATAAATGAAATTATCTACCATAATTCATAAAATACTATAGGAAATTTTCAAAGAAACTAAAGATTCAAATAAGTAATGGCAAGGTGATTCTTATTGAATACAGACACTAGCAACACAGAGGTTTATTTTAAGAGGATGCTAACAACCTGAATGCAGAAGGAAAGTCCCAGTATATTGTTAGCTAGCCAATGCTTCTGTGAAGCATACCATGCACAGAAAAAGGTTCCAGGGATTGCAGCAACAATCTGAGACCTTGTGAACTCAACGTCCAAAGCTGTGTAAGAAAGGTGAAGGAAAAATATCATTCTGCATAATACAAGCAAGGTAAAGTCAACCGGATCAAATGAAAACTCAGCAGAGTGGAAGACCAAAAAGAATGCTTTAACATCATGACAGACATCATAGAAGAAAAATCATCATGCACTAGACCAAGATTGGCATATAGACGTTAAAACACATGACTTATCAAAAAAGATGTCAAAACACAGTGTCCAAATAAGAAGCTGTTCAGACTCTAACTAATTGAGCACATACGACAAGGGGCATTAATGACACTATGTAATAAACAAAACGCAGCACACACACACAGTATCTCTCTGTGTCCCTCTCTTTCTGCCCTCAATTCCTTTCTTATTTTAAGATGCAGAATGACTCCATTATGTTCAAAGAGTACCAAAAAAAGAAAAAAAAAAAAAATATATATATATATATATATAGAAAGATTAGCATGGCCCATAGGAATGCATACACAATGTGAAACTCACAGAGTATACTTTTTTTTTTTAAGAGAAAGTTAAGTAGACAGTGTACTTTGTCCTTAAATTTACACTCACAAACTTGCCATCTCAGAACAAAGTTCAAAGCCAAACTAAATAAATATTGAGAGGGTAATTGAGAAAACAAGTACAATCCATTACCAAACCAAAGAACAGTTATGGCCCAATTAAACCTCTGAACATACTGCAGAATAACAATATATAGAGCAGTACCATATTTGCATAGTCTATCAAATATTTACTTAAAAAAGATATTAGCATCAATTTACTAGTGATATTAAGATGTGCAGATATGAAAAAATACAATTGGATTCCAACTATCACAAGAATATTCACAATAACAATTATAAGATAATAAAAACCATGGACAATACATACAACGGAAGTAAGGAAAATGCCAGCTAATAACGTCCTGATTCCAATGCGTCGGTAAATAACGTTTAATAGCAGGTAAAAGTGTTGCCCTGAAAAATTAAAAGAGAGACTATGTAAGATAAAGAAGCAAACAAGAAGTGGATAATATTTCAATTATTATAAATAATAATAGTCTCATATGGAAGGAACATACGAAAGGGCAACGATCCCAAGCACAAAGAAGTAGCATGTCAAGACAGCATTGACCAAGTCCTTTGATAGAAACTTAAAAAGCAAAAATAGTGATAACAGCATCGCACTCCCAACAAAAGGGAAACGCATGGCATGCTCATTAGACATTGTCTCCTGCATAAATATAACATATTTCACAAAGCTTGATCTGGAGATGTAAAAAAACAAACGTTGTGGAAGATGTCAAGATGATGAATATTAGTGCCGCTGTACTTACAGAAGGCGGAGTTGGCTTGACAGATCTGTAGCAACCCACAAAAACTGTGAGGGACGCAGTCAAAATAACATTTAAGTTTGGGTCTACCTTCATAACAAGTGGTGCTAAAGTTAAACCTGCATTAAGAAAACAGCATATAAGTTGCATAAGGTCAAGTTCCATCATTTCCAGGACATTTTTATAAGGCAAATATAAGTACAACTCATGCACCCATACAGGATTGACCAATGCCCAGCCTCCACCCATGTTAATAGAGAGGAGATTCCATTTGGTCTAAAAACCACAGGCTCCACTATCTCAAGGACATGAGACATACAGTACACAGTTTTTTAACAAAATAAAATTTTTGCAGCAGCATCTCAGGGACAATGGGCTACAGCATAGAGTCATTTGAAATACACATAACCAATTTCAGAACACCTGTTGCACTTGACTCAACAAAAAAAAAAGGAGGTTTTCAGAAGTTTCTTGAAAGATTAATGCCTACCAAATACTACCAAAACAGCCACCCAGGGAGCAAATGCAAAAACAGATAGCTTCACCACTATATTTGAACACACATTTGCAATTTTTATAATTAGTAAGATAAACACACAAGTCACTGGGTTTCAAACCCAAGACTTCACCCTTCATCCCATTATTGTGGGAAGGGGTGGTGTCATTTGAGCTAGAACTCATTGGCACAAATTTTCTTGGGTTTTCTTTTTCACCATACCAAAACTTAGGGTCTAAGAGGGCAAACTCACAAAGACAAGTGGAAGAAAAAACCTAACAAGCAAATTAATCACTCATCCAGACAAATATATAGCAAACATATAAATGAACAAGCAAGGTCATACAAACATGAAGACAGAATTCTGTGTAATATTCAATTTTGTAAGACAGCCACTTTATCTAAAAGTGGACAAAGCAGCCCAGAGCCATGAATGAAATAAAACTTAGCAAACAGCCAAAAATATAAATTGATTGCATGTATAAAATAATCTAGACTAGGGTAAAAATTTCAATTGCTGATTTTTTTTTCTTAATAAATATTGGTTTCAATTGGTGATATTATAAGGAAAAAGCAAAAAGAAAATTGGTGAAATTTTCATTTTGGTTATGAAAATTTATGCACACTAAATGCAAGACTTCGAAGGTCCACTTAACAAAAGGTGTCGCTTTTAACGTAATTCATGGAAATGAAAAAAAGTCATAGCTGAACCACCATAGCTGAGCTTCAAATTTTTTTTTTTTTTGAAATTCAAGCCAGTGTATGCATGCGCTTACACACAAACACAATTTTAACAAAAACGGAATACCCATTTTCTTACGAAAAGAAAAGTATTCAATCCAAGAACCGCAAGAATTTTCAATCTTTACCCAATAAACAATCAGCCTCAAGAACCTAAATTCCATTGCAGTTTGAACAATACCATAAAGTCTCACTCTTTAAATAAAAGCAATTGATAATTAGGTTAAAAAAAAACCAACCTGCTAAAGCTACATTCGCAATTCGCTCAACACTTTTCATCGTTATCTTATTCTAAAATCGCAAAATTTGACTGAAAATTCCGATCAGATTAAAAACCAAAACCTTTCCTCTGCGATCACAAAACCTACAAAAAAAAAAAAAAACAAATCAAATCGAAACGCCTTAGAATTACAAAGATTCATCTGAATTGCGCTCAAAAACCTAATTGAATTTTCGCTTTCGCATCAAAGAAACCCAATTTTCAAAATCTCAACCACAAATAACATAAAATGTCGAAATTGAAATGAGATTAGAAATGAGATTAGAAATGGCCGTACTGTTCGTCGTCGTCGTCGTCGGCGGCTCAGATATCTTCTAGCGTTTTGCTTTTTCTCGCAGATCGGAGAGACCACCGAGGAGAGAGAGAGAGAGAGATTCAGATTTTGATGAAATGAAATGAAGAGATTAGGGTTTTACCAAAAAGGAAAACGGAAATTTGAGCACGTAAATAAAAGAGCTGGTTAAACAGTTGGGGGATTTAGATTAACGACGAGTGGACATTTCGGTTACGTAGAATTTGGTGACAGCCAATTAGAATTGTAATTTTGTGAGAACTTGGCAAAAGTTGAATTTGAGATTCAACACGTGGCGAAATTCTATTGGTTTCAGTGACGAGCTATAACGTGGTGAACATGCTGTGAGTTTAGTATTTTTGGTAGTAGCAAGTAGTAGTAAATATTTTTGAAATGGGTAAAATATGGGAATGTGTCATAGACACGAGATTTGGCTCCCTTTTAAGAGATCCACGTAAAGGGAGGTCTATTGTCCAATCAAATTTAACCACGTCAGACTTTGAAATACACTTCTCCAAGTCTTACCGAGCCCGTGACGTCTAAAATGAACGAATTTGCAAAAAGTTTGTGCAGTGCAGTGGACATCCTCCTTATCCATAGATTAAGAAAGAATCTTTTATCGGAAAATAATAATAAAGAATCTTAAATTATTTTTTAATGTGTTCAAAACGAAATTGTTTTAACATAGATTTATTTTAGAAGTTGTTTCGACTTTCAACATAGATTTTTTTATATAAAATAAAAAAAAAAAAAAAAAAAAAAAAAAACTGTTTCAACATAGATTTGAATTTAGTTGGAATTGTCTAATAATTATAACATATAGTCTCTTGTCCCATCTGGTTTAAGGCAAAAATATAATTTTATTCATGTTATTTATAATTTGTGTTTTAAAAACATGATTTCATATTTATATATCCCTAACACAAAATCTCAATAATATTGTGTCTTAAAAACACTATTTCAATTCATACAGAAGTTTGGATATAGGCATCCACCATTAAGGAAAAAAAGAAATACAATTTTATTCATGTTATACAAAAATCATGTTTTAGAAACACTATTTCAATTTAACATCAAAACTTAAATAGTGTAACATTGTGAATGCTTGGGGGAAAGTGATGGTGAAGTTGAAAGATTGTTTTATCATATCAATATAGATTTTATCGTTCAATTTCCCTTTGAAAAAACCAAGAACACCCAAAATTCAAATGTTTATTTTCAATTTTCCCATTGCGTTCCCTTAAGCTAGAAGCTTGACTAGACCATAATAGTCCATCTTTTTAACAACTCAGTTGGACCCTTGGGAGAAGAAGAGGGTTGTGTCTTCGGCTAAGCCAACCTCTTCCATTATCACTAAAGCCTACCCGTGTTCTTCAAGAACATACCTAACCTCCATTACCCATGCTCTTCAAGAACCATAAGTTGGCAATGAGAGAGAGAGAGAGAGAGAGAGAGAGAGTGAACTCGAGTCTTGTAAGTGTTAGGTCATTTGATTGGCTTATTTCTAGATAATATAAAAAATGCTTACTAGCTAATTGTATCATATTTTACTATTTTATTTAGCCGTATGCCCTTTATGTATATCTATGTCAAAATAGAGCAATATTATGTACACATAAAAATGCACAATTTTGTACCACAATTTGTTACGTAGTGAGTTATGATTGATGAATATATAATGATAAGCCATATGAAAATACACTTTCACCGCTCACAACTTACAATATGTGGAATGATTGTACAAACAAATTATTCATTTTTATGCCTTCATAGCATTATGAAAATTATATGCCGGGTACACTATATAACTGCTCCTAGCATTACTAATCAAAATCACTCCAACGATGCCATCCTCTTGTTAAAGGCAGGACGTGGAGTGAGATGGGCACTCTTGAGGTGGAGAAGAGTTCTACGTTTATATAAAACGAGACTTGTCTACAGTTGAGACTTCTCACAGTTCCCTCCAAAATCCACAACAATGGGACAGTTACAGTTTCAGCAACTCCAACTCCGAACTTTCGGCCTCGGACCCTATGATTCTTATTCATGTAAACTCATGCCCTTGGCTTCTTTTCCTCGTCCAACCAAATCTCCAACCTTTGCTTCTCATCCTCTCTCTTACACTCATCAAACTCTCACCAAACCCAATCAAATCCTTCATTTTCACCCTCTCTCCTCTGCCGCTCCATCTCGCAGCTTACTGTGCAAGATGAATGGATCAGGTAAATCGCCTCCCCTCTTATTGAAATAATTTCATTTACTGCTTTCGCTTCTCTTAGGACTTTTTACAAACACTTGGTGTGGTGGGTAATGGGTATTTAGAGTACTTAAAAAAGTATGAAAAGTTAGTAAGTGCTTATTCTAATACATAATTGAAGTATACTTTTTTCTTCCAAAGCATATTTGGGGTATTTTTCTTGCTTTTGATGAAAACTTGAAAGCAAGAAAAGCGATTTGTAAGTTCTAACCAAAGGCCCAAAGTTTATGATGTGATATTTATGAATTTGCTAATGGGGGGAATTTAGAGCTTCACCTTAATGCTCGTGGGGACTGTGGTTTTTGTCATTGCCTTCCTGCTGGATTTAAGTTCATGCAGTTTCATATGTAGGGAATAGAACTGTTTAAGCAACCTTGTAATTATGTTTGTTAGATATGATATCACAGCTGGAACTTGGGAAGCCAGAGGAGAGACGAAAGCCTGAGAAACGAGTAAACGGGATATTCTGGATCATACTTCTTAATATTGGAATATATGTGGCAGATCACTTGTTTCAGGTACTGATTTCTTCTGGCTTCTAGCCATGGATTTATTTGTATTTTTAGCAGATTTATTAAATTTTGGTACGTTTGGAGGCTGTTTCTTCAACCCTTGTAGGATGTTATGATACCAAATGGATATACTTATGTCCTCAGGGGAAATTTTTTTTATATCTGTTATAGTTATATGATTCATTGCTAGTTCTCTTGTATAATATAATACAGACTGTCAATCTGACACAATTTTTTTTTTTTTTTGCTAGGTTTGTGGCATTAGAAGTCTATATTTGTACCACAATTGGCCTGCTTGGTATCAGTTCGTGACCGCAACGTTTTGCCATGCCAATTGGTGAGAACTATATGTTTTTGAAGGTTGCATGAAAGACAGATTTTGCCTATTGTCCTGCCCTCTTACTTTAGCCCTTTTACTCTAATGCCATGTGTCATTTTCAGGAATCATCTTTCAAGCAACCTTTTCTTCTTGTATATTTTTGGTGAGGGTCTTAATTACTCTTTTTTCTAGTTAGTGATTGTTGACAAGGGTGCTCTAGAATGATAAATAAATCAAAATTTGACAGTCACGTATTCCTCAAATAGGAAAGCTCGTTGAAGAAGAGGAAGGGAATTTTGCATTGTGGCTTTCTTATATTCTTACGGGTGTTGGAGCAAACCTTGTCTCTTGGCTGATTCTACCAAGGAATACAGTATCTGTTGGGGCATCTGGTGCTGTTTTTGGGTTATTTACAATAAGTGTCCTTGTAAAGGTATTCCAAATTGTATGATTTGTAAACTACATCATGAAATTAAATTAATTCACATATAGTCTTCAACCATCTTATGCTTGCTGTAGATGTCCTGGGACTGGAGGAAGATCCTTGAAGTGCTTATATTGGGCCAATTTGTTGTAGAAAAGGTGAGCACTTTTTGTTCTCTTATATAAATTGAAAGGGTAAAATTCATCAGAAAAAGGTGCTCATACTTACTGATTTTGTTCTTATGGAAAGTTGGAGAGGGGAAAAAGCTGTGTTTTACTTTGTGTGTGTTGGTCTGACATGTATACATTTCATTAAGTTTTTGCGGTGGACAAATCCATGTCAATAATTGTAAATTTGTATTGCATTTTATCAACTAGCTTTGTAAAAATATGTCATCTCTCATGTGACGAAGCTGTTTTTCATTTTTTTAGTTTTCTTGGGTACCTAAACCATACGTAATATGCTTTTCTTGGACACACTAGGTTATGGAAGCAGCCCAAGCTTCAACGGCTTTATCAGGCACCTTTCGTGGAGGCAATTCGTTGCAAAGCGTCAACCACATTGCACATCTGTCTGGTGCTCTTGTTGGTGTAGTCCTTGTATGGCTTCTCAGCAGGGTTCCTTCTCAACCGCCTAATGGAGAAGTATCAAATTCACATAGGAAAAAAGATAGAACTCTATAATTAATTTAAACAATTCTTTTTTGTATGGTGCATTATATTTATATTCAAAGATTTTTCACGATTATATTTGCACTATTCTGTTATTCCTGGTCTTGCATAAATAGTTACGGCCTGATTTTTAATTATTTAACTAAAGAAAATGGAAAATTTCGGATTTTCAAAAAAACCTTGAGGAGTCCCATAAATGTGCATAGCACACAACTTGGATGTAGAGGTGGCCTTATAGTTACTAAAGAGTGTCTCAGAGAATTCTGAAGAAGCAGTTCCGTGCATAGCATTCTCGAGAACAATTCCCAAGTAATGTCTGCCCGTATATGGGGGAAAAGTTTCATTGGTAGCAGTACCATTCAAATGTGTATTAGAATGGCTTCTGAAATCACCATTCACCAGCAGGCAGCAGCTTTTATAGTATCCACAATAAGACATCTAAATATTCTTACACCCTTTGAATAATCTTATAGGACTCTTTGATATGGAAACTCTTGAGAACACACTAAAGAGCTCATTTATTGAATTTCCATTTTTCCACCCTTATTAAAGAGTTTAATGAACATTTCCTCTCTCTCTCCACATAAATTGTTATTTATTAATCATTTAACGCTAGCCATTACTTTAGATGATAAGAGCATACACACCAGTCTCTACAAGGTTTTAGCCAAACTAACCTAAAAAACTTACATGTTACTATTTTAACATTTAGAGACCTACATTAGCCTCAATATTTTTTTCTCTATCCATATAAATATTATTTTTCACTCTCCTATCGCTACTCAATTTTTGGCCAAAAAACACAACACTGGGTTGCACTAACCAGCCCAAACCACCACCCACACAAGCCAACACAAACCACCCTAGAGCCACCTACCATCCAAACTGCCACCCACACAAACCATTACAAACCAAAATCTCCTCAACCACCTGGAATGAAAATTTTCTTCACATTTATCATTTTCCTGAGAATATAAGATAGAAAAAAAAAAATTGACCTATTAAATCCACAATCATTGACACAAAGTGGTGGCTGTGATGATCTTTAAATATCCAATTGCCCTCCTATTTCTGGTAATCTCCACATACCCATTTTGTAAAATCCATCATCATTAATTTGTGCTAGTCCACCACATCTAACCCTAAAAGCAAACCAACAAGAACTTCTAAACTATTATGGATATATAAAAGCTCTATGGTTAATGTTCTACTAGTCATTCCTTATTGGCTTTGATGAATGGCAAACTGGTTGAAACTTGAAAGAATAATGCTCCACAGCCAATGCTGGGATACTCATATTTCAAGATAGAGGGAGCAAGTATTTTATTCTTTAATTGAAGAGAGAGAGAGCAGAACATTTTACAAGAATGAGAATATCAGTTTCATTAACTTTTGATGGGTTGTAAAAAAAAAATACATGTTAATTATATTGACTTTGCAAATTCGGCAGTGCTCAATCAAAATGAAATGAACCAGCTTTCTTAGCTATTGACAACATTTATAAGTTGAATTTCTCTGGGAAGGCTTCGTGGATGCAAATACATCAACAAGCATAATTGATTTCTGTATTTCCTTCAGTTCAAGAATCCAACTGTACATGAAAGTGCAAGCGGAGCATACGTTCCAAGCTGCCCTTGTGACTGTTTCCGGCATATGATTGGTGATCTATCCCCAAATTTACAAGTATGAGAAAGATACACAGTTTTAGTAGCAAGGCATGAACTCTCTAATGAAAAATCACCATCTCTTAACACCATTCGGCTTTTTTTAGTTGCTGCAGCTGATCCTTTTTGATCACTGGTAAATATTGCTGGTATCCGTAACAAATTGGAACAAGAGGCACCAGTAGGCTGCCTCTGGTAAATTTTCTCTAAGCTCTCCTCTTGTATTTCTTCTTCTGTTGGTATTAGATGTGTCATTCCCTTACCTTTCATAGTACCCAGTATCCGATTTGCCTCTTTTGTTAACCCAGTGGCACGCCAAGCTTCTGCAACAAGCAAGATAGTGGATTTCTCTGGCTGAATGTCAAATTCTTTCATAATTTGGAGCATTTCTTCTGCTTTCCATGGCTGCTTTGCTTCTCCATATCCCCAAATCAGGGTCTCAAATGTCTTCAGATTGGGAGAAACCTTGTATTCACACATCTCATTGAAAACCTTGATTGCATGATCCATTTTGCCAGAACTGCACCAACCACTGATGACAGTTGTGAAAATCACAACATTTGGACGGACTCCGGATTTAATCATTGCTGTCAATAGTTCTTTGGCTTTCTCTGGTTCTTGTGCACGCACATATCCTTTAGCAAGAATGCTGTAGGCATGTGCATCAGGTTCTATTCCAGCCTTCATCATGTCATCAAAGATTTCCCTGCACTTCTCCATGAACCCTGCTGTGCTCCATGCATTCATGATGGTACTATATGTTATCACATCTGGTTTGACCCCAAATTCAGCCATCAATGTCATAACCTGCATATTAATGCTTCCCATGCATTATTCTATTACTGGCAGGTGAGATTTTCTCTCTTTTTATTTTTTTTTTTGGGGGATGGGGGTGAATCTTAGTATGTAAGATACCAAATCTTAACTTCTTTCCCTACCAAATACAAAATCAATTAAAATGATACTAGATATAGAAGAAAAGAAATGCTCTTAATCATGCAAACTAATGTACTTAGAACATGTTAACAGAGCAACAACTTGCAAATTGCAATGAACTCAGGAAAGCAGTGCTGGAAAGTTTAACAAGATCATAAAATTTTCTGTTTGGCTTGGAGGGATGTTAAGTTCTAAAACAAATAGAAGAACTGTTTTGAAAAAAATAATTATATAATTATACATATTAACACTGGGCTTAAGTGAAAATGCCCAAATAATACCACCTCTGAGTTCTCAAGGTTACCATATAAGTTGTGCTGAATGAGTTATGATGCTGGTGATTTTATAAACAGCCTTTCCATATACCATCCATTTGATCACATGTAAGTATTAAAAAACCTTAGGCATATCATAATATAATATAATATTATATAATAATGAAGGGAGGGGGGTGTGGGGGGAAGAAAATCAGCCAATTGGGGAAAATATATATATATATATATATTAAATATTGTGAATTTCTTCATAAAGCAAAAGAAGAAGATGAAACCAACTGATTAAAGAAACCATCGAGGCCATTGTATTCTGTTTCCAATGATTTTAGTTAGATGGCTAACCAAAACCAAAGAAAAAAACATATATGGAGACTTTTCTTTCTTTGTTTTTTTATTAAGAGAGAGAGAGAGAGCATGAGCTTCTAGCCAAGTGGACCCATTGCCTTTAGTTTCCAGTGAATTTAGTTAGATGGGCAGCCACAACCCCCCCTCCCCCCAAAAAAAACACAACATAATCAATTTGAATGCTTGCTAATGAAAAAAAGATAAGCGTGGGGGCATATTACCTGATGCACTAGTACTTTTCTAAAACAAACATAGGATTTTTGTCGCAAAAAAAAAAAAAAAAAAAAAAGTTTTGAACTTTCATATATAGTATAGATTTATGTCACTACATCAATCAGAATTTGATTTGTATGTATAGTGGGTTTGATGCTAGAGTTGTAAAGCTTATTATTGATTTTTACTTTTAAGGTTGCTGAGATCTTTACTAATCCCTTTAGGATCACTTATAACACATTATATGTGGATTTTGATAATTGTAACAGGAGGACTTAATAGTGAATATATTAAACTGCTAATACGGTTTTGGCTAAACAATCAAAACAATATGCCATGCAATAAGAGAAGAATTTGTGGGAAGAAAAAGATAAGAACCAGAAGGCCAGACTATCATAGTTCAAACTCACCTCATCCACCCCATCTCTGTCCATAATTTCCACAAATCCTTTGATCAATGAGTTAAAAATGACAAGGTTAGGGCGCACCCCAAGATCCTTCATCCTATGCACAAACCTCAAGGCCTCCTTTAATTTACCTTCCTTACAATACCCACTTATGATGATGCCACAAGTTCGCTCATTGGCCTGCACTTTGTTGTTCTGCATCTCTAAAATCATCCCTTCAGCCCGGTCTGTCTCTCCATTTTGAGCATAAGCTGTTAATATTGTGTTGTACGTAACTGCATCAGGTTGCATCCCAGAATCTACCATCTTATATACTAGATTCCAAGCCTCTGTGATGTTGTTCTTCTTACACCATGCTCTGACAAGCACATTATAAGTCCTGAGATTGGGCTTTACATTTCCCTCTTGGGACATCAAGTCTAGCAGCTTCAGAGATTCTGCAGGCTTACCGGCAATCCCATAACCTTTAATTAATGTGTTATAAGTGCTAGTAGTGGGTTTTAGTCCATTCTCCTTCATTTTCCAAAAGGTTTCCATGGCTTCCTCTATGTTCCCAGATTCAGAGAAAGCATTTATAACAGCATTAAAAAATATTGAGTCAGGCTTCATTTCATTTTCTTCCACCTGTGAGATAATCAAATGTATGGACTCGAAGCGCTTCTGGATGGTCAAGGCAGCCAAAAGGGTTGTGTATGTTACGAGGGATGGCCTGTGCCCTCCTTCAATCAAATTGTCAAATATGGACTGGACTTCCTGAGGTTTCCCTCTTTCTATCAAAATGTTCATTAACTTTGTTCTTGAGCGCACTGTTCTGCAACTATTTTTGGTCTTGCAGATGATGCAGTAGGGTTGATTTTTTGAATTTGTAGACTTTGATGTCGGATATAATTGATTCTTGTCATTAAGGGAATGCTCCTGATAAGTTAAAGGCTCAAGAAGCATTAATTTTTGGACAACACAAACTTCAAACTTCCATCAAAGCAGCATTCATATAAACTACATATGATTAATACACACAAGTTGGGTCCACAAGGCAAAAATCATTAAGACTTTACATTTAATAGATCTTTAATTATTCCAAACCAAAGAATCATCATAATTTTACCAGGTTTTTTTTTTAGGGGTGGGAGGAGGGGATGAAGGGTTTGATATGATGACAAGATAATGTTTTTAATACACAAGTTCTCCATTCACTTTTCTATATAGTACTATTTTTCACATGCAGTTTACGATAGGCTTGAACTGCTATTCTTGGATTGTTACTTATAGCAGGAGAAGCTACATATAATATTAATTCATTCTTCTTCTAATTCTTTAGAAAACTTTTGTGTATATACCCTGTGTACATAAAGCTCTTCCTCTTCTCAATACTTATTACTTATCCAAAATAAAAAGAATGGTGGAGTAAAAAGGATTATCCAGAGATCGAAACCATGGTAGCTAGAGCTTAATCTCAAGTCCCTTAACAATGATACGTTCTCAGACTCAAATTGAGGCCAGTCAAAGTATACAGCAGAAGAAGTAAAATGACACAGTCTAAATATTCAGAAAAAGGTTATTGCAGAACTTACCTTGATTGGTAACGCTTGAACCCATCCTTTCTTGATAGTGGTAGTCCTCACTTGATGTTTTCTGGTGGTTTTAGAAATAGCCTTCTCATTGCCAGATTCTCCCATATGGTCCTCTTGTCTTTTCCAATTTTAAAGTCTTCAGCTGGAGATAACTTTACAAGAGCACCCACCAAGGCCAAGACTCAAATTTCTATTTCCTTTTCACATTCCTTCGTAGGAAGTTCCTAAAGAAAAAATACCTGTAAGTTCCAAGTATTAAATTTATTATGTCTTATAACTGAACCCCAATGAGCCAACCATGACATTGTGATTGATGCAGGATATAGCCACTAGAGCTTTACCATAAATTTCTTTTTCTTAAGAGAGATATAGAGGAAGGATGGTATTAGCATATGGATTGAACTGTTGGAAAGCTGATGGTTACAAATAATTCCAGAGTCTAAACTATATGTCTCGTGATTTGACAAAAACAATGATCAACATGCATTAGACAGATATCTGTAGCTCAACAGTGTATTGGCTCCTGCCAAATTTAATATGCATCTTAAGTCCTAACAAGGGTCTTCCATCAATTTTATTCCTGCTTAATGAAAGAGAAGGAAAACCAAAGCATGAAATTTCAAACTTCTACAGGAGTAATGAGATTGCTTCCCCAGCCGATACCAAAAGGACAAAACAAACTCACATGATTGCATAAGGGGAAGAAAAATAAAAAATTATAATTATAAGTGCCCATACTTGTTCTCAATTTGCAATCCTCAAAATCAATAGTAAAATGTTCATGAAAAATAGTTCTAACAAAAAGGGTTGTCTTTTGTCTCATTTAACCAGTCATATTTTCTAGAATATTGAGAACATCAACAACATAGAGAAAAATTATTGAGATTGACAACCATGAATGTTATTATGAACGTATATTCTACTTTCTATACGCTCACTTCTGTTAAAAAAAGTTTGGAAATAAAACTTAGGCAAGTATTTCATGACAAGTTTCCAAAAGTTAAACGAAAAGAATAGACTTGAACATCAAGAACTGGAAATAAACCGCAACATGGGGTTTTCAGAAAACTATTCAATTCTCTGGAAGTAATTGAGCAATGCCCCCTCTTCTCACATAAATAATGGGTCCTATCATGAATTTAATTATAGGGACTTACTATTTTGTGAGAGCAGGGAGCAAGTGCTTAATAATTACTCGGGCTTTTCACCAAATATGTTCTCCATATCTATAGCAAAATTCAACCAAAGGGTCCAAGCATTGTGACAAACTAATCAAAAATCCAAACCTGGGTGTCAGAATTTGCATCATTTCATCACTGAAACCAATTGCTATAACAAATGAAATTCCACAACTTTATAGATTGTATCAACCATACCCACTATGCATATCAACCAATAAGCCTAACAAAGACTCTACAACATCAAAATCCATCAAAAATGAAACTCGGGTTCCAAAACAAGCATAGATCAACATATTTAGCCGAAGAAAAAAAAAGTAAAAACCCAAAGAAATAAATATATTAGTGGTACTGAGCAATTTAATTAGTGCAAGACAGAAACTTTCTTTGTGCAATAGGAGTTAGAACCTAAAGCATCAAAGAGAAATGAAGTTGTTGATGATTAAAAAGCTGCTATGTGAGTGTGGGGTTACTTGTACAGTTGTTGTACCTGTCTGGGCTCAGCTCAGGAACTGTAGACTTGGAAGCAGAGAGAAAAAATATTGATTGTGCAATTGTTTGTGGAGTCTACGCTACTTTATAATGAATGGAGTCCTGTCCCATAATATCCAATGAAAAATATTATCCACAAATATTATCATAATAGAGAAGAGTGGCTGACACAAGAAAAATACAGATAAAGGGTGGGGCTGAAAGTATGGCTCTGAAATGTCTCACTGGTTGCTATTTATCCTTTTCTCCGATTTTTATTTTTATTTTATCGGGGCAGCATAAAATCTCATTGCATCAAGCGAGGTATCAATCAACTCACCATAGGTTAAATAAAAAAACACTAAACGTCTGTTTGGTGTATATGTTTAAAAAATAAAAATAAAAAATAGGCGAAAAGCCACTTTTAGTCCCTACATTTTAAGGCGATTCCTATTTTAGTCCCTACATTTTATTTTTACCGCTTTTAGCCCCTATCTTGAAAAACGCTTTCCATTTTGGTCCCTGCCGTTACATCAGAGACAGAAAAAGCTAACGTGGCAAACGGTAAGAATAAATAATACTTATTTAATATCCACGTGGCCTAAATTAATAATAAAAAATGCCACGTCAATATCAAAATTAAAAAAATTAAAATCGGATGAATTGAAATCTAAAAATTAAAAACTAAATAATAAAAATTAAAAACAAAATTAAAAACTAAAAATTGGATGAATTGAAATCTAAGTGTGTCTTGAACAAGAACAATAAGAACACAAATTCAAATTCAAGAACACAAACCCAGATATTCCCAAAAAAAAAAAAAAAAAACCCAGTAAATCAAAACCCAGCCAAATCAAGAACAAAACATCTAAATCATCCAACATCAACAACAAAACAACATAGCACAAATCAGATTACAGATCATCAACAAACCCTGTAGAAAACCCAATCATCAACCCAAAATCTATAAATTACATCAACAAACCACAGATCCTCAACAAACCCAAAATCTGTTTTTTTTGCCTTCTGTAGAATGAAGAAGCTAGAATTGCAAAAGAAGTTGAAGCCCATGAGATTCGGATTAGGAAAGAGCTTGAGAAACAAGATATATTGAGATTTAGATCAGATAGTATTGTCAACTGTTTGCCTGAGCCAATCCCAGGCGAGCTCCTCGACCTTACTCTCGAAGTAAATCAGCCACATAGCCACGAAAACGTGCAGCACCGTGAAGCCTTTGGCGAAGAAAGCCTGAAACTCCCTGTCCTTGACGAAGGAAACCATGAACAGCAAGAACCCGATTGCGAACAACAGGAGACCCGAGAAGGAGTCGGAGGTCCGAATCAAGAGCTGGTCGTGCGAGGTGGAGCCAAGAAGCTTCGTGGCGGTCTCGACCACGTGGTCATTATCAGAGCCAGCAAAGATGGGTTGTTGAGCGTGGCGAAGGAGTGCCATTTGATCGGTTTTGTTTGATGGGTTTTTCAGGTCGGTGGTGTCAGATATCGGGTTAACCATATTAGCTCAGGGTTGTAGGAGGCTAGTGAGGCTTAAGCTTTGTGGTTGTGAAGGGAGTTATGATGGGATTAAGGCTATTGGGCAATGCTGCCAAATGCTTAAGGAATTGACTCTGAGTGATCATAAAATGGATGGAGGCTGGTTGGCTGCGGTTTTCTTTTGTGGGAATTTGAAGATTTTGAAGCTGCAGTCTTGTAAGGGTAGTATCGATTTTGAATCAAGGCAAATTTTTTTTTTTTTTTTGGGTTTGTTGAGGATCTGTGGTTTGAATCGTTTGATGATGTAATTTATGGATTTTGGGTTGATTATTGGGTTTTTTTTTATAGGGTTTGTTGATGATTTGTGGTCTGATTGGTGCTATGTTGTTTTGTTGTTGATGTTGGATGATTTAAATGTTTTGTTCTTGATTTGGCTGGGTTTTGATTTACTGGGTTTTTTTTTTTTTTTGGGAATATCTGGGTTTGTGTTCTTGAATTTGAATTTGTGTTCTTATTGTTCTTGTTCAAGACACACTTAGATTTCAATTCATCCGATTTTTAGTTTTTAATTTTGTTTTTAATTTTTATTATTTAGTTAAAAATTAATAAATTAATTTTTTTAATTTTGATATTGACGTGGCATTTTTTATTATTAATTTAGGCCACGTGGATATTAAATAAGTATTATTTATTCTTACCGTTTGCCACGTTAGCTTTTTCCGTCTCTGATGTAACGGCAGGGACCAAAATGGAAAGCGTTTTTCAAGATAGGGGCTAAAAGCGGTAAAAATAAAATGTAGGGACTAAAATAGGAATAGCCTTAAAATGTAGGGACTAAAAGTGGCTTTTCGCCTAAAAAATACTAAGGACCTGTTTATAGTGAAGACTGAAGAGTTGACACATTTTGCTGTTTGTAACAAAGAAATATAAAATGTAATTTTTTCCAATTATCAAATTATAAATTAAAAAAAGAAAGTGTCGTAAGATTTTGTTAAAAGAAAAAAAGAAAAAAAGTTGCCTTTAGGCAACTTATATCTAAAAAACAAGTGCTGTGGCAATTAAACTAACCATAAATTAGCTTTTGGAAAAATAAGCATAATTAATATAAGTGCGGTTTGTGCTTAGGAAATAAATAGAATATTTTTGAAAAGTTTGGATAGTGCTTGGTATTAAGACTTTCTTATAACATGAATTTGAAACTACTAATAGAATTATGTAATTTGCTTGTTTTTAATTAATATCTTAATATGATATCAATTTTTAATATTCCTAATTATTGAAAATTAATATAACCTGAGTGTGGGGCCTAGTGATTAAGCACTTCATCCACCTCGTCATAGTACTTGGGTTCTGAGTAGTGCGGGACTCATTAATTAGCAATACACTAATTCAAATATATATTAACTAGATTAATCATATGCACTTTACGCATGCAATGAGGCTTTTTTTTTTTTTTTTTGGGTTTAGTGAGATAATGTTTATAAGTGAGATAGAAATAGTGTCTTAATTTTTAGTGTAAGGACCTGATTGGAGTCCCAAGACCGAAGGATAAATGACCTTAGGCCTAAAAAGTCCAATACAATGAATTTGTAGAGAGTGGGTTGTAAAACTGGGTTTTAATGAATCAGACAACAGATAAGGTATATTCAGATAACAAGAAAATAAAGATTGAATAGTTTAATCTTAAGAAAACTGTCCTTGGCATAAATGACCGAAGGATAAATGAACTTAGACCCAAAAAATCCAATACAATGAATTTGTAGAGAGTGGGTTGGAAAACTGGGTTTTAATGAATCAGACAACAGATAAGGTAGATTCAGATAACAAGAAAATAAAGATTGACTAGTTTAATCTTAAGAAAATTGTCCTCGGCATAGTTCGAAGAGATCAGTTCTTATATATTGATTCTCAAATTGGATTACAAGTTCAGTTCTTGATTTCTATAGTGTTTCTCTTTCTATTTTTCAATCTCTCTTTCATCAAGGGCCCTTCACATTATATATTTCCCTTTGAATGATCTTGGCCCTCCATTTGTCGGTCGTCCAAGTTATTACTTGAGTGCTTGTCTCATTGGATACCCTCTCAGACCCTCTATGAATTGGGACAACCAAAAAAGTACTGTTCAAGGGTCTTCTCCACATAAATGCTGCCAGAAAGTTAGCTGCAGAGTATTTAATGCGGTGGTAGCAGCTTTTTATTAGATATTTCTCAGCTCCCATTTCATCCCGTGCGTTAACATTACATATCCTTATCAATAGAACCTTCTGTAATGTCACTTTGGATAATAGAACTCACCTTCTGACCTCTTCTTCGTTTAGCTGAGTGTTGATGGTTATTTTAGAAGCCAAGGATGAGTATAACTGTATAAGGTAATTGGGCTGTGAAAACCCAATGAAGTTAGTAAAAACCCATGGGAACACATAGTTAGGAAAAGGGCCGAGGAAGTCTAAGAAAAGCAAATGGGTCAAGAATGCCCAAGAAAAAACAAAAGGGACATAGAAGCCTATAAGTAAGAAAACTCATGGGCCATGGCTATGCTAAGCCACTGGAAATAAACGGCAGGTCTGAAGAGGCCTAGCAGGATCAAGTTATTACAACAGGAATGACAGAATGATATGACAAGACATGATGGCAATTAAGGAATAGGCTGAAAGAAATATAAAACCCAGTATCAAATAAATCCCAGCCCCTAAGGGGAGCAGGAAATCGTAAAACAACCCACATAAAGGGTCAAAAAAGAGCGACAGACTGTGCAAGCAAGCTTCCAGACCGTGGCAAACGCATGAGCAACAGACAGATTTTGGACATACATGAAAAGGGGTAAACATAAGGCCTAGGCACCATCAGCCTGTACCCAGCTAATATGGGACATGGTGGGGTCATGGGTTAGAGGTAAGAGGGCATGGTTTGGCGGTGGGGAGAGGGGAAAAAGCTATTCCATAGTTCCTACCCAAACTCTTTTGGGGGGTATATCCTGTTGGGATGATAGACCACCCAAAAGAAGCAAGGTTGAGTGCGAACCGCTAAGCGCATGCCATGAGGGGCAGAGAGAGAGAGCACCCACACCGTGGCAAGAAAGGGTGCCACAGCAGACTAATAAATAAAACAGCTCTCCTTTGTCTGAAGTAAGGGAGTGGCACATAAACGGACTAGTGGAGGTCGGCGTGTACATTCAGATCAGACAAAGGTGGTTAAGGGTTAAAATAGTAAAATTTGGTCACGGCAGGTCCTATATAAAGAGACCCTTGTTGTGCCTAGAAAAGAGGAAGAATTTAGGGAAAAGGAATCACAAAAATAGAAAACAAGTGTAAAAGAAAAGAAAAAAAAAAGATAAGAGAAAAAACTAAAAACAAAAGAAAGAAGAAAAGGAAAAAATAGAGAGTTAGACCAGCAGGCATGCACCAGTAGGTTGATTTTCCCTCTTTCCCTCTCAAAATCCTACTCTCTACCAAAAGCAAAAAGGGTTCCTCTAGGCACCAACCATTTAGGTCAATTTCCCTCAAAATGATCAATTTTCATGGCAGGATTTTCCTTAGAGATTGATTGTGTTGAGAAGAAGCATTGTTTCCTCTTTGGTTTTATTCCTACGGACCAGACTTAACTTGATTTCTTTTTCTCTTCTGATTAACTCATATATTATTAGCTATTCCCCTTTGTTCTCTTTGTAAAAATAATTATAATTATTGCGATTATGTTTCTTAAATAGTGATCATTTGGTCATTTTCTTTTATTAAATAGTTAGAGTATTCTATTTTGTTATTATTATCATATCTGTCTGCCACAACCCATCTGAAATAGCTCTGCCTGCTATAAGCATGTTCCTGGTAGACGAGACATAATATGTGCACAAGTCGGACCAAGTTAAGTTGCAGTTGGACCGGTCTCAACTTCTTTACTCAAAACATTTGGGCCTAATACTGCAAGAGACAGCCCAACCCAACATAACAAAAAGGGCCCTTACACTGAGAAGATACTCCTCCTCAACCTACCTCTCCTAGCCTTTACAGTCATAGCTTGCTCGTGAAGTTCAAAGCCTTACTCTTTCCTTACTGTTGATCTATTCTCGGATCACTGTGCCTTCTCGGACAAGGCCCAAGGCCCAATATATACTTGGGCCTGCGTCCCCATAATAGCTCTTAAAACTTTGGTTTTTCCTTCCTATCTTGAGGAGAAAAGTGGGATTTTGATGTTTGAAAAATGAACCCTGCACATTCCTTTGATTTCCATATGTGAGAATGTCGTTTCGCGTGTCCCATAACTGTTTCTGACGCTTCAGAGCCTGTGATGTCTCATTAAATGCTCCAGGCGGCAATATGTTCCTCGTGTCCAACGGTGAGATGTGGATCCTACGGCTGGCATTTCTCCTTGAATTTTGAGCCGGATAACTCCCACTCAATTTCGCCTCCTATATAAGGTGCCCGATAGGAGTTATCTCTTCTCATTTTACAAATTTTCAAGCTCTCCAGAAGTTCTCAACTCTCAAACCTTCAAAGCTTTCCAAGTCTCTGAATCTTCCAAGTCCTTTTCCTAAAAACTTTCAAGTCTTCTAAAGGGTTCAAGAATTGACACACATGTTTATTCTCGTAAGTTTCTATTTCTTTAGGTTCTTTTCTCCTCGGCCAATCTCCTCGGCCTTCTATTCTTTGTTTCCTTTCTCTGAAAACTTCTTTCACATCCCTTTATCTTGCCTAGATGGGTAGGTTCAAGCACTTTGTAGACTTTCCCGCCGATATGGAGGGTTTCAGGGCTAAGTACCACATTCTGTAGGGAGTAGCCTTGCGGTATTGTGTCCCAGACCGGATAGTCACAGATAGAAAAGAGGGGGAAGTTGTCATTCTTATGATTGCTTTCGTAGAAGGAGGACTAACGCTTCCTATGGGTAGGGTGACTCGAGACTACCTAATCAACCATAGGTTGTGTCCCTACCAGTGTGCCCCCAACTTATTTAGAGTCTTGGGTAGTGTTGATGCTCTCAATGAATAGCTAAGCTTGAGACTCACATGGCACGACGTCATTCACATGTATGAGTGCCATTCACTTGCTGACACAGGGTATTACCTTAAGTCCTAGTCCAACATCATTAGGTTGGTGTCGTGTCTTCCCAAGTCCAACAAAGGCATGAAGGATGACTACCTAATTGCCTCTGGGGAATGGCACAACGGTTTTCACTGCCCAACTCGGGAAGGAGAGCCAGGTGGGGTACCCTAGGTCTAGGTTCCTATTTCTTTCTTTCTTTTTTCTAAAACATGGGCAGTAGCCCTATGGCTTCATCACCCTTTCATTATTTTTATATTCCATTTACTTTTGACGGTGATTTCATTATATGGACCATAGTTTTGCTCCTCAGATGTTCTTACAAATAAAAGGCATGTTGCTCCCAAACATAGCCTTGTTAACGTCGCGGGTCTCAACAAGGTGTTGAGGTCCAAGATATTCACGAGTGAAGAGAGGCAACTGTGAGCTGTCCAGTTAATACTTGACTTCGAGCCCTTCTCAAATTTGTTCCAAGACGTGGGCCAAGCAATAAGACCCGGTGACCCCAAACTAGCCCAAATGGACATTTTAGTGCTCGGCTTATTAGCTCAAGAAGACCTGCCACCCGTAGAGCTGCCTTTCCACCGCTTTCCTCATGAGGTAGCAGCCTCGAGGGAGGAAACAACCTCCTTACGCCTGTCCATGGAGGCTAAGATTGATCAGTTTTGCCTCGAAGAAGAAAGAGAGATGCAAGAAAGGCCCGTGGAGCTTTCAGACTCCAAGGGTGAATTCGACAAATCCTCTGCGACTCATTCTCCCAAACTTATAACTACTTGGGTGGATAACAACTCCGAGGAGGTGGAAGACATGGCCTTGAACCCGAGGAAAGGCTTGAAAGATATCCTCACCGGAAGGAACAAGGGGTCATCCTCCAAGGAGGACCCAAAGACTCAGCTTCCCCCCAATCTTCCCCCTCCCCCTCTTTCTTCCCCACTTGGCTTGCTCCCTAATCTAAACTTGCAAAAGAAGAAAAGGAAAAAGAAGGACATCGAGGAGGGGGAGATTGCCCCACCGAAGGACCCGAAACAGCAAAAAATAACTAGAGATAGAGCATAGGATTCTTCAGTGTAAAGCAAGGAGGCCGAGCACTCGACTAATGTACGCCATTTAACTTGGAACCCCAAGTTAGAATTGGATGGCATGGCATTACCCTAAAACTCCTCTATCAGGGAATTCCAAAGAGGCCATGCCTATCATGTGGCTAAGACTTTGGAGCGCTCTCTCTTGCTTCCCAAGGACATGGAAGCCTTGAAGAAAGTAAGGCAACCAGAGCTTTTCCTGTACCTGAAGAGGGATCTGGCCATGGTAAGCCTTTAGGCACACTTTACTCATTTCCTTTTGTGCTCCTTTGTTTTGTTTCTAACATACTCCTCTATTGCTTATGTGCAGGCTATCTAGGAAGTTTCGGAATGGGTCAATGACGCCCGGAACGAAGCTAGGGTTGAGGCTAACCTCCGTGCCGAGGCTAACAGGGCCTTAGGCACATTTGAACAGAAAAACAAAGAGCTTACTAGCAAGTTAGTTGCTGAGGAAAGGGCACGTTTGTGTGCCAAGGTGGGTTTGAAGAACGTCGAAAACCAGGTTGAAGACTAGCGTAAAAAGCTTCATATTACTAAGATAGAGCTGGCCACTTAGAGATAACTGGTCTTGGATCTTAAGGCCAACCTGCAGAAGGCTAAAAAAGTAACTCGGGTGGCCAAGGAAGTTTCTGAGGCCATGGAGATGACATCCTATGAACATGGGGTGTGGGAAACGAAGCTACGACTGGCGGGGGTGTGCAGGGACTATTGAAAATAGGTATAGGCAGAAGCACTCAATCGGGTAGGAGTCCCTGCTACCTCCGAGTGGAGGAGCACTGAGAATATATTCTATTCTGAAGATATCCGAGAGATTCCAGCGATGCTCCCTCCTTCTGCTGCTTTTTCTCTTCCCCCTCCTAAGCAGCCCTCCACCACCCAGGTCCCTCTTCCTCCTATGGAAGTCTCAAAAGGGGCTAATAAGACTGGCGACCAAAGTGAGCGGACTGAGGTGACCGAGGGTAAGGAGGCTATCTAGGATGGTCCTCAGCCTGAGGATTAGGGTAAGGGTAAGGAGGTCAAACCCCCGACCAAGGCCAAGGATACCAAGGATGCTTTCACAATCAAGGATGTGGTTTCCAAGGCCAAGGGAGTTGAGTCCAAACCCAAAGCAGACAATCCCAAGTCCAAGACAGCTGACCCCAAGGAGGACCTTCCTCGTGCTAAGGCATAGTTATAGGAGCTTTTTACTTTACTTCTTTATACCTTTTTCTTCTCTCTCTCTCTCTCTCTCTCTCTCTCTCTCTCTCTCTCTCTCTTAAATTTTAGTGGTAATTCACTGCTGTTTATAATGTACCTTCCTTTTGATCAATGAAAAGACTTCGCTTTTTATTTCATGAATATTTCTTTTTTCCCAGTAATCTTTACTCTCTAGTTGATGTAGTTATTGTTTTGCCCTCTGATGAGACTTAGGATTGATAAGATTGTTAACAGTAGTGGATTGTTGCCACCTAAACTCCAACACAAGCTAATAGTAATGCATTACTACTAATTCAAATAAATTAAACACATATAAATAGTAAAGAAAATTATCACATGTTTGCATTGAGCATTGGGCCATTCATAGGGAAGGCTGATCCTCATGGAGATGAGCAAAACACTTAGTAGAAAAAAATATGAGGGGCTTGACATAGCCCTAATTTCGTTCAATACTTAGGCAAATAATTAATGATATTAACTTATCTAAGGCAGTGATCCAAGAAGTCGCACATGACTGAGGCCCTACTTAACGCTTAGTGAAACGAATTGAAGTATTAATTTACCCAAAGTATGTGGTCCTAGAAACCGGACATGACTAAGATTCTGTTTAATACTTAGTGAAATGAACTGAAGTATCAATTTACCCAAAGTATGTGGTCTAAGAGACTAAGCATGACTACGGTTTTGTTTAATACTTAGTAAAATAAATTGAAGTATTAATTTATCCAAAGTATGTGGTCCAGGAGACTAGACATGAATAAGGTTCTGTTTAATACTTAGTGAAATGAACTGAGGTATTAATTTACCTAAAGTACGTGATTCGATAGACTAGGCATGACTAAGGTTCTGTTTAATACTTAGTGAAATGAATAAAAGTATTAATTTACCCAATGTATATGGCCCGAGAGACCAAGCGTGACTAAGGTTTTGTTTAATATTTAGTGAAATAAATTGAAGTATTAATGTACCCAAAGTATGTGGTTCGAGAGACTAGGTATGACCAAGGTTCTGTTTAATACTTAGTGAAATAGTACATAGCGCATAATGTCATCAACAAAAGTATGGCAAAAAAGACTTTCATTAATAATAGTAATTTCACATGTTATTTACATTCCAAGGATGTGGGATAACATGTTCATCTAGATTTTCAAGATAGTATGCACTTATTCTAGCCACTAAGGTGATGCGATATGACCCTTCCTAGTTGGACTCTAGCTTTCTCCATGCTGGGTTCTTTATAGTACCCAAAACCTTTTTCAATACTAGGTCTCTAGGTGCTAATGACCTAAGCTTTACATTGACATCATACCCTTACTTAAACTTATGTTGATAATATGTCAATTGGATCATGACATTTTCTTTTCGCTCTTCAATTAAGTCTAAACTCTTCTCTAATAGCTCATCATTGTTGCTCGGAGTGAAAAAACTTGTTCTCAGCATTGGGAATCTAGTCTTAAGAGAAATAATAGCCTCGACACCATAAGTCATTGAAAAGGGTGTTTCCCCCGTTGACCTATGAGGTGTGGTTTAATATGTCCAAAGGACGTGTGACAATTCTTCTTCCCATTTTCACTTCGCATCATCTAATCTTTTCTTGAGTCCACTCACTATGACCTTGTTGACAGTTTCGGCTTACTCATTCCTCTGCAAATAGGTCGGGGTGGAATATCTATTTGTAATTCCTAGATCACAACAGTACCTCCTAAAGGCCTTGCTATCAAATTAAAGGTCATTGTCCGAGATGAGGGTATGAAGGATCTCAAACCGAGTGACAATATTTTTCAAACAAATCTCTTGGCATCCACGTCCTTGATATTTGCCAACGATTCGCTTCAACCCACTTGGTAAAGTAATCCGTCCCAACTAGTAAATATCCCTTATTCCCTACTGCCTTAGGGAAAGGTCCAACAATATCCAAACCCCATTGAGCATAAGGCCACAGGCTAGACAGAGGATTAAGGACCCTTCCTGGTTGATGAATATTTAGGGCAAATCTTTGACACTGGTCACACTTCTTCACATATTCTTGTGCTTCCTTCTGCATGTTCGGCCACCAATATTGCTATGTAAGGGTTTTGTGAGACAAGGATCTGCCTCCTGTGTGACTTCCACAAATCCCTTCATTTAACTCATTCAAAAGTAGTTCTGATGCCTCAGGGTGTATGCACAGCAAGTACAGCCCAGAAAAATAGCACTTATACAACTTTTGGTCTTCAAACAGCTAAAACTAAGGAGCCTTTCTTCACACCTTGTCTACCTATGTTTTCTCTTTAGGTAAGATATCCTCTTTAAGGAACAATACTATAGGGTCCATTTAGCTGGGCCCTACCCTGATTTGATGGATATGGACCCCTTCCTTTTTTACCTCAGTAGGCTTACATAAGTCTTCAACAAGGATGACACAAGGTAAACCCCGTGTTAAGGAGGTTGCAAGAATGGCTAGAGAGTCAGCGTGTGTGTTTTCATTCCTAGCGATATGCAGCAAACTGAAAGACTCAAATCCTGATTGCAAGTGCCTGACTTGCTTCAAATATTCTTGCATTCTCACATCCCTAGCCTCTAACTCCACCTTTACCTGGCCTACGACCAATCTTGAATCTGAGAATATCTCCACTACATTTCTGCCTATTTTTTGAACCATGGTCATCCCTGCCAATAAAGCCTTATACTCGGCTTCGTTGTTTGTAGTTGAGAAGCTCAGTCTTAAAGATTTCTCAATAGTGACATTCTCAGGAGATAGTAGAACCAACCCCAGTCTGGAACCCATTTGATTTGCTTCGTCATCAACGTCCACCCTCTAGGATAAAGGCTTCTATGAGGAGACCATGCCAACCAATTTTTCATCCATGCCCTGTTTTTCCACCTCTTCTTTTGTAGGGGATTCAGCAAACTTGGCCAAATCTGCAAGGACCTAACCGTTAATAGAGGTGTGAGGCATGTATTCGATGTCAATAACCCTTAGGACTGTACCTCATTTGGTAATCCTCCTTATGAAGTCAGCACTCCGAAGTTGTGATCGAAGTGAAAGTTGGGTTAAAACAACAACTGTGTAGGATTGGAAGTAGTGGGGAAGTTTATGTGTAGTGTGTACCACTGGCAAAATAGCATTCTCTAATGGTAGATAATGAACTTCTGCCTCGTGTAATGACTTGCTTACATAGTAAACTAACCTTTTCACACCACCATCAACTCGGATTAGCACCAAACTCACGGCATGAGAAGCCACAACAATGTAAGCAAATAAGACTTCATCCACCTCAGGCCTGGACATGACAGGCGGCCGAGAAAGGTACTCCTTAAGTTGCTGAAAGGTCGAGGCACACTCCTCGGTCCACTTAAATCCCTTCCACTTATTCAACAATTGGAAGAAGGGTTTGCATCTGTCCACTGATCGAGAGATGAACTAGCTTAGGGCAATAGTCATCCTTGTTAGTTTCTGGACCTCTTTGGGATTCCGAGGAGGTTGCAGATTGTTTATTGCCTTAACCTGATCAGGATTGACCTCAATTCCACAGTGGGTGACCATATAGCATAGAAACTTGCCTAATCCCACGCCAAAAGAGCACTTGGAAGCATTAAGGCGGAGCTTCTGTTTCCTCAATGCTTCAAAAATATCCCCGAGGTCTCCTACATGCTCAGAAATCACCTTACTCTTTATCACCATATCATCTATATAGACTTCAATATTCTTGCCCAATCGTGACTCAAACATCCTAGTTATCATTATCTGATAGGTAGACCCAATGTTCTTCAAACTAAAAGGCATCATTTTGTAATGGTAATTTCTGGTAGAGATGACAAAAGCTGTCTTCTCTTGATTATCCAAGGCCAGTGATATTTGATGGTATCTTTGAAAGGCGTCCAAAAAGCTCATCCAAGGATAGCCTATAGTTGCATTTATCAGTTGGTCTATCCGAGGCATAGGGAAAGGATCTTTTAGATAGACCTTATTTAGATTGGTGAAGTCCACACACACTCGCCACTTCCCATTCTTCTTTTTCACCACTACAGTATTGGCCAACCATTAGGGGTAAAAAATTTCCTAATAGCCCTAGCTTGCTTGAGCTTCATTGCCTCGTCTTTGATAGCATCAGAATGGTCCTTAGATGAGCGCCAAGGTGGTTGCTTTTTGGGTGTAACAAATAGAATGACATTTAAATGATGACAGATGAAGCTCGGATCCACTATAGGAGTGCCGTAAGCACTTCACATGAACACATCAATGTTCCTTCTGAGAAACTCTATCAGCTCTTCCTTCTCTTGAGGAGATAACTCAGCTTTGACTTGAAAAAACTTATCCAGATCATCACCTACAACAATTTTCTCTAAGTCCTCATATTTCGCCCCCTCGGCTGTCTCTTCCATGGGTAGAGTTGGAGTCTTTGATTGCTATAAACTCTTCTTAACGAAGGTCGAGGACTCCATACCTGGCTGATGCACTATTGCAGTGATTAAGCATTGCCTTGCCAAGAACTGGCTCCCAACCAGCTTCTCAATTCGGTCTCCAGATTAATATTTTACCTTTAAATGTAGAGTGGAGGAAATGACCCCCAGGGCATGAAGCCAAGGTCTAGCCACAATGGCCATGTAAGGAGAATAAGCATCTACTACAATGAAATTTACCCCTACCACCTCTGATCCTGCTTGCACGGGCAGTTGAATCTAACTCTTTGGAATGACAAATTTCCCATTAAAACTTACCAAAGGTGAGTCATATGCTGTCAAATCCTTGGGCTCAAGGTTGAGCCCTTTGTACAGGTCAGGGTACATAATCTCTGTCCCATTACCTTGATCTACTATCACTTTCTTAACATCATACCCCTTATCCTGAGGGTGACCACCAGGATATCATCATGCGGCTGTATAGTCCCCATCTTGTCCTTCTTAGAGAAACTCATTGCTGGCCGGGTCTCCACCTTAGCCCTCTTTGGCTTAGGTTTTGAGTCCTTGGTAGGAAGTCAGGTTACAGACATCACCCTGGAGGGGTAAGAGCTGGTTCTCCTCGGGGCCGCGAAGATGACATTGATGGTGCCCAAAGGGGGCCTTCAAGATGCATTCCCCTGAGCCCTCAACCCTACTTGGTCTCCTTGCCCACTGGGCCGATACAAAAACTGTTTTAACCTTTCATCTCTGTCCAGCTGCTCCAAGTGATTCCACAAAGTTCTATAGTCCTCAGTGGTATGTCCTTGTTCCTAGTGGTACTGGCAATGAAGACTTTGATTGCACCTCATAGGGTCTCCCCCTATCTTGTTTGGTCATTTGAAGTATGACTCATTCTTGATCTTCTCCAAGACTTAATGTACTGATTCTCAGAACACTGTGTTAACCATCTAAAGAGCTGTAGGCCTAGACTGCCTGGCAAAATCTCTTTGGGGTCTATTATTGTTGTCTCAGTCCGACCTAAAGTCCCTCCTCTCTTGAGGGACAACCTTGGCCTTCCTCTTCCCTTGTTGTTGGTTCTCCTTGACCCTCTTGTACTTATCAATTCGGTCCATGAGCTGGCGTACACTGTTAGCAGGTTTCCCAGTTAAAGACTTCCTAAAACCATGCTTGGCAGGTAAGCCGACCTTGAAAGTTCTAATGGCCACATAGTTAAAGTCACCATCTATCTTGTTGAACATCTCCCAGTATTTGTCAGAGTACGTTTTCAAGGTCTCCCCTTCTCGCATGGCTATAGACAATAGGGAGTCTAAGGGTCGAGGAACCCTGCTGCATGTAATGAAGTGGGATCCAAAGGCCTGAGTGAGTTCCTTAAAGAAATCAATGGAACCTGCTCCCAAGCCATCGAACCACCTCATCGCCACAGCCCCAAATTGGATGGGAATATCTTGCACATCAGAGCCTCGTTCTTGGAATGTACTGCCATCTTTTGGTTGAAGTGGCTTACATGCTCCACGGGGTCTGTTCGACCATTGTACATGATGAATGTGGGCTGGGTGATTTGTCAAGGAAGTCTCCCTCCCTCAATTCTGCGTGTGAAAGGTGATCTAGAAACTTGGTTGAGCGTATTGCTCATCGCATCATTTCCCAAGCCTTTGGAAGATGAATTCTTGTTTCTGCGCTTATGGCGGTAGTCCTCAACATACGAGAAAGACTCACTGGGAGGAGTTCTTGATCTGCGTCTATAACTACCATCCTTTTTATTGTCAAAAGAGAAGTCTGAACTAGAAGGAGTTCGCTTTTGTTGTTTGTGGCGCAGCTTTCTCTTCAAATGATCAATCTCCAATTGCAGGGCTTTGGTATCCTTCTCATGAGAAAGGTGGCTCCCATTTCAAGATTGGCCCCTGCTAGTCTAGGTGGTATGCACACTAACCTCCTGGTCCCTTCTTCACTCAAGGTTGACAAAATGGTCTTCATGTTAGGACCCTATAGATTCTACCTAGTATGGACTTGATCCTATCATAGTTGAACGTCAAACTCACTAAAACACGAGAAATTTCTCAAAGACAGCGTCAATTGTAAGGACCTGATTGGAGTCCCAAGCCCAAAGGATAAATGAACTTAGATCCAAAAAGCCCAATACAATGAATTTATAGAGAGTGGCTTGGAAAACTGGGCTTTAATGAATCAGACAATAGATAAGATAGATTCAGATGACAAGAAAATAAAGATTGACTAGTTTAATCTTAAGAAAACTGTTCTCGGCACAGTCCGAGAAGATCAATTCTTATATATTAATTCTCAAATTGGATTACAAGTTCAGTTCTTGATTGCTACAATATTTCTCTTTCTATTTTTCGATCTCTCTTTCATCAGGGGTCCTTCACATTATATATCTCCCTTTGAATGATCTTGGCCCTTCACTTGTTGGTTGTCCAAGCCATTACTTAAGTATTTGTCCCATCGGACACCCTTCCAAGCCCTCTATGAATTGGGACGACCAAGACAGCACTGTTCAAGGGTCTTCTCCACATAAATGCGGTCAGAGAGTTAGTTGCAGATCATTCAATGCGGTGGTAGCAATTTTTTACCAGATATTTCTCAACTCCCATTTCGTCCTGTACGTTAACAGTACATATCCTTATCAACAGAACCTTCTGTAATGTTGCTCTGGATAATAGAACTCACCTTTTGACCCCTTCTACATTTAGCTGAGGAGATACTCTTCCTCGGCCTACCTCTCCCAGCTTTTACAGTCGTAGCTTGCTCGTGAAGTTCAAAGCCTTACTCCTTCCTTACTGTTGATCAATTCTAGGATCATTGTGCCTCCTCGAACACGACCCAAGGCTTAATATATACTTGGGCTTGCGTCCCCACATTTAGAATATTTGAGCTGATAAAAATTTGAAAGCCCTAAAACTTAGCAACTTTAAAAAAAAAAAAAAAAAAAATTACTCTTAAAAAAAAAAAAAATACAAACAATACAAATACCTATAGTTTTGGGCCAACCTTCCTCCAATAGAGATTACCCTTTTCATTTGAACACTTCCTAGAAATCAGATCACACTTATTTCATGCACTTAGGAAAAGTACTAAAATCAAAGGTGCATCTGAATATTCAGGTCTTTGCCAAAACGGAAGCCCAAAAGGGCATGACCGTCTAAAATCCGTAATTCTCGTTTCTTTCTTTATATCACTTTCTCTCTCAGTTTCTTCTCTCTTTCTTTTTTATTTTCTGGAATTTCTTTCTCTCGTCTCGTGTATATACATACTTTTGGGAAAATGTTGAAGTTGTGGAAATGGTACCAGAATTCCTTGGCTGTCCACCCAGTTAAAACTCAGGTCATCAGCTCAGCTATCATATGGGGTGTTGGAGATATTGCTGCCCAAACCATCACCTATTCCACTGCCAAGAACAAGCATCAAATTCAGGTTAATAACCATAAAGAATACCCTATTGTTCTCTCTCATTTCTATATATTTTTTATAATAAAAAAATGACTTCGCTATTTTTTCACTGTTTTGGCAAATGGGTTTCTCTCATTTTGCTTTTATTTCATCCTTTTGCCATTCTTTCTTTGTTTCCATGTATGCATTTGTATATATTCACTGTTTGGCCAATTGGGTATCTGTCATTTTCTTGCTATCTGCTTAATTTCATTTTTTTAGGATTCATTATTCTTATTTGCTATCTGTAATTAGCTTCTTGTTGTTCATTTTATTCCCTTAAGATGTAGTGGATTATGAGGTTCTAATGGAGAAATGAAGAAAGTGCATATTGTTAAGAGATTCCAATGAATTACTGATGGGATATTATGCCTAAACTGTAGGTTTCAAAAGGCAAAATGTGGAGCTTTTGGCATGTACTCTACAGGCCTACTAAGTTCTGGCTTTAAGAGGTCAAGTACGCAGAGGAACTTTACTCACTAGGATTCTAGAATGAATACACTCTTGTATTCAAATAATTTCAATTTGGTCAAATGGCGGTTTAGGTTTATCTTTAGATATTTGTTAGTGTTGGATTTGACTTTAGATTCCTGACAGTTTCCCTGTGCTTTACAAGATCAAGGTAAACTTTTCTTTTTTTGGATTGAGGTTTGAGAGTAAAATTATTGATGCTGAAGCCAATGTAGTATAATGGTGCTGGCGCAGCGTTGAAAGAGGAGAGTGTAAATAGGGGTGGGATTACTTTAGACAAATATGATTAACAGCAAAGATATCCAACTCTGTGATTAAAGTATCTGACTCTCTATGTCAGTACTCCACTTGTGTATGTTCTGAATATTGTGAGAAAAATCCATGCCATAAGGTGATGAAGATTTGTGAGTGCCTGATGCCGGAAAGATATGAAAACCTGTCTACAGTTGATTAACCAGTGGCATAGTGTTAGTTGAAATTACTATTTTATTGTTGGGATTGTAAAACAATAGGCCTAGGATTTGTAGAATAAGTAGGGGTTGAATAGGCTTTAAGTGCCTTCCACCCAAAGCGGCATGTCAAAGGTTTTAGTCTAAAAACCAACCTCTTGAAAAAAATTGGGGATGATGCTACCTACCAATCACTTCTCCTAGACTCTGCAAAAGTGGGAGTTTTGTGCACTAGTTACGACCTTTTTATAGCCTTAAAGTTTAATGGGAAAATGGCATTTGATTGTTATCATTTAGTTTAAATCAGATGAATTTTGGAACTAACATATGGGAAATGTCCCTACAAGTTACACAATGTATTTTGGATTGTGGCTCGTAATTTCAATACTCTTGATAGTGTCTGTCCAGCTACTTACTTTTTAAATTTATTTTATAAAGTAGATAGTGGGGGAAGGGGAGGTGGGGTTCAAACCACAGACACGGGGCAACACAAAGGATGCCATTACTATTGGGCTATCACTTGTACCCCGTCTAGCTACTTACTTGATTGTTAAGAGTTTGTAGTCTTCATTGTTTTACTTCTATGCTGGTGCCTGAGGGTTTGGCTTTCTCATTGAACACAAACTTCTGGATTTTTTTTTTCTTTTGTTTAAAGACCATCTAAAATTTTCTGAACCATAGTTTCTTCTATCTATGATTATCTTCATCATGAAATTGTCCAGTGTAGTTCATGTCTATATCTGTTCATGGATGGTATTTTTGATATTTCCTACTTCTGGGCAAGGTTTGATTAAGGCTTCTTTATGGTTATAATGGTCGGTGTTTCTGCAATTTTCATGTTTACAAGGGTTATAATGTTTATATCAGCAACATTATGTTTGGAGAGGATTTTTCTAATTACTGCACCTTGAAAAATAATAAGAAGAGATGAAAATTAGAATGGGTGACATCATCCTCATGATATATGTTTAAGTGCCAAACATGTTCCAGCTTCTTTTGAACTGCGTTTACTCAAATCAGGAATTTGATTCTACCCATCGAATAGAAAGTGAAAATAAAGGAGAACGATAAATAAATCAGTCACTTGTTTTTTGGCCAGTATGTTTATTTATAAAAGAAAATATTCACTGGTAGTACCAAAAATCCTGATAGCCCCTTTTGCAAGGGAACAGTTTCTAATTAATCACTGTAATCATGGACCTATCAGTCACAACATGGCAAATGACACCTATTTCATTTTATGACAATGCAAGACAAAAAGACTGAAGTATCCTTTGTTTTCTCTGTGGAACGAGTCAGCAGTGATGACTGGTTAAATGCCAGTGATTGTGCAGATTATTGTGGAGCCACTGGCTGCCCTTTCTGCACAAATTCTCAAATTTATGTATTTTTATGCTTTCCAGTTTCTTCTTTATTTGTTTTAAATAGATTTTTCATATAATATAAACACAGGCATTTTGCAATTGTTAAAAAATTTATGTGATTCATCCTTTTGGCCTAATTACACATGTTACGAATGTTTTCAGCATTACTTTTATGTTTTATTTGAATGACCAACCTATCTTGCATGCACCAGGATGAAGATAAGGAGCTTAAAATCAATTGGAAACGAGTGGCTACAACCAGTTTGTTTGGGTTTGGATTTGTTGGGCCAGTAGGCCACTTCTGGTAAGTTTATTTATTTTATTTATAGAAAATAAACTTCCATGACAGATTGGGTCTATTGATTGATATAAAATGGGGTATTTATATAATTATTTGTGTTGAAATTCTTTTGACAAAAATCTGTCTCTTAAGGGAAGCTAAAATAAACTTGCCAAAAATCATTCTGAAAGCATATAACATAATTTAATTTACTTTTGTAATCTGTTGCTCTTCTTGCTATAAGAATAAGGCTATGAAGTGTGCACCCCTATACTAGTATCGAAGTCTCTTTCAGTCGTAATGTTTTGAATATTTACTTGATACATGTGCCTGACCTGTTTCTAGAGTAAAATTTAAGATATTCATTAAAAATCCCTGTTTAATGCATTTTCTTTCCATCAAACACATGGGTGGGTTCTCCGTTTTGCTGAAGTTGTTAATTCGTACCTCTTTCACTTTGTCTTTTGTATGTAAACAATCCTTAAAAAAAATCGAAGTTGGAAGTTCGTTGGTGAGTTTGACATGTGGTTGCACACATCAGAGTATTGCTTCAAATTTTCAATTAGAGGCAGGCTTATCACAGGCATCTTAGGCCACATGCTAGTCCTGATTTAAAATATTGTGGTATTCAATGGAATTTGGAGGTCCTGTAGATTAAACTGTTTTAAAGTTTTAAAGCCTCCTGCCTGGAAAAAAAGAAATGTAAAAGAAGAAAGAAAGGACCATCAAGAGAGGTATAGGGAGAGAGGGAGGTGTTTTTTTTCTTTTCTTTATTGAGTTTTTCACACACACAAGAAAATAGTGTATATCTTTCCATTAGTTTATCAAACTATTTCTTATTATTCATTTCACTTGTAGGTATGAAGGTTTGGACCGATTTATAAAGTTGCGACTTCTAATGCAACCCAAATCCTTTCGGTTTGTTGCTACTAAAGTTGCTCTTGATGGGGTCATTTTCGGCCCATTGGATCTACTCGTTTTTTTCACTTACATGGGATTTACAACTGGAAAGAGTGTCCCTCAAATCAAGGAAGATGTGAAGAGGGATTTTCTCCCAGCCTTGATTTTGGAAGGAGGCATATGGCCAATTCTTCAAGTTGCGAATTTCCGATACATACCTGTGAGATATCAGCTTCTTTATGTCAACTTCTTCTGCTTGGTGGATAGCTGTTTTTTGTCATGGATTGAGCAACAGCAGGATGCTCCTTGGAAGCAGTGGTTGAAATCTTTTCTACCTTTGAAGGACCAAAAAGGCCAGGGTGGGTGATGGCTCTTCAACAGCTATTTCATCTTTCATCCCCGACCTTGCTCATCGCAGTGAAGATACAAGTCAGAAAAGGTAAAGAGTTCACTGTGAACCCACCAAAAAGACCAACTTAACTTTTAAAGTTGGGATGTGGGAAGTAATGAAATTGTTCTCACGCTGACCTGGTTTTCACTTGTAATATCCAAAAAAAAAAAAATTTGACATTGCTTGTTATTCTATCATCTTCAATCAATAAAAATTTTAAGTTTCTTTGATATTGGTTTTTAGATTTGGCTTGGTGTTGTATCACATTGGCTATGATCTCTTACATTCTGTTAAAAGGTGGAGATTAAAACTCACTATCATAAATCCAGTTAAAAAAGTACACTTACTTCCAGTATTTCTTTTAACTAGAATCTCCTTTTGTTTTAATGAGAAACTGTCACATCACCTACTAACTAAATAAAAGGTGGAGATTAAAACTCATTATCACTTGCCATTGTATATTTAAAATAACAATAGATGTCAGATTAAAAAAGTACTAGAGGTAAGCCAAACCCTTTGCTAAAATACTCCCCTCGTAAATGCATAGTGATGAAAAAGGTTATAACACATGAGATTTGTGCTGTGATCCTTTGTTCAATTCATTTTGTAACAAGTGCTGAATCAAGAAACTTTTTATTGTTAATGTCGGTTAGAGGATCACTTGTCTCCAAAATATCTAATTGAACTTCTGTTAGTAAAAGGAAACTTTTACTAAAAGATTGGGAAAATACAATCAAAATGGATCAAAATGGTGCATTTTGCTTTAAAAATGCAGTGAACAGGAGGAAATAGAAGGTAAAGATCGAAAATCAGCAGCCAAATGGAAATCCAATTAGCACTGGAGTTCCAGGAAGTTCATATTACATACGAACTTCTTTAGAATGCATAAGCTATGATGGAAATCAGCCCTGCTCAGTTTTGTAGTTGTACCAACACTTGTTCAACGTTTCTAACCTCTGGAAACATGACTACCTCGTGCAGCTTTGTGAAAATGGGTAATCAATGGGGACCGGGGAGGAAACAAAGCTGAGGGTGGATAACATTGAATGGGCTATGAAAGAGTATGAGTAACAATCAGGATGATTTTTGGAACTGTTGAAAGCAGCTGTTTGACGAGCCTGCATGGTTGGTTAAAGCCTGATCAAGCCAATTATGCAGCTGCTGGCTGCCACAAAGTCTGCTTACTGCATGGTGAACAGAGTTGGCGGCTAAAGAAGAAAAGCATGAATGGAAAAAGCCCACATTGTTTAGGCAGTGAATGGTTTTTTTTTGGATAGGAAGGCAGTGAATGGTGAGCATAAAGCGGAACACAAAAGGTGAGAAATAGGATTTGTATTTGATATTTATACTTCAGACTTTAGAGCACACTACGGATTGACACAAATTATAGCCTATGATTGCTGAAATACACTATCACTTTTAGCATAAGGGCCAGCCATTTATGGCATTGCATGGTAAATATGTAAGGGGAGATTTAGGATCCTCTTTGTTTCTTGTATTTAATCATGCAGTCGCTAAGCGCAATGATAAGCATCATCACCTATCATGCTTCCACGATCAACTTTAAATGCAACCACATATAACAAATATTGAACAGAGTGAGTAAGAAAATTTAATCAATTTTAGTACCCCCTGCCTCCCCATTTTTTATCTCAAGGAAATGAAGTAAATAAAATCCAATAGGAAATCCCCCAGAAAGAAAAAGCAAGTGTTCCAAGGGACAAAAATGAGCATTCCATATATTGGCTCTCCATCCTCATCTCTGCCATCTTAATCTCAGTTTGTTTGGTGGGACTCACTGCTTGAGCTAGATGGGTAACGACCACACTCACTGGTGGTTCCACTATTGTACTTACTGGTGCCATATCCATGACCTTCAAATGTCGACTTCATGTATGTATTGCCATGCTCCGGTTGCATTTCCTCACCAAGAGCCGTCAGAGAAACATGTCCTTCTAAAACATGAACTATCTGCTTGGTTTCAAACAAATTTATTTTTTAAAAAAAAATAGTTACAGACACTGAATAAATGTTTCTTATTTTGCACTTTGTTTTTTAGATATTAAGAAGAATACTATCACGGGTCAATAAAACTTAACAATATACCATTCCAACTAGGGGGACTTGGACAGTCGAGGAGGCCATGTGAGTAGGGGGTGCTAAAGAATATATAAGTTGCCTGAATACACACACACGACTTCTGTTTTTTTCATTATTGAATAAAGAAAAAGCTTTTCTTAGTTTTCAGTAATATTTGAACTCTCTATATTTTCCAAATTAGTGGGGTTTCCTATTCTTCTTACTACTTGCTCAAAGAAAAAACGAACAGGAAAAAGGATTACTTGGCTCATTGGTGGACGATTGCATGCTGTATTGCGCACACAAGCAGCAGCACAAGCAACCATTTTAGTCATCTCATCGGGGTCGTAATTACCCAGCAATCTTGGATCAACAAGAGCATCGAAATTGCTATCCATTCGTGCTTTAGAGAGCAAAGGCCTAGCCTATAGTGTCAAGGCAAATAAATGTGGTTAATCAAATGATGACTCATAGCTCTGCAGCTGCACTCAAGAATATTTGAAGTTCAAAGGAAATATTTTCACCAAATGATTCAAATGATTCTCTTGTACCATATATTTGATCTCATATTGCTTAATTGACAACTAGCATACTTGGTCTTGCATGAAAGCATATATAAATGTTGACTAACATGACTAACACTAAATTTGATAAAATAAGAATGTTGCAACCATATGAAAATAACTTGAAACTTCAGTTTCAAACCAATGATTTGGTGGTTTCGAAACCACTATTAGGTGCTATTAAATTACCCCATCATCTCAGTCCATCAAACCATCTAAAGGAGGCGTTATAGTAGTGATGCAAGAGAACTCACAAATTCAGCCAGGCCTATAGTCGATGACTGTGCTTGGCTGATAGGTAATCGTCCAGTTATGAGTTCTAAGAGCATGACTCCATACGAATAAACATCTGATTTATCTGTTACTTTACCACTTGATGCATACTCTGGAGCCAGGTACCTGAAAGAAATAAGCATTTACGTTGGTTGAAAACATGTATCACTCAATGCTATTCATGGCTATGGTTATCCTAATGAATTTGTAAATGACAAGTTAATCATGCTAAAGAACATGAGCTGTTCACAAAACTCAAAAATAGAGAGAGAGAAAGGTCAACTTATTTAAGTCAAGTTAGACTTAGACCCAATGCTTGAGGATTACTCAAAGCAGCACTAGATAAAAGTAAACTTAGTTGATCACATAAAAGATGGAATTGTGAGAATGACTAAGTTCATCTTAATATTTATCCAAATAATTATATACAGAAGTAATGTACACTGATCTAGTATTGTAATATAAGAACATGAATGATATTACCCAAAGGTTCCCACCACTCGAGTAGAGATGTGAGTAATGTCAGCAGTGGTATCTGAAAATATTTTGGCCAGTCCAAAGTCGGCAACCTGAAAATAATATTTTTGATTATTAACATTTAACATAATATATGTAGAGATTCCTGTTCTTAATTACACATCATATATAGATCATTAAACGAGTGGATGAATTATCAACTTATCAACAAAAAAAAAAAAATCTAAAAAGAGTGTCTTGAAGTTACTTCAACTTACGAGTGGATGAGTTTTATCAATCAAATATCTGGTTTAATGAAACAGATTTCCAGAAATAAACTTCATTTGAAGATCTAAAACATTTTCTGAACTATAACAAATGCAAACACAAAAAGGAGCAAGAGTCCCACCTTTGCCTCAAACTTAGAGTTAAGAAGAATATTCGATGCCTTGATATCACGATGAATGATTTTTGGATTACCTGCAGGAATGAATAACTTTAATTAGACTCTGATACTTTCATTCTCAAGCAAGTGACGTTCTTATGAGTAACTATACTAATCACAAACACGTGGGATGAATGGGATTCATAAAAATAACGAGACAATAATCTATTATTGTACACAAAACACATATACTAACACAAATTTGTCAAATAAAAAAAAATACTACATCAGCCCAGAACATAATTGAATTGATTAACATAATACTATTGATAATATTTTGAAAAACCTATCAAAAGAGAAACAAAATAGAAAAAATTCCGCGTATTAAGCAGATGATGGAGAGACTCCTCTATAAATTTTAACCTTTGCATGGAATGGAAGGGAGAGAGAGATGCAAAGGGAGTATTAACCAAATTTATATAGAAACAAACTCCTCGGCTGCAAATTACACCGACAGGCGAACTTGATGTTTTTGCTTTTCGGTCTTTAATATACATTTTTCTTTTTTTTTCTTGGTTTCGTGGAGCTGTAGGCCACTGTGCCTGCCTGTTTTTGGCCTTTATGTAATACAGCTCCGGTCCAAGGTCTTTTCTTTGTAATTTTCCATTTCATACATTAACATACTTCTATCTTTGACGTAAAAAAAAAAAAAAAAAAAAAGATAAAGAGAGAGATAGAGGAGGAAGGTTGCAATAACATAAGAGATTAGAGTGATAAATTATGAAGGAAGAAGAATAGGGAAAAGTAACGAGATAAATGCTAAATAAATTTAACTATAAAATATAAGAAGACGTAAAGGAGATAATTGAATAAGGCTTTAAACGAAAAGAATTTGAAAAAAAAAAATAAATAAGGAAAAAATGTTAATGATGCGGTACAAAAACAGTTTAGGAAAATTAAATGCAATACTTTTTTTTTTTGAGATAGAATGCATACTTCTATTATTATATATGGTATAAATTTAATAAGAAGTCGAGCGTTGTTGTTAAGGAGATGGTAAGCTATTACAATTAGACTAGGAATTCACTTTATAATGTTATACATTAACATAACAGATGATTTGAAGAGGAAATTGACAATAAGTTCAACACGAGTAATGTAGTAGGTGGATATTTGAGGCTGTGTGATTTTAAGAAGAAAGTTAAAAATCTTACACTTTACCACTACATCAGACAGAAGTTATAGATTAATTGCTCAACACCAAAGCATATCTACCAAAGTTATTAATACTGTCATGCACATGAATTTCTCAAACTTGGACCGCAACTAGAACACCATATTCATCATTCTTTTAGTATATAATTAAGAGAGAGACATAGCAAATGTGAAGAACTTACAATCTTCATGAAGATATGCTAGTCCTTTTGCAGACCCAACAGCGATTTTCATTCTATATGCCCAGTTCATCACAGGTTGCTCTTCTCCTGCAGTGCATTAATGTATTTTTTATCCAGTGACACTAACACCATATATGAAAGATAGAATATTGTATTGGTTATATATCAGAAACATCATGCAGATAATAGGCTTACTATTTAAGTGGAATGCCAAGGTTTTGTTTGAAACAAACTCATAAACAAGCAACCTCTCAGCCCCAGTAATGCAGTACCCAACTAATGAAACAAGATGTTTATGGTGAACCCTACTAATGGTCTCCACCTCAGCCTGAAATTCTCTCTCCCCTTGATGGCTATCTATCTTTAATTGCTTGACTGCAACTACTTGCCCACCTGGAAGGACACCCTTGTGTACGTACCCGAAGCCGCCTTGTCCAAGAAGGTTGGCCTCAGAGAAACCATTGGTGGCTACCATTAATTGATCATATGTGAAAACTACACATGAAAAACCCAAGGCAGCACCAGGGCGTGGAGATGGAATTTCAGACACTGGACTAAGTAAACCAGAACGTCCTTTGCTGCTCATGTGAGAAGGTTGGGGAAATGGATTTGGTAACACCTTGAGAAACTGTGCCCTTGATCGTAGAACATTCTTTTGTGAATAATGTTGGGGTAGTACTGCAACATAACATATTTATCAATATTTTTAGTAGCAAAGTTTCAAATAGATTATTGAGGTATTTGATATAAACGACACTATTTAAAATTTACAAGTTAAAAAAAAAAATTTATTTTAATATGCTTTACGCATAAATCAATCCTAATAGTAATGGGGCCATTGCATGAAAGGCATTTAAGGAATATTAGATTTGAAGAAATGTCAGACCAATTGTTGAAAATGCATTTTGTTTGTTATCATAATCATTAGTTTTATGATAATGGCTCAAATTATGACTGCGAAAGTAAAACTAGTCCCTAGTCTGTTTTTGTTTATCTTTGTTTTGTTTTGCTCCGAAAAATAAGTGATATTGGTTGTAAAAATTCTAATAGTAAATTTTTCGGGTGTGGTGGAATGTGTTAATTTTTAATATTTTTCTTTTTCTTTAAAATGGTAGCATCTTAATGAATTTCCATCAGATTCCCATTAATACAAAATAAAGATATCAATGAAGAATTCACACGAATGTTTTGTAGAAAACTTTGCCAAACATAAAACAAACATTTAAGATCTCTCACCTTTTGAGGCCACGTAGTAATCCTCGTTCTTTTTTTCATGCTTATTTTTTCTCCTGCAAAAAACAAAATATATGCCAATCACAATAGCCAGAATACCAATGAAACAACCTACTACAATCCCGGTTGATACATGTGGTGGCAGAGGTGGAGATGTGATGGGACTGTTTGTAGCCTGAGGAGATGGCGGAGACAATGCTAAAGGCGGTACTAGTGACCCACTAGGAGTTGTAGGAGTAGTTCTTGGCAGTGATGGAGAGGCTGGTGGGGTTGGTGGAGAAATAGTGTGTGGTGAGGGTCCCGCAGATGGATGATTTGGAGGTAATGAAGGTGTAGGAATAGGAGGAGGAGGAGGAGGAGAAGTACTGTGTGGTGGTTTTAAAGGCTGAGAAGGAAGTGGTGGTGGTGGAGGTGGTTGCGGAGAAGGAGGAGAAGTTAGAGGAGTTTGTGATTGATTTGTTGGAGAAGGAGAAGAAGAAGGTAGAGGAGACAATGATAATGGTGATGTTTGTGGACTAGCCATTGTTTGCAAAACAGGTGGTGATGGAGAAGAAGAAAACATGGGGTGTGATTTGATTTGTTTTGTAAGTAAAGGGTTATTATGGGTGTGAACACATTAGTTTCGACCAATTCAAAACTATGAATTCTAGTTATTTCAAATTTCGAGATATATATTACTGTTATCACGGGTGGATTTCGAATGGGATTTTTATCCTTCCGCTGCAATGATATCAAAATGAATTTCGATCATTTTGGAATTTGGATATCCAAAATCAATATTGGTATCGCACTATTACTGATTGTTGGACAATTAAAAATTAAAGTTAATTACAATAAATATTAAATTTTATTTTAAATTTCTTCTTATTTTATTATTTAAAATTTAGTTCAAGTAGAATTTTGAATTTCATGAAATTTAGATGGTAAAGTTTTATCTAAATTGAACTATTTTAATAATTAAAATAAAATCATATAATTAGATGAGTTAAAGTATAATTTTTAACCATCATGCATTATGGGCGCGATGGTTACTCTACAAATATAAGTACTTGTATGGTGTGGAAGACAAGAGCTAAAATTCAAGTTTCTAAAAGGGAGTTTCACACATATAGACATTTCGGTTAGGCTAGAGTAAAATTTCTATTTTGTATATAAAAAAAAAGTATAAATTTTAATTCTTTAAAACTTTGTTTTTGATAATTTAATATTTAATTTAAAAAGGGAGATAAAATAAATTTTGTTTTTGAAACTTTAGGTAATAAAATTTTAGCTAAATTAATCTATCCTAATAAGAATAATATATAAAATAATAAATTTAATAATGAATGACAATGTAGCCACTTGCCTAGAGGGAAAATATAGACTCATGATACAGTCACAATTTTTAATACGCAATTTTTATTATATAGTATACAATATATCATGATATTAGATTGAAAAAAAAATGGTTTAACTGTGAGTTAAATTCTAATGAAAAAGCGGAACTGCCATAAAAAGATTAAGGAACATTGTAGATGACTCTTTATTTAGTCTTGACTCTCAACAAGTCCAACGTATAACAAATGCCAGAAAAATATATATAGTCTTCTTTTTATTTATTTTACTCTTTCATGTGGCCAAGCCAGTAAACTCCGGTAAGAGGAGGAGTGGCTTTTGAAGGTAGAGAGACAAGTTTTGGGAAACGATGGACGTGGCACTCATGCACATTGACACCTACATGCTTGAGTGTATGTTTCAAGGAATGAGAAACCATGTTCTAGCCAAGCGTCTGTTTTACACACCAAACTATACATACCCATACATATAAGGCCACACGACTAAATAAAACAGTAAAATGTGATACAAATAGCTATCCTAATTCCAAGTAAACGTTCATCATATTATCCAAGAACAAGTCAATCGAATGACCAAACACTTATATCAAACTCAGGATCACTCTCTCTCTCTCTCCCAAGTTCTCAACTGATGATTCTTGAAGAACAAGGGTAATTGTAATGGAGGTTGGCTGTGTTCTTGAAGAGCACGGGTAGGTTTTAGTGGCAATGGAAGAGGTGGGCTCAGCCGAAGACACAACCCTCTCCTTCCCCCAAAGGTCTAGCCGAGCTCTTCAAGAGATAAGCTATTATTCCAACTTAAGGGAATGCAATGTGGAAATTGAAATTAGACATTTGGGTTTTGGCTATAAAGGGAAATCAAAAGAGGAAAATCTATACTGATGTGAGGAAACAAACTTTTTACTTCACCTTCATTTTTCCCCAAGCATCCACAATGTGCACTATTTAGGTTTTGATGTTAAACTAAAATTGTGTTTTTAAGACATGATTTATGTATAACATAAATACTATTGAATTTTTGCATTATAGATATCCAAATATTAAAGGTTTGGATGTCGTGCTTCACCAAAAGCGAACTCAATACTGATGGATCTTGCTAGAGTGGATCGGACAGAGCTGGATGTGGAGGTTTGGTGAGGGATGAAAACGGCAATTGGGTTGGGGGTTTTACTCGACATATTGGCTCAACCAATAGTTTCATTGCAGAGCTATGGGGGCTTAGAGAGTGGCTGCTGCTCTGCTGCAACTTAAAGATTGATTCACTTGTTGAATTGGATGCTCAAGCTGTGGTGGAGGTTTTTAAGAATGCTGCTTATGTCAACAATGTCATTTCTCCTCTTTTGGATGATTGTAGGCGCTTGGCAGCTCCCTTCAACGTATTCGGTTTAACCATTGCTACCGCCAAGCCAATCGATGTGCTGATTTGCTGGCTAGGATGGGTGCTATCCAGGTTTCAGATTTTCTTTCTTTTAGTAGTCCACCTGTGGACATTTGTGGTGCCTTTGAGGATGACTGTAATGGTGTGTTGTTCAACAGGATGTGTCCTGTTCTTGATGTAATTGTTTAGCTGTTTTTAATGCATCGTCTTTTACCAAAAAATAAATAAATGTGATTCCTCACCATTATGCATCCTCTACATACAAGCTCTGACATTATTGATGCTTGTATTTCATCACCACTGGATAACTCACATTTGTACTTGCATCGCCACCTGAATTCATATGGCTTTACTTAGATACCACCATAACATGTCACAACTAACAGCTAGTGTTGTTTGTTGCTGGATGTCTTTTGTCTCTACTGAATCTCTCACTGCCAATGTTGGACACTCTTGTTGAACCTCTGAATATCATGTGGTGCCACTGGATACCTTTCGACACCAACAAGCAACTAGAACTTGTTGAAGGCTATACAAATCATTTTAACAGTACTAGATCACCTCACAACCACGCTTAACATTGTTGGATGCTTTATGATAAAGCTACCTCGATGAAGGAAAATTTATTTCTTCCCTATATTGCTAATTTCATTTTCTACATAATCCTTCATGTAACTTTACTTATTAGCAGTACAACAGTAACAGAACGCACAACCCATTAGTACAAGTTTCAGACTCGACTATCCCATAAATCTGGTTCTAGCCATTAATGTATCAAAGTACAACACGTTCTTGTGAAAAGACCCCAACACAATATAACCAGAAGTATGTCAATAAAAGAATCAAGAGAATCAACCTATTGACAAGCAAAACTATTAGGGGAATGACTCAATTCTACACAGAGGAATCCCTACTCCTTTTTTAAGCTAACATATACCGTAGCTCTGTATTTTCCATGGTTTCTCACATGCGTTCATCTCTCTTGAAAGGAGCCAAACATTTTAAGCTCGCTGGTACAGAAGCATTTGTATGCATTTCAGGCTTCAGCCAATGCTACACTTACATATGAAAGATCATAGCAATTTTCTTTGAACATGATACAGGATGCTATGACAATCCAGCTGACAGCATATGTTTCATAACCATATCTAATTTTTCAGATAAACCTGCTCGCCTATAGCCAGCTATCAACAAATCATAAGTTGATCTTGTAAGCACATAATAACCCTTTATATGTTCCAAAAATAAGTCTAGACGATCATAAGCTGCCCTCCTGAAGTAACAACAAATTACCTTCTCAACATCATCGGCAGTTGAATGACAAACCTTGTTTTAACAACCTGCCAACAGAATATTCTACATCATCCAATCTATCTGAACTGGCATACATCCTAATAATCCCACAGTGCACCCGTGACAGAATCTCAGAAGCTTGATTGGCATTCATTACAGTTACAAGTAACTCCTCCATATCTTCCACTGTCCCAACTTCAACATACAACCTCACAAGCCTCTCAGCCATCCGGCTACTAATTTCCCACCCACCATCAAGCACAAATTTCAAGAACTCTTTCACTTGATCAAAACTTTTCCGCTTGCAAAGCCCTTCAAGCATGTTCTCCAATATAGGAATGTTAGGCATGACTCCAGACGCCATCATTTCTTCGTATAATTTATCAGCACTATCATATTTTCTTGCTTTAACAAAACCTGAAATTAGAGATTCATAGGTTTGAAGATCAACGGAGAACCCAGCAGCCGTTTTGGCCGAGTACCAAGCTTGCATGGCATCAGCATTTCCCAAACTTGAGAACGCATATATGAAAGCATCGTAAGTGTCGGAATTGGGCTTATAGCCCTCAGAGCTCTCCATTATCTCAAATAAGCTGCGGGCTGTCACTAAATTACCTGAAGACAAGCAAGCACTTATAAGGGAATTGAAAACAGAAGAAGTGGGTTTAACTCCATGAGCCTCCATAGAAGTAAAGACACGCATAGCGAGAGGGAGATTCTGAACCTTTCCACAAAGATACATCAACTCAGAGAAGGAATCGTAGTCTCTCACATTCTCCTCCAGCATTTTCTCTAGTCTCCATTCCAAAACCTGACCACTCAAATAATTGGATATTATGGGTATAACTGTGAATTTGAAAACTATGACAATATGGGATTACAGTAATAAAAAGTTCACATTAAATATCACAAATATACCAGGATTCAAATGCTTGCAAACTATTCAAATTCCAATTACGACAATATGACATTCTTACTTTATGACCAGTAGCAGTCTCACACTCTCACAGGCTCACAGTCACAGACACAACTTTCAGTTTACAGTTCAATACCAATACATTGGCCACTGATCACAAATTACAGAAAAGCTCATACTTTCATGTAAAAATCACATATTTATGAACCAAAGTTTTCAGAAACGTGGGCGGAAGAAATCCTCTGTTGTTTCTATTCAATGCTCCATTTGGCTGCTGTGTAAACGTAAGGAAGATAGAAACTTACCCAGAAAAAAAAAAAAAAAATTCACCTTCCATTTTATGATAAAAGTTTCAAATTTTCATTTTTCCTTTCTTTTCTCACACTTTCTCAGAGACCAAACAGTGCAAAGTGGTAAATAGAAAGAAAGAAAAAAAAAAGACTGAAATTTGAAAATTACCCGGTGGGCTTTCTGAGGAGACGAAGATCTGAGAGAAATGACAAGGGATTCCCAGGAATCTCCGAAGCTTTTGAGAGCACAAGTGTCCTCTGAATCCAGTGCACTTCTAATTCGCGAGTTTGGGACCTGAAGCAATTTCGCCACAAGAGGATTGGAAATGGGATTGAGCAGTTTGTTGTTACAGAACAAACGTTGTATTACCAGAAACTGAGGCATTGATGTTAACGTTAAACCTCTTTGAGAAGAGATTGATAAAACCCTGAGAATTGTTGCCATTGTTTTTCTGTTCTTTTTTTCTTTGGTTTTTTTGGTGGCTTGGTTTTGCGTTTTGAGGAGTGGAAATGGAAAGGGGGTGTTTGGACGCACGAATATGCAGACGAAAATGACGTCGTTTCTATAGGTCTAAAATATCTCGTTTCCAAACTAATTAGATTTTTTATTTCCTAAGTTTTTTTTTTTTGAGAGAGAGAGAGAGAGAGAGTTTTATTTCATAAGTAAGTTGTGAATGTGTGTAATCACCTAAATAAATAGTGCATATCAGGTTTCTAAACTTGTGCATATCACCTAAATAAATAGTGTTTGTTGCTAATATGATTTCTAAAGTTCAAGTTATGTCCTATAGTTCCGAATTGTTAAATTTTCTTATATTTATAGAAAGGAAAATGTTTATTCTCATCTTTTAACTAAACATGCTATAAGCATTGAAGAGTTTTCAATTTGAATTGAAAAGAGTTCTTGTTTTTTAGAACAAACTCTTCTGCATGATGTATTTGTTACTAATATTTCCTAATAAAGTTCTTGTGTGTTTTATCCAAAAAAGAAAAAAAAAAACAAACAAACAAACAAATAAATAGTGCATATCAAGTTTCTAAACTTGTCCTGGATGTTTGATATACACAATATTATAAATCCCTTGGACGTGAGACATCTAAACCTTTAAATAGTGGATATCAAACATACAGAATTATAAAAATCTTCTTAAAAGTATGGTTATTAGGTTTCCAAACCTATTTGGATTTTGTATCACCAAACCAAATCGTGGATGTTTGATAATCTATCCAAAACAAAGCTTACACAAGTGTACTTCATTATACACATTCATTGTGTACCTAAGCAAAAATACAAGTGCAAGGCACACTATAAGTGCAATGACCAACATCTCTTTGCCATGAATCTCTTCACTTATAGTTGCTATAATTCCCTTAACGATACAGTTGTATCAACGACAGATGCTGACACTGTTTGCTCATTGGTGGGCAAAAACCATCATTGAGAACCACAACCAAACTTGTCCTTCGCACAAACGTAGTATAGCTTGTTCTTGTTCCTCTCATTTTCACAAAATTTGACCAAATGATACAAGAATACAGAACACTAACATAATTTTTGCGAAAGAAAAAGAAAACCTTCCAGAAAATTTCTGATACAGGAAGAAAAGTACAGAAGTCTGTAAGAAAAAACATCTTCATGCATCTACAAAAGAAGTTCACTCACCAAAAAAGGAAAAAGAAACCTTCAGAAATTTTCTGATACAAGGAAAAGTGCAGAAGTTCAGGCCAGCTCCACATCATGGTACAGAGAGGAAAAAAAAAATCTTGCTAGAAAAGGTATAAAAAAAAAAAAAAAAAAAAGACTAACCTAAATGCATAACTGAAACAATTGACACGTGTTCCTACAAGACAATGTCCTGTGATCAAGATTGCGAGAGGTATACAGCAACTATGGTGTGGGAGGAATAACAAAAACAGAGAATTCTCATCTTCAATTACATTATACAATGATCTACTGCTAAAGAGTAAGGTTCTTTTACCACTCTCTTTCATTTCATATTATTTCATTTTCAACCTCTCCGGAGAGTGGGAGGATTTTTCAATAAATATAGGAAATAACCAATTTTCTGCTGGGCCCTGAAGGGATATAATTAAATCCTTAAGGCACACCGAATTTGGAGAGAGCTGATTGAAACAAAGCTGAGAATTCCTGGGATGCACTTTGATCATCAGCTTTGATCTTTATTTGTGCTTTGGCCGACGATGTGTTAATTATACACTCTACAAGAAATGTGGACAATTCCTCTGCCTTTTGTGCAAAGAAGAAGAACTTAAAATTAGGGGATTGTCCACCTGATGCAATGCAGTGGATGGAATGGCTTTGCATGTGCCGGAGGAGGGCTTCAGATGTCGTCAATGCTGCGACTCCTTGAGGACTAACAGAATATTCCTGCACCAGATTAAATAATGTGATCTATGAGAACTGTTGGTAATACAAAAGCTGGTAGAAATACCTCTAGAGGCCAAAAGTGGTATATTGGTAGGCCAGAGGTGAATAGGTATGGTTCTCGTTTTCAATCCCTATTGTTTCCCAAGGATAATCAAACCACAACTCAGGTTAATATAGAAGCACTTTATAGAGGAGTTGTGCTACCAATGTAAAAATCACTAACATAACATTTGTTACAAAGTGAAAAAGGAGCATCAATAAAAACAAACAGAGAATTATCAAAGTAATGCCATAATTTAGGAGTAAACCTGTGATAATGATATTGGCAGTTGGCGCCATTTTTGCTGAAAAGTGCCTGGATCTAGAACAGCTTTTGAATTAAGCTTCAAAAGAGGAGGTGAAGGAGCAGGTGCAGGTGAAGGGATTTCTGGTAGACCTAATCCAAGGAGATCATCAATTGCCAAGCTAGATTGTGGAGTAAGCGCTGGGACACTGGGGTTTAAAATGGTCAACTCTGATAATGCCTGTGATGCAGCAGATACAGCTGAACCATCATATGAAGGAGCACTATATGCAGATCCATTGTTACTAGGACCTCTAATTTCCTCCTTCTCTGAAGTACTTAAAAGCAGATCCTTGTCATTTGCCTCAACTCTGTGAGCTGGAACAACAGTGCCTGCTGCAGATTCTGCTCCGATAGATAGATTTCCAAGTTCGTCTGAAAACTCAAAAGGCCCCCGGTGCTCCTTATCAGTAAACATGTAGGAAGGCTGCAAAATTATATGGATCAGTCAATTTGAACCTCACCCTAATCCATTGTAGACAAGCCAAATATGATCACTGCCAATAAAGAGCACTTACATATACAGTGGGAAGGGGTGATTTTTTGGAATTAAGGTATCTCAATTGATAATGAAGTAAACAATGTTTCCAATGAGCTCTAGCTCAACTGGCACCTCCTCCCCTTGCAAGTGTTTGGTGGAGGGTAAGTTTGTGGGTTCAACACCCACTGGGTGTTTGTGTGACTTACCAATAAAAATAAATAAAAATCATGTCAATGTGTTCCAATATTTTTTGCTTGCCATTTTTTAATTGACAATGAAGCAGAATGAACCAGTGATATCACTGTTAACCCCATGTTTAAAGGGAGGAGATGCCATTGTTGTCCCATTAATGTGGAATATGAAACAAATTATTGTGAGAAGATTATCCACTGCAGTTACCTTCTGGTACACAACAGACAAACTGTTAAATTCATCAAATATGCGATCTTTGATTTCACTGCTCTGAGTATCAGCAAAGACAGAAACAGCTTGTTTAGGAGGGTTCACTACACGTTCTGCTACAGAGACATTGTGTTGCAAAACCCTGTAGTAGAACAAGGCTCTATCATGAACATCCTGCAATCAAATAAAACTTTAAATTTAACATTTTATACAAAGTAATCGAAAACTTAGTTAAGTATTGATAACATTTAAGTAAAATTTTATCATCTCAAAAAGAAAAAGAGGTAAATATTGTGAGAAGATTATCGCCTTAAATAATACCAATAATGATTATGATAATGGTGAAAATGATAATGACATTAGCGATGACGATGATAATACTAATCATGATAACAATAACAATACAGATCAACCAAGACCTGGTGGAAATCAGCAAGACCTGCAGCCAGTGCAGCTCCCAAGGCTTTTTGAGTCTCGGGTGGCCTCTTGAAAAAACACTTCATTACTGCTGTGAGAAGATGTAAACGAACCTGAGCAATGTGATAGCCCATCACTAAACAAGTAAATGAAATAATCAAAAGCACAACACTATAAGTTCAATCCTTAAAATTAGTCAGACAAGAAATTATCTAAGATTTTTTTATTTGCCAAGCATTTTGTCAAAACGCAATTTAAATATCTTTATCCAATACCCATAGTGCTCATCAAATATCAAGATGATTGGAGATTAAAAATCATGGTTTTAAAAACTGAATTGGGGCAAAAACCCTTTTCGCCTCCAGTTCCCAGTTTAACCTGGTTTTGGCTGGTTTTCATCGGTTTTGCGAGTTTTTACCGGACCGGACTGGTGCCCGGTTCCCGGTTGAACCAATCAGACCAGCCAGTCCAGTCTAGTTTTTAAAAATCATGTTAAAAATCATCTCATCTATAATTTATTCGAATTTTTAGTTTTATGATTTCAAAATATAGTAAATGAATAATTTTATGGATTTGAAAGTAAATGACATCAGATGGCAAGAACATCTGATCTATCAGTGGGATTCACAAAATATTAAAGTTATTAAGTGGTGTAGCTTTTGTTAAAATTACACCAAGTGTAACTTGAACTTAACTCGTGTGTGTGTATCTTACATTTTAAGTCTATAATTCAAACCACAGCATATAAGTTGTGAAAGTATTGCATCATCTCTTACAATTAGGGATGGTAACAGTGTGGGGCACGTTGGGGCAAGGCAAAAGCATTTTGCCATCCCTAATGGGGTGGGCTGGCACTGATGAGAGTGAGAGATAACAAGGGGAAGGTGCAGCAGTAAGAGTATGAAGAGAGAGACGAGAATTTTGGAGGATCATAATAGGATATCATAAAAATATTAATAAAATTGTATGTGTGTGTGTGTGTGTATACACCTGGGGCAGGGCAGGCAAAATCATTCCCATCCTGTGCCCTCTTCCGGAAGGGAAAAACCTAAATGGGTGAGGGCAGGGCTGGTACATTTTGCCATCCCTACAGATTCAAGATTGCCACCCATAATATGGCTCATACTAGAATGAACAGTTGAATAAATATTTTGTTATGTCACAAAAAATAACATAAATGGGATGAGACAATAAAGCACTTGACATTCAATCCAGAACACTGCTCATGGAGTGGAATAGATGACTGAACTCATGGCATAAAAGCCTGCAATTACATTGCTATGACACATTTGAAGATCCCAGGGATATTTTTGATGAGTAAGATCCCAGGGAAATTAAACTGGCCTATTTGTTTTGAATAACCTACTTTTCACAAGTAAATCAGATCCCCAAATTTGTTTTTTTAAGAAATCAGATCCCCTAAAAAATTAAAAACCACAAAGAAGTGTATATAAAGGAAATGAAGCCCATAGCCAAGGCATCACAAGAACACTATGTAGAGCAAGCAACTTAATTACCGCAGCTGAATGTTCTTCATCCCAATTTTCAATTAAACCCTCCAATATATAAGGAGCATCATGCATTTCCAGTGAATATTCCCCCAACATCCATATCAGAGCTGCCTTGGCCTTAGGTTCTTGAACATTTTTGCTGCTGATATTCCCAACTACTGCAATGCAATCCTGACTCCATTGTGGATATTTCCTTAGCAGATCTTTGACAAGCACCTGCACAGAAGAACCCAGAATGTGCAATCAACCTGTTGAGATATAGTTAAACAATGAACATACGTTTTTCAGGAATTAAAGGCACCGCACTAGCATATTAGATTTACACTATAACCACTTACCAGAGCTTCAGCAGTCACATAGTCCTTTTCCATCTCCAGAAACTGAAGAAGCCTATCAACAATTGCATTCACATCATATTGCTGCAGTGCTATTTTCCCAACAGCCCGAATTGACTCTCTTGCAATAGGAATATCAACATTTGCAGCATATTCACATAATTCCGTCACTGAAAGAGACTCAAGGTGGTCATGCATCAGTGATACATGAAAGCTAACAAAGAATAACAGCACCTGTGACCAGAGACTGGATCACCAAATATGACGGTACACAGATTTTCCCAATTTTTTTGGTTTAAGACCCTAAGAAATGAAATTGAGATGCTGCGTGCTTACCAATTTCATATGTGTTACTCTCGTTGGCCACTGCAGTCAACATTTCAAGCTTCAATTTTTTGACGTAAGATGGCTCATTGTACTGGCAATAGAAGTGCTTGTAATCCGAGGAAAATATATATGGTGCACGCATCACCAAGAGATGCAGGTGGCTTAAAACTGCATATGATTGTTCTGGACTTCCTGAACTCACTAGTGTTAAGAGAGGGGCTTTAATACGTTCATATACCTAATAACAGTAAAAGTTCTTATTAAAGAAAAGCTGACCACAAGAAAATAACTCAAGTGTTACAAGATGGAGTCAATTTTTTCCAAAATGATATGCATCAAAGAAGGTGTAACAATGTAATCAAGATTACCCGTCCATAAAATCATGTCTGAAACAATAAATAAAGTAGAATTGTGTTTCAATGGCTTAACATATACCGGGCGGTCTAAACCTCATTGAAATGAGCGCTGTCCAGACTAATAGGAATAGCCAAAAGTTTATTTTTTTATTTAAGATAGCATGTCCATCATTATGAAAATCCAAGGAACTCTATTGTAATTTAGATGTACTGCATAGTTTCTCAACAGTTTGAATTAAAAGAATGAAGAAGAAAGGCTTTGATAAGCACCTGCTGATGAACATCAGCCATGGACAAAGTCAGCTGTAGAAACAGTTTGATGGTTGCTAAGACTACGGCACCATTTGCATGCTGAAGTCTATCTTCAAGGAGATTCATGATGTCAAATATCTCATTGTTATCTGAGGGTACATATTTAGCAGCCAAATCAAGTACAAGACATTGGGCCCATTCACTGAATTCCCTAATCCTGCATATCAAAACATGAAGATGTCAGCTTTTTTATTTTTTATTTTCATAAAAATATTCTAGTAAGGGATGATAAATTGTGGTTTTTCTACACGTGCTACAAGGAATTTCACCATTCAAACTTTTTTTTTATCAACCATTTACCAAAACAATCTACAGTATCTATGGTACAAAATGACATTCACTCTGTAACTTCAAATGATTCTTTTGTATATATAAGAAATACTTCAATGTTATCATCCAATGCATGCAACAAGGCCCTTCTTCTCTCTACCTGTCAGATTACAATCCAGCAGTACTAGGGAATATCATAATGGCCACATAGCAGTAAATTGATTAAAAACACTGTAATCAAAGTTTTCATCATCCATGTGTAATATTGTAATTACCACAATCTGCTTCAATCAAATAAGCAATTCTTGTTCATGAATTCTTTCACAAGAACAATCCACTAGATACATTTATCAAACTTATAGAGCTCATGTAATAGCCATGGTTATTAATAAAAGAAAAACACAACAGAACCAATAATTCACAGATTTATTGTAAATGCCTAGGCTAGAACATACCGATTCAAAAAGTGGTATACAACCGGCTTGCTAAGCAAAGCTTCTCTCTCCCTGGATGCTTCCTCAGAGGTACTTGCTTCTGCACTCCAAATCTCTTGTAGGGCAGTTAAGCAATTTGCAACGACCTGATGAAACAATAATTTGAAAACTCACTAGGTCAGAGAACATACAAACATTTCCCTTATTTAAAGTAAAGCATAAAAAGTCATTTTAACATTGCCAAAACACTTGGATTGAGGAAATAACAAAAGGAAAATGTACAAAATGATAGGCATAGAAAAGTAACCTGAGTGTCTGGGTCATTAAGCATCAAATGCTTCAGCGTTTGAGGAAAATCTGCATCAACACACGTTGAAGCCGATATATGATACAATTTCAAAACCCCCATGACTGCCACAATCCTCACATAACTACTATTGTCCTTCAACCCCGATCCCAAGGGCCCCACCAAATACTCCACAAGATTAGCCACTCGTAGCGAACACAAGCTCCTCAATGCAAGCCCCCGAATCATAGGGTCTGCGTCCTTGCAATCTCTCTGAAGGAAATTGATCGTCAAGAGTGCAAGATCAGGATTGACTTTTGCATAATTCCCGACATAGAGATAACACATCTTCTTCAAAACAATGTCTGATGTTGCTGAGCACATCACCATCTCCCCAAAAACAGCCGACACATCAACGCCAATCGTCATGTACGAGATCACTTTCTTGAACAGATCCCGCTTCGAATCATCAACCCCAGGTGCCCGGCTTCCAGCAAGCTGCCGGAGCTGTGATTTTAAGTCTGAGACTTCGCCTTTTCTGGCCGAGAATCAGATTCCGAGTAAGGTTTCAAAGTCATGAAATATGAATACAAAAGCCTATGCAATTCTAGGTTTCTAAAATTTCAACATTATAAGCAATAATAAACCAACTAAACCAAATGCAAATGCTTTTCTCAGTAATTCAGAATCAAGTTTTCGACAGTGTGAAAACCAATAGAGCGCCAAACACGAAAACAATCAACGATTATTGGCAATGCAATTACTTATTTGCTAATGCATTATATCACTCAAATTAACATTAAAATTAAGTTTGAATATATGGAAATTAAAACAAAGCAATTATATGTTTTCATATCTGAAGCAACAACGATAACTAAAACTAAACCAAAACCTAAAAAATCAAAAAACGAATTTCTGTTTTTTTTTTTTTTAAATTTTAATTTGCTTTCCCAGAATTATCAAGAACCAAACAGCTCAGGGTTCTAGAGAGAGTTACCCGGAAGGTTGAGAGGGAGAGGAAGAACGATGAGATTGCGCGGGAGGAGCCATGGTGGAGCGATCGGAATTAAGCTGAGCTGAGTTGTGGTACGGTTCTGAACCGTACAGTGAGTGAGATCTATGGCGAGGTCTCTTTGAGTTAGGTGCAGATAGAGAGATCGATCTGATCGAGGAACGAAGAGTGATTGCTAGGCAGGGACCAAAGTTAAGAGCCTGGAATATGTGAAAATTGAGTTTTTGGAAAATATTTTCTTTTTCTTTTTTTCTATTAACCGAGATGAACGTGACATAAAATATTATAAATTAATAAGATTTTTTTTTTTTTTTTTTTTTTAAGATATGCATATTGTAGAAGTAGAAAGAGAGGTTTCCAACTGCACACGAGTCAATTTTTTTTTTTTTTTAATAGTCAATTACTTGAACATCCATCAATTTTAGTTTTGAGTTTTTTATTTTTTTTATTTATTTCTTTGTTTTGTAAATTTTTTTAATTATTTAAAGTTTTTTAAGCTACAAAATCAAGTGTTATTTTAACGAAAAATATGAATGGAGAAAATGTTAATGCAAATAAAATGTACCTTGAAAATATAACTTTAAATTATGAAACTTCATGACATAATTTGCACTTTAACTATTTTTATTTGATTCATTAAATTTGATGTTGTTTTCGAAGTGATCTTCTATCTATATGTTTGATTGGAAAAATGAAAAAGTGAGAAAATAAAAAGTTTTTTTATTTTTTATTTTTCTACCATGTGATTAGTAGTAAGAATGAAAATTTGAATGAATATATAGTAATTATTATTATGCCCTTGTTATTAAAAGTAAAATGATTAAAAGAAAAGTGGGGGTAAATTTGTACTTTTATTTGTCTTTACTTACTAATTTGGAAGGGAAAAAATAGTTAAAATTAGGTTAAAAAATTCATACACTTTGTTTTCTTTCCTCTCCTATTTTACTCTAACCAAATAATAGAAAATCATATTTTTATCTCCATTTTTTCCAAGTTTTGTTTTTTTATATGTAAGTGTTTGTATCATCCAACCCAAAACAAAGCAAAAATACTCCTTCAAATGATCTGAACATTAATTTAATTATTATGATTCAAAATTAAAGGGTATATTTTGCATTTTTTTCTAAAGAAGGAAAAAAATAAAGGGGAAGAAAATACTCGTTATCCATGATCACTTGAGAAAATGGGTAGCAGGGTTTTTTTTTTTTTTTGTCACATTGAGATGGCTTCTAATAATAAGGTTGAATTGTGGGCTATTAGACAAGGTTTAATTACTACTTGGACATTGGTATTACATTTTTAAATGTTAATGTTGATTCCATTTTTGTCCTCACATGTCTAACTTCTTCTGGGAACTTGACTCCGGAAATGTTTCCTATAATTTCTTATTGCAGGATGCTCCTCAATAGGGAATGGGTGGTCCATCTACACCACATATACCATGAATCAAACTCTGTAGCAAATGGTCTCACAAAATAGGGGAGGACGCAAGCTAGCTTTTTGGAAACGTTTATTGATTGTCTATCTCTTGTGTTATATAGATATGTATGAGACTTTTTTGTGTATAGGGATCCACGTGACTGCCCTTTAGTTCCTGTAACTGGACACCACCTTTCACAGGTGTCTCTCGGACAAATTTGATGTACTAGTTGATGGCGATCAACAAGAAGTAGTCTTTGTCTATAATGATTGTCCAAGACCAATGAAGTCCAAGACAATCTTTAGAAAGGAGGAAGGTGAAATGTGCACCACGAATATAAAATAAGGACGTCCAAGCATGTCATTAGTCATCCAAAGAGATTCTAGTCGTCTACACCATGAGAAGGTATGGATGATCAATAAACATTTAGTAAATTTCTGAATATTTTCCACAATCCCTCATCTCGGAACAGAGAGTGAATTTCTCAAAATTCACTCCACTCTTCCCACTAAGTCCACACATCTCCCATGATGTTAGTGGCACCTAATAAGTAAACCCACTCCAAACTCTCTATAAAAGGGATTAAGCCTCACCAAACCAAGATATACTCTACTATTTATCACTAACTATACTTGAGTTTTAAAGAAAAAACTAACTTAACCGTCAAAAAGCTCTTAACCGGTTCACCCTGGTCACATTTTATAGTCTTTTTCTTTCTTTTCAGGTCATCCAACTGCTATTGTAGCTCGAAACATTTAACCTACTAATTTTCAAGCATCATCACTAGATTTTTTTTAATTATTATTATAAATAAACCTCCCTTCTTACCCAAAAAAACACACAACGACATGTCGTTTCTCAAGAAACACGAGAATTAAAGAAGTCGGGTGTTTTTTAGTAAGTGGATAAAAAAACGGCGCGTTTTCAACTAAAATCCCAAGATTTATCTCCCCCGTTTGTGCCAGGCTTCTCCAACACCAAGGAACAAAGCAGAGCTTTTATGGTCTGCTCTCTCAGCCACACAGAAATATCAAGAAAAAAGGGTACAAAATTTTAGATAGAACGAAATGGTAATACTTCATCAGCTACCAAGACTACACTCCTCAATCTTCCTTACAAAAACGCCATTTCTCTACAACCACTTCAATCTTCTCCCTAAACCCAAACTACCCACAAAAACCACATCCACCCTTTTCTCTGCGCTCAACTCCACGCTCTCAACCACATCCGAACCCATCCCATTACCAACTCACAATCTCGATATCCCAGAAGAGACCCATGTCCCAATTTCAATCGAAAAGCTCTTTATTCCACCAGATACCGATGTCTCTTCTGACACTGCCGCTTCGTTGAGTACGAGAATCTTGAAGGGTTCCAATATTGTACTGAGTAAGTACGCTAGGGACGCTCAGGTTTCGCAAGCTGACTTCGTTAAAAGCAGCGTCGACACTCAGGCTTGCCCTTCTGATGGGCTTCCTGAGTTTGCTCTTGTTGGTCGCTCCAATGTCGGCAAATCCTCGCTTCTTAACTCGATTGTTCGACGAAAAAAACTCGCCCTTACGTCGAAGAAACCTGGTTTGTTGTTACACTTTAAATTTGAGAAATCTTTTTTTGCAAGTTTGCAACTTTTTTTTTCTTTCTTTGTAGTTTACTATGTGAATTTGATGGTTCAAGTATCGAGTTAGATAAACTGGTAAACTCTCTTGTTGTCAAATATGGGATTTGGGTTCAAATCCTGCTTTGCTTATACCAAAAACTAATTGGTGTCTTGGCTATGTGAATTTATTGCATTTTGAAAGTAATTGTGGTGAGACTGGGAGAGTGTCTAGGCAATGCTTATGGTAACAAATGCTTAAGTGAGTTGTAATGTGAGTCAGGTTAAAATGGTTAGGGTAGACTAGATATCATTGTGCTTACATTGAGAGAGTGAATATTGTATGTTACTGGGAACTAGGACTATCACTGATGAAGTTTGCTTGTCTACTTCAGTGAATGACAGAAACTGCAAAGAAAGCAATAGTGTTGTTGAGTTCTACTGTCTGAGATGAATTATTCAAGTGGCAAAGTGGCACTCCCTTCCCTTGTCAACACATTCACTAATTTAATCTTGCCTTGTAAACGGACCTACTTCTCATTATCTCAAAAATGTTTGAATTCTAGTTACCTTTTATGTTCTGTTGCTGTTACTCTTCGCCGATTTGTAATGAAATTAAGACTTTTGCGTATCTGATGGTTTACTTTGGATTTATATGTTATAAAGGATGTCTTGACAAAAACACTAACCAACTTTAAACTAGAGCTTTCAATTATATTCTGATGTGCTCTTTAGTACTTGAAAAGGAGCTCTAAGTTGACTATTCATTTCCTTTTTTGCTTCTAGGGAAGACACAATGCATCAACCATTTTAGGATCAATGATAGCTGGTACCTGGTGGATCTGCCTGGATATGGGTATGTCTGAAAGCTATGAGTACTTGCTTCTTCTGTGGTTCCTTTGTTCATTTTGTAATATGTGAAAATGGTGAAGTTGAGGACTAAGACATCAATTGATTGATAGGATATGAGCTGTGCTTTTTAGGGAATTAAAAAACTTCCAGGTCTTCAAAAAGTAGCATTTCTTCTAGGTCTTGGTTTTGGTGGGTTAATTTGTTTTACTTTTACTTTATTGCCTGGGAGAGCATTGTCTGATATATTTTAGATAGAAATTTAAAAAACATTTTGATCTGCTTTTAATTTTCTACCATGGTATCAGGCTTGCAACAAATTTTATCATGCCTTCAGGTTTCGCAAGTATTTCTGTGTTTGGACTACAATTTTTTTTTTTTTTTTTTTTTTTTTTTTGGGGTCAAGAGAACCATCTATCAGCAGGAGGTTGATTCTGCTGTTTATAACCTAATCATTTAAACTCTATGTCACAACATTGTCCGTTGTGAATGCTGAATAGGTATGCAGCAGCACCACATGAACTTCGCATAGATTGGGAAAAATTTACCAAAGACTACTTCCTGAACCGATCAACACTGGTTTCTGTGTTCCTTCTCATAGATGCTAGCATTCCTGCCAAGAAAATTGATCTTGAGTATGCGAGTTGGCTGGGTGAGAATCAGGTACTCTCATTTTCTGTAATCTTTAACAGGAAAAACAAAGATATGTTTATGTGAAATGATTAAAACAACCAGGACTAGATCTTTAAACTATTCAATAATTTCGAACCATTAATCCTGTCTTTACTGACTTATTTCCCGCGTTTATTGGTGTCTATCAATAGTAATGATTTATGTTTTCAATCTGTCAGCTCCCCTTCTTTTGACTGTTTACAGCCAGTTAAAATGGTTGTACCCACTGCACAAAACTCCCACTTGTTTTAACTTGATGGGTACTAAGTATATTGGCAACAACAATATGTTTTTGGCTTGAGTTTAAGAAGGGCTCAACAAACACTTCTCCGTGACTGCTACTGCTTTTCATGTTGGGCATAACTATTTAATTGTGCAAGGAAGGGAATAGGAAGATGAACAAGAATGTAATATTGTAGCTATTCATTCAAAAGGGAAAGATGTATGACGGCTTATATATGTTCTTGCAGGTTCCCATGACATTGGTCTTCACCAAATGTGACAAGCGGAAGAAGAGAAAGAATGGGGGGAAAAGACCAGAAGAAAATGTGAATGATTTTCAGGAGTTGATACGTGGCTTCTTCCAGACTGCACCACCATGGATTATGACTAGCAGTGTTACCAATCAGGGTCGTGATGAAATACTACTCCATATGGCTCAGCTACGCAACTACTGGCTCAAGCACTAAGTGATGCATTATCAAGTTTCTTGTTCCCATAATTTCGCAGATGCACATGTTCCTGACTAAGAAAAGAGGAAAGTGCTTCATCTTGATGTACAAGATTGTTAATTGCTGATTTCTATCATCGTGAAGTCCCCGTGAAGCAGTGGTAAGGCCCTGAACTAATCAACAGATATGCGAAAAAGGAGAGTACTCAGAAAGGCAGAGCCAGATTTTCTACAATAGGAGCCTGCAAGTCCTACATTACAATTCAATTCTATGAAATTGTTTCTCTTTTTCTTTTTGGTAAGATCAATGATTCAATTTCCTCAGCTTTACACTTAGAAAGGCAGTACTACATAGGTGAGGAACTTTTTTCATGTGGAGGTGAAAATATGGTTCTTGATTGTATGTTCTACAACTTCATATAGTAAATCTACTCAAACCTTTATTTATTTTGGTAAGGTTTTGCTAATAGAGAAATGCTATGTCTGTAATATTTTCCTAAGTGGTAGGTTGTTATTGGTTGTTATAAATGGGCAAGTATATATATATTTTTTTTTTTTGAAGTGTAATGGGCAAGTAATTTTAAGTTGTAGATTCAAATTGAAACCAATAACTACTTGTCACATATGATTTGTTGTAAAAATATTGTGAAAATGTTGTGGATGTAGCACCTTTCTTTGCTAATATGGATATGGTTGTCTTGTCTCAATTTATTTTTTGGCCCAAAGTTTCCAATGTTCTTGGAGTCTTTGGCACTCTCATTGTTGCACGTCAAAACACGATATTATTATCAACAAAACATAGATGTGTGATTTTTGACCCTCCTATACTTGTCAGAATTCTATGTTTGCTTCTTTCCATTTGTGCCTTCCTCAAGAGAGTTGTGAAGTCTTCTACACAGAACAAGAATCAAGAAGCCGATTGGGACAGCCAAAACCCAACCCCACCTTGCCCCATTGTTGAATCGGCTAATTTTGCCCCATCCTCTGCCTTGCTCCTTCCATCAGGTTGAGGAAAATCTGCCATATTAGAGGCAGGTCTATCCGGGTCTTGTGAAACAAGACTCGGTTGACAGAGGAACAGCGTGAGGAAAGACACAAGAAATGAAGGGGGTTTTCCTTTCCTTAAATCAAAAACATTTTCCATCTTGTTTATTAGGTATTTTCTGTTAATTTTGAAAAATCTATTTCGTTAACCAAACCCTTTTTCAAAACAAAGCAAACAGGGCATCAAGCAAACTAAGCTTTAAATTCTTTCTCACTGCATCTTTTGTTTTGGGGCAAATGGTGATGCCTGAAATTCTGTCTTCTTTTGAAGACAAATGTCCAAATTCAAATTAAGATATCAGCTTCTAGTTTTAATGCTATCATTTTAGGCATAACAAAGTTGTGATATCATGAATGGAATGCTTCAAGCATAATACACTCCAGAGTTCAGTACGAAGAACATCAATACACACATTCACACAACAGTGAGGTACCAGAAGGTCCATAGAGTCTCCAGAATAATCCAACCTCCATTATGTATTTGTAACAATGCAATGCACAAAACATGTCCATAACAATTAAAATGCAATCGCTGTTTGGCCTATAAGCACAGAACTTGGTTTTCAAGTTGGCTTAGCTCTATAAACACATCATCGACTTTCTAAGCTAGTTGAAATCCTTTGTTCTACCTAGAGATATTCACTACCAGCAAAGCAAATCAATCTTTTCTTAAAACCCACGTGTCTGACAAAGATTAATAAGAAATTAAACCAAAATGTGAAAACATTTACACCAAAAATATATAAATTAAAAAGATATATCAAACCACGAAAAAAAAAAAAAAAAAAAAAAAAAACCCTATGCTAAATGCCTGAGTTCATCTAACATGGTTAGTCAATAATCCACATTTGGAGAACAGAATGCTTATTATTGCGCAGTAGTTGAAATATTGAGAATTGTACTTGGTAAAGAGAGTGAAAGCTGAAATATTGAGATTTATACTTGGTAAAGAGAGTGAAAGCTGAAATATTGAGATTTATACTTGGTAAAGAAAGTGAAAGCTTGCATCCCGTATAGGCCCAGAACCATCAATACTCTCTTTTTAATCCATTAACTGTCTCATGGAACCATAATGGAATGAATTTCACAACATGCCATGAAAGCAACAGTCATCACAATCCAATCAATGACGAAAAACATAAAATTGAGACAAAATATTAAATATCAAACAAGAAATAATCACATCTGACACAAGCATTGAAAAACTAAAAATGAAGAGAACAGAGAGACAGATTGAAAATAGTGACCATTGATTATCAAATTCAAGCCGAGATAATTATAAGTCTCCAAAATCGCAAACAACTCATGACTTGTAACAATAAGTAACTCTCTTTAAACAATGATCCAAAAATTGTTTGAGAATTCAAGAATATCAAACAAAACTGAATAACATTGCTCTTATGAACTTTAAGAGGATGCAGCAGCTGTTCCCTTGTTCCTGGGGGTTGCTTGAGTGCCTAAATAAACAAAAAAAGATGATCAATCATTCAGCCAAAAAATATTGATACAATTCATGCATACAGTAGATAAACAAACATTTACCTTCTCTAAAATTAGTCTTGAACCTGCGTGGCACGTTACGGAGATACCTCATACGGCCAGTTCCAGTTGTCTTTCGGCGGATAGCCTTCACACTCCAGTTATCTGAAACCAAACCCAGACAACAGCTCACATCAAGATACATGTATCTCAAGAGTATTATAAACACCTTAATTAACTTCAATGCTTAAAAAACCTAAGGTGCAGTATGGTAAGCATCTAAGTTAAAACCCTCTGTCCTCAAAACTTAGTACAAAATACTTTAAAAAGCAACAACAGGCAATCAAAATGCCAACCAACCAAGCTAAAAGTTTCAGGAGATTGTGCATGGCAAAGTGAAGAACAAAAGTTTGAAACACCCATCAGCAAAAACCAACAGAGACGAAAGTCAAAATGCACCAAAACAGATTACCAAATCCATCAGCTTACAAATCATCAGATAACCGACACCAAAGAAGAAATGAAAATTTTCTTAGAGCTAACATAATGCTTATTCTTCTTGTAAATTCGTTAAGAAAACACTCAAACTTCACAAATCAAAGTAGTAGCTTTATGCTCCATTTTCACTTATGGTGTATTTGGATGGCAGGATTTGGGCACATGGATTTGGATTTGGGGGACTAAAATCCAAATAGCTTGTTTGGATAGTTTACAAATGCGTCAAGGATTTAGATTTGACAAATCTGCCAAGGATTTTAAACCTTAAAATCCTTTGAATTTGAAATAACTTCTAAACCCGTAGAATTTTAGAAATCCATATGAATGACATACTTAAATATTTATGGATTTGGAATTAAGGCATTCAAATTCATCACTCTAAAATTCAAATTCAAGTATCTAAACACAACCTTGAGGTTTAATGTCAAATAACTAAACCTAACACACAAAGTGTCACACCAATCATTTGTTCTAGTAGATTCTCCAACCAACAAAACAAAGCATATAATAAAAAAAACAAGAAGAACAAAACTCAACTAAGCAAAACAATACATGTCAATTAAGGAAGTAACATAAACTATGACTTCAATAGAATAGAATCCAGGAAAAGAATACTTGTGGCCGACCCTAACTAATCTGTGGAGAATCCATAGCCGACCCCAAAAAAATGAGACTAAACCTTTGTTGTTGTATATTGTAACAAAAAAAATTGTTTCTGAATATCGAAAATGACAAGGCAAAATATTTCAAAATTTTCAGTTTCTTTTTCGAATTTGAGAAAAACCCAATTCACCAAACAAGTCAATAATGAATAAATCTAGCTTCCTTTATATATTAAACATAGAAAATAAAAGAAACCCAGAAAATCAGATCACATACATTTTCTGACACGGGCAGCTGGATAGGCACAAGCTGAGCAGCGACTCTTCTGGAGATGGAAGCTTCTGCGCCCACATCGCACACACAGCGTGTGGGTCTTGTTCCTCCTCTTACCAAAACTCCCTGTTCCTTTTCCCTATTCATTCATTTCAATATAAAAAAATCATTTTACATACACATGTTAATATCAAACAAAACAAACAGACCCTTGTAAAAGCTAGAGAGATTGAGATTGAGAAAAAGAGAGAGAGTACCATTTCTTTTGTTGCAGAGAAAGAAGCCCTGAGCTAGGTTTTTGAAGAAGGAAGAGTTTCTTTGTGGCTTTTGAGAGTTTTGATATTAATATAGCGATGTGAATTAGGGTTTTGCTTTTTTTTTTTTTTTTGGGTTTGGACTGTTGGATCGTTGACTTGTTGGTCCGGGTTCTAATCCATGTTAACAGGCCCAAATGGGCCTTGTGAATTTTGACTACTTTATATATCTATGGTCAATGGGCCTTTTGGTCAGAGGCAAATAGATAACAGCAAAAGACCTATATATACATGAGCTATCTGAACCTATGTGACTCTTGCTACGAGGAATCTACAATCAAAAAGCAATAAAGAAAATTTTATATTAGCATTATTAGCACTATCAGCATTGTTTTAACATCTCCACAATAACCTTGGCATCAAGCTCCACTTCCAAACACCCAATTCCCAACTGAATAGCAAGCTTTAAATCATCTCTCAGTGCCCATAACTCAGCCATTACACTTGTTGTGTGCCCAATAGACCTCGAATATCCCCTAATTCATCTCTCTTCAATATCTCTAATCAACCCTCCACCGCATGCTTTGCCTGGATTTCCTAGTGAAGCTCCATCAATGTTGAGCTTATACTAACCCAGGAGAGGCTTGGACCATTTAACCGGAATAGCAATCTTAGGTGCTATTTGCTTGGCCTTACTCACACAATAATAAAATTTCTTGGCTTGACTCAAGCACACCTTATAAAGTCTTGGGTTTGTGACAGAATTTTCAGACACAACATGGTTTCTATTTTTCCACAAAGGTCGTTTGTTTTAAGTAGGACAATGTTTTTCTCCAAACCTTTGCAATGAAGGTACAAAGTTGCTCATAGTTTAAAGAAATATAATATAAATGTCTCAGATTTTTATTTTTTGAATGGAAAATGTCTCACCACAGTTTTTTTATGTAATCCATGCTGATATAGTTGGCTTCTCTTAATAACAGCTTTATGTCTTTCCTCTCAAAAAAAAAAAAAAAAAATTCCCAATATATTTTAATTTCCTGACTGATTAAAAGTTCATTTGGTTTAGCTTATTTTGTTTTTTTCAAGGGGTGCAATGATTCAGAAAAAAGAAAAAAAAGACAAGGATTGTAACGGGGCTGGGATTGTAATGGGCACGTTCGAGAAAATTGATAGTATTACATATCATTATCAGGCATCAGCTATCTGCAGTCTGTCTTGACTCTTGACCCACTGGCCACTAGGCACTAAGCAGTAATGACTTATGACTTAGAAGCTCTCTTCACGAAAAAGAAATACTATAAGAATGACTATTATGAATATTTATCTACTATTAATTAATATGGGAAACTATAGTCGCAAGCGGGGATAGCTCAGTTGGGAGAGCGTCAGACTGAAGATCTGAAGGTCGCGTGTTCGATCCACGCTCACCGCATTTTTTTTTTTTTTTTTGCTGTCTATCTCCCTCATTCGCATGTCTGCTAGAACTTACAAGATGGTCGCCATAAACAACGTTTTCTCTCTGCAAAATTACATATCTTTTCTTTCCCTCGCTCTTTTTGTCTGCTGAAGTTACATTATATTTTCGTTTTGTTCCTCGATCGGACCTCTTTTTATATAAAATTTCACCTACTCTCTCTTTACCTTTTGTCTTTGTGTTGTGTGGTCTCAAGTGAGGTGATGCGGCAATGCTACTTGTGTGAAGGTCTAAATGCAGCAATTTGCAATTAGATGAGTTTATTTTGTTTGTTGGTTAAGAATATAGTTGTACCTTGAAAAGAAGTTATGTAACTTAAAAAGCTAGCTGTACATTAATTCTCTTTTGAGATGAAAATAAATAGGTTCAAACAAAGCATAGAGAAATCTTGAAGACAGACAAAGTATAAGGAAAGAAAGAAAGAAAGAATATACACAGCATGTGTGAGAAAAGAGAGAGAAAGGTCGAAGATGCTCATAATTTTACTTGCCACACGTTATTGCAATTGAATTCATAAAAAAAAAGTCTATTCGCATGGGGTCTCCCATTGATATAATCTTCTTATAAAGCTTATGATAATTGATAAATTCGTCGTGTTCAGCATTATGCTTGTGGCATGCGAGGCACGTGTGAACATATTTTGACCATAAAAGAGTAGGGAGTAGGCATATGTTTGAATTAAGAGTGGAAGGCGTCACATCTCCATGAATGCTATGTAAGTGCACCAAATAATGGAGTATTCTAGTCTTCTAGATACAATTATTGTACTCAAAATTTGAACTCATAAACAAAGTGGGTTGCTCTAATTAATGGTATGACTTTTTGTCATACTTGGATTTAGATTGTAAAAGTAATGTGTGGTTTTCTGTTGACTCCTAATTTGGATGTATATTGCATCATAGGATATATGACTCATTAGATTATTCTTCACTTCTTTCTCTTCGGTCTCATTAGTGTAATTTGGACAAGCAAAAAAATAATAGAAAAAAAATAACTTTACATGACAACTCCATTTTTCACATTAACGTCTATGTTAGTGGTGTATTCTCATATCCAAGTGTTAAGATGAGACCAGATAGCAATCAAGAGAGCCATTCATTTGACAAATATGGTGACATTTACAGGACATGCTTTGGAGTGTTCACAGAGGACTTCTTATTTTATTCTGGTGCATCATAGGATATATGACTTGGATTATTCTTCACTTCTTTCTTCTATTTGGTGTTATTAGTGTGATTTGGACAAACAAAACAATAATTGAAAAAATAACTTTACATGACAACTCCATTTTTTGCCTCAACGTCTAAGTTAGTGGTGTATTCTTGTACCCAAGTGTTAAGATAAGACCAGATAGCAATTAAGAGAGCCATTCATTTGACAAATATGGTGACATTTACAGGACATGCTTTGGTGTGCTCACAGAGGACTTTTTATTTTATTCGGGTGCATCATAGGATATATGACTTGGACTATTCTACACTTCTTTCTTCTCTTCAGTCTAATTAGTGTGATTTGGAAAAACAAAACAATAATAGAAAAAATAACTTTACATGACAACTCTATTTTTTGCCTTAATGTCTAAGTTAGTGATGTATTCTCATTCCCAAGTGTTAAGAAGGACCGGATAGCAATCAAGAGAGCCATTCATTTGATAAATGTGGTGATATTTACAAGACATGTTTTGGAGTGCTCATAGAGGACTTCTTATTTTCTTCAGGTGCATCATAGAATACATGACTTAGATTATTCTTCACTTCTTTCTTCTCTTTGGTCTCATTAGTGTAATTTGGACAAGCAAAACAATAATAGAAAAAAAATAACTTTACATTACAACTCCATTTTTCGCCTTAACATCTATGTTAGTGGTGTATTCTCGTATTAAAGTGTTAAGATGGGACCGGATTGCAATCAAGAGAGCCATTTATTTGACAAATGTGGTGACATTTACAAGATTTGCTTTGGAGTGTTTATAGAGGACTTCTTATTTTCTTCAGGTGCATCACAGGATATATGACTTGGATTATTCTTCACTTCTTTCTTCTCTTTGGTCTCATTACTTAAAGCTCTACCTCTTATAGAAATTTCAAATGGGCTATTAATCCTATCTATTTAAGAGTCTAAATTCTACCAAACCAATGCACATATTACACATTAAGAGAGTTTCAAATTATATATTGATAGTGTAGCATTAAACTACAAGTTAGCTCAACTAGTAAAATTTTTTATAGTTGAACTAAGAGATTTGTAGTTCAATCCTTACTTACACAAAAAATTGATTGTTGTCTTAGTTTGATGATAAAGAGTAAGTAGACGTCATAAGTTGAAATTCTATAAATAAATAAATAAATAACCCTACAAGTGTAAGGTACCAAAAAAGGGAGGGAGAAAAAAGGAATAAAAAAAAAATACACTATAGTATAAAATCTCACCAATATAAGGTAAATTGTTTTTTGTCCTAATAAAGACAGATAATACTTTCCATGAACAAAAAGAAAATCTTGAAGAATATGACATATATTAGTGAAAGAGACCCTTCAAGATCTCTAATGATTTAGTTGATTGTAACTTCAAGTTCTTGGAGCAATCTCCGAAGTAAGACAGGAGACTAGGAGAGGCCGAGAGGGAGAGTTTAGAATACCCGCGCAGTGTTTTACCCCCGGGCCTTTAATTCTCAAGTCAAATTGCACTCCTTTGCTTTTAGTGGAATCATAGAATTGGTTCCATTTAAAGTCGTAAGGACCGTTGCCCTCTGACCATTAAATTTAGTTTGTAATTTGAACAAGTGCCGCTAAATCCAAAGGCATTCAAAATTGTTTTGCAAATGAGTGAATTTGGGACTATGAAAGTACTTAAAAAAAAAAAAAAAAAAAAAAAGGATAAATCGCAAAATCCATTACTTTAGCCAAAACTGCCAAATGCCCAATTGCTCAAGATTGACCCAAAGGCCAATTCAAGGCTATTTGAAAGGCCCATCACTATTGAGTGTTTATTTTCATGATCCATCGAATTTAGCACGTTTTGAGGGCTCTTCAGATTGACCCAATTGATTTATTCTTTCACTCTGTGGTTCAAGCCTACACCAGATCTAGGGGAGTAGGGAGCAGTGGCATGGTAGGCTATGGTGTAGTCTTGAAGCTCACCCTTGCATATCCTATTTACTCTAAGTTGTGCTCAGCAACATGTGTATAAAAGCCATAGCATTAGTCTTGGTGGAGGCAAATTGCTAAAATGCTAAATTTACTAACCAAATATAACAAAATGCTCGAAAAGTCAAATTTTTTAGTTGCTGAGTTAGAGTGCATAGCCATTTTTGCATGTGGACTGTAGCTCAGATGCTAAAAAAATTAAAATTTATTAAAAGATATATTATTTTATTGTGTTGTTAGTGGTGGTTGTTGTTTATTGTAGTAGATATATTATTTTATTATGTTGAATGCTAAAATAAAACTAGCTACCGTTGGGATCACCAAATGCAAGACAAGCACCTTTCCCTAAATTATGTCTAAACGTGGGGTCAATAAGAATTTCACACCTCAACACTTGTATTTCAATCTAAAAAGCCAAGAGTTTCATGCATAAAAAGGAAGTAGACATTTTGTAGAAAGGAGGTAGCAAAAACCAAAGTTCACACCACTCCAAAGGAACTTAATCTCATACCCATTTGCCTTAGATGTTCAATACTCTTATCCTCCAATTCAGCAAGTCCTACATTGAGCCTACTTTATTTAGTAACACAACCTAAGTGTCATTTCTCTTGCTTCATCATCATTCTTTAGAGTACTATGAAAATCTCCCAAAACACAAAACACTATCTTTGGCACTTTGTCTTGTAATAACTCAGGTACACCTCCTCTCTCTACCACTCACTCATATTATTATTTACATTTTTTATTATTATTTAATAATCATATTATTCTTTACTATATGCTTCTATATGGATTATTATATCTCTCCTACATTGCATTTTTGTTTGTAAGCACGGTTGGTTTTAGCTTGAAGATGCAACAATGGTAAGCGCAAGTCCATCATGAGTTGCTAGATTTCATACACCAAACCTTGAAGTCACACAAGTAATGCATTATCACATAAGCTAAGGCTGTCAAACACCCTATTTGTCAATTTGTGCAAATTACTTCTCTTAAACTATTGCATTTCTTATATTATTACTTTTTTCATTCGATTAATATATTCTCCTAAAATATTTAAACCACTTCAACCCTTTAAGTTTGTCACAAATATTTTGCTATAACTCTTTTATGGAATTTCCCCTACATTGCTTAGCCATGATTATCATTTACTAGTAAAAATTGTATTTTTATTTAGGCCTTGTTTGGTTGGGGTAATTCTAGGGGAATGGAGAGAAAAGTGGATATTTTTGTTAGCTTTTGGTTGAAGTGATTTTAGGAGAGAAAATGTTTTCTCCCTGAGTCTGCATTTGACACAAATTAAAAAGCCCCCTTTTTTTTTTTTACTATTTAGTTTTTTTGCTACTATTTATGGGCCCATTGTCCTTTTTGGTACTATTTATGAGTTTCACTGTACTATTTTGATTAACTTTTACCTTTATCTACAATATATTCAATAAAAAAATTTCTTTTTCAACAAAATAAACAAATCTCAAACACACCCTAAATGGTTAAAAAAATTAGGAAGAGAATGGGCTGTAAACTGGTTTGGGTGTTTTGACAAAAATATCCACCACAGTCCACACAACGTTTTGTTATCATTTTAGTTTTTGTCTTTTTCTGTTGCTTCTCATTCCTCTCTCTCTTTTTTTTTTTTTTTCTTTTTTTTTTTTTCTTTTTTTTTTTTTTCATATGTATTTTTTCTTTTCTTTTTTCCCTCATCTGTGTTGGGGTTCTTGTACTATTTTTTTTTTAAATGAAGTTTTATCCATGTATAACCTTTTAATAAAAGTATAATTTGTTACTTTTATTTATTTATTTAATAGGAATATAAGAGTAAATTTATACAAACTATATTTTTCTTCATCTCATTTCTCTTCTTAATTAAACAAAAAAAAAAATTCGCTCCTCCGTTTTTTCATTCCCCAAACCAAATATTATGATAAAAATTAAATCTTTTTTATTCCTCACTTTTTTATCATATCCAAAATTTTTATCCTCTTACTTTTTTCACTCGACATTAATGAAATTCCAATCTCGACCCCTCAAAAACATGCGTCTAAACTCCAAAAACTCATACTCACTAAGCAAAGCTTAACGTGAGGCAATGAGGTAATCCCAACAACCTTTAATTTTCTATGGACTTCACTTATGGGAAATCCATTTTCACGACAGACATTCCCGGGTCCGGGTATGTCTGATGGCTGATTAGATTAGATCATCAGCCGTCATTGATTTGAACTGTCTGATGGGTAACCATATTTTTGACTAATAACTACCTACCATCCGATCTGATGGTGACTTCTGCCTTAAAGGATTGGAATGGTCCATTCGCATTGTATGTATCGATCAAACCCGCTAGAATAATCAATAAATTGGACCACAATCAATTAAGGCTTTTTAAGCCCATCAAAATTTGATGGTCCTGATTAGAGTGACCATGTGCAGCATGCATGTGTATATCATGAAATCCCCTATGTCATGAGCTTGTGGATGATAAACATCCCAGCAGGACCACTTAATTATACGTGGTCATGCTAAGTGCAAGACTTAAAAGATGCATTAAAGCTGATATACCTAAATTAAACACTTATAATTTGGGTTGCAGTTAAAAATTAAAATTATTTTACTATTTCACTTATTTTTACTACTATTTATGGGTCACACTGCATTTTTTAGTACTATTTATGAGTCCCACTGTACTATTTCAACTAACTTTTACCTTTATCTATAGTACTTTTGGTAATAATTTTTTAGTTTTAACAAAATAAGCGGTATTCAAGCACACTCTTAATGTTAGTGTTTAACCAACAAAAGAAGGAAAATAAAAAGCTTCAATTATGCATTCAAATTTGTTGGAATATTCACATGAAGTCCCACATGGAATACTAATGACAAAACTGGAATGGTCAGTGTTTAATATAACATTATTAGTAATATCTCTTATCTTTGAATAAAATATTTGGGGTTTGAATCATGTTTACACCAAAAAACTTATTGGTATCTCAACTTGATAATAAAAAAAGTGCATATCATATTTTGAAATTCTATCGTGTGTGTACTAGACTCATCACACGCGTTTTGTGCGTGCAATAATGCTTTATTTATTTATTTATTTTTGGGTTTAGTGTTATATTATTTAAAAGTGATATATAAATAATTGTTTTTTTTAATATAAAAAAAGAGGTAAAATAATGTGGAATAATATTTAAAAATGAGAAAGAGATAGTATCCTAAATTTTGGGCTGAATGGAGAAGATAAATGAAAAAACCTAAATTTTCATCCAAAAAAAAAAAAAAAAAAAACCTAAAACTTAGGAACATTAAATTACTATTTTAACCCATTTGTGTTTTTTAATTTAAAATTATTTAACTAAATGATAGAGATATTTTAGAAAGTTTAAGAATTTGTGTGATGGTATTTTAATATGCAAAAAGTTGAAAATCAAACCCGGAATCCTGTTATTAATAGTATAGATATAGGTAATGTCTTTATATGTAGTATTAACTACTTAAATGGAATCTCTTCGAGGTATTCTCTTTGACTCATATTGACAATATTGTTTTTTTTTTTTTTAAGAAACAGTAATACTTATTAGAACACACAAATACAAAAGTAATATATAGAGTTTTTTTAATTGGTTAAGAAAAATGGATGTCTATTATTCACTAATCACAAAATTTACCTAGCTTAAATAATAAATAGCCAAGGAAAAAAAGAGTATAAGATTAAAATGCACTCAATTGGATTTTTATTGATGTGAAATTTTTTAGCTATAAGTTTCATTCCAATTTTTTTTTTTTTTGAAAATTAAATTTCATTCTAGTTTCAAACAAATTCACCAATTTGAATTAACTGCAGACTGTAGAAAATATCTGCATTCACAAGGAGATAAAGAGAATCATTTTTATTTTAAATTGATAGAGGTGGATTGAATCAATTATTAGTGTCAGATGTTTGAGCATGGTGAGAGTGTAATTTTTTTTTTTTTTTTTTTTTGTTTTCTATGAGAGAGTGTAATTAAGTGTGTTTAACAGTTAGTTTGTTTCTCAAAATATATATATATATATATATATATTATTAGTGTCAGATTTTTACCATGTGTCCACATTGTATTGGCTCCAGTGCATTGAAATTAAGCCTTACCCCTTACATTTTCTATCAATGTTATAAAGACTTGTAAACTCTTCCCACCCTCACAATTTTTGTCTCTTAGGGTCCGTTTGTTTTGGCTTCAAACGGTTTCCGGAAATTATTTTTCGGAAAATTGGGTGTTTGGCTGTTCCTTCAAATTTGGTCAAACTGAAAACCATTTCCGATTGACCGAAAATAATGCCAAAAACGGGTGAAATGGATTTTCGGTCTTATTTTCACTTCAAATGAAATTTTCCGGAAAAGAAAGAAGAGAGCACGAAGAGAGACCTAGCAACCTTCGACCCAGAGAGAGCATGAACCAGCGCTCCAAGCCCAGAGCCCATCGCCGGCGACCTTCGACCCATGAACCCACCAGTCGCACTGCGTCGGCGAGACCCAGTGAGTCGCACTGCGTCGGCGAGACCCACGAGTCGCACCGCACCCAGACCCACGAGCACGCCTTCACCTAGACCCAGACCCACGAGCACGCCTTCACCTAGACCCAGACCCACAAGCACGCCTTCACCCAGACCCAGACCCATGAGCACGACGAACCCAAACCCACGAGCACGACGAACCCATCACCTTCACCCAGACCCATCGCCTCCTCGAGCTCGTCGATCCACAAACCATACCCATCGCCTCCACGCTCTCTCTTCCTCGATCTCTCAATTTGTTTTTTTTTTTTTTAATTTGATTGTTGTTGTTATTTTTTTTTTTTGGATGAACTGATTGTTGTTGCCCGAATTTATTGTTGTTGTTGTTGTTGTTGTGTTGTGTTTTTATTGCCAGAATTTGTTGTTGAATTGGTTGTGATGTTGAAATTTTTTGTAATAAAATTTGTTTGGATGCTAAGAAAATGTGAAAATTTTTCCAGAAAATAGCATTTTAGAATACATCCAAACATATGAAAATATTTTCCACAACAATTTTCATAATTCAACCAAACACTTAAAAATATTTTCCTTTTTCGAAAAAGAAAACGTTTTACACGAAACAAACACAGCCTTAAGCTAATTGCAAACCAATAGTCATGTTGAGAAAGTTCTAAGAATTTATTTTCGCCTTATTATATATTTGACTTTATTTGTTACTGAGGTGGGGACAGATGTGAGTTCTGAAAAAATATCTTGCCTTGCTCAAGAAATAAGACAAGTATATAAGGCTATCTTAGAGCAGAAACCCATCTCGCCTCATCCCTATGGTGGCTTTAAACTTTGTGATGCATGAAGTAATCCAAAATCATAAAAACTAAGAAATTATTTCAATAATAGAATTTCAAAATGCGTAAGACTAAATTTTTATTAAAAAAAAAATGTAATTTACTTTTTTTTATTAAATAAATAATGAAATTCTTTTAAAATTGATTGAAAATTTTGGTATTTTGTATTAACCGGAGTAGTAATCTAAATTTATTGTTTGGCTTAGAGAACAAATTATGTTAGTAGTTTTAATATAGAGAAATGCTAACAAGTGCTCTTAGGGCACTGGTTAATAATCAATTTTAGGAAAGTTTTGATACCATTTTTATGGGAAATGAAAAAAACTGTCAACACACACTTTATAATACACCCAACATCAAAATTTCTATTTTAACATACACCACATTAAAATAATATAAACAAACCAATAAAATAAATATAATAAACCACAACCCACTACCTACATCAACCATAACAACCCACTGCCACCATCAACCACAACCCACAAACACCCACTGCAACCCACTGTCACCATAAACCACAACCCACAAAAACCCATCACAACCCACTACCACCATCACCCATCGTCTCCACCAAACAACCCCCGAAACCCACAAAATCCACAACCCACCAAACAACAACCTCCACCACCCACCAAACCCATGAATCCAAAATTTTGATTATTCAACGTTGTTTTAAGAACCCAACAACCACTAGAGGAAAATGAAACGTTGTTTTGAGAAAAATGAAAATTTCTAGACCTACAGCCACAAGAACCTAGCAACCGGCCTCGGCCATTGCCAACCACCACCGCCAGAGGAAAAAAAGCCCACAATCAACCCATCACAACCCAACCAAAATCCACCCATAGCCCAACCGACACCCATCCACGAGATTAACTGAGCCACAGCCCACTAAAACCCGTATAGGCGACCCAGCCACCAACAAAGGACGAACACTGGCGGAGTAGTGTTGCTGGGGATGTGGAATTGATGGTGGTGTCGGCCTTGACTGCGTGAGAGAGATAGTGAGATTGAGGCAAAGTTGTCTCTATGCTTGTTTCTACATAAGTGAGAGTGCGATGGGGGATAGGGTGATTCACATGTGTGGGAGAGGTTGAATGTGTGTGATTAAAATATAATTTGTTGCAAATAACTCTCAGCTACTATTGTAGCAATGAGTCAAAATATTATACCAATAATTTAAAACAACAACCTTAGAGCATCCACAGCAGTGGAGTTAAAAATTTAGCTATTTAGTTCCACCAAAAGTTATTTTATCTATTTTACCTACACATATGCTACAGCAATGGATCTATTTTAGTTTTTAATACAATAAAATAATATAAACATCACAATAAAATAATATATTTACTACAATAAAATAATTATTCTCACTACAATAAAAACACCACAAACCGATTCACCACCATGGCCAACCAAGAACAACCGCCCACAACCACCCAACAGCAACTAGCAAGCCAAGAACAACCACCCACAAACACTGCCAAAAATCCAAATTAGCCAAAAACTTCCACACAAATCACCACCAACACAACCACACCACCACTGACCCACGAAACTCAGCCACCATGAAACCCAACTAAATTGCCATCACGAAACCCAGAGAAACCCACGAAATCTAGCCCCAGCCACGAAATCCACGATGCTCTTGAGTTCGATTAAGGTGGTGTCGATGGAGCTTGGATCGGCGGTGAGATGGAGGACTGGGCAAGATGGGTCGACGGCATGGGACGGCGATGAAGATAAACCCAAAACAGATTGGTGAAGCAAAGAGTAGATGAGGGAGAGAAAAAAAAATGAGAAGGAAAAAGGAAGAAAGAAGAGAAGTCAAAGAGAGAAAAAGAAAGAAAGAGAAAATATTTTTTAAATGAAAGAAGAGAGAGAAATTTATTATTATTATTTTTTTTTGCTCTTAGCTACAGTGCACATCTATCTATAGATGTGCATTGTAGCAATGAAGCTAAAAAGAAAAAGCTATAGCTCCATTACTGGATGGTGGTTTTTTGTGTTTTGGTGGAGCTAAAATAGCTCTATAGTTATTTAGTTCTACTGTTGCAAGTGCACTTACTGTATAGGTGTTTTTAGTGTTTGGGTTGCTAAAATGACTATTTAGTCATTTTAGCAACCTCATTGTGAGTGCTCTTAAGTACCTATTATAAAAAAATTTAAATGATTGTGTATGTGACTAAGACTATGATGTATTTAGCCTTCCTTTTTGTTTTTTGTATTTTTTGTATTTTTTTTTGCAATAGATTATGATTCTCGATTACAATCATTAAATTCTAGATTTAGTGAGTATGTAGTGAAAATTTGAAATTGCTTACTCTTACCTTAGTTTTGGATCTTCGAAGAGGCAGATGAATCTTTTAAAATTTATAATATTTTTCCAATAATAAATAAGTTTTGATTGCATCACTTCACATATCATGGAAAACTACTATTGAAAATGGAACGTCACTATTATGGGAATAAGCAATTTGACTTCCAAACTAAAAAATAAAAATAAACAATTGCCAAATATGTCTGAATTGTATTAATAACTAGTAAGAACCATCCCCCTCAAAAAAAAAAAAAACTAGTAAGAACCATAAATCAATAGTCTACCAACTTGTGTTTATAAAGAGGTTGCAATATTCAAATTTATATATGATTGAGTTAAATTGTATCTAAGAAATGGTTATTTTGGAATTATTTCTTTTGTTTATATTTGTTTTATTGTTTATACTAAACAGATGCTCATTTTATTTTTCATATTTTAATTAGTTTTGAATTTTAGTATACTTCTTAATTTTTTTGTTTCATTTTTTGTCTCTTTAAAGATAAAATATTGATTCTGTCCTTTTTTTAGTATGATTTTTAGAACATAATTTTTGTTACATAGTGAAATATATGATATAATAAATTAAGAGAAAAAGGGAAAAGGACAGTTGGTGCAAAATAAGGGCCTAAAGGGACCCAATGAATATTGGCATTTGGGATCTCATGGGCCATACAAGTTTTTCTAACCTCTATTGCTACTTTGGGGGGCATGATTCTCCTCCCCACGCTCAAAGATTTTGTACTCTTTCACAGTGAACTAGATTTTCTGCCGGGCCCCTTATTCGGCCCCCTCAAAGTTATTGTTGTCATGATTGTGGCCCTCCTGTATTTCTAGCGTTATTCATCAACATCTTTAGTTTCTTCCTTTATTTATTTATTTATTTTTTGGCAAACTACCTTTATAAATCGCACAAGTTTGAGTTTCTAACCCAAAATTATAATACTGGTTTTACTATAAATACACCACTTCATATATATATATATATATATATATTATTTTGTAATAGGAAAAAAAAAAAAAAACCACTATGAATTGTCCATGTAGGTTATAAATTTTTTCATATAATAAAATATAAAATATCTAAAAGAGTAATCATTATACAAAAAATTTTCAAAAAAAAAAAATTATTATACAACAGATATTATAAATTTAAATCATCTTATATTTATTTTTTTAAAAAAATGTTAGAATAAATGAAAATATAAAAGAGAGTATAAAGAAAAGAGAGAGGACATAAGGATTATCTAGTTCAGCTTGGTGACTTTTGTCCACATAAGAAGCTTTTGATGATTACATCTTCACTATAATTTCAATTGTACTATTACGATGAACCCTGAGCAAGATATATATATATATATATATACACGCTTGCAAGAATTAATGGTTTAAGTTTTTTTTTTTAGAGAGTTTTAACCTATGGCGTCTGCTCATAATGATAGTTTTTTTTTTATTATCAGACCAAGATGCTAATCAGTTTTTGGTGTAGATGGAGATTGAACTCTAGATCTCTTATTTAATTAATGGTTCGAGTTAGGTATACATAAACTTACAATGTAATTGGACCTCCTGAACCAATATACATGAACTTAATATCTCTATAAACAATGTAAGTTCCAGTTAGCTCAACTAGTAAAGTCTCTAATGGTTAAATAGGAGATTTGAGGTTCAATCTTTATCTGCACTAAAAACTTATATCATTAAGAGTGGACGACATGAGATAAAACTCTCTAAAAAAAAATCTCAAAAGAAATCTAATTCAAATATATATAAATATAATTTATATAACTACCATTCATTAAGGCTTTAGCCTACCTAAAAGTAATATTTTTTTCGATTTCTCCCTTTTGCTTTGCCTAAAATAGGATTATAAAAAAACCAACACCCTTTGATGTTGATCTCTCTCTTTCTCACTCGCACAAAACCGTAATATTCATCAACTGTCAAACTCATTTATTTCAGAACACAGTACATAAATAATTCACATGCATTCCACTGTCAACGGAACATGTCCGTACTCTGCCATATCTTTAAAATTTTTTTTTTCCTGCAGTAACTTTCATTTATCATCATTCATAAGTAACTAAAATATTCCCCAAAAAAAAAAAAAATACACGTTTTTTATATTTAAAGTACAATAAGGACTATAATTTTTATGTTTTATTAGAGCATTACCATCAAATCTTTTATAAAAAATGCCATTTTGACATATGAAAAGTTTACTTTATTATTTTACCACAACATTTTACAATATCTCATTTATAGATGTTTTATTCTTCAAGTCTATACATTAAAATAATATATTAAATTCCTTTCTCGTTGTCATTGTCGTTGTCGTTGTCGTCATCATCGACAACAACAACAACAACAACAACAAAAACAACAACCAGAAAAATTGTTGCGGTCACAATTACGAGGAAAAAAAAAAAAAAACCACAACCACCAAAATCAACCCACAACCGCCACCAAATCCACCATCAAATCACAATCACCAAAATAGAAAAACAAAACCAAAACCAAAAACAAATCAAAACAGAGATCGGCACCACCACCGATTCGCCCACCATTGATTTGCCCATCACCAGCCGACCCACTCGCCACCACTGATCTGCCCATCACCATCTCAACCCACCCACTGCCGAATCGAGTATCAAATCACTGCCAAAAAAAGAAAAAAAGAAAAAAAACAGAGATTGGCTTGGCTTGATGCTCCGGCCCTGGTTTCATCGGAGAGGGAGGTAGTGACATGGAGTAGAGGGAGAGAGAGCAAAAAAATGGTTGAACAAGGAAGTGAGAGAGAGAGAGAGAGCAGATATTGGTCGGTGAAGATGAAGAGATATTTTAATCGGGATGAGAGAGAAAACTGAATAAAAAAATAATAAACCCATATGCTATATTGTTCCGTACTGTGCCAAAGTTATCACGATATTGTAGCATGTTGCAAAATTTTGATACATTTAGAACACCACATGAGACTTGAATAATGGTGTTTGGTGTGTCAAATGCTAATATTTAGCATTTGACACACCTGATAGTAATGATCTTATATTATGTAAAAATATACTAATATGATTGAATTTTAATACTTCTATCAGCAATATAGTGGTTCATTAACTGTTATCCTAATTATACCCACTTTTGTTATTGGTATTATAGTTGTTTGCTAAATATTATAACAACCTATGTTATTACTATCAACAACACAGTCATCCACATGTTTATCGCTTCTCAAAAAAGGAAAAAAAAAAGTCACATGTTTATTGCTTTTTTTGAAAGTATGACTATAAATATAAATATATCAAATTATTTAAATAATGCCGAGAAGGTGGGGCATTAAGATAGTTGAAAATATGGTAGAATTGACTTGGTTGAGGGAATGTGTGCCCTCTCATGTCTTATCTTTGGATTAATGGGCAAATATTTATTCAATAAAGGAGAAAAAACCCTTAAAATAGTAGTATCTTAAATTAATTGGTTTTTGACAAAATCTTACTCTCAAATTATTATATTAATTAATAACAAACTTATTAATCTAATATATGATAAAAACTGGAAAACATTTTACAATGTTGATTATTAAAAAAAAAATCTATAAAAAATAAACTAAAATAACAATAAAAAAATTTATAAAAAAGAAAAAAGAAAATACATATTTTGTTCCATAGAAATTAGTGACTATGATGCAAGCATGAAAACATTTATGCCTTTTATATATATATGTATATTTGGTTTTCACTTTTCAGGGCTAGGCAAATGTATGTCTAAATTATTTTTAGGGTTGCTGATGAAGTGATGAAACGAGGACTAGGAGAGTCAAAATGCTATCATATGGATGAAACCACTGGTTATACTCTCTCTCTCTTCTTTTTTTTTTTTTTTTTTTTTGCGAAACAAACACACTTATACACACAAGGGAGATGGAAAGGAGTTCTAACACAAAGACATATCATAATTTACAAATCTACTCAAAAGCCATGGTAACTTTTAAGGGAGAATGAGACAAGTTATACTACACACAACATACTCTCTTAAGCAATGTGGGATAATTACCTATTATTTATTTATTATTATAGAAACAACTATTTATACTCATTGTGTCACAATAAATTATATATAAGGTTCACAGTTCTTTTTATTGAATATTTTATAGAACCAACCACCAATGACCCAAGAAGTTAGTTGGCAAAAATTAGGGAAGGGAAGCAATTTCGAGAATTCAAAAAAAAAAAAAAAAATTCCCAATATATAGCTGACAAATCTTTAATGCCTATTAGTCTTTGAGCATGCGCTCACGCATGTGGTCAAATGCTCTTCTATTTTTTTTTTTTGGGTAAATGTTAATAATTTGAATTATAAGTGCGTGCTCAAAGGGTCTTTTTTTTTTTTTTTTTTTTTTTTGTAAAAGTTAATAATTTGAATCCATTATAATTTGGAATTACTACATTTTCTAATCACAAAAATACCTATGGGTGTGATGAAAAAAATATTTCATCTACAAATGCATAATACTCATTACACCCCTAGATATTTTGTGATTAGAAAATGTAGTAATCCTAAATTATAATGGATTCAAATTATTAACCTTTACAAATATATATATATATATATATATATATATATATATATGGGAGGCAAATATCGTTTAAAATTTTTAAATGTATTTTCTTGAAAAAAAAGAAGAAGAAGTTGGAGTGAAGGGCAAGACAATTGTTATGGATAATTAATTAATTTCATAGGGAAGAGTTGTGATTGAGAAAAATAAAGCTAAACTGTAGGAGTTTCAATTAATGATATGTACATTAATTTTCCCCCAAAAAAAAAAAAAAATGAATCCAACATAGAATTACACAAATTGATAAATATAGGCATAGATAGGATTTTTTTTCTTATATACCAAAAAAAAAAGGTCTTTAACAATCACTTGATAGATGACTGCCACTTTATGTGAGCTTTGAATTATACAATAATTTTGTAAAGTGTCTCACTCAAACTCATCCAATGTGCCCATTATGCAATTCAACAAAATTGTTGATATGTCACCCTAAAAAAACCAAAGAAAGAGAGAGTAAGGATTAAATATAGCTACTTTCTCTAAATAATCAATTAACATATTAATTATATTGCAATCTTATGCAAATTGCATAGTTCGTCAAGTTTAATGCACCTAAAAAAAAAATTCAATGTATTAATTATATTGCAATCTTATCCAAATTGCACAATTTGTCAAGTTTAATACTATTTTTTCATTGGTTAAGATTGCAATATAATTAATATGTTCTGTTAAGGACATATTTTATGTAATTGGCTAATCCTTTGACAAAATGCACTTTACTTGTAATTAGGTAGATTTAGGATGTGTTTAGTACTTCAAGAAACAATAATTCAAGTCAAGTATTAAAGCTATGAAGATTGGACCAAGAAGCAAGTGAAGAAAAACTATTCATTAAAACTCAACAGATACCTTGATAGAAATGGTATCTATCAAGATTTAAGAATAAAGCTCGACAGAAGCTAAATATGTCGAGATCTACAAAGTTAAAATTTCCAAATCTAATTTTTTGCCTTAGCTGATAGGTATGTGTAGGGTTTCTTTTCTCACAATTCTGGACATAGATAAGGTTTATTTTAAAGGCTGTTATACATGGAGAACACATGCAGAATGTGACCTAGTGCCTTATTCTCTTTGCCAAAAGTTACTGCATCTTTTGTGCCTTAGGGTTTTGTAGCCAAGTAATTTTTGATCTTCATTATTGATGAAGTGAAGAAATTTGCAGCTAATAACATCTTCAAGTTACTGGAGTTAGTCATGTACTGGGATCCGTGCATTATTTATTAGTCACGTACTGAGATTCGTGCATTAAACAACATTCATATATTGAAGAGTTTAGAGGTTCTGAAATGATAGAAGGTTTCTGCTGTAAGTTCATCTACGAAAATTGTAGAGTCTAGGGACAAAGGTTTTGTATTAGATTTGAAACTTCTCTTTACTATAATGAATTGCTTTTTGAGAAGGTTTCCCCCTAGGTTTTTTTTACTGTGAAACTAGTTTATTTCATTGGTTTTCTTGGGTCATCATATCTTATCTTATTTACTATTCTGCTATGCATGATATTGATGTTTGTTTTTTTTAACAAGGTTTATTCATAATAAATTTAATTAACAATTTGGGTTTAAAACTTGTTAATTTTATCAACTAGTGTCTAAATTTCCTAACAAGTGGTATCAGAGTAGGTACATTCTAATTAGATTAATTTCTTGAATGTGATCCTTGATCCCTGTTGTCATGGAAACTCTTGATTGCGTTGATTTGCGTGATCTTGTGTTGAATGATGATGATGATATTCAAGATGCCTATTGCAAGTTTATAATTTTTGTATGAAAACTTTTAAATGTGCTACAAAATTAAAAGCTAATTTTAAAAAGGTCAAACTTGAAAAAGATGAATTGATTGCAAAATTGGATGAATCCAATAAATTGAATGAGAAATTTAAAAATCAAATTTCATCTCAAGAGGACAAAATTAAGAGTTTGGAAAAGCAATTAGTTGAATCTAAAACTAAAGTTGAAAAACTAACTAGTGCCAAACTTCTTGTTGAGCCTAACTCAAAGGAAAAATGTGTTTATATTCCTCAATTTAAAAGGAATAACAAAGATGTAGGAGTGCAATTTGGCTCCCAAGCCCAAAGGATGTATGAACTTAGGCCCAAAGAGCCCAATACAACGAATTTGTAGAGAGTGGGTTGGAAAACTGGGTTTTAATGAGTCAGACAACAAGTAAAGTGGATTCAGATGAAAAGAAAATGAAGATAAACTGGTTTAATCTAAAGAAAGTCGTCCTCAACACAATCTGAGGATATCAATTCTTATATATTTCTTCTTGAGTTTGATTACAAGTTTAATTTTTGATTGCTACAGTATTTTCCTCTCAATTTCTCCATCCCCTCCTCTCATTGCCTTCTTCCTATTTTATACTATCCCTTTGCCTTCATATTTGCCCTCCACATGTAGATTAGATTGTTAGTATTGATCCTTGTCACATCAGCACCTTTCTGAAGTCTCTGGAGAGTAGCTGTAAGGTTGAAAACTACTGTTCATGTATCACTTCCTAATTAATGCAGCCAGAGAGTTAGTTGCAAAATATTCAATGCAGTAGTAATAGCTTTCCCTCAGATATTTCTCGCCTTCTAGTTGTCTTGGATGTTTATAATGTATATCGTTATCACTAGAATTTCCCAGAAGGTCACCCTAGATGATAGGGCACTATTTCTGATCTCTGTTTCGCTTAGCCAAGGAGATACTCCTCTTCGGCTTACCTTCGCCAGCATTCTCACCCATAGCTCACTCATGGAACCCTAAGTCTTACATATTCATTACTGTTTATTTGTCCTCAGACCGCAAAGTGTCCTCGGACAAGGCCCAAGGTCCAACATATGTTCTTGGGCCCCTTATCCTTACAATAGTCCCTAAAAACTTTGGTTTTCTCCATTCTGTCCGAGGAGAAAAAATGGGATTTTGACTTTGGATAATTAATTCCACACTTTTATCTGATTTCCACATGTGAGAATGTCGCTTTTTGTGTCCCATTACTATTCTTGACACTTCGGAGCCCGCGATGTCTCATTAATTGCTCTAAGAGGCGCTCTGTTCCTTGCATCCTACGGTGGGGTGCTAATTCTATGGCTGGCATTTCTCCTTGAATTTTGAGCGGGATAACTCCCATTTAACTACGCCTCCTATATAAGGCGCCTGGTGGGTTTACTTTTCTCTTTACTTCACAAATTTGCAAACTCTTAAGACCTTTCAAACTCTCAAGCTCTCAAGTCTTCCCAAATCTCCCAACTTTCAAGAAGCTCCTAAAATGTCATCTGTTTTCATGTATCTACGTCTTTAAGTTATTTTCTTCTCGGCAAACCTCCTCAGCCTTCTAATCTTTTAGTTCATTTTTAAAAACATTTCCCTTACTTTCCCTTAATTTGCTTAGATAGATAGATTCAAGCACCTAGTAGATTCTCCCACCAGTATGGGGGGCTTTAGGGCCAAATATCACATTCCACATAGGGTTGCCCTATGGTATTGTGCTTCAGACCAGGTGGTTACAGATAGAAACAAATGAGAGGTTGTCATTCCTATGATCGCCTTCACAGAAGGAGAAATGATGCTTCCCATAGGTAGGATGACTCGAGACTAACTAATCAACCATAGGCTGTGTCCCTACCAGTGCGCTCCTAACCTATTTAGAGTTTTAGGTAGCGTCGATGCTCTCAACAAGCAAATGGGTTTAAGACTCACCTAGTACAACGTCGTTCATTTGTACAAGTGCCATTCATTTGCTGACTCGAGGTATTACCTCAAGTCCAGGTCCAACATTGTTAGGCTTGTATCGTGTCTTCCCAAGTCCAACAAAGGCATGAAGGACGTTTACTTGATCGCCTCTAGGGAATGGCACAATGATTTTCACTACCCAACTCGGGAGGGAGAGTCAGGTCGGGTACCCTAGGGTTAGGTCCCTTGGCATGGGATTCAGTTCCTTTAGCTTTGCCACTCTTTCCTTTAATATTTCTTTTTCCTTTGATGATAGGTTTTATTAGTTTAACTATAATTTGCCCCTCGGCTATTTTTGCAGATAAAAGGCACATAACGCCTCGCCTTAGTTTGGTTAACGTCGCAGACCTCAATAGAGTCCTAATCTTCGAGGTATTCATAAGTGAGGACAGGCAGTTGAGAGCAGTCCACCACATTTTGGACTTCGGACCAATCTCGGACAACTTCCAGGAAGTGGGCCATATGATTACGGTAGACGACCCCAGAATCCCCAGGATAGACGTCTCTATCCCTGGGTTCCTTGCCTGAAAGGACGTCGTGCCTATTAAGCTGCCTCCTATCCTTGCTCTCCTTGAAGCAGCGGCTCTGAGGGAAGAAACTGCTTCCTCACGCCTATCACTTGAGGAGGAAATAGATCAATTCCAACTTGAGGAAGAATAAGAGGTGCGAGCAGATCTCGTTGAGATCCCAGATTTTGAGGGTCAATTTGAAAGGGCCTCGGCAGCTCGCTCCCCCTAGTTGATAATCGTCGAGGTAGATAGTAGCTCCAAGGAGGAAGACACAATGGTTTTGAATCAGAGAAAAGGCTTGAGGGACCTCATGGCTGGGAGGAATAAAGGGTCATCATCCAAGAAGGCCCCTAAATCCCAACTTCCCCTTACCCTCCCCCCTCCACCTCCTCTGCCTAAAGCCACAATCAGCCTGCTCCCCATCCCTAACTTGAAGAAGAAAAGGTAGGAGCAGGAAGTAAAGAAGGGTGAGGTGGTCCCTCAAAAGGAGGCTAAACATCAGAAGACGACTAAGGACAAGCAGGCTTCCTTTGTGGATATTAGGGAGAAACCAAGTATGGTCGAGGTACGCCAACAACAAAGTACTTGGGCACCTCGACTAGAGCTGGATAACGCTACCATCCTATGGAACTCCTTCATTAGGGAGTTCTAGAGAGGACACTCCTCCTATGTTGCTAAAGCCTTACAGTAGCCCCTTCTCCTTTGGAAAGATATGGACGCTCTAAGGCACATGAGGCAGTCAGACCTCTTCATGTCCTTGAAAAGGGATCTTCCCTTGATAAGTTCACCATCATATCTTTTAGATAAATGCTAAGGTGCCTTTTCCATTCTCTCTACTTCTTTTTTTTTTTTTTTTACATGGGATACCTTTGTCATTTTTGTGCAGGCTATCTAGAAGGTTTTTGTAGTTGAGAAATGGGTCAAGGACGCCCAGAACGAGGCCAGGGTTACGGGCCAATCTCCATGCCGAGACCAACATGGCCCTGGGAGCTATGAAGCAGGAGAACTAAGAACTGGCCACCAAGCCGACCGCAAGGGAAAGGGCGCAGAGGAGTGTTGAGGCTAGCCTAAAAAATGTCCAAGACTAGGCTGAAAATCTTACTGAGATAGAGCTGACCACACAGAAGCAGCTGGTCTTAGACCTTAAAGCTGATTTGGAGAAAGCCAAAGCCGCCGCTCAGACGGCTGAAGAAGCTATGGAGGCCTCGAGGCAAACGTCCTATAACCTCGGGGTATAAGAAACTGAGATCCAGTTGGCTGAGGAGCTAGCCGAGGTATGCAGGGATTACTACAAGGAGACATGGATGAAGGCCCTCAACCTTGCAGGGGTCCCAACTGCCCTTCCACCTCCCTCTGCCCTTGTTCCAGAATCCTCTAAGTAGCCCCTAACTGCTTAGGCCTTTCTTCCCCCCTTCGAGGCTTCTAAAGGATCTAGCCAAGCTGGTGATCAAGGTTAAGGGGCTGAGGTGGATTAGGATAAGGGCAAGGGCAAGGAGGTCAAGCCCTCCTTAAAGGTCAAGGATACTGCCAAGGCCAAAGAGGCCGACCCCAGGGCCAAAGATGCTCTTGCCTCTCAGCCGAGTAAGAAAGAAAACCCTCCTCCTTCAGCCAGGGCTTAGCTCTTAGGATTTTTTTTCCTTTCTATTATTTTTCTTTTTTCTTTTTGTAGTTTTCCTTTGTATCTTTTCTTTTGTGGTGGCAATTTGCCATTGTATATAATGTACATTTCCTTTATTTAATAAAAAGGGCAGCATTTTTTACTTTATGAATCTTTCCTTTCTTTGTAATAATTATTTTATAGTTGGTGTAGTCATCATTTTTCCATTTCATGGGACTTAAAACTGATGCTGTTGTTGACAGTAATGAATTATTGCAACCCTGACTTTTCCAAAGGTAATAGTAGTGCATTGCTGCTAACTCAGACAAATTAGACACATATAAATAATAGGGAAAATGACCATGTACTTAGGCAAATAACCAAGAACATTAACTTACCCAGGACAAGTGATCGGACGAGCTGGATATAACCTGTGATCTGTTTTAACACTTAGAAAAAACAAATAAAGAGTGTTGATTTATCCAAGGTATGTGGTCTGAGAAGTTAGGCATAATCAAGATTCTGTTTAACACTTAGAAAGATGTTACAAAGTATTAATTTACTCAAAACATGTGATCTGAGGGACCAAGCATAACTAAGGTTTTGTTTAACACTTAGATGTCACTAAGTATTAATTTACCCAAAGCATGTGATCCAAGAGTCCAGGCATAACCAAGGTTTTGTTTAATACTTAGAAAGATGTCACTATGTGTTAATTTACCCAAAGCATGTGATCCGAGGGACCAGGAATAACTAAGGTTCTATTTAACACTTAGAAAGATGTCATTAAGTATTAATTTATCCAAAGCATGTGGTCTGAGGGACCAGGCATAACTAAAGTTCTGTTTAACACTAAAAAAGATATCTGAAAATATCAATTTACCTAAGGTATATGGTCCGAGGAGCTAGATATGACCAATGTTCTATTTGATATTCAAATAAATAATAGGAAATATAGCAGGATAATGTAATAAATGAGAATATGATAAGGGAAAATTTTATTAATAATAATACATTCTCAAGTTGTTTACATTTTAGGGGCACGGTACAACATTTTCATCTAGGTCTTCAAGATAATAGGCACCTATTCCATCCACCGAGGTGATGCAATATGGCCTTTCCCAATTAGGCCATAATTTTTCCCATGTTGGGTTCTTTGCAGTAACTAAAACCTTTCTTAACACCAAGTCTCTAGGTGCTAGTGGCCTTAGCTTTATGTTGGCATCATACCCTTGCTTAACCTTGTATTGATAATACGCTAATTAAACCATGTCATTTTCTCTTCACTTTTCGATTAGGTCTAAACTCTTCCCTAATAGCCCATCATTGTTGCTCGAGGTGAAAGAACTCGTTTTCAGCGTTGGGAATCCAGTCTCCAGAGGGATAACAGCCTCGGCTCCATAAGTCATTGAAAGGGTGTCTCCCCCATTGACCAATGAGGTGTGGTCTGATGCGTTCAAAGGATGTGTGACAACTCTTCTACTCATTTTCTCTTCGCATCATTCAATCTTTTCTTGAGTCCATTCACTATGACCTTATTGATAGTCTCGACTTGTCCATTCTCTTATGGATAGGCCAGGGCAGAATACCTATTCGTAATTCCCATGTCATAACAATACCCCTGAAGGCCTTATTATCAAACTGAAGGCTGTTGTTTGAGATAAGGGCATGGGGGATCTCGAACCGAGTGACAATATTTTTCCAAACAAACCTCTTAGCATCCACGTCCCTGATATTTGCCAATGGTTCAGCTTCAACCCACTTAGTAAAATAATCCGTGTCGACCAGCAAATATCTCTTATTCCCTGCTGCCTTAGGAAAATGACCTACAATGTCCAAGCCCCATTAAGCAAATGGCCAAAGGCTGGACAAAGGATTAAGGACTCCTCTTGGTTGGTGAATGTTTGGTGCAAATCTTTGGCACTGATCACACTTCTTCATAAACTCTTGTTCTTCGTTCTCCATGTTTGGCCAACAGTATCCTTGAATGAGTGCTTTATGAGACAAAGATCTGCCTCTTGTGTGGCTTCCACAAATCCCTTCATGTAACTCCTCAATGAATAGCTATGACGCTTCAGGGTGTGTACATAGCAAGTATGGCCTAGAGAAAGAGAGCTTGTACAATTTTTGGTCCTCAGACAACCAAAATTGAGGAGCCTTTCTTTGCAACTTGTCAGCTTCTAATTTCTCCTCGGGCAAGATATTTTCTTTAAGGAATAGCACTATAGGGTCCATCCAGCTAGGACCCACCCTAATTTGATGCATATGGACCATATCTCTCTTCACTTCAGTAGGCTTGCATAAATCTTCAACAAGGATGACCTGAGGTAAACCTTATGCCAAAGAGGTTGTAAGAGTCGCCAGAGAGTCAGTATGTGTATTTCTATTCCTAGGGATATGCAATAAGTTGAAAGACTCAAATCTTGATTGCAAGTGCCTAACCTGATTCAAATATTCTTACATTCTCACATCCCTCGCCTCTAACTCCCCTTTCACTTGGCTTACGACCAATCTTGAATTCGAGAATATCTCCACTACCTTTCTGTCCATTTTTTTGAATCATGACCATCCCCACCAATAGAGTCTCATACTCAACCTCGTTGTTTGTAGCCGAGAAGCCTAATCTTAAAGATTTCTTAATAGTGATCTTCTTAGGAGATATTAACACTCACCCCACTCTAGATCCTCTTTGATTCGCTACACCATCAACATACACCCTCCAAGACAAAGGTTTCTGTAAGGAGACCATGCCAACTAATTTTCCATCCATGCCCTGCTTCTCTACCTCTTCTTCCAATGGGGATTCAGCAAACTCGGCCACTAAATCTGTGAGGACCTAACCCTTGATAGAGGTGTGAAGCATGTACTTAATGTTAAAACCCATTAGGATTGTACCCCACTTGGCAATTCTCCGTGTGAAATAAGCACTCAAAAGTAATGATCGAAGTGGTAGTTGAGTTAAAACAACAACTGTGTGGGATTGGAAATAGTAGGGGAGTTTACATATAGCATATACCACTTCCAAAATGGTCTTCTCCAATGGTAGATAACGAACTTCTGTTTCGTACAACGACTTGCTTATATAGTAGATTGACCTCTACATACCATCGTCAATTCGTATCAGCACTAAGCTTACAGATTGAGAAGCCACAACAATATAAGCAAATAAGACCTCGTCCACCTCAGGCTTGGACATGACAGGTGGCCGAGAAAGGTATTCCTTAAGTTGTTGAAAAGCCAATACACACTTTTTTGTCTACTCAAATCCCTTCCACTTATTCAATAACTGAAAGAAGGGTCTACATTTGTCAGCTGACCGAGAGATAAACCGATTCAAGATAGCGCTTATTTCTATTAACTTCTGGACCTCTTTAGGATTCTAAGGTGGTTGTAAACTGTTAATTGCCTTAACCTGATCAGGGTTGACCTCAATTCCAGAATGAGTGACCATATAACCTAGAAACTTGCCTGATTCCACACCAAAGGAGCATTTGGAAGTATTAAGGTGCAGTTTGTGCCTCCTTAGTATTTCAAAAATATCTCCAAGGTCCCCCACATGCTCGGACACCAACTTACTCTTCACTACCATATCATCTATATAGACTTCAATATTCTTGCCCAATTGTGACTTAAACATCTTAGTTATCATCCTCTAATAGGTAGACCTTGTGTTCTTCAAACCAAATGACATAACTTTGTAGTGGTAATTTCCTGTAAGAGTGACAAAAATTGTGTTTTCCTAATTACCTAAAGCTAGTGGTATTTGATGGTATCCTTAGAAGACATCTAAAAAGCTCATCCGAGGATGGCCTAGAGTTGCATCCACTAACTGGTCTATTCGAGGCATAGGGAAAGGGTATTTTGGATAGGCCTTATTTAGATCCATGAAGTCCACACACATTCGCCATTTCTCATTCTTCTTCTTCACCATTACAGTATTGGCCAACTACTCAGGATAAAACACCTATTTAATAGCCCTAGCCTGCTTGAGCTTTACCACTTCATCTTTGACAGGATCAGAATGGTCCTTAGATGAGTGTCGATCTGGTTGCTTTTTAGGGGTGACAGATGGATTGACATTCAAATGATGACAGATGAACCTCGGATCTACCCCCGGAGCCTCGTAAGCACTCCATGAGAACACGTCAATGTTCCTCCTAAGAAATTCTACCAGCTCTTCCTTTTCCTAAGGAGGCAGCTGAGATTCGACCTGAAAAAATTTCTCGGGATCGTCACCTACAACAATTTTCTGTAAATCCTCACACTTTGCCTCCTCGGCTGTCCTATCTACGGGTAACACCGAAATCCTTGATTTCTATAAACCCCTATCAGTAGAGGTCAAGGACCTAGTGTCGGGCTGATGCATGATAACAGCTACCAAGCATTGTCTAGCCACGGACTAGCTCCCTATTGGCTCCTCAACCTGATCCCCGAATAGATACTTCACTTTCAAAATGGAGGGTGGAAGAAACAACCCTCAGGGCATGGAGCCAAGGCCATGCTACAATGGATGTGTATGGAGAATAAGCATCCACCACAATAAAATTCACCTCCACCACCTTTGAGCCTACTTGCACGAGTAGTCTAACTTGACCCTTTGGAATAATAACATTTCCATCAAAGCTCACCAGAGGTGAATCATAACTCGTCAAATCTTCTGGCTTCAAATTTAACCCCTTGTACAAATCATGATACATAATCTCCGCCCCATTAACCTGATCTACTTGCATCCTCTTCACATCTTACCCCCTATCCTGAGGGTGACCACCAGGGCATCATCATGTGGTTGTATAGTTCTAGATTAATCGTCATTCGAGAAGCTCAACGCTGGTCAAATTTCTACCTTAGCCCTCTTCGGTTCATGTCCAGAACCCTTGACAGGTGACCAAGCCACAAACATCACCCTAGACGTATGAAGACTAGTCCTTCCCAGAGCAGCGAGGATGACATTGATTTTGCCCAAAGGGGCTCTCGACGAAGCATCCTTTTGAGGTTTTGATCCTGCCTGGCCCCCCTGACCAGTGGGATGATACAAAAATTACTTCAACCTTCCCTCTTGGACCAGCTGGTCCAGATGATTCCACAAAGTTCTGTAATCCCCTGTGGTGTGCCCTCAGTCCTAGTGGTATTGGTAGTGAAGGCTTTGATTGCGCTTCGTGAGGTCACCTCTCATCTTATTTGGCCATTTAAAGAATGACTTGTTCTTGATCTTCTCCAAAACTTGATGTATTGGTTCTTTGAACACCGCGTTAACCATTTGAGTATTGGTGGACCCCAATTTCCCAGCATAGTCTCTCCGGAGCCGGTTATTGTTGTATCGATCCGACCTGAAATCTCTCCTCTCTTGAAGGATAACCTTAGCCTTCCCTTTCCCTTGCTGTTGGTCTCCCTTGACCCTCTTATATTTATCAATTCGGTCCATGAGCTGGCGTACACTAATCCTAGTTAAAGACTTCCTCAAACCATGGTCAGCAGGTAGGCCGACCTTGAAAGTCCTGATGGCCACATTGTTAAAGTCACCATCTATCTCATTGAGCATCTCCCAGTATTTGTTCTAGTATGTTTTCAGGGTTTCCCCTTCCCATATGGTCATAGATAGCAAAGAATCTAAGGGATGAGACACTCTACTATATGTGATAAAGTGAGATCCAAATGCTCGAGTAAGTTCCTTAAAGGAATCAATGGATCTCTATCTTAAGCCATCAAACCACTTCACAGCCAGAGGCTCTAAAATAGAGGGGAACACCTTGCATAAAAGGCCTTATTCTTGGAGTGCACTGTTATTATTTGATTGAAGTAGCTCATATGCTCCACAGGGTTTGTTCAACCATTATACAAGGTAAACGTTGACTGAGTGAATCGCCGAGGAAGTCTCACCTCCTCAATTCTGCATGTGAAAGGTGACTTGAAAATCCAGTTGAGCGCTTTGCTCATCGCATCATTTTTCAAACCTTTGGAAGATGAAATCCTGTTCCTACACTCATAGTGGTTGTCCTCATCATATGAGAGAGACTCACTAGAGAGAGTCCTTGACCTGGGTCTATAACTATCATCCTCCTCATCGCCAGAAAAGAAGTCAATATTGGAGGGAGTTCGCCTTCACCATTCATGGCGTAACTTCCTTTTTAGGTTGTCAATCTCCAATTGTATGGCTCTAGTATTCTCCTCATGAGAAAGGTGGCTCCCACCTCGTGATTGGCTACCATTAGTATGGGTGGTATGTACACTAACTTCCCGGTCCCTCATTCGCTCAAGATTAACAAAATGATCTTGACGTTGGGACCCCATAGACTCCTTTAGATTCGGACCTGAACTTACCATAGTTGGACATTAATTTCATTACAGTACCAGTAATTCCTACAAACGGTGCCAATTGTAGGAGAGCAATTTGACTCCTAAGCCTAAAGGATGTATGAACTTAGGCCCAAAGAGCCCAATATAATGAATTTGTAGATGGTGAGTTGGAAAACTAGACTTTAATGAGTCGGACAACAAGCAAAGTAGATCTAGATAACAAGGAAATGAAGATAGATTGGTTTAATCTAAAGAAAGTCATCCTCGACATAATCCGAGGAGATCAATTCTTATATATTTCTTCTCGAGTTTGATTACAAGTTTAATTACAAGTTTAATTTTTGATTGCTACAGTATTTTCCTCTCAATTTCTCCATCCCCTCCTCTCAATTTTTGTGCTCTCTATCTGCTCGTTACATTCTCAACAGATTCTCGATCCATTGAGATTTCTTGGTAGCTTTTTGATAGATTTTCGACACATATCTCGATTTATCGAGATAATTTATGTGCTCTCTACCAGCTCAATAGCAGCTCAACAGCTTCTTGATCTGTTGAGATCCTCTTGCATGCATTGTTTTTTACATGTTTTGCATCTTTTTATTATCTTGTGATTCATAGCATCTTATTTCATTACATTCATGCATTTATATGGATTCCTTGTGTTCCTTGATCATCTTAGAGCATCTTTATATTTCTTCGGTGAAGCTTTATAGCTTCTTGTACCCTTTGTCAATCATGACAAAAAGTGGAAGAAAATGTGGTTTCTTTTTAAGATTCTACATGGTAGGGGGAGAAATAAATGCCTTTGTAAGGGGGAGTGTGTTTCATCTTGTTAGGGGGAGTGTTTACCTCCCTATTGTTTTAGGAGCTTCTTTTAGCTTATTGTACACCGGTCTTGTAACCATTTTTACATACATTGTGCTTATTTTGATATATTTATATATATATATATATATGATGATGTATGTCTTCTTCCCCTATCTTTACATGTGTTGTTTCTTCTCTATCTTTATATGCATGTTTCTTTATGTACGCAAGCTTTATTTCTATTTCACAAATGATACCTTGATGAGTTTTGTTTAAGTGTTTCAGAAAGACAAGTTGTGAAAGTCTATCATGCTATGAACTCTTTTCTTGCAAAGTTTTTCAAGAGTTTGTAGTATGGATAGATTTATTTTGTAATGCAATAAGTGGATATAAGTTAAGTAATTTAAGACTTCTCTCATGATTAGTTGTTTTGTTGTGTTTTTGTCATGGATTACCAAATGGAGAGATTGTTAAGGACATATTTTATGTAATTAGCTAATCTTTTAACAAAATGCACTTTACTTGTAATTTGGTAAATTTCTGATGAGTTTAGTATTTTAAGAAACAAGAATTCAAGTCAAATATTAAAATCATGAAAATTGGACCAAGAAACAAGAAAAGAAAAGTTGTTCATTAAAGCTTAACAAATACCTCGACAGAAATAGTAACTATCAAGATTTAAGAATGAAGCTCGACAGAAGCTGAATATGTCGAGATCTACGAAATCAGAATTTCCAGATCTAATTTTTGACCCTAACTGACATGTATGTGTAGAGTTTCTTTTCTCACAACCCTGTACATATATAAGGCTTATTTTAAAGGCAGTTATACATGGAGAATACATGCAGAAAGTGACCTAGTGCCTTATTTTCTTTGCAAGAAGTTACTATGTCTTTTGCGCCTTAGGGTTTTGTAACCAAGTACTTCTTAATCTTCATTGTTGATGAAGTGAAGAACTTTGCAGCCAATAACATCTTCAAGTTGCTGGAGTTAGTCACGTACTAGGATCCGTGCATCATTGGTTAGTCACGTACTGAGATTCGTGCATTAAACAACGTTTATATATTGAAGAGTTCAGAGGTTCTGAAGCGGTAGAAAGTTTCTGCTGTAAGTTCATCTACGGAGATTGTAGAGTCTAGGGACGAAGGTTTTGTACTAGATCTAAAACTTCTCTTTACTATAGTGAATTGCTTTTCTAGAAGGTTTCCCCCTAGGTTTTTTTAGTGTGAAACTAGTTTGTTTTATTGGTTTTCCTTGGTCATCATATCTTGTCTTATTTACTATTTTGCTGTGCATGATATTGACATGATATTGATGTTTGTTTGTTTTAACAAGTTTTATTCATAATAAAACTAATTAACAATTTGGGTTTAAAAATTGTTAATTCTATCAATCAGGATCTAAATTTCCCAACACGTTCATCTTTTTTGGTTAATAATGGAGTAACCCGTTTGATACTTATCCAAATTGCAAAGTCATTTTTTTTTTCTTTTATTTATTTATTTACAAAGACTTTTATTAGAAAAACAAACAAAGACACAGAAAGAGTATCCTCCAAAGTTCTAGCACTGTAATATTGTAATCAAAGAAAAGCAATGACTATTCCTAAATTGCACCAAAGTTAAAAAATAAAAAATAAAAACAAAGTTTTATGTACTGTAATATCTTAATCAATTTTTTTTTTTTAAAAAAAACAAAGTTCTACGAACATACTGTAATATTGTAATCGAAGAAAAGCAATGAATATTCCATTTTGTAATCAAAGAAAAGCAATGAGTATTCCATTTTTTTAAGGTAATGAGTAAGCTTTAACCCACAAATGCATATCATACAAAAATAAAATAAAATAATGATAAGGAAATATTGAAATAAAGAAAAGTACTTTTGAGTCCATATAATTAGAATAAGGAATAGTAAAAGTAACCTACCCGAATTCAACAAAAACCAACTACAAATTGCATAATCCTCATCAATAGACAAATTATTGATGATTGTGAATAAAAAAAAAAGTGTTAGAAGACTATTTATTTTTTTATTAAAAATATATATATATATATATATATATATATATATATATATATATATATATATAAAGAACTATGTACATTAACATACTTGTTGTTTTCCTAAAAAATAAAATAAAAATAAAAAATAAAAGACATACTAGTTGAGATGGAAAAGCCTTTTTTGTTTGAGCAAGAACAATTTGAAAAGATCTTTTTTTTTTTTTTTTTTATAAGTAGAGTTTCTTTTTCCTATATCTATTTATGTGATGATTGTAACACTTTACCAACCTTGATCAAGAAAAATAGAAATTATTACAAAGAATACATATCACGTGTAAATGTTTATGTAAAATAAAAATAAAAATTAGAAGAGACAAACTAACCAAAATTGCAGTTAGATAACACATCCGCTATGTAAGTCTCATAGCTTTTGAGCTTAATTAATATGCTGTAAACATCAAATTCCAAAAGAAGTTATAGAACAGTGGTATTAAATAGAATTTGGTGATAGAGGTTCCAAAAACATAAAAGCTTAAATTATCTGACATGAACGAAAGGAAAACGATGAGTAAATACCTTTTTGAGTGGCTTCCTCTAGCATGTAGTTACCTATTACTAAAATGCAAAAATGTTTGTTCCTCTTAGTATAAAAAGCAGGAACTTGAGGATGGAGATGGGAATTTAAGAAAAAAAAATTTCTATGGAAGAGATGGGAAGTAATTTGATACCATTATAACTGCTTAATGATTATGGGAAGATTTAAATTTGTTCGGTAGAAGTTTGGAGTTTTGTGTATGACTAAAATGTGGGTGTACGATCGGATTTTTTTTTTTTTTTAATAGTATGACAAATGTGTTTTTACAAAGAAATGTGTGTTTGTTTTTTATTATTATTATTATTTTTTTATAAATAGATAAAGCAATTTGAAAACCATCAAAAGAGTGGCCCTGTTTTGTAGGCAGCATTTTAGTGGGAGTTAAAAGTGTATCTACTTATAAATAAAAATAAAAAAAGTGTATATATCTATTTAGTTTTTTATTTTTTATTTTATATATATATATATATATATATTTAGTTTTGTTTTTGGATAAATGTGGGGTTTTTTTTTTTTTTTTTTTTTTATAGGAAAAAAAATCAATGGTTTGTTTAACTTGTTTTTCTATTTTTTTTTTTTAAAAAAAAAACTTATAGTTGCTTTGAAAAAGTGGATTAATGGAAGAGTATTCCCATTTTGTAAGCAATGTTTTAGTACAAGTTAGACATGTATTTTATTAGACTATCCTTTAATTTTGTCTCTACTTAAACCTAAGGGTGTAAGGATATTTTGGAATAATAATAAATAAATCAATCAATCCAAACAGAGAAAGCCCTTTAAATAATAGTTTAAATATAGGCATATTATATATAAATCAATTTTTAGAAGAATGTATACAATAGAGTTAGAACAAATTCTTTACATCTTAGGGCTTGATTGGTAGGAGGATTTTTGTTTTTGTTTTCAAAATAGTATAAAAACAATTTTCAAAAAATTGAACTTGAAACTAATTTTCAAATAATAATTTTTATATTTTTCGTGTTTAGCTCCCACTTTTAAGAATAATTTTCAAAATACTAAAAACAAAAATAATTGTTTGGGAGACCATTTCTATTTTTGAGATTTTAAAAAAAAAATTACAAAAAGTAACATGTAAAATCTATAGATTACTTTTTATTTTTTTTATTTTTTATGGATAATAATAAGAGAATAGAGCTCATCATTTTTTTTTTTAATGATAAGTTTCAAATTTGAGGTGTGAGAATTCTTTTTGTGATAAAGTTGAACTCCTAAATTTAAGAGATAAAAAAGTTTGGACAAATATATGGAGTTTACTGTTTTCAATTTATTTATAACTATGTCATTAAAAACATTTTCTGTTTCCTAAAAACACCTCTTAACTCTTAGGCCTTTTTCAAAATCCTATTTTAAATTAGGAAAATAAGATAAAGTTTTTTGAAAACTGTATTTAGAAAATATTAGCCAAACAATAAATTAAAGTGTGGAACCCATCATTTTATGGATTACAAAAAAAAAACTATATTTAAATACTCTTAACAAACAGTTCTTTGGTTTTTGTGGTTAAGCTTCTTCTCCTGCTTTAGATTGGGAGAAAAGAGAGGAAAGGAGAGGAGTGTTGTCTCTCATGGGAATTCAAATGGATTGGATAATGAAAATCACTTTCTTGAATTTCCATTTCCTCTTAGTTCGGGATATTAAGATTTTTAGGAATATATTTTGAGAAGGAAAAAAAGAAAAGAAAAGAAAAAGCGGGAGACCGATTGTGATAATGTGAACAACTAGAGCAAGAGTTGGTTATACTCAATCTTACTAGTATCACATACACCTGGAACATGTTTAGTCTCTCCCTTGATGGGATTGAGAGGTGCTGAGATTTCATTTTCTCCATTTTATGCATTACATATTTACGTCGACCAATAAAATTGTGGATAATTAAACCACTTTCTTGTAACAAATTTTCCTCTTTTTCTTTGTGGCTTTAATACAGAGGCAAATAAATTCTAAAAAATAAAAACCCTCTGCAGAAAGTGTCAGCATTTCAGAACTGACACTAGTAAGGGAATTTAATTTACACCAAGTGGGAATTCCTTTTTCCCTCCAAAAAAGAAAAGAAAAAAAGAGTGGGAATTCCTTTCTTTCTTATTTATGATTTTGAAGATTCCAAGAATATTACAGCTGCGTGCTACTTCAACTATCCTCAGAATGGGAAATGAAAGCATTTTTTTTTGCTCAAACAGCTGTGAGTGGAAGTGGGTACTCTCTGGCAGTGCCCTGCTTTAAAAAAAAGTGTGACAAGGATTGAAATCACTTTGAGCAAATGGAGAAAAATACTTTTCGATAGTGAACAAATCCAAATTAGCAAGCTTTGGATTGAAATTCCTAAAACAGTCAAAGATCCAAAAATGAACCAGTCAGTCCGCATGCTTGAGGTCATGACACTCTGATACTCAGGCGTGAGATCTATAAATGTACTTCCCAACTTTTCTTTTTCAATAATGCTTGGGTTTGGCTTCCTATTTTTTTGAGTTGAAACTAAAAAATAGGATAAACTAAGTATTTTGTTTATATCATTTATAGCTTAACCTTTCACTATCATGTCAATTTAGTTTTTGTTGTTATCTCTTTAATGAAAATTAAAAAAATTAGTTTATTGCTACATCAATGGAAATTAATTAATTTTTTTTTTTTTTTAATTTTAGTTGTTTATCACTTTAACAATTTTTATCTAAAAGATAAGTACAGAAATTAAATTGACGTAATACTGAAAAATTATGGACTAAATTGAAATATAATATAGAGGATAGAAGCTAAATACATAGTTTATCCTAAAAAATATTATAGACGTATAATATGCATCACATATGACATAACCTCAATGAAAAATAGAAAATAGATACATCAATTTTCTAGAGTAGGTGAAGCAACAAAATTAGAAAAGACCGAGTCTTGAGTCATGACAATTGATATGGGAATTGTATGCAGTTAATAGAATCTTTTCTGCTTCAAATTAAGTGGTGGTCCTAGCTACTACTCGGAATGAAATCATTTCGAAAGCGAAAATGCATGAAAGAAATAATTAAACTGGCACAAGTTGTAGGCAAAAGAATAAAAAAAGAAGGGATTTTCATTAGAAGTCATTTTTTTCTTCAAGTTGTCACGGATACACTCAAAAACTCAATGGAGAATTGAATTCCATAAAATGCTACACTAGAGGAAAACATCAAAACGTTAATACTCTCATCGAAACCCTAGGTGCAAATACTAGATAGAGGTTAAAACATAATTATATCACTAGGCAAACAATTATCAAACATGGCTCTCTATAACTCTTTCCCCTCACACTTCTATCTTCTTCTTTTTTTTCTCTGGAAAATGTCATACCTAACACTACAAATTAGAGAAAACCGGTAATGTACAACATTTACAAATAGCTTATGAGGTCCATCTTTTTTTCTTCACTCTGAAATCCTCCTTTCCAATGGCCTGGCTTGTGTCATTTTGTGAAGCAAAAGATTTCCGATTCAACTCTTTCCCCACCTTTTTTTTTCACCCTCAGTTGGAGGAGCACTGGCATCGGTACCAAACCATCAAAACCCTCCAATTTTGGTACTAACTTTGCACTCGTTCACACTTGCATTAGCCATGATCATGATTTTTGCCGAGTCAAAGATACAGAAATTGATGATTGAAGAAAGTGAAAATGTAAATGAAAAAATTTGATGGTCATTCACTATTTTTTCACTTCCTAGCTCCAACTAATGTCTAAGTGTCTAACTCGGCAAAATCATGACGATGATTGAGGCAAAAGTAAACGGATCGAGCAAAGGTGGGTATACATATGATGTCTCCAATCATTCATCAATGTTTTACTCTCTATATCGATTTCCTATATCTCAAACTAGACAAAATCATAGTAACATGACTTAGGACAAATGTGAGCTAGCAAAGGTTGTAGTATTGTGTTTTGCTTTCATTTTCCAATACCGTTCGATGTCCTCAGCTATTCTTTTCGCATCCGCTGACGCACCAAGAATTCCACGTTTTGTGAACCCCACTGCGTAGAGCCCACACTCGCCTTTCCAACCATTTGGAAATGGCCTTCGAGGCAACCCATCTTTCTCTGAAAACATTTGTCCCTCCTGACAATATAAGCCCATATAATCTCTTTTTCAGTCTATGAAACTAGGGTTAACATGTGGAAGGAAAATAAAACAATAAGTAAATGAGTTCACAATATTTTTCACAGACATGACTCGTTGTAATTGATGCATAATGTATAAAGGTAGTAAGTGATGATGCTACAACCGCAACAGACAAGTAAAAAAAGACACTGGCTTAAAGAATCAAGGAACTAAAACTAGAATGAAAAAGATAAAGAGGAAAGGTACCTTTAGCCAATAGGGTACATTGCTTCTGTAACCGGTTGCTAAAATAATGGCCTCAAAGTTCTCTATTTTTCCATCAACAAATTCCACAGCGTGACGTTTTAACCGCTTAATGCTTGGAAGTACCTGAACCAGTATAGAAAAAGTTAAGACTTGTGAAATTATTTAGCTTGAGAATAACTTCCGCATAAAGAATCAACTAAATTTGGGAACTAATTGACACCCTCAAGAAATTATTCACTCTTACAAGAGAAGTTCTCTCTCATCTTTAGAGGCATTGTAGGCCCGTGGGATTGAATAGTTTCTCCCACTAAATAAAAAAAACTTGAATTTATTGGTGAAAACAAAATGTATGGCTAGATTTAACAGTCTTTCTTAATAAGGCTGGAAAAAAGTTTCCAAAATTTGGAAAGGCTCAAAAAATTGTCATGCATAGTTAAAGTGAAAAACAATAACAAAAATTAGCAAAAAGTTGGTGATTTGATTCAATAAAAAGAAAAGCGAGTGTGCCATCCAGAAAAGCAAATAATAAGTACAATCATTTGTCAAAAGGATAGTAAAATCTATGAAAAATTTGTGTTGGCAGCAGGAAGTGAAATAAAGTGAGATATGAATTGATAAAAGGGAAGTACCTTAATGTCACCGCTTTTGATTTTGGCAAGCGTTCCGACATCTAAGACTGGGGTCTTTCCGGACAAGTTTTTGAGTTCGATGGGACCCAAGCTCGGCCGGTCCAATCCGAATCGAGAGGTGTCACCAAGAATGAGCCATGACACAATCAGCAGTAGCCGATCGACAAGGCGCATGGGCAGCCACTTGAGCAACCACATGGACAGCCCGAAAGTCGATTTTCCCAGCATCTCTCGTGGTAGGATGTGCACCTTCGAACCAAAAAAAGTTACACCCAAAAAAGCTTAATAAAAATGGACCAAAAGAAACATAGAAAAGACATGGAGTTGATGTATGTGAGGCCCTCATTATTTTGATAGGACTAGGAGGCCTAATTTGACTCTAAGCTATATGATACTTTATATGCTTAATGGGGATGGATTGTGTTTCATTTCTTTAAAAATACTCAAAATCATAATAGGGAAGAAGAAAAAGGCCAAAGTGGTTGTGTGATTTTGACAATATTTTTAACCTCCTACGTTTCTGAACAATGTTGCGCATGCTTGAGAATTCCTAGAAAGTGAAGGATAAAAAAAAATTGTCTTTCCAAAAATGAATACAGCTACTTCTAAAAAAAATATCGTCTTTTAAAACAAACTGTTGGAACTTGAAGTCACTAACTCTTAACAGCAATAAGCAGTTAACAAAACAGCCATAGTGAAATGAGTGTTCTACATATTGCACAAAAAAAAATCAATAGGGATTATAATTGTATAAAACATGTTTGAAGAACCACATGAGTGTTTTAGACACTGAAAAAAGCCTTTCCCAACATTTATTTTCTCTCTTCCTTAATTTTGGGAAAACTTTTGTAAACAAAAAAAAAAAAAAAAAAAAAGAAACCTAGGGAGATTTATACTGGCTTTTTCCTGGTTCAATAAAAAAAGTCCATGATTGGAGAGACAATAAGCGGCTAAAAATAAAAAGTGAGCTTCTTGCTTTGGTGCGCGGGAGAGAAAAAGAGAGAGAGAGAGAGAGAGAGAGAGAGAGAGAGAGAGGACATGGCTATGAAATAATAAGAATACTTACCGAGTCTCTGACCACAATAGAAGGCTTAGCAGCATGGTTGCAAAGATCCAAACAAACCTCCATGCCTGAATTCCCACAACCCACAACCAAAACTTTTTGTCTTTCAAACTCTCCCCCACACTTGTACACACTAGTATGCTTTATAGGCCCTCCAAATTCTTCCATTCCTTCAATCTCAGGCTTCACTGGCTCTGCATTTTCACCGGTGGCCGCGACTAACCAGCGACACACGTACTCTGTCATCTCACCCTTTAATCCCTCACTCTTTACTCGCCAAAGACCAAGAGTACAGTCATACTCCGCTTGTGCCACTTTCTCATTGAATTGTGGCTTGATATCAAACTTGTTGGCATAATCTTCTAAGTACTGAATAAATTGTTCCTTAGTAGGGTAAGTAGGGAAATCATTAGGAAACCCCATGAGAGGAAGCTCACAAAATTGCTTTGGTAAATGAAGTCGAAGGCGAACATAGGTCTTGAGCTGCCACAACGAGGCTATGCAATTGGATCTCTCAAGAACAACACTAGGAACACCCTTTACTTTGAGAGAAGCCGCTACAGCCAAACCTGAAGGCCCTGCACCAACGATCACTGGCCCTTCAACATACTTGAATTGGGGTGACCGTAACTTGTTGGAATTAGAATTAGTCTTCTCTTTGAATAAAGGATCATGGGCTTGTTTTCCTTCTATCTCTCTCAAGTGATCGTTCCCCATATGAACAATGCAAGAACAGAACAAAATGGCTTTAGCTAGCTTGAGGTTTTGTGTGCTTCAAGAGCCGGTTGAGTAGAAAAAGACTATATTGGATAAGCTGACTCTGCTCTGTGTTTCTCGCTATGACTCTAAAAGTGTGATCTTTTGGGAGGTCAAGACTGAAATTTTGATCCAGTGGCGAATTCCTCTCTTATCTAAAGGAAGATTAGGCTGGCGAGGAAATTCCTGGAAATTTGGAGTGGATTAGAAGGGTCTTATCCACTTGCGAGAATTAGTATTTTTGGTTTTTATTTTGTGAAAAATCTGTGTTGTTCAATGGAGAATTAAGCGGAGGCATGAACAACAACTACGGGTTAATCAGCATTGAACATGAACGGTAACACACACACCCAAAGAGAGAGATAGTGAGAGAGAGAGGGAGGGATGGTGATATGTGTGTATATATATTCCTTTTGTTCACAGAGGATTTATATCATAATATGTGGGCAGTAATACAAGTGGGGACATAAACAACTAGCAAATTTCTCAATATATGAATATTTCGATTGATTATTATTTATAATACTAATATTATGATAACCAAAGCTATAGCTACAGTTATAGTTCAACCCCTTAAATCGTGGAAAAAAGAAGTTTGATTGGGTGTGTATTACATGAAATTGTTTCTCCTAACTCCTAAGAATTCTATTGTTTGACAAAATCCAAAAATAATAGGAGTAATTTTTTTTTTTTTTTTTTTTGCTAGGTAATTGTAGGAGCTCGAACCCCTAAGCTCAAGGTATACAGGGACACCGGGTGCAATAGGAGTAATATTTTGATTAGTAAAAGTAGTCCTTTTTATTTATCTAGAAGATAGCTGGGGTGGTGATTATTTTTGCTTACGGACCAACTTGGGCCAGGTGGAATATGAATTGTAACCAATTGTCCACATTAGGGATTTTTTTCAGCTACTCTGGGTAATTAATTTGCTAATTTGTCGATCGAGAAAAGGTTTGTAATCATGGGAAAGCACTTGAGAGACAGCTAAGAATTTAGTAAAAAGGTTTTACAAATAGAGGGCATTTCAAATTTCTGGAAATTCGAAAATTGGAACAATTCCCACGTGTGCTTGCGTCATTTGACTTCTGTTTTAATTTTTTTTTTTTAATAAGATAAATCACGGTTGAATTTTTAATGTTGAAATTGTAGTGGTCAAACTGATGGTGAGGATGCCCATGGTTTTAGCTTTTTAGACCTTACCAAAAGAAGTAAAAATATGGAAAAATTAAAAGAATAAGTATAATGACAAAAACAAATTTCATAGTCTAAGGGTGACAACATGTTGTAATTGGTGTATAATAAAAAAGAGAAATGTTACAATTTTTATTTCAAAAAGCTTTTAAATTGATATGTCAAGAATATAATTGATGTGACTTAAACAACATAATAAATAAATATTTAGATTACTTTTTTGTGATTAGTGACAGGCTTATTTATAATTCTTGTATAGTAAAATCTATTACATCCCAACATCGCTTGTAAAAAAAAAAATGTAAAATTTATTGTGTCTATATTGTTGCTAAAATAAAATGGCAAATTACAACTTATCCATCTGCAGTTTGGCCGAAATTTAAGTTACCTACTTATGATTTAAAATTTGACACTTTACCCACCGGAGGTCTGACTGAAATTTAAGTTGTCTACTTGTAGTTTGAAGTCTTATGATGCAGTGTTTAGCTGGATTCTTTTTAATATTATTTGATATTGTATTTTTATATTTTTTGAGAAGAGAAACATAAAAGTGAAGCAAAATCATATATTTAGCAATGTTTTTAACAGAAGTAAGTAAAGTGTCAAATTTCAAATCACAAATATGCAACTTAAATATCTGTCAAAGTACATATGGTTAAATGGTAATTTGCCCAAAAAAATAGAGAAGAATGGCATATATAGTAGAGCTCAACATGACAGTGGGGGCAATAGTAATAGTAATAGTAATACATACACTAGTACTGTTGGAATTGCGTGGTGATGGTTACCAAAGTTGGCTATGGGAGCACCGGTGACAATGGTGCTAGTGGCAACTGGCACGGAAGTGGTGAAAATACGGACAATTTTCTAGATGCCGTAGCAATGCGTAGTGGAAACATATATAATGTGGTTGTGTGCTAATGAGTTGGTCACTTGGTCACTTGCTACTTAGTAATAATAGTGACGGTCTATGATTTCCTTAGAGTTTGGTAAGTAAGAAGTTCATGCTCCAAGTTGAGGAAACATACATTATTACAAAATCCACCGTTACAAGTGAGAACTGTTGGTGAAAGGATGATTATGGAATCATACATAAGTAGCTCATATGGTGGGACACAATGTTTATGCACTGTGAGCTCTTTGATTTGATTTGAGATACGAAAAATCTTATTACACACTTGTTATTGCGTACTACACATTCTCTTTTGAGTGTTTGAAATCGTAACACAATTTCACAATTCTAACTGTAATTGTATTTTTAAACATATAATTTCAGTCCATATAATAATGTGTGCATATTAAATGTGTAATAAAAAGTGTGTGGCTATCATATATTACTAGGAGATATGAAGTCACCTGATACATGATTTATACAAGTGAGATCCTAGATTCAAATTATCTAACAGTCCTAAAAAGAGAGCTGCTCGCCAAGGGAAAATATTAGTACAATTAAAGGTATTTGATGGGTATAAATGTAAAGCTAACGAATATCCTTTGGAGATTTTCACAAGATTCTGTTATGAAAATTTTTAAAATTCTATTCTATCAATTTGAAGAAGACATTCTCAAAAAAAAAAAAAAAAAAAAAAAAAATTGAAGACGAGTTCTTGGATTTTTTTTTTCCTTCATATTATCAACATTTAAAGTTTTAAACAAGCATAGTCAATAATAATTTTGATATTTATTTAAATTACTGATAATGTGATAAAATTTAATACACTCATTTCAACATATAAAAACAAGATTTTATTTATAAAAAAAAAAAAGATTTTAGAAATATTATGTCAAAGTTATCCTAAAAATTTTCCTTCACATTATCAACATTTAAAGTTTTAAACAGGCATCAACAATAATTATTTTGATATTTATTTAAATTACAGATAATGCAATAAAATTTAATCCGCTCATTTCAACATAGAAAAACTAGATTTTAGAAATATTATGTTACAGTTATCCTAAAAGTTTTTTTTTTTTTTTTTTTTTTAAATTGATTCATAACAAATAAGATTATGTAAAATAGAAGATAATTGATTTTTAACTTCAAATGTAAATTATATCTTAGCTTTTAGAGTCAAAATTGAAAATTCCCACACTTTAGAATACCTCGGCAACACAAAAGTTTGTTGAGAAAGGCACAAAAATGTCCACTTGCCATGTTAAACATGATCCAAAAACTTAATTCAAGTTCAAAATCCATCATATTCATATTGTTTTGATTGTTTTGATTTTTTTTTTCTTTTTTCTTTTTTGTTTTTTGACATATGTGACAAAAATTGCATCTATTACAGTTTCAACAACCCCAAAGTACAACGACAAAAAATAAATAAATTGAGTAATTGCAACTAGAGGAACTCACAGCTTATCATCGCCTTTCCAGTGTCCAACCGTACCTAATCATGGGGAAAAATCAAAATATCAAGTAAAGAGTTCTGCGGAAATGAAATGAAGCCCATAGGTGCTGATGACTTTTTTTTTTGACTGAATATGAGTTAATGACTTGTTCAAAAGAGGGCCACCATTAGACATGACAATGCAGTTGGTTATTAACTACCTCAGCTGAAGAAATCGTCCTCTCTCTCTCTCTCTCTCTCATAAAATCATCATCTCATAACATATGAGATCCACACATTTGTAGATCCAACGGACTGTAAAAAGATCGACCTCCATCTCATAAATGATAAAACCATTCCATGTGTTACTTCCTCCTACCCCACCTTTTAACTATCAAATGAGATTATGGTAAACGATACCTTTATGTGATCCTTATTCTCGGTACATTCTCAATATGTTTAATACAGATTTCACTTTTCAGTTTTATGCATGAATAAATTTGAATCATATTTCTTTTCCTCTAATGATTACATCATTATTATTATTATTATTTCTGTTTAGAAAAAACACTACATTTTGTTGCTCAAAAAAGGGTTTCGAAATGTGTTTCATTTGCCTTTCCCAAACCATGACACTTTTTGTTTTTTTGTTTTTTTGTTTTTTATTATTGTTATTATTGTGTCACCAATGTGAACGTTTAAAGTTTTTTAAGCACCTGATTATTTCCCCGAGCGTATATATTCCCCCCATCATATACACATTATTTCAAACACTTGTTGGACATTTGCGTTTATACCATAAAAATAGTTTGTTGACCCTTGCGTAGGTGTCTCAATGTCTCAACTATAAAAAATTATGTTAAGTTTTTATATATAAATGTAACTTATGCAATATAGTTCCTGTTTTATAAGATCAACATGATTAAATAAAGGTGGGTTTCAATTAACTTAATCAATAAAATATTTTATTGTCAAATAATGAAAACCTGCCAACACAAAAAAAAAAAAAAAAAATACCCAAATACAATTGTAATTGATATGATGATGAAGAACAAGTATCATATATATATATATATATATATTGTTGTCCTATGTTCGAATTTCTATAGTGTTTATTAAAAAATGATTAAATAATAATGCATGAGGGCCACTTGGGTGGTGGAAGTGAAATATTAAATAGTATTCCTAGTATTAGTTTGGCAATTACTGCATAGAACTTTGTCATTTAAATGCAAGTGATGTTGTGGATACTAAAATTTTACTACATAAGCCTTTTTTTTTTTTTTTTTTTTTTTTTTTTTTTTTTTTTTTAAGAATACTAAATATTTTAACACATACACATGAGAAGAAAAAAGATAATCTTAAAAAAATTGATAATAGTGTATATTTAAAAGAGTCTAACTCTTGGATACACACTACATAAGCATTTCAAATTGAGTCTCCAATCATTTAAAAAAAAAAAAAAAAAGAGAAATACATACATTATTTATGATGTTGTACAATATGTTAAAAACTTGAAGTGACACAATTATATTCATTAACATGTCAGATTTTTAAGAATTTTGTGCTAAAATTGTTAATAAATTTTACTTCCTTAAAATAAAAGTTAAACAAAAAGTGACTACTAAGAAAATACAAAATCATCTATATTTCAAATTAATTGCATGTAAGAATTCATGTAAAATTTCACTTGACGACAGTCAAATATATTTTCTTATGATTTGGTTTAATGCATCTACCAAAATACTTCACCACAATTCTATCAAAAAAGAAAAAAAGAAAAAAAAAAAGAATGAGAAATGATATATCCACAATATTTTTACAACATTTTTACAACAAATCATAAGTGACATATTGTTACTAATTGTTATTGTTAGGATAAAAAAATAATCTTAGTGTTAGGTTCAAATTTGAACTAATAACAACTAATCGCCTGTGATTTGTTGTAAAAATGTTATGGACGTAGCATCTCTTAAAAAGAATAGAGTTAGCATAAATGATCAAACTAATAGCAAAGGGAGAGGCGAAGGGAAAGGATTTTGGATTTGAACACATAATTAACTTAAGTTTCAGTTTCAATTTTATCTTCTTTTTTTTTTTGAATATATATATATATATATATTTGGCAGATCGAGGGTGGTGGCTTTTGCAAAATCCTCCCTCTTCCTCTATATTTTTTATAAAAAAAAAAAAAAAATTGAATTACCTCTAAATTTTCTTTTTTAGTCTCCTTCATATTTTTATTTAAAATATTATCCAAACACTTATTTAAAATATTAATTTTTTTTTTCTTTTAGCATTCAATTAGTCATATTCAATACATTATAAATCTTAGGGAATATTTAAAGTATATGATTCAAAAAATATACGAGTAAATCTCTTTAATAAAAAAAATATTTTCTTTTCAAATAACAAACTCTTCTTCATTTTGTGTTTAGGGACTGCGGTTTATAGGAATGAAATTATTTTCTTTTTCTTTTTCCTTTTCCATCAGAAGAAAAGGTTCTGTGCAGGGTTTTTATGTTTGCATTTTTGGAGATTTTCTACTTTTGTCATCCATAAACAAAAGATTTTTTTAAAATATTTTATTTTCATTATATTCCTCTTATATTATAGTTGTGGGGGGTAAAAACCCAGAGCTACTTAACGGGCCTGGAGTATCGGGTTAAGAAGTATTATATTTCCGAGGAGCAGTAGTTGGGTAGGGACGGTCCATTTGAAGGCAGAAAGCCCAGAAGTAGAGGGGAAGTGCCGTCCGAAGAGGTCACTCCTTGTCTGAAGACGTCTCACTCCTCGACCACAAATTGCCTTGATCAAACAAACGTGAAGAAGGTCCGTATAATCTTCATAGCGATCCCAACGATAATGATAAGTTTTGGGTAGGTCTGGGGATGATCAGAACGATGAGATATCTAAAGGAAAAGCTGCCACCACCGTATTTAATGCACTGCAACAGCTTTTCTGGTCGCATTTATATGGAGAAGACCCTTGAACAGTGCAACCTCAGCTACCGCCACTCACTAAGAACTAAAGCAGACATCTGACGTGACGTGCACTTGAGTGGATATGCAGATGAAGAATAGGTGGACGGTGGAGATGATGGGGAAGGATGCTATATAAAGAAGAAGGGTCCCTAATAAGGGGGAGACGAGAGTGAAAGCAAAAGAAAAAAAGAGAAGTTTTACTGTAACTCTGAATGATATAATCACTGTTCACTCAATAAAACATCTCTTCGGATATTCCTTCATGGAGTTAATTAAGCATTATTTTATGTTATTATCATACCAAGTAACCTAGCCAACCATTTTTTATTTCATAACCAGCCCAGCTCTTGTGCCCACTCTCTACAAATTCATTGTTCTAGGTTCGCTGGGCCTTTAACCCACATCTTTTGGGCTTGGGCTACAAAAACAGACCCTACAATAGTGTATATATTAATGCATCTAAAAGTGATAATTAGTATTCAATTTATCTGAAACTAATTGATATATATATATATATATATATAGACACATTTTATGTTTTTTAAAGCTGTTATTAAATTCTAATGTTTAAACCTTAATTTATTTAACAAAATCTTGAATTAAAATTAATAAAAAAAATACTAGTTATGATAAATTTTATCTAAAAGATGATTATACATGACTTAATAAAAAAAAATTTATCTTAAATTATATAAAATTGACTTGATAAACTTTTCTTATGCACATTAAAATGATATAAATAACAAATCATGTTAAAGACCTGTCCAAAATATAAATTACATACATCCATATGTGTAATATTTTTGTGGAGTTAAAAATGATTGATATAATTACTTTGACCATGCTAAAAACAAATGTGAGGACACTCTCTTCGTAGTCATGACTCCCGCGTTTTTTTTAAGCTGCCAATAACCCAATATTTTTACCATTAAAGAATAGTATAGTCAAAATACTCAAAACTTAAAAGCTAGAACACCACCACTTTATAATATATATAAAAAAAAATCAATTAAAGAATTAATTGAAAAATTATATTAAAGAATTAATTGAGGAAGAAGGGCATCTAATCTTATACGATCAAATAAAATCTTATGTTCTTCCAAAAATAATAATAATAAATAAATAAATAAAAGTATGTATAGTCCAAAATAATCTAATGAACTGTTTGGATTGAGGAGGTAAGAAGAGGGAGTGGAGGAGAGTAAAGTAGAGTTTGCTGAAAATATGTTAATTTTGAGCCAATTCTATTCTACTCCCTCTTCTTCTTCCTTAATCCAAATGGACCATAAATTAAAATGGTTATAAATAATATAATCAAGAAAAATTGATCGTTAAAAATATTATGTTTTTCAAAAATAAAAACATTTTACATGAGTTTTCTTTTGTAGTCAAATCAGACATCCTTTCTTTCTTAATTTTAAGAAATAAGAGAAAGTCTAATAAAACAACTATTATGGCAATCCTTTTTTTTTTAGAGGCATAATTTTGAGTTGGTCGACTATAGATGGTAAAAAAAAAAAAATTAAAAAATAATGAATCCATGTAAAAAAAATGTTTTTTTTTTTTGATAATAGAAAAACTTTTTTATAGACCAAAACAAGCCAAAACAAAACAGCAAATGAGCTACCCACAAACTTACTAACGTGCCTCTTTCAAGATTACATTTACAATAGCAGAAGGGCTACCTAAGTCAAAATATCCAAAAACAAAAATTAAGCATAGACTATCTAATTAAGGAGCGTGCTGCTCTGTTTGCTTCACGATTAACTCAACTAACACTAGTATACTTTCTCAAAAAAAAAAAAAAAACTAAAACTAACACTAGTATTCACAAAGTTTAGAAACTCTCATTCTTATATTATATTAAATTATCGATTGTCTAATTTTTTTTTTTTTTATATTTTTGAAAAGGTCCAAAAAACTTAAATTATTAAGATATAATAAATTTAATCCTTTAATATTTTAACCGCATATATTTTACAGCAACAAAATTCTTAATTCTCCAAGGAACTGCATCACCACCGTCCTTTAACATTAACGAGAAATAATTATCTACTACTTAACATTAACTGCTTCATCAAAACTTTCTTCAAAAAAAAAAAATAGTGCTTCATCAAATTATGACAAATTTTGCGTCGTACATGAGAAAATTAATCCACCATATAAATAATCAACTGACACAAATCAGAGTTACAAATAATACAATGCCTTGTAGTTTGCACTGGGAATTAAATTCTGAGTTGGGGAGATAGAGATGGAAAATGATTGGAGACTTCAGGAATCGCGTCAGCTTCACAGTGACAGTGCACATTGCTCAGTCCTCGCATCGTCCTTCGAGTCGAGACTGCCATCGTATTATCTCTCTCTTTTTCTCTCTCTATCATTATTTTTTTTTTTTTTTTTGAGAAACTCTCTCTGTCATTATTACTTGTAAAATAATTCAAACCTATATTTATTGTAAATCAGTACTATTCTTTTTTTTTTTTTTTTATATAGGCATATTATGTCATTTAAATTCAATTCTTGTCAGTTATTTTTATGTTATCAAAAAAAAAAAAAAGTCAGTAATTTTTAAAATTGCGAAAATAGCAAAGTTTGCTAACATAATCCTTTGCCAATTATTGTACCTCCTCGATGTGAGGATGAAATGCCTATAAACTTTTTCTTTTATTTCAAATATATATATATATATATAAATTGTCCTCTTGTTTACCTTTTTATGTATAATATTATTAAAAGAGTCTTATAATTTAATAGTATTATTTAATTTTTCTTAGGTAGAATTTAGAATTTGGGTTTCAGTTATACTTCTCCACTTTTTTTTTTTTTAAATTTTAATGAAGAAAATAGAACTTTTTTTTTGAAGACTTGAAATTTTGTTACAAGTGTTAAGTTCAATGTGGAAAAAAAATTTGGAGTGTCCTCTAACTATTGACATCTTTAATATTTCCAGCTATTAAAGTAATTTTTTTTTATTAAGTAGATTATTTCAAATTAAATTATTGGAAATCTTCTACCAAAAGTAATACAAAGATTATTGTATTTTTCTAACAAAAAAGTATATCATAAATATTTTAGTAATTTTTGTGGCGAATTTTATACTAAATGTATTATACATGTACTATACATGTAACATTATTTCTCCATCTCAGATTTTTTTGCCGAATTTTTGAAACATACTTTTCTTAAAATAAGCTGAACTATAGACATTCATACGTTTACATATTATACATACATCGTATTTTACTAACTATGGTTGAAGTTTTGTTACAAGTGTTAAGTGCAATGTGGAAAAAACTTGGAGTGTCCTCTAACCAAGACTCCCGAATTATTATTATATCAAGTAAGTAAATAGTGGCAGAATGAGAAGTGAGGTTTGAACCAAATAAATGAAACACTACAAAGGATGTTATTATTACAAAATTAACATTTGAATCTTGTTATATATAAGCATACATTATGATTGTGCTTTAATATAAAAGTATCTATTCCCCCATTAAAAGAGAAAAATATGACATGATACAATTATAATGGAGTATGAAAATTTAAAATCAATTTTATATGTGTACATATATATATATATATATATATATTCAAACTTTTTTCTTGCTTAGCATAGGATACAAGGACGAAGCCATTCTTAGGCCAAACGGTCACGGCCCTCCCGAAGTTTTATTTTTATTTTTATTTTATTAGTATGTGTATCTATATATTGAAAGTTTGAAGAAAAAAAAAAAAAAAAAAAACCCTCTTGGTCACAAAAAGTTGAAAACTAGCTCTACCAAATTGTAAGTTGACCGAAATAATATAATTTTTAGAAAGGTCAGTTGATCGATTTATGTTTGGCATGACAATTTGCTTGTTTGATGTTTGGGACTCAAAATTAAAATTTTGAAAAATTGTGTTTAGAGTGATACTTTGATAGGATCAATTCAATTCAAGAAAGGAATAGAGAGAAGTTGAGTAGTTCTTCGAGGGAACTAGGCCTCCTAAGAAAATTTTAAATGAGAGAGAGAGAGAGAGAGAAAACTGAATAGAGAGAAGATTCTATATAAGCATTCTGAATGATTCTTTTTCAATTCATACTTATAGGCTTTACAATACCAATTCCATTACACTAAAGCTACTAACTAACTATTAATTAGTTATAGCAACTAACTAACTACTTGTGAAGAGCCAAGTTTGATCAGCAGACCTTCAGTTAATTTGGTCGACTATGAGATTGCAGACTATCAGTAAAATGGGTTGTTAGTAACACTGACAACCGTTACATACATTAATGATCCGGTCCTAAATCTTTTCCTTAACAAGGTCTGGACGTTACGGGCTTCAGCAAACGGCCTCAAACAGCTAAGCTAACCGTTGTAAAACCGTTACAAGACTTTAAACAATGATATAATGCCATTCAACAAGTTGTTCAAAGCCTCCAACGTCTAGCACAATAAATGGCCCAAGCATTTATTCACAGACATGCTATATAAGGCAAACACCAACAAGTGAGCAGACATGAACGCATACGCTTACACACTATACTCAGAGTATCTCTTACTTTATTTTGTTTTTCAAGGAGATAAATTAACTTAAGCATCAGAGGCTCCCCCGAGACCCTAGGTGTCCTCTTACAATGTTTCTTTGAAACAGGTATTGACAGTCGTTCATACCAATGACGAGGAGCATATTGACAAGCGCCAATTTTTTGCTTCAACAACTTGTAACAACCATAACAAAATAACTCCAACTCAGCATAACTAACTCCAGCTCAGCATGACTGACTTCAACAACTTCAGCTCTTATCATTCCCTTCCCCTTAAGAAAGACCTTGTCCACAAGGTCCATGCCATATTTCAAGTACTTGTAACTTCAATTTGAACAACATACTACACATGCAAACATAACAACTCCAGCTGCATAAAGCAATTCAAGACATAATTCCACTACAACACACCAGATGTGCACAACTAATTTTACACTACCCTCACCAACAACATAATCCAAATCACTACACATCACCCCTCCTTTCAAAGAACCTTGCCCACAAGGTGGGGAAACTTATTTTGGAGGAAGAACAAGGACTCCCAAGTAGCATCTTCTGGAAGTTGGCCCTGCCACTGAACTAGAACCTCAGTGATGGATTTAGTCCTCAACTGCTTAGATTGAGTTTGAAGGATAGCAATAGGTTCGTGATTGAACAACCCCTCATCATTAATAGGTGGAATAGTAGGAATAGGGACCACATTGCTACCCAATTTAAGCTTTAAACAAGAAATGTGGAAAACTGGGTGGATAGAGCAGCCAATAGGCAAATCAAGCTTATATGCCACCTATTCAATCCTTTGAAGAATTTGGAAAGGACCATAATATATGGGGGACAACTTGTGAAAGTTGTTGGACCTAAGAGAAAGTTTCCTATATGGTTGGAGTTTGAGGTAAACCCAATCACCAGCTGAAAAGGACTTGTCAATCTTGTGTTGATTAGCCTGAGCCTTCATTCTTGCCTGAGCCGTCTCCAAATTATGCTTTAAAAGTGGTAACAAGTGTTGTCTCTGCTGTAACAATTGATCCACAACTGTTACCTTTGTAGTACCTGGAACGTAATCAAGCAACTTTAGATGGGAATAACCATAAAGAGCATTGAATGGTATCATTTTAGTAGAGGTATGGAAATTAGTATTGAACTAGTATTTTGCCAAATGTAACGAAGTAACCCAGGTGTGAGGTTTATCATTAACAAAGGCCCTAAGATAGTGTTCTAGGTTTCTATTAACCACTTCAGTTTGTCCATCAGACTACGGATGGTAAGCAGAGGACATTGCCAAGTCAGTGCCTTGTAATCTGAACAACTCCTTCCAAAACTGAGAAGTAAAAATTGCATCATTGTCACTTACAATAGAAGCATGCATGCCATGCAATCTAAAAACCTCCTTCATAAACACAGAAACTATCGTAGTAGTAGTGAAAGGATGGGATAAGGGTAAGAAATACACATACTTTATGAGCCTATCAACCACCAAAAAAACAACCTCATACCCTATGGACTTAGGAAGGTCCTCAACAAAATCCATACTAATGTTAACCCAAGGCTTGACAGGAATGGGAAGTGGCTGAATAACCCAGCAGGTTTTGATTCCACCTTGATTCTTTGACACGTCTCACAACATTTAATATGGGACTTAACATCTGATTTCTTACCCTTCCAAAATATATCTTGTTTCACCCTATGTAAAGTCTTCAAATACCCCGAGTGACCTCCAAGTGGTGAGTCATGCATGTGTTGTAAAACCAGAGGTTTTAAAGGAGAAAGATCACTAAAAAATATCTTATCCTTATACAAAACAATACTACCATGCAAAGAGAAATTCGTAGGTGGATTACTGCTAGTAAAAGAAGCAAGAAGTTATTGGTATTCCTACTCATTAAGGTAACTATCCTGTAAAATGCTCAACCAAGAAGGACTAGGGAAAGAAATTAAAAATAAGGCCACATCTTGGTTAGCACACCCCAATTTATTGTCCTCATTAGTGTCAGCAGGAACTGAAACCATGGAGTTAAGAACACCCTCCATTCTTTAAGATAAAGCATCAGCATCCTTATTGTCCCTACCCTTTTTATACTCAACCACAAAAGAATAACCCAAGAGCTTCGTAATACATTTTTTTTAGTAGGTGTGCCCACCCTTTGTTCAAGAAGAAACTTCAAACCCTGCTAGTCAGTTTTGATGACAAAAGGTTTCCCTACCAAGTAAGGTCTCCATTTTATTACTACCTTCACCATAGCCAAGAACTCCTTCTCATAGGTAGAAAGGTGCAAACATCGACCCTTAAAGGCTTCACTATGAAAAGCTAATGGCCTTCCTTCCTGCATAAGAACAGCACCTAACCCCACACCATAAGCATCACAGTCTTCCACAAACAGCTTTGAAAAATCACGCAAAGCTAGAACTTTAGGACTTGAGACAGCCAATTTGAGAACATTAAAATTAAATTCAGCTTGTGAAGTCCACTGAAATGCATCCTTCTTCAATAAAGCAATCAAAGGGGCTGCTGTGATACCAAAACCTTGAATAAACTTCCTATAATATCCAGTTAACTCCAAGAAACCTCTCAATGGCTTCACAGACTTTTGAGTAGTTCATTGTAACATAGCTTCAGTTTTCTTAGGGTCAGTTTTGACCCCTTGACCTGAAATGATATGACCCAAGTACTCCACCTTAACACAGCCAAAGGCACACTTGTTTTGCTTTGCTTGGCATATAATTGATTAGCAAGTAAGATAGTTAAAACAGCCCTTAAATGTTCCATATGATCTTCTAAGGTCTTGCTAATGACTAAAACAAACTTCCTCAAGTGGGGTTTAAAAATGTGATTCATCAAAGATTGGAAAGTAGATGGAGCATTAGTTAATCCAAAGGGCATAACCAGAAATTCAAAGTGCCCTTCATGAGTTCTAACTGCTATCTTAGGTATATCAGAATCTTTCATTCTAATTTTGTGGTAACCCAATCTAAGGTCCAATTTAGAGAAAATCATAGCACCACCCAATTCATCAAGCAATTCATCCACAACTGGAATAGGATATTTATCCTTAACAGTAGCTTGATTTAGAGATCTATAATCGACACACATTCTCTACTACTGCTTTTCTCACCACTAAGATAGGAGAAGAAAATGAACTATGACTCACTCTAATAGAACAACCTCAAGTAAATCATGCACAACTTTTTTTATTTCAGATTTTTGATAAAATGGATACCTGTAAGGTCTTTCGCAGATGGGTTGAGTGCCCTCCTTTAACACAATTTGATGTTCATGGCCTCTATAAAGTGGTAGATCAGTAGGTAAAGCAAAGACTTTCTTAAATTCCTACAGCAAGTTGTCAATCACAGCATGTTGTTGAACTGGTTCTGTAGAAGATTTGCAGTTGATGATCTGCAAAAGTAAACATTTCTTGATGGTAGGCTTGAAGAAAACATTAGCATCTTGAAGAGCTAGACCAAATGGCTTTAATCCTTAAAGCAAAACTGATTTCCCCTGCTGAATGAACCCTATTGTTAGCTTCTTGAAATCCCATTGAATCAAGCCTAAAGTGTATAACTAGGGGTGGTAATTCGTGTTCACGAGTCAGGTTTGTGTCATGTCAAGCCATTAGTATTCGATTAAATGGGTTGACCCGAACCTGACCTTTTTAGTAAATGTGTCAAAAATCCTCAACCCAAACACGACCTGTTTATTAAACAGGTCGACCTGACCCGACACGTTTAACTCGTTTAATTGACAAGTCATGTAAAAGTCAATACAAATAACTCGTTTAATAATCTATTTAATTAAAATGTCATATCTAACCTATATAAATTTTATCAATTTCCATATATCTAAAATTAAAATACAATTACAACCATAAATATAAAAATAAACATACAAAAACAACCATAAATTAAGCAATAATATTATAAAAAAAAAAAAAACTAATAACTTACTAAGTTAAACAGGTCTGACTGGTTCGTATGTTAAACATGAACCTGACCCGTTTATTAAATGGGTTAGCCGTGTCAACCCAAATATGACCCGAACCCGTTTAGCCTCAACTCATAGCCTATTTATTATTTGGGTTAGTCATGTCGGGTTCGCGAGTCGTGTCAGATTTTGCCATCCCTATGTATAACCATTGAGTCCCCAAAACTACATCACAACCTCCCAAGGCTAACACATTCAGATCTAACAAGAAATTACTGCCCTATATTTTCAAAGAAATTGCATGACATGCCCCCATTGTTCTCAACACAACTCCATTAACTACCTTCACCTCAAAACAATTTGCACAATAGATAAGGGTATTTGCAAGGACTGCCGCATAGACACATCCAAGAAATTATGGGTGCTATCAGAATCAATCAAGATTATCATTTCTTGGTTGTTAGTCCTTCCCCATGCTCTCATTGTACCTGGTAATGGACTACCAAGCAGAGCATAAAAAGTGATTTCAGCTGTCCCTTTTACTATGGCCTATGAACTCTCCAAATGGTCACTAACTTCTTCCACTAACTCATCCTTAGGATCTACCTCATAAGAACAGGTTAATTGTTGTTGTAACCCTTCCAACAAAAAGACCCTAGGGGTTTTACATTGGTGACCAATAACCCACTTGTCATCACAATGAAAACACAAGCCCTTCTTCTTCCTTTCCTCTACCTAAGATGGTGATAGCTTTTGAATTGGCAATTTGACACTCCTAGCTTCATTCTTGATTAATGGTGGTGGACCAAGAATTGATCCCTTTTGATTATCATTCCATCGCCTTATCTTCTTACTAGCCTGAAGGTATTCTTCTTGGATTTTTGCAAGCCTAAATGCTATGTTTAGATTATGAGGATTCAACATCCTTACTGGTAACCTTATTTCATCCTTCAACCCACTCAAGAAGCAACTTAGCTTGTGCTTCTCAAAGAGTTCCTTAATTTGATTAGACAATGCCTTAAATTGACCCTTGTAGATAGCTACTGAACTCATTTGTCTTAGCCTAGTTAGAGTTTCCATTAGGTCATCATAGGCTAATGCACCAAACATAGCATGTAAGGCTCTCACAAATGCTTCCCAACTCGTGAACTGCCCAGATTCCTTAGCATCTTGAAAGCATACCAGAACTTCATCTTCCATATGATACGAGGCCAACAAAATTTTCTAGTTAGGTGGAGTATTGTATAATTGGAAGAATTGGTGAACCTTATAAATCCAACCCGATGGATTTTCACCCTTAAACCTCGAAAACTCCAATTTCACAGCTTTAGGAATAGCTGCCATAGTGGAATCTTGATGATTTGTGGTCATTGGAGATGAAGTTCTTGAAGGGGATGTAACTCTCTATTGCCAACCATTGCCAACTTCTAAAATTCCTTGCACAGTTTTTGATAGGGCCTGCAACATACTTGTGACTACATCTAGCTTTTGATGAATTATACTTGTGACTACATCTACCTCGGAAACTCCAATCTCACAGCTTTAGGAATAGTTGCCATAGTGGAATCTTGATGATTTGTGGTCATTGGAGATGAAGTTCTTCAAGGGGATGTAGCTCTCTGTTGCCAACCATTGCCAACTTCTAAGATTCCTTGCACAGTTTTTGATAGGGCCTGCAACATACTTGTGACTACATCTACCTTTTGATGAATTATACTTGTGACTACATCTACCTCGGAAACTCCAATCTCACAGCTTTAGGAATAGCTGCCATAATGGAATCTTGATGATTTGTGATCACTGGAGATGAAGTTCTTGAAAGGGATGTAGCTCTCTGTTGCCAACCATTGCCAACTTCTAAAATTCCTTGCACAGTTTTTGATAGGGCCTGCAACATACTTGTGACTACATCTAGCTTTTGATGAATTATACGAAATTAGTCGTGTTGCTCTATTGTCAATGACAAAGCATTGAATTTTTCATTAAGAAAAGAAGAAGATCGAGCTTCTACCATAGTGACAGAATTGACTCTGATACCAAATGTTACAAATCTATGGGTAGAACTCACCTTTGAAAACCGGCTTACAAAGAGAGGGTACCCAAAAGCTAATAAACACACAGTTAAGTTTACACTTAACCAATGTGGGACACTAGTATCATAACATACCACCACGCTCCACAACTGATGTCCACGACGGCTCACTCTAGTGACACTGACCCATTAGTAACCCTCTCTCTTTTTGGTGGCTTCACTTAACTATCAGTAATTTTAATCCAGCCTCTAGGTCGCCTATTCCAGGATCCAACCACAAAGCCGCAAATCATTTGATCCCATACTCAATGAGCTACACTTGATTAATCGGGATGATGGTCGGCTCTGATACCAATTTGATAGGATCAATTCAATTCAAGAAAGGAATAGAGAGATGTTGAGTAGTTCTTCGAGGGAATTGGGCCTTCTAAGGAAATTGTAAATGAGAGAGAGAGAGAGAGAGAGAGAGAGAGAGAGAGAGAGAGAGAGAGAGAGAGAGAGAGAGAGAGAGGGAACTGAATAGATAGAAGATTCTGTATTAACATTCTGAATGATTTTTTTTCAATTCATACAATTCCCTTTATAGGCTTTACAATACCAATTCCATTACACTAAAGTTACTAACTAACTATCAATTAGTTATACCAACTAACTAACTACTTGTAACAACCATAACAGAATAAACTCTAGCTCAACATAACTAACTCTAGCTTAGCATGACTGACTTCAACAGCTTCATCTATTATCATATTGTCTGACTCCACTTAAAGGATTGTTTTGCTAGGTACTTCTTCCTTTTTTTTTTTCTTTTTTTTTTCTTTTTGTTCATTTGTATATCATGAATTTGAGATTTTTTTTTTTTTTTTTTAACTGGGAAACAATAATTAATTTTCTAGTATGAAGAATACATGATATATAATGATAACAAGTATGACACTTAAATAAAATAAAATAAAATAAATCAATAGTTGCAACTTACAACACAAGGGGATGGAGTATTTGAATGGTGGTTCTCATCATAATAAGGAGACCACAATGCAATTAAGTTATAAAGTTCTTGGCATAAGTGCAACTTTTAAATTTAATGCTATTTCATTTATAGAATGATTGTAATTATATTTTTCATTCTAATTTCTTTTGCAATTATGAACAAGATTTTTGAGGCATGAGTATTATCAAAACTTGGTTTCACAATAAATAAAAAATGATTTTCTAAAAACCTTTTTGATTTTGTGCATTGAATGAAAAATTGTTATGCAATTTGTAGGGGTAAAAACCCAAAATTATGTATCGAGATAAGGGCCCTATCCGAAGACTAGGGCGTGTCCGAAGAGGAGAAAATAATTGAGAGGGAACCGAGGTGGGAAAAATATACCTGGAAATGAACGAAGAGTACAGTTCAAAGAGAACGTCAGTAGTCCGAAGAGTGTGATCTCCTCGGATATGGAGAGTCTCAGTCAAGCAAGTACTTGGGAGGTTCAAGTGGCCTTCCTGATGATTCCAATAATAAGGATAAACTTCAGGCATGTATGGAGATGATAAGAACGGATAAATATTTAGAGGAAAAGCTACTACCACCACATTAAATACACTGCAGCAACTTTTCTGGCCGCATTAATGTGAAGAAGACCGCTGAACAGTGCATTCTCAACCACCACCACTCACAGAGAACCAAAGAAGAGGCCTAATGGGATATATACTCAAGTAGATGCTTAGATGACTAACAAATGTATGATCAAAATGACCCAAAAGACACTATATAATGTAAAAGATCCCCCATAAAAAGATGAGGGGGAGAAATTGTAGGGAGGAAAGATTGTTAGAGTTCAAAAACAAGATTCTAATTTATAAATTATCTACTCGGAGGTCTATTCAGTGAGACTTTAAGAGTGTTTTTATGTTTATTTATTTTGGTATTCCATGCTAGTCGTTGTTTAATTCATATCCAGCCTAGCTCTTTCACCCACTCTTTACAAATTCATTGTCTTGGGTTCATTGGGCTCATACTCTAGATCTTTTGGGGCTTGGGTTACAAATCTTGACCCTACAATTGGCACCATCTGTGGGGAGAGCTTGAGCAGGAGTGGAAGCAACGATTGATGATGGCGAAACCAGGGCAACAACAAGCAGAATCTAGGGTATCCCAACACGTTGATCATTTTCTTAATTTGGAGCAGAGACATGATCGTGAAGGTAATGTACACACTACGCATACTGATCGAAGCCAGTCACGTGTCTCATGCAAAGAAGAACAAGAACATGCAACTCGAAATTGATAAGCTAAGAAAGGAGCTGCGTCATGCAAAGAGAAAATGGATTTCTTCGTATTCTGATGAAGACTCTGATGATGAACTTGACGTCACTTACAAGCAGAGATCTTAAACACCAGTTAGTGAATCTTTCTCCTATGAAGAAGAACATTATCATAAACGGCAACCTCGAAGTCCTTCACGTGGAGGTGTAGGGAACGATGCTATGAGCAGGGCTTTGAACCAAATCTCCAAATCGCCTTTCATGCGTAGGATAGAGGAGGCAAGACTTCCTTGCCATTTTCATCAACCGATGTTCATTATTTACAATGGAAAAACAAACCCTGTAGAGCATGTGAGCCACTTCAACCAGAGGTTGGCAGTCCATTCTAGAGATGAGGCTCTGATGTGCAAAGTTTTCCCCTTCAGTCTTGGACTAGTCGTAATGAGATGGTTTGACAGCATGAAAGCAAATTCCATCAATTCATTCAAAGAACTCACCCAAGCATTTGGTTCCCGTTTTGTCACCTACTGAAGAGTAGTCAGACCTTGTCTTCTTTGCTATCCTTAATCATGCAAGAGGTGAGACCTTGAAAACATACTCAGATAGGTACTGAGAGATGTTCAATAAGATGGAAGGCAACTGCGATGGAGTGGCCTTTAATACATTTAAGCTCGACCTCCCCACTGACCATGGCTTAAGGAAGTCCTTCACGGGTAAGCCAGTTACTGACATACGTCAGCTCATGGATCGTATTGACAAGTATAAAAGAGTTAAGGAAGATCAATAGCAAGGAAAAGGAAAGGACAAGGTTATCCCCCAAGAGATGAGGGATTTTAGGTCGGACCGTTACAACAATAGTAAACCGCGGAGAGATTTTGCTGGACAATCAGGATCATCAAATCTTCAAGCAATTAGTGCTATATTCAAAGAACCAGTGCACCAAGTCTTGGAAAAAAATTAAGAATGAACTGTTCTTCAAGTGGCCGAATAAGATGGTGGGAAACCCAGACAGGCGTAACCATAATCTCTATTGCCAGTACCATCAAGACCATGGGCATACCATGGAGGATTGTAGGAGCCTATGGGATCATTTGGACCAGCTGGTCCACGAGGGTAAGTTGAGACAATTCTTGCACCACTCTAGTGGCCGAGGAAGTCAAGTGAACTTAGAGCCCTAAAGGGATGATTCTTCAAAACCTCTTTGGGAACTATCAACATCATCTTTGCCACACCAGGGAGAACAGGGTCTTGGCCATCTAGGGTAATGTCGGTCGCCCAGTTACCTATAGATGGTAATTATGATCCGAAGAGATCTAGAAGGGATATTCTACCAATTTTGGGTTTCTTGAATGAAGACAAAGTGAGAATCATCCAACCCTATGACAACACCTTGGTAATCACCCTTAGAATTGGGGGGGTATGATGTGAAGAGAGTAATGGTAGACCAGGGCAGCACAGCAGAAATAATGTACCCTGACCTATACAAAGGGCTAAACTTAAAACCTGACGACTTAACACCATACTGTTTCCCTCTTGTGAGTTTCGAAGGAAGGGTTGTAATCCTAAAGGGCCAAATACGATTGCCTATGCAAACTGGTGTCGAGTAGTAGAGGTAGATTTCATTGTCGTCGATGCATATTCACCTTACACTATAATCGTGGCTAGACTTTGGCTTCATATGCTAGGGGCTGTTTTCTGTACTCTACGTCAGAAGGTTAAATATCCATTTGAAGGACAAGTTAGTGAAATCTGAGGAGATCAATCCATGGCCAGACAATGCTTAGTGGTTGCCATCCAGCATAAGCCGAAATTGAGTCCTCGGTCTAGGTTAAGAAGAGTTTATAGCAGTTAAAACCTCGGGCATCGCCCGTCGAAGATCCAGCCGAGGGCGCTAGGTGCGAAGATTTAATAAAAGTTGTCATCAGAGACAATCCAGAAAAGTTCTTTCAGGTTGGATCTCAGCTACCTCTGCAAGAGAAGGAAGAACTAATAGAATTCCTTAAAAGAAACCTTGATGTATTTGCCTGGAATGTTTACAAAGCCCTAGGGGTGGATCTGGAATTCATATGTCACCATCTGAAGATCAATACATTGGCCACCCCTAAGAAGCAGCCTCCTCGGTGCCTATCCAAGGAGCATGCTGATGCAGTAAGAGAAGAAGTAACAAAACTCAAACAAGTTGAAGCTATCAAAGAAGGTTTTTATCCTGAGTGGCTAGCAAACATTGTGGTGGTGAAGAAGAAGAATAGGAAATGGCGAGTATGTGTAGACTTCACTGACTTAAATAAGGCTTGCCCCAAGGATCCTTTTCCTATGCCTAAAATTGATCAACTAGTAGATGCCACTGTCGGCCATCCTCGGATGAGTTTCCTAGATGCCTTCTAAGGTTATCACCAAATACCATTCATCCCTATTGGAAACTACCACTATAAAGTGATGCCATTTGGTTTGAAAAACGCGGGGTTCAATTACCAAAGAATGATGACAAGGATGTTTGAGCCACAATTAGGTAAGAGTATTGAGATTTACATAGATAACATGGTGGTGAAGAGTAAAATTGTTTTAGAGCACGTGAAAGATCTCAAAAAACATTTTTGAAGTTCTTAGAAAATACAAATTATGTTTAAATGCTTCTAAGAGCTCATTATCAGGAAAATTCCTAGGTTACATGGTAACCCATAAGGGGATTGAGGTCAACCCAAACTAGATAAAGGCCATCAACAATTTGCAACCTCCTCAGAATCCCAGAGAGGTCCAAAAATTGACTGGAATGGCTATAACTTTGAATCGGTTTATGTCGTAGTTGGCAGATAGGTGTAGGCCTTTTTTCTCGCTGATCAATAAGTGGAAAGGATTTGAGTGGACTGAAGAGTGTGCTCTGGCTTTCCAACAGCTTAAAAACTATTTAGCTCGGCCACCAATTATGTCCAACCCTGAGCCAAATGAAGTCTTGTTTGCCTACATTACCGTGGCTCCTTATGCTGTGAGTTTGGTGTTGATACGAGTGGACCAAGGTGTAAAAAGTCCAGTTTACTATGTGAGTAAATCATTGCATAAGGCCAAGATTCGATATTTGCCACTAGAGAAAGCCATCTTGGCAGTAGTGCTCGGTATTCGGAAACTGCCTCATTATTTCCAAGCACATACTGTGGTTGTTTTTACCTAACTTCCACTCAAAACCATACTCAGAAGTGCTGACTACACAAAGAGAATAGCCAAATGAGGCACTATCCTAAGGGCTTTTGACATCAAGTATATACCCCGCACCTCTATGAAGGCAGGTCCTCGTAGATTTAGTAGCTGAGTTTACTGAGCCCTCGTTAGAAGAAATGATACCAATACAGGACATGGATGGAAAATCAGTTAGCGTAATCTCCCAGAAAGGCCCTTCATCCTGGGAGATATATGTAGATGGTGCAACGAACCAGAAAGGATCTGGAGTGGGGATAGTGTTGATATCTCCAGAAAGAATCGTTATTGAAAAGTCGCTAAGATTAAGTTTCACGGCCACAAATAATGAGGCTAAGTATAAAGCTCTACTGATAGGAATGGCTATGGTTCACAGGCTGGGAGGTAAGTCAGTGGAGGTGTTCTCGAACTCAAGGTTAGTCGTCGGACAAGTACAAGAGGAATTTGAGGCGAAAGATGAACGAATGCAGGAGTACTTAAGCCAAGTTAAATGCTTGCAATCGGAGTTTGAATCTATTAATTTACTGCACATCCCCAGAAGTGGAAATGCACATGTTAATTCTTTGGCCACGCTCGCCATATCCTCGACGCAGGATTTGCCTAGAGTTATCCTCGTTGAAGACCTGCATAAGCCTACGGGAACAAGGAGTGAGGTTGTTCAAGTTCATCAAATTAGAGCCAAGTTCAGTTGGATAGATCCTATAGTTAAGTTCCTGAAGGATGATATTTTACCTGAAGAGAAGTTGGAAGCTGACAAAGTTTGAAGGAAGGCTACTAGATTCTGGTTATCCGAGGATCATAAATTGTACAAACGCTTCTACTCAGGACCATACTTGCTGTGCATGCATCCTGAAGCAGCTGAATCACTCCTCGAAGAGTTGCATAAAGGAATCTGTGGTAGCCGTACTGGAGGTAGATCTTTGGCTCATAGAGCCATTACTCAAGGCTATTGGTAGCTAAACATGCAGAAGGAGGCCTATGAATATGTTAAGAAATGCGATCAGTGTCAACGGTTTACGCCGAACATGCATCAACCAGGAGGAGTCCTTAATGCACTATCTAGCCCATGGTCATTTGCTCAATAGGGCTTAGATATCGTGGGTCCATTCCCTAAGGCTACAGGAAATAAGAAGTACCTTCTGGTCGGCATAGACTATTTCACCAAATAGGTTGAAGTTGAGCCTTTAGCCAACATCAGGGATGTAGATGTAAAGAAATTCATCTGGAAAAATATTTTAACTCGGTTTGGGATTCCCCATACCCTTATCTCGGACAATGTCATTCAGTTCGATAGTAGAGCATTCAGGAATTATTATGCTGAGTTGGGGATCACGAATAGATACTCCACCCCTGCTTATCCCCAAGGGAATAGGCAAGCAGAAGCTGTTAACAAAGTCATAATAAATGGACTAAAGAAAAGACTAGATAACGTAAAGGGCAAATGAGTAGAAGAGCTGCCACATGCACTTTGAACATACAGAACTACGCCTCGTAGGTCTACTGGAGAGACCCCCGTTTCAATGACCTATGGGGTTGAAACTGTCATACCTCTAGAAACTGGATTCCCAACATTAAAAATCAGCTCATTTAGTCCGACCGGAAATAGTGAGCTGCTAGAGAGGAGTTTGGATTTGATTGATGAAAAGAGGGAAAATGCAATGGTCCGATTAGCACATTACCAACAAAAGCATAGGCAAGACTATGATGCCAATGTAAAACTAAGGCCTTTAGAACCTGGTGATTTAGTGCTCAGAAAGGTTGTGGGCACTGCGAAGAACCTAACTTGGAGAAAGTTAGGGCCCAATTGGGAAAGGTCATATCATATTACCTCAGGGGCTGGCATTGGAGCGTATTTTTTGGAAGACTTAGATAGTCATGTAATACCACGCTCTTAGAATGTAAACAACCTCAAAATGTACTATTATTAATCAAACCTTCTCTTTAATCAATATGCCAATTTGTTATATAAAGTTTTTCCCAAGTCTTTAGGTTAATTAACACTCCATTATAATTTTCCCAAGTGTTCAGACTTAAATCCAATCATGCTTGAAGTCCTCGGACTAGATGATTTGGGTTAGTTAACACTCTATTGCAATTTTCCCAAGTTTTTAAACTTAAATCCAATCATGCCTAAAGTCCTTAAACCAGATGATTTGGGTTAGTTAACACTCCATTACAATTTTTAAAAGTGTTTAAACTTAAATCCAATCATGCCTGAAGTCCTCGAACCAAATGATTTGGGTTAGTTAACACTCCGTTACAATTTTCCCAAGTGTTTAAATTTAAATTCAATCATGCCTGAAGTCTTTTGACCAGATGATTTGGGTTAGTTGACACTCCATTACAATTTTTTCAAGTGTTTAAACTCAAATCTAATCATGTCTAAAGTCCTTAGACCAAATGATTTGGGTTAATTAACACTCCCTTACAATTTTTCTAAGTGTTTAAACTTAAATTCAATCATGTCTAAAGTCCACGGACCAAATGATTTGGGTTTGTTTACACTCTATTATAATTTTACTAAGTGTTTAAACTTAAATCCAATCATGCCTGAAGTCTTCGGACTAGATGATTTGGGTTAGTTAACACTCCATTACAATTCTCCCAAGTGTTTAAACTTCAATCCAATCATGCCTGAAATCCTCGGACCAGATGATTTGGGTTAGTTAATACTCCCTTGTGATTCTCCTAAGTATTTAAACTTATTTGAATAAATGCTAGCTTATGACAAATCTCTTCGGCTACGCACTTAGTACAAAGTTAGTGCTCAGTAGTATTGTTTGTAAATATTTAAGAAAAACTGTGAGATCTTCATATCATTCATTGCCTTTAGTGTTTGTTAATAATTCTTACACAATTAGTTTCTTCCAGTATTGGAGTAAATTGTTTGCTTCATTAATATGATATCATTGTTAAGTTTGCCTATGTTATATTAACTACAAGTCAGGCATTTGTAATAATAGTAAATTTCATAACATGTACAACGAAGACAAAAAATAAAAGAGCAATTTCATTGATTAAAAATAAAGTACATTATAATCCCTTACCAAAAAAAAAAAAAAAAAAAAACTAATACAAGTACGAAATAAAAATTCTTAGATGTCTAAGTCTTCGTCTGAGAAGCCAACGGGTCAGCAATCTGGCTAGGCTGGGTAGCAGCATCCGTGGTCTGGTCCTTAGATTCAAGAGGAGTTTTCCTCTTCTCCAAATCTTTACTTCGATTTTGGGGACCCTCAGCCTGCTTGCCCTGGTCTCCAGCTTAACCATACTCCTTGGGTGCTTCAATTGGATCAAGAGGGGTTTGCTCGACTATAGGCTGCTCCGAAACTTCTGGGAGTTCGCAAATGTCTGGGTGTTAGTAAATACTACTAGGCTACCTCAAGTTAGCCTCTGGAGGGACCCAGCAGCTTCAAGGGCTCTATCCTAAGTTACATCGCAGTATTCTCTGCAAACCTTTGCAAACTCCTCAGTGAGTCTAAGTTGGGTCTCCTCCACCCTGAGCGTATAGGTTGCCTGCCTTTCGGCCTTGACTGCCTCCTTGGCCAACTGAGCACTCTTCTTTGCCAATTGGGCAGCTTCCTTGGCAGTCTACAGCTCAGCTCAAAAACCTTTGACCAACTCTCGCTCTGTCTCTAGATTAATCTCGGTCATGCATAGCTGCTAGTGTTGGTCCTCGGCCTGCCTTTTAACGGTCCTCAGACCAACATCAAGATTATTCCTCTAGCTGGTCATTTCTTTCAGCTGCTCAGACAACTGAGAGTAATCTTCCTTCAAATTACCCAGGAAATTTTCAACCTCAGACTAAGTGTGGGCCTCGGCCTGGGTTTCATTATAAGTCCTTTTATTCCATTCCTCAGCCACATAAACCTGCTAAGTAATCTACATAGTAGAAGGAAGAATTTCAATATAAAGTAAAGAAGAAGGAACCAATAGTAGGGTTGTTAAAGCAATAATCAAACAAGTAGTTTTTTGAGTAGTGAAATATTAAAATGGAATTATGTCTCTCTATCAAACTTATAATCCACATGGATAGGTTCATTATAATCCTCTCCTCCATTTATGATTAATTGTTGCTTCTTCTTCTTATTCTTTCACGTCAGTATGTCACAGTCCCGCGAGATGCTTCTGAAAGTTTCCTAGCGACTATAAAGTCTGGCCACTTGATATTTTGAGCAAATAAAAATCCAAGTCTTTGAAACTGCCTAATTGTTCGGTGAGAAGAACAGAACAGCCATAAGTTCTTCAGGGGCATTAAACTATATGATCCTCTGGTGCCTATGCTTTTTACCCTGTCAGGCCGCGTCCCATCAGTATTATAATTATAAGTTGAGTTATACTACCTACACAAAAAATTTCACACAATTGAGTTTATAAATTTTTTAATCTTTTTTATTTATAACTTTTTTTTTTATTTTTTTTATCTATTACTAGTTATGTCACATTCATGTGTGAATTTTTTTGTATTATAGATTTGTTCTAATAAGTTTTTGACGTATTCTTAGCTTTGAACATTGACATCTTTTCTTAGCTTTGAACATTGACATCTTTTGTGGTGTTAGATGTCCGTGATTCGAGTCTTATCTTCTCCTCCGTTACTATTTGTGTACTATAAAAAATGACAAGATTATTAATAAACTCCCTCTTTTGGATTAGATAAGTCATGGGGGTTGGCATATCGTTCAATTTAAAGAAACAATAATTCAGCCAAAAAAAAAAAAAGTGAAATGATAGCCTCTTCATTTTTGCTTTAATGTTTTAATTATTCAGTTGACGCTTGATGCCCATCTTTTGAATATGTTTACCCCAAACCATTATCAAAAGTGACACCTTAACTGGGTTTGTGAATTTTGCCAACGAAGTATAGCTCTATAAAGTAGATATATCATTAACAATTAGATGATTTAATTATCTAACAAAGAAAAGAAAAAAGAATTTTCTCAAAAAAAAAAAAGAAAAAGAAAAAAGAAAACATTTTTTTTTAAAGAAAAAAAATATATAACCCTATGTTGGAGAGGAGAAAGAAATGTAATAAAAAAATACTAAAATTTTAACCCTACAAGGGTATATGGTTGGTGGGCTCATTGTTGTGGGACATGACGTAAACTCAAACGTCCTAAGTTCAATCTACCAAAATATCGTTCTATGAGAGTTCTCAACGTGTCTCATGGATAGGGAAATGAATAGTCTGACTAAAATGAAAATTGAGACGACACTTCCTTATATTTAAAATATAAATTAATAAATATTAGTATATTTTGATCACCTTTTGCTCTATCCTCCTCCCCTTTCAGGCTTTCCTCCTCTTACACTTCAAAAATATGTAAATTTTTTAATAATTCGTTAGTTGTGAGAGAGGGGGTTTGAACTTGGAAATCTTTGTTGGAAAAGCTTATTGTGTGTTTTATATTAACTTGTTTAAATTTGTGATGATTGTCTTTTTCTGGGAGTGTGTGCTAATAATTGTAATTTGAAAATGTGAAGTTAGAAAAAAGACAATACATGAAAGCTAAAAACTATATGAAAAAAATGCTAGGCAAAAATGTGTAATGATAAACATGGTTTAGTTTTTCTTCATACTAGATGTGCGTCTGCGTTGTTGCTGCATCTGGGTTTTTTAGCTGGTTCCATGGCACTGGTTCCAAAGCACTATCCTCCTCCCCTTTCCGGCTTTCCTCCTCTTACACTTCAAAAATATGTAAATTTTTTAATAATTTGTTAGTTGTGAGAGAGGGGGTTTGAACTTGGACATCTTCGTTGGAAAAGCTTATTATGTGTTTAATATTAACTTGTTTAAATTTGTGATGATTGTCTTTTTCTGGGAGTGTGTGCTAATAATTGTAATTTGAAAATGTGAAGTTAGAAAAAAGACAATACATGAAAGCTAAAAACTATATGAAAAAAATGCTAGGCAAAAATGTGTAATGATAAACATGGTTTAGTTTTTTTTCATACTAGATGTGCGTTTGTTTAGCAACGCGTCTGCATTGTTGCTGTATTTGGATTTTTTAGCTGGTTCCATGGCAATATTCATGAATCAGCCAACGCGTAAACAGTAGCAAGTGAACAGTGTTTTGTTTTTTAAAAATTATTTTACTACAGTACTTTTAACAATAAATTTTTAATTTTTAGCAAATAAGCGATATTCAAATAAACTTTAAGTTTTGTGAAGACAGACGTGGTTCCAACAAAGAGCTAAGAGCCAGGGACAGATGTGAAACAAAAATGGAAAAGAGGAAAAGGATGCCCATATAAATAATTGGAGCAGCTTCTCAAAAAAAAAAATAAATAAATAAATGGAGCATAATGAAATATAAAAATAATATAAGATTAAAAAGCAAGCCGAAAGCTTATTAGGTTATAAAAGTAAAGAACACTGGAGCTGTGTATCCTGGTTGGTCTGGGGGAAAAAACGTAGCTAGATAGTGGGGGTGGCATAGAGAAGATAGCCTATCTCCAATTTGTAAGGAAGAGGTCAATAGGCATAAGCATATTTAGAGCTAAAAAACAATTGGGAATGAGATTTGGGGTCAAAAAGTTGACACTATATTTAGTAACATATTTAGCCCTGTCAAATGGGAACCAGAACTAGCTAGCATATGAGCCTTAGCCCTCCTATGTCACATGCCACTTTCTTTCTTTTGTTTGATTTGATTAATTCTCAATTTAGGGAAGTGGGCCATGTTTATTAACTTTGACATGGGTCCCATGAAAAGCTTGGTAAGCCCAAACAAACCAATGATTTGGGCTTGCTTATACCACCCCTATCCTCTTCCACCAAGACCTACTTCTGCGGTCCCATTATCGAATTTCCTCTTCATTTTTTTTATTCAAAGAAATTCAGGACATAAAGTTTAACGCGACTAATGCGACAAAACTTATACAAATCTATATTATTTAAACAAGTCATAATGATTAGTTGAAAAAATCTCTTTAGTTGTTATTTAATATGTTGGAGTAAGATAGCTCTAAACATATTTGAAATCAATTTTTTTTTTTTTTTTTTTTTTTTTATGTTTAATGTGCTTTCCGAAATTTATATACATTGTGAATATTTTGGCTAAATTGGGTTATATGGATTTAAAATCAATGGAAATGAAAAATAAATAGTAATATAAATTTTATGATATGAACTTTAATGAGTTGGTATCTTATGTGCTTGGTGCATGAGAGATTTTTCCAAATTTTAACAATCAAGATAGATTTAAAGTTCTAAGAATTTTGCTTTAACAAAAGTAAATTTGGAATAATATCTTATATCTAATCATTTTAAAATACATATTAATATGCCTAAAATTTAACCAGTTATTTCATCTATATCGTAATATGTACTTTTGCACTTTATTATTCAAGTCCTTTTAAACTACAACCTTGTATGTTATTCAAATACTCCAAGAGTTATTCTGCGGACACAATAAATTGTTACCATATTTTTATTACAGTTGAGGTATCAATCCCTCATAAGTCAAAATAAAATACAATAACAATAATAAAATATTAGGCCAAAACCTACCATGATTAAAAACAGTGGTGTTATGAAAATGCTCATGACATTTAGTTATATCCTTTTCTTTTCTTTTTTTGATACAAGATAAAAATTATATTCTAGCCTAATCTAAATATATATGTGTGTGAAACTCCCTCCTGAAGACTTAAACCCCAGCTCTTACCTTCCACACCCCACAAAACACTTATACTTGTGGAATGACCACCGCACCAAGGGTGCACGGTGATTAGTTATACCCTTAATTAGACTTTCTCATTTTGAAATGAACCAACATAAAATTACTCATCACAATTATTAGTTAATTATGGTAAGAGTTAAGACCGTTCCTTGCACTGTATTTGGATTTTTCTTATGAGTGTCACACCCTCTTATAATTGGTGTTCTCACTCTAATAATACAGGGTCACAATCTTGCTCCAAATGGATATAAATACACTCATAATGCTAATATGCTTATCTCTCTCTCACTCTTTGTTGTGGCATGTCTAATCAAAAACTAAACTTTATATATTTGATTATTTATGCCTACTTTACCTAAGAACATTGGAAGGTTTAGTACCACTTGGAATGGTTTAATAGTTTAATGCACCCTTTTATTTTATAATTTCCTTATACCTATCCTCTTTCGTCATCATAAATTGCATATCTTGTTTGCATAGCCCACATGAAACTTAATGATGGACAATCACCATAATGCTCTTAGAAGCTTCACTAACAGCTCCATCATGCAATCTAATTTGTAGTTGGGTCTCAAACAATTCCTCACCACTAACCTTTGTTATTTACTTTAGCACTTAGTCACTTTATCAAGAATTATAGTCAACATAATATTACTTTGCAAGGGATATTATCTCAGTTAAATGATGATAATCTGACTTATAGGGGCCCTAAAAGATCGTGGTTTCATCACACTTAAAGCTTCATTATAAGAAAATATGCTAAATATATGATTAAGCAATAATCTTCACTAAGACAATGAATTTGAAGAATCAGAAGAAAGATTATCTCAAGCCCCATTCGGAATCTCACACAGAAAGCACCCGTGGTTTCCACAAACTTTTCTTTTCCTCTAATTTTTTTATCTTTCTCAATCTTAATTTCCTATTAGGTATTTTTATTAATTAGTCGGCCACCATATATTAATATATAATTATAAATAAAGAAGATGACCATATTATTTATGTTGAACTCATCAAAACAATATTATGTATGTTGAAAGTAAACCGAATTAGAAGCCACATAAGTTAAATAGTAATTGAATACATAAGTTATCAGTTTTTTTAGAACAACAGCGATTACCACAATATTTGTCACAATTTGATGATATGTGCAAATATAATTGGTGAACTACTACTTTTACATATATTTATCATTTTTTTCCACTATTTACAATTGCACGTATCAAGATTGTGGCAATAATTGTAACACAAAAGTTGTGTGCACGTTTGTCTCATAAGTTATAATAAATTCATGTGGTTTTACTTTGCATAGGAAGGAACAATAATAACTATTTAAAAAGGCAACTTGGGTAACTAAAAAACACAAAGAAATCAGCAAGCGATATATATATATATATATATATATAAAATTTCTCTCCCTATTCATGTCGGCAAATCCACCTCTAAAGGAGTTGTTCAATTGTAAATATTTTGGTATTTACCAACTAAAATCTCTGTTTAAATAATTCTTTGTTATTTTTTATGGAATTAATATATCTTCGGTTAACAACGAAAACGAAACCACTTCTCGGCCTTCTTCATTGTGATTGTGATGTACATTTGTACATGTATCAGCTTCATTTAAGGATCTTCTCCATCACATCTACCTCCAGCAAATTCTTCATGACTGCATCCGAAGCATTTCTTAGGAATTCTGATCAATCCCTAAAAAAAAGAAAAAGAAAAAAAGAAGGAATTAAAACATGCATGTGAAGTATTTATTAAACGATTAAAAAGAACAATCAAAGTTTTCAGGAAAAAATAAAAAAATGAAATAGAAATGTACCCTCTTGACGTGTCAAAGGTAAGTCCAACCTTGTATTTAGCTTCCTCAAGTGCCCAGGTGAATCTTTGGAGCTCTTTGGCTGGACAAATTCCATAGTCCTTAACCCGAAGCTGGGAGGGTTTGACATCACAAAAGATAGGTATAACCCTTTTCTTGGATTCCATGATGAGAGCCAACTCATGGAGACAGAAGTAGGACTCACAATACCTAGGAGAGAACACGGCGACACCTAGCTTGGAATTTAGGATGGCTTTGTCAATTTTGTCAAACAACAAAAAATATTTTATTCATTTTTTTTTTTTTTTTGGGTATTTGGTACTGCAAAAAATAAAAATCAACAAAAAAAAAAAATGATTTTTGTGATCAACAAAAAACAAGCCAAAAGAGGCGAGAAACATTTTCCGTTATTCATTTCCGCCCTCACTCCCTCCATGATTCAATCTCTTTGGAGGAGATTCCCTAATTGTCTAAGAAGCTCTAAAATCCTCAAGGAATGCCAGAAAACCCTAGTTTTGTCTTATAAATACCCCAAATCACTTCGAGAAAGAGAGAGAGAGAGAGGCTTCTAGCTACCACATTTGCTAAAACCCTATTTCTTCTTTCAATTTTCTTTACTCTAGCACATTAGCGCAATTTCAATCATTCAAAACCTTTTTCTAAGAGTCCGTCCTAGGCATAATTCATTTTCAATATTGCCTCAAAACCTTGGAAAAAATTCTTTCTTTGAATTTTAATTACCATGTTCTAAATATGGTTTAAAATCCCTCTCAATGTCAATAGCAATTTTTTATAGTAGGTGGGAATTTGTTATTGTAGGTGTTGTAGGTTCATTTGATCACGATCCAATACATCTTAAGGTCAAGATTAGTTCTCATTTTTAGTGTCTCCTTTATGTTAGAATATATTGTCATTTTAATTTGAAGATATAGATCAGATTTCTAGCTATGAGGGTCTGTACGCATCTCTTAAAGTTGCATACACATGCTTCTATATGTATATGCAAACTAAAGAGATGCGTACGCAATCACATTTTTTTCCAAAATGTAAAACCTAGTTTCCTTTCGTTTATAAATTTAGTGTATATTTTTGGTGATATCAACTCGTCCACGTACACTTCCTGCTTCCTTATTTTCAGTCCTGTACAATCTCCCAAAGAATAAAGATATTTAAATTTTGTGAAAAATTGAATTTATGTTCAATGGTGTACACATACCCTAGGAATGCATACACAAGCTCGAGTATATAAATGACTAGATGTTGCCAACGCAATGAGGATAATTGTGTATAAATGTCAATAAGTTGTTTATGCAACATGTCTCCTTGTGTATACAAACTGTTTTTGAAGAATATAATCACCTTTTGGTTCAACTAGGGTTGTGATCCGTTCAGGTTTTTTGAAGAAGATTTACTTGCTTTGTTCCATTCATAATTGAGAATTAGAGATTTTAAGATGTTGATCAAGATAAAATGGGGTGTAGGCCTATAATATCCATTGTCCAAGCTAAATCAAAATACTAATTATTTTCCGTGCAAGTTAACATCAAAATATTTTAAAGATAATTTTCAAAAATTATAACCATACACACACAAGAATAAGTCATTTTTTAATTTCCAAAATTTATTTTGTTTATTTGATGTTGGAACCGAGCTAACTTATTAAATAAAAAATTCTAGGATCACGCATTTTCTCACATCATTTACCACAACTATTATATGTGATTAATTGTGAGTGATGAAGAGAGGTGTGATTAGATTGTGATTCTAAAATAACTCTTATTGAATTGAGTAAGTTGTGAAAGGACTTGGTTTAGGTCCAGTGCATCTTATACTGGACTTGGTCAGATGGTGACACATATCCAAAAGTTGACACATATTATCATATCAACAGATTCAATGCCACTAGACACTAGACCTAAGCCTAACCCGTTGTGAAACAATAAACAAAGTGCCAAAAAAGTAGGCAAAACAGACACTGTTTTTAATTTGTGACATCTTTCTTTGCTTTATATTTATTTATTTTTCTTAGTTCACTGTTTCTTCGACTTAAAATTACATTTGGAGAGGAGAAAGAAAAAGAAAAGTGAATGCATCATTCAACTTTTAATATAAGCAAGCATGTGTAATTAAATGAGGAAAACTGTAATTACCCCCATAATTGTCTGTAGAAAACTAAGACCCGCGTGATACTTTAGCCTAATAAAGAACTCTTAATTGTAGGTTGAGTTGACAATCTTTTGCATTTTACTTTGATTAGACATAATTAAACCGAAAGCATTATGAAATGATTCTATCAAATTCTCCTATTAATAATATAATATGTGAAATAAACTATGGATATAATAATAAAATCAATCTAATCATCATGAAATTAAGTGGGGACATGAGGAAAAGAGATAGCAAAGCAATTCACTTTGGAAGTTCTTAAATAAATAAAGTTTAAGCACTAAAAACCTGAATAATCTGATATGTACAATGGAAAAAGATGGTGTCTAGTGTGACAAACGCAATACAAATTAAGTTTAAAGATGAAAGTGACTTCATTGTGAAGTCTAGCTAGGCTCATTTTAAATGTTTTAATTTTTTTTTTTTTTTTAGAGAATAGAAAAATGCTTAAGAAAAAATGTAATCGGCTATGTATAATTTAAATAGAAGCCCTTTTCTCAAATATTCTTTTTTCCCTTCAGAAAGTGCTTTCTTATTAAAAGCAGAATGAACATTCATAAATGAGTAATTTTAAAAGCAATCTAGGAATAATATAATATGTCACTTGTTCACTTGTAGGTTATAAAGGTTAACTCGGAAGAAGTTAGATGTCTTCTTTCCCAACTCCCAAGCCTTTCCCACCTCTTTAAAAAAAAATTAGTACATCTACAACTATTTTAATCTTTAATGTTTTTATTTTTTAACAAAAGTTATAATATATATAGAGTAGGTGATGTAGAGAACGATCAATCTAAATGATTAGTATAGAGAATGTCTCCTCAAAGAATGCCCATGGTGTCCAATTATAAATGGTTGTCTTAAAATTATTTCAGTGCAAAACGTGCATGGTTTTAGTGAAAATAATATTCTGTTACACAAATACAGTGTTTTAGTTTCAGTGAACTGGGGTTTGCCGCTCTATAATAATTATTTTTTTATCATCGAGCCAAAAAGTCACTTGATTTTCGGTACTGGTAGAATGAACCTCATGCTTTACTAATTAAACTAACTAGTCATTAATCCGTGCAATGCACGAATTAGTTGAACAAAAATTTTAAATTTTAAATTAGCTTAAAGTTATGATCACTTGAAAAAATAAGTTACAATTTAAGAGGGGGAAAAAAAAAACTACTAATACCAATAATGTTAGATATGCCATGTCTATTATCAACGGCATCCTTTCTTTAATGAAAATTAAAGTCTCGATCATTTTTTTAATATAATATAATCCCTCCCATTGCTCAAGTTTGCAAAATCCTAAGTTTTTTCTTGTCATATAAACGTGCATGGTTTTAGTGAAAATAATATACTCTAACACAAATACAGTGTTTTAGTTTCACTGAACTAGGATTTGCCGCTCTATATTAATTATTTTTTTAATCATCGAGCCAAAAAGTCACTTGGTTTTCGGTATAGGTAGAATGAACCTCATGCTTTACTAATTAAACTAACTAGTCACTAACCCGTGCGATGCACAAATTAGTTGAACAAAAATTTTAAATTTTAAATTAGCTTAAAGTTATGATCACTTGAAAAAATAAGTTACAATTTAAGAGGGGAAAAAAAACTACTAACACCAATAATGTAGATATGCCATGTCTATTATCAATGGCATCCTTTCTTTAATGAAAATTAAAGTCTCGATCATTTTTTAAATATAATGTAATCCCTCCCATTGCTCAATTTGTTTGCAAAATCCTAGGTTTTTTCTTGTCATATAAAATGCAACAACAAAAAAAACCCAAAAATAAGAAAATAAAAACTATAGAAGTTTTTATATGGAAAACAGTAATTATTTACACTCAGAAATGAAACTGACACTCAAAACGAGTCATTAGAGCAATAGGTTTTGGAAAAGATTTTTTTTTTTTTTTTTTTTTTTGAGAATTGGAAAAGCTAATTTAGTGTTATAGGCAATAGTTATAATATTTTAACATGTAAAAGAACAACATCAAAAAGGGGTATCAGATGAATAAATTGACTTCGTTAGAGAATGAAGTCAAATAAATGCATTGGAAAGAATAGATTTCAGACTATATGAATGTAAAAAGAAGAAGAAGGATGTACCAGTTGAAAGGCCATAGAGTTTTAATCGAGATAGAAAACGACCAATCTAAGAAGCACTTGGAATGCTCCTAATATTAGAAAAAATATAAGAGAAAAATAGGTTACCTCAAAAGAACAATGCATGACTATGGCAATTGAAATTTGTCAAGACAATTTAATATATTGCAAAACATGAACCCAAAATTTAGATGTTTAAACTTCTAAAAAGCCAAAAGAAAGAGTAAAGAATCAATGCAAAAATACCATCTTGATTTCTTTTGCCACACCATACAAAAAAGTAAAAGCTAAGAAAAACACCATAAGAAAGTGCAAAAATAAAGCAATCTTATATTCAAGCATGGTAGATATGAACTTTATTGATTATTCCATACCATCCTGACAAATCCGTAGAACGTTTTGTTTCATATTACAATGCATTGATAGCTATTTTCATGCCGTTTGTGCAATGCCCTGGAAAGCTGCAAACAAAAGCAAAAGTAAAAAGTAAAAAAAATATGACTACATAACAGAAAAAATTGACAATTCTTATTAACAAAAACACTTCTTAGCAATCATAAATTCATAGTTCTAAATATCTAATCGGTTACTGATTGTAGTTTAAAGTTTAAACTTTACAAAGTCAATGATTTTTGTTTTGACAATTTTACTCACAGCATCAATTGTCCATTAGATTTAACAAAACAAACAATTTTTTTTTTTTTTTTAATTTTGTATCAACACAGAATCATCACTCTAACCATCACGTCATGTGGAACGAAAAAGTAAAGACTTATCGGCACACCACTATGAAATCAAGCAGAAAAGAAACACCGAAACAGATCTAGCCCACAATACTCAAAAGGATTGATAGCACGCATATCCAATCACATATGATATGAATATTTAGAACAAGCTCATATAAAAATAATCGCAGTGCCTCTGAATCAGGATTGTACTAAAACACAAATTAACACCGAAGGAAAAATAGAGGACTAAACACGGCAGCAGATCATATATCTCATATATTACGACACACATATTCATGTCAGCATGATACCACCGATGTGATCTAGTGACTGTGGTTTGGTTTGGCAACTAACAAGTTGAGGAGTGAGCGTGAGTCTATCGTGTGGACCGTCTGGTAGTATTCAATTTAATTCTTAAAAAACTCTAATAGTGATGTTGTTAGCATGATACCATCGATGTGATCTAGTGACTGTGGTTTGGTTTGGCGACTGACAAGTTGAGGAGTGGGTGTGAGTCTATCGTGTGGACCGTGTGATAGTATTCAATTTAATTCTTAATAAACCCTAATAGTGATGTAGTGACCAAAGAATTAGAGAAAGAGATAAGGAAGAGTCCAAAACAAAATAGAAAACTATATGAGAGAGGTGGTGTTTGCCTTTGAATACATCTTAAAAGTCCTAAATCAAATTAAAAAAATTAAAATAAAAAATGCTAATGTAAAAAATTGTGGGAGTTTCAGAGATTTCGGTTATATATATATATATATTAGAACCCACAAGTTGTGTTTGATATTTATATATGGGAAATGCTAATGGATGAGCCTTAGGACAATGGTTAACAATATATTTAAAGAAAGTTTTTATAAGAAAAGGAAAAAAAAAAAAAAAAAAGCAATTAATGCTTTAACAGTTTTTTTCATTTTCTATAAAGGAAGTGTCAAAACTTTCCTAAAATGGATTATTAACTATTATCCTAAGGGTACTCGTTAGCATGACCCTTTATATATTTTGAATAGTGGGTCATGAAGCAATGCTTCCTCCCCTTACAAAAGAGTGAGTCTTGATAATTTAATAATGATGAAATCCACCATTCATGTAAGAGGATGAAACATTACTTTTAGAACATTGAATAATTTCCTATTACGAGGGGAAAAAAAATCCCTTCCTCTTAAAATTAGGCTTTGTCCTAACTAATATTAAATTTATGATGAGACTTATCATTCATGTGAAAAGGGGTATTGCTCTAGAAATATTAAATAATTTTTTGTTGATTTAGGCATTGAACTTTTGATTTGAACATTTAACCCCTAAGCTTTAATTTTTTTAATAAATTAAACATTTTACTAGCAATGTCCATTGAAGAGTAACATATTTAATCGCATGATGTAAACAGTTTAATCCACTCCATCATTAATTTATAAAATTTCATTATTATTATGTACACATTAAGTATGTAATTAAATGTCAATTTTAACAAATAGTAATAATAAAAAGTCTTATTTACAAAATTAAAGTGCAATGAATTAATTTTTTAAATTGAAAGATTAAAGACAAAATTGAAACTCACATCAAAGTCTAAGTGTGCTATTTCCAAAAAAAAAAAAAAACCATTAAAGATGTAACTTAAATTTACTTCGACTTATTTTGTAATTGTCTATTATAGAAAAAAGAGATTTAATAAGATAACTCTCTTACAACATGTTAGAGTCATGAGACTCACACATGTGAGAAAGATATCATACAAGACCGTCTTATGAAATAATTCCTTGCATGTTAGATATGTACAGGAGTAAATGGTTTTTTTTTTTAAATAAAAAAAATATTTTGTTGCTGCAGAATTAGAGAAGATTTTCTAATATTGGACTTGGCGCATTAGTTTGATCGTCACCTTTTGTTTTACGGGTAACTTTGGGCATAAATTTCAAAATGTTTGTGTTTATTTGGAGAATCTATTATATAGTAGGTTTGATCATGCTTTTGTCCATGTGGACAAGGACCTTTTGTGGGTTCTTCTCTCCCTAATGATTGCCTATTACCTATTAAATAAGTTCAAATGAAAGCTTTTAAAAGCCTTTTTAAAAAAACAAAACATAATAAACTCTATATTCCATCAAGTATCACTGTGCAAATATGATGTATCTATTTGATAGGGACAAGTTGAACAAATAAACAAAAAAAAGAAAAAGAAAACCAATGTGAACAATCTCTTAAAACCTTGAGGCAGCATTCCACAGGTCATGGTTTAATTATTGTGACGAAAGAAGTGACTTTTATGAGAAAATATATACACTTCTTCCACACACACCACTACGATGGAGCAGCTCACTCAGTATGAGAGACAGAATCTGTGTGGGTCATGTCTCCCACTCCTTTAAATTTATTTGTTTCCTATTTAAAAATCTTCATGAGCTCAAATAGCAGTTTGTTTATGATATCACATAAGTTCAAAGCTTTGATTAGACAGTTGTGGGGATGGTACTTTTCCATGATTAAAAGCGCATTTGTCCAAAACTCTTTTTATTATGATTCGAAGAGAATGCCTAATTGGTATCAACTTTGACAGGACACAAACTCATTATTCATTGTTTAAATTTTCACTATTTTTATAGTAAATGTTGGTAAATATTATTGGTCGAGGTCATTCATGGAAGTGTATAAACAAAATAAAGATAGATATGTTACTAATTAACTTAGCTTGATTTTATAAAGTTACATGATTGGTATTTTTACTTGCATTTGAATGGTTAGCATTGCTTTTAACATTTGTTATCTCTTGTATAAAATAAAAATTAAAAAATTAAAAACCTTTAACCATTATCAAAAAGAGAGAGAGAGAGAGAGAGAGAGAGAGAGAGAATATAATAACCTTTAACCACTTTAATATCTTAAATTATTTCAAAAATCCACACATATAGCTTAAAATAAGCAAGGCCCATTCCCCTTCCTCCTCCACCATCCCAATACACATTATCACATAAATATTAATATAATGAGATTTAAATTAATGAGATTCATTCTATAATGATTGTATTTTTATTATTAGATTAAAAGGTTTATTTGTTTTTGATTAGGCAAGTTGTTTGATGACAAAAACCTTTACCAATAACAAATTGTTATCATAAAATACAATTTGATAATATTGGTCGCATGCATAGATATAAAATTTTTATTATGTATTTCCAAGGCAATCATTGGACCATTTGAAATATTTTTAAATGCCAAAGACGTCTTGGCAGCTATTGGATGATATAGACCAGCATCTTGAACAAAGGTACCCGCTTCTCCTTGGTCTCAAGTACAAAAAAAATATTACATCCAATAAAGAAAAATGACATTGGTGACAAACATCTACTTAGTCAATTTCAATAAATAGTCTTCAATTTTTGTATTGCTTCACTTCCCTTTGTAGTGACAAGATTCTTACAAATTTGCAATTTACTTTTATATATATACACACACGTATTTAGAATTTTTCATGACATTCCTTTGCGTTCGGAGGCATTGTGTAAATTTCATTATAAAAAATAATTAAAAAATACCTTGTCATAAAAGAAAAAATATATTTGAGATTATCTTAGCCATATAGTAAAATCTTGAAGAGTAGTAACTCAATAGATTTGTCTTATGAAATGGAGGTCAATGACCAGCCATGCATAGTTTTAGTTAGATAACTTTTTTAATGAATCATGACTTGTTTAAATAATACACAAAGTCATAGACAATCTTATAAATTGCCACATAGAGGGTTGGAAGAGATAGGCTACACTTTGTCCTACCAAATATGTAGGTGTGTAACTTCTATTAATATTACACCACTTAATAACTTTTTATTTGGTATATTTTTCAACAAATTTACTATTAAAAATCTCAAGAATATCGGAGACTAAAAAAGTATCACATTTATAAAATGTTTAAATTTTTTTATATTTTGAAATTGTATTCAAAATATGAGTTTATGGATTGAATATTAAATAATATCTAATTCACACTGCATGCACGATAAGAACAAGAAAACATGTAATCCAATGGTGAAATTTTCAAATATTAATTCAACAAATTAAGTGGTGTAATATTTACAGAAAATCACACTAGCTAACTATATTTTTAAAATTTTTCTTAATCTATACTATATATAAGAAGATTCTCCTCTTTCAACTAGACTTTTATTTGGTTTAAAAATGCCCTCATTAATGAAGAGTAACTTCATTTAAAAATAGGATCATAAATGTCAAATAACAAATTTCATTTTGAATTCAAAAAGAGAATTCCTAAAATTTAGGATATGTTTCCCTTCACGTTCAAAAAAGAAATTACAATTACTATTTATCTCTAAAGTTGATCATTTTTATTTGTTTGAAAAAAATAAAAATATATATTTCTAAATTATAATAGATGCAAATTATTAATTTTTGCTAAAAAAAAAAAAAAAAAAAACAAGCGTGCTTAGAGGCTAGTATATATGATTATAGGTAGACTCACACCTACTAACATAGTCACTTTTTATTTAAAACAATCACCATATTTGATTTTTTTAAAGTTCACCAAATTTCTTAATTTGATTCATTTTGGAATTTCAACTTTCAAAAGTAACAATTAAAATTTTGAAAGGTATAAATGATCTAATTTAGCCTGTATATATCTTTTAAAAAAATACTAATGTGTCACCTAACTAAACACATCTATAATCATAAAAGGTTTAGTGTTTTGAAAGGTAACAAGTTTAGTGATACAAAATTTTTCACAATTGTTGACGTATTCTTTTGTGATTGATACATAGTAAATTGGTGTTAATAATAAACTCATGTGAAAACAATATTATTCCAATCAAAACTTAATAAGGTGTGAAAAAATTGGAATTCGCAGCATTTTTTTCTTTCTATAAAAAAAAAAAATATAATTTTTTTTATTATTTTGAGCAGATTTTAAAAAAAAAAATATATATATATATACACATGATTAATCAAAATGGATTGAAAGTGTACCTGGCAGCGTAGCCACATGGCAATAATGAGCCTGCATTGGCAGCATCATGGTGCTAGGTGAGCTGATGAATGATGATAGTGTAACACTTTTAATCTATTTAGGCTACTCGTGTGAGTTTTTAAATATATTTGAACTTTTTTATTAAAAAAAAGTGTAAATGTTTATAATAAGATGACAAACTTTAAGAAATTGGACAAACTAAAAGTACAAAACGTGGAGTTTTTTTTTTTTTTTTTTTTCATTTTATATTTATGAATTATGCTACGTTTTTCTCCCTACTTTTTCCACCTCCCAATTCCAATAGGCAAATGCAACAAGAAGATTTTTTTTTATTATTATTATTATTCAAGCAGATGTCACATGTCCATTGCAGTTGCATATGCCTACTGCAATTTTGTGATATTTTCCTTGAATATTATAAGAAAAAAGGATCAAAACTAATAGGTAGTTCAATACTTGGGCCTTGGCATTGGCAACCTTCTTTTTGTTTTTTTGTTTTTGTTTTTGTTTCTTTTTGTTTGTTTTTTGGTAAGTAAAAGAAGTTAGGTATCCAAGTACTCTGAACCTCCTATTCAATTGGATTGTATATATCATTATACTCAATTATTGAATATGATAAGATTACAATTATGATCTACTACTAGTACTACTTTTTTTTTTTTTAGGAGAATGTACTACTACTTCAAAACGTAGTTAGTTTTTTTTTTTTTTTTTTTTTTTTGGGTGCCTTCCAATAAGCACCCCAAGTCATATGGTTTATTGGTCATTTAGTTATAATGAACAATAAACCGTACGATCATCAGAGGAAAAAAAAAACACTTATATTGTACTAACACAATGCAGTTGATTATCTAGTGTTTTTGAAGAGGTAATTGAATGAACTCAAGTTCATCAACTAATTGTTTTGGTTAGAAGGTCATCAACTATTAACAATATATATATATATATATATATATTTTATATAAAGTATCATGGTTGCACGAATGACACAACAAAAGCTTTTTGACTCTAGTTTTTGTTTAGACTAATTATAGTCTCTAAATATGCTTCATCACCAATCTTAAATGGTCAATCAATAACCAAGCTCAAACTAAGTTGAGGACTTAAAAACAAATTACCTAATGAAATAAAATAATAGAAACTCATAAATTTATGTGAAAAAGTTAATATTATATCAAGTTTGTATAAAACTTCATGTTAACTATACAACGAGAATACCAAAATAAATTTTCAAGAAAGAAAAGATTAAGTAATTAAGTTTGAAAAATTCAATGTGAGAATACAAAATAATGGAAACGCCAAACAAGTAGCAATTGTTTATTTCATGAATTACCATGCTGATTCTCTTTGTTGTACTAATTATTATTCCTCAGTAGTAGTTCATCCGATGCAAACGATTCCTCTCTTTCTTTTTTCTTTTTTTGGGTTAAGCATTTATTTTCTATTTATATTCTTCCAATCTTGTGGTAGACATAAAGTGTGTGGCACTATAAGAAAAATTCAGGATTAACAACTTACAACTAGAATAGAATCCACTTAGCAAAACATTTATATTTTTTTCCCATAGATCCCTATGGGAACTATTTGTCATGCAACCGCCCCACCAATATAGCTTTGCCAAACAAACCCCACAAGAATTGACCATTTAATTAACACTTAGGCATAAAGGAAACAAAACATTTCTTCAATTAGTGGAAGACACCGTGCCCATTAAAGATTACTAGCACAACAATAGGGTCTCAAAAAGACACATTAGTGGGAAAAAGGAGTTTTTTAGATACACCTGAAAATGCTAACATGTGAGAGAGAAAAAGGAGATAGTGCGGTAGCCCACCATAGGATAGGATTGAAAAGTTCGAAAAGTCTAGGCTGAACCTGAATCTTCCTTCAAAGTTTCAAAAGGAGTGGCCAACCAAGCTGCACCAGGTTTCATTAATATCCTATCCAAATGCTCACAGCCATCTAGAACCTGTTTGGTAAGTTTGGTTTGAAGTAATAGGTAACTAAAATGTACTTGCAAATTTTGCATTTCTTGTTCCTAAGTAGGGGGAGAAGACCCTACATTTTAGGATTTTGTGATAATAAAATTATGAACCTTTTTTGAGGAGATAGAATCATTTTCAATGATTTGACTAGCCATTCTAGATAGAGATTTGTAGTATTCAAAATCTCACCAATACGTAATACAAATGTCTTTGATTTAAACCTCATGTCTTCGTTACCCATTATTTACCTATTAAAAGTTTTTTTTTTTTTTTTTTTTTTTTTTAATAACTGAAAGGAGTTTAGCTTAACACGAAAGTCGGTGAGTTGAACTTGAGCCCAGTCATTTGTGGGAGAGTCAGAGGCACCACTAGTCCAACTTACCTTCGAAATCTTTAGTTAAGTACATATTTACGCTCTTTTTTAGATGATTAGAAATAATATTGTACTAATATAGTGTCAGGCAACTAGAACCAAGAAATCCTTTGGCTCCCGGCCGCCCCCATTAAAAAAAAAAAGAAAAAAATTAGTGTCTGAGGAGGTGCCAACCCACCTAAAGGCGAGTTGGTCATATTTGCACTATTTAATTTAATCATTATAGTATGCCCTGTACAATTTGTGACCGAGTATCAACGTATGTCTCATGCAAAATCTAGTCTTAATTGAGTAAGTTTTTCACTGGATTTGGGGCCCTGTAGATGCCTATAAGAATAGAGGGCATTAGCGTGGGAGTGGTCCACTAAGTTTTTTTTGGGCCTGAATGTGCCAACTTAGATAGCCCATATAGTAACAATCATTTTCGGCCGAAGCCTGGCCTGATCCGACCTGAACCTCATATTCTGGGCCAGCTAGGCCCTATTGTAAAACTTACAAAAAGAAATAATCCTGAAGCAGCACATGATTTTTGCTTTTTTTTTTACATGAAATCTATATTTTCGAAACAGAAGATTATATTTAAAATGAAAACAAGAAAGAGAAGATTTTATAGCACATACTAAAGGTTAATAACAAAAAGGCTAACGGTCTTGTAATTGAACTAGTTGACATCTTTTGGTGTTTCTAATGAAGACATATATGATTCAAATTTCCTCCACTCTCAACTATGGAATTATAAAAATTAAAAACTAAAAAAAAAAAAATTAAATTAATTTGGCTCAATAACAAATTACATTTTCAAGGTGTGTTTGGATGCCGCTTATTTTACTGAAAACTGAAAACACTATAGCAAAATAATTTTTAAATGTGTGAATAGTATGGTGGGACCTATTTGTAATGAAAGTTTTAGTGAAAAAAAAGTTTGTGAGTCCCATGAATAATTCATGAGACCCACTAAAAAAAAAACGCAAAGAAGCTCTATCCATCATCGATTTTATTTTAGTCCATAATTTGGGCCTGAATGTGCTACTGTAGAGTGCTCATATTATAGCAATCATTTTTCTGCCCCAGGCCTGGCCGGATCCGCCCTGAACGTAATATTGTGGGCCAGATCGACCCAATTGTAAAAATTACAAAAAGAAGTCATCACTGGACCATCACATGATTTTGTTGGGGGCATGAAACCGTTATTTTCAAAATAGAAGAGTTAAATTATACTTAATTAAAAAAAAAATTATATATATATATATATATTTGTAGAGACTCAAAATGGATTGGACCCAGAATATGAATGGGTTTTCAGCCCAACAAGCCCAAACAATAGATTTATAGAGAATGGGTATTAGAACTAGTACTGTTAGACAGGAAATGTTCTACTCATTCAATAATCAAGGGTACTTTAGCTTGATTCAAAGGAAACAATCCTTCTCGGCATGTTTTTCAAGGTGTTTATCTCTTTCTTGCTTTTTTCTTTCCCTCTCCCAAAAAGTCCCCCTTATCTCATTCGTTTTTCAGTTATATACACCGCCTTCTCCTTCATTCCCATCGTACACGTGTAGTTCTTATCTGGGAAGCTCCTTTCTGTCCCATCTAGCACCTACCGGAACGTTCGTTTAGTGGCCATAAAGCTGCTTAGTCACTGTTCAGGTATCACCTCCACATTAATGCGGCCAGAAGGTTAGCTGGAAAGCATTTAATGTGGAGGTGATGGCCTTGGAAGATATTTGCTATCCTCCCCGACTCCTCCTTTGGTTTGCACCCAACTTCCAGTTCAGATATAATCTTGCGGAGTCTTCGGAATAAATGAAAGTTACATTCACCTCGGACTCTGATGTCCTCGGACGTGAGTTATGCCATTGTATATATAATATCCATTCCTTTCTCTTATATTATTTATTTAATAATAATAAAATTTTTAAGCTATCCTCAGATAACCTAGTGTCCTCGGATTGGGCCGTTGGGCCCCGAGCCCACTTCTGATGATTCCAACATTTTTTAATAACAGGCCCCACAATATTTTATAACATACTAAAGGTTAAATAACGAAAGAGAATTAAATTAATTTAGCTCAATAACAACTTACACTCTAAATTTTGTCAGTTTTTGTTTTAGCCCATATAGTTTGGATTTTTTCAATTTCATGTCTCAACTTTCATTTCTTGTTCAATGTAGTTATTTTTGTAGCCTAAAAAAGAAAAAATGACATAATAAAAATGATGTATTATTATTTTATTGGATGAATTAAACACACGTGACAAACTTATGTGGTACTTAATAGAAAATATGAGTGGAAAGATTGTTGATACTAACATAATAGAACTTCATGAGGTAAAAGCCAAACTCTAAAATTTTAAGTTATAAAATTCAAACATCCTAAATTTTGGGTGAAGTTTGCACTTAGCCTAAAAATAAAAATCCTTACTTAATAATAAAAAACTCAAAAAAGAAAAACTATCAAATGGAAATTTTCGAAATTGAAAATGTTTAAGAAAATTAATACCATGAGGATGCTTGCAACTTGCAAGTCTTGTACGAGTTGTGTTGGCTATTCCTTGATGGCGATGAACTGGTCGTGTTAAGTTACTCAAATCACAGAGTTGCAAATCAACTCCTACTTTTAGTTTAGTAAAACCGACACAAAATTTTATTAAAGAGAAAACTATAAAAGTTGATACAACCTGAGCAATAAAAGCTCGAAAATATGAAGGGATTATTACATCCAGTGAAACAGAGACAAGTTGCAACCCTAGACAAAACAGCCAACCCCTAGGCAAAAGTTCACTCACATTCCTCTTGCCATAAAAGATCTTCAAGTCCAGTTTGCTCAGGTGGTCTATCATATGGGTGGCAGTAATATCAATGGAAGGAAGGTTGAGAAGGGCAAGACAGAGAGCATTAATCACTTCTCTTCTTAGTTCTTAATTCTTATTCCTCTCCATAGATATCACATGTGATGTGGACCAATCAACTCCTACTTAAAAGCTTTGCCAAATGTAAGTTAATACTACCTAGGCCCTGTTCATTAATCGATGAATGTTGATTGACATGGACGCTATAAGTGGGGCTATAAGAATTTTTTCTAAAGTAGTCATTAAAAAATTTAAATTATACAAAATATAATTTAAATATATTGACATCATAAAAAAAAAAACACACACACACACACACAAATACATGAAAGTTTTTTAGAATTTCCTAGAATTTCCTTCTACTAATTTTCATATTTTGAAATCTTCACTATGAATGCTACTAGCTTCATTATTGTCACTAAGATTAATTATTTTTGTAGTTAAGCGAAAAAGAATGTAATACACTTAGAGGCACCAAAGTCCGTATATACCAATAACTTAATTTAATTGCTCAAGCCAATACTATCACTTAAACAAACAATAAAATATAAAATAAAAAAAAAAACACAATTATGAAATTTATATATAAAATAAAATACTATAAATTTGGAGATTGTTAAAAGACTTAAAAGTTCACAGTCCTATTTTATAAGCTACAGCCCATAACTAGGAGAAATTATAAGGTCCACCATTCCACTAAAAAACTCACACATGTTTAAAATTGCTAAGTTAGAAAAAAAATTTAAATTAAAACTGATTACTAACTCAGCAATTTTAAAAAAGTAAGAGTCTTTTGGTAGAATGGTGGATAAGTGACGTGGTCCACCAAAAAACTGTATAATTTCTCCATAACGAGGTTATAATACTACTTTCTTCTCAAAAAAAAATTACAATACCCTCTCTCTCTCTCTCTCTCTCTCTCTCTCTCTCATTTTTTTTAGGTTAGACAATAATATATATATATATATATATATATATAGATAGAAGGCTCGTATAGACAAGTAAAATAATCCTAATTTTGTACAAATATTATAAGAATTAACATAAGCATAAATAGATCAAAAAAACCTCTTCATTGAGGCATTACTAAACCACATTTCTTTTGCATACAAAGTCAAATCATAAGAAAAATATCTTAAGAAAGGCTATCGATGCCTATGAAATAGGAATGGTAATGGGGTGAGGTGGGTCCGAAGGATGGGATCTTCGCTCCCGCCCTGCATGATTTTGTCTTGCCCTATCCTTGCCCCACCCCGCATGATGGTGAAAATTTTCTTACTCCATCCCCTCTCCTTAGGGCCCCATGAAGCCTCACCTCACCCCATAAAACTCTACTTCTTGTTAATTTACCGATAACTATTACAATTTTTTTTAATAAAATATGTTTTGTTAATAAAAATATACTTGAAATTACAAATAAATTTATCCCATTAAATCAAACTAATTTTTAGCAAAAATTGAATAATATCACAATAAAAACAAAAATCTCATAATACAAAATCAATGATTCAATAGTATATAAATTTGCTTCTAATAAAGATAAAAGAAAATGTTAAAATTGGTACTTTATTTCCAACCTTACTAGGAAAAAAAAAAAAAAGGAGAGGCAAAGAGCCATGTTGGGTTGAATAAAAATAAACTAATGATATGTTTGTTTAAATATTAGGGTTTTAAGATATGAAAATTTTACAATTTAACCCTTATCAACATGAAGCGAGGCGGGGTGGATCTAGAAAGTCTAAACTCATCCTCACCCCACCACCTTTGCAGGGCAAGGAAAACTTACACGGGACAGAGTGGGGAGGGGCGGGGCAAAAGTACCATCCCTACTATGAAAGGCCATCAATGCACCCACATCGCATTGATACAAGAATCTGTACTTTAAAATTAAAATAGTTACAAAACAATGACATTCCATCTTTTTGCCACATAGATAGGATTTTTACACATGATTTTCACCCTCACAAAACTATAATCCTTACACTAGAACCAGTAGGATTCTCCCCCCCCCCCCCCCTCTCACCATGCCAACTACTGGATTTGAATCCACAATATTTGTTTCATACAAATTTTCATCATTCCAAGGCATATGCATCTCTATGGTTAATTTACTAGAGACCGGCTCTCCTTCGGTTCAAATTTCTACTGTTTTCTCATGTTTTTATCTGAAGGCGAAAGTCCCTACATTTTGGTGTCATAGTCAATTTGATCTCTACCGGTAACTTATTAAAAGAAAATGCTTACGTGGTAGACGGTTTGCACAGTTAACATGCTTAATATTAAAATATTAAATAAAATGCTTATGTGTCTAAATTTTAGTGGCTGAAGTTACCACATCCATGCTTAAATGGCCAAAAAAATAGCCACATCAGCTTTTAAAAATATTTTTTCTTTTTTACCCTTTCTTTTTTCCTTTTCTCTAGTTTTTCACTTTTTTCTTTTTCTTTTAGAAATCCACAAAATCGCAAGAACGCATCTGAGTACATTTTTCTTATTTTTCCTTTAGCTCATCTCTAAATCTTCATTTCTCTCGCTCTCTCTCATCTTTTGTTATCTCTTATTCATGGCCAAAGAACCCAAATCCCAAATTTAAACTAAACCCCAAACCTTACCCAAATCTACCAAACCACTCATCTTCATCCCCACCTCTCTTTTAATTTCTGGATCAGACGGTCGAGTTGTGGCCATGAATCAGACTCCGTGGTGGTTGTGCTGGACGGTTGGGTTGTGAAGAATCTGGGTTTGGTGAATCCCATTGGAGTGAGCCTCCAAAACGGCAAGGTTTTGGAGGGAGGGAGGGAGGATTGTGGGGCATGGCTGAGTTCACAACAGAGGTTACGGCGGCCGACACAAAGAGAAGATAATGGTGGTCGGAGAAAGAAGATACTCTTAAAGAGTGTTTATTAGGAGAGATGGAGTTGGTGGAGAACAAAGAAGAAGAGGCAAAGAGTGGAGGTGCTCCTGCCGTAGCCATTGAATTTGGAGACACAGAGAGACTTCAAAGTTCAAAGTTTAAATTAAAAAATATAAATCGGTAAAAAAAAGAATATATTTTTAAAAGCTGATGTGGCTATTTTTTTGCCATTTAAGCACTGATGTGGCAACATCAGCCACTAAAATTTAGACACATCAGCATTTTATTTAATATATTAATATTAAGCATGTTAACTGTGCAAACTATCTTCCACGTAAGTATTTTTCATTAGTGAGTTAACGGTAAAGACCAAATTAAATGCAAGTTAAAAATAACAGGAATCAAACTAACTGCTACCAAAATATAAGGACCAAATTGATTGTGATATCAAAATATATAGACTAAAATAGTGTTTTTGCATTTATCCGAATGCAAGACGTGTGCCAAAAAATATCCAAGGCTCAAAACAAGCCACCTAGAAAAAATCCAATTTATTATTCTCTCAACAACCAACCTCCCTTATCAAACCTGCCAGACCGTCCCACAGCAAACCTTTTAGACCATGTGATTCATACGGAGTTCAAATCTTCTGTCCCACTTTTCCTACTCTACTCTATACTCTACTAATAAATACTTACCACGTGTTCATCTAATTAATTAAATATTATCATTATTAACTTATTAATCCTACAGTTATTAATTGATAGTATCACGTAGCAAGTTTTTATTAGTAGAATATAGAATAGAGCAGAAAAAGTAGGACAGAAGATTTAAACTGCCCTTTAACAGAAATAATTATCACATATTTCACATACATCATACATATAGCAGACTTTCTCACAAGTAGTAGGTTCCGCTCGTATCTGAGACAAGATACTGTCTCCTCCAAATAAACCATTGAAAAGGACAAAAATTAACCTCGCAAAAGATATGTAATTTAAAAACTTTAGGATCTGTTTGATAGATGTGCTTTTTTTTTTTGAAGTGTTTGGTAGATGTACTTAAACAATAATTTTCAGTTTTTAAATAATATTACATACTTTTTTTATACTTTTTTACTCACATATATTTTTAAGAAAAATATAAATAACGTTACTAAAACAACATTATTAAACAGGCTCTTAATTATTGTTGTACAAGTTGAAAACACAATTTTAGTTATAATTTATGGTTCCAATTAACTCAACTGGTAAAGTCTTTAATAGTTGAATAAGAGATCTGAAATTCAATCTCCACTTACACTAAAAAATTATTGATGTCTTGGTCTGATGATAAAGAGTTATTATCAAAAACTGACATCATAAATTAAAATTTTCTCCAAAAAAATTATAATTTTATATCTTAACGAATACATTAAAAAGAAGTAACCGACTCAGTCCAGCGCTTCTGTGGATACATTGAAATTGGATAATCATCAAATAAATGCCACGTATCCACGTTTCAATGCCCCCATTAAAAGAGGGAGGAGTGGTTAAAGAGAGGGGAGGGGGATTGCTGTTGAAGCTATATTCGGTGGTAATGACAAATGACAATGTCTTGCAGGTCCACTCTCCAACGTAAATGAATGGACAAGATTGATTAGAAGCTTAGAACAATCGGATACCACAAGCTAGGTGCGATTAGAAAATTTGAATTCCATGAGTGTCAATGAAATTGCACGAAATTATGGGACGGGTTATACGATATATATATATATATATATATATATATAACACCTGGCTAAAAGTAATTTGAATAATCAAATTATGGGTCTATTTAAATATTGTTTATATTGCTAAAAACACTGTAACAAAATACTAATTTTTAAAAGTGTAAATAGTACAATGAGACCCAAAAATACATAATTATGTGCATTTTTGCATTTTTTACTAGATCGTAAACAGTGTTGTGGAAACCAACCAAAACACAAAACGCAAAATAATTTGCATACAAATGCACGCTAAGTGTCCCATTATTAAGGAGGACCACAAACTACACTTGACAAAGACGTGAACAAAAATCTAATTTCATTTTCTCAGTGCTAGCCCTAAAATTCCTACCTTTTTTTTTATTAATTTAAATATTATTGTTAATTATTTCCTTTGGTACGATTATAAGGGTATTGAGTCCAGGAGCTCATTATCTATATATTTATTGGGCCTAAGGCCCAATCCGAGAACGAAGGGTCGTCCAAGGAGGAATAAACATTGTCAGTAGAATCCACGTTAGTAGATAAAGAAGTCAGTTTTAGTCATAAGGGCCCAGAAGGGTGAGCCCAGGATGAATGTCTCATCGGCTAACCAAAGCCGAGGTCCGAAGAAGTGGTCCGCCGTCCAGGGGAATGTTCCAAGAAGTCCTGTTGGAACGGATAAGTATTACAGAAACATAGGACAAAGGAGGGGGTCCTAAAATATTTAAGGGGAAGGTTGCTACCACCGCATTGAATGTTTTGCAGCTAACTTTCTGGTTGCATTAACGTAGAGAAGACCCTTAAATAGTACTGCATTGGTTGCCTCAACGCACAAAGGGCCTGAGAGGTGTTCGATGGGACAAACACTCAAATAGTAGCTTGGATGATCAACAAGTAGAGGGTTAAAATTGTCTAAAGAGAACTTTATAATGGAAAAGACCCTCCACAGTGAAGGGGATCGAGAAATTAAAGGAAAAAGACTGTAGTAATCAAGAGTTGCATTTATAACCAAACTTGAGAGAAATGTATAAGAACTGATTTCCTTGGACTATGCCAAGGACAATTTTCTTTAATACAAACTTGTCTATTTTCATTCTCTTGTGATCTGAATCTACTTTAGTGACCGTCTAATTCATTAAGGCCCAGTTTTCAAACTCACTTTCTACAAATTCATTGTTTTGAGCTTTTTGGACTGAAGTCCATCCGCCTTGTGGGCTAGGGACTCAAATCTGGTCCTTACAGCGATCATCAAGTATATATAGAACATTGTCATTAAACCAAAAAATTAAACTAGATTTTTTTTTTTTTTCACTTTCTTTTCAATTTGAAGTTTCTTTTAAAAAAGTAAAATTACAAGGTATAAAAGTGGGTAATGTTTATGTATTTTACATGCATGGACGAAACCCTAAATATCTCCTTACAAGTTCCAACTATATATAAGAGGAATAACCCTAAACAATAGGATTATTAGGTTGTATTTGTCACCATTGATCTCACGGAATGGGATAGTGAAATGTAAAATAAAATAAAAATTGGTCATTTAAATTTTTATCTGTGAGTTCCAATTAGCTCAACTGATAAAGTTTATTATTATTGAATAAAATATATGAGTTCAATCTCCGTCTACAATTCCCCCAAAAAAAATATAAAATGACATAGTATTAAATACATTTTTAGGTTTATAATATCTAATCTAAAGATTTTGAATTATGAATTAGAATCTATTTCAAAGGAAAGAGAATGCTTTATCCCCCATCCTAGTATTGAAGAACTGAAAGAAGAGTTCAATGATCCTACCAGGAATTCCCTTTTTTTATGGCTCGTTTACTTTCCTGGCAAAAAAAGTCAGAACGAAGGAAAGTCGACATAAAATAAATATGATCCCATTTAGCTTTGATTACATCGCATAAAGTACTCACCGAATTTAGAGCATGAGAATTGACACAAAAGTCCAAAACTACAAATCACGTTTGCATGAATTTATGCATGCATATATCTTGAGAACTTTCTCCACAACTTTAGGTGAACTGAACCACCATATATAAATGTTATGTATAAGCATTAAAATTTAACGACTTATTTTCATTACTCTCTGTGGGCAATATGACTAATATCTCTAAAACATTTTCCGTTATTTATTATTAAGGTAATTTATGTGCAAACATAATAATTAGGAAGATGAATTTGATTATCATCACAATCATACTCAATTCTTTTTCTTTTCTTTTTTCTTTTTTTTTATTTTTACTGAAAAGGTAGACTATCTGACTATCATACTCAATTCCGAAATGCCTATAAGACACAAGGGATGTGAATTATCCACAAACATACACACAAAAAAGAGACATAAATGAAGTGTGTTCTTGGATATATTGATTTGTTTTGCTATGCTATTTTCAGATTGTGCACGCTAATTAATAAATTGTTGACATATTGAGCTATGAGTCTTGTAACTTAACGACATCGTTTGTTCTCGAACAAAATCATGTGTCATATGACTCATATTAATATTTGTGTTCCACTTTATGTTTTATCAATTGCAATATATCATGTATCTGATTTTTGTTTTCTATTTTAAACTTTAGTTATTTTATAAGAAAATAGGAAAAAAGTGACAAAAAGTGATTAGGGGAATATAAAGTGAAACAAAGTTAGGGCCAAAGATTTTTATTTGTTTGCTCTCTTTTATAATGAGAATCATAAGGTTCAAATTCTCCTCATCTTATTGTAACTATTGAATGATGATAATAATAATAATAATAATAATAATAATAAACCCCTAATCAATTGATAACATCATGTTGTTGAAATTTGAAAATCGATTGAAAAAATAATAATCAATATATATTTCTAAATATTATGTTGTTGAGGAAAAAAGGCAACTGATATTGTTCATGTAACATTGTTGTCCCTAAGTCCTAACCTCTCTAAATGGCGATATGTCAACAAGCTTTTAAAAGCCGTAAAAAAGCATATAAATCTATTGGGTCGATCGCCAGACCTGTATAGTATAGCCTGATTATGAGAGATGATGACGACTCGCAACCCCCCATTGATCCATCATAAATTCGGTGGTTGTTTGTTTAGTTTGTTTGATGCAATTATTGATGCAAAAGTCCCATGTAATTGAAACTTGTGAGTGAAACAGGCCCAACCGTCCAAGCCATAAGGCAGTGACAAACGTCTTCATGTTTTCACTCACTCAGTGCACACTCCAATATTGCACACAACCATACCCGCACTTTTAAGTCACGATTTCAGCATAAAGTGTTTGTACAGTTATATGCAACAATTTGTATGAAATAAACACTACTCATTGAAGTCACAATTTCAATGCAAAATATGTGTACAATTGTGTACAATCAATTTGAAATAAACAATAGTTATTAGACACGTACTTTCAAGTCACGATTTAAGTGTAGAGTGTGAATATATGGTTGTGTACAACAATTTGTGTGAAATAAACGTTAGTCCTTGAAGTCACGATTTTAATGCAAGGCGTGTGTGAGAACAGTTGTGTGCGACTGGTGTGAAATAAACATTGGTTATTGAACAATATACAAAATCAGCTAGAAAACAATCTTATTATCTTGGGATATTGTTGTACTGCCCGACTCTCTCTTGCTCTCTCTCCACCTGTCCCAATTGACATAAATGAGTTTAAAGTAAGTGAGCCATGGGCAGTTGAAGTAGTAAAGCCGCCTGCGTCTGTAGCTACTAAATTACTGTATCTTTTCAAGAAAAATTTCCCTTATAAATTTGCAACCTTGTTGTTCTTCTTTCCAAGTACTAAGCTCAGCATTCAGCTTTTTCTCTCTACTAAAAATCCAAAGCTAAACCAAGATGCATCTACACATTCTCGCTTTTCTCGCGGTAAGTTTTATAATATCTTGCACCCATCTAGACATAATAATCTCTCTTTCAAACTCTCTTTGATTTCAGAGCTTATAAAGTTCCAAGAGAGTTCATATGTCCATGATTTCAATAACTTTTTTTTTCTCGAGTATTTTTATGTAACATAACGTGACTTAATGTGTTGCAGGTTGCACTGGTGGCAAGCCATGCTGCTGTGCCTCCTGAAAAGTACTGGAACTCCGTGCTGCCAAAAACTCCAATGCCTAAAGCCCTCAGTGATCTTCTCCAGCCTGGTTGGTACTTCGAATCTGAGAGGACCTCTCTTGCATCTTTTCACTAACATCTCTGTAATATACTTCTAGTTATTTCTTACGACCTGAAAGTTGCAAAAAACAATTTTGAGCTTTGGCAAGAGGTTTTTCTTTTAATTTTTTAATTATTTGCTTAGGAAAATGTTAAAATTACTGCATATTTTTACTATGCAAATCGCTTACAAACTGACTTAATAATGAAGGTAATTTATGTCACTTAAACAACTAATAAATAAATAGGGAAGCAAGTTAAACATGATAGCCCATGTCATAGCCATTGCTTACCTTACAAAATCACTATTATTACATGATAATTCATCTCTCATACCTTCAGTTACGAAGGCCTGGAGGAGAGATCCTCGTGTGTTCTTCTTCTTCTTCTTAATAATATTGTGGTCTAGCAAAATAAATAAGTAAATGGAATGAAACTAAGAACTCTTATTAAAGAGTGACCTTCTACGAAACATGAACTATATCTAAATAAATAAAACATCCCTTTTTGCATAAAATAAAATGACAAATAAATATCTTAATTAACTTTTTTGATTAAAGACATGTCGGTTTGTAAGATTTCTATAGTAAACTTGTAGTATCTTATCATTATTTAATTGTTTATGTATAGCTTTTTATTTTTTATTTTTAACTAAAAAAAAAGGTTTAAATTTTTTAGATACAATTATATTTTAACTAACCTTAACAAATTAACAACAATAAATTTAACAACACAACAAATTTCATAATTAATGAGATGGAAAATTTTAATTGGTGTGTCATAATAGTGACAATCTCTTATCTTAAATAAAATTTATCTATAGTCTTTTAGGTAGATACAATACAGTAGATTCTTCAATTAAATTTAAACCTTTCATTTCATTTACCAATAAGACATATATGGTGTTATATTTTTCATTAATAATTAAATTCAAAATAACCAAATGCTTAAATTCAATTAATATACTACACCTAAAGTACTCTATCAAAGTTTTATACTTGTTAATAAACCAATAGGCTTTTAGCAAAAATCTACATCTAGATTCTAGACGTACTAAAAGTCTTTCATCTTATAGTTCTAGCTTCTAATTCATGTGGTGTTTTGTGTAAAAAAAAAAAAAAAAAAAAAGCTTGATTATTAGTTTATTACACACTGATTTATATGGAGTGTGCGCACGTTAATCACACTCACTAACTAAAGTCTTTCATCTTATAAGTTCTACTTCTAGCTTCTAATTCATGTCGCTAACCTTGCAGGCCTGATCGATGACAAAAGCGCTTCAGTCGATGTAGGGAAGGGTGGCGTAAACGTTGATGCAGGAAAAGGAAAGCCCGGAGGCACCTCTGTCAATGTTGGGAAGGGTGGTGTAAGTGTGAATACCGGTAAAGGAAAGCCAGCTGGTGGCGGCACTCACGTCGGTGTTGGAGGCAAAGGAGTTGGAGTGCAAACTGGAAAAGGAACCAATGTGGGTGTTGGCAAAGGAGGAGTATCAGTGAGCACAGGCCACAAGGGAAAGCCTGTGTATGTTGGAGTAAATCCAGGGAAAAACCCCTTTCTTTATAAGTATGCTGCCACTGAGAATCAACTCCATGATGACCCCAATGTAGCTCTTTTCTTCTTGGAAAAGGACTTGCATCCAGGCACAAAAATGAACTTGCACTTCACTAAAAACACAAACACAGCTACCTTTTTGTCTCGCCAAGTTGCAAATTCAATACCCTTTTCATCTAACAAGGTTGCAGATACTTTTAACCGGTTTTCAGTGAAACCTGGGTCAATGGAAGCTGATATAATTCAAAGCACAATTGAAGAATGTGAAAAGACAGGCATCAAAGGGGAGGAAAAATATTGTGCAACATCATTAGAGTCAATGGTGGATTTCAGCACTTCCAAGCTTGGAAAAGATGTTCAGGTAATCTCTACCGAGGTGGGAAAAGAAACCCAGATGCAGAAATACACTATAGTCCCAGGAGTGAAGAAGGTTGGGAGTGACAAATCTGTTGTGTGCCATAAACAGAACTATGTCTATGCTGTCTTTTACTGCCATGCAACAGAGACCACACAGGCTTATATGGTGCCACTAGAGGGTGCTGATGGAACAAAAGCTAAAGCAGTGGCTGTATGTCACACAAACACATCAGAATGGAACCCAAAGCATTTGGCCTTCCAAGTACTCAAAGTTAAGCCCGGAACTGTCCCTGTCTGCCATTTCCTTCCCGAGGATCATGTTGTCTGGGCATCCAAATAGAAGTCTCTGGGAAAGGCTCAATTCTTCATAGCATAATTTTAATTGCAGGAGTTTGAAATCCTTATATGTACTGTGATATATACTGCAGCATTTAGTTACATGTTTTTGAGTGTGCTTTAGTCATGGATGATACATTATGTACTCACTAATAAGACATCCTGTCTCTTTCTATTCACTAATAAATACAAATCTTCTTATCATAAATAAATAAATACATATCTTTTCGCTTTATTGGGCCACTTTCATTCTCTTTATTTCCTACATAACAAGACTTAGATGTAATGCTGGTACGCATCAGTAACTAGATAAACCAACAGAAAGACCTTGTTCTTGCTACATTCTTTTCTATAGTGTCCTTCAAACCAGAAGGGTAGGAGCTCTTGGTTTGTTAAGACACCTCAAAATTAGGAGTGGAGGAGGATCCTTAAGATATGGTTTTAGAGCCATTTATGAAGCAACAAGCAACATAACGCCAAAGTTTCTAATTTCCTGGAAGGAAGGAATTGGGATTGGAAACTTGCAAGGTCTGAAGATTTTGTTCCTATTCAATGCAAGCTCTCCTCCATTGAGCTTGATGAGAAGGATACGGCCTTTTGGCTTCTTCCAAGTTTGGCAAGTATACTTGTGCTGAAACTTGGAATGCCATTAGAGTGAAGTTACATAAGATAAATTTGAGAATCATCTGATTTTCTACTAAAGATCTAGGCATGGTTTCTTTAATTGGTTGTCTTTTAGGAATAGGTTACCCAGTCTAGATAGAACATTTAATGGGGAATCAAGGAGATTTGGCTTGTGTTTTTTTGCTGAGGTTGCTTGAAAAGTAGGATCCATTTGTGTTTTGAATGCGCCTTTTCAAGAATAATATGGTAGGAAGTCATGAAATGCTGCTTGATTAACAAGCCCAAGCTGGTTTGGGATGATTTTTTTTTTTTTGCTAAATAATGCTTTGGGATGATTAGACTACTTAATTAGGGCCTTCCAAATTTGAAAAGGAACTCTAAAGGTTGTGCTATGCAAGTTGGTGTGGGGCCTACCATGTGTCACATTGGGATTAAAAGGAAGATAAGGCTGAGGACAGCATTGTGAATATCACTCAATAAATGAATTAAGGCTAAACACCTACCTGAGGAATTAAAGTTTGATGCGCAATTACCACTAACTAGGCGTAATGATAACCATGCAGCTATCCATATAACTTCAAAGCCTTTGTTCCATGAGCAAACAAAGCACACAGAGGTGCATTGCCACCTTATTCAAGAAAAAGGGAAAGTGGATTATTGTTTTCCATTAATGTTTCTATAGAAGCTCAAACGGTAAATGTTTACCTAGATTGAATTTACCATATAATAAGTTGAAATCATATACATCTCCCAACTAACTTAGAAGTGGAAGTGATTTGAGAGTTTGAGATCTATATTTTTTAATAAATTCGGATTTAGAAGAGGTATATTCAATCCAAATAAGGCATTTTTCTTCTTAAGTAAGTGCATTAAAATAGACCAAATGGAACCAAAATAAACTAAAGTAGATCGAACAGACCAAAGCAAACAAAAAATAGACTAAAATTATATTCTAATATGACTCAACAAAAATATAGTAACAATAAATACTAAGTTTCATCTTTTAAATATTACTAGCTTGTAACCTGTGCTTACTAATGGAAACATAGAAAATAAATAAATAAATATATAAAGTGCGTCGAATGAAATAAACTAGTTTAGCCTGCATCTTTTTTCTGTAAAAATATTCGAGTCATGTTTTAGAGTTTCAAGGACTATTTCTTATTCTATTAGCAATAGTAACGTGTTATGATTTAAAATGGAGTAGAAATTTAGTGTTTTAAAGACCTTGGCACTTGAAAGAGGTAAGAGATGGAGGAAATATTTGGTGTTTGTGTTTAATGAGAAGATGAACAACCTCAGTAAATAAGCAAGAGGAGGGTTTTTTTTTTTTTTTTAAATCACTTTAGAGATCAATGGGTATGAGAGAGAGAATTTGGAGGTTTCTAGGAATTGTGAAGCAAAACTATGGATAATCTCTTCAAATTTTGAACCCAATAACTCATTTGACCCAACAAAATATATATATATATATATATATATAGATGAACATGTAGTACAAAATTGAGGATTCAATTGAGAATTTAATTGAATTCTCTCAATTTTGGCTTTAATATATATATATATATATAAAAGGATAAGTATGAAATAATGTATTGAAATTACTTTTTTAAATACTAATAGCCCGTTTGGTTTGTATTTTCAAACAACATTTTTTAGTTTTTAAATAGTATTTCACGCATTTCAACACACTTTTTTATCCACACGTATTTTAAAAAACTACAAACAACAATTTTCAAACTACTCTACCAAACATCCCCTAAGTTTGTATAAAGGTAAATTAATAACCCTAAACACACTTCCCGAAGTTAATAAGCATAACTGTAGTTATCCAAAAATGTCCCTCCTAAGCAAGCAAATGTTCTATTGTCGCAATCCAAAGAATCAACCAATGCATTGGAATACCCTTTTTTTTTTCTTTTTCTTTTTTTCTTTTTTTTATGTAAGCAAAATTCACTAAAATCATAAAGATACAACCCATATACAAGGAAGGTATACAGAGAAATACCAACAAATCATGAAAAAAGCAAAATTTAAAAAAAAAAAAAAAATCAAGAAATAATAACTGAAAAAGGGGGGCTTAACTCCAAAATTGTTCTCTTACAATCCTAACAACGCGCATTGCATTCTCTCCAACAACACCGCAAAAATGCATTACCAATGCCTCGGAATACTTACAAATCCCACGGGCACGTAAAAAGGATCTAGTCATCTTTGAAGCTTTGCCTACACCTCATTTGAGTTGAAATAGCATCCTTTGATTCCCCGATACCCATTATGCCTCTGCAGGCCACCAGCAGTAGCCTGTTTGCCACAGCTTATTTTTAGCTTATCCGGATTATGTACAACTTAAAGCTTTGCTTTTTCTAGTTACAGTTGTATTTTTATCCAGCTTATTTTGTAAGCCCAATGACCAATGAAAATAAGCAATCTCAAACAAGCCAGAAGGAAGCAAATACAACACAGGGCCCATAGATTCCCATTGTCGTTGCAAAGAAAGGTAATTCGTGGATGCCATTTTCCAAATGTAGTAACTGATTCAGCATTGAGAATGAGCTCATCAGCCTGTCTACTATGGACAAGCAATGGTCAAACCTCTCAAATTTCTTCTTGCAAAGCAAACCTTCTAGCTGAAGTCAAGCAAAGGCAATACTTATTGCAAAACTGCAATTCAAGAGATGCCCTTCTATCTCACGCCCTTCCCCAAGGAATGCATAGCATGATCAGAATGGACAAGATTGCTTCCCTGTGGGGGTAAAAGAAAATATTAGATTTGGTATCAGAACATCTGAGGCAAAACGCTTTGATTCATCACTAAGAAAAATAGCGTTCAACACTTACTCAATAATCAGAATTTACAAACACTGGTTCAAAGCCATCGTCACCATTCAATGTCATGAAACACATCTTTTTCTTTTCCAAGAATAAGACACTCCCTTCTAATTCATGAATCAGGCACAATAGCTCCCCTTAACATTGATCAGCCTGGAAAGGTTCCAATGAACCCCAAGTTCTTCCTAATTTCAATTTGACATGCAAAGGAACTGGAAAACAAATAATGAGATAAAATACAGAAAATTTCTCAGAATGCTAAGAAATGTGAACTACAGATGCTGAACATATACCAAGAAGCAAAGCAGCATTTTCCATGCTCATTTGCAACAGCAATGCAGCTTCCTTTATCATAGAAGGATCAACTTCCAGTACTAATTCATCATGTACCTGGACGGGAATCACCAACCATCTATTAATTTTCATGCAGCACATACTGCAGTGTAAGAATAAAAACTAAAGCAAAAAGCCCACTGCATTAACAAACCTAAAAGGATGATCTTCCAAATTTATTAAGATTTATTTATTCATAAAATCTGCCTGTTTCAGATTGTTGGAAATAATTGAGCAATGAAAAGAAAAAATTATAGAAAACAACAATAGTAAGTAGTTTTCCCAATCACCTGTAATAAGATTCGGCAGCGGCCTTTGAGCTTTTGAAACTTTGTAGTGAGTGAACTACCTGGCCTATCGATTCCTTCAACAATCGCAGAGTAAATCTCTATCATTGCGATCTTAATAATGTCAGCAGCAGATCCCTATAAAAAGCAGCTATTAATAAGTTATATTAAAATTCGATGCTACATTTAAACACCCATACCCACCCTCATCCCAAAGGAAAAAAGTTTTACCTGACAAATAGAATTGACTGCTTGTCTCTGGGCTTTTGATCTTTCATTACTGTTTCCAAATTTAATTTTTGACAAAAAACGCTTTCTTCCCCTGAGGGTTTCCACATATCTGAATCACAAGTGCACTCAGATAAGTCACATACTATATAGCATAAAAAGGAAAACATTTCTGAAAAGGCCGCATAATTATACAAGCAGTTAATGGCAATTATAAGACAAATGGAAAGAAAATTCTTGTTTGGAAAATAAAAGAGATAAACAGGATGTAGAACCTAATAACCTTCAGTCACATACATTCAATAAAAAAGCTTTATAGTGAACAAAATGGAATATGAGAAAACAAGAAATTGGATAGTATTTAAGTGAAAAAAAAAAAAAAAAAAAAAAAAAAAAAAAAAAAAAAAAAAAAAAAAAAAAAAAAAATCTAAACTCTCTCACTCAATCTCTTGCATTATCTTTATCCTTGTATAAAAGGAGGGAGAGGGGTAAAAAACAATGGACAATAAATACTCACCCTTTCTGACAGCAAGATGCAATGGCATCACGAAGCCAAGAAGCAACACCAGGAAAAGAACTTTTGAAACTTCGGATTTTTTCTGCAGCTTCTTCCGAGCTGCAATGCAGTTGCTCTGCAAGAGTGTTTGCACCCATTCCATAAAGAATGCCATACACCAACCTTTTGGTCTGGTCTCGTTCATTGGAGTCAACAGACTCAATTGGTTTCCCAGTCCATCTTGCAGCTATCATAGTAAAAACATCACCATGCCGCTTGCTAAGAAGTTCAATTAATGAGGAGTCTTTAGAAAAGTGGGCCATCAGCCGTAGTTCAATTTGAGAATAATCTGCTGTTAAAAGTAACCAGTTTTCCTGCAAAGATTAAGAAAGGACTCAACCAGAATATAAACCAAAAAAATCTCCACAAAATAATTGTTGCATTTACACAAACCCACAGAAACACATGCATCTGAAAAGCCCAAGGGACAAATCCTTCATACAATAAATCATAATGCTCTCTCTCTCTCTCTCTCTCTCTCAAAAAGACATCCTAGCTCCTCCCCCCGCCCACCCCCCCTCTCACTCCAATTGCTAAAATTCAAAATCACCCAACTTGACTGCTTGCAACCTCACTTAAGCTACCAAATTCCCTCTACTATCAAAGTTCCTTACACCACCACCTACAGTTAGGAACCCTCGCACTGAGTCAAACCAACAATCACCAAGCCAAGCTTCAGTAAACTGGCAGATACATCTTTATAGAATCCCCTATCACAGCATCAACATAAAGCTCCTACTCAAACAGAAAATACATTAAATAAATAAAAATTACTGATGTTCTCTGATATTGCTTCTGGAAACGAAACTTCTAAAAGTACAGTGCCAACTGCCAAACACGGCAAATGTATTATCCTTTACCGAATTTATGTCTAAACTAATCTTCATCCTAAAGCAACAAATCATTTAACTAGTATCTTTCAATATAGACAGGAAGAATCATTGAAGAGAAACAAGTTTCACAAGAAATTAAACAGATCCTGGTTTAGGGAATTCCTTTGAAGCAACATTCATCAATATATTTTGCAACAGGCAGATCAACTAGAATCCAAATTTCAAAGTTAAATACAAATCTGGCCTTTCTGCACTATCCCCTGGCAGAAAAGCTTGGTCATTAGCAATAAGGGCACTCCACACTCCCACTGGCTCTCCCAGGCAGAAAACCAGGGAGAGAGAGAGAAAGTAGAGGTGAAAATAGGAGTATTTTTGTCCAGCTTGCATCCACAGATCGCTATGGGTTAGGACCTAATGTAAAAAAAATTTCCAGGTCTTCAATTATGAAAATATATTCATTGGTTTATTCTCCAAATTTTAATTGAGGAGCATTTATTATCTACCTGATCATAAATACACGAACATCAAGATCATTACCTGTGTAGGAACAAAGAAATCGCGAGCATTAATTTTATAATGATCAGCATCAGCATCACCTCCATTTTTATTCTTGTTCATTTTGAAGTCAACCACATGTTCCACACACTGCATAACTCAAAAAATACAAGATGATGACAATAATGAAAAAAATAAATAAATGATAGTAATAGTTCATTACACTAATTTTTTAATTTCACTAACACGAGAAAATATTTAAAATGATAAATATGACAAGTGTATATATGTGACAGGTGAAGAAATCAAACCTGAAGATTAGGTTCCTCCATTGAAAGCCGCCCAGTTGCGGTTGATGTTTGGAGCCAATGACCATGAAGTGTGTACCTCTGTGTCCTCAAAGATAGCCTAGCCAGTGAACAAATTGACCCCAATGTGCAGTTTAGGAGCTTTGCCAATGTACGGTGCTCCTTAATGACTGGAACAATAGGATGCTCATGCCTGAAATGAAACCAAATCCAGTTGTTATGCATAGCTTAGCAACCATGAGAATCCCAAGGATAAAACCTATGTGCTAGAAGCAATGTGCAAATAAATGGGTATATGATATGCATGAAGTGTAGCCGTTCAAAAATCCAATCAAATCGTTTATTAAAATTCAAGAGGCTACAATAGTTGCTTTCTTTGTTATATCCACTCCATCTTAGCCTTCAATTGGGAAAAATTATTGGAGAAGGATTATCACTTTAAGCCCTGCTATCCAAAGAACAAACTTAAAAGCAAAATCATGTACTGGCATAATGAGGATGCACCTGAACTCACTACCTTGAAAGACATATGTCACCGGTACATGTAATGAAGCACAGTTTTTTTCCTCCTTTTTAGGACATAGGAAAGATGTGCAGTTCAAACTATATAAAACACAGTTGCACCTCCTTCAGCACCAATACCCTTATTACAATCCACAATGAACATAACCTTTTTTTGCATCAATAAGCACAACGCATGCTAAAAGGAACCAAAAGTTTGAAAGACTCAGAAGAGGATGATACAATTTCAACAACTGCCCCACAGCCTAATCTATTAAAAATTTAAGGGTAAAATATCATTTTCGTCCCTAAACTATCACAAAAGTTCGTTTTTCGTCCCTAAACTTTCAAAAATTCTATTTTCGTCCCTAAATTTTCCAAACGTATTGATTTTCGTCCCTTCGTCTGACGGAGTACTAACGTGACTTTGACAGTGTGCTGATGTGAGAGGGACGAAAATCAATACATTTGGAAAAGTTTAGAGACGAAAATAGAACTTTTGAAAGTTTAGGGACGAAAAATGAACTTTTGTGATAGTTTAGGGACGAAAATGATATTTTACCCAAAATTTAAAGCCTTATGGAGGATAATAATTCCAACAATTATCTGTACTTGCTGGACCAACCATGAGGAAAGACCAAAGGCTTGGACTGCTGGCAACTAAATCCAACTCAACAACTTCAACCCAAGGACTTGGGGAAATAATACATGACTCTTTTGCCTCCTAAGCCATTAGGTCAACCGCCTGCATTTTTTCAACCTTCCTCTTGACTTTCTCTGCACAATTCTACTAGCTGTTTAACAAAGCTTTTCCTTTCAACAAATAATTCACAATTAGATAATTGCTATTATTTTGCTTCTACACTATCCTTGCAAAGACAAAGCAGAAAATGTCACAGGGCATTGCAATACAAGGAACGACTTTCTTACTTGTAATTTCAAGAAGAGAAAGACAATATACAAGCACAAAATAATTGCATGTATTCCAGGAAAATTTCCCTGAATATTTTTTTCACAAAAATCTAATGTTTTTCACTATTTTGAAAATGCAGCTATACCTGCTTTTCCAAGACATCACTTCAACAGAGTAATACTCCAACATTCTTAAGGAAAACAAGTGACCAACAAATTGATAGCATATAGAAATTTAAGCTTCACCTACTGAAGATACACTATTTTGCTAAAAGGTTCTGACAACATAGGTAGAAGATCTGGACCACTAGGACCATTAATAATAATAATATACGGATGACTAACATTCATACACATCATTATGTGAACACTAATGCACTTTTTGAGTATGGCTGATGCAAGCACTTTCCAAATCCACATCGACACATGTGAAACATTGCTCATTGAAAATAGTAACTCAGTTTATCAAAAGTCCACCTGAACTTTGCTGCAGAGACATCAAGTAGTTACTCAGAATAAGAAACCCTTAATGTATATCCCTGATCAGATTTGTCACAACCCAAAAGGGCCACTCTTCAAAAATTAAGAATCTCTTAAATTACACAATTTTGAATTAAACAATGAAGGGTATTATTGGAGATAATATAGTGAAAACTTAAAATATGGAGAGAGCATAAATTATTGCAGGATCTAATTAGTAAACAAATTCACCTTAAGATGCGTAAAGAGCATAGAACAAGAAATCACTCCCAATACCTTAATAGATCCAAGCAATGCTTGTCAGTACTTGGATGTTGCTTTCCCTTATTGTGCCCCTCTGGTATTGGCAGCTTCAAGTGTCCGTACAGCACATTTGCAATATCTGCTGCTGTATATAATGAAAATGTCATGCCAGCCATGTTATGAGCTTCCTTCTCCAGATACCTAAGCTTTTTCCCCAACACATTACGTGCCTGAAGGCATCCCTCCATGTCAACACCTATTCCCCAAAGCTCCATGTCTGCAAGCACATCAACCTAACATACACACACAAGCATACAAAATTTTGTCAAATACTTCAAATATCTAACCAGATGAAGAGTGTATTGTTTATAAGTATCAGTTCAATGGTTTCTGAAGGACGACTTTCTTTTAACTCATAATCCCTAAGTGGCTCAACAGTCAGCTAATTTTAGCTCCTATGCCAAGCATCAGTTTCATACTTAAGCTATTAATCAAGGTCAAAAAATAAGAAGCATCAGTTTTGTACTTAAGCTATTAATCGAGGTCAAAAAAATAAGAAATGAAAATTTTAAAAATAAAAGGAAGAAGAACCCCACCACAAGAGAGGTCACACTTTTAGAGATTTATCAAGGCCAAAAATTAAATTAGAAAAATGAGATAAGAGAAGTCAAGCTTAAGATATTTATCAATGACAAAGAAGAAGAAAAATAATGGTTCTATTTACATGCTCCAATATGAACGCATTATCCTATCCATTTCCTTTTAGATACCTAAGATGGACCCACCAAAAAGTTTGAATGCCCCAGATCACAGAACTCCTCTAGAAGTTAATAACAGAAAGCATAAGGTAACTTACCAATGGGATTTCTATATTCATAAGGGCTTCAATAAGTTCTTCGGAAATAAGCAACTTCCAAAGTACAGAACATAAAGCCCGTGTTTGTGCAACCCGACGGCAGCACCCATTATGAGCAGCCCTTCGCATCTGATTCTTCCACCTGCCACTCATATTAGCAGCTGCTGCAGCCTCGCTGGATAAACGTTTTTTAACTTCCTATTTTTATAAATTTATCAGAAGGCAGTTTGAGAAAGGAAGAACACCATAGTACTATTAACTAAAAGACAAGATTTCAAGAACTTTAGAAGTCATGGGGCCATAAGAAATTAAAAACAAGAAAATTCTCAGCATTGGGAAAATAAAAAAATTATCTTCCAACAACATACTACACATGCTTGAAATTACTGTCAAAGTAGTTGATATGATTCTTCTGAATACCTTCTCCAGGTTTGGGTTAGATCTTCTTTCCTCATCAGGCCACAGAATCCACGCCACTATGCACACATCGATTCCGTCTTTTACATTAACTGGGGATAACAAAAAGTATGAGTTGTCTATGAGTTCAACACCCATATTTTTCACAGCAAGATATGAACCAAATTTTTGAACTGAAACTGCAGGATTTTTAAGAGCCTGAATCTGAACTTTAAGGTTCCAAGTAAATTTTCTAACATTTCTTTGCCCCAATATTTCACCAATCCGGTTCCATCTTTGTCTAACTATCTCCAACAAATACTCAGGAGGTGAAACATTACTCTTATCACCAGATGTACCCACAGATGAGTAACAATTTCTTCTGTTTTCAGACCACAGTAGATCCTTAGGGAGATTGACATAATACACAGGAGAATTTTCCCAACAAATGGCTATGCCGTGTATTTCAAAGGGGGCAACAGAGTTCACTTCCGATCGTTTGTTGTAGTGGATATCAAAATAGAATTCCCGTGTAGTCTCCCAAAGATCCAAGAAGGAATCAAATCCACCAGGAGTATTAATTGCATTGATAGGGCCCTTCCCACAAGCACTGTCCTTGTTACCAAGAAACAAATTTTCCTTGCTCTGTGGTTCCTGTACTCGACAATGAAGATACTCATCACATACCCTGGTTCCATCACCAGAGTTTTGTAACTGAATAAAGCGTGCCATATCTGCACTTTTGGTATTACCAATGATAGCATTCAGCTCAGAACCACCGGTAACAGACCTTTCTACTGGTACCCCAGAATTTTCAGCACCAAAGTTACAGTGCACTGCAGCCGTTGAGTTTACTTCTGCTGAAGCCACTAAGCCAATATCTGATGTTCTCATTAACTTCTCACCTTCACTTTCTGAAGAAACTTTATCAGAATTCTCATTTTCTTCTGTGGATGGCTTAGCAGAAACATGCTCCATGTGCTCTACATCAACAAAGCTACTACTAGGTTCATTTCCAGAAGATGTAGTTGCAGCTCCTTGCGTAACGTGATTGCCCATGGCAGTTGCCAATGTGGTTTGAGAAATGTGTTGCACATTAAATCCAAGTGATTTGAACGCTGAGAAGGCAGCAACCCTTGCTTCTTCAGCTTTATCCAGAACAATTTTGCGTGCACCATTCTTAATCTTCTTGGCCACTCCAAGTTGTGCGCGTCTTTGTGCTGAACCTGCTAACACCCATATTAGTCAACTTGTCAGGATTAAAAGATCTATAAAAACATAAATGCATTAAATTTTCAATTGAAGATGAATTACATGAAAACAACCTTAAACTAGAAGAAGAAAATGAAGGATAACAGCATACAGTGCTATAAATATAAATCTACCACCATTAATAATCCAAGCATCACAAATATTTTAATGTCATCTTTAGAATTCTCCTTCCTCATACTAACAGATTAGTAACATAAATAATTTTTTGATAGATTAGAAATTTTATAAAAAGAACAAAAAGGCAAGGCCCTAGTACACAGGAAATATACAAGACAATTGCAAGAAAATCTATGATCTAAAGCTATAATGATCTAAAAAATCCAACAAAGAGGAAGAAGCTAAACCCTGTGTTAGATTAAATTATTAAATTTACAATTTCCTAATAATTTAAGCTTTTGAGACGATCAATAATTTATTATGGTATCAGAGCAAGAGATCCCGGGTTCAACCTTGTATCCACCTTACCTCGCATTTAAAAAAATTTCCACATGTTGGCCCGACTTAATAAGGGCAGCTTAGGCCCACAAATGAAGGAAAGTATTAGATTAAATGATCAAATTCACCATGTCCTAATATCTTAGACTTTTGAGACAATTGATAATTTATCAACCTAATTGCCCTTTACCAATCAAACAAAGATCTCAAAAATAAAAGTTTCAATTGCACATATGAGATCTCCATTCCATCAACATCTTGCAATCATGCTCCCTCCAAATGCACAATATCAAGCATAGAGGAAGAGCATTCCACACATTCAAACTTTGATGTCTCTTGAGAACACCTCCAACACATAAAAAGCTCCACCAAATTAGGCATTACCCAAGAAATTCCAAACAAAGCAAATACTAACAATCACAGCCTGCTAGAAATATCACAATGCTATCACAATGCTGCTTAATCGACTCCCCAACAACTTTGCACATACACGACCAATCAACAATGACGATCTTATGCTTCCTTAGATTATCAACTGTTAAGCAAACAACAATACTTAACCCATCCTACCCAAACTGCTCCTATTATTATTATTTTTTTTTTTTTTTTTTGATAAGGAAAGAAAATTTTATTCAAAGACATAATAATGAGTCACCCAAGTATACAGGAAGTATACAGTAGGGGACCAAAATAATCAAATACATAAATTTCAAGCATCCATCAAATCATAGACCGAAAAAATAGAATGACTTCCTATGATAGACATCCAATCCGATAGAGATTTAAAGAATAAAAGTTTTAAATCAACTAAAGTCCTTTCAGAATCTTCAAAACACCGATTGTTTCTCTCTTGCTCCTATTAATATAAACCGCATAAAGGATGTCAAAAATGTTATTAACAGATGGTGCAAAGCTTGAGAGATAGTAAGACACCAATCAAGAGCATCATTTAATCAATACATGTACTCTGCTATAGCAACATCTTTATTCAAATTCTCCTCTCCCACCCCCACGTGTTAAATAAAAAACCCAATTTTGGAGAGGAGTTTTTAGTTTGTCCCATTTTACCTATCAAAAGGAGGGAAAAGGGAGGGGGGGGGGGGGGGGGGGGGATGGGGGGGAGAGAGAAGACCAATAGAAACCAAATATCAGATAGATGACTCTTCCCAAATAAATTTGACAAGAACCACATGCTATAATAGTCATGTCAAGAAATCCCATTAATGGCCATAAAACAAATACAACTTATGGTCCATCACTATTCTTTGTTTTGAAAATCCATGACAAAACAAAGATATTTTCATGCATGACTTGAAATGTAATTATAACTATGAACCAATATCAGAGGCCAAAAATCTCATAAGTATCACCTTCTGTAGCCCATGAAGAAGATTCAAAAAGAGCTTTGGTAATTTCAGGAATAGATGCTTCTGCAATTGCTAGAGGTGTACGCAAGCCAGCTTTGTAGAGTGCTCTTGCTCGAGAACCCTAAAAGTCAAATAATAGAAACAACCAATCCTTGACTATTTATAAAATGTTCTAAAACATAATCTCAAATAATAAAAACAACCAATCCCAAATTATTATAGAAACCTGAAACCACTAGTGAGGCTCCCCACAAGACAGTAACAGAAAGGTAGTTTGCTAATAGAAGTACCTTAACATATGGAATTGTAGTAAGCTCTACAATTTCTGCTCTCACTCCAAATGAAACACGATTTTGGAACTTGGCAACCAAGCCTTCCAGATCATGCCATCCAAGCCTCTCACAAAATAAAGTAACCATTGATGCAAACCTTCCAGCATTCTCTTGTAAGGCTTGAACCATGCCTCGAGCTACTTTAAAAGCTTCACAAACCTCAGCCACAGGAACTTCCTTCATCCCAGGTTTAAGAAAATGTATTTAGCAAAACAAGAAAACCAAAAAACAAATACACATCAACAAAGCCATCCCATATAAAGACGACTCAGAATCCTATCAAAGTAATCAAACTAATAAATATGCAGTCCAAGTGAAAATCAAGGAAAATAGACCAAAAGATTAAATTGAATGTTGTCCCAAGTCACAGTCACCTCAAACATACGCAATCCATATGATAGCATGCAATACATAGTATTTGGTTTGCTTACATTCACAAATTGGGGAAAAATAGGAAATCTATTAGTGCACGCAATACCTGCACTAATCTTGATAAGATGAGTGCAACATAGAAACGTTTACACACTCGAAGTGGTTGATCATCCGAAAGCATATTACTGTTTGTGATCCCAAGTCGGTTTTCACTTTTGCCATTCAGCACTTTCATAATGTCTCTTGACTGCTTTGAAATGCGCAAAGGTGCACCATGTGCCATGCGCATCAGAAACGGCTCAACAACTCCAACTCGATTGCCCACTGACTGCATTTCATGCAATTGGGAAGAGAAATTAAATCATTTTTATTATGAAATCAGATGTAAAGATGAAAATTACAGGCTGAGAAATAAACCACATTAAAGTTTAAAAATTTTTAATTCAAAAAAAAAAAAAAAAAAAAAAGTTATTAGCATGATTCTGAGAAGATGGTTCAAGACCCATTGGGTGTGTGTGTAACTAACCCAAAAGAAATATTTGTTACTGTGCCAAGACATCCATTTAAAAAGGTCAATACTTTTAAAATTCTGCATGGCATTTAAAAAAATAATTTGGAGGTCCACTTGGCGCACGAGGTAAACTTTAGATAATCCCAAAGATGGAAGCACAAAACAAGTTCTTAGTAAACTTGAGGCTTGCCTCCAGCAATACAGGAAATCATCCCTTTATCATAGCACAACAAATGAAACTCCAAAAAAGCCTCCCATGACAAAATTACATAAGCCTAGTGTTCAATAGAAAACGGAGGGTCAATAATATAAACCAAGAAAGAGTGATTGATAATGAATTTCCTTTTGGAATCAGAGAAGCCACTATAACAAGAAGCATAATTACCTGGTCAAGAGCAGATAATTGCATAAAACGTTCATAGTACAGTTCCCAATCTGGCTCAACGTCAACATTTATTGGTGTTACCAGGTAAACTAAATGCAAATCAGATGCAAGCACAAATCCTTCTCTTGCCCTTGAAAGATCATCCAGCACAATCTAGGGAACCAAACATAAGCATTGAATCAATTTCAACAACAATTTTTTTCAAAGTAATCAACATTACTTATTGCATAGAGAGTAAATCAATAGTAAGGAAATTAAATAAAAAGAAAAATAATGAAAATATAAGATGCAAATTTTTACAAGTGATTCTTCTGGGCGAAGAGAACTGCCAAAAGCTGCTCGTCCAAGTGGTGTGGTACTGTATAACTTAGTATCATCATTCCATTCAAGAAATTTTCTGTGGCACAACCACCGAAGAGATTCCTGAGCTGATTTCACCACATCTTGAAATGGCTTGGTGGAATTCAGAAGAGTACACCTAACATATCGATGAATATCATTAGCAGTTTGAACAATCCCGCCAGCCACAACTTCTAAAATGGCATGAGTCATTCCATTCATATCTTCAGATAGACAAGAATGCAATGGTGGACAGCTTTCATTAAGAAGTCCCATCATTCTTTTTATTTCTTCCGGTTTGCATATTAGTACCTGGTAAGGTAAAATCATTAAGGGAAAAATCAACGTCTTAATATAAAAGCAGTGAATTATGTCCTCACTGAAATACACCAAAAAAGTAAGTCAAATATTATAAAAATAAAAAATAAAGGTAATAAAACAATAACAAGCATCAATCAATTTGACATTTAAAAAGACAGTCAAAAATTATATAAACAACCAGCAATCATCCCAGACAACAATAAAAAAATAAGAGGTGCCTTGACTAAAATGAAACATAAAACAGGAACTAAAAAATCAGACATACACTTTCCCCCTTTGTATCTATCCCAGTTCGACCAGCCCGGCCAGCCATCTGTTTGTACCTTGTCCCATCAATAAAATCACGACCAATCCTGGGTTGTCGAAAAATGACCCTCCTAGCTGGTAAATTAACCCCAGCAGCTAAGGTAGATGTAGCAGTTAAGACACGTAAAAGGCCTCTGCGGTAGCAGGTTTCAACAATCTCTCTCTCCTCAACCTACAGAAAAGATAAATAAACATCCAAACCTTTAAAAGTAAGGAAATCCCAAAACTATCAATGGCCAAGGATATCCCCATTAAAAATTATTTTAAAACAGTCAAAAGACAAAGAAACCAAGTATATACCACGAAAAATAATGAAAGATACAGCCCCAACAAAAAATAAATAAATACCGTGAGGCCAGCATGGTGATAGGCAACACCAGAAGGAAGAGTTTCTTCCAATGTAGGATCCAGTCCTGCTGGACTCCTTCGCAAGGCATCAATAGCTGAAGTAATATCCAAGAACTCACTTTCATCATTACGAACATTACTAGAAAATCTTTTGAGGAACTTTGAAACATGCCTTGCAGTTGATTCACATCCTTTTCGACTAGAGCAAAATATTAACACCGAATGACCCTCTTGAACAACCTGAAATATGTTCCTTGGTACATAAATTTTCAACTTCTTGAATAATGCCCCAAAACAGCTTTACCACACAAGAAATCCCTACCTCATTACATAGCTCAACAATATGATCTGGATCTTTACCACCAAGGTCAGATGCTTTTGAGATTGTTCGAACAATATCCATTTTTTTGCTATAAATAGTGTTACCAACTTTAATATATTCTTCTAATGGAACTGGTCGAAAATCTGTCTGGTATAATGCAGCCTACATGCAGTTTCAGGAAAAAATAGATCTATAAGTTCATCAACCACAAAAGAAAGCTACAGCAATCATGTGGCAAGACTTAATATCTTCCCTCAAGGCAAGGTGTAAAAAGTAGTACCACTAATTCAATTGCCTTAACAAAAAAAGAGAATTTATTTAAATATAAGGCATAAAATCATTTACAACAAAAATAAATGCACCATAGATGCATCATATAAACTTGAAACAAATTGTTGCGATCAAAGCTACCTGGTGCATTTTGTTCCTTTCACCTATGATTTACCAACCCTGAGACAACAAATAATGAAAAACCCAAAAAGAAAAGCTTTCAAGTACAGGGTCTTTCCATAACATTGAAATTTTTTTTTTTAAAGCAATAAAAAAATTTATTAAATCAAAAGAAAATGTGCCTGTCCATACACAAGCTGTGTACAGCAGGACAAAATCAGTAAAGTCTACAAAAGAAGAAAAAGAATGGCATGGCAGAACAGCCATCCATTCAAACAGAACTTGCAGGAAAATGAACTTCAACTTGCACATGCTTTGCTCTGTATCTTCAAAAGCTCTCTTATTCTGTTCCTTCCAAATTATCCACATAGAGCACCATCATATAACATTGAAAAATAATGATAGTGACATCCAAAAATTGAGACATTGGTGTCCAAAAATTCCTTCCAAATGAAACAGCATTTATTTCACAAAAGTCAAAAATCAACAACATCCACGTCCTCAAAGGTATAAGTTCTACTCTAGTATAAAGCACAAATACCGTAGGGTGAGCTCCTATGATGTCAGCTGATTGCCAGTCACTCCCAAATCTACAAAGGGAGTTACATGCACAACTTTTAAGAAAGATGACTAAACTCTCATGTAGAACCCATCAACTACTTTTTTTAGATGTATCACTCCAAGGCTCGTAATGGTCCTCCTAGAAAAGGACCAAGAAATTTGATAAAATTAGAAATATATTAGTCCAGCTTCTACGAATCAATTTTGCGCCCATTTTTAGCTCTATTCCTCTGTATTCCAAATACGTATTAGGCTAATGATACATCCACAGAACCATAGTTAGGTGGCATTTGGGGCATTTTTCAGGCATTGGATTCCCTTCTTACGTAAAAATGTGTGACAATTACAGATCTTTCCCCTTTCTTCTTTAGTTCAGGAAGTTACAGACACTTAGAGGGTCTTGGTTTTTCAACTTCACCCTTCATCCCCATTCTTTGTTCTTACAAGGGAAAGAGCTACCATTTGAGCTAGAGCTCATTGGCCACAAGTAGATCTTTACATTAAAATTAACGTGAAACACTAGAATATGTGTAATGAAAATTAGTTCGACTCACTTGAAGCCAATCAGCAACAGCTGCCACATTTGGCATGGTCGCACTCATCCCAACAATTTGCAGACCATGAGCAGGGTCAGCCTTACCACTGCTCATACCTGAACTTTCTCCACTACTTGATTCTGAATTGCCTTCACCGGCTGCATAACGAAGCTTTGTCAACATAAGTTCCAAAAGATAACCCCTATTCCGATCGCCAACCTGTTGATGAACATAAGGATGAGAATTTACCATGTAACTCGATCAAAGAGCACAAGCCTAAAGCCAAGAAGAAAAACTAAATGGAGAATGCCTTTCAAAGAGAAAATAAAGTAAAAAAGGCAAGATATCTACAAAATACTACCACAGCCTTTGACTAAAATACCATGTGTAGTTCATCTATCACGATTATTCCAATTTCTGACAAGCGACCCTCTTCAAGTAATCTGTTTATTAGAGAGTTTGCCTTCTCTATTGTGCAGACAGCTACAGCAGTATCTTTAGGAAGTGTTCCACCACCTTGGTTTCCATAATAGCTACGAACATGCTTACCAAGTGGTTCAAGAAGGACCTCCAGATGTTCAGCCTGCACCAATTAGTACACAAACTTGAAATATATATACATAATTCGAGTTAAGGAAACTGTAATTAATTTATGCTTGCATCAATTCAAAAAAAAAAAAACCCAGTAAAGCACCTTTTCTGCACAAATTGATACATAAGGAAGTACAAGTAATGCAATTTTTCCAGTTGATATGACACGCCGCAACATCAAAATTTCAGCAACAAAACTTTTACCAGCACTGCAGCAGAGGAAGCAAAGTGAAGCAACACAGAGATTCTCAATAACACTCCCCCCCCCCCCCCGCCCCCAAAAAAAAACCCAAAAAAAAAAAAAAAGAAAGAGAAAAACTTGTAATGAGCGCATAAATTTGGGGTTGATATGGATATAAATAGAACTGCCAAATATACAAATTAATAACACAAGCAATTCAGAAGTCACATGTATATATGATTTAGAAACTAATTGTAATTAAACTAGAAAGAAAAATAATATACTTTCTCAAATATCAAACCATATACAGTAGAAAATATCAAGTATGTGTTAATGAATAAAATCTAGAAGCTAGAAGCCTTAAAATGCTTAGTGGCCTTGAAAACTACCAACTGTTCCAAAAGTTTAAGCTACTAAGAAATATTGAATTTAATTATTTAATCATTATTCTAACACTCCCCCCACATGTGGGCCAAGATGCCCTCTCAATAAGTTGACATAGGATAAATTGGGGAATTGTCTAGGTGTGCTTGTGGCAAGCTTAGGGTTTCATGATTTAGAACCTTTAGAAAGAAGGGTTAGGGTTCAAGAATGACTAGAGTTTTGTAAGGAAGAGAAAAATTTAGGGTTGCAAAGAGGTAAGAAGAAACAAAAACAGAATCTGCCCACAATTTGTGAACAATACACGTGAATAATACCCATGAATAGTGACAGAATATCAAGGAGAAGGGAAATATATGAGAGAAAAGAAGGGGAAAAAAATTAAGGACAATATGCCTCAATACTCAAAACACTCAATATTTTATTAATCAACATCAATTCATCCTTATTTGAGTACAATAATACATTTATTCAAACCTAAATCTTAACTTTTCCTAATAGAACTAGGACTTCTTTGATTAGTAAACCAAAGCCCACACATAAAATACTCATAAACTAAATAAGGCTTACTTATTAATAGATATAACTCGAGTCCCACAATTGTGGCTCATAACCAACAATTGTAGAGTTACCAAAATACACTTGGCTCTTTAATAACCAAATAAAACCAATTTAACTACCATGAACACTTATTCTTGGGATTTGCATTAAATTTAGGCTTCCATAGAGGATATTGTTTCTAACCACGCTACAGCTGCGCTATCATAAGCAAGGCCCAACAAATGGGATTTTTAACTTTTTGAATGAGAGGTCACTTGCATCAATAACAAGATAAACTACCCACTTATCCCAAAAGTTTAAGCTATTAAGAAAGCTTAATCATTTAACCATTATTCTAACAAGACTAACCAAGAATATAGCAACCAGAGCATTACAAATATTATTTGTCTTCTTCATATCTAACTACAGTAGATCATACAAAAAGTTAATTCATATTGGTTTAATCACATAGGTTTGAAATACTAGAGGGATTAAAAAAAAAGTATTAACTACAAATAATAATAAAAAGTAAAGAATTAAGAGAGGATAGTATGACTGAAAACTTAAGATGAATTCTAAATCCACAGGAAACTACCTTGTAGATGCACAATATACTAAGTTTCTTCTCTGTAAGACACCATCCACCTGAAGGCAGTCAACCTGAAGAATAATATTAAAAAAAAAAAAAGTATGTGAATCATGCTTCAAACCTAGGAAGCAAAGGATAGAGATACCTCATATTGATATGACATGATATAGATACACATCCAGTCATCATTGAAAAGTAGGCTACCAGATAAATCAGGGATACTACCAATAATAAATATAAGTTCCATTTTTTGTTCCATTCTACATCAAACATAGATGCAACTCAGTAATTTAACCACACAGGCAGTCATAAGTCAATCACATGTGTAAACATATGTCATTAATCTCTTCAATGTCTTCACACACAATCACAGCCCTTTATACTTTAAAATTGATAATGGCCATATCATAACATTTTTTTTATAAGTAATAAAAATATATTATAAAAAGAAGAAAAGTGTCACTTGAGTATACAGGGAGTAGACATCAGGGACAAAGTACAACAGTCCAAAAACCAATGACCTGAAAATAAATCATGAACTGAAGTGAAAGAATGACGGCCTAACACTACAACCCAATGCAGAAGAGTCTTGAAAAAGAAAATTTTGAGATCTGAAACTGTTTTCTCCAAGTCCTCAAAATGGCCATATCATAACATTGAAGGTTTATGTAACAAGCGTCAAAAGTATCCAAGAAGTATCATCCAAATTTTACACTTTAAATCTTGGTAATTGCATACGTCTATCAAATAATCACACACATTGATGAGTATCCAAGAAGTGATTGTCCCCACTACTTATAAGGATGCAGGTCACATATAAAAGTATCCATGCTACATAGCTTTAAACTTACAACATCTTAAAAACTAAAGCACGTGAACATGATTGCAACGGCGGTAATAATATATATATAATGTGATTGCAAGCATGGTAATAAAATAGCAAGGTCCAGAACCCCAACCACATCTCCTCACATGCCATAATCCAATCAACCACCACAGCAAACCAAAAGTTTATAGTTACCTGCCAAGGATACAATTTCGAAATTCCTTTCTTTCTATATATGCCGCATACTTCAGATGGAAGCCAACGATTTAGATCTAAACGATCTTCAAGCGGCACAAAACTTGAAGGAGTACTTGCTCCATCCGATTCATGGTCAAGATTTAAATTTTTGACTTCATTAACTGGTGAATTAGATGTCATGTGATTTGAATCCTTGATTTCAATAACAGGTGGCTTAGATGTCATGCAATCATTATTTGGACACAATAAATCCACCTTCCTTTTAGTTACAGCAACTCCAGATGTCATCTCCTTTCCCTCATGCATCTCTTCGTCTGTCTGAACTTTGTCACATCGAATTAATGTATTTCCAGTTTCTAGCCCTTTATGACCTACAGAACCACATTCAGATTGCTCACCACCTCTATGAGAAGCACATTCTGAACCATCTACAGCAGGACAGTGCGGGGTACTTTCATCCAGGTTTTTGTCCTCAAATGAAAAGTCAAGATGCTTAACAGGAAGTGGGGATACTTCTTTATCCAGATCTTTTGTATGCTTCCCCAATGACCCCAAAGAAGTAATTAATTCTGTATGCCATACTCTGTTCTCACCCTTGTCCGATGTTTCCTTTGACTTGTCATGACAGATTCCATTTCTCAAATTGCACGAGTTCACGGTTTTACATTGGCTTTTTGAAATATTAGTTTCTTCAGCAGCCTGAGCAGAAATGCCAACCATTGGATCACACAAACCATCAGCAAGTTGAATTGCTTCATTCCAAAAAGCTTCTCCTGATGAAAACACAGAGCTTCCACGCATTGACCTGGGAGTTTCATGAGCACATGCTTTAACCATCAATGAACCCGGTGTGCAGAATTCTTTCATTTTTACAGATGACTCAGGAGTGTTACTGCATTTTTTCAAGAAGGCTTGAAGCTCAATGGGACCATTACCATCAGCAACCTACCCATGAAAAACAATAATGAGAATAAATAATGGATTACTGAATCAGCAAAACCAGACTATAAGATTCATAACTGAGTAGTTTAAACTTCACCCTACCTCTCTAGAAGAGCCGAAAACAGATCCCATGGTTTTATCAACAAGAACAGACTGCATATCCTCAGGATTTTTCTTATCGGAACAAGTGATTTCACCTTCAAAAAGTGACTGATTACTGTTGCAATGCCTCTTCTTGGATGTCTTATCCTTCCCGTCCAGCCACGAAGGACTACAATGTCTCTTATGGTCGTCCACTTCTAGCTCTGACCCTGACTTTACATTTGATTGAAACTCACTGCATATAATAAAGCATCAGAATAAATAACAGAAAGTAAAGGAACAGCACAGCAACTTCATCCCAAACGCCACTACTAACAAAATCCGATGCCAGACATCAGTAAAAGATACATATAAAAAATTGTGCCCGAAATTTATTGTACAGTACCTACAATACAAAGACAAAAAGTCAGCAGCAAACTTTTTGAGCTCTGGATTCTCAACAGCTTGTGCAGAAGTTGAGCAACCCTTTGCAAGACCTCCAACTGAAACATCCTCCACCACAGGTACTTCTAGAAACGCTTCCTTCTTAGCCGCTTCAACTGCTTCAGAGTGCAATTGTAACTGTGAAGAGAGCCGCATTTGTTCATCCTTGGAAGAATTATTAATCTCCAACGCCAAATTTCTTTTAACCGCGTCTTGCCTAGACAACGAATCACGAGCTTTTGCATTGTTGTTGTCTTCCTCTGAAGTCACCAAGTAATTGTCCAGAGTACCTTTGGCACTCGGAGACCCTTCTACGGTACCTTTCAGATCTTTTTCACTTCTACCAGACTTCAAACCAGGTGATACAGGTTTCCGTTTCTTCGAAGCAAAGAACTGTAAAAACCCAAATGAGTGGTCACTGAGAAATTGGGAGAACTAAAATAAACCCCGTTTGGCTACCAAGAAAGTGTGGAAAACGAAAAAGAAAAGCATCCAACATTAAATTGCAACTGAATTCCATGTAAATATTATTTTCTTGCTCAGCAACCAGACAATTTGTCACGGCATTTTCAGATTTATCAAAATTCTTGACGCAGTGTTTTAATTCAAGAGCGAACCTAGTGCTCGATATGTAATCTTCGCTTAGCAAAAGAAATTTGAGTGTGATAAAGTGAAAGGATGTGGATCAAGATGACCGTTGAGAGTTTTAGGGTTTGAGAAATAGCGATATTGGATTAGAAAGTGGACGGACCTGATCGATGCGCGCCCGTGGCGAACTAGACGCCATGATCGAAGACGGAGTGTTTTCGGAGCGGTCTGCAAAACCCTAGTTATTTCTTTGCCATCGCCGAGACGATTTTGAATGTTCACGCACAAGCGCCAAAATCTAGACAATATGCAGATGTACAGGAATAAGCGTTTTCATTCAAAAATTTTGACAATTTTGCAATTGTGCCCTTTTCCTTTTCTATATTTTCTTCGTTTACTCGAACTGTTGCCTTTTTTGGGTTTTCCCATCTACTATAGCTAATCGTGGAAATAATATGGGTACGAGTGAAACTTTTTGATTTCCGTGTAAAATTAATGTTATTTCAATAACAATTAGCCACTTTAGCTATTATGATAAGTTTTCTATTTTTTGAAATATTTTTTCGTGAATTAAAAAAATTGTCATTATTTTTTCAATTCTCGAGAAAATTTTTTTCAAAAATGAAAATTAATGTGTATCTTAAGGACACATTAGTAAAATCTTTATGATAATTGATATGTTCTTAACATTACTCTTAAAATACATTTTATATATTTCCTTACTTTATGAGTAAAGGGGTTCAAAAACTTGCAAATCTGACTTTGATCAAAATAATTAATCATAAACAATTTCACCGAAAAACTTAATCATAACTGTCAATAATTTTGTAATTCAATCAACACATCATGGTATTTTTTATTGAGATATCTATAATTCAAATCCTTCGTCCAAATCGTAACTATTGAATTATCAATATATACACACACACACACACAATCATAATTGGGTTTTGCAACCTAAAACCTAACTTGTTTTTATTAGCTTTTGGAGCTTTCAACCCTCAAATTGGAGAATCCCACCAACCTAGTGGTTTGATGAATCATTGACCTTTGTTTTGCCATCCTCACCTCCCACCAGCATCATCCATCCTTCACATTTGTCACACATCAAATATGAGTCTCACCCAATCTCGATCTAATGTGAGTCACACCTAATCTCAATCTTTATTTGATATGGATCCACGTTGATGCCACTAGTTAATTTGTCTACCTCCTCCAGCATCTAATTGGCAGAACTAGTCATCGGCTTGAAAGTAATCTTTAACAAATCCTTTTTAGGTTTAGTGATTGTTCAAAATTCAATCTAATCACGTTGGTTGACAATTTGACCCTCAACTCAACCAAACCCAACCCATGAACACCTCTATTTGAGAGCTTAAACAACAGGGAATATAACAAGGATGAAGAATTGCTCATTCTATTTTACTCACTAAAAGTGCCAAATCATGTTTTCATCCAAATTTGGGCGAACTATAGGAGAGTATGAAAATGTTTAAGTAACTTTTATTGGAATTTAAATAATACATCCCTTATCTACTTGTTCTCATTTTCACTCATCACCCAATTTCCTTGCCATTGGCACCTCCTTGTCTTCACATACTATTGAATTGAATGCCTTAAGAAAATACAAGATAATCTTAAAACCACAACGATGATGATGATGATGATGTTGTTGAAGTGAGCGTGTTTTTTTAAACAAAATTATATCAAACATAACTAAATTTTCAAGAAATCAAATTTTCATTGAATAATGATTGAAATTGCTAATTATTTTAAGGTTTTGTTTGGGATCTGCTTATTTTGCTAAAATTTAAAACTTTTTGTTGAAAGTACTATAAATAAAGGTAAAAGTTACCTGAAATAGTACAGTAAGACCCATAAATAGTACAAAAAAATGCAGTGGAATCCATAAATAGTAGCAAAAATAAGCTGAATAGTAAAATAAACTTGCAAAAATAATTGTTGCCAAACACACTAAGGTAGCATTTGGATTGCATTTCTGGGTAGCATTTCGGCGTTTGCGTTTTTTTTTTTTTTTTTTTTTTAATAATTAAGAACAGTGTTTTCATGTGAGATGTTGTTTGTCAGTGAGTCTCATGTACTATGCACGAGACCCACTACCTCTTTGACAACAAATTTTATATTGTGTCTGTCAATGGGTCTCGTGCACTGTTCATGAGATCAACAAACCTCTTTTTTGCACACAAATATTTATTAAAAATAGATTTCACGATACTATTCACATATTTAAAAATTATTTTATTACAGTCTTTTCAGTTTTCAGCAAAATAAGTGGTATCTAAATGAACCCTAAAAGTCTATTTGGATATCGTTTATTTTGCTGAAAACTAAAAATATTGTAGCAAAATAAATTTTAAATGTGTGAATAGAACTATGAGACCCGGTTTTAAAGTTTTTATTTTTATTTTTTATGAATAAAGTACTTATGGGTCCCATGAACGGTGCATGAGACCCACTGGAAAAGCATAATCCCATGTGAAACACTCTTCTAAAAAAAAAAAAAAAATGCAAAAATGCAGACGCTAGCCTTTATCAGCTATATCCAAACGAATACTAAGTGTGTGTTTGGGTTATATAAATTTCCAAAAAACTGTATAAATGAGAGAATATATTATGAGCATGTTCCATGGAATGCTTAACTTGAAGGTTGTTAGGCCGATAGATGTTGGGACTCTATTTGTGAATGGAGTAAATTCACAAGATAATTAGTTGTCTCCATTAAATTGTTAAGAACTTTGTAACCTAATTAGTTGACATATATATATATATATATTAGGACAAAATTTAGGTATAGTACCTTATAGGTGTTATTTTTTAAGTTCCCCTCTTAAGATTCAATAATGTAGATACTTAACTAAAAAATACACTTTCATCGCATGAGAAAAAACCTATATGGCAAAATCTTAAAAGGGGAATTTAAGAAACAATACCTAAGTACTGTACCTAAGTCTTGCTCTATATATTATGATAACTCTCAAAGATCAGTGGGTTGAAAATCTTCAGACTACGACAATCCTGGGAATTGAGTCCTGTAAAACCGAAAACAATCAGAGTGAAGACCGGTGAAGACCGGCCTTTAACCCTCCGATGATGAAGTTAGAAAGTTTGAATGGAGAGGAAAAATATCCAAGTGTGTTCTCCTTTCTCTAAGTGAAAAAGAAGTCCTCAGAGTCAGAAAAATAATCCCCCTTTTACCTTTACACAGGATCACGCTTATATAGTGTATGGAACGGTTATTGACTTTGATAACCGTTCCTATTGTCGAGGCGTTCACCAATATCGGAGGTAACTCCCATAACTTCCTTAGACGTCGTTTCGTGTGAACCGATGCCTTTTTTCACGCAACGGAGGTTTCCATTCTTTTTGGTTAAGGCAGAGGCCTGGCTCGTCCGTCCTTAACTATGGATGGACGAGCCATGGCATGATCAGGCTTTCCTCGTCCGTCACTTGTGACGGACGAGACCTTACTTGCCTCGTCCTAAAAGATGGACGAGGCAACTTGTTGGCTTATCTCTTTCCTTCTGCAGACGAACCACATGGACAATTTTAAGTTGATAATTTCGTAGCATCATCAGTTGCCCCCTTGTTCATTGGGTCGTCCTAATATAAACAAGGTGTGTTCACAACAGTTGGATGTGTTACGTGTCAAAAATTGGTTGGTGAAAATATCTCGTCGATTGATCTGCCCGAGGAGTGTGCCACGTGTCCTTTAATGACTGGGTGATGTCGCTTCAGATGCCTGAGTTTGTTCCCTATAAATAGTGGAATACCTCCGGTACCCTCTTCATTTCTGAAATTTCTTTCCCTGTCCTTCCTCGTCTTAGACATTCATTTAGAAGCTTCACGCGTCTATAGCCTTCGTTCGTCCTAGATCCAGGTATTCTTCTTTTTTTCTCGTCCTTAGTTTTCCAATTAAGATGGTAGACATTGTACTTTCCTCGTCTAGCGATAGCATAGATAAGGCTATAGACGAATATAATGACGAGAGTAGTTTTAATTCTAGTAGCGATAGTGATAGCAGTAGGGGAAACACCACGGACGAGGAGTACGTCTCTGGCGTCCCTGGGCTTCCTATAGAAGTTTTACAAGAACAACTTAGGAAAGCCTCTGGGTCTCGGGCTGGTACTTCGTCTACTGACCCTCGTCCTAATTCCTTAGACGAAGAAGAAGTCACTGTATATAGTTGTGCAATAGATATCCCCTCCAAGACGGATGAGCAGGGACTGAAAAACCTTAGGGAGTGGTACCAAATCCCAGATGAGTTTAACCCCAGGGTACCCGTCCGTGGAGAATGGTGTTGCAACCCTCACTTTGGGATTGGCGTCTATGAAGCTTACCTCTTGGGGGGTTTAAGATTTCCTTTAAATGCCTTTATTAGAGAATTGTTAGTTAGGTTAGGTTTGGGTATATGTCAGTTTAATCCAAATGCATGGAGACTAGTTGTCTCAATGCAAGTTTTGTGGAATGAAGTATTTGGAAGGGATCGTCCTCTTACTGTGGACGAGTTCCTTTTTTGTTACAAGCCTTCAGAGATACATCAATCCCCTGGCTTCCATCAATTTACAGCCAGGGGTAAAGATTGTAGGCTGATCAAGTCCTTGGCCTCGTCTGACAGAAAGTGGAAGACGGAATATTTCTTCGTCTCTGGCTTTTGGGCTGGAAACCCTGTAGACGTTGGCCAGGACTCGTTTGGCCGTTACACTGGGGACCTAGGAAACCTTCGTCCTGAAGGTAAGTCGTTCCCCTTCTTATTTTATTTTATTATTTAAAAATATCGACGGCCAATTAACTGGAGTGTTTTCTTTTCAGCTGTTGAACGTCCGTCCTTAAGCAAGTTTTTCCGTGACCGCGTCCATAGAGCTCGTCTTCATGTGGATAGGGACTTTCATTCTTTGGTATCACTCAGACGCCTTGCCAAGTGGGGTTTAGGTCCTAATCCATCTGACGAAGCTATTACCCACGAGGTCACGGTTAGAAAGAGTAAGTCTCCAACCTTCATCGTCCTTTTATTTTGTTTTGCCTTATTTTTAGAAGTATTCTTATCTTCTTTCCCTCTTTTTGTTTTTTATAAAAAGGGATGGCAACAATGAAGGGAAACAAGGGAAAGGACGTAGCCACTGAGGGTGATCGTCCTGAAGGTGACGTCCAGTCTCGTCCTATGACTGGGGAGAAAAGGAAAACCCTGTCAAGGAATTTAGATTTGGGAAATCTCCCCAGTCGTCGAGGCAAGAAGGCCAAGCCCAGTTCAACTCAAGTGGTTAAACCTCCCTCGTCTCAGCAACCTGCGCATATAGTTGATGTGGACTCGTCCACTCCAGTTGAGACTACTCCGTCCCAAGCCACTCCGTCCAGGACCGTGTCAACCCCGTCACAGCCTCCAAGAACGGCCCCCTCCAATATTATCGAGAACGAGGACTTAGCCTGGGAGCGCTTTAAGCAGGCTGTGACGGACGAGGACATAAATGTTTGCTATGACATGTCCCTTAAAGATTTTGAACATTCTGGTGTTCATGATCTTTTCAAGGTAATGTCTTATCTTGATTAGCGATTTTCTTTCCTTCCTCGTCTCTCTTTTCTTTTTAAACTTGTTTCTTTTTCACAGGGAATGTCAAAGTTTATAGCAGCGTCCAGGCAAGCAACGGGGTTGGACAAGACGAGGATCCTACTAGAGACGAGGATCCAGGAGTTGAAGGCTGAGGCAAGACAGTGGGCTGAAGTGGCTGCCAAAACTACGGACGAGGCGAAGGAGTTGAAGACATTGGTTGAAGAGCTGAGAGTTAGTGCTGCTGAAAAGGATGCTCGTCTTGAATTCTTACAGAAGAAAAGTGATGAGCACGATGCCCTTCTCTCCAAAGCGAAGGACGATGCAGTAGTTGAGTTCAAGTCGTCCAAGCAGTACACTGAAGTCTTGGACACTAACTACGCAGCAGGGTTTGAGGATTTTAGAAGTGAAGCTGTAGAAAGGTTTCCTGACATTGACTTCAGTTCCATTCTCCTTAACCTGAACGCTGCTGCTACTAGTTCTCTCGTCCAGACTGGCTCTGATGATGTCAATGTTGAAGACGACGCTACGACTTTGCCCCCACAGGACGCCCCCAATGCTTCTCCTTAGTTTAAAATTTTTTTTTATGCACTTTATTTGGTCCATTCTGCGACCATTTATGTAATTCCAATACATTCGCCCCGTCCGTGGTTTTAGGACGAGGCTTGAAACAAGTTTATTGTGATATCCTCTCAGCTTAATGCTATTCTCTGTGGTATATGTATGGACGAGTTTTATTTATTTTGCTTACTTAATTTCGTCCATTCTGTGTATATTTGTCTACCATTTTCATTAGAATTCCAAATGTAAATCCTTCATGTGACATGGTAGCAATTTAACGTTATTGGTCTAAGGACCTGTTAAAACTAACAAAAACCAGCCTGCCTCATTTATGGACTTAGCTAATTTTTATTCTTGAAAATTGAGGACTTTCATTGTACTCGTCCATAACTTGGATGATTTAGACAAAACGCCTAATTTTTATACTTAGAAATCCTAAGGCTTTCATCATACTCGTCCATGTCTTGGATGATTTAGACAAAACGCCTTAACATACACTCGTCCAGATGCTTCTTTCGTCCATGGCTTAACATACACTTGTCTATGCATTTTTGCCTATGTATTTAAATGGTGTTTTAACTCGCCCATGTTAAGGATGAGTTTATTTGAGATTCAGGGCTTTGCCTCGTCCTTTGATAAGGACAAGGATGCCCTAATGCTTTTCCCTTTAGAATGTAAGGCTTTGGACGAGTATGCCTCATGCTTTTTGGGATGCAGGGCTTTGTCTCGTCCTCTGATATGGACGAGGATGCCTTCGTGCTTTTTGGGATGCAGGGCTTTGTCTCGTCCTCTGATATGGACGAGGATGCCTTGTGCTCCCTTTGGAAAGTTTTTCATTGTATCCTGTAAAATATCAATTCAAACAAATGCTGTATGGAAATCAGTGAATTACACAACATTATGTACATTCAACAAATACCATTCATATCACAAGCATTGTTCATCAAAGACGAGGTAGGCACCTTAGGCCAATGCCTTTATTTAAGCAAACAACACCGTCCATATGTTCATCAAGGACGAGGCAGGCACCTTAGGCCAATGCCTTTATTTAAGCATACAACACCGTCCGTATATTTAACATAACAAAGCCACACCAAATAATATAATAATATAGTTGCTGAGCTCGTCCAGGCTGATGCTCTACTGGTAATACTTCCTCAAGTGCTCCACATTCCATGGATGCTCTAACTTCCTCCCATCAAGAGCTTCTAAGTAATAGGAACCTTGTCTTTTGCAATTGACAACTCTATAGGGGCCTTCCCAATTTGGTCCCAACTTCCCATGAGCTGGGTTCTTTGTTGCTAAGGAAACCCTTTTTAGGACGAGGTCCCCTACGTTGAATCGCCTTGGCTTCACCATTGCATCATATCGTCTAGCCATGAGGTTTTTATACCTTGCCATCCTTTGCTCAGCATCTGCCCTTACCTCGTCTATCAAGTCGAGGCTCAGACGTAGTTGTTCCTCATTAGCTTCGTCTTGGTAGGTCGTCACTCTATGATTGGCCATGTGCACTTCTGCGGGTATGACTGCTTCAGTTCCGTATGCTAGCCTGAAAGGAGTCTCACCTGTAGGAGTCCTCACTGTCGTTCTATATGCCCACAGAACGCCTGGAAGCTCATCTGGCCATACTCCCTTAGCCCCCTCAAGCCGAGTCTTGATTATCTTCAACAAGGATCGGTTTGCAACTTCTGCCTGGCCATTAGCTTGTGGGTGGGCTGGTGAAGAGTAATGATTTTGAATTCCAAAGTGTATGCAAAAGTCTCTGAAAATTGCATTGTCAAACTGCCTTCCATTATCCGAGACCAACACCCTAGGCACTCCGAATCTGCATACAATATTTTTCCACACAAAGTTCTTGACATTCTACTGTGTAATGTTAGCCAAAGGTTCTGCCTCCACCCACTTGGTGAAATAATCAATACCAACCACAAGGAACTTCATCTGTCTTATACCTAATGGAAATGGTCCTAGGATATCCAGTCCCCATTGTGCAAAAGGCCACGGGGCCATCATTGGAGTCAAATATTCTGATGGTTGTCTGGGGACATTGCTGAATCTTTGGCAATTGTCGCAAACCTGGACGTATGCCTTAGCGTCAGCGCGCATAGTTGGCCAATAATATCCGGCACGGACAACTTTATGGACGAGCGATCTGGCGCCTGAATGGTTGCCACCCGCTCCCTCATGAATTTCTCTAAGTACATAGTTTGCCTCATCTGGGGCCAAACATCTGAGATAAGGCTGGGAGAAACCTCTTCGGTAAAGAATCTCGTCCATAAGAACATATCTTGCTGCCCTCGCTCTCAGCTTCCTAGCCTCGTCTTTGTCATCTGGGAGCTGCCCGTCTTTCAAGTATGATATAATTGGAACCATCCAACTCACTCCATTTTCTACTTGCTGCACTTCTGGGATGTCTACACTCGGCATATATTGGATTTCATCAAACTTGTCAGCAGCTTCGCTAGACGAGGCTTCTTTCGCCAAAGCATCAGCTTCCATATTTTCTTCCCTTGGGATTTGAATAAAGTCAACTTCTTCAAATTTTTTAACAAGCCGCATCACTTTATTTAAATATTTCCTCATGCGTTCTTCCTTGGCTTCAAACTCGCCATTCACTTGGCCCATGATTAGCTGAGAATCTCCCAGGACGAGGAGTGACTCTGCTTCAACGGACTTGGCCAATTCCATCCCTCTGAGAAATGCTTCATACTCGACTTCATTGTTTGTTGTTTGGTACTGTAGACGAACTCTGTGTTTTAACTTGTCCCCTTGCGGAGATTGCAAGACTACGCCTACTCCTCCTGCGTACTGCGTAGACGAACCGTCCACATGAACTACCCACTTAACACTTTCTTTTTCAACCACCTCATCATAACTCGAAGTAAACTCTGCAATGAAATCTGCCAGGGCTTGGGCTTTTATGGCATGTCTTGGTTGGTACTTGATGTCAAATTCACTGAGTTCTACGGCCCACTGAATCAAACGTCCCGCAGCCTCTACCTTGTTCATGGCCTTCTTTAATGGGTGGTCTGTCATGACGTTGATAATATGAGCTTGAAAATAATGCCTCAGCTTCCTAGAAGCCGTTACCAACGCAAAAGCTAGTTTCTCCATTTGCGAGTATCGTCCCTCTGCTCCCCTCAATGCTTTACTAGTATAATACACAGGTCTCTGCACCTTATTTTCTTCTCTCACCAGTGCTGAACTTACGGCATGTGAGGTGACGGCCAAGTATAAGTACAACTCTTCTCCGGACACAGACGGGCTCAATAACGGGGCTTTGCTGAGATACTTCTTCAAATCTTCAAAAGCTTTTTGACATTCGTTGGTCCATTCAAAGGCTTTTTTGAGAACCTTAAAAAATGGCAAACATTTGTCTGTAGCTTTAGAGACAAACCTGTTAAGGGCGGCAACTCGTCCGGTGAGGGACTGAACTTCTTTCACATTGCTAGGGGGCTTCATATCCAATATTGCTTGAATTTTGTCAGGGTTTGCTTCAATTCCTCTATAGGAAACCATAAACCCTAAGAACTTCCCCGACGATACTCCAAAAGCACACTTGCTAGGATTTAACTTCATATGATATTGCCTCAACGTGTCAAATGTTTCCTGCAGATCGACCAAGTGTCCCTTCTCGTCTTGAGTTTTTACCAACATATCATCTATGTATACTTCCATATTCCTCCCAATCTGTGGACGGAACATGTGGTTGACCAGGCGTTGGTATGTCGCCCCAGCATTCTTTAGGCCAAATGGCATTACTTTATAACAGTAAAGTCCCTGACTGGTAATAAAGGACGTCTTTTCCTGGTCAGCCTCTTCCATCCTAATTTGATTGTAACCAGAGAATGCGTCGAGGAAACTGAGCAACTTATGGCCAGCGGTAGAATCTACCAACTGATCAATTCGTGGTAGCGGGTAACTATCCTTTGGGCAGGCCTTGTTCAGGTCTGTGAAATCAACACACATCCTCCACTTTCCATTCGCCTTTTTGACCATTACCACATTGGCCAGCCACTCAGGATAGTATACCTCTCGAATGGACTTCGCCATAATTAGCTTCTGAACTTCTTCCTTGACGGCATTATCTCTCTCTAGGGCAAACACCCTTTTCTTCTGCCGCACTGGCTTGGAGGTGGGACATATACTCAGACGGTGGGTAATAACACTGGGATCTATGCCTGGCATATCTTCATGACTCCAAGCAAATACATCTTTATTCCTTTTCAAAAAACAGATGAGATCTTTCTTGATCGTTGTTTCCAAATCTGCTCCAACCCTGGTACACCTCTCAGGATCATTATCATCTAAAGGGATATTTTCCAATGCTTCAATAGGTTCTGCCGTCACTCTCCTTTCTTCAATAGACATTGCGTGAATTTGCTCGTCTGCGGCCAGCATGGCTAGATAGCACTCTCTTGCTACTAACTGGTCTCCCTGTACTTGGCCTACCCCATGTTCCGTTGGGAACTTAACTGACAAATGATAAGTAGATGTAACCGCCTTCCATCTGTTCAAAGTTGGCCTCCCAATTATTGCATTGTAGGACGACGAACAATCAACCACGAGGAAACTTACTTCCATGGTTACTTGCCGCGGATACGCCCCTACTGTCACTGGTAATGAAATACTACCTACAGGCTGCACCTTCATTCCACCAAAACCAACTAGGGGGGAGCTTGTTGGACGAAGCAAATCTCGTCCCAGTCTCATCTGCTGAAAGGCTGGAAAATACAGGATATCAGCAGAACTTCCATTATCAATCAACACCCTCCTAGTCTTGTAGTCTGCAATAAGGAGAGTGATGACAATAGCATCATCATGGGGGTGATGGACTCTCTTTGCATCCTCGTCCGTGAAGGTGATTGCTTGCTCGTCCATGGTTCCTGCACTTGGCGATCGTCCAGAGAGCTGAACGTTATGCACTGCTTTCAGGTAGGCTTTCTTTGACTTGGACGACTGCCCTGCAGAACTTCCCCCCAAAATGATTCTTATTTCTCCCAGCGGTGGTCGTGACGGTTCTTCTACTTTGGCCTTCAGTTTCTCGTCCCTGTGATCTCGTCCTAGGAAATTTTTTAACTTCCCTTGCCTGATGAGATTCTCAATCTGCTGCTTCAGATCGAAACACTCGTCTGTGTCATGCCCATGATCTCTATGGAAGCGACAATACTTATTTCTATTGCGCTTATTGGGATCTCCCTTCATCTTTTCTGGCCACTTTAAGGAAGGCTCGTCTTTGATCTGCATGAGGACTTGTTCGAGTGGCATGCTTAAAGGAGTGTAGTGTTGATTCCTTGCTGATGGACCTACCCTCTTCTCTCGATCTTTCTTATCCTCCGTTCGTCCCTTATTTGGACGAGGACCCTGGTCAGACGGACGAGAAGGATTTGACTCAACCCTCTCAGCTCTCTTCCTTTTCTTAGCTATAATAGCATCTTCTGCATTCATGAAATTTTGGGCTGAATGGACGAGTTCAGCCATAGACTGAGGTTCCTTCTCATACAGCTTATGTATAAACAAATCTGAATTAACTCCGTTATGAAAAGCTGCCAACAGTAGTTTATCATCTACCTCGTCTACAGTCAGGGCTTCCCTATTGAAGCGCGTGATGAAGGAACGCAGGCTTTCGTTCTCCCCCTGTTCTATCGTTAGCAAACTGGAAGTGGATCGTCTGTGACGTTGACCCCCAATAAAGTTATTAACAAACAACTTGCTTAATTCTCCAAAAGAACTCACTGAATTCGGGGGTAACTTGCTGAACCATACTGTAGCCGGACCCTTGAGGGTGGTAGGAAAGGCTCTGCACATTATTTCGTCTGGGACACCTTGTAGATGCATAGTGGTCTTGAAGGTAGCAATGTGATCAAAAGGATCCCGATTCCCATTGTATGAATCCAAAGAAGGCATTTTGAACTTCGGTGGTAGGGGATGGCTATTGATGGAGGCCGTAAAAGGAGAATCGGTTCTATGGACCAAATCTTCCACTGGGTTTGCCCTCCTCATATTTTCCTTCATTTCGTCCATAGCCTTCTTCATCTGATCCATCTCTCTCTTCAAGTCAGACGCCCTTCGTGAAGTGGTATCCCTTGATGGGCTCCCACGCTGAAAATTCTCCCTGCCCTCTTGGTCTTGGGTTTGCCCTTCTTCATCCTGCTCTTGATGTGCCTGCCTTCTTAAGTTAACTTCTCTCCGTAACTCCTGATTTTGGCGAGTTAACTCCGCCATCGCAGCCGCCATCGAATGCATGTGCTGAACAGACGAGGCCTGCATATTAGGTGCAGATTGTCGATCGCGATGGAGATTACTAGATGCATCCCTACTATGTTGAGGACCCGGGCTAGTTGCCCTTGACCTAGTCCGAACCATTTCAAGCCCTTTGGTGTGAGAAAAGACTCGCAGAACTGAACAAGTTCAAAAGCGAAAACAAAGATGTTTGCTTTCTTTCCCACAGACGGCGCCAACTGATAACTCTCAAAGATCAGTGGGTTGAAAATCTTCAGACTACGACAATCCTGGGAATTGAGTCCTGTAAAACCGAAAACAATCAGAGTGAAGACCGGTGAAGACCGGCCTTTAACCCTCCGATGATGAAGTTAGAAAGTTTGAATGGAGAGGAAAAATATCCAAGTGTGTTCTCCTTTCTCTAAGTGAAAAAGAAGTCCTCAGAGTCAGAAAAATAATCCCCCTTTTACCTTTACACAGGATCACGCTTATATAGTGTATGGAACGGTTATTGACTTTGATAACCGTTCCTATTGTCGAGGCGTTCACCAATATCGGAGGTAACTCCCATAACTTCCTTAGACGTCGTTTCGTGTGAACCGATGCCTTTTTTCACGCAACGGAGGTTTCCATTCTTTTTGGTTAAGGCAGAGGCCTGGCTCGTCCGTCCTTAACTATGGATGGACGAGCCATGGCATGATCAGGCTTTCCTCGTCCGTCACTTGTGACGGACGAGACCTTACTTGCCTCGTCCTAAAAGATGGACGAGGCAACTTGTTGGCTTATCTCTTTCCTTCTGCAGACGAACCACATGGACAATTTTAAGTTGATAATTTCGTAGCATCATCATATTATATTTTTTTAAAAGCAAGACTTAGAGAAACTTAAGGAACAACATATAAGTACTGTACCTAAGTCTTGTTATTTAAAATATATAATATATAGAGCAAGACTTAGGTACAGTACTTATGTGTTGTTCCTTAAATTCTTCTCTTAAAATTCTATTATGTGGATTTTTTCACATGAGATGGAAATGTATTTTTAAATTAAATAATCATATGATTGAATCTTAAAATGGGAACTTAAGAAACCTAAGGTTATGTTTGGTAACCATTTTTGTCTTCTATTTTTAAAAACTTGTTTTTGAGAATATAAAGAAAAAACAATTTTCATATATTTTTGAAATTAAAAATATGTCTAGTTAGTTGAAATTAAAAAAATTAGTTTTTTGAAAGAAAAAAATGTTGTTATTAAGATTTGAACTTTAATGTTAACTCATTAATGAGACAGATTCATTAAATCAAATACGTGTTTTCTTTGACTTTTATAAACTAGAAACTGAAAACAAAATTTTGCATGTTTTCAGTTTCTTTCACAAATTGAGTTTTGAAAACAATTTTCGTTTTCTGTCAATTTTGAATTGCCAAACAAGTTTTTTAATTTTAAAAATAGAAAATTGTTTTTGAAAACAAAAAGTAATAAAAAAAACAGTTTCCAAACATACCATAAATTACTGTACCTCGATTTTGTCACATTTTAAAATCCTAGTTGACACTTTTTGACATCTCTAAAAGAGACCTTTGAAGTTTAAATACTCACTCCTATAATAAAAAAAAGATTTAAATACTCACTCTTCCAACTATTGAATTATAACTTTCTTAAAAAAAAAAAATAGAAAAACTATTGAATTATTAAAAAAAATTAACTCATTAAAGTGTTTTGTTGTTATTTATTTATAAAGAAATGTTATATTTACAATATTTTCACAACAAATTATAGGTGACAAGTTGTATGAGTTGTTATTGGTAGGATAAAAAAGTAATTTCAGTGATAGGTTCAAATTAGAACCAATAACAATTAACCACTTATGATTTTCTTATCAAAAAAAAAAAAAAAAAAACCACTTATGATTTTGATATAAGATATAATTTTTACTCTAATCTAATCTAAGTGTATATGTGTGTGAAGTTCCATTTTAGAGACTTGAATCCTAACCCTTACCTCCAAACCTCACAAGCACTTATACTTGTAGAATGACCATCGCACGAAGGGTATGCGGTAGTAATTAATCACTTATGATTTGTTGTGAAAATTATATAGACGTAACATTTATGTTATTTATAATATACCCATTAAATTGTGCTCTTTCCAGCTTCCATAACACACACACATATATATATATATATATATTTTGAGAAGACATAACATAACATATGGTCTTCTCAACCAAAACTAAAAAATAAAAACACATAACATATTGATTTAATAAATTAGAATTATATACCATTTTTAAAAATCTAAATAACCTAGTGAGCACTGAAAGTTGTTGGAAAATGGCCTTTATATATATTTTATATTTTTTTTCTAAAGCAAATTTGATCAAAAAGAGAAAAGGGCACCGTTGTTTATTTCTCTCTCTTAAAAGCCAGAAGATAGGAGGTGGCCTATATATTTGTGACTTGTGTAATATCTAGATCAAAATCAAAATTAAATCAAACACACATTTATATGTAAAAAAAAAAAAAACACACACACACGGAGACACGAAACGCGCACTTATCGCTAGGGTTTTCACTTTTTCAGGTTCAGTGGGGAAGAAGAAAAATTAAAGCAGAGCATTAACACTAAACTTTTCACTCTCGGGAAAGAAAAAACCGTAAGTTTTTCCCGCCAATTCTTCCATCAATTGCCTCCATTATAGTGTTTCGGTGCTCTTCTGCAATAGCATTGCTCTTTGGTTGCCAAAGGCGCTGTTTGTTTCTTGTCAAAATCTTAATCGGGGCTGTTCATTTCATTTTGCCAGACTTTACGATTGGTTTTAAGGCTTCAATTTAATTTATGTGGACTATTTTTTGCTAGGTTTAGTGCATGTTTATATTTTGTAATTTTTCGATTGGTTTCTGCGATTCAAAAATGTATAGCAAAAGTTGTTTCCTAAACTTTAGGAGTTCGAAGCACGGTTTGCGTTATAATCTTGTTTTAGGGGTTTATATGTTTAATTTGTGATATTTCTGTATGAGAGTAATAAAGGAGTGTAGCCTGGAAATCAGGGTTTGTCTTCGTTTCAATGCAAAGAAGTTCCTCAATAATTGTAGGGAATATATATATATATATATATATATATATATTATTTATATTGTATTAATTTAGTGAATGGCACTTCAATTTGGGAGGTGGCAAATTGATTTAGAAATAATTTTTCGTCAAATTAAATGGCCGGTGTGGGGGGTGGGGGGGGGGGTGTTGTATGGTCTGATTTTGGTGCCCCGTAGTTGCTGTGTGTCCCCATTGTGATTGTTTTAATGCTTAAGCAATAATGTATAATGTGTATTGTATATATCACACTTAGATTCATATGATACTTGCATTCACATGTGATTTACGATTTGTTTTTACATATCGGGTTCGATTCCCTCTAGGAGTTACCCCTGAATTACTTGATAGACCAGTTTTGGCGAATGAGGTCGTGTATCTGTGATTTACTCCCCAGGGGGTGGGTCCAAAGGGCCCTGCCTTGGTGAAGGTTTCACGTCATTTAAAAAAAAAAAAAGAGTTAGTGCCTATTTGGTGTAGTTTATTTTATTTTAAATGTTTATTATTATTATTATTATTATTTATTTAGCTTATGTTTTTAGAGCCCTCATTTTTTTTAGGAACAACAATACATTTATCTGACTTATTTTTTTCAAAGTAAAATCACCTAAAGAAAATAAGCTATACCAAGTGAATTATTGTGCTTGCATGAATTAGATTATATGTTCACTGTGTTTAGAGTATGTTAATACCTTTGGTTTAGTAGTTTTAGCTTTTGTGCTGCTTGTGCAAGTGAATTTTTGTATTGAAATATAGTGTATTTTAATGAAAAGAATTTATTGCTGTTTCTCAGGTCTTTTTATTACTCATCTTCGAAAGAGGTTTGATAGAGAGCATGGTGGAAGCAGATGGAGTCGAGAACCTTGAATTTGAATGGGGTAAAAAGAGAGGAGTTGGTGGCAAAAAGAAAGATGTCCAATTTTATGAAACGTTTACATATGATGGTGTGGAGTATTCTCTCTATGATTCTGTTTACCTTTACAAGGAAGGTGAACCCGACCCTTATGTTGGGAAAATTATAAAAATATGGGAGAATTCAGACAAGACAAAAAAAGTGAAGATTCTTTGGTTCTTTCGCCCTTGCGAGATTCAGAATTTTCTTGGGAATGAAGACAGTGCTGAGAATGAATTATTTTTGGCCTCTGGTGAAGGTGTAGGCCTTGCAAATGTTAATCCTTTGGTAATTGAACTTAGGATAAAATAGCTTTGCATTTTCCCCTCTTTTTCCTGTAGATCTTGTAACTGGTTCTTATGCTTATAATGTTAGAGATAGAATCAGTTTCCAGGTGGTACAGAATCTAATATACTGTCATTTTAGAAAAGATTGGTGTGTATATTATTTGAAATTCTTCTTTAATACTATTGCTTTTTCGGTAGCACAACTTATTAATACTCTTATTTTACGTCTTTGCAAAAGTTGATTTATGGATTTTCAAACATGTAGCCACAATTGAACTACTAATTTCTTTAAACAAACTTCAACATCTTCTTTATTTTTTATCATTTGAATTCTGAATGTGTATTTAATTCTTTGACGTGGGGTAAGCTTTTTTTATGAATTAGTTTTATTTATTTTTTATTATTTTATTTATTTTTATATTTTGGAAGTATGAAATAGTTTATTTTAAGTGCCTTTGGAGTTGAGAAGTACTTTTCAGCTCAAGTGAATCAGCTATTAATCATTTTTATATGATTAATCAGGAAGCAATTTCTGGAAAATGCAATGTTGTCTGTACTTCAAAGGATGGTAGAAATCCACAACCTTCAGATGAAGAACTTCAAGCAGCTGACTTTATATTTTGCCGTGCCTTTGATGTTGGGAATCGTAGAATTCTGGATAAGATAGAGGAAAAAGTTGCTGGGATTGAAGGTATAACTTTTCTTTTCTTGTTTGTTTGTTTGGTTTTTTTTTTTTTTTTTAAATTATAATAATTCCTTGGAAGTCCCAATGGTGTAATTTCAAATTAGTTGTTTATTGTTCTAATTTGTCTTATGTGTTCATTGGTTTGTAATTGTTGCAGTTAAATTTATCTTTAACAGAATAGATCTTCAGAAGACCAATGTTGTTTTGAAACTTGATTCAGACAAGAAAGGAGCTGGTGGAAATGCTGTAGCAAGTTATGAAACAGGGGTTCCTTCCCAGCAAACTCCAACTATAGAGCACACAAATCTAAAGACAACTGGAATTTCTATTGATAATTTAGGGAAAGACAATGCTGGTTCTAACTCTTCATTAGTTAAACAAAAATCTTCACTTAGAGAGAAGCCTACTTCTACTGTAGGTGTAGAATCTGATGAAATGGCTAAAAGTAATGATAGAGTGGAGAATGATTTCAATGACGGGACCAAATCTGGGCCTATTGTTAAAGAAAATGCAGACTTGAAAGCTTCTCTAGCTGAACAAAAATCTTTGCTTAGAAAGCAGCCTGCTTCTAGTATAGGTATAGAGGTAAAAATTTCTAAAACTAATGATAGACAGGAAAATGCTTCTAGTGACAAGACTACATTAAGGTTTGGAGATGATTCAATCAAGGTTGGTAAACAGGTTGACATTGAGAAGAAAGTAAAGTCTGCTAAGGATTTTGGTGAAATGGAGGATAGACCATCTAAGAGAGCAAAGTTTGATGGTTTTGTTAAAGTTGATGATAAGAACAAGAAGAGTTCACAGATATTAAGCACTGATTTGGATAGTAATGATGCAAAGGCTTTAGCAACTGTAACTGCTTTAGATGATAAATCTAGGCTTAAACTTGCTAAGGATACTCAATTGGCTGAAAAAGATCCTTTCAAGAAGGTAAAGCCTGATGACAAGACAAAGTTTTCTAATGGGAAGTTGCCTAAAGCATCTCCTGGACGGGCTTTGGATGAGGACAAAAAGATTGATCACCAAATAATGGAAGTAACACGAAGACCAGATATGGTAAGTTATATTGTTAGGATTACCACTTTCTCGCCTTTTTTTCTTTTCTTTTATGGGATCCTAACTTGAATAGATGTTATGTTCTAATTGATGAGGTATTTTTTACTATAGCAACTGTATATTGCTGTGGAGTTCTTCTACGGACACTAGAAAAGCTCATAACATTTTCACAAGTTGAGGTGTTAGCCAACCATATGTCAAAATAAAATGAAATAAAATTTTTAAAAAATATATTATAGTGGGACCCACCACAACTTAAAATAAAGGTTTTGTGAGATTTTGTTGTGCTGCTAGACTTTCTCATTTACACACACACACACACACACATATTTGTGTGCTTTTCTATTTGACCAAGACATAGATCTTGGCTGTAGCCAATGATGTTTCATACCAAAATTTCAAATTTCATATCGGTCGGTATGGCTGGTAATTTTTTTTTGTATTGGTACCAAATTCAGTACTAAGGAGCCTATGTTTGTACTGGCTAAAATATAGGTTTGTATCAATAAAATATTGATCATTTTCGTTTTGGCGATATTGGGAAGTTTATAGTTGGAACCGATACATAATTTGGTGTTTTTGTAATTTTGATACAACTTAAAAAAAAAAAATTTTTTTTTATCAAGACATATCCATTGTACCTATCATGGTTATAGTCTCCCTTTTTGTTCTCTCTCTCTCTCTCTCACTCACACACACCGCCATTGGTATCAATCAATGACTTGAAGCAAAGAGGATATCAAATGCTAGGGGCCAAGCTACTCTTCATCTCAATCTTTTGGAGGTGGGCTTGTTAAGGTGTTAGGGGTTGTTGCCACTTGGTAATGTGTGCTCACTCATTGATATTCTTGGAGAGTTTGAGATTTCCTTTTCTTAAGCCAAAGAGTACAATAATTTGAGAGCCGTGGAAATGAAAGGGTATTTGAGGGTGAGATGTGATATTCCATATGGTATTGGATTGGATCGTATAAGTATGTTGTTGGGTGTGTGCTAAGACCACATAAGATAAGTAATAAGTTGATATTAGCTATAAGAAATTATGAGGAGTCCCAATTGTGATTAGTCCTTTTGGGAGCTAACACTTTTCTTGAGTCATGACAAATGGAATTAGGGCCAAACCAGTAACTTTGTGTGGCTTGGGGAGCCTGTAGCATAGCATGGATTCTAAATAGGATGTTAGAGATATTAGTGGGGGAGATAAATATCTTAGACTGTGTGGATTGGATGAATGTGTGTTACACATGTATGTGCTGAATTCTACATTATACATGTATTATGTCAATCTGGGCTTTAAGAGGAGTTGTAATTGTGACTATACTAACTATCCTTTTGGGGTATAATGCAGATGTGTCTAGCATTTTTCGTAGGACATGATATTAGAATGGTTTGTGGTGAAGTGTCAGATAAAGGAAAAAGGGAGTATGGAAAGTTGTGGATGGAATGGTGGTGAACTGCGGGCTGTTGGATTAAGGAGAGTCCATGTGGATCATAAACTGTCAGTTGTAAACTTTAGACCAAACTGATTTTAAAGTAACTACAAGAGGTTTATGAGCAGCTTTAGACATTTTGATAGTTGGATTATGTAAAATATTGCTACATGAAAATATGAGTCATTGTAGCTGATAAAGTTCACATATATTTGCTCATGAATTTCTAGGTAAAATTATTTTTACATCCTTTACATCTACTGGAAATTGATTTATATTTATAAGTATACAAATTTTTTTTTTGATAGGTAAGAAAGAAAATATAATTGAAAAAGGAATAGCAGGAAAAATACACACGATAGTGAACAAACAGTATTATAAATATACAAATTATTCGAAATGGTTTGCCAGAATGTATCAGTATTGAAATAGTATGTTCACATAGGCAAACTGGAACAGATTTTACAATTTTGCTCCAGAGAAATATTATATATGTCAGGTTCGGTTGCAGACTTACTTTGTTGTTGGCACCATTGGCTTGGGAAATATAATTCCGATATTTGGAATTTGGTACCAGGTTGTTTGATGTGGACTATATGGACTGACCTTAATTGGTGTTCTTTTGAGGATATCGAGAAATCAATGGCCCAGTTGTTAGATTTGTGCCAACGGGCTCTCTTTGATTGGTCTCGATGTTGGGGTCTTGCGGATTGTTCTACTATTATTGATTTTCTTTTGTCTCTTAGAATAAGATTTTGATTCCTTTATTTCTTTTTGTTGCTATGTTGTTCTTTGTTCACTACTGTGAACTCTATGTATCTTTTATTCTTTTCTATTAATAATATTACTTTCTTACCTATCAAAAAAAAAAAAAAAAAATTAAATATGTCATTCGCTAGTCAAAGGATGTGTTCATGGATGCCCTTTGGTGCTTTCTTTGTTGTTCTCTATGTGACGGTTCTATTCAAGATGAGATATAGTTCTTACCGTTTCTCATTTTCTGCATGTTGACAGGATAGAAGCAGATGGTTTAAGGGACTTGTAAGTTGTTCTTTCTCCCTCCAATTGCATGTTCTCAAATTTCATTTACTTATTGGAAGTAATAAAAAATGACTTATCAATTAGGGAAGTAACATGGAGTATGACCTCAGAAAGAATAGAATGGAGGAAAAAAATATATGTGGCCGACCCTAACTAATCAATTGAGGATCCATAGCCAACCCCAAAATTGGGATTAAGGCTTGTTGTTGTTATTAGTTTTCATCATTGCTCATGAACCCATGAGTTCATATTTTTTGTTGACATTTTGGTTTCATTATCATAATTTTATATCCTTGTCTCTCTTTGACAGGAGTAGAGAAACAAGAATTATTAGCATTTGAATCTGAAATACAATTTTTTTTTTTTTTAACAAGTAAATCTGGCATAGGACATGGATGGCAAATATGAATATAAAGTGGGACAGTTTAGACTAATCTATGGAATACCTTTTGTATCTTCAGCCCTGGGAAGACAGAATGAAAACTGCTAATGCGCAAGGAACACTGGTTCTTCTTCAAAATTTGGATCCAACTTATACTTCTGCAGAAGTGGAGGTATTACTCATTCTGGAGCTTTGGTTATTTATTTATTTAGTCTATATGTTCTTGCTGGATTTAATTATGACATCTGTGCTTGGTTTTATAACCCCAATACAAAAGTGCACCTTTTAATGCAGTTTACTTTCAAAACTTTCCCATCTATACAATGGCTAGGAGGAGATTAGGGGAGAAATGTAGAGAAATTGAACATACTTAAAACAAAGAAAAGATAAAAATGGGATGGTGATAAATTATAGATAAAAAAGAAATTTTTTTTGAGATTAGAAGAATAGGGGATTCTAATTTTGTTAATAAAAATTGTTTTGAGAGAAGAGATAACTAACATAGTTAGGGTGTACCCTCCTCAAGTAGGGCTGGAAGAATCTGTAGAGCAAATATTTTGGAGGACATGGATAAATTGATTTAAGGGTTACCAAATGGTTAAAATTTTTTTATTAAAGGAAACCTAAATGTCATGTTGGAAAAGATGTTGGGGGTTTGAAAGAGTTAATGGAGGCTAGAGGTATTAAGGAATGACTTAGGAGATGTTATTATAGACTTTGGCATTTGATATGATATTAATGAATACTTGCTTCAAGAAAGGGACACACACTTAATTACCTTCAACAGTTGGATTTTCAAAAAAAAAAAATAGTGGAATGGTAGACCGCATCATTTGTCCACCACGAGGATCTTATAATTTCTCATCTCGAGAAATTATAGAGTGTTATGGTGGACCATGTCACTTGTCTATTATTCCACTAAAAGACTTCCATTTGTTTGAAATTATTGAATTAGTAATCAGTTTTTGTTTAAAAAAATTTTCTAACTCAGCAATATATATATATATATATATATTCAAAAATGGGACAAATGTTAATCGAATAGATGTCATCTTTACTCAAGAATTCAATAGTAAATGTTGTAAAGATTGCAAGGTGATATTGAGGGAGAACGTAGCCACTCAATATAGGTTGGTGGTACTAGATATTTTTGTTATTATTATTATTATTGGCTGAAGTGGAAACTGTTAGGGTACAACTTACATCTTGGGTTTGATCCCCACTAGGAGTTCTCTAGATTACTTGACACAATTTTGGCAGGTGGGGTCGTGCATTCATGGTTCACTCCCCAAGGGTTGAAAGGGCCCTGTCTTGGTGAAGTTCCATGCATCAAATTAATAATAATAATAATAATAATAATAATAATAATAATAATAATAATAATAATAATAAAAAAGTTTTGGTTCAAGTGGAAAGGGTAGAGGACATTCAAACTAGTGACCTATGCTTCATGGGTTGTAGTCCCTTACCCATTGTATTGCCTTTTGGGGTTCTAGCTATTTGTACTAAAAGATGGAAAAAAAAGAGATTATAGAGGAATCCAATAATCAGGTGGCAGGAGGAAGGCAAATGAGACCCAAATGAAGATGTTGAATGAAATGAGAATGCTAAAGAATGCTTGGAGAATATTAAGGAGGTGTACTACCAACTAAGGAGACTTAATGGTGGAATGAGGAGGCCCAAGAAGTGGTTAGATTAAAGAGAGAGAGAGTTGGATTAGGGGCTAGATCTAAGGCTTACGATGAAATTATATAGCAAGTTGCGGATGGAAGATGGAGAAAAGAATATTTACAAACTTTCTAAGATAAAGAGAAATGAAAACAAAAGACTTTATTTGTGTCTAGTATCTTATGGATTAAGATTAAAAGGGTGTTAGTGAAGGAAGAGGAGATAAAAGTGGGATGGGAGTGTTAGTTTTCATCACAAAGGTGTTAGTGAAGGATGAGGAGACTAAAGAGAGGCGGGAGTGTTAATTTTGATAAATATATTTAATAGAAGCCATACAAGATATTGAAGTATGCTACTAATAAAAAAAAAAAAGATATTGAAGTATGCTACCAATAAAAAAAAAAAAGATATTGAAGTATCCTGAGTAATTAAGAAGCATGGACAAGAAAAAACCCCTAGCATTACTTGTTTGACACGTGTTGGACACAGAAATGTTGGAGAGACAATTGCTTGTGTGTCCTTGGTGTGTTGAGAGGGTTTTTAAAAAAAAAAAAATTGTGGATACGGTCTCAACATGGTGACACAATCTTCTCTCTCTCTATCCCTTTGCCACTCAATCGACTGTTTGACACTCTCCCACCTAGATGGGAGTTTAGGTTAGTTGCCATTCAAGCTTGTTTTCAATTTAAATTATTAGGCAAAAAAAAAAAGTGTTGCTATTGTGTGAAGCTTTTGTGAAAAATAGTTATTTATGGCGGTGAAGGATGGAATTTTGAGAGAGACTGATTGAATATAGGTTAAGAAATAGAATACTAGTATTGGATAATCAGTTTTCTTACTAAAGTAGACCTTAGAAATCTCCATATGGTTTTTATTGACCTATAGAAGGTGTATGTTAGGGAATTTAGAGAGTTTATGTGGTGAGTTGTAGACAAGTAAGGAGTTCCTCTAAAGTATATTAAGGTTTTAAGGATATGTATTAGTAGATATTAAAGTCACTAAGGAGGATTTTGAGGGATACTTTGCTGTTCCAACACTGTTTGTGGTCTCTAGGCATTGGGGTTCAAACCCCACTAGCCCCTTCTTCCTAATTTACCTAAAAAAAAAAAATTTAATGTTACTAAGATATGTATGATGGAGCAATATCTACTATGAGAGCAAGTGAAAGTATCACGAGTTTCCTATGACAATAGGTTTGCATCAAGGAGGAGCTTTAAGTCCACTTCTTTTTGTATTGGTTATGGATGGGGGTTACAAAATTGATTTCGGATGAAGTCTCTTGGTGTATACTTTTTGCAGACTATATAGTTTTAGTGAATGAAACTAAACGTGTAATCAATGTCAAATTGGAAATTTGGAGGGATATTTTTGAATGTAAAGGCTACATTAAGTGGGAGTAAAACAAAGCACATGGAGTTTAAGTGTGGAAAAAGTAAAAACAAAGATGAAAGGATTGTAACTTGATGGTCAAGAGATACCAAAGAAGCTTTCGATGTCTTGAATTGATAATTCATAAGGGCGTAGAGATGTACATGATGTGAATCATAGGATAAGAGCATGGTGGATTAAGTGAAAAAGCACATGAGGAGCATTATGTGAGTGTAGAGTACCTATTAAATCAGAGGAAGAGTTATATAAGGCTGCTATAAGACTAGTTATGCTCTATAGTACATAATGATGTGGTAATAAGAAGCTACATTTGGGATGGCTTCCAATAGAGAGGCATTGGTGGCCTCTTCTCTTGAACGGTTGGGGATAGAGGAATGGAGAAGTTGGGATGTTCATTTTATTTGAAGACCAAATGATTGGAAAATGGGTGATGTGGAGGATTATAATGGGGAGACGGTGAATCATTTGCTACTTCATTATGGTAAGGCTCATAGGTTGTGGAGTCTGGTGTTTAGTTCTTTTTGGGATTTTTTGGGTCTTGCCAGGAATGGTTGTAGATACTCTCTTTGGTTGGTGGAATTGGCTTGAAAAACATTTGCCAAGCATTTGGAATCTAGCTCCTTTGTGCTTAATGTGGTGGCTTTGGAGGGAGCGAAATTGGAGGTCTTTTGAGGACTTGGAAAGTTTGGATGATCAATTATTGGCTTCTTTCAGTGGCTCTTTGTTTGACTGGTCTAGGGCTTGGGGAATCACCTCTAGTGACTCTCTTCCTATGTTCCTTAGCTCTCTCCTTTGCATTTAGTAGTATCTTTCTCTTCCTTTTTCCTCTTTTCTTAGTCTGCTCTATCTGTATTTTTCTCTCTACCTTCTGTTTTGTTGCATAAGGCAGTGTTCTTGAATATATAACCTTATTACTTATAAAAAAAAATAAGAAGCTACATGTTCACAAAATGAGCGTAGTTGAAATAAGAATGTTGAGATGGATAGGGAGAAATATAGGGAAAGATAAGATATAGAATAAATAAATTTGTTTAAAGATAGGTCTAGCTCCGTTTGATGAAATGAGGAGAATCAATGGGTATGGTTGGTCATGTGTAGAGGAGGGCAACTAATTTATTAGTGAGTGAGTGATCTGAGGGAACAAAAAGAGGTAGAGGAAGACCTACTATAGCGTTTGTAGAAGTAAAAATGATTTGTCAATGAAGGTGGTGACAGAGAGTATGATGTTGGATATGATAGAATGGAGAGACGAACACATGTAGCCCACTCTGATTAGTCTTTAGGATTAATAGCCGACCTTAAAATTACTTGTAGTTGTAGTTATTTTCTAAGAAAAATATTATTATGTTTTTTAATTGTTCCATCTTTTTAGTTATGGTGGCCACTACACAGTTCAGACATTGCTGTTTATGTCGGTTTTTTGTTTTGTAAAGTTTTTCTCCTTTTCCCACCTCCATTTTGAGGATGTATTATCCAATCTCAATAAACATTAAATTATTTACTAGGATATTGTTTGGCATGGCTTCAAGGAAAGTTGCACAGCAAAGATGATTCAGCAGACTTCAATTTCTAGCCCTCACTCTGGTATGAAGACAGGCACCTTTACCTTAACTATATTGTCAACCAACTGGGTAGTTTTTTCTTTTTCCTCTTTGGAACAAAGACTGGATGATGTCTTGGAAATTCATCAGTTAATGATATGTTTTGCTCGTAAATACAGAGCACAGCTGAAATGATATTTTCAGTATTGCTTTTACCTCAATTGTGACACGGTAGTTTGTTGTTGTTGTAGGTCAAGCTTTAGTTATATTTAAAACAAGAGAAGCAGCAGAGATAGCTGTTAGAAAGTTAGATGAGGGCTGTCTATTATTATCAAATGGGAGGTATGTCTGCAACTCCAATTAACCAGCTGTGCCTTATATTGATTAATTGGTGTCAACAGGAGGAATCCTGCTTTGTCTTTTTCCTTTGTCAAAATACATTTTTGTCAAGCATGATATGTAAAAGCTGTTGAACTAGGACTAATATATGGTTTTTATTTTATTTTATTTTATAAATATCTCCGATGACCTCTCACCTTGATGAGAACCTAATGAATACTTCAGAAGCCCCAGGACCACCTTTATGCTCCCGTACCTCAAAAAATTTACAATCTCCTCTATGGCCACCAGTTTGCATGATGCCAACTTTCTGGTGGTAGTTGCTCTAGTCTTTTTCTTGTTAACCTCTTCTAATCTTGTGATGTATGTACTTATTGACCAGCTAATAATCTTTATCATTGTGGCATGGCTTCTTTCTTTGTTGCCCTCATCTGGAAGCTGCCTTCCTGTATTTTTTGTATTCTTTGGCTACTTCCTACCCTCTCTGCATGAAGTTGATTTTTTTGTTTTTTTTTTTTTTAAATATAATTATTCTTACTTATCAAAAAAAGTAATGTTAGCTCAGCCACCTAGGTTCTGGCACCTGTGTGATATGCTGAAAATCCTAAGAGTTGGATAGGCTTTCAAAACTAGTTGGTTGTACCTTCTCCTCCTTGAGCTGTCTGCTCATTCTGGCTCAGGACATATAGCTTGTAGTCAATATCTTCTTCAGCTAAGCCAAGGTGTAAATGGGAAATTCCTTCAACTGACTATGTGGCGGTTAAATGGACCATCTGTTGGAAGAGATTCCTCCGAACCAGTTTGGAGGAAAACCTTGTTCTTCCAATGTGCCCATATGTCCACATCTGTATTCTATCTCAGTATCTTGTTTCCAGTCCACTCTGTTTACAATTCAGCTTTACCTAGCCATCTTCTTTTTTCTTCTTATTTATTATTATTATTTTTAAAAATAAATAAGAAAATATATTAAAAGAGTGTGAAAGGGGTGCACCACCTTGCTACATGGGAAATATACAAAGAGTGACCCAAAATTATTAACACCTAAAGTCTAGTAGCTCTACTAAATCCAACAGATTGGAGAAAGAAAAAATGGGGGCAGCTCTTGCAAATGGATGAAACCTTATCCTTATTTAAAAGAAAGGGAAAATCACAAAGACCTCCTTGAGGCTTGGCAAAATTTTTTGTTTTTGATAAGTAAAGGAAATTTTATTCAAATACTTAATAATGAGTCACCCAAGTATATAGGGAGTATACAGTAGGGGACCAAAATAATCAAAAACATAAATTACAAGCATCCATCGAATCATAGACTAAAAAAATAGAATGACTTCCTATGATAGACATCCTCTCCGATAGAGTTTTAAAGAAGAAAAGATTTAAATCAGCTATAGTCCTTTCAAAATCTTCAAAATACCAATTGTTTCTCTCCCGCCAAATGCACCACATCAAACGATGAGGGACAGCCATCCAAATAACACCATTACGATGATGACCAAAATTTCCTTGCCAACAAGCAAGGAGCTCAACCACAGTCCTTGGCAAAGTTACACCAGGCACCCCCTCGTTTTGCTTTAAACACAAACCTCTTTCGCTGTTAACACCGTTTAACTTGTATGCAAGTTGTCAAACCCTTTACTCACAATGTACTCCGCTTCCTTCTCCACCTTATTTAGTTTCTTTAACAAATTATAAACAAACATGCAACATATTCTCTGTTTCTGATCATACTTATAATGTTTATGCCCTGTACAAGACATTCCCTATTCAACATGACATGCATTGCGTCAAGAAAATGAAAGCAAAAATAAAAATAAAAGCTCAAGCATGCCCATGGATAGCAAAGGATATAATGCCCAAAATTCAACCAAAACCCAATTCTCTTAACAGTTAAGATCCACATTTTAGATCCATGACAAAAAGCACCATTGACATCACATAGCACACATTGCAACACAAAATTAAAAAATAAAATCAACAGAACTTCAAAGCATGCTCACAGGTTGAGAGAGAAAGTCAAAGGAATTTTCAAACTTCCACTCATCCCATTCATTGTTTGACGAGAACGATGCTGGAAGGGCTCTTGGAGGAGAAGGCTATCTGGATGAAGGGTTTGGGGGACCGAATATATCTTTGCTTTGCTCTTTCTGTGATCCATTAGGCTCACAGTGCTATGGTTACTGGAGAGAGGACTGCTTTGGTGAAGAGAAAATCAAGTGAGAAAGATAGAAAGAGAAGAAAATCAAATGAAAAAATCAACTTCAACCTTTGGCTATGTGATCTCAAGGGCTGGTTCAGTCAGATAATAAAAGAGCAAGACAAAGAACAAGAAAAATTACAGTTTTATTAACTAGCTTGGTTACTTAACACAATGACGTTATGTTCCTAGGGCGACCAATGTCATATAACTTGCATTTTAAGATTGTTTTGTGTCTAAAGCAAAACAATGGGAATGCTCGTGTAATTTTGCTAAAACTCAAGGTAATTTTCCCTTGAAAGAATGTGTAGCCTGTAAGCTATATCTTTCAATTCATCTGAAAAAAGAGAGGAAAAATCGTTGACCTTTTTGTTCATGTCCATTGATTATTAAAGTTTAGATAACATTGGACTATTCATCCAATGTTAATCACATGTCCTGGATTTGTAAAATAATATTATACAAATAACAGACAAGCTTTCTTAAATTCTGCCATATCAAGTCTCTTATTGTTACCTATGTTTACTGTGTAATGTATCTTTGTATTTGAAGTTCGATTCTCATGCATCTATAATGTTTAATCATTGATTTCTTCCCCTAACCCCCTATAAATAACTTGCAGGCCTCTTGTTGGAAGTAAAATTACTTGCCACCCAGAAAAGAAGCCATCTTTTTTTGGCCATCTTGTTATTGATAAACTTAAACATCAAATGCAACGGGAAATGGTGCAATTATTAACTCTCTCTCTCTCTCTCTCTCTCTCTCTCTCTCTCACACACACACACACACAATACACACACAAAACACTGAACCCCATGTTCGTGACCATGCAAAACTTTGACTAAGGTTGTATTTTCTGTCTGTTCCCTCTTATTTATTTGATTTTGGGGTGGTTTTATTTCTCAGAAAGAAGCTGTATCTACTTCACATTGTTCTCAGCCTAATACAATTGAATATGAGATGGCCATGGAATGGTGCTTATTGCAAGAAAGATCAGATTTTGCAAGGAAAAAGTTGTATGAGGTCTTGAACTGAATATTTCTCCAATTTTACTAATGTATTAATTTTGCCTTTGCTAATATTCTATTATATTTCCTTTGTTGTTCTTTAACTGGGCATTTTGTATTTCTTCAGCAACAAGGGGAGGCGTTGAGAAAACTTCAGTCCAGCCTCAAGTTCAAATGAAAATATTAGTTGCTTTGGGTGCTTCCTCTTTTTGGTAAGTACTTCCAACACAACATGATCTTTCTTCCAAACATCTTGTAAATTTCTGGAATTGATCCATGCTCAAATTTATTGGCTCTTGTCATTCTGTACAGTACCTCTATCTTTGTTCATGCATTCTGAACTTCCTCATCCTGAAGCACCTCGAAACAATGGATTTGTGTTCATGCCTTAATGGTTATCAGAAGTCATCAAATTAGAGGGTTCCTACCTTCTGATTAGTATATATGGGTAATTATTTCCGTTTTCTTTCCTTCATTCCAACTGTGATCTCTTTTATGTTGCTTGTTTGATTTTACTTAGTTATAGTTATGCCCTTAGACAAGTTGGAGGCAAGCATGTCATTGGTATCATAGTCCTTGGCTATCGGTGAACTTGCCTTTATTTGTGTCTGCCTACATTGTTTCCCCCACTGCTATACTAGAGCACTTCTGAAAATTGACTGGGAATTGTTTGTGAAGTCTTTGTCCTTCATAGGAGGAACGCATCTTTTCTGTATCCTTAATGTTGCAAAGTTATGGTCATAATCTGAAGTAGCAAAAAGATGATCATATTTTAGCCATTTGCCTTATTTCAACATGATGGTAATTCTTAAAACATCAAAACTGTTCTGGTTTTTTTTTTTTTTTTTTTGGCAGGAAGATGGAATATATGGGCAGAGGTCCTTATTGGGAATCATGCAAATTTTGATCATATGTGAATATTTTTTGACGATCAGCTTTTGGGTTGGAGTTCAAGTATCAGTTTCATGGTAACTATTGGGCAAACTGTGTTCCTCCTTGATTGATTTGAAATGGAGAGAGGGGGGCTACATTTTTCAACGAGGATTCAATTGTTCACGAAACTAGAAGTTTATACGGTGCCATGCCATTGAAATTCTCATTCCATAAAAAAAAGAATGAGATTTGGATTTAAATCATGTGGTATCACTTATACTTTTAGATTCATGAAAATTAAAATTTTTACCATGAAATTATCTCACACCATATCAAAAGCAAATGGAGAGGATCGTAGTGGTTGCACACTTACCAACATGTGCATCATCATGGATAGTGTAAATTTATCATATTTAGTGAAATATATAGAGTTCAAAATTTATATATATATGTGTGTGTGTGTGTTTACTCTTAAGCAATCAGGGTGGATTTGTTTATTGCATTGTTCTAATTGCACTTTATTCTGCTGCCTGCCCCTTTTGATGAGAAATTATTAGGTCTATCGAGAGGGTTGTTAAAGTGGTCATTTTAACCAATGAAACGATGTAAACATATGCAAATGTATGAGTTAGCTTCCTAATTAGGACCAAAAAAAAAAAAAATCACCAGGTAAGATCACTTTTGCTTGAGTGGCATTGTGGCAGCGTTTTATTGGTTGGGAGGACCACATTAGCAATCCTCTGATGGATCTAATAATTTCTCCTTTTTTTACTATTTGACTTCATATTTCAGGAGAAAAAATGTGGGTCAATTTTTGTTTTTTTATTGGCTAGATTCAGGTGTCTATTGGATTGCCATTTTCACTTTGAATTTGATAGGTTTTAATTTCTTTATCAAATTACTTGGCTGGATTCCCTAAATATTAGTTTGAATTCTATTAGAAGATCAACATATCAGTTTAGCTTTATTTTATTTTCGTTCTATGGGTTAAGGGTGGTTCTAATTAGGGCTGTTTATCAATTGATGCTCTTATCACTTTTGTGCCAAAAAACTTGACATCTAAGTTTTGTGACTTGACTGACTTGAGTGTTCATTTGTCATAAGCTTTTTCATTTACATTTTAAATTATTCAATTTATGTACAATTTTTTAAAATTTTGGATTTTCAAGTATGAATATATTTTAGTCAACTTTCAGCAAAATGATAATCTACAAAAAGTTAAGTAAGTTGATGTCAAACGAGCAATTAATCAGTCAGAATTAGCTTATCTCTAAGTATGGAATTGGAGGAGGACATTAGTAATAACAAGTAAATATACAATAAAATTCAGCAAAAGAAGAAGTAAAAAACAAATAAAGACCAACAAGATGTAAACTTTACATTGCAAAAACAACTCTTTTACTCTTCCAATCCTTCAGGGAGCTAATAACATCTATAAATATCTAAAAGCTCTAAAAGCTGAGATGTAAAATCTAATGTTGTCGATGTAGAATTTAATGTTGTCATACTCTTGTTGAGCTATCTCATTAGTCACCTCATACTTAAAAAAAAAAAAAAAAAAAAATTCCTTTATGATTTTTTTATTTTATATAAAAGAAATAAATACAGTTCATGGAAAAACTTGTTAACGCATTCCATTACTATTCAACTTCTCCCTGGAGGGTTTCTAAAATTATATAGCTCCCTTTAGATGATCTTGGCTCTCCATTTGTTAATCGTTCAGGCTATTACTTGAGTGTTTGTCTTATCAGACACCTTCTCAAATTCCTTATGAGTTGCGGCAGTCAAGACAGCATTGTTTAGGAGTCTTCTCCATATAAATGCAGCTAGGAGGGTTTGGTGGGATACATTAAATGTGGTGGTATCTATCATCCCTTCAGTCACGTCAGAGCTAACCCCTTCTTCGAAACTCTTTCTCTATAGTATGACTTCCTCTGGTAACGTACCATTGATGTGTGAGTTGCGGCAGTCAGGCTACTACTTGAGTGTTTGTCTTATCAGACACCTTCTTAAATCCCTTATGAGTTGCGGCAGTCAAGACAGCATTGTTTAGGAGTTTTCTCCATATAAATGCAGCTAGGAGTGTTTGGTGGGATACATTAAATGTGGTGGCATCTATCATCCCTTCAGTCACGTCAGAGCTAGCCCCTTCTTCGAAACTTTTTTTTTATAGTATGACTTCCTCTGGTAACGTACTATTGATGTGTGAGTTGCGGCAGTCAAGACAGCACTGTTTAGGAGTCTTCTCCATATAAATGCAGTTAGGAGGTTTGGTGAGATACATTAAATGTGGTGGCATCTATCATCCCTTCAGTCACATTAGAGCTAGCCCCTTCTTCGAAACTCTTTCTCTATAGTATGACTTCCTCTAGTAACGTACCATTGATGTAGCCTTATTGTCTAAGGGTATGGCTTCCTTGGCACGATAATGGCCTCCTCGGCCATGGGTACGACATGTGATGCAGTTTCCTTATTTAAATTCCTATACCTCACACACATGTTTGACTGTTCATTACAAACATTAATATTCATTAGATGCAAATATTTGACAATATTCAACTATTCAAATTGATTTCAACTTTTCGTTTTCTTTTTTCTAATTTCAAGTAATTGTTAAAGTTGAATATTTAAACTTTTTATTTATTTATTTATTTTTTATCTTCCTATTCTTAAAATAAAAAAAAATAAAAAAAATTCTTCTCTTCTTGCAACCTTTCCCCTCCCTCTTTATCTCTCTACTACTCATTACTTTACTATTAAATTTCCCTCATCATTTATTTTTTCTTAAATTTTGACTCTTTTTCTCCCCATATTATTTTGTATAAATTTGATACTATTTATTCCATTTAGTTCATATTTTTTCCACACAAAAACTGAGTATTCTCTCTCTCTCTCTCTCCATTTTTGTTCTTTCTTATAACTCTAATTTAGGTTGATGGTTTTTGTGGGGCCATAAAGAAGTTGGCATTACCGGCCCACTCTCGATCAAGCCCCAAAGGCCCATGCCGAGGATCGCCTGGAGTCCGAGGACATGCCTTAGGTTCGAGGACAAGGCGCAAAGGACTTGCATGCTAGGAAGACGCGCCGAGGATGGATGCATCCTCGGAAACCCGAGGTGAGGGGATACGCAAGCTGCAGTCCGTCAAGGGGAACTTCCCAGGGAATCCAAGAAGGACCTGGCAGGTGCCGAGCACCGGACGTGGAAGCATGGTGGAGGTGCAAGTCCCAGACGTACTGTCACCTCCACATTAAATTCCCTCAACTAACGTCCTGGCCGCATTAATGAGGATAGGACCCCTGAACAGCGCCACCTTGGGCGCCGCAACCCGCAGAGAGATAGGAATGCGGCTGACAGGACAGGCACTCAAGTGGAAACCGGGTTGATCGACAAGTGTAGGGCTAAGATCATCTGAGAGAGGGATATATAATGTAGGACGTCCCCACTAAGGAGGGGGGGACGTGAGAGAGAATCAGGGAGAAAGACATACTGTAACAGTGCATTTTCTTTGATAGACTGTGAAGCTCATTTGAATAAGAGAGGAACCATCGCCGCCTTTCCAAAACGTCCGAGGATCCTTGTTGTGTCTCCCTAGTTAGTACTAAGATTGCCACAGTCCACGAATAACCATGCATGGCCGTTGCGTCCTTCACTAGGGCCTAGATCTTGAGCCCACTCTCTACAAATTCATTGTCGGGGGCTCACCTCTGAAAAAGGAGCCCCTACAGTTTTTTTATTTAATTTTTTTGTGTTGTATTTTTTAAATTTCCCATCACAAATCACTCTTATAGCTTTGGCTGAATTTTGGTTTGGGTTAATATGTAGGTTTTTTTTAAAAAAAAAAAGAAAAAGAAATTTGAGTTTATATCAAAACAAAATATACATGGCTACAAATTTGAATGTGCCTACCAATGGATTTTCACTAAACATAAATGTATTCACAATGTTTTTAGCTTCATATACTTTTTTTGTATTGTTGCATTCCATGTGTTTGGTAAAATTTCTTTTAGAAATCTTATGTGTTTTTCTCAAATCTATTTGTTATTTTTATTTTGGTCATTTTATTACAAATAATTAGCATCTCCACCATCAAATTTTTAGTTAATATGAACTTTCTTGGTAAGCTTCTACTTTACTTAGTTAATCAACTTTACTGAAAAATGCCAAAAAGAAAATAAGATAAAGTATAATTTACTCTAGAGCATCATTATGCCATTAATGCTTTAAAGAATTCTTTCTTTTTGCATTTTATTTTATATTTCCACATTATGATATATGATTTATTGATAATGATCTATTGCATAATTATCTTTATTTACTTTTTCACTTAGTTTCAATTGTAAGGAAGAAAGAGATGTGGATCTATATTTTGGAAAAACATATACCTATAAGAGTTGAATCACATACATCTTTGTAGTAATAAACAAAATATACATAGTTACAACTTGGTCTAATAGTTGTCACACTATCAATTTAAAAAAAAATAAAAAATTATTGCATTGTATTTTCATACTATAGGGGCCTTTTTTGTGTTTGGGCTGGGCTGCCTCCTGTGGTGATGTGCCCGAATGTTTTTCTGAGTAAGGAAGTTGAGACCGGCTCAACTGTAACTCACTTTGGCCAGGCTTGTGCACAAATTTTGTCTTGTCTACCAGGAACACCCTTACGGCAAGCAGAGCTATTACAACAAGATTATGGCAGGTAAATATAATGACAATAAAAGGAAAATAGAGTGCAGTAGCTTTTATTAATAATAATAATATAAAAAAAACGAATATCACAGTAGTAATAATGGTAATAATAACAATGGCTTTTATAAGAAAGAACCATTGATTGAACGATGATGGAAGTTAATCAAAAATAAACATTAAGCCAAAACTGAGCCTGCAGTGGCAAAAAATCAAAGAGGAAGAACACTTCCTCTCAATGAAACTAACCTCCCAGGAGAATATCCTTCCGTGGGGATTAATGACTTTGAGGGAATCGGACCTAAGTGATAGATGCTTGAGGAAAATTCTTACTGTTTAATTGTTCCTTAGAGAGTGGGATTTTGAGGGGGAGAGGAAAGAAAAGATCTATTGGTGCATACCCATTATCCTCACTATTTGTTTTCTTATCTTTCCTTCTTTTCATTTCCTTTTCTTTGAGTTTTTTCTTTCTATGTTTTCTCTTCCTCTGTTTTTCTGTCCCTTTTTCAGGGCACGACAAGGGTCCTTTTATAAGGCCTGCCGTGATGGTTTTTTCCCATTTCACCCCCTAACGGCCTTTGTCTGATTTGGGCATACTTGCCAACCACCGTCTGTACACTACTTACCCTCACCAGACAAATACAGGTTGGTGTTGTTTCTATCCGTCGTGGCATTGTCTTCTGCTATGGCTTAAATGCTCTCTCTCTCTTCCTATGGCATGCACCCAACGTTCCCTCCCCAACCTTACCTCTTTTGGGTTGTCTGTCATCCCAGCAAGACGTACCTCCCAAAAGGGTTTGGACAGGGAACGTAAAATAAATCTTTTCCCCCCTCCCTATCACCAAACCGCACCCCCTTTTACCTCTTTCCACTGACCCATGACCCCATCATGATCCATATTGGCTGGGTATAGGCTAGTGGCACCTGGGCCTTGCGCATGCTCTCCTGTTATTTACGTTCAAAAGCCCGCTTGCGGCCCATGTGTTTGTTGTGTTCTGGAGCTTTGCTTGCATTCGTCTGCCATACTTCTTCGTTCTTTCATGTGGGCCGTTCTGTACTTTCACTGCTTCCCTTTGGCATTGGGCTTTTCTTAATATTAGGTTTCACATCTTTCTTGGCCCATTTCTCGATTTATATTCATGTTTTGTTTCATTACTTGGCATTTCCTGCCATGATGATATGTTCCTGCTAGGCCTCTTTCAAGCCTGCCGTTCTATTCTTTCCCCCAGTGATTTAAGAGAGCCTACTGGTGTTCTTACTCATGAGCTCCATTGTCCCTTTCTTTTTTCCCTTTGGGCCTACGGCCCTTTTACTTTCCTTGGGCTTCCTCAGCCCTTTTACTGACTTTGCTTTCCCGTGGGCTTTTACTAATTTGATTGGGGCTTCCTCGGCCCAATCTCCTCATACTCATCCTTGGGGTTCACGGGCTTGCCATCAACCCCTACTTTTGTTGTTTACATTGCCTTGGGCCTACTGCGGCCCATTCTCGCTTTTTCATACCATACATTGCCTATGAGTGTCATTTCTCTCTTTCTGGGCCCTTTGGGCCTATTTGCTTCCTCAAGACCTATTTATTCATGTTATGGGTCTGTGTTCTATTCTTCCTGCTGCTTGGGCCTAACAGTCTTATTCTATGCCTGCCACTCTTATTGCTTGCTTTGCTGGGTTGGGCTGGCTTTACAAAAATGACCCTCAACATTTAGCCCTCTGAACATATGGAGCGTTCTTGCGGTTCATATGTGAATGAAGGACTTTTTTGTCTTTTTTCATTTTTTCTTTCCCTTTGTGGGCTTTTTGAAACCACGAACTCCTTCCTGCATATATATATATATATTTTTTCTTGCCGTGAACAGTGACAACTCTTCGAATTTCCCAAAATGGTAGTTACTTTAAAACATAACTGCTGCCTCATTAATTTCGTTCTTTTCTCAATGGCTAACCCGTCACCTCCCTTCACGCCGGCCTTAATAATTTAGGTATTTAAGAGAAGAATCCCTTCCCAATGCAGACACAAACTCCTTTTATTTCAAAACATTTTCCTTTCCTCATCATTATCTTCTTCTCGAACACCCATCCCTCTCTTGCTCCGTTCAAATCCTCACGCCATGGCACTGGTGAAAACTCAAGCTTCTTCCCGTCGTAAAGGGAAAAGCGTTGCCGTGGATCCTCCGGTGGAACAAGAAGTAAAAGAAGAGGACGTGCGCCCTGATTCAGACCGTTTTGAGGAGGAGGAAGCGCTGCGCGACCCAGACAGTGAGTGCGCCCCTCTGATTGATCCTTGGTATAGTCCTAGTCCTCACCTTCCTAAAGCTCCTGGAGATTATGTGCCGTTGCCACCGGGCCGTGTGTGGCTCGTTCTTTGTCGGCGAAACCCTAATGTTTCTTGGGCTCCGGTATCTTCCTTCATCTTCGATTTAGTCATTCGTCAAGGTGTCACCTTTCCTGTGCCTATTCACTTTGAGTTTGGGTCTGGCACCACCTTGGGTTGGAAAGAGTGGGTTGACAGTGAGTTATCGGATACACATTTCATGGGTTTGTTTCAGTGGGCTGGTGTTCTAAAGGCCATCGTTCTTTCCTGAAGCCTTTCCAACTTCCGAGACCTCTATAATCTTCGCCATTTAGTTTGTCGATGGTGTTCCACCACTCACACATTCTTCTTTTCTTGCGGCGAAGTCACAGTTACTCTTGAGGACGTGGCCAATCAATTTCTTTTGCCTATTCTCGGGGATGCTGATCCTGCCGCTATTGAGCTTTCCCAGAAGAAGAAGATATTGAAGCGGAGTTGAAGAAAATGATGGCTGGAAATGCTAAGCTGTCTTATTGGGTTAGTTCCTCTTCTAAGTTTTCTACTATTGCTCGTCGTGCTGCCTTTATTGCTTTTTGGCTTTCTAAGTTTGTCTTTGGGTCCCAACCCCATTATGCCATAAAGCCGTTGTATTTTCATTTGGCCATTAAAATATCTGCTGGGGTGAGTCTGTCACTAGCCCCCATGTTTTTGGGGCATTTATATGTGCAACTGGACATCTCGCAGAGTGATGAGAGTCAAGCTGGTTCCTGCCACATAGTTGCTTCTTCTGTACACAGCACTATTCTACAGCAGTTGTTGTTTGAGCATTGTGCTCAATATTTGGCGAAGTGTAGGCCTGTCAGATTTGCTAAAGAGAAGTACCAATCTTGTCCGCGAGCCATTACTGATTTTTGTGGTAGGTTTGAGCTTGATTTTCCTTTGGCTTTTCGTTGGTCTGGTTTGAAGCCCATCGATTATTCTGTCGTTGAGTCCTTTGATGAGGGTGTTGGTTTTTCTTGGAGAGCTTATAGACAGTTGTGTCCTGGTTATACTTGTGCTGATTTGGTAATGGGTCTGTTCATTGATACTGTTGGTACTACTACCCCACTAGCTGGCTTTGATGAGACGGGTATCACATATTTGGCCGCCACTAATCCTGGATGGCTACCCTATTTGGCAAATGAGGGTGTCAGGTTTGTTCATTACCCTGCCAACTGAGTGAAGAGATAGTTCGGCCTGGATCAGGATATCCCTGATGACCTCTCCTTCCTCGCAGAGTCTCCTACTTCGGCTAGGCCCTTTCTGTGGCACACTGCTTTTGACTTTTGGAGAGAGCGTTTTAATGTGGTCACAATTACTGGTTCTTCGAGAGAAGGCCTTTGCACCGCTGCTATGCACCTTTATTGGCAGCTTGTCATGAACTCGTTTGATGCAGAGTTGGCTGGTAGTCGCAGTTTCTCTCTTATACCTCCTGAAGGACTTGGTATGGTTATCTCTCCCAATCCTCGGTTACTCCTTCCTTCTAAGTCCGTGTTGGCCTATGCCAGGAAATAGAACTGATCTGCCATCTTCGAGTGGGACGAGAAGAAGAGTGGATGGTATTGGCACACAGGTGATTACCCCTCAGGTTGGGAAAAGAAAGTTAAAGTAGTAACCATTCTTGTGTCGGCCAAGAAAGCTCTTACCAAGCTTAAATCTGTCAGCAAGTTCAAGTCTGCCACTCCTCAGCCTCCTACAAATGCTACTCCTGCCAGCAGAACACGAGGCAGTAAAAGGAAGACAAGTCCCCATCTTGTATCTGCTGCTCAGCGAAGAGTAAGTTTCTAAAAACTTTTCCTTGCTTTGTCTTCCAAGTACACACACACACACATATATATATACTTCTTCCCTTTTCTGACCTATTCTGAATCCTGGCTGACTTTTTCCTTGACTCCTTTTCTTATCCCTTTTACTTTTGCAGTCTAAGTAGAAGGAGGATACGTTAGCCGCCCGTCCTATTATGCTTGGGGAACCCGAATCAAAGGTACATTTCTTCTTGCTCCTGCATGTGTCTAGTCTGCTACTTTTTTTTCTTTTTTTTTTTTTTTTTTTTTTGTTTTTGGTTACTTCATTCGCCCAAAAAAATTAATTCAGTCTTTACACCCTTTCTTTGTTTTGTCCTTTAGGATGAGCCTGAGCCTTTTTCCATATATCACCCTGCGGCCAAGGAACTTTCTGCCCCTATGGGCATTCCTACGGAGGGCACTTTTGGTGGGGTCGAATTTGCAGCACTTGCTCCTTCTGTAGCCACTACCTCTCCTACTGGACCGGTACCCATGGATGAGGGTACTCATATTGGGGAGGTTAGTGAGGCCACCCCCACTCCTGCCATGACACCTTCTGTTCAAAGGGGAACCACCCCTCTTGTTATTGCTAAGGTCGAGGTTACTCCTGCTACACCTCTCATCATTTCTACTGGTGACCCTTTTGCTGCTCTTTCTCAGGCAGTGTAGGGCGTTTCTTCCTTGGTAGTTACTCCTTCTTCTACTCCCGTTTCTGCCACACGTAGGTCTCGTGTTGAATTGTCCTCCGAGGAGTCTGAGGAGATCTTTGAGGATCCTGAGGATGAGCCTGGCCTGGGGAGGAGGATTTCTGAATCTGAGGAAGAGGATAGTGTTCCACCCGAGGCAATGGGTATGTGCTTTCTTCCTTAACCTTTTTCTTCTTTCTCCATTAAGTTTTGTTCTTTTCCTTTTTTATTTGCCTACCTATTTCTCTGATTGCAGAGACTTTTGGGGAGTTAGGCATTTCAGCAGATGTGGGGGTGTCTGCGGCAGCTTCTCCTGCCATGCCCACAACACCTATTCCTGCCACATCTCCCATACCAGTTTCTGCCATATTTACAGCGTCCGTTTCTACAGTTCCTTCTGTTCCTGCCTTTGCTTTCCCCACAGCCCTGTTATTGCTAGCTCTGGTAAGTTTTATCTCATTTCTTTTACTTCTTCTCCGTAGGCTTCTCTTCCTTTTATTCTCACCAAGGTTCCTTATTTCAACCTTTGCATTCTTTGACAGGTCCACCTCTTACAGTGCTTTCTCACTTTGAGGCAGGCAGTAGCTCTGCCACCCTTCCAGATCCTGTAAGCGAGGCTGCGGCCTTCTTTGTGCGTTTTGATCAATCCGAAGTCAACGACCTTGATCCTGCTTCTTTCTGGGGCTCCAGACCCCCTTACATAGATTTTCATGGCTTTAGAGTTCCTGCGGACTGCGCTCCTCATTTGGTGATGATTTACGACAGTCGTAAGGACTTCATGCAGGGATTTCGACTTGGCCGATCAGTCAAAGAGCATTTCTTGAGAATGTTAGGCAGCATGCTGAACGATATCGAGCACAACTTTGTGGATACTGTCTCCACCGTGAGGATCCTTCAATGGAAGGCTGCAGTACAGGAGCTTATTAGCGTTGGCTTTGCAGTGGAGTTCGTCTTGGATCACCTTCGAGAGATTGCTCGAACAGTTTTCGTGAGGAGAGTCCAATCTACCGTTGACGCTATTGACTCTCACCTTGCGGTTTTGAGAAAGGAAGTGGCAGATTTGGAGGGCCTCTGAGAGCGTCTTCTTTCCGGTGTAGGAGGACTTGGTCGTTTTGGGGATCAGTCACTTATTTTCGGACTTTATTGATGATGATGCAGTTTCTCCCCTGTTTTGTTGTTTTTTCTTTTGCCTTATTACTCTGTCCAGTACATTATGCTTCCTATAGCACCTATTTGGGCTTGCTTGCCACAGTTTGGGTTTTTGTAATTTAACTTTATGATGCTACACTTTGCTACTTTTTTGCAAATACTTCGTGCTTTTCATTGCAAGAAAGCAAGTTACAAAATTCGATTTGTGACATAGTCATCTTTGAAAGATAAAGGACAGAGCAAAAGAAAAACATGACAGCTTTTGACAAAACAAAAAAGGTAAGGGATAATCATATTGCTTTTCTCCTTGGGCGTAGTAGCGTTTCAACCATTTCCCATTGATAGGATCCATTAAGTCCTTTCCATCCATCTGAGTCAAGTGGTAATATCCACTTGGATGCGCCTCTCTTATCATAAAGGGTCCTTCCCACTTCAGTGCAAACTTCGATGGTCCTGCCAGGCCTCTCCTAACGTAGTCTGCCACTTTTAGGACAAGTTGTCCTTCCGCAAATATTCTTTCTTTAGTCATCCTGCCGTAAGCCTCAGTCATTTTTTGCCTATATCTGCGGCTGTGTTCTTGAGCCTTTTCTCTTCTTTCGTCAAGTCCTTCCAAGTCTTCGCACCTTTCTGCTGCAAAGACCTCTTCATCATTCTCCTTTTCTTGCATCTGCATGACCTTCAGGGATGGGGTCATCTTTTCTGTTGGGCTCACCACTTTAGTTCCGTAGACCAAGGAGAAAGGTGAAAAACCTGTGGCTGACTTAGGTGAGCTCCTGTAAGCCCAAAGAGCGTCTGGCAAATGCGTTGCCCATCCTCCCATATATTCTTGGCTCATTTTACTGATGATTTTTATGAGAGTTTTGTTCGTTGCTTCCGCTTGCCCATTTCCTTGAGGGTAATATGGTGATGACCGGTGATATTTGATTTGATAAAACTCTAGCATTCTCCTCACCTCATTATTGACAAAAGGTGTGCCGTTGTCACTGATGATCTTGTAAGAAACCCCAAACCTTACGATTATGTTTTCCTTGATAAAGTTTGCCACTGCCCCTCCTGTGGCTTTACGAAGCAACATTGCCTCTGCCCACTTAGTAAAGTATTCCGTGGCTACTAGTATCCATATGTATTCTTGCGACGGCGGATTCACTAGTCCAACTAAATCAAGCCCCCAAGTATGGAACGGCCATGGTGTGACCATGCTATGCAAGTTCTGTGGATGAGTGTGAATCAAATTGGCTTGTACTTGGCAACTGTGGCATTTTTTCATAAATTCTGCCGTGTCCCTTTTCATGGTAGGCTAGTAATAGTCCATTTGCAGCAGGCACCTGTAAAGCCTTTTCTTCCCCTGGTGTTCCTCACACTCTCCTGAGTGTATTTCTTTTATCATCTCTCTTGCCTCCTCAAGGTCTAGACACCTCAAGGGGTCTCCATCATACCCTTTTTTTGAAAAGGGTCATATTATGCAAGAAATAGCGCGTTGCTAGCCTCCTGAGCTTATATTTTTCGCTGTGCTTCTGCGGCAAGATGCCTTCTGTCAGGTATTGTATAAATGGGTTTTTCCAGTCCTCGCTGACGAATGCAACATAACTTTCTTCTCTGTCTATCGCAAGTTGGCAGTTCTCACACTGGGTTTGGACTTGGTCTGCATCTTTGCTCATGGTTGGCCAATAAAAGCCCGTCCTTTGAAGTCTACGGTAAAGGCTGACTTCTTCGTAGGATCCGCAAGTCTTTTCATGTATTTCTTTCAACTTTCTCTGGGCCTCCTTTTGCCCCATACATTTGGACAAGATTTCGCCTGGCATCCTGCGGTATAGCTCCCCTTTCATTAGGGCGTAGTCTTTGAGTACTTTTAGTTTCATGGCTTCCTCTCCTCCCGTCAAAACTTCCTTGATGGGTATCCGCCAATCTCCTTCGTAGTGTTCCTCCTGGAACCTTTCTTTCAACACTTCAATTATGTATTCTTCCCTTTTGCTGGCCTCCACTCTGGTGCTTTCCCCTTCAAACATTACTTGCGAACCTAGTGCGGCCAATGCATCGGCAAATCGATTCTCGTTTCTTGGGGTATGTTCTATTTCGAAAGTTAAGAACTTTTCTTCCATCTTCTGGGCCATTGCTCTGTACGGGGTAAGACTGGGTTCTTTTAGGGAAAAACTCCCTTTGGTTTGGCAGACTACCAAGTTAGAATCACCTAATACCTTCAAATGTTTAACTCCCATCTCAAGAGCTGTGGCCAGCCCAGTTAAGTAAGCTTCATATTCTGCTGTATTGTTTGAATAGGGGAACTCCAGCTTGAATGATAGTGCTACTGCTTTATCTACTTCATGATACAAAACTACCCCAACCCCTCCAGATCGGGCGGTAGAAGATCCGTCAAATTTCATCACCCACTGTTCTCTGAGTTCTTCTGCCATGGCTACTTCCACTGGAACTTCATCGTCCAGCGAAAATTCTTCCTCCCCCGGAAACTGTGCCAATAAATCTGCTATAGCCTGGCTTTTCACTGCTCTGGGCACTCCCATTCTCAAGTCATACTGTGATAGTTGTAATAACCATTGTGATATCCTGCCGGAGAGGATTGACTACAGTAATAAAGCTTTGATGGCATGGGACTTAATCTTTGTGAGGCATAAACAAGAAGTAATGGCGTAATCTTTGTGAGGCATAAACAATAGCCAAACAGGCCAAAAAGTAATGGCGTAATCTTTGTGAGGCATAAACAATAGCCAAACGGGCCCTTTCTGCCCTCGAATAACGAGTTTCTGCGTCTTTCAAGGCGTGGCTGATGTAATATACTGGTTGCTCGATGCCACCTCCATCTTCTTGGGCAATTAAGGCACCGATGGCATATGAATTAGTAGCCATATAAAGCAGTAATGACTTTTTGTGTATTGGAGCTTGCACTATAGGGATGTTCATCATGATCTGCTGCAGCCTCTTGAAGGCCGCTTGCTGCGCTTCTCCCCATACAAAACTTTGCCCTTTCCTCAGTAGCTTGGTAAATGCCGAAGTGATTGATGCCAACCCAAGGATGAATCTCTGGATATATGAAACTTTCCCCAAGAAACTCTTTACTCTTTTACCGTGGTTGGGGGTCTCATAGTTGCAATGGCCGTAGCCTTTGCTGGGTCAACATCTATCCCCCTATTGTGCACTAGGAAGCCCAGGAATTTCCCTGAGGATACACCAAATGCACATTTGAGGGGATTCATTCTTAACCTTAAGGCTCTGCATCTTTCGAATACCTTTTTCAGCACATGGAAATGTTCTTCTCTCTTCCTTGACTTAACTACTATGTCATCCACATAGTCTTCTAACTCCTAATGCATCATATCGTGAAATATAGTCGTCATTATCTGTTGATATGTTGCACCTGCATTTTTCAACCTGAAGGGCATCACGGTGTAGTGAAAGTTTCCCATGGGTGTTCTGAAAGCGGTTTTCTCCGCATCTTTTGATGCCATTCTGATATGGTTGTATCCGCTGAAACCATCCATGAATGAGAACATGGCGCTTCCTGCCACGGAATCTATCAATAAGTCCATATTGGGCAATGGAAATTCGTCTTTTAGGCATGCTTTATTGAGATCCCTGAAATCTATGCAACACCTGATCTGGCCATTCTTCTTTTTCATTGGCACTATGTTGGATAGCCAGCGAGGGTGTTGAATAGGCTTAACGAATCCTGCGGCTAGCAGTTTCTGTACTTCTTTGACTATCTGTCCTTCTAATTTTATATGAAATATTTTGGCAAGCTGAGCTACTAGCCTGGCCTGCGGGTCCACATTTAACGTATGTGTTACTAACCTAGGGTCTAGCCTTGACATTTCACTGTAGTCCCATGCGAACACGTCTTTGAATTCTTTTAGCAACAGTATCAATTCCTTTTTCTCATCTTTTGTCAAACTCGTACTAATTGAGATGGGTCTCGGCCTTTGTGAAACAGATCCTAGGTCAACTTCTTCCATTTCCTCTTCTGCCATAAGCTGCACTTCCTTTTCGGCTACAACTCTTTCGTACTCCTCTTCGTTACTTCCTTCCTCTAAACTTTCTTGGACTCTGCAACACGTCAAACCCTCGTGCTGTTCTTCCTAGGTGGGGCCCGTCTGGGTTTCGATTACGGACCCCACGTGCCATCATAGTTTGTAAATAATTCTGCCATCAGAGCCTCGGACTCTAATGCATTGGGGTGTGTCTTCAAATCCTGCGGCGGGCGTCTCTTTCCTTCGTCTCTTTCTTGTCAATAACTCCCTTAGATCGGGTTCTGGGTCATTCTGGACATCTTCCCATCTAGGCATGAAAGTACCTAGCGGCCTTGATATTGAACTCTCCCCAAAGGGAGCCCATTGATCGTAGAACATAGTTTCTACTAAGTGGGCTTCTGCTTGTTCGAATGGTGAGGGATTCGCTGGCTATGCGTATCATCCTGCCGTTCAATCTTCCTTTCACACATTGGTGATAGGTGGACGGGACCAACCGGTGTTTATGCAACCATGGCCTCCCCAGAAGCACGTGGTAGGATACTTCAGTTTTTACCACATGGAACCGTGCTAAAGAGGTTATGGGGCCCATTTTCAACCATAGCTGAATGTGGCCTGCTGTGTACTCGCCCCTTCCACCGAACCCTGTTACTTCCATTGGACATCCCTGGATCTTCCTTTCTAAAATTCCTGCTGCCTACAAAGTGCTCAATGGAATGAGATTCACAGAAGCACCTGTATCTACTAAAGCTCTCTTTATGGGGATTTAATTTATGGATGCCGCCAAGTACAAGGGTCTCCTGTGGTCTGGATGCCCTATTTCCATATCTTCTTCACTAAAAGTGATTTTAGTTGACTCCTGTAAGAGAGCCCTTTCATCTGATATTTTTGCCGATAGGCATTCTACTCCTGCACTAGAGGCGATGCTCACCAAGGCCTCTGTGGCTACCTTTCTTTCCTTTGCTGAGAGTCCCAGCTGATCAAACAAATTTCTGAACTTGGAACTCTGTTGTAGAGTGGTAATGGCCGCCGTAGGCAAAGCCATGTTTTCTTCTTCGTCTTCTCCTGGGTCAGCACAAATTACCACTGCTGCTACACCCTTCCCTTTATGGTTTGGGAGTGGGTTTCTTTGGACTTCCTGCTGGGACAATTCTAAAATCCCTTCCTTTATTCTGCGGTGCACTAGTCTACAGAGCGCCCAACATTCTACGGTAGGATGTTGGACATAATTGTGTAAACGACAAAAACGTGGGTCCCTCCTTTCTTCCTCGGTGGGCTCCCTGGCAACCTGGTTAGGTTTGAAAATTCCATCTGCTATCCATTTGTCTAGCAGTACGTCTAATTCTTTTAAGGTGCATGGTATTGGTGGGGGAGTGTCGTATTCCCTCCCCCCAGTCTTCCTTCTCTGTTCTCCAGTGGATGCCACCATTGCCTGTGGGGCGTTTCTCTTGTCCGAGCTTGGTTTCACAGACTGGGCCGTCTTTCTTGCCATTTGTAATAGCTGGGTGAATTGGGAAATTTCCAAATTTTCGAGGACTGCCCTGTACTCCCTGATCATATTCGCCATGCACATTTCAACCAGTGTCCTTTCCTCACAATGGTCATAGCAGTCGAGTGCTATGTCCCTAAATCTCTTGATGTACTCCATCAAGTCTTCACCATTCCTTTGTTTAGTCGCTTGCAATGTTGCAAGCGTCACCGTTTCTTCTCTATGAAAGTACTTGGTACAAAATACATCTACCATATCATCCCATGTTGGGATCAATCCTGGCTTTAAGCCAATGTACCAGGTATAAGCCCAGTAACACAATGACTTAGAAAATTCTTGAAGACACAAGTTCTCGTCTGCGGCATAAGGGCCAAGCGTATCAATGAACTTACTTACGTGCTCAACAACACTTCCCTTTCTGCCGTCATATTGTGCGAATACTTGCAGTTCATACCTCTCGGGGTATGGTTTACTGAGCACCCTTAGCGGGTATGGGGGTCTACGTGCATAGAATCTCTCCTTTGGCCCTCTAGCTCTCTCTTGCTCCAAGAGAGTTGCTACTTCTGCCATAGTAATAAAACGTTGATCCGGATTCTGTGGGACACCACCTACTAGTGTCTCTTTTGCCCCATGTTCTAGATCATGCTGGCTTCCTTTTTCTTTCGTCTTGTCAGCTTTTAGCTGACGGATTTCTTTCATCATTTGCTGCTGCGAGTGTTGTAATGACTGTAGGACTTCAATGAAAATGTTGGCATTATCGGTAGGGATTCTTGGTGGCGGTTGGGGGTCAGCCCCCGTTCCGTTGGCACTTTCTGCCTGGTTAGGTTGCGGTTGGCGAGGCGTTGTAGGCTTGGACTCTGTTTGTGAGGGTATAGCACTCATATTCCGAGTTGTCTTAAAATTTGGAGGCATTTGTTTGTGTGGGCTTTCGTCCCCGTCTGTTTCTCAACTCCCCAGTGAAGTCGCTAATTTAATGTAAGGGCCTTTTTTGTGTTTGGGCTGGGCTACCTCCTAGGGTGATGGGCCCGAATGTTTTTCTGAGTAGGGAAGTTGAAACCGGCCCAACTGTAACTCACTTTGGGCCGGTTTGTGCACAAATTTTGCCTTATCTGCCAAGAACACCCTTACGGCAAGCAGAGCTATTACAACAAGATTACGGCAGGCAAATATAATGACAATGAAAGGAAAGCAAAGTGCAGTAGTTTTTGTTAATAATAATAAAAAAAAAAAAGCGAATATCACAGTAGTAATAATGGTAATAATAACAATGGCTTTTATAAGAAAGAACAATTGATTGAACGATGATGGAAGTTAATCAAAAATAAACATCAAGCCAAAACCGAGTCTGCAATGGCAAAAAATCAAAGAGGAAGAACGCTTCCTCTCAATGAAACTAACCTCCCTGGAGAATATCCTGCCGTGGGGATTAATGACTTTGAGGGAATCGGACCTAAGTGATAGATGCCTGAGGAAAATTCTTACTGCTTAATTGTTCCTTAGAAAATGGGATTTTGAGGGGGAGAGGAAAGAAAAGATCTATTGGTGCATGCCCATTATCCTCACTATTTGTTTTCTTATCTTTCCTTCTTTTCTTTTCCTTTTCTTTGAGTTTTTTCTTTCTATGTTTTCTCTTCCTCTATTTTTCGGTCCCTTTTTCAGGGCACGACAAAGGTCCTTTTATAGGGCCTGCCGTGATGGTTTTTTACCATTTCACCCCCTAACGGCCTTTGTCTGATCTGGGCATGCTTGCGACCACCGTCTGTACACTGCTTACCCTCGCTAGACAAAAATAGGTTGGTGTCGTTTCTGTCTGCTGTGGCACTGTCTTCTGTCGTGGCTTAAATGCTCTCTCTCTCTTCCTATGGCATGCGCCCAACGTTCCCTCCCCAACCTTACCTCTTTTGGGTGGTCTATCATCCTAACAGGACGTACCTCCCAAAAGGGTTTAGACAGGGAACGTAAAATAAATCTTTTCCCCCCTCCCCACCACCAAACCGCACCCCCCTTTACCTCTTTCCACTGACCCATGGCCCCACCATGACCCATATTGGCTGGGTACAGCCTGGTAGTACCTGGGCCTTGCGCATGCTCTCCTGTTATGTACGTTCAAAAGCCCGCCTGCGGCCCATGTGTTTGTTGTGTTCTGGAGCTTTGCTTGCATTCGTCTGCCATACTTCTTCGTTCTTTCATGTGGGCCGTTCTGTACTTTCACTGCTTCCCTTTGGGATTGGGCTTTTCTTAATACTGGGTTTCACATCTCTCTTGGCCCACTTCTTAGTTTATATTCATGTCTTGTTTCATTACTTGGCATTTCCTGTCATGATGATATGTTCCTGCTAGGCCTCTTTCAAGCCTGCCATTCCATTCTTTCCCCTAGTGACTTAAGAGAGCCTACTGGTGTTCTTACTCATGGGCTCCATTGTCCCTTTCTTTTTTTCCCTTTGGGCCTGTGGCCCTTTTACTTTCCTTGGGCTTCCTCGGCCCATTTACTGACTTTGCTTTCTCATGGGCTTTTACTAACTTGATTGAGGCTTTCCCAGCCCAATCTCCTCATACTCATCCTTGGGGTTCACGGGTTTGCCATCAACCCCTACTTTCTTTATTTACATTGTCTTGGGCCTACCGCGGCCCATTCTCGCTTTTTCATACCATACATTGCCTATGGGTGTCATTTCTCTCTTTCCGGGCCCTTTGGGCCCATTTGCTTCCTCAAGACTTATTTATTCATATTATGGGCCTGTGTTCTATTCTTCCTGCCGCTTGGGCTTAACAGTCTTATTCTATGCCTGCCACTCTTATTGCCTGCTTTGCTGGGTTGGGCTGGCTTTACAAAAATGACCCTCAACACATACATATCTCAGTATATATAATACCCAACTACAAAATATATTTTGTTACACTAAAAAAAACTTTTAATTTAAAACATAATTTCAAATAACACATAATGAATTTAAAAAAATATACAATCTAATATATTAATTCAATAATTATCCAATGAAAAATAATCATATCAAATTTTCGTGCTCATTGCATAGATATGTGACTAGTTTAAATAATATACAACCAAGCACATTATAAAATTACCACTATACTGTTACACACTGATGTTGTTATATGTGATGGTATTAGACTGTTAGTATCTATCAGCTTACCTGAGTAGGGCATTTGAGAAGGACATTAGTAATAGCAAGTAAATGTAAAACAAAATTCAGCAAAAAAAGAGAAGTAAATACAAAATAAAGATTAGTAAGATGTTAATTTTATATGGCAAAAAAACAACTCTCTACTCTTCCAAGCCTTCAAGTGACTAATAACATTCACAATAATTTACAATCACGTTAATATAAAATTACCACTATACTGTTACAAACTGTTGTTCTTACATTCGTACTAGATGTGTAACACTCGTTCCTTATGTGTGATTCACAGACAAAATTCCTGAAAGGTAGTATCATGTTCTACGTGATTTAACGATTCGAGTAAATATATTAGTTTGCAAATATTTTGTACAACTCTGTGGTCCGCATTCCACACCCAGTCCTTTTCTTACAATAGTTGGCCCCAAATATCTTTTCTTCCTAAATGACCAAAAATTGCATGAGCCCACATGTTCGAACTCATATATAACAAAAAAGATTATGCCTACAATATTTTTATAATAAATTTTAAATAGTATTAATATTAATTTGAGTTTATCACTGAAATTATTGTTTTGTTTATAGGTAATAGCTTACCATCTAAAGTTTATTATGAAATTGTAGTAAAAATATTATGTGTGGAGCATTTTTCAAATTTCTTTAATACTAATAATAAGAGTTTTCACCATAAATCATGCAGACATGCCAAACTCATCAACGAGCGCAAATAACGTTCAATTTTCAAATTTATGCATTTTAGATTTGAATGCTTCACATCCATCCAATTCCAATAGTGGCAAAAATGTCCCTTCACAGCTTGCCCTAACTTTTTGTTGGAACGAAAAATGAGTGTAAAATAATTATGTTTTAACTTTTAATTCTCTTTAAAAGAAATTTTTAATTGCCATTACTCGCTAATTATTCTCATAAAAAGCAAGAATTAAATGATTTGATATCCTTCATGTCATGTGCGTAGCCTCCCCCCCTAGTGGGCTCGTGACTGCATACCACAACTGTAATTCAACTAGGAAACAGTAACTAAAACTAGCAAATTACTTTTAGGGTGGGTTTGTTTAGTTTATTTAATTTTTTTTTGGTACTGGTTTATTTATTTAATTATTTGATTAGATATATTCTAATTTTTAAAATTTTATTTTTACTAAGTATAATTATAATTTGATTAAAATACATTTTGACCCTTAAAGTTTGTGATTTTTTTTCTTCATTTTTATCCTTTATATTTGATTTGTCTTTGCATTTATTTTTTACATTTTAAAATTTTCATTTTGATTCTTTCAAGTTTGCTTAATTTTTTTTTTAATTCAATTCTTTTTATGCTTCAAGATTTTCATTTTCATAAAAGATTAAAATGAACGGTCAAAATAAAGGTTTTAGAAAGTAAAGAGTCGAATAGAAATACTACACTAAAGAACACAAAGAATCAAAATAAAACTTTTAAAACATAAAATATTAAAATGAAAACATGATATTTTAAAAAACAAAATAAACAATAAAAAATAAGATAATAATTTACATTCCAACATACCCACAATCTGTAGCCAAAAAAAGTAAAAAAGTAAAAATCCATAGCACACAGAAATTTCCATATTGTGATTAAATTTCAAAATAGTATACTACTCCCCATAATAGTAGTGATATCCAGTCGAGAAGAAAGACGACGTCGTTTGACCTCAAAAAATGTGACCGTTATTTTAAAAATGTTGATTAAGACACCTCTTAATCAAAAGCAGCGAGTAGACTAAAAACACACACTCCCAGCGAGTTAAAAACAACAAAAACACACTGTTTTTATTTTTCCTCTCTCTCTCTCTCTCTCTCTCTCACTCTCACTCATAGACTCTACTCCTCTGCTCTCTCTGCCACCTTCTCTGTACAAGCTTTGGCTCTATTCTCCTCTCTCTCTCTCTCTCTCGCTTTTCATGCTCTCTCTCTTTCTCTCACAAAGCCTCCTCACTCACACATTTGGGTCTCTCTCTCTCTCTCTCTCTCTCTCTCTGAAAAAAATGGGTTGTGCACAGTCAAGAATAGACAACGAGGAGTCAGTGGCACGATGCAAGGAAAGGAAGAATCTCATGAAGGAAGCGGTGGTGGCTCGCAATGCTTTTGCTGCTGGCCATTCTGGCTACGCCATGGCGTTGAAGAACACCGGCGCCGCCCTCAGTGACTTCGGCCACGGCGAGGCCGAAGACCCACTTCACCGAAATGAGAATGACAACGAGGGGCTTCACAACCAGCCATTAGAGTCAGCTTCGAATCCACCGCCGCCGCCTCCACCACCCATTGAGGACAGCCTTCTTCCGCCGCCTCCTCCGCTGCCTAACTTCTCTCCTAGCCCAAGTCCCATCAAAAGGTCTTCCAGTTTGCCGGCTAATGTTAATGTTAAGGGTCCGAGAAGGCTTTGGAGAGCAAGAGATACCATTTCTATAGCTGAAGAAGAGGAAGAAGAAGAAGAAAATCATGATCATGATCATCATCATGGTGATGATCGTGATGGGGGCAATGTTAACAACAGGGATGTTAAGAGTAATGGTAATGGCTTTGCTCAGAAAGAAGTGGTGCCAGGGACGCCACCGACGCCGGAATCGAAAGGGGCCTGGGACTATTTCTTCATGATGGAGAATATGCCGGGTTCGACTTTAGCCGAGGAGGATGTTGGTAATATTGGAAATGTGGATGTGGGTGTGGCCCAATTTGGTGAGAATGTGAATGTGGGGCCTGATATTGGTGTGGATGTTGAGCCTAAGACACCGGAGAAAGTGGAGGAGGAGAAGGCGTATGAGGAGGAAGAGGAGATTAAAGAGGAGAAGCAAATCGAGCACTCGAAGACGGCCCCTCCCGAGTTTAGGAGAGTGGCAGCAAAGGGATCAAGTGTTCGGTTGAAGAGTATATTGAAGGATCTTGATGATTATTTCTTGCAAGCTTCCGAGAGTGCACAAGAGGTTTCCAAAATGCTTGAGGCCACTCGCTTGCATTACCACTCCAATTTTGCTGATAATCGCGGTAATCCCTTCTTTTGTCATTTGTCATTGGATGGTTACATCTTTGAATATGTTGTTATGTTTGTTCAAGTTTGTTTAGCTAAGGGGTAGTGATTTGAAATTCAATGTGCATTCATGGCGTGACGTTCTCCAAACTCTTATGTGTCATACTTGAGGTTCTGTCATGTTAGTATTAATTAGTTGGTGAAGTTGCATAGACACCCTTTACCTTAATGCTTCCAAAGCGTGTGAATGTGTAATGTATGAAAAATTTCGAAGCTCAAAGTAAGCATAGATCTGCCCAATTTTATAATTGTATAAGATCTCACCCATGATTGGATCACTTGGGCTTTACACTCTTTAGAGGATCCACATCAACCTCAAATCATTTATTGCTTTTTTCTTTTCAAAAGTGATAAAAGTCCAAAGCCAATGAAATTTAGCTCAACATAGCACTTCCACCTCCCATAGTAATGGGATGGAGGGTAAGGTTGTGGCACTTCAAGACCTACCTACCAGGTGCATGTGTAACTTACCAATCAAATAATTTTTTTTGGAGAGAAGTCCAAAATGTTTCCCATGGTGCCCTAGTAAATCTGAAGTTTTAGCAATCTTGAGTTACAATTTTCAAATATCTTGCTGTACTTTTTTGGTTACTGTGTGATAATTGCTAAATTCCTGGGCCAGGCAGTTGGGAAAATGGTTGATCTGCTTTACTTTACTTTTTTTTATTTTTAATTTGCACTGGTATTTGTAGTGATGAATCCAACCCCCACCCCCCCCCCCCCCCCCCAAAAAAAAAAAAACCCCAAAACAAAGCTGATGAACGGATTACCAACATAGCATTCTTTGAAAATTGCAGGACACATAAATCATTCTGAAAGGGTCATGCGTGTCATTACATGGAATAAATCTTTCAGAGGTATATCCAATGGTGAGGCTGGGAAGGATGATTTTGATTCAGAAGAATACGAAACTCATGCCACTGTTTTGGATAAGTTGTTAGCGTGGGAAAAGAAACTTTATGAAGAAGTCAAGGTACACTGCCTTGTTTTCTTTGGTTTCATCTGTGTGTGTGTGTGTGTTTTTTTTTTTCATCTCTTTTTGTAAGACTTGTGCACATGAAGCTTTTTAGCTCCTTGTATGATTAATGTAAAATAGTTAATGTGTACTTTCTGAAACATTTTTGTGCAGCGCTGGTAATTTTGATTTTATGGGTTAATTTATGTTGTAAAGTTATTACCTGTGCTGAACTTATTGAAGTTTGCATTGTGTTGACAGCAAGGTGAGCTGATGAAGCTAGAGTATCAGAGGAAGGTTAATCTGCTGAACAAGCAGAAGAAACGTAGCGTGAGTGCTGAATCCTTGGAAAAAACAAAAGCAGCTGTTAGTCATTTGCATACAAGATACATAGTTGACATGCAGTCAATGGATTCAACAGTTTTGGAAGTAAATCGTTTACGTGATGAGCAGTTGTACCCAAAACTTGTTGCTCTTGTTGATGGGTAAGCTTTTATTTCCAAAAAAGTTACTGAGAAATCTTAATATTGCTTTCTTCCAATTTATTTTCCCCACAAATTTTTCCTTGCTGAGCTGCACTCTTTTATCTTTATGATCTTTTTGGTTATGGAGCAGGGGCCTGACTCGAGCTTTTGTACAGCGAATTAAGGTTTATGAATGCCAAAAGATTACTCCATATCTCTTAGTGTGGTTGCTTTTGCACTTTTAAATTACAGTTTGGTTCTTTGACTCTGATTTACATTAGATTTTTGTGAAGTGTACCAAACTCCTGGTTGGTAGCTTCCCTTTGTTTTCAGTGTAGAGACCACTTGCCAATATGCTCTGTTTCTACTCTAGGTAGTAACTATATTATATGCTCCACTGGCACTGCTTTTCAATCTTATATCAGTGTCTTGATGCTTTGTTCTATAAACATCTTTTCTGGCTCTTTTTTATTATTTTATTTTATTATTATAGAAAAAGATAAAATATATATTCAGAAGGACCATTCTTTGGCCTTCACCTTTTCCCCTCTATTTAATCACTCACACCAAACTGGCCTGGTTGGGTTTCAGCCGATGAGATCAGTTTGAAGACTTGTACGGTCTGTTTGTGCTTACCTTTACAAGTCCCACTTGACCTTTTGGCTTGCATATGCTTGGAAAACGCATGAGAAAAAAAAGCTTGCTCTTGTGCTGCAGTTATTAATGTTTTAAGGCCCTTCCACTTTGTTATATTTAAACAGCAGGAAATTAATTATTAAGGGTGGACTTTTCAACTCACATTGCCTAAAGTGTCTTCCTACTGCAGCCATTTTCTTGGATATATTATTGTTTTATGTCCATTTGAGCCTGTCAGAACTTAATTATGATTAATGCTAATTTTCCTTGGCAATGCTGTGATGAGAAACCCATGATCTTTGACATTTAAAATATTGTGAAAATTGTTCTGGGCTGTTTAGTATGTTCCATCTTCTAGTTGATTCTGATATTGCTCAACCAGAAAAGGTTCTTTTGTTCATGTATGATGCAGTGCCAAATCTTGCCATCCTCTTCAATCACACTCAATATGCTATGTAGAAAACTTGTGCATATCTCATAGAATTTGGTTTTTAATCCATCAAAAAAATGTATTCCAAAGGATAAGATTACTAGAATTTCCATTTTTACAGTCACAAACTATTGTCTTACATTTATCGTATAAGAAATTATTTGTTCCTTTGAAAGCAACTTGATCATTTTTTTATTTTTTATTTTTGATAATGGAAGGCAACTTGATCATGATCATTAATATGATATCTGCTCCACAGGATGGCCAAAATGTGGAAAAATATGTCCATACATCATGAGAACCAGCTGAAATTAGTTACAAACTTCAAATCCCTTGACATTGCACATGAACCCAGGGAAACATCCAAACAACACTATGACCACACCGTCCAACTTTGGGAAGTTGTCCAACATTGGCACTCTCAATTTGAGAAGCTCATAACTCATCAAAAACAATACATCCAATTTCTTAACAATTGGTTAAAATTAAATCTGATCCCCATTGAAAGCAGCTTAAAGGAGAAAGTATCAATCCAACCAGGAGTCCAGCATCCTCCAATCCAAGCCCTCCTCCAGTCGTGGCACAACTATCTTGAAAAGCTTCCAGATGAGCTTGTTAAATCCGGAATTTCCTCCTTTGCTGCTGTGATAAAAAGCATAATACTTCATCAGGAGGAAGAGATGAAGCTAAAAGAGAAGTGTGAGGAGACTAGGAAGGAATTCTTACGCAAAAACCAGGCATTTGTAGAATGGCGCGAGAAGTATTTGCAGCGAAGGGGCCCTGAGGATATGGATACTGAAAGAGGTGAAGATCCAAATCACAAGGATCCCCTCACAGAGAAGGAATTTGTGGTTGAGAGCTTGAGGAAGAGATTGGAAGAGGAAGTTGAATCTCACCAAAGACATTGTCTTCAGGTGAGAGAGAAGTCACTGGTTAGTCTCAAAACTCGTTTACCTGAGCTCTTCCGTGCCATGACAGATTATGCTTATGCCTGTTCTGACACTTACGAGAAATTATTGGCGGTCACGCAGCCAGAGAAAATTAATGGTGGCGCTTCATGAGATTGTCTAAGCTCTGTTTTTGTAGTGAAGTTTATCTAGTATATCTTTCTCAGCTGTAGTTTTCCAGACACACTTGTTTTATTTTGTGATGTGATGTTATGTCTTTTGTTCTTGTGTGGAAAATCTTACTGTTATATCTAATGGAAGCCATTCACGCAAGCATTTGCACAGGTAAGCATTTTTTATTCTGATGGAAGTTACATATATTTTTGTGGTTTACTTCATTACTTGTTCATGAGTGCTGAAATGGTTTGCATATTATAGAAATCCCCTTGAGTTTTTCTTCTGTGTTTTTTCCGTGGTTTTTGTGACATCATTGCTTATGACTTGGTATGAACTGGTGTATTGAAAAAACAAGCTTGGGTGGACAAGTGGCTTTGATTGCCAATATATTCTCAGGCTGAGTAAAATATTTTCAGTTGAGAACATTTTTAGAGAAGACAACCTATTTTTTGGTGGATGGCTGTGTTCAAAGTCTCTAGAAAGCACTTCCTGACATTTGGCTTATATATAGAAAAGGAGATTAAATTCTATAAGTCCATGGTGTAAAATCCATGTCATACCCCTCCAATCTCAACATACCAAATTATCTTATCACATATTTAAATATAAACACAATCACACTTAATAAATTCTAATACTCATATGTAAATCTAACCAAATTAGAAATTTATTGAGATGTTATTAAGTGTGGTAGGATATATTGAATTTTAAGTAAAATATTGACGTGACAATCATTTATTAGATTGTGTAAAATATGAATTTTACATCCCATCCTTATAGAATTTAATTTAACAAAATGTTCTATATTTTTGTTCATGTTAAATAACTACTTGAATTCATCACTTTAGGATTTAAAGAATATTTTTGTCATTCTAGAGATTTTCAAGATACTTTTGTCATTTTAAAAGCTTTGAGCATATACTAAAGCTCTTTCCTATTTAGATTATCAATTATACCATACAGTTTCTAAAATCGACATCACCGGTGAAACATTTCACAAACACCCCCAGGAAGTGACTCTGAGATACCTGAAAATACATCTCACAATTGTCTAATGTTCTTTTCTAGAAATTGAAAGAAATTAATTGACAACTCCAACAGCAAAAGCAATATCATTGCCTTGTGCCTTGAGAGTATACATTAAACTACTAAAAGCTGATTCATAGGCCACTTTCTCCGTTCTCTTTGTTAAACTAGTTCTCTTTGTTAAACTAAATGAATAAATTTACTATCTCTTAAAAACTTAAGGGGGTGTTTGGGAGAGTAGTTTGAGCTATGTTATTTTGGTGTTTTTGATATACGTGTGAGTGAAAAAGTGTGTGGAAATATGTGTAATGTTGTTTAAAATGTGTAGTTTTGTGTTTGGACAATTTAATATATAGTCTTTCAGACTTTAATATAGTATTCGTATTAGAGGTCATGGGTTCAATCACATATCAACTAATCTCACCTCTCATTTGAATATTCACGTGTTGGGCCCTACTTAATGACAGTTCAGATAGCCCACACATTAAGCATTTGAGACAATTGATAATTTAACAGTCTTTATCACTGAAACTTAAAATTGCTAAGATTTAACAACACCACCCTAAACTCTTTCTTAGAACCTCCTCTGGCCCAAGTCACTACAACTTGTCTCTCTCTTTGTACAACATTTCTTTCTTCTTCTTCTTCTTCTTTCTTTCTTTCTTTCTTTCTTTCTTTTTTTTTTTTTTTTTTGAAAATCCAGACCGGGAGGCCAAGTACAACATTTCTTGATTAGTCCCTTGATGTTTAATTGTCTTTAATGATTAAAGATTAAAATAAAAATACAACTATGTGCCTGGATTAACATATCAAAATAGTAAAATCATAATCATATATAAATGAGACTAAATATAAATAGTTATTAAACTTAAACTTAGGAAAATGCTAGATTTATAAGCTATTTTACATGCTGCTGGTGTAATAAGTGATTATTGATAAGTAAAAATATGATGTTAATAGTAGATCCAGATAAGAACTAGTAAAAATTTATCGCATCATCATTTTAGAAAAATATTATAAAATAATTTTTATCTGTAGTATTACTTTTAAATTTATAAATAATGCGTCACATAATCTACCGTCTAGAAATTTGATATGGTAATTTTATTGGACTTTCTTTCTCAACTTCGTTTTACGAAAGGAAAAATGTTGTGAAAAGTCTTACATGAAAAATGTTGTTGAGAGAATAATTGTACGAATCTTCTTTCCTGATCATCTTATTATAATAAATATATACAATCAAAATGAAAAAAAAAAAAAAAAGGCGAAAATAGTAAAATACAACTAGAAAAAGACATTTGTTGAATCATGTGCCATTTTTTTTCCTCGTCTACGAAGTTTTCCACGCAGTACACAGTCAATCTCCAACAACTTCTTGTCATTGTCGAGTTGGCCTGGAGGAGAGAGAGAGAGAGTGGCATACGCCAGCGGAGAATGACTCTTTCGGCCGTCTGTCTTTGAATCTTAACCTATGTTTAGTATCATATTCCATATTGTATATCTTTGAATCTTTCTAGGCTTCTGATGGCTTGCTTGAACCTTTATAATTTTCAAAAAGTTAATGGATGCGAGCACTGCTTAAGAACTATTTTAAAAAAAAAATTATGGGAAAATAAAAAAGCAATTGATTTTTTTAATTGTTTTTTTTATAATTCCTATCAAAGTGAGATTAAAATTTTTCTAAAATTATCGATTAACAAATGTTTTAAGAGTACTTATTAATCGAACCCATATTATTTTCATAATTTTTTAAGGTTAGTTATAATTACTTATCCAAATTCATAAGTGCTCTGAGTGTATAGCAAATGGAATGTATAAATATGGTTGTTGAGTGTAAACATTAGACACTTCTATTGTCTTCGTTTTCAACTTTCAATTGTCTGCGCCAAAGTTGATCCTAGCTTAAAAAACTAGAGCCATATATGAAAGGATAGTCAAATACTCCTTTAAATTTTTTTAAAAAAATTCAAAGCCAAATACTTTTCTTGCATACTACTTAATACTTATCAATACAATAACTTATGGAACCCAAAAAAAAAAAAAAAAAAAATGCAATGCTCACAATATTTTTGCAACAAATTATAAGTAATAGGTTGTTACAACAGTTACTAGTGGATAAAAAAATAATTTCAGTAGTGAATTTAAATTAGAACCAAGAACAACTTACTATTATAATTTGTCATAAAAGTGAAGTGGACAAAGCAATTTTCAAAAAAATCAAATAACGGTTCCTAATTTTTATCCACTTTTTCCTCTCTTCCTCATATATATTCAATCAAATAAAATCAAAATAGGAAAATTGCTAAAGATAGTTCTATTTTTTTTATACTCCTATAAAACTTACAAAATGATGTGGTAATAAATGTGATTGATAGATTTCAACCACTCATAACTGAATTTTGAATTGTCTCTTTCTAATTTGGTGATACACAATGTGCAATACCAATGTAATAAAACTTGTATTACTTTTATTATTATTCAATCAAATAGCAATACCCTCCTTTTAAGTTTTAAGTTAACTAGTCAAATAATTTCAATGACCTTCTCTAATTGTAAGGGCAGTGAGAGAGAAAGATAGCGCCGCTCGGTGGAGAGCTCTAGTACATTAAAAAGAAAGTAACGTGCTAAAGCTGCCTTGCATATAAATATAAGCTTCATTTCATCTATGTATAGACCAAATATATATCAAGGTGCAGAAGACCAGTTCTCTGTTGTGTAGCAATGGGCATCAAGAAGTGGTTGAATCCAGAAAGAACCGAATGCATCCATTTAGGCCAAAGCCGGAGCTATCGTATGCAAAGCAATAGTCACAATTACAAGACACAAACACTGATAAGGTGGAGTGTCTTTTGGAAGAAAATCAAAAGAAACACGAAGTATCCCAGTTCTCAAGTCACATTGCAGGCTTATTATGATCCCAAGAATTATTCCAAAAACTTTGATCACGGAGTGATGGAGCCAGATAATCTTTCTCGGTCTTTCTCAGCTCGGTTTGCTGATCCTTCTAGATTTTGTAGAATGGAAAGTTTGTTGGATATGGATTGATGTTAGGAAATGGCAATGAAGGTTATTAATCATGGTGTTTTTTTCTCTTTTTTTGATCATCTCTATGACCCCATTAAATTAGTGTTATTGTTGTTTACAAGTAAAAGTCGTATCTCATAGAATTAGATTTTTCTCCCTCTATTTCTACAGGGATTAGTTTTCATAATCTTGTGGCTTCTCTTTCTTTTGTTATTTACACAACATTTGATATGAATCACGTACAAAATGTCAAGAACACTTTGGCAAATCTCCATACATGAGTCTATAAATGAACAACAATCCTCAGCAATAGCATGTCAATATAACTTAAGTATTACAATTTCTCTGTTTCTTGTTTTTGCTGTTCTTTTTATTTTGTTTCTGGAAATGGTTTTTATTTTTTTATTTTTATATATATATATATATATATTTTTTTTTTTTTAGTTTTGACCTTTTTATGATCTCAATGCAAGGCTAACACAGCACAAGCCAAAAAGAAATGCTTTTATGTTTCCAACATTTGTTCTTTGCTCTAGGCACAAGCAAATAAAGATGCTTTGAGACTTGAGAGGTCTCATCTCCACTTTTTTTTTTCATTCACAAGTGGAAGACATCATGATAAAAGCTATGAGAATCTAGCACATGCATAGCTCATTTCTATCCACTGTATGTGTATAATGAAAACTAAAATGCTCCACTATTTGCATTGATTTTGGAGATACAAACAAACCCATAGTCCTGTTACTGAAAGGAAGCTATTTGAAAGAGTATCAATTGCATCATTCCAAAGACTTTGATACAATCATCTGCTAAATTATTTACATTCAGAATCCGATGAGTTTGCATTTTAAATGAAACAGTAACAAGTGATTGACCAAAAACATTCATGTAAGATGTCGAACTAATTAATTTATTATCTTCCAACTGTTGTCAGATCCCTCATCCTTGTACAAGTGAACTAAATCATGGTTTTTTGACTTTTTCCTCTCTCTCTCTCTCTCTCTGAGCAAGAAACAGTTATGATTTGCCCATAAGTTTATTATTTCTCAATGATTTTCTAAACTAAAGCTTTTTAAGTGTTTCCTTTCATGATTGCTTAGTATATTCAAATAATCACTTTATGCGCACAATTATGGGTTAGATTATTCAAATTGCTGAGTAGAGATTCCCGTTGCCTTGTGTATGTATGGACTTGAGTCTTATAAAGAGGGTTCGATCATATCACTTCACCAATAAAATGAAAGTTAAATATTGGCATAAAGGGATTGATGGTTCATACTTTTCTAGTTACCTTGTCACTTTAAACTTTAAAGTCATTCAAATTTTGATACTCAAAGAAGGAAGAATGTGCGAGCTCTAATTTTAATTTATTGTTTAGATGAATTTTCATTTTATGATTAACTTCTATAAGTTCTCATTTATTTGGGCGTCATTTTAGGCAAATATCAATCAACTAATAAAAGACTCTACTTCAACCACCCGTGGAGGTTGCATGGTATTTGGGAGCCCTCGTGGTCCATTACCTTGCGAGTTTGAGGTTATGGGTTTAAGTTGTAGCAAGTCTCACTATTGCGTGAATGGTTCCATGCTATTCATGAGTAAGGTTTAAGTGAGTCAGGGACAGTGACCACACCTATAAGTTCTCTTTTTTAATTATCCAAAAAGAAAAATGACTTGACTTCAATACTTCTTTTGTTTAATTCTCATAATAGTTTGAGATCCTCAAGAGCTTTTACAACAACTCCACCATGGAAATCAAAAAATCCTAAACATTCTTTAAATAAATGGTTCAAGTTTTGCCACATCATCAACATTTAAAAAAAAAAAAAAACATTAATTAACACTATTCTTGGTATTTGAAGATAGTGGAAAATTTGAACCCTTCATGAATGGATAAGATTTTAAAATTTTATTAGTGGAATTACCCTAAGAACTCTAGAGAATCTTAATCATTCCAATAATAATATAAGATATTAGATCAATATATAATCAAATGTTTTTAAGTTAGGACTTTAGGAGCTATGCTTCCTTTCCTTTTTGTGATGCTAATGCTTCAATAATAACTTCCATGTTCTAGCCCATCTCCATATTTAAGCATTTGAAAAGCATATAGCAAAACTCATATTGCATCTGCATGTGAATTGCACACGATGCTTTGCATAGGTTTACAACTTTACCCTAAATTGGTTGGTTTGAATGTATTGTTGGAAGTTCTAACTCTGAGTATCGTCTGATGCTTCTAATGTCAATGTTACAAAAAAAGATATCATATATCCAATACATGTAACCATCCTATCACATCGGGATGGAAGCTACAAACATATGAGAGGGCGGTTACAATCACGTGTTTCGGATACATGGTATATCGGCTTTAATATTAAACAAGTTTTACCCTTCTAAGTAATCCTTTGGAAACAAATTTTTCCTCCAAATTAAGTTGAATGAATTTTCTTATACCCATTATGTGAAGTTTATGAAATCACATAATTTATTAAATTATTTAAATAAGTTGCATGACTATTAAGTAGGTTATGTGATGGAAAAAGTACAAGTGAATAATCTTTTGAAGTTAATAAAGATACAGTGAGATGGAAAACTTCACTGCAATTTTTTTTTTTTTTAATCTTTCTGTGCCCTCTCTCTCTCTCTCTCTCTATAAAAATACAAAATAAATAAATAAAAAATGTAGTGGGTTGGATCAGGCCATTGATTTAGTTTTTGATTCCGAGAAACTTGGCCGGACATTGTTTTGGTTGTCAGGTGGAACTCCATAAAACATCCTATATGTTAGCCTCTTTTACTATTGTTATGACCATGGACGTCATAAAAGTAATTTATTACTATCACATGGCAAGAATGATTATAGTTACTGCATATGTACTTTTTGGGATTGTGAAAATTTATTTCCTACAATTGTCAGGGTTCAAAATCCAACAATATATATATATATATATTTATTTATTTTGAGAATGAGAATGCCAACAATTCAAGCCTTGCAGTACACTTCCAGCTCAATAGAACATCACAAACAATTTTAGAAAAGTCACTAAAAATATTTCCTTTAAAAGTCTAGCGAGGAGTGGCTGGTTGGGCCCCTTGAGGACACCAATCAGTGCGCCAACTCGGCAGAACATTATGTAACACTTGCAGTTCACTTCCAGCTCAAATCACACAGGCAATCATCAAACTTAAGTAGATGTGTTGCAACTTGCAAGGGAGACAGAGATAATTGATTACCCTAGGAAATCAAATATCTAACTATGATCTGTGAATATTGAAGTATTTGCAACTCATTGGGTGGAAAGATTTGTCTACAGACTACACAACTCCCACTGTCAGTGTGTTGTTGCAATTTCAAGTTTTCACTGCTAGGAAAAGGAAACCAACTTCATGAGCTCACCACCATGAAGCAAATATAAACACTAGAATTTTGCATATAACAAAACATTTGAGCGAATGTAGACATTATAAGATTTATTGAGAAAAAAGGGTGTAAGGAAGTATTCCTTTTACATTAAAGAGGTTTGATGAATAATAGTAACTTTGTTGCTTCTCACAATTGAATAAGGAAATATTTGTTAAAAATTTTTACACGGGAGTCTGGTTGCTGGTCCCATGCTTACATTGAGGTTGTTGGTTTTGACCCTTCAACTCATCTCCAGCTACAAGAAAGAATGCTGTGTGCCTGAAAAACATAAAGATAGGCATAAAGTGTAATGAAATTTGAACTCAAAAAAGGGAAAATTGAATATTACAAGATGTGAAATATATATATGAGAGAAAGTTTTAAGCCAGAAAATTTTATACCTGAAAAAGTTCATCATTCTGACTTTTGAGTCAGCATCAATATCCGTGGTGCCATCCAATGCTTGTTGCATGTGATGTAACCACCTCTCTGCAGCTCGATGCGTGACAGGGAATGGTCGGTGGCGTGCAATCAGAGCAGGATGACCTGCCAAACGTTTAAATCCAAACATTAAACTAGTACAAAGAATTCAAATCTAAAAATCAATAACTTTTAGAAGGATGAAACCAATAGATAAGTCTCTATCCCAAACTCTTGGATATCATTAGGAAGAAAAAGCAAAGACCATTTGAATAGATACAAAACATACTAATGGCTAGAAAAATTCATTCTCAACTCACATGATTGAACTAAAGAAGATAACTAGCTAAGTCAATTAAGAACTTTGCACATACAATGCAAGCAAAAACCTATGTTACATCAACTTGGGTATGAGTTGTCAGGTGCAGATATATATCAAGGTGTCTAACTCATCTAATGTTCAAAGCTTAGGCCATGGGGACAATGATTCTAAATTGGGTATAGGTATGTTGACACGCCCTATACAAAATAATACAAAATTCTAGAATGCATAAGTAATTTATTACCAATTAATTAATTTTTTTTTATAAGTATCAATTTATTTACAAATCACTTAATAAATATTCTCTCTTTCTCACCCCTTCCTCCAAGATTCTCACATTTTTTAATTTTTCTTAAACATTTCACCTTGTCCACATCTTGCACAAAAGTCAATCAAAATTGTCCTCAAACCTCATATACAGGCTCTGTGGTGCCATGGGACATTTTGGAGCGTTCTATAATGAGAAATTTAAATAAAGAGGTGTTTAATTTAAAAACAAGATTGATGGTATTGGTGGATATGAGAAGCAATTGGAAAGAAAGTTGAAGAGGCTGATGAGGAAATGATTGTTCTAGGCATTTGAGGGTGTCTATTTGCCTAGTTGGTGGAGGACCTGGAGGTGGAGGATGGTCTTACAGGATTGGATGGAAAATCTGAGTTTGTGGGAGAAGTGCAGTCACCATTTCAACCATCACCTTCCGCCCCTCCCACTAATCCTAGGGTCATTTATATTCTCTCTTTATTCTGTAAAATCCACCTTTGCTCTTCTGCAACTTCTACAACACATTCTGAAATGTTGGTGAACAAGAGATTAAATGCCAATCCCTCCTTGATTCTTAAGATTCAACAAACCAAACCAAAACTGAATGGATCAATGCACCTAAAACAATGGATTGGGTGGAGGGCTATGATAATGGCGGTTGTCATGGGGAGAGAGAGTTCTAATTTATTTTTCTATGATAAAAAAAATAAGTCAATTTTTTTTTTTTCAGTTGCTTATGTGAAATTGTCATTTTACATGCACCTCATATGGTCAAAATTAGTAAAAATAAAAAACTATGAAAACGAAATTGTTTCATGGTCATGTGCAGGGGCTGCACAAGACACTTAACATGCCTATTCTTAATGGATATTGACAGAAGAGATTACATTGACAACGCCAAATTGATAGCATATCCAAAGTTGAAGAGACAAAATGCATCCTTATTTTTTATTACATTCCCAACACCAAAGGACAAAGGAGCCATCAGATATTTGAACTTTACTACAACCTAAAATCCTCTCTACTTTTTATTTGAGGAAACATTTTGAAATGAATGTCATCCCGACCTAATTTTAACACTATAAACAGCACTATGTGTACATATATCCTCCACAATAAAGCAAGTGAATTCGGCAAATGCTATTTCAAAAGGTTGAAAATACTTAAAGGGAGATCTTCTGACCAAATGGTACAGACATGAGAACAGAGTTTCCTGAATCTCCAATAGAAAATAGCAATCAAGTTTTGGAATACTGGCTACTATCTTCTTAATGTAATTACCTTCACATATGAATGTAATGGGAAACAAATTAAACATAGAGACATGTGAAAGTATGAAAGAAGGGTAAGAAAGGCAACATGATATTTGAAGACTAGGAGGATTTAGGTCTTTAATGGAACCAAATTAGAGAAGAATAATTGCTGATTGTGAATAGTGTGAAGTCTAGATCTTTCCTTTTGGAAGTTGTATTTTGGTATGCTTAAGAAGTTTCTTTGATAATCATAAATTCATTTTGCCATGCTAATATGCATTCAGCTAGACATAAGGTGAACAAATTTCTCACACACACACACACACACACACACAACGTAATTACAAGAATGAATCCCATGGAGGTAGCCCCAAGATATTGGCTAGAGATTTCGAACCAAAGACCTCATAGATCTCATGAGGCCTAAGAAACCAATAGTTCAACCCATTGGAATTAAAAATAAAAGTTCTCATTCATCTTTTCTTTTTCTTGTTCATCTTAAAAGTCACAAGGCAAATGTTTCCCACATTTCAAGCTAGTTAACACAACTTCATTATTGCTTCTAACGGTAACTATAACTTGAAGACAAAAACAGGAACAAAGCCTACAATAGAAGATACCGTTATCCAACTTAACACGGTTACCAGTGAAAGAAAGATGCACAAAGCCAATCCCTGCCCCCCCCCCCCCCCCCCTTTTTATTGGAGAAGTCCAATTTCTTACATGTCACTCAAAACAAAACAGTCTAAGAATAAATTTACATTTGTTAGGCTGAATTTCAATTTAGTCCCTTGAATTTTACTTCAATTGTCAAATTAGTCCCTAAGGTTTAATAATTGTCAATTTAATCCCTCACTTTGTCAAAATAAGTCACTCTAGTCCATTTGTCCAAACCTGTTTGCAAACAATGCCATTTTACGTTCTTTTTTAATTTAAAAATTAACTGAAAATACGCATGAGATGTGTTATTCATTAAATATTATCGTTCGATGAGTATTATTTAAAAATAAAATAATTTTTTTTTTAAACAGCTTCATTTGCTAACAAATTTGGCCCGACAGATTGACTCATGTTGACAAAGTGAGGGACTAAATTGATAACTACAGTAAAAGTGAAGGATTAAGTTGAATTTTAGCTAAAAAGTTCATAACTACATTAAGTATCTGCCAAACGCACCCTTATAACTCAAAACTTTATCTCCTAACAAACATGAAATTATGCAAGACTCAAAAAAAAAAAAAAAAAAAAAAAAAAAACCAAATGAACAAAGGCCTGAGGGAGCAGGATTCTGATTGATTTTAAATAGCACGAAAATTCGGTTCTTTTTTATACATCGATAGTTGGGACTTGGGAGAGGTGGGATTTGAATTTTGAACCCGAATCTCTTGAAAAGACCAAGAGGTGTCAGCCAATTGAGCTACAATCCTATAGAAACGCAAAAGTAAAGATAAATGCAGCAATTCGAGGTAATTTAGTACACTATAGCTATAATATTTTCATAGCAAAAATAAGATAAAAGCAAAGAACCCGTTACCTCTTCTCTGAGAGTAGAGAGGAGGCCCTCCCATTCTCTGCACAAAAAACTCATACTGATTTTGAATCGCATCCTCTTTCTTCGAATTCGCAAAGATTGACCGGAACCATTCTTCCTCATCATCATATACCCTGGTTTTTACACATCCAAAAACCTTTAACTAACATATACCCCATTTCGATTTTCGACCAAATTAATATAAATATATAATCTTTTTAAAACGTAGCTGATAACAAATTGTTGGCAACCAGTGAAATCAGATTAATCAACCAACAATTCAACGCCATAAAATCAATTGGTTCTTCTTTTAAACAAACGTACCTTAAAATTTTAGAATTTAAAAAAAAAAATTCATAAAAATAAATAACTAGTAATGTTTAGTCTAATCTAGCTAGCGAAAAAAAAGAAAAAAACCTTAGTCTCAATTTTTTTGTGTTCTTTTTAACCAAAGTCATATCCTCTGTTAATTGAAAGATCGGACTTTTACTAATGTTTTTTTAACAAAGAAAAAGAAATTCAAACCTGGTGTAGAAATTGGTGGAGAGGTTAATGAAGGTTTGGAGTCCTAGTTTTTGGAACAGGTTGGTGTCATCAATAGCAAACGCATCGTCTTGCTTCACACCGCTCCACTCCGAAGCCTTGGCTTGCAGAGACTGCATTTTCTTGTCTCTCTCTCTCTGTTTCACTGTGGAGACTTATTAGATACGGAGATTGACTTGGAACTCAGTTCACAGGGAAAGTGGTTTATTTATATATACGAGCTTGTGGGGGTCGCGTGGCTAACACGGTGTGGACATTTATAGGGAATCAAATTAAAATCTTTGGATGAGTGGGATTAGAAGGGCGGTTGAAAATTTGGGAAACTAGAAAAACATCAAAACTGTGGGCTATTTGGGCTGTGCCCATCGTATTCAGGGAAAAAAAAAAAAAAAAAAAAAAGACATGTATGAGAGAGTGCATGAATGAGGCTACAATGTCGTAATACGAGGGAGATTCCACCAATAGAAGAATTGATTGGCCTATGTGCGTTGTGGATCTCACTCTCTAAGAAAATGATGCGTTTATAATATTTTTACAATAAATTATAAATGGTAAGTTGTAACTGGTTGTTATTGTTAGAGCAAAAAAGTAATTTTAGTGTTAATTTTAAATTTGAACGAATAACAACTAACCACCTGTAATTTATTGTAAAAATTTTGTAAAAATATAGTAGACGTAATATCTCTCTACTATTTATTTGGTCAAATTCTAAAAAACACCCTTGAGGTTTGGGTTAATGACAATTGAGTCCAAGAAATTTTAAAAGTGATCAATTTGACCCCTAAAGAGAATTTAATCCTTAACATTGTTAACCTCCGTTACTTTTTTTTTTCTCAAACTCGTCTCTCTTTTTGTCTCTATAACGCTCCATTTCCTCTCTTCTTCCTCAGACATCTCTTTCTCATTTTCATCCTTTCTCTCTCTCTCTCTCCAACGTGACCCACTTTCCTCCCTCTCATCCCTCTGTTTCTCTCTCTCATCCATACCTCTTTTCTTCTCAGTGGTGCATGGGTTTGGTGGTTGTGGCCTATGGGTTGTAATTTGGGTGGTTGTTTTGTAGTGGTGGTGGGTTTTTTATGGTTGGTTTTGTTTTGTTGTTGGTTTTTTGGTGGTAGTGGGCTCTGATGTGTGGTTGGTTTGTTGTGGGTTTTTGGGTTTTGTGGCCGATGGTAGTTTTTGTCTATCTCACAAAAATTTTATTTTGTATAATTATTTATTCAACATAAACTTTAGGCACGTTAAACACTTGAAATTCCTTAATAATTATTCATTAGATTTTTCTGGTCTAAAATCTATTAAATCATTAAAACTAGTTTTACAAAACTAATCCTATTATTTTTATTACTAAATAATTTGACTAAGATCATCCTTAGAGTGAATTTTAGTTGATTTATAAAATATAATTCTTATTAGATGTGTTGTGTGTGAATCCCTTAACTGTCACGCCCTAAACCTCAGTGTCGGTGCCACGTTGAAGGCAAGGGGTTCAAATGAACCCCCTAACTTGAAGAAAATGAAAAAAATATATTATATATAATATTTTTTAAAAAAAATATTCTTTTGAACCCTCTAAAGAAAAAATTTGACCGCTCTAATACTAAAAATTGATAAAAAAAAAAAAAAAAAAAAAAAGGGATGAGAAGATCCTACAGTAAATTGAAAGATGCATAGCTATATGATAAGAGGAGAAAAACAAGAAAAGGAAGTAGAAGATAACATAAATTCACAAGCGGGGTAGAGGAAGCTTAAGTTTGAAATTTTATTCTTCATCGTGTACACCTAAAACTTTGAGAAGGGACACTAAAGAGTGAGATTGCTTATGAGATTTGGAAAAAAAAAAAAATAGTAGTAATAAATGTGATATTCTGTAGGTAGGTGGTGGGAGTGCAGTTTAAGGGTTTTTTTTTTTTTTTCTTAATAAGGAGTGGAGCTTACGACTTAAAGGAAGCTTCCTTGAAGTTTCATAACTTACAAATATCCCTACATGTTTTTTTATTTAAAGAAAATACCAGTTTTGATTTTTTTTTTTGGAATAACCAATTTAATCCTTTTATATTATTATGAATTTTATTTAAAAAATTACGCCAAGTTCATTAATTTAATTTGCAAAAGATAGCTTAATAATAAAGATATAAGCAGTAATGTAAATGTTTTGAGAAAGGTAAACAAATCTTCTTCTCTTTTTTTGATACAAGGCAAATAATAATGGGGTATGATACAGTAAGGAATGAAGATATATTATTTTTGATCTAATTGTTGAGTTGAATCCTTAATAGTCTAATGCTATAGACCCCTCCCCCCCCCCCCCCCCCCCCCCAAAAAAATCTTTTTAATAGTTAATGCTATATTAAAAAACTTCAATAATTAGAAAAATTACAAAGACCAATAAGTTGTTAAAATTGACCTTCCTAAAATAATTTCTTGGAGCCACCATTGCTAAACCTAGTTAGACTTGGAGAACATGAGGCAACAAACAATCTCACCTATCTTCTTAAACCAAAGAAAATCGATGAAAATTAATTCAACAAAATATTTCACATATTAGAAAGGGCATTGCTTGGGAATAAATTCAATATTTTCATTCTTTTGGGAGATTTCTCGATTTTTTTGGATGATAACCCATATTTTTTCCAAAAATCTATCTTACTTATGATAATTGAGAAACTCTTTCAAACCTCAAGACTTACTCAGTTCACGAGCCTTTGCAATCTTAGCCCCAAGAAATGATGCCCTTTTTGGATGATTTGGACCATATCCCAGCCATATAAAAGCGCATAAACAACCACAACGATTGGTACTTGATCCTCTAGCTCAATTGTCAACCCATTGGCTAGGAACCCATCAAGAAACAATGTTGTCAATTGAGTTTGATATCTAGGGCTTGTGAACTAGATTAAAGGACTTACTTACACGTTCATTTGATTTATTCATATCATGTAAAGAGTTTTTTTTTTTTTTAATAAAATAAAATATAAATTTATAAATTTTTTTTCGTGCAATCTATTGAAATTACTTAAAAATTAGAGGTTGTAATAGGGTATAATTTATAATTCAACCAAAAAAAAAAGAAAAACTTTTTGATTGGGCCAAAGCAAAGCGCAACCAATTATATAGTGTAAAAGAAAAAGTAATGAGAATCTGTCCCCGAACGCACGTGAGAACCACATGTGCGAAAAAAACAAAAAAAGTCGACGACAAATGGGCCCTCAATCCAGAAAAAGCCTGAGATCCATCGAAGGAGAAGTGGATGCCCATATAACAAGACAACACAATACAAAACCACTGCACATGCACATTGAAGAGAACCACGATCCCCGACGAAGCGCGAATCACAGAAACCAACGAAAAAACTCCATTCCCTCCATCACTGTCAAAATTCTCCGATTTTGAAGCTTTATCTATAAATCTATACAAGTCTCATCAGATTTTGTTAAAGACTGTTTTGTTGCAGATATACTCATAGAAAGAAGCAGCAAACAAATACATATTGCGGCGGCGAAAGGTGAGAAAACCATTGATTTGGGGTTTGTGAATGGTGGGCTTGGAAATTGCACAAGTGATGGAGAATCGAACCAAGAAAAGACCTCGCTCCGCGTGGGACATCACACCAGCTCAACCACAGGTCGGTCGGTCCGTTTGATTTTTTTTTTTTTTTTTGTTTTTTCCGATCATGAATCCAAATTAGGGTTAGGGTTAGGGTTTTGATAATCTGACAGTAGGTGGTGGTTTTGAATTTGATTTTAGGCGAAACGGGCAGAGGTGGTGAGTAGTACTAGTAATGAAGTGATAAGTAGAAGAAGACAAGCGTCGCCGCCGAGAAGGGACGACGATCGTGAAGGCCATTACGTCTTCAATCTCGGCGAGAATCTCACTCCTAGATGTCAGTTTTCCTTTTTTTTTTTTTTTTATTATTATTTTTTATAATTTATAATTTCTTTTTGTTGGATTGCATGTGAATTTGGGAGTAATTTATAAAAGTAAACGATCTTTTTAAACAATATTTGGAATTGGGAGATTTTTTAATATGTTCAAGTAATTGATCTGAACTAATTTACATCTTAAATGGGTGTCAGTGATAATATTAGCTATTGGTTTGAGCATGCTGTGTTGGCTGCATGGTTCAATTTATCATTGGCATATCCAAATTTTTGCTCTCATTGGGTCTAAATGCTTGTAAAAACTTATTTATCTGGCAACTAGGTTTTGGTAGGTGGGTTCGTTTGCGCATAGGTTTTAATGGCTAAAGGCGAGTCAAAAGGGCTCTTCCTTAGAAAGATTCCCTACGTTATCCCAAAAAAATAAAAAAGAGAGACACTGTCCAGCATTTGTTTCATAATTTGGTAGGTGGGTTCATTTGCATGTAGGTTTTAATGGATAAAGGCGAGTCAAAGGGCTCTTCTTGAGAAAAAAAGGTTCCCTACGTTTAAAAAAAAAAAAGTCACTGTCCAGTGTCTGTTTCATAATGGACGCTACTTATATGTATTTGAGATTTTCTAAAACTGCCTTTCGTCAATGGCTTGCATATTTTGCCCTGTATTCCCCTAATTTTGTTCTTTATGCAAGATTTTCCCCTTGCACCTTTGTTTGAAATTTGTTGTAAATTTAATTGGGTGTGTGTTTTCTTTTAGTAATTGATTTATGCAGCATAATTAACTTGGAATTTTTTTCCTTTGGCAGATAAGATACTCAGCAAGATGGGTGAAGGTTAGCTGTCAAGTGCCCTGATGTCTACAAGATTTTGTATTTTTTGTCATTCTGCTTGCGTCATTCAGCATCTTGCTAGTGCTGTAGGCACATTTGGTCGAGTTTTGGAATGTTGGGACCGTCAAACACGAGAGTATGTGGCAATCAAGGTAGTTCGAAGCATACGCAAATACCGCAATGCAGCGATGATTGAGGTTGATGTACTTCAACATCTTGCCAAGAATGATAAAGGCGACTCCCAGTATGTGCCTTCTAACTTTCAGCTTATAGAATTACTAGTTCATTTTGTGACATAATCTAACTTTTATGCATCTTAATCTTTTTGCAGTTGCGTTCAAATTCGGAGCTGGTTTGATTACCGCAATCACATTTGTATTGTAAGTGTCCCTATTACTGTTTTTATTGGCTCATATTCTATCGTATCCTTGTTCTTTTACTGTTTACTGTGATAGTTATTTGTCCTGGATTGGATTTGTGATGGATCAACTTCTTGCTCACTATGAGACTAACTCTCCTATTTTTCTTGGATCAATGATTCTCTATTTTATTTATTAAAAATGTAGTCTTGCTGTTGTTGCTTTGTTAATATGCATCTGTGACTTGTCTTTAGCCTGTTGTGTTTCCATTCTCATGGTTTAAATGGATGATTTATATTTTTATTACAAATGAATAGACTATTTTTGATCAATCGTAATACTGCTGTATCAATTTTTCCATTTGGACTTTATCCATGCAACTGGGAACTAAACCGGAACCTTCCTTTGAATGCATTTTAATGGTGTTATCAGGTGTTTGAGAAGCTTGGACCAAGCTTATTTGATTTTCTAAAGAGAAATAAATACTGCCCATTCCCTGTGGATCTTGTTCGGGAATTTGGACGACAGCTTTTGGAATCTGTAGCATGTGTGTGGATAGTTCATAGCCTTTGGCTTATCTCTCTTATTCTCTTTTTCTTATCATTCCTAACCAATCACTCAAATCTGTATCTAGGCCTATTTTTTTGTCCAGGGGTGAACAGTTTGTTATGATTGTGTTCTTTTTCTTTAACTTGTTTATTTGCTTTATCATATCCGGCAGATATGCATGATTTACACTTAATTCACACTGACCTGAAGCCAGAAAATATACTTCTTGTCTCTTCTGACTATGTAAGGCTCCCTGGTTATAAGGTATTTGGCCTTTTATGATTCAAAAATCATACCATTTCATATACGGGTATAGACTCAGTAGTGATATATTTAAAAAAAAAAATGTTTGGAATGATACAGAAGGTTTCTTCAGATGAAATGCTATCCAGGTGCTTGCCCAAGTCTAGTGCCATTAAGCTGATTGATTTTGGTAGTGCTGCATTTGATAATCAGAATCATAGCTCCATTGTTTCAACAAGGCATTACAGAGCCCCTGAGGTTATTTTAGGTAAATAGTTATGGTGTTGGCAAGTGAAAATCTGTTCCTTTCGGTTTACGTGTATTATGTTCCGACTCTAACCATAAAACAATTTGTTAGTCGAGAAGAGTTTTAAAATCATTTTTAACCGAAGCAACTCACTCTCACATAAAGATAATACATTTGAAAGGAGAATTTCTAGTAAGAATGTTAAACATGACAAAGTAATGGCATATGCTGCAAGAGTGGAGTTTAGTCATGAAAATAGAATTTTGGGTCCTATGGAATCAGAGTTTGTTTTTCAAAATGTTCAATTAGAACCCTGCAAATTAACAACCTGCACCGATGTTTTACGTAATGGAATATGCAACAATTCCTTTCAGTTTATGGGCATGAAACTGCTATATATTGTAATTCCATAACTTAAGAGTCTGTAAGATGATTGACTTCACCCACAGAATAAAGTTTTTTTTTTTTTTTTGGGGGGGGGGAGGGGGTGTGGGGTGGTGTTTGTTTCATAGAGATAAAAGTTACTGTTATTGTCTGATTTCTCTCATTTAGGTCTGCATGTTTTGTTGTTGGGATTGCTTTCTTATTTTGTAATGAATTTATTTACTTGTCAACAACAAAAAAAGGTCTGCATGTTTTGTGTGTAGTTTGCTCCTATCCTTTCTTTTCTGTAATAACATAGTTGCTCTTGATGACAAAAAATAACAATTTCTCATTCTTTTTCTGTGTCTCTCTGATGGCATTGTATACACATTTTTTCAGGTTTAGGATGGAGTTATCCATGTGATTTGTGGAGCATTGGCTGTATACTTGTTGAACTCTGCTCGGTGAGTTTTATTTTATTTTTTTTAGTTCTATGAAAGCTTGATTTGGGTATGTAACCAGTGGTAAAAGATTCTTAAGATGTGAACTTTTGTCAGGGTGAAGCATTATTTCAGACCCATGAGAATTTAGAGCATTTGGCAATGATGGAGAGGGTGTTTGGACCTCTGCCGGAGCATATGATTCGAAGGGCTGAGTAAGTTGTCAAATTTTATATCACTTGTCTCCTTGATGAATGTTGCATGTACAATTTGACATGTTTTGTACCTACAAGCCCTTTTGATGATTTATAAACGCACATCCATGAAGGTACCCTGCACTGATTGAGAAATAGTTATGCATCAATGCTATTTTGTATCTACAAGCTCTATTTGATGATTTATAAATGCATTCCCACTAAGATCCCTTTCACTGACTGAGAAATTCTTTGTATCAGTGTGTTGAATAATGTAATTTAGATTTTTATATCATTTATTCACATGTTTTGTTTGCTTTATGATCATATGTAGCAAAGGTGCTGAAAAATATTTCAGGCGAGGATTGCGACTAAATTGGCCAGAAGGAGCTGTTTCAAGGGAGAGTATTAGAGCTGTCAACAAGCTCAATCGTCTAAAGGTTACTTTTCCTCGTTTTTTTTTTTTGGGGGGGGGTGGGGGAACCAGTGGGGTGTGTTGTGGGATATCAAGCAAATTTTTATGGGGTGACGAATTATGCTGCTTTATGCAGGATCTGGTATCTCAACATGTAGAGTCCTCAAGATTCTCTCTCACCGATTTGTTGAATGGTTTATTAATGTATGAGCCATCTGAACGACTCACGGCTCGACAGGCTTTGAATCATCCCTTCTTTAATAATCTAACTTGAGAAAACAGCATCATAAAAGATAATTTGTAGTGTACAATGCAAGTATAGATACGTGGCTAGATCCCCATCTTCCCCCAAAAAGAGAGGACGATTAATAGCTGATCTGGCCCCGGAAGTCTTTGCTTGTATTTGTACAATTTTGTTTGATTGAATGCGGATTGGGTTTTGTAAATAATTTTCTTTTTCCTAGTCAGAATCAATCTTGGTGATATTAAATAACCATTGAAGGCAAATGGCTTGGAGTCATTTACGTGCCCAACTGGTCATGGATCGTAAGCAAATCCTCTCCATACCTTTATTACGGATGCCTATCTATCTAATCTTTTGCTTTTATAAGTTATTGATTAGTGCTTCACTATGAGTCTATAAAAATAATAATGTTAGAGTTCATTCTAAATCACCCAATCTTTTGGGGAAGAGGTTAGTTAAAAAAGTGGCATATCAAGGAGTCTCAATTCGGGAAAGAGGTTAGTTACAAAAGTTTCCTATCAAGGAGTGTATGATCCACGTTCGTTCAATATTTCTTAGGCGACAAGAAAAAGTAGTTCATTTGTTTTGTTTGCGTAATTTATTACATTTAGATATATTATACTTTTTTTATTAGTATTTAGACATATTATACTTAGAAACACTTATCCTTGGTTTTCTATAATAGAAGAGGGGGATTTGACTATAGCATTAACCTACAAGGCTCTTGACCAATTTATCTATATTTGACTGCATTTCAATCATCTATATTTTTTATTTATTTTCATTATATTCTTTCAATAAATCTTAAAATGGTTTAAAAATTGAAACCTTGGTTGTAGAGCCTAGTTTTCATACATATATTTTAAAGTTAATCCTGGTAAGCCAAATAGCACCCATTTTGAAATATTAGCACGTTTTGGAAATACTAAAATTGAGTTCTAATTAAATCCGGTTGAGATCACGGTATTATCATTAATTGCATTCTTCCTTCCAAGTTTTAATCCAAAAAAATTGAACTAATATTTGCGAGTAGTGTCTAACAAAGAGTAGAATAAAATAGTCTTGAAAAGATTGAGACTCCATTTTATCATATAAATATTTTTTTAAAATAAATAAAACTTTACAAGGAGTAGAGTAAAATAGTCTTGAAAAGACAGACTTTATCCTATAATCATAGGAATGTTTGGATAAAGTTTAGTATCAAAATTGGTCAAGTTTAGTTACAGAATTAGTTGTAGTGTTAGACTATAAGCTTACTTAATATCTTTTTATTTGAGGTGAATTTAGATAAATTTACCATTAGATTAAATTTTTTTCTTATATCATCCATATTTGCAAAATTTCAAAAAAATTAAAGATCAAAACTATGTTATCATTAAATTTTAAGTTTTTGTAGTTTAAAATTATGCATAAAATATAAATTTATAGATCATGTAGTAAATAATATCCAATTGAAACAAAATTTAACATGTATATTAAGAGTGTAGAAAACATGCAATTCAATGGTTAGATTTTTAAAATACATAGTAGTGCTTATTTTATTGAATAGGATTGTAGTCTTAGGTTACAACTAATTTTGTAGTTAAAATTTGTCTTAAATGTTTTTTTTTTAAAAAAAAATAAAACTTACCTATAGTAAGTAAATTAAGAGCTTGTTTGGCATAAGTTTTTAGTTTTTATGTACAACTTTTTAAAACTTTACTTTTTCTCACATTTTCAAAATTTTTCAAAGTACAAGTATACTTTAACACACTTTGAGCAAAAAACTAAATAAGTTGTTTCTAAACATTCTTAAATTTCTCATTTGAATTGATTCCAAAAAAAACTTGTTTCTCAATTAAATTCAAACACTTTGTTGAGTAACTTGATGTAAAACACTATATATTTTTTTTCTCCCTTATTTATGAGGACTATATCTTAGTTTTACCCCAAAAATAAAAAATAAATTTGAAGCCACATTTGCTTTAATTACAAGTTTGCCACTGATTGAATTGAATTACACAGTGTGCAATTACTATATAGTATATAGATATCGTCTTCTGGTAACACCACAAAAGATACTAGTATCCCACCTGGTAAGATAGTAATTAGCAAATGACCATCTCAGCACCACTGTTAATGTATAAACATAAGCAGAAAAATATTAACCATAACTAATTTGGCTCACTACCTAGATTCTCTAATAAAATGACTGTCTTTATTAAAAAATAGATCATACTCAATGCACAAAAGTCAAAACTCTCACATTTGCCGGGTTTAAAGAAGTCATGTTTAGAACAAGAGAACTAGACTATGATAAAATACAATTCAAGGTGAGTAAACTGTGTCATGAGGGAGCACAAACCATCCTCAAACTTGTGAAACCTATTTGCATCTCTCCCAATGAATACCACCTTCAAAACTTTGTCAAACTTTAAATGAATGTATGACAATCCCCACAAACTCTCAAGTTCTTGAAAATCCTAATCATCCTCCTTTCTTCATTTCCCAACCCACCACAAACCAATGCCAACTTCTCACTATGAACTCTCAAGCTCTCCTCCTTTGACTCTTCTTCCACATCATGCGGTGCAAACCACACCCCATGAACACAACCCACCTCTTCTTTAATCTTCTTCTCCATTTCCTTCAAGACTTCATGTATTTTCTCTGTAAGTGGGTGGTGTGTGTCCCCTCCATTGTAGAAAAAGTGAACCTCCTTGTCAATCTCTACCAACTGAGTGCTGCCTCCTTCTTTAACCCCTTTACCCTCACTGTTTCCCTTATTTTCTCACACTCTTTCCAATAGCCTGCATCAGCAAAAATATTTGAGATCATCACATAATTGACTGGATTGTTGCCATCCATTCTCAGAAGTATGTCTCCTACTTCCCTCCCCATATCCAGGTCTCCATGCACTCTACAAGCACTAATAAGTGTCTGCCATATACCTACATTTGGTTTTAGTGGCATGCTCTCAATAAGATTCTTAGCTTCTTTTAAGCGCCCAGCTCGGCCAAGGAGATCAACCATACAAGCATAGTGCTCTACTCTTGGTTTAATCCGCCGGTCACTACACAATCTTGAGAAGTATTCTTGACATTCATCAATGAGTCCAGAATGGCTGCAGGCTGAGAGCACAGCCAAATAAGTCACATCATCAGGCTCAATATTATCCAACTGCATTTTGTTGAAAAGACGAATTGCTTCTTTTCCCAGACCATGCTTTCCATAGCCAGTGATCATAACTGTCCAAGAAATCACGTTTCTCACCGGCATTTCACTGAAAAGTCTTTCTGCCTCATCTGTTAGCCCACATTTGAGATACATGTCCACCATTGAATTGGCCACTAATATGTCTAAACCAGATGGGACTTTGATGTTGTAAGCATGCATTTGCTTGCCTTGCTCTACAAGGGCAAAATCAGCAAACACACCCATCAGGCCCGAGAGAATAAATCCATCTACTTGATGTTGGTTTTCCCTGAGCTGCCTAAACAAGTCCATTGCCTCTGGTAAATTGCCTTGTTGAGCATAACCAAGAATTAGTGCACTCCAAGATATCACATTCTTCAGTTCAATTTGATCAAATACTCTGTGAGCTTTGAACAAGTTCCTGCACTTGGCATACATATCAACAAGAGCACCTGCAATAGTTGTTTGAATTGAGCATGGAAATCCTCTTGTGATCAATGAAGCATGCATTTGGCTCCCTTCCCTCATGGCTCCAAGACCACTGCAAGCCTTTAACGTGCTGGTATACGTGAATTCATCGGGGACTTCCCCCTGTTCTTGCATTTTCCGAAACAAAAGTAGAGCTCTGTCACCAATTCCTTCAAGTGCGTATCCAGCTATCATCGCATTCCAACTGATAAGATCCCTAACTGGCATAATGTTAAACAATCGTGCCGCCTCACTGATTCTTCCGCATTTTGAATACATGTCAATAATAGAATTGGCCACCGCTGGCACCCATTCAAACCCAGTTTTAGCACAAACACCATGAATCTGCATTCCATTCTTAATAATGCCCAAAATCCCAGATGCTTTAAGATTAGTCGAAAGTGTGAACTCATTCGGCTTAATTTCAGAAGATCCCATTTGGCGGAAAAGCAACAATGACTTGATGGCGTTACCATTTTGTAAGTAGCCACACATTAGAGATGTCCAAGAAACCACGTTTCTTTCAAGCATTCCATCAAACACAGCACAAGCAAGGTCCATTCTACCACATTTTCCATACATATCTATAAGATCATTGTTTAACATCAAATCAAGCTCAAATCCCATTTTCACTACACACCCATGAGTTTGCAATCCTTGATCAAATAACAAATTCTTCGAACACTTCCTCAGTACCCCTGCAATTCTCTGTCGCTCACACATTATTTTTCCAACTGAGTTGCTTATTCAAATATCTTTAACAAAATTAGTTCATGGCAAAGAGATCCAGCGTCTTTGCTATTAGAGAAATGGAAGATCTTTTCGTGCCCATGTTGCGAAACTGCGTAAACATGGCGGAATTGAAGAAAATCCATGCCCACATTTTGAAGTTCGCACTTTTACAGAGCAATTTCTTGGTGACAAAAATGGTGGATGTCTGCGACAACTGTGCGGATATAGAGTATGCGAGTTTGCTCTTCAAGCAAGTGGTTGAGCCAAATGGGTTTTTGTACAATGCAATGATCAGAGCTTATACGCATAATAATAGATATACTATAGCAATCACCCAGTACAAGCAAATGCTAACAAACCCACAAGCTGAAAATCCCATTTTGCCTGATAGATTCACATTCCCATTTGTGATTAAGTGCTGTGCGGGGCTTCCCTGTCATTTTCTGGGTCAGCAGGTTCATGCCCAGGTGTGTAAGTTTGGGCCAAAGTCACTTTTAATCATAGAGAATGCACTAATAGATATGTATACCAAGTGTGATAATTTTATAGATGCACATAAGGTGTTTGACGAAATGACTGAAAGAGATGCAATTTCTTGGAATAGTCTGCTCTCTGGGCATGTCAGGTTGGGGCAGATGAGAAGGGCTAGAGCAATGTTTGAGGATATGCCAAACAAGACTATTGTCTCTTGGACAACAATGATTGCAGGGTATGCACGAATCGGGTGCTATGTGGATGCATTGGATGTTTTTCGCCGAATGCAACTGGTTGGTATTGAACCTGATGAGATTAGTATTGTGTCTGTTTTGCCAGCATGTGCGCAGCTTGGAGCCCTTGAGGTTGGGAAATGGATTCACATTTATGCAGATAAAAAAAGGTTGTCACGTAAGACTAATATCTGTAATGCATTGATTGAAATGTATGCCAAATGTGGTTGCATTGACCAAGCATGGCAATTGTTTAGTAAAATGGTTGAGAGGGATGTGATATCTTGGAGTACCATGATTGGAGGTCTAGCAAATCATGGGAAAGCCCGCGAAGCAATTGAACTCTTTCAAGGTATGCAGAGAACAAAGGTTCAACCAAATGGTATTACTTTTCTTGGTATTTTATCGGCCTGCACCCATGCTGGTTTGTGGGATGAGGGATTAAAATATTTTGATTCCATGAGAAAATTCTATCATATAGAGCCAGAAATTGAGCATTATGGTTGTTTAGTTGATCTTCTTGGACGCTCTGGGCGCCTTGATCAGGCTCTTGACACAATAAAGAAGATGCAAATGAAGCCAGATTCAAAGATATGGGGCTCTTTGTTAAGTTCCTGCAGGACTCATTGCAATATTGAGATTGCTATTATTGCTATGGAGCACCTTCTGGAGTTTGAACCAGATGACACAGGGAACTATGTGTTGCTTTCCAATATTTATGCAGATCTTGGGAAGTGGGATGGTGTGTCAAGGATGAGAAAACTCATAAGAAGCAAGAGCATGAAGAAAACACCCGGATGCAGCTTGATCGAAGTTAACAATGCGGTTCAAGAATTCGCATCAGGTGACGATTCAAAACCATTTTCGAAAGATATCTTTTGTACGCTAGAGCTGCTAGCTTTGCAGCATGACAGTACTGATGATATGATAGAAGTTGCATATGAGGATATTAGTTAAGTGTTAAGATCAAGATGGGGTACTAGTCAGAAATTGTAGCACAATTTGCACTTTTACTAATCATTTTGACTTCTCTCTTATGCAAGAACTTATTTGCATTACATCGGAGCTGGTTTTTTTAAGTGAAAAATGCAGAGAAGAGAAAGGTCAAAATTGCTTGAAAATTATTTCCACACCAAAACTGGAAGAGTTACACATTTTTGAATGCCTCAACCTCTACTTAACCCATGCTCTTATTCTACCCATAATTGAAAAAAACAAGAACTTGAAAGGATTTTTGCCAGAGGCTCCAAAACTACTTTTTAATAAACAAATAAAGAGATATCCTATTTAATGGATATCCTTTTATACTTATTTGATTTGCATGTCATGGATTCATTTGTAACCCCTCTTTCACTAATGGTGTAATTCATGTGTTGTGCCTTCACCAAGATGTCTACAGTTTTTGTTTGTCAATGAGGAGGTGGATTCATCTTCAATATATGAGAGGGATAATTGCATGCAACTATAATACAAAATAATAAATAGAGGTTATAGCGCCATATACAGAATAATATGAGCTTTTAATTTCATGGGCTTATCATAGTTATGTATAACCAGTCCAATTTTATCAAATTGATCACCTGGTAAACTAGCCAGTTAATTGCAACCATCACCTGGTAAACTAGCCAGTTAACTGCAACCTTGGAAGTTCAAGGGATTGTTGAATGAAACCAAAAAATCACATTCACTTGGTGAACCAGCCACTTAACTGCAACCAAGTATAGTTAACTAACAGGGTGGTTTAAGGGATTGTTGTCTGTTGAATGAAACCAAGTCACAGTTCAATTGACAGAACCAAATGCAGTTGGTTATTAAAATTCTCGGAAATACAGAAGCCTACAGAGTTTCTTTGCCTTTGGGGCCCCTTTTAGGATGAAGTTTGGTTCTGACCATTTTAAACATACGCGAAACCTAATGCACCATATGTAGTAATGACTACAATAAGCACGACTTTTCAAATACCAACCAGATGAAAATTATATGAGAGTCTATATGATGTATCAAAATAGTCATTTCACTAAATTTGATGGTTGATTTTACTATCAGCTTACGTAATCCAAGGGCTAGGTTGCTATTCTCTCACCCATTGGCAAGTATGTTCTGCAAAGCATCTTCACACTAGTCACAATAAAATTGTGCTGATCATGAACCCAGGTAATGGAAAAACTGTAAGCAACATTACCAAAAACAAGTTTAATAAGGATATTGTAATTTTATGCGTGTAAAATTAAGTTGTTAGAAAAACAAAGTGATTTCGCTAATATATTATTGCTAATGCCCTTAATGAAAAGCAGAACCTGCATGCAGAAAACCCTTTTTCATTCTGGCATGGGTTCCATTAACCCAACTTCAAATTTACCATGTTTGCTCTACTGTCCTGAAAATATTATGCTTAATGCAGACCAATTCCTTCATTCTGAAAATGTGTATTCAATTCACTACACACCATGAATAAAAAAAGCAAGTACATGTGAAACTCGTGCACTGAAGAGAAATTGTTCAAGAAAAAGTTGGCCAATTTCATTGAGGATCTATTCGAAAAATGACATGAATTGGTATAAGTGAAAACAGACAAACAAAAATATACCAGCTGATTAGCTAAACAGAGAGGCGAGGGAGAGTCCACAAATGACAATTATTGCATAGACACTGCAATCCATGAAAATGGCATCAAGAGCCTTCTGCATCACCAGACCTGTCTCTAAAGTATTACCTACTTGTTCGGCCCAACCATATCCGTTAAGTGAGGGGGTTTCGTTTTCATCTCTGGCTGCCCTTTCAAAACCTGTTTGTTTATCAACAAGAAGTCGTGCAAGCACAATTGTCACATTGGTTAGCAAAAGTAGGTAAAGTGGCCTAAAGCTTAACATACTCTTTATGATGTAGCTGCCTAGTAAAGGAAACCCTAGATAGGATAACACAACTAAAAGGGCTACAGTTACAGAACACAAGAAGCGGGTACGCTCTGATGATGCAATGGCAGAACTTATTTGATTTGGAGTGAATCTATGCTGTGGTCTTTGCTGCTCTAAATGTTGTTCTGAGTTCAAAGTAGAAGCAGATGAGTTTTGATCTATTGATGAGACCAGAGGTGACTGTGCTTTGCCACTGAATTCTGAAGCACGGGTTCCTAAAGCTTCAACGCTTATCTCACATTTGCGTAAGGGAGGTGCTAGATTGCTTTCACCAATATCAGCTTCAGTCTGACAGGCATTGGTGATGGGATCATGTTTTTCCATGAATGAACCAGATCCTTCATCCTCACCATGAGGAGAAACTGCAGAATATCAGGACTCATGAGCATTAAGTGATACTATGAATTTTTAAATTCCATTTGCACAGAATAAAAGAATTTCACAATAATAAACAAGTCATAGCAAGGAGTCCATTGTCTCCATCCCCTGCAAATCCCCCCAAAGGGGTCACATGGCTCTTTTTTCTATCAAGTTAGGCGAAGCTGAGACAATAGAGTTTACTCTTCAGGTTTCCAAAAGGGAACATTGAGATAATTTACTAAAGGAAACTACAAAATTTAAAGGGAAGCAAAACCACAACATTTAAATTCATTTTGTTTATTATTTTAATTTAGACCAGATCTAAACTCGGGTGCTATTACAGTATTACTCCTCTTTCCATGAACTCAATCACTCGTAACTAGAGACCATGTCCAAAAGAATACCTACATTACTACTACTTCTAGCCACCAAAACTTTAGTCTGTTTCGATCTCCAGACAACCTTAAAGACTAATGCACTCTATTTGCATACTTTGATCCTTGTTTCCAAGGGCTCATTCACTTGGGTATGAGTTCATAAAACCTAACTAGAATGCTAAAATAGTATATGCATAGAACCACCCCTAACCCACCATAACTAAAGAATCCTTCAGAAGTAGCCCACACAAACACTACATGTAGACCTCCAATTCCACATGAATCATTAAATTTCCATTTTTGACATGCAAAAATGAAAAAGGAAAAAAAAAAAGACCTGAAACCATATCAAGAACCCATACAGCAAAACAGACCATATATTACTTTTGATAGAGGTGGGTTTGAATAGAGACATGGGACATAACAAAGAATGCCATTATCGCTGGACTACAACTCGAACCCCCCAAGCAGATCACATAATACTAATAATCACATTATGTCATGACTCCTTTAGCATTCTACTTTCAAAAAAGATAATCACACTTGAAAAAAGAGAAATTGATGAAGATAATAATGTGAGAGAATTTATTTTTAATATAGCTACCTAAAACTTGTCATATCGAGCTACAATTTGCGCAGTTAAAGTTCCAACATTACAATTACAATTCCAATTAGTAGCATTACAATTTCACTGTATATACGAAATAATAACATTCCATGATTGATTCCATTATAGAATAAAATCAACGAAAAAGCAACTATAGTACCAAGAACAATAAATCCCATCAATAAATAATAATAATAAAGAATCTTTACACGTGACATATATTGTGCAATGAAAATTTATCATAAAGCCCAAGTTCATGTTTCTGAATCTAAAACATTCATTCATGCAAAGGAAAATAATCCCAGCGGTTCAAATTGGGAGAGAGAGAGAGTACCGGCGGCGGTGGGGGAAATCAACGGCTGGGATGAAGGGTTGTCTGAGTCGGTTGTAATTTCTTCGTGAGAAGGAAGGGATTGGATCTGACCCGTAATGAGTGCTAAACGGTCGGATCCTCTTTCCATAATCTTCCTTCTTCGGGCTTCTCTAACGTTGCTCGCCATATCTGTAATTTTTTATTTTTTTTTGTTTTGGGTTGAGATTCTTCAGCTCCTGTAGTGTGTGTAGTAGACCGCGTTCGCGTTATTTTAACACTTTTTGTTCGAGTCGGGTCGGTTATTTTTGTGGGTTTCCTTCTTTCTTTGGGCCTCACATCTTCTAACAAAAAATTTAGAGTTGTTTATTTAATTTAGATTTTTGATTTGTTAATGAACTATTTTAAGAAAAAATTTTGATGTTTGGGTTTTTTTTTTTTTTTTTTCCCCTCTCTTTTTTGGAGGAAAAAGTTTTATCATTTGTTAACAGAATATTAAGAAAAATTTTAATATCACTTTCCCTGGAAAATGTAAAAAGCAGTTAAAAAAAGTTAGTTACTTTTTTTTTTCTTTTCTTTTCTAATAAAAAAAGTTTTTAAAAATTATTCCTAAATTAAGATATTCGCTAACTTTTCACATCAGTACTTTGGTTGCATGTAGTTTAAGTTTAGCATAATTTATAAGCAATGCTATAGGTATAAATTATTTTACAATATTTTTAAAAGGTGTTGATGTAATAAATTTTTACTGGTTCCTATTTAAGCCTACTACTAATATTATCTTTTTACTTATTAATAACCATCTACCACATCAACAGTTTGTAAAATAGTTTGTATCATTAGCAATTTCCTTAATTTTTTATATAACAAGTTCAATTTTTTAAAAAAATTACTTGATTAATTTATTTATTTCCACCATATATAGTAAAACCACAACTAAGAGTAACCACATCAATTTGTCCAAATTTTCTGTCTATTTTGCAAGAAAAAACCTACTTTTTATTTTATTTTATTTTTATTTTACACATCAACTTTTACAAAACACTTGCATCAATTGATCTATTCTACACATTTATTCAATAAAATATTCATTCTTTTACATTTCTTATTATTTTCTCACTCATGGCCTCTCTCTCTCTCTCTCTCTCAAACCCAACCACCGTCATCATCACCCAGCCACCATCAAGCCGAAACCCAGATATCTCAGACCTAAGCTTTGTGATTTTTTTGTTTCTCATTCTCATGGTTAATCAAAGCCCAGATCAAGCCGAAACCCAAAGCCATTCAAGTCGAAACCCAAGGTTAATCAGAGCGAAGGTTGATCAGACCTATTCAAGCCGAAGTCGACGTCGACAAAGAGGACGCCATGTTCTCCATTTACCATATCACCAACTCTGACCCACTCAAGGACTCAGCCACTGATTCATCGATCTTCCACAACAACAATCACAACAACAACGACACCTCTTCCTAGATCGGACGGTTTGATTTCGCCCCCTCCGATGGAGATGGAGCCTAAGGAAGGCTTCGCTCTCAAGGAATTGAGGAGGTTGGACTGAGGAACTAAGGGACTGGAGAGAGAGGTGAGAGTAGAAGCTAAAAAGGAGAGAGTGAGGTGAGGAGAGAGAAACAAATAATAAATTAATAGATAGACGAGCTATAGTAATCATGTAAATATACACGGTTAATGTAACTCATGGAAATATTTGCACATCTTTACACATTTTTACACCCACTAATATGAGTGTTTTTTTTGTTCAAAATGTGTAGAATGGGTACCTTTTTCTATTTTAGAAGACTATACAAGACCTAATGTGGTTGCTCTAACAATTTCCACCCTTTTACAAATCTATTCTAATAATTTATAATTAAATTATAAATAAAGTTATATTATTTGTGTGAGGATAAAAGCCCAAATTTATATATTGGGCCTTGGGCCCTATTTGAAGATATGGGTATGTCCGAGGAGGAGAAAATGTTTGGGAAAGGCCCGAGGCTGGAGAACCGTGCAAGGAAGTGATGGAAGAGTATAGTCCAAGGAGTACATCCTTCTCGGATATGAAGAATACTGGTCAAGCAGATACCTGGGGGGCTTGGGCAATCTTCCAGGAAATTCCAGCAATAAGAATGAGCCTCATAAACGTATAAAGATGATAAGAATAGAGAAATATTTAAAGAAAAAACTGTTACCACCGCATTAAATGCGCTGCAGCAACTTTTTTGGCCGTATTAATGTGGAGAAGACCCCTAAACAGTGCAGTCTCAACCACCACCATTCACAGAAAGCCAAAGAAGATGTCTGATGGGACATATACTCGAGTGAAGGCTTAGATGACTAACAAGTGTACGATCAAGATGTTTTGAAAGGAAACTATATAATGTAAAAGACCTCCCATAAGAGAGGGATCGAAAGATATAAAAAAAAGGGAGAGAAGAAAGTTTACTGTAACTCTATGAAGTATATAAACAAAAGTTGGTCTCCTCAGACAACAATTTATACAAGTCTCAAACCTATTCTTGCACTTATCTATCTAGTAAACCTATATTAATCGTTGTTTAATTCACAAACAGCCCAGCTTTTTCATCCACTCTCTACAAATTCATTGTATTGGACTTGTTGGGCTTATATTCCATACTTCTGGAGTTTGGGCCACAAATATAGACCCTACAATTTGAATTAACAATTTATAGAAATTTGATTCCAACTTTGTGTTGTTAAAATTTATGTATAGAAAAATTACATCTTAATCCTTCGAATCAAGGTATAACAAATTATATCCTATAGTTTCAAAGTAATAAATGAAATTAACTTTTAAAAAAGTAACTAATTAAAGTCTATAGTTTTATCACCGCAAACTCTTGATGTGATGGTTACTTCACAAATACAAAATTTTTGTGAGGTGGGGGGTAAGAGTTGGAGTTTAGTTTTTAGGAAAAAGTTTTACATACATGTACACTTCAATTAGAATATGGTATAAATAAATTTAAAAAGTCAAAGGTTTTAAAAGTAACCAATTAAACTATGAGATTTCAAAAAATAACCAATTAAATTCTTAGTTCATATTAAATTTCAAGCACAATATAATTTCACTTAAATGAGTGAGATTTAATTTATTACTTTTAAAATTATAAGACTTAATAAGTTAATGGAAAAAAACACGATTTTGGTCCCTACATTTTGAGGTCATGGTCAATTTGGTTCTTACATTTTGGCAGCAGTCAATTTGTTCCTTGTTATTTTCAACTTGCAGTCAATTTGGTTCTTACCATTAATTTACTAATGAAAAATGTCTATGTGGCAAACGGTTTGCATTGTTAGCATGATTATGTTAAAATATAAAATGAGATGTTAGACATGTCAAAATTTTAGTTGTCACATCAGCGCTTAGATGTAAAAAAAAAAAAAAAAAGTCACATCAACTTTTTTTTAAAAAAATTTCTTTTCTTTACCAAAGAATTTATTTTCTTTATTTTAATTTTTTTTTTACAATTTCTTTAATCAATTAGAATTTCACTGTTCTTAGTTTAATGTCATCTCTGCACCACAAAAGTCTCACACTTAACAATCACAATGAAACCCAAGAATATGACTCTCTATCTCATGCTTAATTTTCTAATACCCTTGTTTGAATATTCAAGCACCTCCCCCAGCATCATCTTCACCTCATTTGGCAGCAAATAAGAGTACACCTTTGATATCTTCACACTCCCAGCATGAGATCTAGCTTCACTCCCCAACAAAGTCACAATTATTGACAGTCAACAGTCATTTCCCTTCCTCCCCTCCTCTCTCTTTTCCAACCAATCCATCATCCAAACTCAACTTTCACAAAAATCAGTTCATGATCAACCCTTGAAGAAGAAGACAGCCTTGTACGTTTTCAAATCTCTTTGTTGGGTTTAAACTTAAAGTCAACACAAAGTCAGATTTTCGTTTAAATTTTGCCGTCCCATCAACTTCTTCTTGTTAAAAGTGACGAATTTGAATCCTCTAGATCTATAGGTTTTGGCTGTACGATCTAAGAAACAAATACCACAAACAACAAAGAAAAACAACTAGATCTAATGCCTTCATAGAGATAGCTACGGGTCTAGGAATGGTTTTGAATAGACAAGCAAGATTGTTGCTTTTAATTTTCGGGCTCACTTTGATCCCTTGATGCCATTTAAAATTTTGAATGGTTTGAAAATTGTTTTTGATTTGGTTAAACTGCTGAAGATGGATTTGGGAAAGAAGAACAGTGAATGAGTTTTAAAATGAAATTCTAATTGATTAAAGAAATTGTAAGAAAATTAAAAGGAAAAATAAAATAAGGAAAGGAAAAATTTTGGTAGAGAAATTTTTTTTTTTTTTTGACTGACGTGGTTTTTTGCCATCTAAACACTGATGTAGCCACCAAAATTTTGGCATATCAACATTTCATTTAATGTTTTAACATTAACCATGCCAACAATGCAAATCGTTTGTTACATAGGTATTTTTCGTTAATAAGTTAACTGTAAGGACCAAATTGGTTGCAAGTTAAAAATAATAAGGATCAAATTGACTATTGCCAAAATATAGGGACCAACTTGATTGTGACCTCAAAATGTAAGGACCAAAATAGTGTTTTCGCATATTCCATAAATAATATGTTTTAATATGTAATTTACCCCAAAAAAATATAATTTTTACTACAAAATTAATTACTTATATTATCAATTGATTGTAAATAATAATTTTATATCTTATAAACTCATTTACAGACCTATAAATTGCTAATCAGGATTTTGCAACTAATTTTATGAACTTATTTACAAAATTACACACGGCTAATCAAGATTTTGCATCTAATTTTTTGTACTGATCTTTCAGACTTTTAATGCATCCTTATTTACCAAAATAAAAAAAGAAAAACCCAAATATTCTAGTTTTTCTTCAACGCATTGGACTTTACACCATTGTCCAACGATTTAACGTCATAACCCATACGTTACAACAATTAGAACGAGTCAATTAAATACACCCTCTAACTGTTTGGAGTATTTTCAATAACACAAAAAATGGAAAAACACATCTTTCAAAAACCAAATGATAAACAATAACAACTTACCAAACCTTAGTCCAAATGTAACCTTAACAAATTAATCAAAATCAACTACAATTTTTTTTTCCCCGCGATTCTAATCTATTCAAAATTATACTCAATCCTCACGTCGACTAAAAAAGCTCAACAATATATGAATCTGCTACACTACCAAGCCGATCATCCGCTAAATCAACTAAGTTGAGCAGCCTATGTATCATGTGGCTGGCATAATGCGTCTGTAAACTGCTTGGAAAGTCTGTCCACCATTCCTGGCAACCTTCTGGCTTTCCTCTGTTGCAGAACTCAAGAGCTTTACAACTGGATCTGCTTCAAGCTCTTCCTCTGTGAGGGCTTCAAACATGGGGTGACTCTCTAAACAAGCCTTCATCCAGTCTCCAAGTTCTTCCACATCTGTAATTGTATATATAATCCCACCAACCCCAAGAGCATAAGCGTACTCGTCTAGCAAGTGTGTACTGATCACCCGACGACGATGATTTTTCTCTTTGAAGTGAGGATCCGGAAACAGGAAGAACATCTTTGAAAGCTGTCCTTTCTCAAAGTAATTTGGAATGTATTTCATGGAATTTGTCCTCACCACTGAAATATTTTGGTATTGACCTGGATTTGCCACCCTTAATGCTAAAATTCGCTCCTTGACATACTCTGTCACCTTATCCCTAAGTTCCATTCCAATCATTAGGGTATCAGGGAAAAGAGTTGAGAGACTAATTAGCAGTCCTCCAAAACCACAACCAATATCTGCAAACTGTATCTTTTTGGAACTATCAATTTGATCAGATGAGGAACAAAACTGAGGGTAATGAAGTGAGAAGTCGACATGACAAGGGGAGGTTGGTACTGGGAAGTGAGAATCACTTAATGGGTTGCTGTGCGCTCTTGCTCTGTAGAAACGCTTCCGAGGCAAGCCAGTGGACTTGCTGAGAGTTGGGTTTGCCTCATTTTCCAACATGGCTTTTTTCTGCAAGCTGCATAATAGTAGTAGCAATTAAGATTTTCAACACCCATGCTCATACAAAGGGAGATTAAAATGCAATATAAATTAAGTCTTCTTCATAAAATGTATGTTAAGCACAAAAAGGTAGTCACCATTACAAAATTAGGAAAAAGTGAGTGAGTTTAGGTAAACGTAGGGTGCACCACATATAGATGTTATATAATTTCAAATTTTAAAGCAGGTTTTCTTGTTGGTAATCAGGGACCAAATGAGTAACAGCTTGAATGTAGAGACATACATTAAAAGAAAATAAAGATAGAATGAATAGAATATTTAGTGTCAACCATGCTTTTGCCAAAAGAAGCCTTCAATGTTTGATGTGGAAGGATTCAGCTCTGCCGCCAGGGGCTAATATGACATTGTGTATTTAGCCAAATATTGAATGTTAGTTTGAAATAGATGGTTGAAAATATGACACATAAGCAAAACACAAACAACTTCTGTGGCCACCAGTGTGTTGCCATCCGTGAAGATCTCAAACTCTTCTCCAAAATAAGATGCATAATTAGTCTTCAAGAGTTCCCCCTGTTCACTCTCTGAAGCTATAGACCACACTGACAAAGACAATAGCTTACATCATGATGATGAGGAAATGGCACTAAATGCCCATTAGCTTGACAGATGGTAGTGTTTTGATGGCCACATAAATAATAGTAGCATTTTTCTTATATGTCACATTTTCAACTGTCTATTTTAAATGAATGATCAAGGTTTGGCTAAATCCACAATGTGGAGTTAGCCCCAATTTCCAACAGAGCTGAATCCACCGTGGAGAATGCCAATAACAGGGGGGAAAATGTTGCTCAAGAAAAAGAAGTATATCTTCAACTACGGTTAAAACATTGACCTGAATTTGAAGTTAGACACAGTGTGTCTTGAACAAATGAAATCATGTACGCATAAATTTGTCTATTGTTGAAGAAAAACATAGTGAGTCACTTGCAAATAGGCCCTAAGGCAAAGCAATTATGCAAAATGCTTGTCCATCTTTTTCAAGGATGAATCTTATCACAGTTGTAAAGCTAAGTTTGCCCCAATGTTGGGGGTGGCAATGAAATCCTACAATTTCCTTCAAACCCATAGAAAACTGTGCTTCAGATAGTCAAAAGCTTGGAATTTCTTATGCTCTTCTGTTCACATCAAATTCATTTGCACCTTTGCCTCGTAATATTCACCAGGCATTGACACTTCAACCTTTAGAATGTACACAACAGCCTCCCAAGTCCTATCACATTTCCCCCTCCTGTGTAAAGATAAAACTTCTTGCCTTTATAAGTAGCCAACCACATTCTGACAATGTGATCTAGCATGAGCCTATTCCCAAGGGCCATTCTAGGACAAGTACTGGAATAATTTCACTTTTCTAACTTACAAAGAAGAATGCAGGGCACACACTGGTTCAATAACCATCTTATCAATCCAAAACTTTTATCTGGTAGGTAGCATTATTGTCTAGCAATCCACACTTAGAGAGCATAAGCATACTTGTCTAGCAAGCGCTAACAGCAATTATAATACTGGTTCAAAAGCCATCTTATCAATCCAAAAATTTTCAGGTTTCTGCAGGCTGCGGCAGAGGGATTTGACTCTTCTTAGTTCTTATATACTCATCTATTGACCCTAAAACAGTAGTGAAGCCAACTTAAAATGAGGACATGTGAAACAAAGTAATTTTAGAAACGCACAATTCAAGGATCACAAGAAATTTGGTTTTTCTTTGACTCCTATCTAGCATTATTGACCATCATCACCTTGTGAATAATGATCTTTATGGACTCAGCAATACTAAAAACCACTTATTGAACCTTGATGGGACAGATATAAGGCACGAGGGAATACTTCCCGTTGGAGAACCAAACTACTTATATAACCTTGATGGCATAGATATAAGGTACAACCACAGAGGCAATACCTCCTCTCAGAAAACCAAACTACTTATTTAAACTAGATGGCACAGATATAAGGTACAACCACAGAGGCAATACCTCCTCTGAAAACTGAGAGAACCAAACTACTTATTTAAACTTGATGGCACAAATAAAAGGTACAATCATAGAGGCAATACCTCCTCTCGGAGAACCAAACGACTTTTTCTTTTTTGGGAATAATTCTATAGTTGGGGGAGGGCAGATTTGAACCCTAGATGTCTTTGTTGGAAACACTAGGAAGTGTCATTTAAGCTACAAGGCTCTTGGTAGAACCAAACAACTTATTTAACCTTGATGGCATCGATATAAGGCGCTACAATATCGCCTCTCGAAAAACCAAACTACTTATTAAATCTTGATGGCACAGATATTAGGTACAACTATTAGGTAATAATTGGGAATAAGTACCCACAAGGCAAAGGACAAGCAACTAATTTTCAAAATTGTTAGGAGTAGGGAAGGCCAGGTTTTGCTTATGTGGTTCAATTAATGATGAAGTATTCTGGATAGAACGTAATGGCCAATTTGGATTGAGGGGGAAGGAGGGCGAGTAGAGGGGAAGTAGAGTAAAGTTGGCTAGAAATTGCACCAATTTTTGGCCAACTCTACTCAATCCAAACAGGCCCTAAGCGCCTGTCAATGAAAGTGATCTACCAATTCCAATGGAGATGCCTTTAGATGGAAAACCTTGATATATAGAAAATGGATAGAGAAATCAATGTGTAATCGAATTTGACACAATTAAGGGGAGATAAGGCTCCTTGTGAGGTAAATATCCTTTTACAAGTACGCATTGGGAAGCTAAAAAACCCATTTAAAGTGTGAGTACACTCAAATGAAAAAACACTGGAGGATGGGGTAGCACATGAAACCTTTCAAGCTCCCAAATGCGAAAAAGCATTCTAAGAATAACACGGCCATCAGTTTTCGTTTGAATGTTAAGTCTGTTTGCCATCAGTTTTTTCGTCTAGCTTTTTAGCTTATAGCTACAACTATACCTTAACAAACTTTCAGCAAATAAGCAATTAGCAAAAAGCTACATCCAAATGCATGTAAGAAACCCAAACAATTTATATATATATATATATATATATATTGTTGTAATTACAGATGCACCTAGAAGGTCTGGAACCCATGAGAACTAACCCTCCACCTTACTTTGACAAGGGTGCAGGGCCGGCCCTTCTCTTAGGCGAGTTAGGCAATTGCCTAAGGCCCCAAAATTTTAGAAAAGAACCGGGTAGTAAATGAATTAGTTTCAAATGAATTACAAAAATAATCTGGCACATCCTTTTAACCAAAAAAACAAAAAATTTGGTAAATCCTATTAAACATTGGTTCTAAACAAAATCATTAACCAAAAAACAAACCAAAAATCAACCAGATAGGTCTAAGAGATTAACCACAAATCAAAACAAATAAATCCACTCAAAATCCTAAAAATTTTACCTTTCTCTCTAGTCTCTGCTCTCCGCCTCTCTCCACTGTTCAGTCTCCAGCTGGACCGCCTCAGCCTCTCTCTGATTCTCTGCTCTCCGCCTCTCTCAAGTCTCAACTGCTCACCTCACTCACCTCAGGAATCAGGTATAAAATTATAAATATTTGGGCACAGGCACAGGGCACTCCATTTTATTTGTTGAGAACTTAAGATAACTTTGTTTATTTGGGCCCTCCCTGGCTGCTTTTGTTTATCACTTATCAGTTTATCATTATGGCTGCCTGGACCCTCCCTGGACTGGGCGTTAAGTTTGGGCCTTCAAGTTTTTTTCCTTTTTTGGTTATAGATAGGATTTGTTGTGTGTGTGTGTGTGTGTGTGTGTGTGTGTGTGTGGGGGGGGGGGGGGGGGGGGGGGGGGTCTTATTAATAAGTCTTGTGTTAGTGCTTAAATTTTTGTTATGCTTGTGCTTAATTTTTTTTTTTTTAATTTATGCATGTTGAGATTACTAAAAACTTGTTATTGTTCAGTGAAATTACAACAATACTTTTTATATAAATCAGTAGGAGTGTGCAGAAAACTTACCGACCCGCCAAACCCGACCCGACCCAACCCGCCGAGTTAGGTCGGTTTTTAAGGCTTGGTGGGTTGGGTTGGGTTACAAATTTATTTTTTATAGCAGGTCGGATTGGGTTTGGGTCATAAAATTACAAACCCGCCAAACCCGACCCGACCCACACATATTTAATATATATTTAAAATATATTATATATTTAATAAATTTTTTTTTTAAAATCAGATGTAGGGCACTTATATATATATATATATATATATATTTAATAATTAAAAAAAAAATAAAACTAGCTATAGAGCAGCATTTCCTCGGTTTCTCCTACTAATACTAATTTAATATATATATATATATATATATATATATAATATTATATAATTAATAAAAAAATTTAAATAACCAATTCTTCCTATCATATATAAAAGCCAATTAGGTCACACAAATCCTAATAAATTACTATTTTTGTTTAGTCATTAGTGTTATTTGCCTTTAAGGAGTTACATTGATACTAATCTTTAGGTTTTTTTAATATATTAATATTTATATTTTTTTATACTCAATTTAATAATAATAATAAAAATAATAATAATTTGTCAAACCCATGGGTTCATCCCGACCCAACCCAACCCATGTGGGTTGGGTTGGGTTGGGTTGGACTTATGTGATGGGTTGGGTTGTGTTGAATTTTTTTTGACCCACCATGGTGGGTTGGGTCAAAAAATCCCCTCAATTCGACTCAACATGACCCATGCACACCCCTATAAATTAGGTTCTATTTCTCATTTGCTTTACACTTGAAAGTTATTTTTTATTTTAGTCTTTATAAATATATTGTTTGATTAGAAATGTCTACTAGAAAATATGCATTTGGATATGAAAAACTTAAAAAAAAAAAATTTAATTTAGTCTCAAAAAGGATCAATGGATAAATTTGTGATTCGTAATAAACAAAATATAACACAAAATTTAGATGAAAATATCACAAATGAGCAAGAAATTCACCAAAATAATTTAGAAGAAACTGATGTTCAATTTTGCAATACAACAAATCTTGATAATGAACTTCAAAATAATTTAGAAGAAAATGAAAATAATGATGAAAAATATAATATAAAAATATTAAATAAACATTAATTTAATTAATATATAAGTATAAAAAAGCCCCATTTTTAATTCTCGCCTTAGGCCCCAAAATGTTTAGGGCCGCTCCTGTTTCCCTCTCATCCTCTCTTTGCCTCAACCCACGTCACACTGTGCTCCATGGCTGACCACCAAGCTTTCCTTCTAAACCTCCATGGTTGGAGCTTTTCAAGCTCATCACCTCCAACCACGCACCACTGCCGAAACCCAGCCAAAATCAAATCACGACGACCACCACGGCCAAAACCCAGCCAAAATCAAATCGCAACAAAAACCCAGAAGCCCACCAAATCACAAATCAAATCACACCCACTGAAATCAAAGCACAAAACTCACAAAACAACCAAAATCACAAAATGAAAACACTGAAAGTGAACCCACCGTTAAAAAAAACATATATTGGTTTTGTTATTATATTTTAGAAGAAGAATCATCTTGTTGAGCTAATTTTAGATCCAAATTAATCAAACACATACCACAAGCAAGAATGATAAACTGAAAGCAAAGTAAAAAAAAAAATGGTATTTCCCAGAAAAGTGTTTTCAGAAAATAGAAAGGGTAAGCAAAATATAAAACTATTTGCTTCATAATCTCAAATAAATAAATAAATAACCAAAAATCACACACCATAATCCGGTGAAACTTCGTGAGCCATAATTTCACCTAAGAGGATCGTCTGAGTTGAGAGGAAGAGATTTTCATAATCTTTGGCTCAGCAGTACAATCTTCGATTTCCTTTCTTGACGTGGCTTTCGCTCGCTCCTCTCCTGTCAACCTAGGCGACATATAAAGAGAAATAAAAGGAAGAAGAACAAAGCACCGCGTAAAAAAGAAGAAAAGAAAAATGCTGAGAGAAGAAAGACGGACTGAGATTAGGTGCACTGTCGTAGGTATTTTTTTACATTTCTTACTTTTTTTTTTTTTTTTTTACTTTTTAACTCTCATTTAATATATTTTATTTAATGGTTAAGATTGAAAGTTGTTTTTCAACTTTTAATCTCAGTTATTAATTACAATTGTATCAAGGTATTGCACCTGAATCTGAAAAAGACAAAGAGACCTACACATACACATACACATAAACATAAACATACATAAATATAAGCACGCATAAACACATACACATACACATACATAAGCGCGCGTGCACACACGCGCGCGCGCACACACACACACATAAACATACATACACACACACCTAAATGTATATATATATATATATATATATATATATATATATATATATAAACATAAACACAAATACACATAAACACGTATAAACTCACATAAACGTAAACATACACATACATAAACTTAAATATAAACATAAACATACATAAAGGCTCGATTTAGCACACCAAAGTAACTAACGAAATTGTTTGAGGATTGATGTTAGTTTGCAATTTTTTCCAGTCTATATGAGGGTTTAATTTTTCTCAGTCTGTATGTGTGTTTATGTCTATGTATGTTTATGTTTATGTGTGTGTGTTTATGTTTGTTTGTGTTTGTGTTCATGTATGTTTATGTGTATGTGTTTTTATGTTTATATTTATATTTATAACTATAAACATACATAAACATGCATAAACATAAATGAACATAAATATAAACACACATGCATATGCATATAAACATAAACATACACATACACACACATAAACATACACATACACATACACACTCATACACATACACATACATAAACACACACACACATATATATAAATATAAATACACCTACACATACACACTCATACACATATACATACATAAACATACATACACATACATTTTTAGTTCTCGTCTTAGGTCCCAAAATATCTAGGGCTGCCCCTGCAAGAGTGCAAAGAGCCATTTGAGCTTAATGGCCAAAAAACTCGAACAATATTAATCCTTACAATAATGGACAAGCTAAAGAAATGTGCATGGTTTCAATTAACAACAAAAAAAATCCTAAACATCACATTAACATGGATTTTCTATTTTTGCGCCTCAGTGAGTCAGTTAAGAGGAATTACGTCAAACACTTGATAAGCATTCTAATTTGCATGAAATTAAACAAAGCAAAACAATGACTAGCGGATAATATATATATATATATGTGTGTGTGTGTGTGTGTGTGTGTGTGTGTGTATGTATGTATGTATATATCAAATTCATTCCCATCTAGCAAAAGATATACTGTATACACAAAGATACAAGACAGGACAAATCAGCGAGCATAGCAAACAAGGACTTTGAATTTATTATCATAATAATTACAATAACTCAAAAGAAAGGCTTAGACAAAAGAGAAGGGTATGTAGTAAATACCTGATGATGGAGATGGAGATGGACGGCACAAGATTCAAGTGCTTTGAGATAAAGAGGCAAAAATTTGTTGTGAGTATAGGACTTGAAGGATGGAAAATTCATGGAAATTAAAGCGAGAGAACTGGTATTGGGCTCATTTTTATTTGAGCCCAGCTCCTAGATGGACTCAAACTTCAGCCCATTTATAGTTGGGTAGCGGGACCAAATGTTTATTTTTTTGAGAAAGTGTGCGGGCCCAAATGTGTAATCCAGGTTTTAGACACATATTACGTTTTTTAGATTCTGTTTTCTTATTTCCATGCAAGCCATAAATTTTCTTTGTAAATATGTGATTTCTTTTTTTAATTTTATGTTTTTAATTTATTTCACTGTTGTGTTTCTTTTATTTTCATTGATACGATAGAGACTTGTTTGTTAAATGTAACCTATTTATATTGGCAAGTACACGTTAATGGTTTAGTAGGAGTGTCCATAGATTGGGCCGATTTGTTTTTGGGTTCAATCCAAATCCGATGCAATTCCATCAGGTGGTAGAAAAGAGGACATGATGTTGACCAAAGAGCACTGATGAATCAAATTGAATTGAATTTTCACGAGTTAAGTTAGTTTTAGTTAAAATTGGAAAAGGTGGAGGCAGTCACGATTCTGGTAGATCTTCGTTGGAGATCGCTGGATCTCCACCAATCTAGCCAAAGATCTGAATATAGATGGCAGAGATATGAGCAAAGGTGGAAGGGGTCAGTCGAATTGGTTTGATTTGGTTCTTGGAGGGTGAGACTTGACACTCGACCCACTGAAATCGAGTTTGGGTTCAACACATACACTTGTCTTCGACTGCCGCACTTATTGGATCAAGTAGGTTTCGGATCGGGCCGCTAGGGGTCAGACGTATTTCACGTATTGATTAGGCTAGTTCAGTTTTGGACAACCCTAGGTTTTAGGATCAACTGAGGTGAGTATATAGCATCTTCTCACCTTATAACTTAACCTTTAACTCAAATATAGAAAGTAAATTAAGTCTTAATATTATACTTTTCCTTTTGGATTTTTCATTGTAATTTCAATAACCTTGATTTTATTTAGGGCCAAAGTATTGATTTTTTTTTTCCTTCCTAGATTGTATCTAACGCTTTGTTTGTTTCAGCATTAACATTTTCTAAAAAAAATTTCTTTTTTTAAAGAGCATTTTCTAGAAAACTATTTCATTTTGTGGTATTTGGTAACGACCTTAAAAATGAGCTTGAGAATGTTTTCTGATGTTTGGTATGCAATTCTTTTTTTTTGAATATTTATTGTATAATTTAAAACATGTGTATTATGTAAACCAACTAATGTAATCAATATAAATAAATAGCCAAAAATAAATTTGGTTTTCATACTAAAATTTTGATAATAGATATAATCAAAATTAGTTGTCAAATTTTCATGATCTCTACCACTCATCTTGCTGGACAGTAACATGTACACATGCGTGCGTGCGCGCGCGCGCATGCACACACACAAACACACACACACACACACACAGATATATATATATATATATATATATATATATATATATATGAACCGTACATACATACAGAGCCAGCTCTATACTAGAAGCAAATGTTGTGGTTGCCTAGGGCCCCAAGTGGAAAAAGGGCTCCCAAATTTTAATCAATAGTGTTATTTTTTTTTTTCATTATAATAGTATTAATTAAGCCCAAATATTATTCAATAAATAAAATAATATTTTTTATCAAATGAAAAACAAGAAAAAAAGAAAAAGAAATGATACCTTTACAACATTTTTCACAACACTTTCACAATAAATTCTAAGTGGTAGGTTGTTACAGACTATTATTAATGAAAAAAAAATTAACACTTAGTATTTGTTGTGAAAATATTGTGAATGTAGCACTTCTTAAATAAGAAAAAGAAGCAATGCAATACACACAAAAACTCATAACATTTTTCACAAGTTGAGTTGACAAACTTTTACTAGTTCTTAGTGGCAAACTTTTACCCGTTCTTATTTAAGTCTATCACTAATATCACTTTTTTACTTACCACTGTTAATTTGACACATCAACATGTGTGAAAAGTTTTGTCAAATTTTTTGTGTATAGACTTTGTAAAAAAAAATCTACATAGTTCATGTTAATTAGTAGTAATTTTTGCATCTAGAACAAGATAATAAAATTTAAGTAATATTTAATTTAATTTCTTTTTAAAAATCATATTTAAATATATAAAAGGTCTTAATTTCAATTTTCGCCTAAAGCCCTCAAATACATTAAGCCGCCTCTGCATACATAGCGCATAAAAAGCAATGGGTCTCATCCTTATATGGGTATCTACATAATGTATAATGTATTTGTATAATATATCATCACTCTACATAATGTATCTGCTTACAAATGCAGTTCCCCTAAACAATTATCATTTATTATATAACAATTGTGCGCACCTAAGGAGGGCTTGATGGGCCAACCCTCACTTGGGCTCACAATCTACTTGTAATATGGGTTTTGAATTTCCTACTTTGGGTAGTTTCTTATATAGAGACTCAGCGAAACTGCCTTGCCCTTTGAATTAACTTACTCCCTCTCTTTCTATAATCACTTCACTAGCCTGACAAACTCTTGCTCTTGCTCTCGCTCTCTACCCTTAGTTTCTTTGTGAACCTTTCAACAACCTTTTTCCTTCCTTAGTTTCTCATATTTATAGCCCAAAATTAGTGGAAGAATCATGATTACTCTTATGGCAAGTAGGAGAGGAGGTCCAATGTTGTTATTGCTAAGTGGGTGTTTAGTTGGGAGTGGGGTGTGGTGAGAGTGGCATTAAAACTGGTTCCCATCTCAGGGGGGGTGATGTTCAGCAGCGGTACTTCTCATGATGACACTAGGCACCAGGGATATGGCCTTTCCGAGCAGTCACATTAGTTGAGGACGAGACTTGTTAGGCAACTTCCTAGCCATAAACCAATGGGTATATATTGCAATGACCTGCCTAACGGGCTCTGGGCCGAACACGATGGCATCATTGTGGCCTTTGAGCTTTGGAAAGGTACTAAGGCTTATCTGGGCTAAGGTTGTGAGCCCAATAGAACTCATATGCGCACACAAGGTCCCAAGGTCCAAGGCCCAATGCTTAACAAGGTTAAAGTCTCGTATACGTGGCACCAGTACATTAGATCTTACGAACACAGGAGCCTTAGGGGGAGTCATGCCTTGTACAACAATGTTATTAATTTACCATAAAGATTGTCCCATGTAAAAGCAATTTAGAGCAATATAGGCACTATGTTTGAAATTTTTGCCTTTTACTTCATTCATTCTTCCTACTTCTTTTTCCTTGCACTTTTATGTGCGAAAAGAAGTAACTTCTGCTTGAAATCAAGCAAACCGAAAATTTCTTAGAGAAAAAAAAATCATGCTTGAAATTCAAAGCAAAGAATATATGATTGGAGAAAAAGCAAAGAGGAGAGAAAAAGTGAGAGAGCTTATCGTGATAGAGAGAAGGCGCCAAAAAATTATGTTTCCTGCAACTATAAAAGAATATAATATTTATAAGAGTTGCAACGAGTGAAAGAGAGATTGTTTTCCACAAATTTTTTTTGGAAATCAACCTATAGAAAATATGCCTTATTTTTATTAGAATTTTCAGTTGACTAAAAATTGTTTTCTGTTGATTGGTTTTTTTTATGCTACCAAAAACTAGAAAATGTGGAAAACTATCTTTACAAAAAGTTTTCTAGCGAAACAAAAAAAGCATAAGATTGAAGTCATTTACTTTCTTTTCATGTTGAGTTTGTATTAATTTGATGCAATAAAATTTGGGGCTATTTTTTTAGTGTTAAAAAATTAAATAATGATTCCTTGTGAATTCCCCAATTTAGAGGGATGATCATCTATAATAAATTTTGAATAATATTAGAGATACAAACTATTTTATAAATTTTTTTACAAACTGTTAATGTGGTGAGTGATTATTGGTAAATTAAAAAATAATATTAATAATGGGTCTAAATAAAAACCAATAAGAGGGCCACATGTATTGTAAAATAGTTTGTGGCGGTAGTATTACTCATAAATTTTCCATCCTAACTCCTAAGAGTCATAAGCTACTAGAATTCTCTCTATCTATCAAGCAGAAAATTTGGAATAACATGTCACGCAATTACAGATAACATGAATGAGATGTCCTAAAAGATCATGAGATAAATTATACAGAGTTCAAATGCAAAGAATTAAAGTGGTTGTAACATGTAATGGTGTGGCAATGATGTATAGTAAATATGGAGATGAAAGATTTTTTAGACATTAAATAAGTGATAGTTCTGGTGATGAATGATTTTCTAGTCTCATTACTCAATTAAACCTTCAAAGACTAGGGAAAATAAGGCAAAACGTGTCCTATTAGTTTTTGTTTGCTTCATGATAGCTCATAGCTGTGAATGACGACAGTGCCAAGTCTATATAGAGTGCGGCACTTCAAACCTAACATGTCTGAGCAATCTAAACACGAAATGCTAGAAACAACCCAACTATACACTAACTTTACGTAGATGGAAGTCAATACGTACGTATAGTAGTCATAGCCATCTATCTATTAATCCAGGAAAAAAAATGGTAGCTATTGTAAGTTTAGAACACGTAAATCTTAAGCCATCGTCGTCTTTCATTTTCATATGCAACTACTCTTTTGATTTTTTGTGTCCCCTTTGGAACAAAATTCATCTCACCACTAATAATACTCATCTCCATCCTTTTCTTGCATCCTTTGCTATTCCAACTACTTGAATTTTTATCTCACAAATTAAAGTTGTTTAATCATTTTGTTATGATGATGAAGCACACCGGGAAAGACTCAACAACATGCACTAAAACAAACATCAGTCCGGCATTCATTTTGAAGTGTTTGACAAGTAGCAGCCAAGTATGAATTTGTGATTGGTTCAGTGTTCCTCATCGCTTTAGCGTCTTCGTGAGTATATAATACCTATCAACCACTCGAAATGAGAGTTGACGAAATTTTCGTAAAATAGAGCTTTAATTTTCAAAAGTGAATATCCTCCTCGGAAAAGGTAATAAAACTCGTATCTTATGACCGTCACTACAAAGCAATTTGATTATAATAAAATCTTATTATATGGTGTCTAGAAAAATGAATACGTAACCTTACTTTATTATTTTGGTTATATAACAAGATTTCAACCGTGTCATGTTTCAGGACAAAATCCATGTCAACAAGATTTTAGAAAAGGTGCACCCTTCCACCCAAAAAAGTGCAACAATTTAAGTTATTTGTGGAGTTAACCATGATTATTAGCATCATGTAGTTTTCAAAAACCCTAATTGTATATACAAATGTACCGTAGAGTAAATTTCAAGTTTTATAAGCTCGAATATGTTTCTCAATCAGCGGTCAGTTTAAGTTTTAATCAGATAGATACACTCCAAAGAGATTCAAGACATAAATTTTTACTCTAAGAGTTTTTTTTTTTTTTTTTTTTTTTTGTGGATGGGACTCTAAGAGAGTTTTTTATGGTTTAAATTGGATGAAAAGTAATTAAGCTGGTCTTTCTTGGCCAAATTGTTCTTGTCTTCCTTGAAGTCTTCACAGCCAGTACTTTCTGACAAAAATCTACCTCTGCTCCATGAGTGATTATTTCTTACACCGATTATAATAAGAAAACTTAAGAAATACTCTTTGATAGGAGATGTTGAACATAATTCACTGGTGAGATGAAGAAAGAATCACCCATGCGCATAATTAGGCAGACAATATTTACTCAGTCCAATACACGATATATTTGTTTTTATTTGATCTTTTTTATACATCTTAAATAGGGTAGGGGATTTGAACCTTGATACATTTCCGAAAAGTATTAGTTGATCTAAGAGTTATTGAAGTTTTTATTTGTAAATCTTTACTTATAGCTAGCTAGATTATATATATATATATATATTGTGCTCTATCAGTATATCTACTTAACCTACACTAAAACAATTAACTTCTATGAAAATTTTTGTTAAATTTATTTTCAGTGTCTTCATAAGTACTACTCAATGCATTTATGCCAAAATAAAACTACTTTTTTTCTTTTTTATTTATGGAATTTACCTTGTAATTAATTAGTGCTTCCAAATCCTAATTAATTGTAGCCCAATTATTCCGGATTCCGTACACTCTGAGATCCTTCAAGCAGTAGATATTATGTGGATAATAATTACCAATGGGCACAAATGCAGAACTTTGTAACTTCTATAGTTCTATTACAGGTTTTTTACATGGATATAATCTATGTACTCTCTGCATACATATAAGCAAGGTTGGACTTTGAGTTGATGAGTCGACAGCCTAAATCAGTTCAGTATCTATCTGTGTTACCTCCTCGTTCTATTTCCAAAAATGTGTACAGTAAGCATGTAAGCCTGATCAAGACCCTTTTGCTCTACACTATACAGCTTCAATCAAGTTGCCAGTAAAGATTAGGGGGTCCTCTGCGAAAAATAAGCGTGATCATGACCCTTTTGAAACATGATATTTGAAGTGTTCAAGAAGTAAACAAAAGATTGTGATCGATTGCTACTAATGCAATTGTTTATATTTTTTGCAGATCCATTGTTCAATAATTCACTTCTAAACCTCCCAATCTTTCCAAAATCATAACTAACCTACCTCATAAAAAATCAACGAAATCCAAATGACTAAATTATAGCCCAATTTTCCGACAAATAATGCACTTAAAGAATACGTAAAAGTGAGACATACACTTTAGAGATAGGGTTAGTTATCAAACATACATATATATGTTAATCCAAGAAAAAACTATTCTTAGTAAAATTTTGTTAACCTGATTTAGTGATCAACTATAATCTAATTATTAAACCTCACACTGTCATACATATGTATATATTGACTCTTTTCTTCTGATTGATGAAAGCTGCAAAATAACTATTTAACCTAATGCATAAAATTGTCATGCTGACGAGAAGAAAACACTGAATCATTTATTGCCTGGCGGAAATTAAAAGCAAATGATGTGGTAAGGGTGTTTCTAGATGCACCGTACCATCAAGAAATAATGACTGATAGAAGGGCGTAGTCATAGTTTTTATGAAGTAGTTAATGGAAGTATCTTCTGGAAAAAGATGAATCTGAACATGAAGAAAAATTTTATACACAAGCATACACAGAATATATATATATATGGAAGGCTTGTCCCCAATCACATCGACACTTGTTTGATAAATTTGCCATGGTATGCCTAACTAATATTATGTGATATGTCCCAGAGTCGGATTTTTGAACAGCTTTCAAAACAAACACAAACATATATATAAGATATATGACTAACATGAGGCTGGTTTAATTTCCAAAATCCTGTCGTTTCATTGCCCAAGGAAACAGACTCAATCATCCATTGATTTCCTAGAAAAGGATTATAACTGATCCATAATATATTTAATAACGACATTATTATCATTTTTTAGATAAGTAGCTACTTAGGCGGAAAGAAATGGAAGCTGGATTCCCTATACATAGAACATCATGGCATTGGGCTATCACTTGAACTACATAACAACATTATTTGACTATAAAAAAGTTTCTCCATTGAATTCATGTAAAACATTTTCTTTCCATTTGCATGACTGACATTTTGTTAGCAGAATTAATAATGGACTTGGTCCACTTTTTTTTTTTTTTTTTTTTTTGTGAGTTCAGAATTAATAATAGGAGCCAAGCTAGCCCTACAAAATTGTGTGTATTTGTATCATTACTTTCGAGCATCATCTATAGCTTTACATACTTCCTGTAAATAAATAAGGGATAGAAACGCCCCTGGCTTCACGTCTTCACCACCATATCACTGAAAAATTAGCCTATCAAGAATCAAAAGGGCATGCAATATTGGATTCTCAAGCATTACGTACGTACTGTTACCAAGTCTTTTTATGAGGAGAACAATATACGGACAGTTTTAGATTGCTTGTAACTTCCTTTTTGGTAGCAAGCGTATGAAATATAATTTCTTTGATTATAGTCAAACAAGAAAGCATACCACGTGATGAAACAAAATATCAAGCACGAAATCTTTGGTGGAAGAGGAAGAAAAAAGGTAATGGAAAAAATGCTCAAAAAAGAAAAAAAACAAAAAAAAAGTAGAAACAATGGGTCTAGTTATTGGGTTATTTTACTTAGTACTTTCATGACTAAAGCAATCGGGGAAAATTTAAATAATAATAATAATAATAATAATAATAATAAAAAAAGAGTAGAATGAATGTGTCTAGTAATATGGGTTATTTTACTTGGTAGGTCTAGTTATTGGGTTATTTTACTTAGTACTTTCATGACTAAAGCAATCGGGGAAAATTTAAATAGTAAAAAAAAAAAAAAAGAGTAGAAAGAATGGGTCTAGTAATATGGGTTATTTTACTTGGTACTTTCATAACTTATTATGTGACTAAGTGTGTGTTTGTTTAGCAATGCATCTGCGTTGAAGTTGTGTCTGCGTTTTTTGGCTGGTCCCATTGCACTATTCATGGACCAGCCAAAGCACAAAAACGTGTGAATAATAGTAAGTGAACAGTATTTTACTTTTTTTTAAATATTTTGCTACAGTATTTTCAGTAATAAGTTTTCAGTTTTTAATAAATAAATGGTATCCAAACAGACCCTAAGCAACAATTTATTATTGTGTATAGCATGTGTTATATACAATATCCTCACACGAAGGTGAAGCACGCGCAAATGTGACACTTAGCCTTAAGGAATTTTTGTTATCTCTTTTGTATATTAGGCATTAGTCTATGTAATACATATTAATGATGTCAAAAATCATCAGTTGGGTTACTCATCCAATCCAAAGCTTTTGATGACCTTTGAAGATCTACAAGAAATATAAAGCTGATCGAAGATAACACTGGGGTGAGCCCTAATGGAAGAGCCTCCAATACTTGAGTTAGTATCAATTCATATATTTTATATGTAAATAGTATTTTGTAGTACTTTTCTCATACCTTAGTAAGTGGGATAGATTGTCACTTTTATAGGTGATTGGGGTAGTTATTATACATAATTAGAAGTGACTGTTACCTTGAGTGTAACAGTCATCATATTTATGGTAGTTTAAGGTCGATGAGTAACTATTATCATTTAATGTGTTGAATGTACTTGAACGGTTATATCTTTTTCTTTGATGGTTTGCTGATAACACAAGGTCATCAAACGACCTCGGTGATTTTTTTGTGATTAAATGTTAAAAATTGATGAATAGATGATTTTTTGTATTATATTTTATAATAGAATACAAAGCTAAATATTGTTAAATTATTGATTGTCTCAAAAACTCAAACTATTGAGATATGATGAATTTAATCATTTAATCACATACTTTTAACACTCTCTCTCACATGTGGGCCGAAATTATCTTTTAATAGGTAAGACCCAACATATGGGAATTTAAATAGGAGATAGAGTGGAGGAGACAGGAATCAAACTCAAAACCTTCCACTCTAATTCCATGTTAAATTATCGATTATTCCAAAAGTTTAAACTATTGAGATATGGTGAATTTAATCATTTAATCACTTACTTCTAACAAATATCAATCTTTAGGTTATTTGTATCACTTCTAAAAATAGAAGAAGATTAGTTTAAAGTGGTCTCCATTCTCATTCTGCCATACTTTTTCTGCGGCTGCTTGTTTTTAAAGTGGTTTGGCCAAGACAATTAATATTGACCAAGTATACTAAAGATTATTGACTTCCTCTTAGAAAAATGCTATGATTTTTATTGAAGGCACCAATAAGAACATTAATAAAAAGCCGTCACCACAGTGGGTCAAGATATGAGAAAATACATGATGTTATAGATTTGGTTAGAAGTTGTAACGCATTACATCATCACATAGGATAAGTGCTCATATTCATGCCCCCTTGCACGTGTGCTGTTTCGAGGTGCGTGTGTGTGTGTTTGTAAGGGACAATTTCACTCGCAAATTTGGTCTCTACTTTACATTCGAATTTGGTCGTGCATGCAAACAAGCTAATAGAGTATTATATAGTCCCATGGTGTATATAATGACAAGGCATAGGTAAGAAAAGAATAATAAGATGATAAATTAAATCTTGGTATACATATATACGATATACCCATAAAAAAATTAAAAAAGAAAACAAAGCTTATAAAATAAAAGAAAATTGTTAATTTCTTTTTTTAAGCATGCAAATGTGACTGTTTTAAGAATGAAAGCTTCATAAAGAATATACATATACACGAATTATAGGAGCCAAAACAAAAAGAACATAGGGGAAGGGAATCCAGGCGAATGGTCTAGGGGAAAATGAAGTGCCCTCCCGTTAAATAATCACTATAATATTTCTGTGGTTTGGACTCTAGGGAACCCATCCCCAACCCTCTCCTATTTTTCATTCTTGTCCGTGCATGTGATTCTCCCTAATAATTCTTGGAAAACTTTAGTGAGGCCTAATCCAAATTAACAACTCGCTTAAGTGTCAATTTTGTAATTGATTTATCTAATTCCGCTTTCCACCTAATACTTGTGATAATCTCATGCGTAAATGTTATAATCTAATCACAAGTTGATACTCGAACCAATGGCGGCTTCAGAAATTTTGTTTAAAGGGATCACTAAAAAACTTAAATGAAAATTTTTTTAATAAAAAGAGAACTTGGATATATTGAGTTATTGACAAAAAAATAAAATAAAATAAAAGTTTACAATTTCCTTTTATAAGTTTTCAAATTTTGAATTGTTACATGATAGTTCATTTTGAGTATTTATTGCCATTGTGGTTAGTTATGACCATTTTATTTTGTTAAGTTTGTCTAACATTTTTATTTTTATTTTATGCAGTTGTTATTATCTATTTGTCTTTGTTTTTATAAAAATATTTTAAACTAAATGAATAAACTCAACTCATTGGCTTTGTATTAATTATTGATGCATACAACTACATTCATTCATACATAAATAATATACTACGTGTCTACTTAACCAATCAAATACTTGAATAATCACTAATTTTACATTTTTTTTTCTTGAATTTTTTTGACTTTATAACAAAAAATTATTATAACATGATAACAATACACATGCATGCAACAAACCCTTTCTATTTCCGAATTATTGAATTATATAAAGTTATATTATATTTAGAATCATGTTAACGGATATTCTAAGGGCAATTGTTATATTTCCAATGAAAGTGGTGTCAAAACATTTCCCTTATATTTATACTGTATACACAAACTTCCACACATATCATTATTTACACAAATTGCATTATAACTAAAAGTAATGCATACAATCAATATTCGACATACTCACACACATATCATATAAATTTATAATAAAGAATGACACGTTCAATTCACAAATATTTACTCTTACTTTTAGAGTTGAAAATACTTATAATAAGGGTGTATAAAATTTAAGTTAGGATGTGCAAAAATAATATTTTTAAAAATAAATTAAAGTATTAAACTAACAAAAAAAATATTATATATAAAATAAATAAATAAAATTTGAAGTTAGGCAGTTCAATAAACAAAGTGTAGCACCGCTCCTGCCTTGAATATATTGTGAAATTGAGTGTGTAGCTGAATATTTTCCATGGGACTTGATATGTGGCAGGCATCCATTGGTAAGAAGACCCACGTGGCATGTTGGCAGCTGGCATGGTGTACGGGACTTTTGTCTTTTTTGCATGCAAGCCCAAATAGTACTTCCAAATGTTTATTTATTATTACAATCATAGAATATTAGAATTAAAAGCATTGTTTGACGAAGCCAAAGTGGCGTGTATGAGAAGACCCATAGTAGGTGAGAGCTTCACAAACACATCCTCATTTCACATATTCTTAGCTTAAATTCCCAAATTTCTTGTGCATGGTGATCAGTGAGCTCCCTAGACTCTTGCACCATCATTATCTTGTATCCCTCAAGTCACCTATAATACTTTTTTGTCAATAAACGATATGACATACATCAAAACCTAATCGAAGATTTATCCGTCTTCTCTCCATGCAAGTAAGTAACTTTTTAGCTCCTGAAAAGTTTTTAACTATCGAGTGCCATCATTAAGCAAGAAATACGATGCCCTATAGGGCATCATATCAAGAAAAAGAGATCCATCTTCAACTTTCCATGGTTTCTTGGGGCTCTAGACTTTTAACTAAACAATTCATTTCATGTCACTTTTTCTTTGGTACAGAAGCTACAAAGTACTCAGAAAGGGAAAGAACAAAGCAAGGAGATGGCAGATCAAGATCATGCTAAGGAAGAAACTCTTCCACCCGGCTTTCGATTCCATCCCACCGATGAAGAACTAATCACATACTATCTCATGAACAAATTATCAGATGCCAGTTTCACAGGAAAGGCAATTGGTGATGTTGATCTTAACAAATGCGAGCCATGGGAACTTCCAGGTATATACGTAGTCGTAACCTAAAACCCTGTCTTATAATAAATTTCATGCAGTATCATCTCAGCATCAATCAAAATTATAGGACTGGTTCAGGACTAGTTCTAAGGATAGTTTTGATCATGTAGTTTTACACCTACAAATAAAAACCAATCTTAAACAACTTTCATCATGATTTCCTATATTTTATTAAATAAATAATTTGGTTCAAGGATTTTGATCATGCTTCCCTGAAAATATGCATACTTTGATCTAGGATTTTTTTTTTTTTTTAAACGGCAGTTCATATTTAAATATATTCATTCATCAAGGACAATTTAGGGTTTCCCACATGCTTGCTCTCTTCCAAGAAGGCTAGCAAATGATGAATATATTTTTAATTCTTATTAAATTTAATATACTAGCTAGCAATAGCATGCAAAAAACTAGCAATTTATAATATATAAAAAATATTTGTCTTCATTTCTTGTGATATGGAGAACAGATTTCTTGACTCTTTTTTTTTTTTTTTTTTCTTCAACAAACTTGAACAAAATTCTTATCTAATTTTGACCGAATCCCTCTCTTATCTGTTTTTTCAACTGGTTATGCCTATTAGGGAAGGCAAAGATGGGAGAAAAAGAATGGTATTTCTTCAGCCTTCGGGATCGGAAATACCCAACTGGTGTGAGAACAAACCGAGCCACAAACACTGGTTACTGGAAAACCACAGGGAAAGACAAAGAGATCTTCAACAGCCAAACGTCAGAGTTAGTTGGAATGAAGAAAACATTGGTTTTCTATAGAGGGAGAGCTCCTAGAGGAGAAAAAACCAACTGGGTCATGCATGAATATCGCATCCACTCAAGAGCTGCCTTTAGAAATTCCAAGGTAACATATGCGATCATTATTCCCGCACCACCTTTTTCTGTTAATCAAAGATTAGGGTATGTGTCAGAATTTAATCTGTATCAATACCCTCCCAATAACTGGAACCCAACAAAAATCCTATATTACCACAGGCTTCTTGACTTTTTGTGTGTTACAAACCATTATAAAATCCTCCCAAATATTCAAATCCTATTTGTTGAAAAAAGAAAAATAGTCATCCTTAATTCACTACGACGCAACTGGAAGAGACAAGCTTTAATTGCTTTGACCTTTACAAGTGCACAAAAATTGGTTAAGTAAATTCATAATGATATGTTTAAATAAATTCTACATGTGTTCACTGGACGTACTTGGAAGAACCTTAAGAAAAAAGTAGCAAAAGATCACTTAAAATGAAATCTATATGCTTCATCTGAGCCCCCTTTTTTTTTCTTTTGGCTGAAGCTGAAGGTAAAATTGATTGCTCAGGCATGATATTGCAACAGAATTCTTCTCTTTCAACTTATTTTCCTCTTGATATCTTCACGGTCAATTATGTGAAATTAGCAAAATGATGGATCATATACGGTAATTTTTTTTTTTTTGGTCATAATCATAGATTGGCCAAAGAAAATATCTTCAGTGTCCGGGCCTTTTTTTTTTTTTGGATATTTAAATATTAATAATTATTGATATATATATATATATATATATTGGGGTTTTGTATTTGCGTTTCATTAATATCTCTTTTAATAATGATAATAGCTTCTTCTTCTTCTTCTTTTGAGAATCTATAATGATAATAGCTAATCCACATTAAATTATAATATGACAATATGACAAGAATAAAATAAATTTTTTGAAGTATATAATAATGAAATTTAATTTATTAAAGAAAATTTTCAACTTCACTTAATATTATAATTATTGTGCGGGATACTGATTTATAAAAACTAAAACCTCAAGTTGTTGGGAAAATTAATTTTCAATGACTATTAGACACATTTATAACAATTTTTTGAGTGAAACTGTTTAAGATTTCAATTAGGTTGGATTTATACTGACTTAATATTTTAAGAGCCTTCTTGGAGGTAGGGGAAATAATTCAAAATGTCATCATTCGATTGTCAGTATTGTTATCATCCAACCACCCATGACACTTTCATTTACTTATGTCATCATTATGGTCATTGGTGCAACCATCATCCAACCATAGTAGCCATCTCCGGCCACCGTCAATTGTTGATCATCACCTTTTGCCACCGCCAACATATGTTTCACAAATTACATTCCACAGTGAGTATGGTCTTTTGTACATCCAATCTATTCCAACTTGGTCATATTTCCTAATAATCTTACATTCCAAATTCAAGGTGACATCGAACTTCCATCTTGGATTTGAGGGTAATGTTTCAAATATCAAAACCCAATCCAAGTCAAGGTCATGTCCATAACCCTAGTTTAATTTCATTATAATATAACTATATTTTATAGTGCTAATAAAATAATATTATTTCCGCCTGTAGTAACTTTACTTATGCTACAAGTAAAGTAACCCTAGAGGTACTCTAAGTCAATAGGTCATTGTAACAAAAGGTTTATTGCAGTCAAGATGTACCTATTCAATGCTTTCTACCATGTAACTATTCAATCATTTTTCTCTATGTTCTAAAAATTCTAACACACCTCTAGAAACAAGTGCACCTTGTTCCCATAGGGTTATAGCATGTATGTAGTTTATGGACTACTATGATTACGCCTAAGTACGTCTCTGTCTCTGTAACTGCCATACTACCCTTTTTTCTTCCTATCCAATAAAATAATAATAAATAACCTTTAATCATTTCTGAAAATTATATTATATTATATACTAACACATCAAATTAATCTAATTAGCAGATGCTATTTAGTTAAACATTTAAAAAAAAAAAAAAAATACTGGTGAAAGCTGATTAAAAAACTAGGTACAAATAACTGCATGGAAAAAAAAAAAGGAAAGTTGTATTTTATTAATTAGAAGCAAAAAATGAATATGTAAGTATCAAATGAAAAAATAATATCATATTTATTTTGAATTTATATTCAGAACACCACGTATTGTATATGGATTCTGTAGCAGATGAAATTTCTAACGTGAGCTTCTTGTTGTGTACAGCAGGATGAATGGGTGGTTTGCCGTGTGTTCCAGAAAAGTGCTGGAGCAAAAAAATTTCCCTCAACCCAATCAAGAGCAGTGAATCCCTACAACCTGGAAATAGGTCCTAGTGTTGTACCACAACCAATGATGCAGCTGGGAGATCCTGGTCAGTTCCCTTACGGAAAGAGTTACATGAGCAATGCAGAACTAGCAGAACTCACGAGGGTTTTTAGAGGCAGCGGCACCGGATCACCTAGTGTCAACCTGCAGCAAATGCAACCCCAGATGAACTATCCACTACCACTAGGAGGAGGGTGCTTCACAATATCAGGGTTAAATTTGAACCTTGGAGGTGGAGGGACACAACAAGTCTTGAGGCCCATGGCACCAGCACAACCTCCTCTAGGAATGCATCAACAAGATGTAGCTAATTCCTCCATGATGTCTAGCAGTTCTCTTGCTGCAGAAACTGCAGTCTATGGTGGGGATCAAATGAATCATTCAAACGCACCTGGCAATAGGTATATCGGCATGGACCATTGCATGGATCTAGATAACTACTGGCCTCCCTACTAAGCGTAGGAGAGAATTCGGGATAGAGGATATTAGTCCAGTCTATGATAAATGTAGAATAGATAAGGGGTTGCAATCATAGAAATACTTCTGTTTTTTCTGTTTTAAGTACACATTTGGTTGATCCTTGACAATCACATTGTGGATTGGTAATAGACAGCAATGGAAGTCAAAAGTTTCTGGATTAGGGATTTATTAAATTTAGTGATAGAATAACCGTGCTTAAAAAGATTATCAAGTAACCTAGCTATCCAAGCATTGTAACACTTATATGCATTTGCAGTTGCATGGTTTATGAAATGGAAGTTTACTATATTAACTACTAGTAGTAAGTAGGGACTTGTGGAAAATTTGACATTACGAGTAGGATGTCATATGTTCAATTTCCTATCATATCTATATAAAATATTTTTTTTTAAAGTGCCTTTATTGAGACTAATCTCATGGGATTTTTCTGAGGTAGGTATCTAAGAGAATAAATATTAAACAATATAAATACATATAAAAATTCAACCTGTATGCGGTTCTTACTTCTTAGTAATAAGCAAAAGTTTAGTTGATGTCTTTCTTCTCTTTTTCTCACTCTTTCATGGTTTTTTACTTTTGTTTCTTTTCTATGAATTCCATTTGATAGTTATGGTAATTAATAAATATTTATTATGATTTTATTTGCGTGTAAAACTATTTATTTTACCATTTTGAAAATCTAATATGATAAGATTTATTGAAGGATGTACAGTAACACAAAGGGGTTTTATAGGAAGGAAATCTTATAGAATATAAACTCGTCCAACATAACTCTAAGATTTCTATGGATAAAAAACATATATAGGTAGGTATTACTTTTATTGCTTGTTTGAATGGAAGGGAAGTAGAGGGAAGTAGAGTAGAGGAAGAGAGAGTAAGTTAAATTATCTTGTTTGGATGTTTTTTAAGGGGGGAGGGGGAAGGATTTGAATGGGTTTGGAGGGGTTCTAACTACTTGTAACTCCTCATTTTTAATTTCCCCAAATTGGAGAGATTTGGAAGGAGAGTAGAACATAGAAATACTTGACCAAATGAATTACCAAATTTACCCTTATCATATTAACAAAATTACAAACTATGAAATTGCTAATTATTCTCTTCCCCCCATACTTAATTTTAAAAACATCCAAATAAGGTGGAGAATAATCATCCCCCATACTTAATTTTAAAAACATCCAGATAAGGTAGAGAATAATCATTCTCCTCTACTCTCTTCTCTCTTCAAACCTCCAAACATAGCATTAATTAATATTATGCCCTCCAATAACATCTTATTCAATAAATATTATGAAACTCGTTGTTTGGATTATATATTTTATACTCACAAATTTACAATGCTCAACCAATCTCAAGCTAAAATTTTAAAATTTCTAAGCTTTTAATACCTCAAGTACATAAATTTATTAATGAGCTAGTAAATGTCTTTCCATTCACATAAAATTTGGAATTAATAATAAATATAGAGAGAACATATAATGTAATGATACAATACGTTGACAAGACCCAATAGGTAGCAAACTCCACGCCATCGATATAAAGTTTTAGTAAGAAAAATATCATTTGCGCACCACATTTCCTACATTTTAAATTTAAATTGAAGTTAACAAAAATGATAATGCACACTAGATTTATCCATATAAAACGTGTTATGTAAATAAATTGATACAGAGAATATCATCATACATCAGGAAAAATATTTTAAAAATAAATTAAAAAATCTTACAAATTTTAGGTAAGAACAACCTAATTTGTCATTTCAAATAAAAAATAACCTATGAAAACACAACCTCAACATCTTAAACGGGAACCAAACAAGCATGTATGAGGAAAATAGGGTACAGTCTTTTTTTCTTTTTTTGATCAAATAGGATACAATCTATTTGGAAGACGCAGCCAAACAATATATTCAGCAATAATGGGGATTTATATTCAGCTGTTTACGTCGATATGGAATGTAATTGACAACTACTCAATAATGCTTGTGCCTTGTGGGCTTGTGAGTTGTGGCTGTTAATTAGAACAGACATAAGGATTGGGAAAATCCTCTCACACATTGTCTATACTGAAAATGTGAGTACACTGAAATAATTTTTAACTAGCGGGCTCAAGATGACCCACCAGACCAGAGCCACGTCAGCCTCTAAGATAGAAAAATAAAATAAAAAGAAAAGAGAAAAAAAAAATAGTTAAAATATGGACTTGTAATGGGCCACAATACCAGTTCAGAACTAGAAACATGTTTTGAAATCAACTGAGAAGATGTTTTCAAGATACAAAAAAATATTTTTAATGGCATAGTTATAAATAAATTAAAAACAATACACCTCACAAATTTTTCTAAACTCTCCTATTCCTTAAATTAAATTAAGGAATTTATCTTTATCACAAAAAAATTCTCATATTTCTAATTTGAAACTTATCATTATATATATATATTTTTTTTAATTCATAAACTCTATTCCCTTATCATTATCCACACATATACATACATACATACATACATACATACATAAATATATACATATATATAAACCAAAAATAGAAAGTCTCCCAAATCCCAATTATTTATATTTTGTTTTCACCATTTTGAAAACTATTTTGAAAGTTGTTTTTAAAAGTAAAAGCCAAACACATGTAATGAAAAAATTATTATTTGAAAACAAAAACCCTCCTCCCAAACAAGCCCTTAAATACTCATGGAGGTCCTAATTCACGAAGATACGCAATATCATTATAATGTCCCTTCGGGTTGACTAAATAAAAAGTGTATATTTTAATAGATATGTTATGATGGGTAATCGTCGTGGCTAATTAGGCACAAAATAATTTATTCTAACAAACAAAATATATTGTGGAGGAAAATGACAGATCTATAAAACTTGGAAGAATTTAAATTATGATAAAAAAAAAATACTAATAAGGTTACACTGCTATCAACATAAATAACACACTGCCCGTGGTACGTGAACTTATATAATTCTTAAAAATCTAACTATCAATTGTGACAAAAGTACTAAAAATTTCTTCACCCAAAAAAAAAAAAAAAAAAAAAAACAAAAACAAAAACAAAAGATTAAAAGGGTGATCTTCAAAATTATCGGAGTCCACTGTCGGATAGGATCTTCAAAAACAACATCTAGGTTCACAGAGGAGAGGAGAGAGTTAGCCTCAGAAAGCCCATGCAATGAGTTCATCTCTAGCCTACAGTAAAAGAAACTTTTGTGTTAAGTTATATCAAACATAGGCCTTCGACAGCAAAACAAAAGCAAATCCATATATACAGCCAAGCAACATGAACAAAACTAAACATGAAAATGCTTGATGTATACATATACACAACCAGTAAGTATCATAATAATTCAAGGAAGTTCAATCATAAACCAACTCATCAATAGATCAAAGTTTCCAAGCCTATGCAGTGGGCACAAAAAAAAAAACAACAACAACAACCTACAAGCCTAAATGTCTCCCACCATGTTCTAATTTTTGTGCCAGATAACTTATGCACTACGTATCCACTTCAGAGTTAGCTCTCTTGACAGCATTTGATCCTCTTTAATATTTCTTTATTGAGCACAAAAATAGCTTCTAAATCTCAAACTGCCATTATAAATAAAGCTTCTCCTTTCTTATAAAGCTGATAAACAGAGATGCAGTATGCATACAGCAAAGTATTTCATTACCAGGCATATGGAGTTCAGAAACACAAAAATATGGAGTTCTCTTATCAAATGATTATGATGAGGCATACCTTAGATAGTCCCCTCCCCCCACCAGAAACAAATACAGAAAAGGACCATTGGATAACTTTGCATAGTCTACTTGTCTGGATGGCCACGTTTAGCCTTACGACGTGCATGGTTGGTATGACCATTTCGAGTAGGTTTCTTTGCCTTTTTGCTGCAGAAAGCAGGCAAATAAAATTCATAATGTTTACTAAAATTCAACCATTTAAAAAAAAAAAAAAGAGGGTTTGAACCCATTGAGACAGAGACACAGAAATTCTGAACTAAAAAGAACTAATTAAGAAACTGACCAGAAAATGGCAGAGCCGATTCTGAACAGTATGATGATGGGCAGGGCCAACAGAGCAGAGGCCTGAAACATTTGGATCATTTGCAAGTCACGTTCAGTGTTGAGAAACCCAGAATGAATAATTAGATTTCAGGGGCAAAATACACAAAAGAAAAGGCTATACACAACCATTACATACCGCAAACCACTCCAACTCTCTAGTAGCAAGAGGTCTTGTTAGCTCATGCCTTTTCAATGTCTCTTGTACAGTGGCTTGAATCTTAACAAAGCATAAGAAAATAGCATAATATATTACTAACTCAGAGTAATGAGTAATTGAAGCAATATAAGTAATATCCAGAATTCCATATATAGAGTCCTGATTCCTTAATCAACCAACAAATTTGGGGGGACATGTTAATCAAATTCTAGAATTTGATGCTTCTATGCCATGAGATACCATAATACAGTAAAATCATCATAAAGCACTTCATGGGGTGTGACTAGAACATCAAAAAGGGGGGAGGGGGGGGGGGGGAGAAGAAGAGGAGAAATATACTGACATATTCAGATGAATCTTATCATGACTCCATATTCTGACATAATCAACACAGATAATTCTTTTTAATTAATCTTCTCTATATATTAGAGTATTCAAAAAGTTAGCTATGGTTTCAGAAAATGTCAAAATTACCCCTAATCTAATTAGATAATTCTTATTCTTAAAAAATAAAAATAAAAATGAGATTAAAATTGTAATTCAACAAAATTTAAAAAAAAAAAAATTTTAAAAAAACTTTCAAAAAAACTTTTTTTCTAAAAATTAGCACTCTCTATTGAAATATATCACATTCTCATGCATGTTTAATACATTTTTTTCCTCAAAACTAGCACACACTAAACCCAACAGTTTACTCCATTTCAAATCCTATATTTTAGTTTCTTAAAAATTATTTCATGTGTAACCTCGCTAACAATAGATAAATTCAAATTGAAAAATTACATTAAACTCAATGGAAAAAAAAAAAAAAAAGCCTCATCACACGCGCGGAGTGCATGTGATGAGGCTAGTTTAATATATGCAGTTTAATGGTATATAGTATACACCATATATATTAGTACCTATTAATCCAAACTTATGCATTGCTCAGAGCTATCATGGTCAAATCAAGAAAAATGCATCACATTCTAGTACTACGTTAAAATCAATCATATTAGCAGTTACTCTAATGAAGCAGCCAATCTAATTAATCTATTAATAAAATTGAACTTATAATTAATTTTTCATTACACCAGTAGAAATCAACATACTGTAATTTTAATTTCATAAGGAGGGCGGACAAAATACTGATCCATGCAAACTCCCTTCTACTTCTTTTTTGATAGGTACAAACTCCCTCCAACTTTACAACCAAAAAACAAACAGCCATTTGACCAAGCACAACATTTTACAATCATCTAACAAATGAAGCCAGAACCACAAGAGGCATGAAGATTCAAGAACCCACTCCCCATTCATTGCATGCATCTCTTTGTGTGTGGTTGTGTGTGTTAAGAGAGAACAATGTGAGAGGGGGAGACTTTGGGGGGTATGGGGAATAGCATGGATCCCACAAAATCCAGCAGCCTGCAGCAACAAACCAGTTGACCAAGAACTTGAAGGAAGTCCCAGTTCAAGGAGACATGAGGTCCGTTTGGATACAGCTGAAAACTAAAAACTGAAAACACTGTAGCAAAATAATTTTTAAATGTGTGAATAGTACCGTAGACCCATTTTTAATAAAAAAAGTTGCTGAAAAGTGAGTTTTGTGGGTCCGTGAACAGTGCACGGATGCAGTGTTCACACATGCCTGAAAAGGAAAGGAAAAAAAAAAAAGGCAAAACGCGATGGCAGAAACGCAGACGCAGAATCCAAACACTCACATGATCCCAAAAAAATTAGCATGCTTTGGGATTCCAGACATCCAAACCAGAGAGAGAGGAGGAGGAGATGAAAAAAATTACCATCATTGCTAGGTTACATATACCCATTTGGGTCTTGCACCAAAGACTTTACCCTCCATCTCATTCTTTTGGAGGAAGAAGTGTTAATTGAGCTAGAGCTCATTAACATTTATTTAAATAATCTCTTCTTATCATTCCAACACAACATACACAAATCCATCTAAAGTAGTCTCACACAACATCATTGGCGAGGGAGGGTGTTACTATCTTATTAACTTTAAAATAAATTATCAGCAAAAAAAATGCTAGAATTGGGATTAGTTTGAAAAAATTGAGTACTTAAGCAATTCTAGCCAGCAGCTATTTTTAGCTAGCTTTACCAACTTTAGCTATAATACCAAAATAGAAGGAAGAAAACCTAATCTCATAGAATACTTCTTAATCTTAAGCACTTTTCTATTGCAACTATGTTTTAGCAGTCTCCCAAAAAAGCAGTCTCCAACAAAACCAAAAAAGAAAAAGTAAGGATTTCAAAATGCATTGAAGTCTACATTCAACAATCCTATTAAGAGATAAAGCACGCAATTGATGCAACCTACCACCAGGCCCCTAAAGGCAAAAAATAATATTAATGACTGAATTCCACCAGAAAGATGACCAGCACTTATGAGGAGTGCAGATTACTTAAAATAAGTGAAATAGCTAAAATTAGCAGTAAAGGAACAGCGGTAACTGATACCTGATGATGGTAAGTAGTTGCAGATTTCAAAAACTTCCCATAAGCATGAACCACTTTTTTTGTATAGGGCTTTATGGCAACTCGTACTGTATCAACATGAGGTTTTGTCACAGTTGCAATCTGATCAATATATGGTTTGCTGAACTTTTTAGCTTCCTGTTATACGTAAGAAGTCTTTCAGATTCATGTTAGTAGAAAAGATGAAGAAAGATGCACAGAATATGATATATACCTGAAAGTAAGGATCAATAAATTCATGCGCTCTGACAACATGTGGAGTTACTGCACTCTTTGATGCCTCAAAAACTTCAATAGTTTTCTTGCTTAGGGACTGCACATGTGGTTCAGCATTCGTTTTTACCACCACCCACTGCTCCTTTAAAGTTGGGATCCATTTCTTTGAGCGACAGGACAAAGAATGAAAACAATACATACCCAGTTTAGTCAAGTATTAACGACAGGACAAAGAATGAAAAGAATACATGCCCAGTTTAGTTATGTATTACCAAAGAAAAAAGAACCCCCCCCCCCCCCCCCAAAACACAAAATAATAATAATAATAGAAGTAAAAAATAAAAAACCAAACAAAATCCCCACCAGGGGAAGCAGATCATGTAACAAAAATTAACTACCATTACATCAAATTCACTTTAACATCTGGAGTGAAAAACCAAATGGCAACAAAAATCAGATACTGGAATTCCCAAAACACACAAAGCACAAAAGTGGCACTTATAAAAAAAGAGCTTACAGTTTTAACTGTTTCCACGTGAGGTTCAGCCCACTTTTCAGCTTGGACCTTTTTCTCCAGGACCTAGAACATATTTGAAGCATAAGCAAATTTGTTGACAAACCATGAGTAAGACTGGACGACAGTCATTCAATATAAAATTAAACAAGTCAAACTAATTCTAAAACAAAATAATGGCACCATTACACAGTCAGAAAACTGTGCGATAATTAACATGGATGAGCAATAAATAAATAAATATACCTTCTGGAACACAATATCCATGGCCGGTTTGCCATGCTCATTCCAATGAGTCTCCATGGAGGACTGCCAAAAAAAAAAAAACATTTTAGCATTCATGTGAAGAAACCCATTTTTTTATATGTATGTGATGAAACCCAATTGTACAAAACACAACTGCACTATACCTGACAACGGATTAAATGTACAGCAAGCCAATGTGGGAGCCATGCACCATGAACCTGACACAAATCGCATTAGCTTTGCAATCAAATTCCAACACCTTTTTTGTAGCAAACAAACTATCAGAGAAGAAAACAACAGTAACCATACAAGATATTATGCATTGATTGGCTCCTTCCGATGTCAGCTAGAATTACAGTATGTGTCTAACAGAACATTGCCTGAATGCATAAACCTATCACTAAAAACCAAACAGCCCAACCCATCTGACTGACCTAACAAGGACCAGTCGTTTTTACACAGCGGCAGTTCAGATACAGGTTTAGACATTGTAAGAAAAACTCACCCACAGACCCAACCTGACCAACAACAATCCACTTAACATTTCTCCTTTACACATGGGTGCCTCCCATTGGCCATCACAGTTTGCCTTCTCTGTACACACACCCTTTCTCTCTCTTTTTCATTTTTTAGACACCTCCATATCTCTCTCTCTACCTAATCCAATGGGTGGGCTGAACCACAGGAACCTGCAAGGGAGGGGACTTAGAGGAGGTGGCAGAGGCCAAAGGCAGTGAGTGATCAGTCCAACGGTGGTGAGGAGGGTATGACAATCCAGGAATCTATAACAAAAACTCAAAAGCTCATGATCACCTCCTAAGGGATCTACCACAAGGCAGTATTCATGTGATCAGTGGGGATGAGTGCCAACCCCTCCACCACGACCTTCAGTTACAACGAGGACAGACCACTATTATTGTTGAAAACCCAAAAGTTACAAAATATCATCGAGAACTTAACCCTGATATAAGCAAGTAAAACCTAAATATTTCTTAGGAAAAATTCAGCGTGGCGTGAAATTAAGGATTCTTTTATCATTTCTTTGGTAATACAATTTTGATAGGCATCCCTCTAAACCACAAAGAGCATATAGAAAAATTAGTATTTCATGGAACAGAGTTAGGAACAAAGTGACAAGCACAACCTAAAACTTTCCAAGCCCAGAATACAAATAGCCTATTTGCAAGTTCAAAAGAGCAGAGAAAATCAATCAATTTTATCCCAAACTTCTAAAATCACAGACAACCATACATGAATATAAGTGATGGCACAACCATAGCATAGTAGAGGAAAAATATGCAAAGCCCAAGAATAAGCGTCCATGGTAGTTAATTAGATTCTTAGTATTTTATTTCATTTTTTATTTGTTTGGCAACTACAGCCCTTTTGATCATTTCTTTGCATGTGCCTGAATCAAGGTAGTCAAAGGCGAAAGGCAACCTTAAGGTGCCAAGGCCTTGTATCGCCCGAGGCGTGAGGCAACAAAAAGGCGCTAGCCCAAGTAAAGCAAGGCACCAAATTCTTAATATATTTATTATACATATAGAACTTAAATCATATGTACCTAGTGCATTATAATATTATAATGAACTGTTTTCCAATGTGTGGCATGAAGAAATTAGGTCTATCAAATTATTTCAATATAGGATTAACATGGTTTAGGCTCTATTAGTTAGTTCTAACAATACGTTTTACAATAAGCTTCTATATAACAATAAGTCTTACAAAACAAATTTGTAAATTAATTTAACTAACAATAGGTTTTATAACATGCCTTTTGAAATTAATAGTCTAAAAATAGGTTTCTTAACAAACTTCTATAAAAAAATTTTAAAATTTTAAAAATAAATAAATAAAAAATTGAGGCTCTTGACTTAGCGTCTTTTTCATGGCTTAAGGCGGTCGCCTTGCTCACCTAGGCTCTAAAGGCGAGTGCCTCACTATAGGCGCCTTGCCTTAGAGCTTTTGAGGCGCCTTAGTGGTGCCTCGCCTCGCCCGGCTCACCTTTGACTACACTGAGTACCATTCAAGTAATGCGCTTTGATTTCACCTAATTCAGACTGCGCTTTATAAATTGATTCAACACAAAATAGGAAATGGTCTCTCCAACGCATAAATGATTGGGAATTCACATTCTCATCATCTTACTCTAGAGTTAAGGATATTTTCGTAATTTTGTAATTGCCGGTTGTGGATCATTGTTGTGGGCCTTGAATTTTATATTATTAATAAGTTTCATCTAGCTATGGGTCTTTGTGGGTGAGATTTGGATTAATTCAATTAGAATTTGGTTCAATTCAATTAGGGTTTAGTTAAAAAAAAAAAAAGGTAGGAGTGTTAACTCTCTTTATTTTTTTTGATAAGTACTCCTAACTCTTCACATTTTTGTGTCTTAATACCTCTTTACAACCTTAAATCAAATCTTGTCTCTTCTCTTCTCCTATCAAAAAGAAAACTTGTCTCTTTTCTACAAAACCCTAGTCATTCTTGAACCCTAACCACTCTTTCTAAAGGCTCTAAAGCATAAATACACAAATCCTCCAAACCCAAGCCTACGACAAGTGCACAAAAAATTTCTGCAATTTGTCCTACATCAATAAGCAATAAAGAAATAGAGAGCATGACAAACTAAGTCAGTTTAACTTCTTACCTCCGACAATTCTTTAGATTTTGAAGTGGCCTCAAACTTTGCCTTAATCATTTCCTCCTTTAAAATTAAAAATAAAAAATGAAAAATAAAAAAATAAAAAGAGAGGAACACATAAGAATCATCACCTAGAATCTGACATAAAATGAGATTTTTTGTAAGCACTAACTGAAGTACCTCAGCAATTTTTAGAGCACGTTCAAATTTCCGAATCTTGCTCTTCTGTTCATCATTAGTCTTTTGGAGCTGTAAAAAGAAGACATTGTTTGACATCATAAACCATCCCCACATAATAATATCAAGCAAATTTCAAATTGTGTGATTTATAAAAAGGTAAAATGGAATACAAAAGGAATATGTAAATGTAACATACAATGGTCAATTACATGGAAAAAAAATATTATTATGCAATAACCTGATCTCAAGCACTTGGAATCTCTTTTAACCAAAAAAAGGCACAGGAACCTCACAAATTTTCTTAACTTCGATTAGAACTAACAAAAAGAAAGTGCGCTTTTAAAAGAATGAGCATGTTTAGTGAATGATTACTCAAAATTTGGTTTATTGAGCACTGTACTTTAATTTTCAAATGGAGATTAATCATTTTTGCACTTTGAAGTTTTAGTGATCTATATCCAACTCACTTAATAGCAAAATTTGTTACGACTGATAGATTCATGCCATAGAAGATACATAAGTCATGTCCAAATTCAGCCAAAGAAATAAATAGTAAAACAGATGAGAGAGAGAGAGTTCTGCAACAGAATTTTAGGCCTATCTGGTGCCATGTTACTTCACTCATATAAATAACTATACAACAAACCCCACGGGGTTGGCTAAGTGGTTCCTAAAGCCTCATGATATCCATAAGATCCTGAGTTCAAATCCTCTTGTTAACATCAGGTCACCCCTCCCTATAATAACCTAGTGTGCGTGGGCAATGCGTGGTCAGCCCGGGGGGGAGGAAGTGGGGAGGCCTACATACACTTAAATAATTAGATACTTAAAAAGGTTTGAATACCCTCGTTTGTCAAAAAAATAACTATACAAAAAGACTTCTAAAAATAAAAATAAATAACTAAGGAAGGGAACAAAACTAAACTCTAAAATCATTTTGAAGAAAAGCTAAAGGCATGTTTTCCAAATACCAAATCAAAAAGGAAGAGGAAAACTAATTTTGCTCGAGTATCAAGAGCGTATAAAGAAAGAATAAATTCAATAAAATTAGTAGAATATTTTCCTCAAGTAGGTGTGAAATTTTTTTTTTTTCATTTATCAAGAGTGTATAAAAGAAAGTAATTTTCCTCAAGTACATGCAACCAACATTGCTATTTGATCTGACAAATGATAGTGTCTCATACAGATCACCATTCAAGTTTAGATTTAGACTTGCTTCCTTGAACATGATTCTGTGATGTTAAAGCACAACAATCCTTTAATACTATAAAAAAGATGCACAACTTCAACAAGCACAAGTTAAAAAGGAGATTAAATTTTGTAACATTGTATGCTACTAGCAACCATATTTCAAGGAGGAGAAAATTGGGGAAAGGCTGAGAAACATAGCCATAACAAGTTAGTCCTTCATATATAATTTGGCCAAATAAATACTCACATTCTCTAGTTTCGAACTCAATTCTTGAACTTTCTTCTCAGCTTCATTTACCAGTGCTTCGAAGCCTTCCTTCTTCTCATTTCGCGTTTCTAGCTCCCTTTTAAGTTTGTCAACCTGTATAAAATATGAGAGATCATATAGCAGCAATGGTTTTCAACAGAGTAAATTGTTTGCTTGCCAACATCTTACCTGCTTCTCTAATTCACCTGCACGTGCATGAGCCTTTCCAACCCGCTCCTCGACATCTATCGTTCCTTTTTTCTGAAAATAAAAATATATATACAATAAGTAATAACATAGAAATCTTGTTAACACATATTTAATTTATTGGTTTTGGGAAATCCAATGTTAATGCCTCACCTGGAGGGAAGCAACCTCACTCTGCAACAACGCAATGCTATCTAACTTCTCTTGAATGACTTTTTCCTTCGCCACAATAATCTCTTCCTTTGATTTCAATTCTTTGGATTTCTCATCAACATGGGACTCTACAATAACAGATATGGAGAAAGTCGTCAGCCAACACAACCAAACATAGAATCCATTTCAATTTGTTATAGCTTCTCTCAACCGCGATACTCTGATACTCAACACCACTCAACTAAACCTTAATCCCAACTAATTAAACGACAACATTTTTTTAAACAGAAGAAACAACATAAATTTTTATCAGTGACTTAGGTTACAATCTGATTAACATTGTTAGTACTATATGACATTAGTCATTCTCTCAACAGTTAAGTTACCATTCATTATGCTCGATTTTGACGAAGACTGAGGAAACCTAGAATTGTAAAAATTAACCTAGATTAGTTTCTACAGAACCAAACACAGCACCGTTAATTTTGTTCCATCATAGTTACACTATCACAGAAATCAAACAAACCAATCGTTCCTATAATCAATCTTAGAATCTACGTAAACTGGGGCAAATTTTCGTCAAAGTAATCAGTCAACAATAAACCGAAGCAATATTTCCTCAAAATTCATAAGTCTTACTGTGTAAAATTCAACACACAGATGAAATTTAAACACGAACAAAAATGGCTAAGTTTTCTGAGCAACCAAACAGAACAATAAGAAAATTTATTTTATAAAAAAAAATTGGAAATAAAAGCTGTGAAGTTCAAAAGTAAGGAGGAAACTAACGAAGAGCTTGGATCTTGGACTTGAGTTGGTCCAATTCGATCTTCAAAGCAGAGGAATCAGGGCCGTCCGATCTGACGACTTTAGCGTTCTCGTCTTCACTGTCCGATAGTTCTCCTTCGATTGAAACATCAGCCCTAATGTGAGTGAAAATTAGGGCTAGAAAGATTGAGAAAATCACGAGCTTTGAGGCCGCCATGAGAGATGAAAATCACACACACACATTCACAGCCTCCACAAATGACAAAACCCAGAGAGAGAGAGAGAGAAGATTTTTGAAGCGTTTTTGGTGTTTCACCTCTCGCAACTACTATTAAAATATCAAATATCAGTGTGGACCAGATTTGCTTCCTTTTCCTTTTGTGAGTTCGGGCGGTTGATCTTTAAGGAGGGGACTGACACGTGGCGGTTAAGATTGAGATCAGATGGTGGAGACAGGTGTAAAATGTGGCAGTTGCATTGAGCTTGACGGAGATTTCAATCTGGTTTGGTTGGGTTGGTGGAAGTTGCGGGTTGGTGGAAGTTGCGGGTTGGAAATAAAAATGGCAAAAGTACACACAACGCAGACCTTTTATTAGGCTTTTTCACTTTGCAATTTTGGAGTGTGTGACTTTTATTTTCTTCCTTTCCTACAAAGTGGTTACTTTTTTTAAGCTTTGGGAGAATTTGTGGGTTTTAGTTGGTTTTTCTAGTAAAGATTTTTGTTGTTAAGCGAAATATTTGGGTTCAAATTTCGTTTGACACCGAAAATTTATTAGTGTCTTGACTTTATAGTTAACAACAATGCAATATACAGTTAAATTTAATAAATTATAATCTTATCTAAAAATGAATGATTTGTTTCTCTTTTATTTGTATATAAACATGAAACTTAATGATTATGATCATTATTAATAGGGATTAATATTGATTGTATTCATTTATGAAATATTAAATATGAAATTTGATAATTATGGTATATATTATTACTAGTCGGTAATTGGTGCAATTCAATAAAATTTTTAACAAAATACGATTTTTTTTTTCCTTTTTTTCTAAATATTATATTTAATAATTTTGGTAATTACTAATAAGCATTTATTATGATTGTGCTTGTATATTAAACTATATATTTGTTAGTATTAAAGAAAAATACTTATTAAATAATAATAGTCATTGTATCAAATTACTCTCAAGGTATGTGTTACATGTCATATAATGGTTTTGCTATGTGTTTCATGAATTATTAAAATAATTTATTTTAAATGAAACTTTATTATAAAAATTCAACTTGATTATCAATACTTAGGATGATTTACTTTAAGCATAAATATATTGAGTCCAAATCTTCTGTCTCATCAATTGTGCTCCACTTCATGCTCCACCAATAAAACTTGGACAACTAGCCTCTTTCATTAAATGAGATAACTTTGATTTTAATGAGAGAGGCTAGTTGTCTCATTTAATGGGTTATCTCATTTAATGAGAGAGGCTAATTGTCTAAGTTTTATTGGTGGAGCATGAACTGGAGCACAATTGATGAGACAGAAGATTTGGACTCAAATATATTACCTATATTTTCAAGAATTTTGAAATACTACTTTGACTTCTAACTTGTTATAAATAAAATAAAATAAAAACTACTCCAACTAAAATTTTAATTTCAAAAAGCTACGAAATTAAAATAAAATTTATTATTATTTATGATGATGCATGAAAATCAGTATGCTGGAATATTTCGAGCTTTGGTGATGGCTTTAAAACCTGAAAGGAAAGAAAAGATTGTCAAGGGTGACCAGTGTGAACCAGGCAAGTAACCTCCGACAGTTAAGTCAATTTTCTCTCTATAATACAAGGATGGTGGTTTTGTGAATAGTAAAAACTTACCTTGGTTGAATGTGACTTGATCCTTTTATAGAGAGTTAGGAGTGGGTCTACTTGTTCGGATCCATTATCATCATAGGAGATGTGTGGAGTTAATGGAGGAAAATGGAGCAAGTTCCAAGGAATTCTCTCCACATTTTGAAATGACAGATTGTGATTTGATTGTGTAGAGCTTATAGAGAATTCCTCTGAAATTTATTAAGTGTTGTATGATTGTGAGCCCTGGACAATTATACTTGGTCGTCCGTACCCTTATGAGTCATGGATGACCATCCTAATTTGGATGGTTACAATATCTTACGGAGGGATCTTATTCATGTTCGAAGTGCTTCTATTGGACTTCTTTTCTTGTAAAACCCTATAGACGTTATTTGGTTATGGATGACCACCATGCCCTATCAGTTTATAAGTATTTTGATTGTTTATTATAATTTTATATTTTAATTTAAAAAATCGTGATCTATATATTATGTATGTATAAAATGATTCAACATATGTTACATGCTATAAAAATAAGTGTTTTTTTGTCCCGTGATTCATTTAATTATTAAGACAATTTTATTAACTTTAGTTTATAAAATATTTTTTGATTAGTTCATAAATTCCATATGATTTGAAGGGTCAACTCTTGCTGCTCAACTGAGTCTACAATGTCACCTTGAAACAAAATAAATAAAGAGGAGAAAGACAGCTGGCTAGTTGGGTGCACTTTCCCAAACCACCATTAAAAAGAATTTTGAAAAAAATAAAATATATATATGGGCTTGCGCAGGCTCTATACCAGTTAGGCCCACGGTTCTCCAGTCAGGCTCTATACCAGTTAGTGACAGAATCTATAGTACCGTTTGGATTCAACTGAATGCACGTTTGCGTTTTGCGTTTTTGGATTTTTTTTTTTTCTGCACGTAAACAGTAATATTACATGAGTTTATTATGCAGGAACAAAAATTACTGTTCACATACTGTTTACAACACTGTTCACGTATAAAAAAATATTAAAAATGAATCTTACGGTACTATTTACACATTTAAAAATTATTTTGTTAAAGCGTTTTCAGTTTTAAGAACAATAAGTTCAATCCAAACGGACCAAGAATTATACAAATTTATAAATATAGTTTCTGTTACAGAAGAAATTTTTTTTATAACAATTTATTATAGATAACAATCACTTCATGTGAGGTTTTAATCATACAATATTTTTTGTAAACTTTCTCAAGCGAATTTATCTAATATTTCATTCCAATGCCTCCTCGATGCAATCCAATAAATTTATACACACGTCAATCTAAGAGGGATAAAAGAGTTAGAAAAAAAAAACACTTTAATAAAAACAAAAACCGAAAAAAGAGTTTGTGTTTGTTTTAAAGTGGGAAACCAATTAGGTAGCGTAATCCCCTGAAAAAATTCCTATAAAAAAAACACCAAACCAAGTAGTAGGCCTGTTATGTCACGTTATTTTACAAAGAGAGTAAATTCCTATATAAAAAATAAAAAATAAAAAAAAATCCATGCCAATATTTATTGATTGGATTAATTATGATCAATGGATAGTAGGAAAAAAAAAAATTTTGTTTGAGGAAAGATAGTAGGAAAATTTGTTCTTATGGATCACACAATGTGACGCACTATTGATAAAATAGGATTACAATTCATGTGCGAGCCAAGGCAAGCCTTCTCTATTGAAAAAGAAAACCCAGCAAGCCTTTTCTATTAAAAAAGAAAACCCTCTTATAAAAAAAGAAAAAGAAAAAAAAAAAAAAACACGGTAAATTACACTGCAATTGAAGACTTGAGGTAATGTAAGTGATGAAGTTGATATGTGCAGATAGTCAAGGTGTCAATGTTCAACCCAATTCGCAAACACGACACGAACTTAACATGGGTTTTTGCGGGTTAGGGTTGGGTCTTAGCGGGTTTGTATCATAAACAAGTCAATTTGAAAGTGACATGATAAAAAATGTGTCATAAGTGGATCAACCTGCGTAACCCGCAATAGACACATTTAATACGTCAATTTATTTGTGTCAACCCAAAATGACCCATTTAACATAACCCATTTAACTAGTATAATAAATAAATATTTATTTTATTTTAGATTGATCAAATACCTTTTATATCCTACCTATATTTTAAATTTAAAAAGAAAAGTGAGTAATTACAAAAACTTATATAATTGGAAATTGAAACTTTACAAATCCTGAGGATATTATATTTTTGTTAAACTATGTTATTTTGAATTTGGGTTGAAGTATATGCACTTCTTTTGGGGTGTAAAGAATTTATTTCTAGATAAATATTATATTTTTGTTAAACTATATTATTTTGAATATGGGTTGAAGACTTGAAGTGTATACACTATTTTTGGGATGTAAAAAAAAAAAAAAAAAAAAAAATCTAGATGGATGTTATATTTAATATTATGCAAGTTGAAATTAGTTGTGTTATATTCGTATCTACCCAACACGACTCGTTCATTAAGCATGTCAAATGGGTTGGGTCAGGTCAACCTATCTTATTAACAGGTCGGGTTAAGGTTGAAGGATCATGACACGATTATTAAATGAGTCGGGTTCGGGTTAAGTCATTTAGTCGAATACTCCTACCTCAACATGACACAAACCCGATACGCTAATCCGAATTGACACCCCTAGTAGTTCGTTAACACTGTGGAGTTGAGTTTTAGTTTGTCACGTTATTTTACAAAGAGAAGCGTAAATTCCTACTATATAAAAAAAAAAAAAAAGTTTGTGTTTAATTCTAGGCCAAAACAAAAAGAAAAAACCATTACCAATATCCTTTTTCAAAGAGTCAGTTCAAGCACAAACCCTTCTTTTACAATTTCAAAGTCAACCATGGGTAATAAGCCACCGTCAAACACCCTTGAATTCCTAATCACATTCACCCATGGGTAAGTACCCCTTAAATTATGAATACTTGACAGTCATGGCAGGTAAGAACTCAAAGAAAGTTAATGATAAACAAAACAAAACAAAAACAAAGAGGAATTTATAAATGATAGAACCTGAAAAGTTGTTGGAGCATTTGACAGTGTCTGTTTAAATTGTTTAGAAACCAAAACCGAAAGTAGAACAAAAAGAAAGGAGGATGTAGAGTTAAATTGAATGTTTTCAATCTGAAGAAGAATGAGAGATAGAAAGTGAGATAAAAACTGAAGAAGAATGAGAGATAGAAAGTGAGATAAAAACTGGCAAAGTATACGTGAGTTTGTGGATCTTAAAGTGTAGGAATTTTAATTTACATATTTATACCCGTTAGTTGAAAACTTGTAAGTGGGTATGATAAGGGTATTTTAGGAATCAAAATTGAGGAATCCAAACAGAAGAAACCCTTTAAATAATAGTATATATATATGTGTGTGTGTGTGTGTGTGTGTGTGTGTGTGTGTGTGTGTTTTGATATATATGGTCTGTTTGGATTGAACTTATTGTTGCCGAAACTGAAAACACTGTAGCAAAATAATTTTAAATGTGTGAATAGTACCGTGAGACCCATTTTTAATATTTTTTAGTATGTGAACAGTGATAAACAGTGCGTGATTTTTGTCCCTTGCACAGTGAACTCATGTGATGTTACTATTCACATATTTTGATATTCATTTGGTGGTGCAACCATTATTAGCCCATTTGGCTTGGAACCATATTTTGATATTCATTTGTCATCGTTGCCCATTGCCAAGGATAGTAATTTACGTCGTTATTTATGCATTGCGACTAGTCTATTATTCACTCTATTTGATTATTCATGATCATTTTGAAGGCATCTTCATAGTCTTAGATTCCAAACTCAAGAGTATCAAATGTCAAAACCAAAGATGGAGAGAGAAACTCAAGAACGCTTTAGAGAAGAAGAGGCGGAGCTGAAGCGTAGTACAAAGAAAGTTAAAGATTCACACCCCTCCTTCGGTGATGGATCCTTCAAAGATAAGCTTCTTGGGGACTTGCCTGGTGCGTACGCACAGGCTTTTCGTTTCAACCCTCTTGAGGAGGATGAGACCTTTTCTAATGACGAATTGGATGAGCTATCTGAAGGTGTTGCTGCTATGCGCTTCTCGGGTGTCGATAAAGCTCGGCTTAGAGGTAGATGGGCTTTTGCTCTTAGTCACCATCACGTGGGCCCAGGGATGCTAAAAGAAAAAACTCAATTGGGCATTGTGACACTTCTTCACACCCCAAGCCTTTACATCCTTCTTGTGAGATGGGACATGACTTTGCTGTGTCAGGTTACACATCCCTTAAACAATCCCCACCACCCATTGCTTTCTCGTTTGGTGAACCCCACTCCCCAAAAAACACATCGAACCCCAATATTTCTGTTTCCCCTAAACATGCGCCCAACCCCAAAAGTAACCAGAACAAACATGGCCAAAGCAACCAGCTCAAAGGAAAAGGAAAAGTCACTGGAGAGCCCAAAAACACAGGAATGGGGAATCTTTTACAAAGGGAAGATAATTGTCATCTCAAAAACCACAATCGCCGAGATCAAAGCAACCCCAACTTACATCATGGGCTGGTTTGAGGAAGAATTAATGAAGGCTTGGAGTCACATATTTTTGCTTGCGCCGGAGAGCCGGATGAACGACTATCTCCCTCTCTCGGACCTAGCCTGGTTCAACTGGCACAACCCTTGGTGGAACTTCCTAATAAACAAGCCGTCAAGAAAGGAGAGTCAGATTCTGGGTTGGAGAGGGCTTCCCTTAAGATCAAGGGAGCTAATCTTGGGAGACTTAAGCCAACCAGACACTCTCTTGGAGAGGAGAATGTTTGTGGACAGACCCATAACAGTCAACATAATGGGCGACATGGAAGGAAGGAAGATCATTTAAGTCTTTGCTCTGATCCAAACTTTCAATTTGGTAGTCAGCCAACAGGAATGCATGATGGGAGTGATGGAACATGTTTTGGTGCTCAGGTAGGGAGAGGGGTTCACAAAGACTCTTTTGAAGGAAATGAGATGGACCATGATAGATCAAATGAGGATTCTTCCTCCCATTGATGAGTGCCCCGACCCAAATCTCCATTTATCTATGAATATTATATTATGGAATTGCAGGGGTGTGTTAAACCCCAACTTTCACTAGTCGGTGGATAATATCATTAGCTACCACTCACCCTCAATGATGACCATCATTGAAACTCGAGTTGGTGGAAATAGGGCGAAAGAGATTACTGATTGACTTTCTTTTGACAGAGTGGCCCATATGGATATTGTGGGTTATGTTGGAGGTATTTGGGTTCTTTGGTACACTGAAGTCATGGATATCACCATTCTTGCTTCTACCGAGCAGGACATACATGCAATCATTAAGGTACATTCCTCTAACCTGTCTTGGCTCATTACTGCTATCTATGCAAGTCCTAGATATAGGGAAAGACGTATCTTGTGGGATAACCTAAACCAAGTCGCTAACCTTCACAATCTGCCTTGGCTAGTGTTAGGAGACTTTAATGAAATCCTCTCGAGTGAGGATAAGCTTGGGGGGAGACCTATTAATATTCATAGAGCTATGGTGTTTCAACAATGCCTAAATTCCTGTAATATTCTGGACTTGGGATTCTAGGGACCTAGGTTCACCTGGGTTAATAAGAGAGACTTCCTTGCCTTCATTCAAGAATGAATTGATCACTACTTTGCTAACTCTAGTTGGAGAACTATATTTCCTGAAGCCTCTGTTTATCATCTCACTAGGCTGCACTCTGATCACTGCCCTGTACTTCTTAGCCTCAACCCAAGTAACGGGAACCATACTAATAGACCGTTTAGATTCCAACCAATGTGGCTATCTCACCCTCTCTTCAATAAGCTTGTCCAGGATAATTGGAATGACTCCTTGTCTCTACAAGCAAATAACTTAGCCTTCACTAATGTGGCCAGGGTATGGAACAAAGAAGTCTTTGGTAATGTTTTTCAGAAAAAGAGCAGACTGGAAGCTCAAATCAAAGGCACTCAACATGCTCTAGCTAACAACCCCAACCAATTCCTTATAAATCTGGAAAGGTCTTTGTTAAAGGATTACAACCTTATACTTCAACAAGAACATGATCTTTGGGCCATCAAATCGAGATACAATTGGGCTATTCTTGGCGATAGAAATACTTCCTTTTTTCATACCTCTACCATTTTTAGAAGGAAAAGAAATAGGATTGACAAAATCATAGATAGCTCGGTTAATTGGGTGCATGAGGCGAATGAGGTTGCAGATGTTGTTAGAGAAGGTTTTTTGAAGCTGTTTTGTACAGAGAAAAGTAGTGCTCTTAGAAATTTATGGGAGATACCCAGCTGGTCCAATGTCCTGTCTGAGGAAGCCTTGGACTCCCTCAACCACCCCATCTCTCCTGAGGAAATTAGGGATGCCCTTTGGTCTATTAAACCATTCAAAGCCCTTGGACTTGATGGTCTCCACGCAGGCTTCTACCAAAACTCCTGGTCCATTGTTCGTGAGCCTGTTGAAAAGGTGGTGTTTGAGGCCTTCCAAACTTGCTCCATCCCTGATGATCTTAACCAAACCCTTCTGGTCTTGATACCTAAATGCCAGGGTCCTGAATCAATCAATCATTTCCGTCCTATAAGTCTTTGCAACACCTCCTACAAAATTATATCCAAACTCATTGTTTAAAGAATTAGAACTTTTCTGGACCAAATTATCTCTCCCCTCCAATCTACCTTTATTCCTAAAAGACAGGGTATGGACAACATGATTATTGTTCAAGAGCTTATTCACACCCTCAGTTTAAAGAAAGGAAAATCTGGTTTCATGGTAATTAAGATTGACTTAGAAAAACCCTATGATAGGCTAGATTGGAACTTCATAAGGGATATGCTTAACTTGTATAAATTTCCCCCCCACTTGATAAAACTTATATTAAGTTATGTTTCGACAACATCCATCTCCGTGCTATTCAATGGAGGTAAGCTATATCCATTTCTGCCTTTAAGGGGAATTAGACAAGGAGACCCCCTTTCCCCATATATTTTCATCCTTTGTATGGAAATGCTAAGCTTCTTCGTTCAGGACAAATGTACTAATAATTTGTGGGACCCTTTAAAATTAGCTTGTGGTGGACCTGCCTTCTCTTATCTGTGTTATGCTGACGATTTAGTTCTTTTTGCCAAACCTGACCTCAAAAATAGCCAAAGCATCAAAGAAGTGTTAGAGTCGTTCTGCGAGCTCTCTAGTCTCAAAGTTAACTTGTTGAAATCCACAATATTCTTCTCTCCCAATGTTTCCCAGCTTTCTCGTGATTCTATTTGTGAAACCATTGGTTTTGAAGCTACCTCAAACTTAGGAAAATATTTGGAGTTTTCCCTAAAACAGTCGGGTTCCACGAGGCATGACTTTGATTTCATCATTGATAGGGTGAAAAGTAAGTTGGCTAGATGGAAGTCCAACTTGCTTTCCATGGTTGGGAGATGTGTCCTCACTAATTCTATTACCTCAGCTATCCCTGCCTATATTATGCAAGGCATAATTCTTCCTGCTAGAATTCACAATGCTCTTGATAAAATTAACAGGAACTTTGTTTGGGGATCTACTGAGGTTAAAAGGAAAATTCACCTTGTTGGTTGGGATAAGGTGACTAGCCATAAAGATGAGGGAGGCTTAGGAATTAAAGCTACGAAATAGAAAAATTTGTCACTTACAACCAAGCTATGTTGGAGATTCAAAAATTGTAAAGGGGAGTTGTGGGCTGAAACTCTCAAAAGGAAATACTTGAATAGAAATCACCCTCGCAAGCATGGGTTCTCTAGAACTTGGTCGGCCATCACCAAAAGCAAGGAATTATGCACCAAAGGATCTCATTGGATTATTGGTAACAACAGAAACTTGTCCTTTTGCTATGGCAAATGGACAACCTTTGGTCCTTTCAGGCAATTGATACAGGGTCCACTCATCCTTGTTGAAGAAAATCTTATGGTAAAGAATGCCATGGTTAATGGTCAATGGGATTGTTCTCAAATCTCCTTTGTAATTCCTGATAGTTGGTTATTGTTCTTGAAAGCCATTCCCCTTAGAAAAGCCACAGTTAGCAAGGACATCCTCTGCTGGGATGGGAAAGCCAAAGGCCTTTTTGATTCAAAACATGCCTATAATCTGGCTTTTGGAGAGGTAGGTCCTACTGTCTCTTTTGATGATAGATGGATTAGGAAACTCAAATGTTACCCAAAGATGCACTTTCTCCTTTGGAAATGTTTTCACAATAGTCTTCTAGTTAAAAATACACTTCATCACAGAGGGCTTACTGAAAACCCCTCATGCATTCACTGTTCTCAGGTGGAAGACATTTCTCATGTCCTCAGGGATTGTCAAGTGGCCAAAAGTTTCTGGATTGAGGCAGGGATTCCTGCTAATGACCCTAAATTTTTCTCTTCTCCCTACAATAGATGGCTTAAATCTAATGCCCTCAACAGTAACAACATTCCTAATAAATCCTTTACTTGGGACACCTTTTTCCTTTTTGGTATTTGGAATCTATGGCTACAAAGAAACAGATGCAGCTTTCAACATTCTAATCTCAAACCTTCTATGTTGAGTGATGTCGAAATCCTTGCATCTGAGTTCTCTTGTCTTGTCAGTCCCCATATGCCTGTCTTGGAGAAAAAATTAATTCAGGTGAGATGGAATCTCCCGTGCCCAGGATGGTTTAAATTAAATACGGATGGTTCGGCATTGGGCTGCCTAGGTCTGACGAGTGGGGGTGGTCTCATTCGTGATGAGCATGGAAGATGGGTGAAGGATTTTCTCAGAAAAATTGGGAAGGTCAGTAGCCTTGAAGCCGAGCTGTGGGCCATCCGGGATGGTCTCATTCTCTACAACCAGCTACTAATCCAGGAGTTACTTATAGAAATTGATGCTAAAGCTGTTATTAGCCTGTTAAATTGCAATACAAAATCCTTTACTCAATATGCTCCTCTTATTGATGATTGCAGAAATCTATTGCACTGGCCCCCTTTATGGAAGATCCAGCACTGCTACAGGGAATCTAATGCCTGTGCTGACGCACTGGCCAAGAAGGCTGTCTTTAGTCAACATGAATTTTGTATATTAGACACTCCACCTGTGGAGATGTCCCAACTGTTGATGCAAGACCTTTCTGGTCTATTTTGTAACCAGGTTTGCAACTATACAGCATCTGTGGCTGTTGGTTAGCTTTTAATATATTCCATGTTTACCAAAAAATAAAAAAAAAGATTCCAAACTCAAGGTATGCTCAAGCCTCTACATTTATGAGGGGCGTTGTTAAAGATATATGGTTACTGTAATGGCCTAAAAGGCAAACTCATGTAGAGCTAGTCTAGCTCGTGTGTGTGTGTGTGCGCGCGTGTGCTCGCTAACAATTTAACATAGTAAAGATATAGCCAATAAGATGGAGCATTATTTTCGTTCTCTTCTACTCTCTTTTCAATTTTTTTTTCCTTCCTTCATTTATTTATGACAAAATATGGAGCAGGAGGGGAAGAGAGAGAAAGGAAATTTTATTTCCAAGCATTTGGCTTAGAAGGGGGAACGAGAAAGGAAACTAGCCTATTGTTGGATGATACTCAAGGTCTTGGCTAATGACTTTGTCATATATCTTTGCTTTCATTTTCTACATCTTAAGATTGAAAGTCAACTTGATAGGTATTTGATTCACTGTTTGCTTGCTACAAGGCTATCAAACTATGCTTCTTATTTGATGACACTTTTTGGTCCCTTTAAGAGCATTCGTATCAAAGTTTTCAAAATGCTAAAATGCTATTTTTTAGCAACACAAACAATAAAATGCATCTACATCAATGATGCTAAAGCTAAAACATTTAGCACCAAGTTACAGTAAGCTATCATCTTTGACAGCTTAATGTAGCAACAATCTAAAAAAAAAAAAATTCCATTCTCTCTCTTCTCCTCTTAAATAATATTTATTTCTCTTTCTTCTAAAAACTTCTTTATTTGCTGTCTTCTTCTCCTCCATTCTTTTTTGTTTGTCTTTTTCTTATCTCTTTTTGCTCTTTCTTCTTCTCCTCTTGCTCATGCTCTCTCAAAAAAAAAAAAAAAAAAAAAGTGGTGGTGGTAAATGGTTTTGAGTCGTGGTTTGCTGTGCTATGGTGGTGGTGGTGGTGGATTTTGGGTCTTGGGTTCGGTGTGTTGTGGTGGTGGTGCTGTGGTGGGTCATGGTGGTAATGGTGGGTCATGGTGGGTTTGCTCTCTCTTCAGGTTATGGTGGTAATGGTAGGCAATGGTGGGTTTTTTTTATTCTTTTTCCGGTGGTGGTGGTCTTGGTGGATTTTTTTTTTTTTTTTTTTTTTTTTTTTTTTGAGGTGGCTTGTGATTGTGATGATGGTTGTTGTGGTTGGTGGTGTTGGTCTATTTTAATGGGTTTTGTGGTGGGGTGTTGATGATGATGGTTGTTGTTGTGTTTGTGGTGGTGGTTTTGCTTTGAGTTTTTTTTTTTTTTTTGGTTAAGTTGTGGCTGCCACGGTGGTGGTGGTGAAAGTGGTCGGTTGCTATGAACTTTTTTTGGAAGTTTTATTTTATTTTAATAAGATGTTTATATTATTTTAATAAGATAAAGGTAAAAATAGAACCTTTAATGTTGGGTGTATTGTAAAATGTGTTATTAAAATTGATAAAGTGGTTTTTTGAGATACTAAATGCTAAATTTTTTTAAAAGTTTTGATGGGAATGCTTTAAGGGGGTAGAGTGAGGGTCGTGTGCTATAAGAGTTGTTGTATGAGCTAACGATTATGTTGTGTGAGATTTTGTATGTTCTCAACCAAACCCTGAAGCTATGTATCGGTAGGTGTCATATTTTGATGGTTGTGAGCTTCCAACTACATGGCTACTGCAAGGACACGTTTTGCAGCCCAAGCTCAAGTTGTATGGGATCTTGGTCCAGTGAGCCCAGTACAATAAATTTGTAAAGAGTGGGTTGGAGAATTAGGCCCTAATAAATTTAACAATGGCTAGTATGGATTTAAAAAATGATCAAGCAAGAACAAGGAAAATAAAGCTAAATCTATTTACTGTCCGAGGAGATATTTTTTATATAAATCATTAACAATGGGGTATAAACACAATTTTGATTGCTACAGTACTCTCTCTCTATTTTTCCCATCTCTTTCTCATGGAGGGTCTCTTATATTATATAGTTCCTCTTGGACCATTCTGATCCTACACTTGTTGATCATTTGAGCCCTCATTTGATTGCCTGTCCCATCAGACACCCTCTTTAGCTTTCTGTGAGTTGTGGTTGTCAAGACAGCACTGTTCAGGGGTCTTCTCCACATAAATGCGGCCAGAAAAGTAACTGCAGTGCATTTAATGCGGTGCTAGCAGCTTTTCTTTAAATATTTTTGGGTTCTTTTCCTTCTCGTATGTTCATGAGGCACGTCCTTATTATTGGGGCTTCTATAGAGGTTACTTTCATCGTTGGAATACACATCTGAGTGATATTTATCATATCCGAGGAGGAATTCCTCCTTAGACCGCTTTCCACCTAATTCTTATTTATAAGACTTTGAACGGAAATCCCTCATAATTGTTTATCTCTCCTTGGACTTATCAATGTCCTCGGACAAAGCCCAATGCCCAATATACGATTTTGGGCCTTTATCCCTACAATAGCCCCCCAAAACTTCAGTTTTTCCCTCTCATCCGAGGAGAAAAAGTAGGGTTTTGATTTTTAAGAGACAAGACCATTTATTTCTCTGGTTCACACGTGTGAAATTACCGTTTTGCGCATCCTATGATTGCTATTAACGCTTCGAAGTTTGCGAGGCGCCATTAATTACACCGGGCGGCGCCTTGTTCCCTGGATCTAGCGATGAGGCGCAGATCCAACAGCTGATCTTTCTCTTGGAATTTTGAGCGGGATAACTCCCACTTATTTTCACCCTTTATATAAAGCCTTGAGGGAGATCATTCTCCCTTTACTTTACAAATTTTATAGTTCTTCAGAGATCTCAAGCATTCCAAATCACTACACTTTCGAGTTTCCCTAACTCTTTTCCTTAAGAAATTTCCAAAAGATTTCCCTAAAGGTTCAGGATCTAATACACTCACTTGCTTTTGTAAGTATTTATCTTTTCAGAATTTCTTTCTCTCCTCGGCCATCCTCCTCGACCTTCTTTCTTTTTTTAGAAAAACTTCCTTTGTGTCATCTACATTTGCCTAGATGAGTAGATTCAAGCATTTAATAGACTCTCCAGTCAGTATGGAGGGTTTTAGGGCCAAATACCATATCCCACGGGGAGTAAGTCTACAATATTGCACCCTGGACCAAGTATACACGGATAAAGGGGAAGGTGAAGTTGTCATTCAAATTATAGCCTTTATAGAGGGAAGAATGACTCTTCCCATGCATAGGATAACTAGAGACTACCTGCTCAATTATAGGTTGTGTCCCTATCAGTGCGCTCCTAACCTGTTTAAAGTCATGGGGAGCGTAGATGCTCTGAACTATCAGATGAACTTAGGGCTCACATGGCACAACGTCGTTCATATGTATGAGTGCCATTCCCTTGCCAGCGCCGATGTCATTAGATTGATATCTTGCCTTCCTAAGTCCAACAAGGGCTTGAAGGATGACTATCTGGTCGCGTCCGGGGAGTGGCACGACAATCTTCCTTGTCTAACTCGGGCAGGAGAGCTAAGTGGGGTACTTTAGGATTAGTTTCTTTGGGCAAGGGGTTTAGCCCTTTTAGTTTTATTCCTTTTCATTTTTAAAACTTCATCTCCCACTGATAGTGATTTTCATTGGTTTGACCACGATTTCCTTCTCGGATGTTTTTATAGATAAAAGCCACATTGCTCTGAGGCTTAGTTTGACCAACGTTTCGGCTGTTAACTACCTACTGAGGTCGGAAATATTTGTGAGTGAAGACGGATAATTATGGGCCGCTCACCTAATTTTGGTTTTCGTGCCCCTGTCCTGTATATTCTAGGATGTAGGCCGGGCAATAAGGGTTGGAAGCTCTAGACTAGCTTGGATAGACGTCTCCAAGCTGGGGTTTTTGGCTCAGAGAGATCTTCCTCTAGTTCAGTTGCCTTTTTAACGCATTCCTCAACAGGCAGCTGCTTTGAGAGAGGAGTCAGCCTCTTCTCGTCATTCCCTCAACGCTGAGATCGATCAGTTCCGCTTTGAAGACATAGAATGAGTGCCAGAAAAGCCTGTGAGCTCTTGGATTCCGAACAGAAGTCCAACAGATTTTCTGTAGCTCATCCTCTTAAGCTAATCATTGCTTGGGTCGATTCCAGTTCAGAAGAAGAAGGAATGGATCTGAAGCAGAGACCCAGTTTAAAGGGTCTAATGGTGAACAGGAATAAGGGACAAACTTCAAAAGATGTCCCCAAGTTGCAAGTTCCTCTTAGTCTCCTTCCTCCTCCCCCATCCCCCACTGACCTCTGACTGTAGGCTAACTTGAATCTGAGGAAGAGAAGGCCAGTTGAGGACCTAGAGGAGGGCGACGTTGGCCCTCAAAAAGGGGCTAAACAATAGAAGAAGGCTAAAAACCCCAAGGACAAGAGAGCCAAGTCCGTGGAGAGTCGGGACAAGGCTGAAGTGCGATGAGGGCTGCGCACCTGGTCCCCTCGGCTAGAGATGAATGGTGCTCCCGTTCCTTGGGATGCCACGATTTGGGAGTCTTAGAGAGGGCATGCCACCTACCTTGCCGAGGCCTTAGAGCAACCCATCCTCCTCCCCCGAGACATGGAGGGTCTCAGGCGTACCAGGCAACCAGACCTCTTCATTTCATTGAAAATGGACATTGTAATGGTAAGTTAATCAACATCTTCTTTCTTTAAATACTAAGCTTGCATGTTTATTCATATATGTATATATTTTTATAACCCTTTTACCATTTTTATGCAGGTTACCCAACAAATATATGTGGCTGAGGAGTGGGTCAGGAACGCCCATGATGAGGTTAAGGCTGAGGCCCACTCCCATTTTGAGATGGAGAAGGCTCTGGGAGCCTTGAAAGAGGAGCACGTAGATTTGTTCGAGAAGTTGAAGGAAGTGGAAAAGGCTCGCATAAGCGTCGAGGTGGGTTTAAATATTGCGGAGAGGCAGGACAAATATCAGCGCCAAAAATTGCACATAACCGAGATAAACTTAGCCACTAAAAAACAAACCGTTTTGGATTTTAAGGCGGAGCTGCAGAAAGCCAAGGATGCAGCTCGGGTGGCCAGGAAAGCTACTGAGGCCACGGAGAAGACATCCTATGAATGTGGGGTGTGGGACACGGAGACTCGGTTGGTAAAGGAGGTGGCCGTAGAGTGCAGGGACTATTGCATCGAGTCATGGGGAGTAGCCATGGACCAAGTGGGAGTCCTCGTGGACTACGAGCTGAGGAAGGCTGAGAATGTCTTCTTCCCAAAGGATATTCGAGAAATTCCAGATGAAGGCCAAGCTTCCCCTCTTGGTGATGAAGTTTCAAAAGGGGCTGAAATGGGTGAGGCTCAGCCACAGATGAAGGCCAAGCCCTCCGAGGATGCCCTCACAATCAAGGATGTGGTCTCCTAGGCCAAGGATGCGGAGGCTAAGTCTAAGGCTGGTGATGTCCACTCTGAGATTGCCGATCCCAAGAAAGACCCTCCCCAAGCCAAGGCCTAAAATTCCAAATATAGGATTTTTTTTTTGTAAGATTTTTTTATAATGGCGTTCTGCTCTTAGATAATGTATCCCTTTTTTGTTTAATGAAAAACGTTTTTCTTTTTATCTCTCGTACTTTTGCTTTTATGTGCTTCGAAACTTATTACTATTATAAATAATATTGAACTATTGCTGTTTGTCTCTAGTGAAACCTAACAATGACATATTGCCCATACTTTGAGTGGTTGGATCAGGTGTAGATAGATACATACTCCGTAAAAAGTAAAAAAAAAAAAAAAGGAAATATTCTTCATTTTGTCCCACACTTGGATAAATAATTAAGGACTTCAACTTAACTGAAAGCAATTAATCCGAGGAGTAGAGTATAACCTTGGAACTGTTTTGACACTTAGTGAAAGACCAATAGATAATGTAGTGTAAATTTTTCCAAGTATGTAACCCAGGGGATCAGTTGTGACTAGGATTCTATTTAGCACTTAGAAAGATGTCAAAGAGTGTTACTTTTCCTAAAGCATTTGGTCCGAGGACCTAGGTATGACTAAAGTTCTGTTTAAGCACTTAGAAAGATGTCACAGTGTTATTTTCCCCAAAGCATCTGGTTCAAGGACCTAGGCATGATTAAGGTTTTGTTTAATCACTTATAAAGATGTCATAGAGTGTTAATTTCCCTAAAGCATCTGGTCCGAGAACCTAGGCATGCTTAAGGTTTTGTTTAATTACTTATAAGGATGTCATAAAGTGTTAATTTCTCCAAAGTATTTGGTCCGAGGACCTAGGCATGACTAAGGTTCTGTTTAATCGCTTATAAGGATGTCATAGAGTGTTAATTTTTCCAAAGCATCTGGTTCGAGGACCTAGGTATGACTAAGGTTCTGTTTAATCACTTCTAAAGATGTCATAAAGTGTTAATTTTTTCAAAGCATCCGGTCCAATAACCTAGGCATGACTAAGGTTTTGTTTAATGACTTATAAAAAAAGAATAGAGTGTTAATTTCTCCAAAGCATCTAATCCGAGAACCTAGGCATGACTAAGGTTTTTGTTTAATCACTTATAAAGAAAGAATAATAGAAAGTACAAAGCCTTTATATAACAACTGGACATATTTGATAAAATTTTTTTTATTAATAATAATACATTTTCAGGTTGTTTACATTCCAAGAGCTTGGTATTGCACGCTTATCTAAGTCTTTTAGAAAATACGCTCCTATACTAGCCACCAAGGTGATGCGATATAGTTTTTCCTGATTGGACCCTAACTTTTCCCACACTGGGTTTTTTGCAATGCCTAGGACTTTTCTCAATACTAAGTCACCAGGCACTAACGTCCTCAACTTTACATTGACATCATCAATTGAACCCTTGCATTTTCTCTTCTCTCCTCAATAAAGTCCAAGCTCTTTTCTAACAACTCATTGTTATTGCTTGGGTCGAATAAGCTGGTCCTTAACGTTGGGAAGCCAGTCTCTAGAGGAATAACAACCTCAGCCCATAAGTCATTGAAAATAGGGTTTCCTTAGTTGACCTGCGAGGTGTGGTTCGATATGTCCAGAGGACATGTGATAGCTTTTCTACCCACTTTTCCTTCGCATCATCCAACCTCTTCTTGAGTCCATTCATTATGATCTTGTTAACAGCCTCCATTTGTCCATTCCCTTAGGGATAAGCTAGGGTAGAGTATCTATTTGTAATTCCCAAGTCATAACAGTATCTCTTGAAAGATTTGCTATCAAACTAAAGACCATTGTTCGAAATGAGGGTATAAGGGACCCAAAACCGTGTGACAATGTTTTTTCAAACAATTTTTTTGGCATCCACATCTCTAATATTTACTAAAGGCTTAGCTTTTACCCATTTAGTGAAGTAGTTTGTGCCGACTAGCAAATATCTCTTGTTCCCTACTGCCTTGGGGAAAAGGCCCATAATATCCAAGCCCCATTGAGTGATTGGCCAGGGGCTAGACAGAAGATTGAGGACTCCTCCTAGTTGGTGTATGTTTGGTGCGAATTTTTGACACTGGTCACATTTTCTTACATATTCTTGTGCTTCTTTTTGCATGTTGAGCCACCAATAATCTTGAGTGATGGCTCTGTGCGATAAGGATCTTCCTCTAATATGGTTTCTACAAATCCCTTCATGTAACTCCTCAAGGAGTAGCTTTGTTGCTTCAGAGTATATGCATAACAAGTATAACCCAAAAAAAGAGCGTTTGTACAATTTCTAATCCTCGGATAGCCAAAACCGATGAGCTTTTCTTCGTACCTTGTCAACTTTTGCCCTCTCCTCGGGTAGGATATCCTCTCTCAAGAATAGTACTATGGAGTCCATCCAGCTAAACCCCACTCTAACGTGGTCAACATGAACCACTTCTCTGTTCACCTTAGTGGGCTTGCATAAGTCTTCCATAAGGATGACTCGGGGTAAGTTTTGCGCCGAGGAGGTTGCAAGTGTGGCTAGGGAATTAGCATGTGTGTTTCCACTTCTAAAGACATGTAACAGGTTGAAAGATTCAAAACTTGACTGCAAATGTCTAACCTGACTTAAGTACCCTTACATTCTCTCATCTTTGGCTTCAAACTCCCCTTTTACCTAGTCGACGACCAATCTTGAGTCCGAGAACACCTTTACAACCTTTTCGCATATTTTTTGAACTATGGTCATTCCCATCAGCAGAGTCTCATATTTGGCTTCATTGTTTGTAGTTGAGAATCCCAATTTTAATGATTTCTCAATGGTGATTTTCTCGAGTAAGACCAAAATTAGCCCCACTTCGGACCCCTTCTGATTTGTTGCATCATCAACGTACACTTTTAAGGATAAGAGACCTTGTTGGAAGATCATGCCAACCGATTTTTCATCAATGTTTTGATTCTCTACTTCTACTTCTAACGGGGATTCAGCAAGTTCGGCTACCACATCCGCGAGAATTTAACCATTGACAGAGGTGCGAGGCATGTATTTGATGTCAAAAGCCTCTAAGATCGTGCCTCATTTAGCAATCCTCCTTGTGTAATTAGCACTTCGGAGCAGAGTTCAGAGTGGGAGCTGAGTTAGGATGATTACTGTGTGTGCCTAGAAGTAATGGGGGAGTTTACGTGTAGCATGTACTACCGTCAAAATGGTTTTTTCTAATGGCAAATAGCGGATCTCAGCCTTATGCAATAATTTGCTCACATAATAAACTAGTCTTTGTATGCCGCTATCGACTCGTATCAAGACTAAGCTTGCAGCATGAGGGGCCACAGCAATGTATGCAAACAAGACATCATCCATCACAGGACTGGACATGATAGGTGGCCAAGAGAGATAATCCTTAAGCTGTTAGAAGGCTAAGGCACATTTCTCGGTCCATTGAAATCCCTTCTATTTGTTCATCAATAGGAAGAAGGGTCTACATCTATTTACTGATCGAGAGATAAATCGATTCAAAGCAGCAGTCATTTCGGTCAGCTTCTAGACTTCCTTAGGATTTCGAGGTGGTTGTAAACCGTTGATTGCCTTAATCTAATCGGGATTAACTTCCATCCCATGATGAGTAACCATGTAGCCTAGAAATTTGCCCGATCCCATACCAAAAAAGCATTTGGAAGTGTTAAGATGCAACTTGTACTTCCTCAAAATTTCAAAAATGTTCTCGAGATCTCCCACATGCTCGGACACTAACTTACTGTTCACCACCATGTCGTCTATGTAGACCTTGATACTCTTGCCCAACTGTGGTTCAAACATTCTATAGGTAGATTCAGCATTTTTCAAATCGAATGGCATCACTTTGTAGTGGTAGTTCCCAACAGGGGTGACGAAAGCAGTATTTTCTTGATCGTCTGGGGCTAGTGGTATTTGGTGGTACCCTTGAAAGGCATCCAGAAAGCTCATCTGAGAATGACCTACAGTTGTATCTACTAGCTGGTCTATTCTAGGCATAGGAAAAGGATCTTTTAGGCAAGCCTTGTTTAAATCTGTGAAGTCTACACACACTCGCCATTTCTCACTCTTCTTTTTTACCACCACAGTATTAGCCAGCCATTTAGGGTAGAATATCTTCTTGATAGCCCTTGCCTGCTTTAATTTCATCACCGTCTTTGACAGCATTAGAGTGATCCTTGGATGAGTGCTAAGGTGGTTGCTTTTTGAGGGTGACGGAGGGATTAACGTTTAAATGATGACAGATGAAGCTCAGATCCACCCCTGGGGCCTCGTAAGCATTCCATACGAACATGTCAACATTTTTTCTAAGAAACTCTATCAGCTTTTCTTTCTCTAGAGTAGGTAGCTGAGCCCTAACCTAAAAGAATTTCTCTGAATCATCACCAACAACGACTGTTTCCAAATCCTCACATTTTGCCTCTGTGGTCGATTCGTTGATAGGCAACACCTAAGCTCTTAATTGCTATAAGCCTTCTTTAGTAGAGGCCGAGGACTCAGTTTCAGGCTGATGCAAGATGGCAGCCACCAGGCACTGCCTGGCTGTGGATTAATTTCTCAGGATTTCCTTAACCTGGCACTTAGACGGATATTTCACCTTCTAGTGTAGAGTAAAAGAAACGACTCCTAGGGTATGAAGCCAAGGTCTGGCCACAATGGCTATGTAGGGTGAATAAGCGTCCATCACAATGAAATCCACCTCCACCACTTCTAAAATAGTTTGTACAGGTAGTCTAATCTGACTCTTCGGAATGACAACCTTCCTATCAAAACTTACTAAGGGTGAATTATAGGTTGTTAGGTCCTCGGGTCTCAAATTTAGCCCCTTGTACAAGTTGGGGTACATAATCTCAGCACCGTTGCCCTGGTCTACCAACACCCTCTTCACTTCATACCTCCTAATCCTGAGTGTAACCATCAAAGCATCATCATGGGGTTGGATGGTTTCGATCTTATCCTCGTCTGAGAAACCCAGAACCGGTTGGATTTCTATTCTAGCCTTCTTCGGCTCTGGATTAGTGCTCTTGACGGATAACTGAGCCACAGACATCACTCTGGAAGGGTAGGAACTAGTCCTCACTGAAGTAGCGAAGATGACATTTATCGTTCCCAATGAAGGTCTTGAAAAATCATCTCTCTAGGATTCTGAGTTTGTCTAGCCTCCTTGGCCACTAGAGTGGTGCAAGAGTTGCTTTAGCTTTCCTTCACAGATGAGCTGGTCCAGGTGATCCCACAGACTTCTACAATATTTCATGGTGTGTCCATGGTCTTGGTGGTATTGACAATAGAGGTTTTGATTGCACCTTGCGGGGTTTCCTGTCATTTTATTTGGCCATTTAAAGAATGGCTCATTCCTAATCTTCTTTAGAACTTGATGCACTGGCTCTCAGAACACAGTATTAATTGCCTGAGGATTAGCAGATCTTGACTGCCCAGCAAAGTCTTTCCGTGGTCGGTTGTTATTGTACTGGTCTGACCTGAAATCCCTCATCTCCTGAAGGATAACCTTATCCTTTCCTTTCCCCTGCTACCGATCTTCTTCAACCTTTTATACTTATCAATCTGGTTTATAAGTTGACGCACACTAGTGGCAGGTTTGCCAGTCAGAGATTTCTTCAAACTGTGCTCGGTCAGGAAGCTGATCTCAAAAGTACTGATGGCTACATCGTCAAAGTCACCATTTATCTCGTTGAACATCTCCTAGTATTTATCCGAGTATGTTTTCAGGATTTCTCCCTCTCGCATACTTAAGGACAGCAGGGAAGGAAAGGGCCGAGGAACCCTGCTACAAGTAACGAATCGGGAACCAAATGCCTGGGTAAGCTCCTTAGAGGAACTTATGGAATCTGCCCTCAGACTGTCAAACATCTCATCACAATGGGTCCCGGATTGGATAGAAAAACCTTGCATATCAAGGCTTCGTCATTGGAATGGACAGCCATTCTTTGATTGAAATGGTTCATATGTTCCACGAGGTCTGTTCTACCATTGTACATGGTGAAAATGGGCTGAGTGAATCGTCGAGGAAGTTTAACCCCCTCGATTTTGCGTGTGAAGGGCGACTTGGAGATTTGGTTTAAAGCCCTGCTCATAACGTCGTTTTCCACGCCTTTATGAGGCGGGCTTCTGACCTTTCGTTCACAACGATGTTCCTCCTCGTAGGAGAAAGATTTGCTAGGCGGGGTACGAGACCTTTGCCTATAACTGACGTCTCTTTCGTCATCAGAAAAAACATTTGAGTTAAAGGGGATTTGCCATGCATGACGCAACTCCCTCTTCAACTGGTCAATCTCCAGTTGCATGCCCTTATTACTCTTTGCATGGGAGATATGGCTTTCACTCCGAGGTTGACTCCTATCAGGATGTGTGGTATGCACACTTCTTTCACGATCACCTCTCCGCTCAAGGTTAACAAAAGGGTTGCTGTGCTGGGATCCCAAAAACTCTACCTGGTGTGGACCTGAACCTACCATAGTTGACCGTTGCCTTCATTATCACACAAGCTCTCCCAATAGACGGCGCCAATTGTAAGGACACGTTTTACAGCCCAAGCTTAAGATGTATGAGATCTTGACCCAGTGAGCCTAGTACAATAAATTTTTAAAGAGTGGGTTGGAGAACTAGGCCCTAATGAATTTGACAATGGCTAATATGGATTTAAAAGATGATCAAACAAGAATAAGGAAAATAGAGCTGAATCTATTTACTGTCTAAGGAGATATTTTTTTATATAAATCAATAACAATGGGGTACAAACACAATTTTGATTGCTAGTACTCTTTTTCTATTTTTCTCATCCCCTCCTCATAGAGGGTTTTTTACATTATATAGTTTCCCTTGGACTATTCTGATCCTACACTTATTGATCATTTGAGCCCTTACTTGAGTGCCCCTCCCATCAGATACCCTATTTGGCTTTTTGTAAGTTGTGGTTACCAAGGCAGCACTGTTCAGGGGTCTTCTCCACATAAATGCGGCCAGAAAAGTAGCTGCAGTGCATTTAATGAGGTGGTAACACTTTTTCCTTAGGTATTTTTGGGTTCTCTTCCTTCTCGTATGTTCATGAGGCACGTCCCTATCACTGGGGCTTTTATGGAGGTTACTTTCGTCATTGGAATACACATCTAAGTGATATCTATCATATCCGAGGAGGAATTCCTCCTCAGACCACTTTCCACTCATTTTTTATTTATGAGATGCTGAATTGGAATCCCTCATAACTGTTTATCCCTCCTCGGACCTGTCAATGTCCTTGGACAAAATCCAAGGCCCAATATACGATTTTGGGCCCTTATCTCTACAGCTACATTCAATGTCCATCAACCAAGTTTGGACCATGTAATATTTCTTTGCAAAACAAGTAGTTTAATCTATAGTTCCCCACTTTTCCCACATACAATGCCAAATGAAGAAGAAAATATCAATGATCGCACAACCAAGTTGGAATGAGGACAACATCCTTGCCTACACAAAAATTGAATAACTCAGGTGGCATTGGTGTGATGCCGACCTAAACTTCTCCTCAATATTTAAAACAATACACATAATATTTTATAATAATATTAGTATTTTCGGTGGAGTTTTATCTCATATCTTTGGGTCTCAAAATTAGGGTCTTAGTATAACTATAGACAAAAATAACCGACTAGTTTATTTCTTTAAATTGTGAATTGATAAAGTTAAATAAAACTGTGTCTATATCAAATCTATATATCTATATATATAATTGTGGGGGAGGAAAGCCCAACCAAAGGCATTGGGCCCAAGGCCCTATCTACGGACCACCATTGCCCGAAGAGATGAAAAAGCCTAGTTAGGGGCCCTGAGAAAGGAACATGTCTGGTGAAGGGTACGGCCATGATCCGAGGACATGTTCAATGCTCCGAGGAGTCCAATACCCTCGGATCCGAAGAACTTTAGTCTGACGTTCAACCTTTTGCAGCCCGAGTGATCCTCTCGACAGATGTAGTGACAGAATGAACCTCGGACGCGAATGAATATAACTGGATCGGAGAAATATCTGAGAGACAGATCTCAACCACCGCATTAAATGCACTGCACCTACTTCTCTGGCCGCATTAATGTGGAAGAGACCCCTGAACAGTATCAGCCCTGCTATCACCACTCACATGAGGCTAGGGAACACCCTTGATGGGACAAGCACTCAAGTGGATGTCTGGATGATGAACAAGTGGACGATCAAGATAAAGTGAGGAGGTACTATATAAGTAGAAAAGCCCCTTGATAGGGAGGGGATCGAAAATCAGGAAGAGGGAAGAGTGTATTATTTTACTGTAGCTCTAAGAATTGTAACCCAATCTCTCCAAGGAAAATCACCTCCTCGGACGTTATACTTACATCCGTCCGAGCATATATTAATTCAAATTCCCCCATTAGCGTGGCTGTTGAATACTGTTATTTTCGTTATTCGCCTTGCTCTTTCACCCACTCTCTACAAATTCATTGTTTTGGGTTCAGTGGGCTCCAAATCCACCCCTCCTTGGGCTTGGGCCGCAAAATCTGACCTTACAATTGGCGCCGTCTGTGGGGAGAGCTCGTGCAAGAGTGAAAACAACAGTTGATAATGGCAGGACTAGGTGAACAACAAGCAGAATCTAGGGCATCCCAACACGTGGACCATTTTGTCAACTTGGAGAGGAAACAAAATCGTGAGGGCAGTGTACACACTGTGCGTCTTAGCCAGAGCTAATCACAGGGTGGAAGCCACATGGCCCATGCAAAGGAGAACCGTGACTTGCAATTGGAAGTGGAAAAACTAAAGAGGGAGTTACACTATGCGAAGAGGAAACGGGCCTCCTCATACTCTGAGGATGATCTTGATGATGAACAGGATGTCTCTTATCAACACAAATCTAGGACACCATCCAGCGAGTCCTACACTTGTGAGGAGGAGTCCCATCGCAAGCGGCAACGTAGGAGTCCGTCACGTGGGGACATGGAGAACGATGCCATAAATAGGGCTCTGAATCAGATATCTAAATCACCCTTCACACGCAGGATTGAGGGGGCCAGACTTCCTCGGCGTTTTAACCAGCCCACTTTCACCATCTACAATGGTAAAACTGACCCTGTGGAGCATGTGAGTCATTTTAACCAAAGGATGGCTGTCTACTCCAGAGACGAGACTCTGATGTGCAAGGTCTTCCCCTCCAGTCTGAGGCCTGTTGCCATGAGGTGGTTTGATGGTTTGAGGGCAGGCTCCATCAATTCCTTCAAAGAGCTTACTCAGGCATTTGGCTCCCGTTTTGTCACGTGCCGAAGGGTGGCCAGGCCTTTTTCTTCGTTGTTGTCATTGTCTATGCAGGAGTGTGAGTCATTGAAGGCATATTCAGACAGGTACTGGGAGATGTTCAACGAGGTGGAGGGCAACAATGATGCAATGACCCTCAGCACGTTCAAGCTCGGCCTCCCCACTGACCATGGTTTGAGGGCATCTCTATCTGGCAAACCGGTCACGAACGTACGTCAGCTAATGGACCACATAGAAAAGTATAAGAGGGTTGAAGAAGATCGGCAGCAGGGCAAGGGAAAGGACAAGATTGTCTCTCAGGATAGGAGGGATTCGCGGTTGGACCGTTATAATTACAGCAAACCAAGGAGGGACTTTGCCGGGCAATCAGGATCGACGAATCCTCAAACGGTCAATACCGTGTTCAAAGAGCCAGTGCATCAGGTCCTGGAAAAAATCAAGAATGAATCGTTCTTCAGGTGGCCGAACAAGATGGTAGGAAACCCCGAGAGACGCAACCACAATTTTTACTGCCAGTACCATCAAGACCATGGGCACACCACGGAAGACTGCAGGAGCCTGTGGGATCACTTGGACCAGCTGGTTCGCGACGGTAAACTGAAACACCTCTTACACCCCTCAAGCGGCCGAGGGCAGGCAGGTTCAGGGCCGCACGGAGTTGATCCCTCAAAGCCGCAATTAGGTACCATAAACGTCGTCCTCGCCGCGCCGGGGAGAACAGGGTCCTGGCCATTGAAAGTCATGTCGGTAGGCCGACCATCAGCTGGGGAGCCATGCCGAGGACTGAAGAAAGCTGAGTCTGTTGCCCCATTTATTATGGGATTCTCGGATGAAGACAAGATCGGCACCATCCAACCCCATGATGATGCACTAGTCATCACTCTCAGGATAGGAGGGTACGATGTGAAGAGGGTGATGGTGGACCAGGGTAGTGCTGTGAAAATAATGTACCCGGACCTCTACAAGGGGCTAGGCCTAAAGCCCCAAGACCTGACGCCATACGATTCTCCCCTCTTGAGCTTCGAAGGACGTCCTGTCATCCCAAAAGGCCGGATACGCTTACCGGTGCAGTCTGGTTTGAGGTGGTGGAGTTGGACTTTATAGTTGTGGACACATATTCGCCCTACACGGCACTCGTGGGCAGACCCTGGATTCATGCGCTTGGGGCCGTTCCTTCCACTTTGCACCAGAAGGTCAAATATCCATCGGAAGGACAGATACATGAGATCCGAGGGGACCAGTCTGTCGCCCGACGGTGCTTGGTGGCTGCCATCTAGCATAAGGTCCCAGCCGAGTCTTCGGACGTAACGGGGAGGGATTTATAGCAATCACAGTCTCGAGGAGTTCCCTCTGGAGAACCAGATGAAGACACTCGATGTGAGGATCTAACGAGAGTTGTCATTGGAGACGATCCTGATAGGTTCTTCCAAGTCGGATCTCAGCTACCTCTTCAAGAGAAGGAGGAGTTGATAGAGTTTCTCAAGCAAAATCTCGATGTGTTTGCCTGGAGTGCGTATGAAGCCCCCGGGGTGGACCCGGAGTTTATATGCCATCACTTGAAGGTGAATCCACTAATCACCCCCAAGAAACAGCCTATTCGGCGCCCATCCAAGGAACATGCTGATGCAGTGAGAGACGAAGTAGCGAAACTCAAAGAAGCTGGGGCTATCAAAGAAGTTTTTTATCCCGAGTGGCTCGCAAACACCGTGGTGGTGAAGAAGAAGAGTGGGAAGTGGCGAGTATGCGTAGATTTCACGGATTTGAATAGGGCATGCCCCAAAGATCCGTTCCCTATGCCGAAAATTGATCAGTTGGTGGATGCCACTGTCGGCCACCCTCGGATGAGCTTCCTGGACGCCTTCCAAGGCTACCACCAGATACCATTAGCCCTGGAGGACCAGAAGAAAACTGCTTTTGTCACCCCTATTGGCAACTACCACTATAAAGTGATGCCGTTCGGCTTGAAGAACGTGGGAGCTACCTACCAGAGGATGATGACTAGGATGTTCGAGCCGTGGCTGGGCAAAAATATCGAGGTTTACATAGATGACATGGTGGTGAAGAGCAAGGTTATAGCTGAGCATGTAAGAGACCTTGAAACTACTTTTGAGATCCTACGAAGGCACAAACTACGTCTAAATGCTTCTAAGTGCTCATTTGGGGTAGGGTCCGGCAAGTTTCTAGGATACATGGTCACCCACAGGGGAATCGAAGTAAACCCCGACCAGATAAAGGCCATCAACGATCTACGCGCTCCTCGGAATCCCAAGGAGGTTCAGAAACTAACCGGAATGACCGCTGCCCTCAGTCGGTTCATCTCCAGGTCAGCAGACAGGTGCCGCCCCTTCTTCTCTCTACTCAACAAGTGGAAGGGATTCGAATGGACTGAGGAGTGTGCTTTGGCATTCCAGCAACTCAAGGATTATCTGGCTCGGCCACCCATCATGTCCAGCCCCGAGCCTGATGAGGTGCTGTTTGCCTACATCGCTGTAGCTCCCTACGCAGTAAGCCTGGTGCTGATACGATCGAACTCTGGCATGCAAAGGCCCGTTTATTACGTAAGCAAGTCGCTGCATGAGGCTGAGGTCCGTTACTTGCCTCTAGAGAAAGCTATCCTAGTAGTGGTGCTTGGCACGCGGAAGCTACCTCACTACTTCTAAGCCCACACGGTCATCGTTCTTACACAGCTCCCACTCAAAGTGGTACTCCGAAGTGCTGATTACACTGGTCGGATTGCCAAGTGGGGTACAATCCTAGGGGCTTTTGATATAAGATATATGCCCCGCACTTCGGTTAAGGGACAGGTCCTTGCGGATTTGGTGGCTGAGTTCACGGAGCCTCAAGTAGAAGAAATAGAACCCCCGTCAGGCATGGATGAAAAATCAGTTGGCATGGTCTCCCAACAGAATCCCTCCCATTGGGAAGTGTACGTCGATGGCACAGCAAATCAGAGAGGTTTCGGAGTTGGGTTAGTACTGATATCCCCTGAGAAAATCATCATCGAGAAATCGTTAAGGCTGGACTTCTTAGCAACGAATAACGAGGCGGAATACGAGGCCCTACTGATGGGAATGACTATGGTCCGTAGAATGGGCGGGAAGTCCGTGGAGTTGTTCTCAGATTCAAGATTGGTAGTAGGTCAAGTACAAGGCGAGTTTGAGGCAAAGGACGAAAGAATGCAGGGGTATTTAAGCCGTGTTAAACACCTGCAATCAGAGTTCAACTTTTTCAAATTGCTGCACATCCCCAGAAGTGGCAACTCACATGCTGACTCCTTAGCCACGCTTGCCACCTCTTCGGCGCAGGACCTGCCGAGGATCATCCTCGTTGAGGACTTGCACAGGCCTACAGAAGCAAAGTCAGAGGCAGTCCAGGTTCACCAGGTCAGGGCAGGGCAGGGCCGTGCTGGATGGACCCGTTAATCAAGTTCCTCAAAGAAGATATATTGCCTGGAGAAAAGGATGAAGCTGATAAAGTTCGAAGGAAAGCGACTAAGTTCTGGTTATCCGAGGACCAAAAACTGTACAAACGCTCCTATTCGGGACCATATTTGTTATGCGTACACCCCGAGGCGACTGAGGCATTGCTGGAAGAGCTGCATGAAGGAATCTGTGGGAGCCACACTGGAGGTAGGTCCTTGGCTCACCGAGCTCTCACCCAAGGCTATTGGTGGCCTAACATGCAGAAGGAGGCACACGAATACGCCAAAAAGTGCGATCAGTGTCAGCGCTTCGCCCCGAACATTCACCAGCCAGGAGGAAATCTTAATCCGCTATCTAGCCCATGGCCTTTCGCCCAATGGGGCTTGGATATTGTGGGACCCTTCCCCAAGGCTGCAGGAAACAAGAAGTACATCTTGGTCGGAACAGACTATTTCACCAAGTGGGTCGAAGCTGAACCACTAGCCAATATCAGAGACGTTGATGTGCAAAAGTTCGTGTGGAAGAATATCGTCACTCGGTTTGGAGTTCCTCACACTCTCATCTGGGACAACGGCTTGCAGTTTGATAGCCGGACATTCAGGAATTACTGCAGTGAGCTGGGAATTATGAACAGATACTCCACTCCAGCCTATCCCCAGGGTAATGGACAAGCGGAAGCCGTCAACAAGGTCATACTGAATGGCTTAAAGAAGAGGTTAGATGATGCAAAGGGCAGATGGGTAGACGAGCTGCCGCACGTACTTTGGGCTTACAGGACCACGCCTCGTAGGTCTACTAGGGAGACCCCCTTCTCAATGACCTATGGAGCTGAAGCCGTCATTCCTCTGGAGACCGGGTTCCCAACAATAAAAACTAGCTCATTCAGTCCAGCCGACAACGATGAGCAATTGCAGAAGAGCTTAGACTTGATTGAGGAAAAGAGGGAGAATGCAATGGTTCGGCTGGCACACTATCAACAGAAACTCAGGCAAGGCTATGATGCTAACGTAAAGCTAAGGCCCCTAGAACCCGGTGATCTAGTGCTGAGGAAAGTTGTGGGCACCGCGAAGAACCCAGCTTGGGGAAAACTAGGACCCAATTGGGAAGGACCGTATCGCATCACCTCTGGAGCAGGCATCGGGGCATATTTCTTGGAAGACCTAGATGGTTGCGTAATACCGCGTCCATGGAATGTAAATAATTTGAAGAAATACTTTTATTAATCAAATCTTTTCGTCAACCAACGTGTCAACTCACTGTGTTAACCAAGTGTTTAAACTTAAACCCAATCATGCCTGTAGTCCTTGGATCAGATGATTTGGGTTAGTTAGCACTCAATTACAGTTCTATAGTGTTTAAACTTAAACCCAATCATGCCTGTAGTCCTCGGACCAGATGATTTGGGTTAGTTAGCACTCAGTTACAGTTCTATAGTGTTTAAACTTAAACCCAATCATGCCTGTAGTCCTCGGACCAGATGATTTGGGTTAGTTAGCACTCAATTAAAGTTCTATAGTGTTTAAACTTAAACCCAATCATGCCTGTAGTCCTCGGACCAGATGATTTGGGTTAGTTAGCACTCAGTTACAGTTCTATAGTGTTTAAACTGAAATCCAATCATGCCTGTAGTCCTCGGACTAGATGATTTGGGTTAGTTAGCACTCAATTACAGTTCTATAGTGTTTAAACTTAAACCCAATCATGCCTGTAGTCCTCGGACCAGATGATTTGGGTTAGTTAGCACTCAGTTACAGTTCTATAGTGTTTAAACTTAAACCCAATCATGCCTGTAGTCCTCGGACCAGATGATTTGGGTTAGTTAGCACTCAGTTACAGTTCTATAGTGTATAAACTTAAACCCAATCATGCCTGTAGTCCTCGGACCAGATGATTTGGGTTAGTCAGCACTCAGTTAGTCCTAATGTTTAAACTCAAATCCAGTCCTGCCTATAGCCCTCGGACCAGATGACTAGGGTTAGTTAACACTCGAATACATCCTCGTACCAGGTATTCCTGATCGCGCTTAAATTGATCCTCACTTATAAATGCCTTCCTTAGTTGTGTTTAATTCAAAACCGAGGGACAATAACCTATGTTTAATAACTGGGTACGCGAAGCTCGTATAAGTACTCATTCCAATCATTACTCATCGGTACCTCTTATTTGGCTTATCCTTTTCAATATTAGTTGCGATTACTCACGCCATCACTATGGCGCATCAGTCAAATTACCTGCGTTGTCATAATCATAGTTGTGTGTGTGACAATAATAAGTTATAGAACGCGTATCAGAAACATCAAGGATAAATAGAGAATCATTCCATTAGAGAAAAAGGTCTACATGTGGCAAAAAAAAAAAAAAAAACCTATGCATCTACTCTTTCGCCAGAGGAAGCCCAGGGTCAGCAACGTGGCCTATCCGCTCGGATGCCTCAGGGGCTTGGTCTTGGGCCTCAGCAGGAATCTTCTCTTTGCCTGAACCTTGGCCTTTGTCTTTGGCCGGCTCAACTGATTTGCCCGTGTCGTCCGGCTGTTCCTGGGGGGTCTCTAGAATCTGAGGAGCAGGAGGGGGGTCTGTTCCTGGGAGCTCTCGGATATCAGGATCATAGTATACGCTCCCAGGCAGCCTCAGCTCTGAGTCGGCCGGAATTCCAGCGGCATCCAGGGCTTTGTCCCAACTTATGACGCAGTAGTCTCGGCTGACCGAGGCGAATTGCTCCACAAGCTGGGATGTAGTCGTCTCTACCCCCAGCTGGTACGCCGCCTTCCTTTCGGCCTCAACTGCCTCCTTGGCCAACCTGGCATTTTGCTCAGCCACCTGGGCACTCGCTTTAGCCTTCTGCAGCTCAGCTCTGAGACCCTTCACCAGCTCCCTCTCGGTTGCCAGGTTGATCTCGGCCATGCGTAATTGGCTGCGCTGTTCCTCGGCCTGTTTTTCTGCATTCTTAAGCCCGGCATCGAGGCTTCGCTTTTGAGAGAGCGCCTCTTTAAGCTCCTCAGACATCCAAGCATGCTCCTCTTTCAGCTTGCCAAGAGATGCCTCCGCCTCAAGCTGGGATTGGGATGCTGCTCGGGCTTTAAGCCACGACTCCTCGTTCAACCCCTCGGCCACGTAAACCTGCTGGGTAAGCTGCATAATAACATCTCCAGCATCAGGCTAAGAGGGAACAAAGCCAGTTAAGCGTAAAACCTAGACTTAGGAAGGGTGCACTTACCATGGCTAAGTCCCTTTTAAGGGACATGAATAGCTCCTGCTGGGTGAAGCGCCTGAAGGAAGCCATGTCATGTGGGAGAAGAAGTGGTTGCTGCAAGGCCTCGGCGACATAGCCTGCCCTTCCTCCATCATAATTCCTGAGGGAGGTATCCCACAGGATTGGAGCGCCATCCAACTCCAATTTTGGAGACCAGATTCGAGGTCCTCCTCCTCGGCGTACATCTACACCTAAGGGCTCCTCTCGGCTTTTAGTAGAGGAGGCCCTATGGGTCCGGCTGTCTCTCGCCACCTTTTGCTGCTTAGCCCCCTTGGTCGGTGGCACCTGTTTCTCCCCAACCTCATTGTGGGGTCTCTTCTTCTGTAGGTTTGGCATTGTTTTCAGATTTGGGTCAGGGACTTGGGTAGGCACCGGAGGAAGTGTCACCACTGTTGTAGATGTCCCAGCACCTTTCGGCTCGGGCTTTTTGCCTCTGCCCTTCACCAAACTCCTCAGATCCATATCGTCGTCCGAGGAGTCTTCTAAATGAGCGGCTAGCAAATTAAGACGGGCGCCTGGCCGCTTGTAGGTTTCTTCCTCGGCGTCTGAGACCTCTACCACTTGTTGTACTCCCGAAGCTTCTCCCTCAAACTGAAATCCGTCTATCTGTTCTTCTAGTGAGGAAGTGGAGGAGCCGACCCCCTCACCTTCAATCCCTTGTCCGAGGAGAACTTGCTGGAGGGGTTGAGGAATGGGAGGCACGATCCGAGGATTTGGGCGGGGTACAGGTTCAAGATCGTATGGCGCCAAGAAGCCCGTCCGACCAACGTCAATTCGCGCTAGGCGAGGATCTCCCTGGACGATTGTGTTGCCGACCGGTTGGAAACCCTTCAGTTTCCCTGTATATCCGAGAATAAGGGGAGCAGATCGTAGTTACCTGTCCTCGCTCACGAAGATTTCTGACCTTAAAAGGTAGTTGAGGGCGACAACATTCGTTAGGCTGAGCCGAGGAGAAACATGTCTCTTATCTGTCGCAAGGCAGTAAAAAAAGGGAGGGGGGTTAGAAACTCAAAAGTAGAGACAGAAGTGGAATAAAAAACCGTTGAAAAACGAGAACCCTAAGTCTATAGTTAGTGTGCCTAAGCCTAACATGTCCCACCTGGCTCCCCACGCCTGGTCGGGTAACCATGGCCGTCATGCCAGGCGCCCGAGACAATCACATAGTCGTCTTTCATCCCTTTGTTGGATTTGAGAAGGCAGGAAATGAGCCTGACAACATCCGACCGGGATTTTAAGTAGTACCCAGCATCTTGCTGGCTGTGGCATTCGTACATATGTACCACATCTAGCCAGGTGAGGCCCAACCCCATATGGCGCTCAAGGTCCTCAATCGCTCCTAGGATCCTAAACATATTGGGCGCGCACTGCCAGGGAGTAAGCCTATGGTTCCGAAGGTAGTTAGTGGTGATGGGACCCATGGGGATTGTCATTCCTCCTTCTTTGAAGGCGATGAGGGGGATCACCACCTCTCCCGTTTTCCGGTCTGTTAGTATCTTTTCTAGGGGGCAATACCTCACACCCACGTTAGGGGGTATGCGATATGTGGCCCTAAACACCTCTAGTTGTTCAGGGCTATCCACCATGTACTCGAGCTTTCCCATAGTGCTTAAACGAAACAGTCGGCCGAAGAGAGAACTAAATGAGTTGGTGTACGATGACTCACCAGGGTCAAATCTGAGAGAGGATTTCAGGCTCGTAGGAGGGTTCGTGATGATTCTGGGGAGGCCTGAAAGCAGCGACTGAGAGATTTGTGCGGAGCGGCGCGTCTGTTCTTGCTGGAGCGTCTGATGATTTGCAAAGTGAGGAAGAAATAACCTCCTCTGAAGCTTTATACGGGGTCAAGCGAAGGGTCAGGGGCACTCCCGCCCAAATTCCAAGGAAAAGACCACAACCGTTGGATCGATCGCTCACCGTTAGATACGAAGGACAAGGCGCCACCTGGTGCAATTAATGCAGCGGCTTGGGAATATGGAAACCGCAACGGCATTAATGAAGCGTCTATCCCAAGGCCCCCGCACACGTGCTAGCTTGAATTGGCCTGCACCCAAGCTTCTTGTTCTGTGGCAGGTCAAAATCATACTTTTTCCCTTCGGATGTGAGGGAAAAACTACAATTTTGAGGGGCTATTGTGGGGGAGGAAAGCCCAACCAAAGGCATTGGGCCCAAGACCCTATCTACGGACCACCATTGCCCGAAGAGATGAAAAAGCCTAGTTAGGGGCCCTGAGAAAGGAACATGTCTGGTGAAGGGTACGACCATGATCTGAGGACATGTTCAACGCTCCGAGGAGTCCAATACCCTCGGATCCGAAGAACCTTAGTCTGACGTTCAACCTTTTGCAGCCCGAGTGATCCTCTCGACAGATGTAGTGACAGAATGAACCTCGGACGCGAACGAATATAACTGGATCGGAGAAATATCTGAGAGACAGATCTCAACCACCGCATTAAATGCATTGCACCTACTTCTCTGGCCGCATTAATGTGGAAGAGACCCCTGAACAGTATCAGCCCTGCTATCACCACTCACATGAGGCTAGGGAACACCCTTGATGGGACAAGCACTCAAGTGGATGTCTGGATGATGAACAAGTGGACGATCAAGATAAAGTGAGGAGGTACTATATAAGTAGAAAAGCCCCCTGATAGGGAGGGGATCGAAAATCAGGAAGAGGGAAGAGTGTATTATTTTACTGTAGCTCTAAGAATTGTAACCCAATCTCTTCAAGGAAAATCACCTCCTCGGACGTTATACTTACATCCGTCCGAGCATATATTAATTCAAATTCCCCCATTAGCGTGGCTGTTGAATACTGTTATTTTCGTTATTCGCCTTGCTCTTTCATCTACTCTCTACAAATTCATTGTTTTGGGTTCAGTGGGTTCCAAATCCACCCCTCCTTGGGCTTGGGCCGCAAAATCTGACCTTACAATAATAATTGGTGAAGCTGAGATAAACTCAAGTTAGAATTCCAAATTAGAGTTCCAATTTTGTGCCATGTGTTCTAAATTATTTATTCTTAAAGAGTTTTATTTCTTAATTTTAGAGTAAAATGTGAGACCACATTATAAATATTCATCCAAGTGAGTTATTAAGTACAAAAACCAAAGAGTCTAGAATAAATAAATTGTAAAAAAAAGTGTTTCACAATAATTTTTTTAAAAAATATAGACAATTTACATTTTATACCTAATAATATCCTTACAAATTTTTTTAAACAGTTAACAAATCTATATCTATATATATGATAATAGGTGAAGTTGCGAAAAACTCAAGTTAGAATTCTAAATTAGAGTTCCAATTTTGCGTCATGTGTCCTAAATTATTTATTCTTAAAGAGTTTTATTTCTTAATTTTGGAATAAAATGTAGGACTACATCATAAATATTCATCCAAATGAGTTATTAAGTACAACAACCAAAGAGTCTAGAATAAATAAATCGTAAAAAAAAAAAAGGTGTTTCACAATAATTAAAAAAAAAAAAAAAACATAGACAATTTACATTTTATACCTAATAATATCTTTACAAAATTTTTTAAACAATTAACAAAATATAAAAATGATTATCAATAATATTTAAATTATATATATAGAAATTATATTATTTATTTTATTGTATATCTTTAAGTGTATCCATGCATATGCTTGGGGTTAGAAGTTAGTTCAGTATAAAAAATGGAATTCAATTAGAGTTTAATTTGGCACCACATGTCTTATATAATATAAGTTTTTTAATTTTTGTGCCAAGTGAGTTTATTCAAAGTAGAAAACGAGGAGTTCAATATAAATAAACCATAAAAAACAGACCTAATCATATATATATATATATATATATATTAGAGAAAACTTAATTAGATTTAAAATTGAATTTTGCTTTTGTTAGCTTTCCATACTAATGTGCATATTTTTTATATTATTTTAATATAATATTCTGTATATCAGGATCTTAAATGTAACAAATTATAATTGAATTGAATGATCTCACGCACCTATCTCCATTCAAGTTAGGAGACACTATTGGACCAATTTATGCTTTTATGTTGTGTTGTATTTAGTAGAATTTTATTGACAGTGATTGTGAATTGATATTGTATACGTAATATCCAACAATAATTTTCAAAATTATATACATAATAACAGTGTAATGAGAAACTTGACGTAACTAATATTATAAAAATTGCAAGAAAAAACTATTTTAGTACCTCTAAATATCTTGGTCGAACTAATATCCTATATATTTTATAACTCAAACTAACATCAATAGCACCACTATAATTTGTCATTCTTATGCGTAAGCATGAGTTAATTATTAGTTTTAATTTTAATGATAGGCTAGGCATGTCAATTTATTTGGATAGAATGTAAGTCCCACGACTCAACTACTCCAGTATGGTTCACTCAAATCACTCCAAAAACACATGGAAGATGCCATACAATCATTCTCAAACTAATATGAAAATTCGTTATCAGTCCAATTGGAGAACAAGAATCACACACGACATAGCATCCCAGTTGGCAGCACATATTAACTGAAGGATTGAGAAATTCGACCCTGACTGATCAACTTATTACAAAAAAAAAAAAAAAAGAATTTCTTCTAAAAAAAGCTTTTATTTTTTTGTTTGACTATTGTGAAAGATGAGGATAGTGGCTTGCTAGTAGCTAGAAGCCACACACCGTTCCAGTATTCTACGATTTGAGCGTACCAGATTCCAACCCATCCAACGGCCAAATTTTTTTCCTGTTATTCCACGCTAACTCTTTGGTCTAGCCACTATTTGGTCTCATATGATTTTCGTTGATTGACTTTTATAAAGGCAAAGACCACGAGGTTCAACAAAGACCATCAAAGCTTTTTATACAATTCGAAAAAGGGAAAAGAAGACTGGTCTTATTATGTACACTTCCACTTTCACGTTTAATTTAAGTAAAAAGTTGTTACACACACCATGTTGGCTATTGCATCTATTGCATGCACATTTACATACAAGTAAAAAAAAAAAAAAAAAAAACTAAATTTGTAACTTGAAGTCAAAATTTCTAAGTCACAAATTTTCTTTTATATATATATATTTTAAATTTTCACTTGTATGTAAATGTGTATGTCTATGCAAATGCAACAGGGTTTGTATAACAATCTGTTCTTAATTTTATAACTTATTATGTAAACTTCTAGGGAAAAAAATTGTTACACACCCATTTACCTGCAAGTAAAAAAACAATTAAAATATTGACTTTATTTCAAGTCACATTTTTCAAATTTTTTTTTTTTACTATACGCAAGTGCTTGGACAATAGGATGTATAACAAACACAGCTCTTAATTTTATAACTTATTAACTTTTTTAACTTTAATTTTTATAAGAATATACAACTTATTAACCTAGCATTGAACTCATTAAAAATATATACTGTATATATATATATAACACGCGTCTGCTATTCACAGATACACAAATCAACCTGATTTAAAATATAGAAGTATCCAGGGGTTGAAAATTATTTTAAAAACCGAGCCACATAGTTTACTGTGTCGGTGGCTTCCAGTGCAAAAAGAAATGGACTAAAACCCATTGATTGACACGTAAGCACTTTTCATGCCACACGTCGACGTGTCTTAACCCTATTGGTTAAGCTCCAACGTCCCAATCAAGCAGTTTTAATCAAGAAATTTTTCTATAGCGGGTTACCAACGCCTAATCGCTCATTCCTTCCTTTTATTTTTTGAATGGTGGACCAGACGTTAAAAACGACACCAAATTCAGATCGTTTCGTGTCCAAGGAATTCATCCATATCTATAAAGAATATATATAATAGTATTTTCCTATTCTCCGCTCGCTTTCTCTTCGTCTCTCTCTCTCCTTCGTTTCCAAACCGATTAGTTTGACAACCATGGTATAGACTTTTCTTCCTTTTTCTTTTTCGTTTTTTAATATAATTTCTCTGTTTTTATAATAAACATTTTCATCGGAATTAGCGTTGGATTATCAAAATTTTTCATGATTCTTGGATGAATATTAATATATTATATATAGTTTTTATGTCAATTTTGTGTGTCTCTGTGTTGAATTCGCTGTTAAATTTGGAGAAATTGAATTTACTGTTATTAGTTACTTGTGGATTATAAGTAGTTGTTGTTGTTAATTATAAAATTACATAATTGAAATGTTGTTATTACTTCTTGTGAATGATGAAATATGTTTTATTATTGCTTTTCTGGAAATTGACGCTATACAGAACACTCACTCACTCACTCAGATGGTTAATTTTCTTATTACGTAATTGATAATTCAGAAATTTATGAATTCAAGGGAACAACGATAATAACTATAAAGTCAACCAAGTTTTGGTCTCAAAAATTTGGAGTCAGCTATAAATTCTCTGATTCTATCATATCGAAAATTATATTCTCTGTCATGTCCTTAAATGATATGTCGTTTTTTTACTACTTATGCAGTTTTACTAATGTTAGTGTTGGTCTTTCACCTTTTTTCTCGAGTCCTTGACGGCTTGACTTGACTTGAATAAACTTACTCTGTATTATCGTCATTAGTTACTCTCCTTTGCACATGACCAAATCATCTCACGTGAGTCTCCTGTATCTTTTCATCAACAAGGGCTACTCTTATCTTTGAGTGAATTTCTTCATTTTGATGCCTATATTTCTTTGTATTTCCACTTATCCATCTCGATATTCTCATTTCAGCTACACTTATTTTATGAACGTGTTTTCTCTTAATGATGCAACATTTAGTACCATAGAGACCATCCCTCATTGCTTGATGTGGTGCATTTGGAGGGAAAGAAATGTTAGAAAATTTGAAATTGCATTTTCTAAGAACTCTGTTCAAATGGTTGTCGGCGTATGGAAGTTTCTCCTTCTCAAACTTATTAGACTTTATTGATTGTTGTGCTTTTATTAAAAAGAAAAGAAAAGAAAAAAAAAAAAGCTTAGCTGTGTGTATGTCTAGCATACATCCTTGTATACTTGGTGCAGTACAATATATTCTAATAAAACTCATTATTTATATAAAGTAAAAAGCCAATCAACTAATAATAATGATGTGACTGAGTTGATCTGATCTTAATTTCATTAATACAGTTTTCGAGCTTTGATGTTCCTGATATCTAGTTTAGTTCATGTAGTGATTGTCGAAAAATAACTTTTTGCTATAAGGTCTCACGTGGCGTACCTTAGCATATGAATAAGTGCCTTAAGCATTCAGCTCTGCCATTATTGTCTGCTATTTCTTCTCCTTTTTCAGGCTCGTGCTTCTATGTGTTCATTATACAAAGTTTTAATGTCTTGAGTTGAGGGGCACTTTTATGTCAACATACATGTTGATGCTTGAAGTTATTTTTCATCTGAATGCTCATGCCCTCAATTGTTGTTTGCATTTCTTGAGGATTTTTGGGATGCTAGATACTTATTTAGCTGAACTCTAATGAGTTTTGAGCTCATTCATTGTTGGGAATGCCATCTAATAATATATCTTTATTATAAGCATAATTTCTAGTTTATTTTTGCTTTTGTACGCTGCATTGATTGACTTTGTCTATGCTGGTTTGCTTGGATCCATATTGTGTAGGGTCTGATCATTTTTTTGTCTGTTAACTTATGCTCCTGTTGTCTCCGTTTTGTGAATAGAGAATGCGAATGGGATGGGGAAACACATACAGAAGACGCATGAGAGTATTCACAATGGCTGTAGTAATATACCTAGACTACAAGGTAAATTTTTTGAATGTGGCTTACTGTTTCTTATAAATGGAGCACCTTATTACCTTGTTCTTTTGGATATCTCTGAAGGCTTTACAGCAAAGAGAGAAATGGGCTAGCAGTGCTAAAAAATCTGCTTTATGGGAAAAAGCTCATGAGCGCAATGCTAGGCGTGTGCACAATTTGATAATAGAGTTGGAAGGTTTGTGGGTGAAATTTGGACAGTATTTATCAACACGTGCAGATGTGCTTCCTGAGGCGTATATATCACGTCTCAAGCAGTTACAGGACTCTCTTCCTCCTCGTCCCTTGCAAGAGGTTTTTTTGATTTCAGATAATTAGAAATTTTTTGATTGATTGATTCGGTTGATTCTTTTCCCTAGACTGGATTTTTTGAAGTTCTTTGTACTTGTTTTTGTTCATTATTTACATCTGTCTGACTTTTTAAATTGTGAATTCTTGGCCATCGATTCTCTCTTCCGAAACCTGTCATGTAAATATAGGTATATGAAAATCTTTTCTAAGTGGATATCTTACCTTGACCTCTCTTTCAGATGTATTAAATCATTGTTGATTGGTGTTGTATGTACAAAGTAAGTGGGGAGATAGTTAATATTATTGCATGTGGTGTCTTTGGAGAGAATGAAATGCTCGTTGCTTTGGGGGGAAGATGCTAAGCTTGGTGAAGTTGAAGTTTTTATTCATGAAGACTCTTTATGAATGGATACTTTTTCTACTATGAGCTTCCTAGAGTTCTTGGACACTTTGAGCTTCCATTAGCTGTTATTGTATTTGTATTCTTTCTATATGTTGACTTGATTTTTTAAAAAACTTGGGCTTACCTTTGTATTATCTCTGTGTACTAGGTTTGCGCCACTTGTGCTCTTTTTAATGCATTTTTATTATTTTTAAAAATAGAGTGGGTTGTATTAGTGATGCCGTTAGGTGGTACTCTTTTATCATTGTTTTCTTTCCTTCAACAATTATATTACTTGGGAGTTTTGGTAGTTAGTTAGTTTACTCATTATTTGGGATATCTTGGTTAAGGCCTAATCAAGTGAGGGAGATTTTGGCATGTTTGACAGGTGGCATCAAAAGATATTGTAGTGTTAAATGTGAAGAATGCTGTGCCTTTATGTTTGATGTGCTGTATTTGGAGGGAGAGGAATACTAGGACTTATGATGGAATTGAAGTCTCATTTCTTAAACTCCAACCAAAGCTTCGGACATCTCTTTTTGATTGGATGAGAGCCATTAGGGGGTTCCATTTCTTCCTTCTTTTTGTTCTTTTTAGATGTTTGTAATTTTGGATTATTTTTTCTCTCTTTCGTTTCGTGTACCTCTTGTATACCTTGTGTACTAGCGCTATGCCCTTTTATTTTTTCAATAGAATCTAATTAGTATTACTTATAAAAAATATATTATATGAAGATAACCTCCAGGTACTTCATTGGCTGACTTGTGCAGGTTTGTCGGACTATCGAGACGGAGCTGGGAAAATCAATGGATGATCTTTTTTCAGATTTTGTCAAAGTTCCTTTGGCAACAGCATCAGTAAGATCCTATAACTGTTGTTGGTAGTTGGGAATAGATATGAGCACTTAGCTTAGGATATCAATAATGGAATTTCTGAAGGTTGGAGTGAGAGAAAGTATATTCTGGGACAATCTTGTTAGTTACTTGTCTATTCTATGCAGATAGCACAAGTCCATCGGGCAACTCTGCTTGATGGGCAGGAGGTAGTTGTTAAAGTTCAACATGAGGGCATCAAGACAATCATATTGGAGGTTTAGCATGCTTTGCTTTTAAGATATTGGGATGAAACGATTATGTTGAAGTTGTTTTATAGTTTTTGTGCTTACTTCTCCCCTCCCCCTCCTCTCCAGGATTTGAAGAATGCAAAGGCAATTGTTGACTGGATAGCTTGGGCAGAGCCACAGTATGATTTTAATCCTATGATAGATGAATGGTGCAAAGAAGCTCCCAAAGAACTTGACTTCAATCATGAAGCTGGTATGCCCAGCTCTTGCCTGGAATAATCATTTTGAAATGCTTTTAGTAGTTGTTTGTGATTAAAAGGAAATTGTTGTGTGTGTCACTCAATATCTTTTTATTGGATGTGAATTTTGACAAATCCACCATTGGATTACATTTTCTACTTATATTTTCCATGCTTGCAAAATTTCCAAATGATCAAAAATCAATAACTATGCCATCAATTAGATGTCTAAATTTCAAGTTTTTGTAGTTTAAAATTTTGTATAAAAAATAAGCGAATAAATCGAAAACATCCGATTGGCATGAAATTTGACATGTGTGTTAAGACATAAAGAATATGTAATTTAATGGTTAGATTATAAAATTATGTATTCATGTTAATTTTTTTAGTGGAAGTAAGTTGGCTACAACTAAGTTTGTAGCCAAACTTTGTCCTAATGAACTATTGATTTGCATTTAAGGGATGATTTTTTTTTATATATTATCAGATCCATAAATAGATAGATATTCTCTTCAATATGTTGGTTGAATAACTGGGTGGCTGTATGTTGGCTATGCTTGGAATCTATTGTCTCTAATGTGACGATCTTTTTCTGTTACCCAATTATAACCATTTTATTTCCGATCTGGCTTACTCTATATGTAGTTTATATGAACTGTTATCTTGTTATTCTGGCACTTTGCATTAGTTATTCCTAAATTGGAAATGCGCACGTCGCCGCCCCCCGCCCCCCCCCCCCCCCCCCCAGGTTTCAAAATTTGATTCTTATTGACATTTGTTGTTCTGTCTGTAGAGAATACTAGGACAGTATCTAGAAATCTATGCTGCAAAAATACGGGACATGATGATAACACAAATGCCAATCGAGTGGATGTTTTGATTCCAGATGTTATTCAGGTATAATCTCTCCCAAATATTTAATACTACATGTCTGCACACAGGAGTGCATTGGGCTTAGTGTTATGAATCTTGGATATAGGGATTAGAGGCCTCTTATGGTTTCTCTTAAGAAACATGATCCCAAACATAATATCAAAATTTCAAAAGACATAAAGAACCTAGATGTCATACCCCAAATTATGTGGGTTTGATTGGATAAGTGTGTGTTGTGTGGGTGTGTGCTGAATCCCACATTAGGTGTTTACTAAGCAGGATTATACAAGTGATTACCAAGAGCCCCAATTGTAATTTGACTGGTCTTTTTGGGTATAAGCATGTATGTGGCTAGTGCTTTTGTTGGGTCATGACACTAGTAGTCTTGTTGGGAGTTCTTAAAAATCAGACTATTGCCATTTAAATTTGCATCAAGTTTTGATTTAAAGAAATTATAAATATGTTCTGCATGTGGTGTACTAAGAAGTAAAGAAAGTTAAAGTAAAAATAAAAGCTTCTAGTTCTTCACTATTATAATTACTTTTGACATAAGACTAGAGTAGCACAGTAGTCAACTAGTTAAGATATCTGCTGACAGATCCACTGTGCCTAAGCTCTTAACTTTTGGCTATAATTAACATACCCCTTCCTCTTTCCTCCCAGGAAAATCTTTTGGTTGCTCCCTAATGTGTGTATATATATATGTTGAGTCCTTATGTAATGTTAAAACATTTGGCATAGTACATCTTCGAGTGGGTTAAAAGAAGCGTTTCCTTTTATTACAATTTACCTGAGTTGAACAGATGACTGACTTGGTTAAATACTTATCCTTTTTTCCTTTGAAGCGGAAAATATTGCCTTTTCATTTTCTTGTACCTTACTCTGCATCCTGTTGCTTCAAATGTAGTCAGCGGAAAAAGTCCTTATTTTAGAGTATATGGATGGCATTCGTTTGAATGACTTGGATGCACTGGAAGCATTTGGTGTTGACAAAAAAAAGCTTGTTGAAGAAATTACACGTGCATATGCCCACCAAATTTATGTTGATGGGTTTTTTAATGGTGATCCTCATCCTGGTACTCTCTCACTCTCATTGCCTTCAACACCCCCCCCCCCCCCCCTCTCTCTTTTCAGCTGGAGCTTAGTGTGAGGTTGTATCAAATCATTTTTTACAGTGAGGGTTATTTTGTAGTAATGTGCTGTAATTTTAACTTGTCATGAACTAGCTTTGTAATCTGAAATTTTGATGCATGCTTTATACATGTGCCATGCAGGAAGATAGATCTCCTCAAATGGGCCTTTTTTTGTCAAGATTTTAGCCTAAAACATTGATAATTCAATCATATGCTCAGTTAGTAATTTCAAATGTTCTCTTTTCATTTTTAGGTTGATCATATTTCCTTGTAACATTTGGCTAGAGCATATTACCTGATCTTGAGATTAATTTGCTTATTTTTGCTTGAGAGACAAATTCGACAATGAAAATGTGATGTGGCATGTGTGATAATAAAAATTTTTAATGGCAAAATGAAACTGTGATGACATTGTAATCAGGGCACACTCATAGTAGCTGGACTCTATTTTTAATTGTCTACATGCTCAAGAAATAATGCATTCACTGCTTTTTGGGGTGCATTGTGCAGGAAACTTTCTTGTGAGCAAGGAACCTCCTCATCGTCCAATTTTGCTCGATTTTGGGCTTACAAAAAAACTATCAATTTCTGTCAAGCAAGCACTGGCTAAAATGTTTCTGGCATCTGCTGAGGTTTGTAAAAACCATTTTTGCAGTTTTTCTCTCTTCGCTAAAACTGATACTTTGCTGGATTTTTGGTTCATCTAAAAAACTATATCTGATGAGTAATACTAATATTTGACTTTGATTTTGTGAGCCTTTATCAGTCAGTGCTTTAAAAGATGAAATGTATTATTGTGTTTCATTTTGGTTGTTCCTTATAGGGCAACATATTTATTTTCTTTTCTTCTTCTTTTCTATTATTTAAATATGTAGCACTAGGTTGTCATGATGAGTGTTAAAAATTAAATTGAACTAATCATAATGAATCATGTTCAAATAATTTTGAATGATCTATTTTCACTCATGACTAACAAAGTATGTTGATGTGCAAATTTCCAGGTGCATATATATATATATATATATTTTGTTGAGAATATTACTTACCAATACGATATTGATTGAACGGGGTTACAATAAATTATGATTGCTGCAATACAACCGATTTATTGGTGTTTTCAGTTAATATTGCTTTGAAGTTCAAACTTTTCTCTTTGAGTGGTGAAATAATTTGGATGCTTTTGCCACAGGGGGACCACGCAGCTCTTTTGTCTGCTTTTTCAGAAATGGGACTTAAGTTGCGCCTGGATATGCCAGAACAGGCAATGGAGGTAACAACTGTATTCTTTCGAACTTCAACATCAGCAAAAGAATCTCTTGTAAGTATGCACTAAGCTTGTGTGAGCATTTGTTTCTTACTTCATTCATTGTTTTTCCATCTTCAATAAGTCCCGACTTTTTATTTACTTATTTTTTGGTCTCTTAAGGAAACAATTAAATCATTGAATGAGAAAAGAACAAAAAACATGAAGGTTATACAAGAAAGGATGAAGCTCAACCCGAAAGAAGTTAAACGCTTTAATCCTGTAAGCTAATGTGTCTTCTTTCCCATCAATGTTTTTTTGATATGTTTACTGACTATTTTCATCCATTTTCAATTCAGTAACAACCTCTTTTTCCAGGTTGATGCATTTCCTGGAGACATTGTAATCTTTTCACGGGTCCTTAATCTTCTAAGAGGTCTGTAACTAGAATACCTATGGCTAAATATAGGTTCCAATGGTTGTCCCTTATTATTTTCTATATTATGGATTTAGGGCTTTCTTCCTTGATGAATGTTCGCATAGTATATCTAGATATCATGAGGCCATTTGCAGAATCTGTTTTGCAGGGGTGAGTCTAATCTAAATCTTGGTCTTTCGTAGTTTATTATTTATTATAATTCTTGTTTATGATTATATCTGATTGAATCCGGAATGCCCTTATCAGAAATATTAGTAGGGGACCAAGAGTTAATGATCAGTGGATCTATGACACACCTGTCCATTCTGATGTGGAGGCCAAATTAAGACAGTTCCTAGTTGAGCTGGGGAATAATGATAAAATACTTGGAATACAGGTATGCAGCACTTTTTAACTATCCATGGGTATTGTATCTGCCTTGACTGTTTACTTTCTGTTGTCCTTTAATGTATGAAAGAACTAGTTCTATAGTAATCAGTTATTTGGATGGATATGAGACTGTAGACATATGAATTTAATATTCCTTAGGAAAATTTCTAACATCTTTACTTATTCTTATATGTGGTAGAGAATATATATGGAATACTAGCTTGTCATGTCAGGCATAGTTTCCTTATTGCCAAGGTCGTTTTTCCTTCCTCTACTTAGTTTAATGATGTTGTCACCATCCACATCTTTTTGTATGTTTATCTTTCATTATTGCTGCAGGAGAGCTCGGTATCACTATTAACTGCTGGCAGGAATTTGGTGCTTTTGTAACTGCTAGAAATGTTTGAGGCGTTTTAGAAATGGCATACTTTATTTAATTTTTTCCGTCAGTCAAGAAATTTTATTGTCACTTGTCAGACCAGAGAGAACACTTTTTAAAGCAAAATCTGTTGGAATTTCAATAGCTATGATTAATGAAACTAGTTGCTAGAAATACTAAATTCAAATAATGAGCTTTCCTTTCATAGCCATTTACCCCTCTCCAATGTGTTCCAAGATGAAACTGAATTACAGATCCATGGGAATGCTTTATATTTTGTGAAGGTGCACTTAACAATGGTAGGCTATTGATTCATGCCTTGCAATTTGGAATTAAACCCTGTAACCAGTTCTGATTATGAAGAGATCTTGAATCACCATTACATAGTTGGGCAATCTGGTTGTATGTTACTATCTGTATCTGCTTTTCAAGTTAGATTTAATGCTTCAAGTTATAGGCTATTGAGGATTAGTGAAGATCCATTTATTGGTTGAGTACCGAAGTTTGTTAGATTTGTAGTTGATAAGTTACCGATTGTCCCTAAAGGTTAAGTCGTTAGGAAATGGTGAAATTAATCACTTATCCATTATTCTAACACTTCCACATATGTTTGGGCCCAGACTCCCCCTTAATACCTAGGGCAAATAGATGAGATTTTTTAACTTTTTAAATTGGAGTTTGGGCAGAAACAATATTCAAATTTAGGATCACCTACTTTGATACTTATCGATTGTCCAAAAAAAACTTAAATTGTTAGGAAATGAATTTAATCGCCAACCATTATTCTAACAGTAGCAAAGAGCAAATAATGATTCCCGCACTTGACTTCTGAATGGACAAGCAAAAGTATATAGGTCATTATGTGCTAAAAAAAAGTTTTTTTGGTTTTCTTTTTGGTTTGTGATGTTAGGTTTAAGTTTTCAGTTTTGTGCTTGACTTACAATGTTTTGAAGAGAATTGTAGATTTGGATTGGGTTAAATTCACTGGAAGCTATTGTTATTTTTATGTTACATTCATAAAGATGATAATCCTATATCAAGTTCCTTTGCAGCAAGCAGAAGTTTTATCTTTTAAATACATTAGAAGATTCCTCATTTAAGTTCTTTTCATTAGAAACATTTTCTGGTAATGTTGATCAGAAGAAATCTGTGTTTAAGATCTATGTATCTGCTTCAAAAAAAAGTAAAAAAGATCTATGTATCTATAAAATAAACAAATGGAACCAAGAGAAGTTTTTCCATTTAATTAATCTGGAAGCAATAGAATTACCCCAGCTAAACAAATGAATTTGGGTGGTATAATCAAAGCATCTAGATGTTTCTTTAACCATTACAATTGATGATCAGTTTACTGTTATTCTTAATTGTATCTCATTTGAATATGTTGTTGGGGTTGGTATTTTAATGTTTAATGCATTAACACCCCAGCTTTTTCCTCCCCTTCTTTTCTGATAAAGTTTTTAATAATTTTTCTGAAGGTATGTGCCTACAAAGATGGAGAAGTTATAATCGACACTGCTGCTGGAATGCTTGGTAGATATGATCCTCGTCCAGTGCAGCCTGATAGCCTTTTTCCTGTTTTCTCTGCAACAAAGGCTATCACAGCGGGAATGCTACATTGGCTGGTTGACAAAGGGTGTGTTACAGAATTTTATGAACAGCAAAGTTCTGTCTTTTCAAATGATACAAACCCTTTTTGTTTACTTTTATATAAACAAATAACTGGAATCCCTTTTTGGGTCTTATAACATATATCCCCTGGTCACTAGGATAAGGGCTCATCTTCTATTTTTATCTTCTGGTTTTGACAGTCCAAGCCATTCTACATATCAAAGGAATCTATTACACCTTTGATTTATAATAGTATGATCCACTTAAAATAAGTTGACATTGATTGAGCTTTAACAGTTTGACCTGACCTAATCAGAGATTTTGAATGATGGGTGTATATTGGCTTCATTGTGTAAATTTATCATGGTATAATGACTTTCAGAACTTCAGTCCATGCATAATCGTGGCATCCCTCTGCCATTTATGCTGTAAAAAAATCAATTTATGAATTGACCATTCTAAATTAAGAATAGTAAACATGGCATGAAAAGTAGTAGGGCTTTCTTCTTGATATGCAGGCACTCATTTAGGCCAGTCTTTCCGATGCTGGGTTTTGCATGTGGCTAATATCTGGATTTGTGGAGTCAGCAACTTGAATTTTTGTGTGAATGTATACATTGGCTGTATTTGTTCATTCACTTGAAAATTGGGTGGAGTATGGAGAGTTGTATTCAATCTCAATGACATTAAAATACTAGCATGATGTGCAAAATATAGTACGCATGCCAAAACATCTGTGAATCTTAAATTGAAATAAGATGAAGAAAGTATGGTAATTTTATAGTTTCTACACGTGTTCCCAAATTTGTTTGAAGAACTAGGAACAACTAGGAACATATGAAGAAACTATAACATCACTATACTTTCTTCATCATATTTCAATTTAAGATTCACAGATGTTTGGGCATGCATATTATATTTATATTGAATACAACTCTCCATACTCCACCCAATTTTCAAGTGAATGAACAAATACAGCCAATCTGGGGGGAAGAAGAAAAACTTGGAATGACATATTTCTTAATATCTTCTTCTACAACATAATGTCTCTTACATAGTTTCTTTTGGAACATAACTTATTCTAAGCCATACACAACTTACATTTACTTTAATAATTAATAAAGTTTGACATAATTGCGGTAATTCTTGAATGAAGTAATTGTAAACCATATCAAATACCCTTGGTTTCCCAAATCATAATTTTTTTGCTTGATGATTCACTTATCAAAAAAAAAAAAAAAAAAATTCACAATTCTAAATATCTACATGAGTCATGTCAAATTTGGGATGGTTTTTTTTTTGGGTGGGGGGGATTGGGGAGGGGGTACTGCATGTATTGATGCTTGCTTCAACACTGACAAAGGTACACAAATTTAAAACCTAAACCTTTTATTTTCCATGAATGAAGAAATTCTTAAATAATTGCTTTCTGGGCATATTTTATGGACCTTAATATTTGTTTATGAACATTTTATTGCTTAGAAAGCTGACGCTTGAGGAAAATGTGGCAAATATTTGGCCGGAATTTGGATCAAATAGGAAAGATCTCATCAAGGTTTAAATTTTGTCTCATGTACTGATAAACTTCTACCTGTATCAGCTGACATTCTTAATTAATTTTTTGTTTGATTTTTTTTTCTGTCTTTTTAGGTCCATCATGTGCTTAACCATACATCTGGTCTTCATAATGCTTTATCAGACATCCTTAGAGAAAATCCTTTACAAATGTCTGATTGGAATGAATGTTTGAATCGCATTGCTGTGTCAGTACCTGAGTCTGAACCTGGCCAGGAGCAGTTGTATCATTATATTTCTTATGGCTGGCTATGTGGTGGCATTATTGAGGTATAATTGCTTGCCTCAGAATCTTTTGATTATGTTTAAATTTGTCTAGACTCTCCGCTGAAAATTTTAATGCCCTGTTTGGATCTCTGAATAAACTAGGGAAATAAAATATGGTTTTTGATTATTCCCTATAGGTATTTTAAGTTGAGGAAGTTAAATACTCAAGAAGCTGAGTTTAATCTGTGTCTGTAGTCCTTACCATGCAGTTATTCATCATAAGTGTCAATGTTGGCATTTACTCCTCTGAAGTGGTGCCTAAAGTTGTTCACATTGCTGCTGACGTTTTAACTTACCCAATTTCTATAGTGTGCTTCTGCACATACCAAGATTTGAAGGGATTTCTGTCAGAAACTGTAATCTTGCCCTCTCAGTTTAGGAACATGGTCTAATATCCCCTAAAACATAGTAAAACTGAGTTTTACTGACTTCCTTGATGAGAAAGAAGACTTTTGAGGCTGGATAAAGATTTTCTTTAGCTGCCCTATACATGTCCACTTCATTTCTTCTGATAGATTTTATCTTGCTCTCTCTTTTCAACATGCCCATGGAGACTGGTGATCCCTTCATTCTATTAGCAATGACCGTAGGGGTTGGTGCATCTTTTAGATATCGATTTCTAGCATGCCGTCTGTGTTTTGATTGTCAGTTTGATCTGTATTGACAGGTCTATGGGAGACCTCAAAGAGCTTTATTAATCTTGTGGTTTTTTTTATTCTTGCAAACTTTCTTGATGTTTTAAACCTTAACTTCTCTGCTGTTCTAATTTTCTGTTTGGATATCACAGCACGCATCTGGGAAAAAATTTCAGGAGATTCTTGAAGAATCATTCATTCATCCCCTTCAAATTGAAGGCGAGTTATACATTGGAATTCCTCCAGGCAAGTGTTGGGCTTATGCTTTGTTAATTCTCTTGCTTCATTGTGTAAAATATATTTGTACATATGATTGTTTTGTATTCTTCCCTCAATCATGTTTGAACTACAGTTTAGTTTATTTTTTTGGTAGTTATAATATTTAGTGTTGTGTGCACTTTTTAGAGGGGAAACAGACTTTGTTTATGGTAATTGGGTTATCATCTTTCTTATCACCATGTGTAATGGCTCCTCTCCAGGTGTGGAATCTCGACTCGCAACACTTATGCTAGATAAAGATGATTTTCAGAAGATCTCAGGGATCGGCAATCGTCCTGACATGCCCTCCACGTTCCAGCCTGCTGATATTTCCCAAGTTGTAACCACCATGCCTGTTGTATTTAACATGCTCAACATTCGTCGTGCTATCATACCTGCTGCTAATGGACATTGCTCAGCCCGTGCACTTGCACGGTACTATGCAGCCCTAGCTGATGGTGGTATGGTACCCCGGCCCCATTCCTCTTCTTCCAAACCACCACTTGGCAGTCACCCACACATCCCCAAATTCTCTTCTTCCCAAAATGTCAGCAAGAGGCGGAAAGGTAGCAAATCCAAGGAGGAATCTGCTGTTTCAATTAACAGAACTAATGAATCTGAAGAAATACCGAATTACAGTGATGTTAGCCACGGTAGAAATACCAGTGGTGATGGTTCTACTAAGCTTGTCAATGATAGCAGCAATAGCAATAGCAATAGAATTAGTACGACTGACAGCAGTGAAGACAGTAATCCTCAAAACACTTCTGTTGGTAGGATTTTTAGCAATCCTAGAATTCATGAGGCATTCTTGGGTGTTGGTGAATATGAAAATCTCGCTTTGCCAAATAGTGCTTTTGGCTTAGGGTTCAGGAGGACTAAATCTAAGGAGGGGTCCCTTCTTGGCTTTGGGCACTCAGGAATGGGCGGATCAACTGGCTTTGCTGACATGAATAATAGGTTTGCTATTGCTGTGACCCTGAACAAAATGTCTTTGGGCGCTGTAACTGGAAACATCATTAATTTTGTTTGTTCGGAGTTGAATATTCCAGTGCCAGCTGAATTCTCAAGATTCAGTGAGATGGGAGCCGATGCAGAGTCGAGTTTTGGGAGACCTTTGATTAATTGAGAATGGGAAAACTTTATCCCTTTTAGAAAATTGTAACCTGTACCATATACATTGATATTTAAACTTTAAAAACTCTTTTCGACTCTTATTAAGTTATATAGCAAAGGAAAATATAGATTTTATAGTGTTCTTAATATATATAGTATTGCTTACACTGGATTCAAGAGCATGAACAGCATGTGCACGTAACAGCCTTTTCGAAAAAAAAAAAAAAAATCGTTTCCTCATTGTGCAGGATCTTTGTGGGTTTTTATTTCCACTTTATTCTTTTTGATTAAAAATTTCTCTCAAAATACTGATGAATTGGATATAGTGGCGCAAGATGCTTGTTAACCATTTGAGACCAGTTCCTTTAAAAATCCATGCACCTCTGCTGCAGGTTATATTTTGTAAACTTAAATATTGTGCTGTAGTACATATGGTGTACTGGCATAAATTTGCTTCTCCTTGCCAACTTTAGGCATTTCTACAAAGAAACTGGTTTTACAGTCGCATTTTTTTTTTCAGCGGTTTTTAAAATTGCCACTATAGGAGACCTAAAACAATGTTTTTAAAACTGCCACAATAGGTTGAACTATTATAGTAGTTTAAAGCCGACGTTTTTTAAATTGCGGCTATAGATACCTTATTACAGCACTTTAAGAAATTGTCATAATAGGTACAACTATTACGGCGTTTTAAAATAGCCGCTATAGATTTGAAATTAGTATTTTCATTTTCATTTCTTTTTTTATTTTAAATGACCTATTACGATAGTTTTAAAACTGCCGCTATAAGTTTGCTCATATTAAAGACCTATTATGACGGTTAAAACCGCCATTATAGGTTTGAAATTAATTTTTTTATTTTTGCATTTGAAAAGACCTTTTATGGCGGCTTTAGAATTGCCCTTATAGGTGTGCTCATATTCAAAATTTGATAGAAAAGTCCCAACTTAATGATCTATAGCTACATGTTTTATTATGTAAAAACCTATAGCGGCGTTTTTAAAACCGTCGTAATAGATCTTTAAAATTCAAAAAAAAAAAAAAATCTCAATTTAATGATCTATGGCATAGGTTTTAAAACCACCGTAATAGCTCATATTATTACGACGGTTTTTTTAAAACTGTCACTAAGGTTTGAAATTAATTTTTTTAATTTTTGTGTTTTAAATGACCTATTATGGCGGTTTTAAAACCGCCACTATAGGTTTGCTCATATTGAAAACCTATTAATAATTATCATAATTATGAAATTTCATACATATATATAAATGATTGTGTTTAACAGCGTTAATGTGTTTGAGTTTGGTGGTAGAGTGTAATTATGTGTGTATGTGTATTTACCAATTAGTTTATTTCTCAAAAAAAAAAAAAAAAAACAATGTTAATGTTAAAACACCATCTATTTCCCCTAAAAAAGAAGAAGAAGAGAAAACCCAGCCCTTTTTCTTTGTCAATCTTAAGAGCATTTATATTAGCTTGTAAACATTAGACTTTTATAAATTATCTTAAGAATTTTTTATTCAATAAATTATTACGCTTCACATAATATGCCTAAATTATTTTCTAAATTTCCCGATTCATTAAAACTAGTTCTCAAAAAATAAAATAAGGGCAATAAAAAAATATATATGTTAGATCGGGTAAGACCAGATTGGTTGAAAAAATATCAACTCGAGCTCGACCCAATTCAAGACTTAAAATAAAATTCCAACTCAACCAAAACTAAGGGATTGACTTTATTTAGATTGATTGGCTTTGCTGTTTTAGTGGGTTGGATACACACCCCTAGTGCCAACATTGTAATGATGTGAACTGATGTTCCCATTTAAATTACACAACTAAGGAACATGGAGTAGAAAGTTCAATGCTAATCTATGAGGGAATGTAAACTTAAGGCCAAGCAAAGTAAAATGGTGGAATAATTATTTAGAAGACTAACAAATAAAAAGAATACAAAATATATTATTACTTCATAGTTGGAATCAATAATTGCAAATACCGAGAAGAAGAAGTTTTATGATTTATTACATTACACCATAGAATTATTAGTGATAGGTGGTTGGAAATATGAGTTGAAGTAGGACGTGGTATTTAATTAGGTAATATTTTTCCGTGTGGGCCAATAACATGCCTAGTCCTGGGCAATCCAACATTCTTAGTCACCACCTAGACATCGTTTTACTTTCTCAGCCTTATTTGGGGGCAATGGGAGAGTACCTGGAGACTATCCACCACCACTAGGCCCAGATGGAGGAATAGGAACATTTATAGACAATATCCCAAAATTGATACTCTCAAAATTAGGACCTAGTTTTATACTCTCAGACCTTAGTGTGGGGTGAACTATGCTTAATGAGGTTGATGGAGGATCACTTGGATTATGTATGAGGCTAGGTCCAGATGGAGTAGGAACATTTTTAGGCAACATTCCAAAATTGATACTCTCAAAATTAGGACCTAGTTTTACACTCTCAGACTTTAGTGTGGGGTGAACTGTGGGTAATTGGGTCAATGGAGGATCACTAGGATAATGTATGGGGCTAGGTTTAGATTGAGGAGTAGGAACATTTTTATGCAACGTCCCAAAATTGATACTCTTCTTCGTATGCACCAAGTTGTACGGAGACAATATTGGTATTTTGGCCAACATTTCAGATTTCACCCTCTTAGAAAGTGTCAGGCCTTTATTTTCATTCTTAACATGCACAACTTTGGCATATGTGATACATAATGCCAATCATTTGGAAATTTTAGGAGGAAGTTTGTAAATTAGACAAGAACAAGAATAAAATATATCCATCCGGTATTGTAGACGGGCGAAACTACCTATTAAGTTGGGGGGGCCATCCACCCCTAAAACTATGAGCTTTCCTCTCAAAAGAGAACTAAATTAGATATTTTGAATTCAACCTATGAAGAGTACTTTAAGGAAATTATAAATGAGAACAAAACTATTTAGTGTATTATGAAGATAGTATAAATTTTTTAAAAATATTTTTTAGTATGAAAAAAATCTTTCGAATTCTTAATATTGTATGAGAATATTGAGATTTATTATGTAATCTTATATGAAAATTTGATATTCAATTAAAGCTTATAACCTTTAAAAGTCCAAAAGAGAAATTAAATTAACAATTTTAAGGAAGTTATGGATGAAAATAAAACCATAAGTGTATTATAAAGACGTTAAAAATATCTAATATTGTATGAGAATCTCTCATTGAGATTTTTCGTAATCTGAGAAGTTATCAGTTAATATAAAATTAAAGTTTATAACATTAAAATTCTAAAAGAGAAATTAAATAAAAAACTTTGGAGTGGTGTTAGTTTACGTCTTTTCATAGTGTACAGAGTTTTTCATTGCCTTTTTTTTTAAGTAAACACATAACTATACATATTACATATATGCATTTGTGCGTTTCTAAATAATTTTAATTACTTTTGAGGTTACAATCTCCTTACACCCCCATAAGGAAAAATTCCTAGTTCCGCCCCTAATTGCAGAGTTGTCTTTCCATTTTTTATTTTTATTTTTATTTTTTTATTTTAAGGATCTAAGGCTTAATATAGTTTTAAGTAAATGTATCATGGATCTTATATTAATTGGAGGAAAATAGAAAAAAGAAAATAAAATGAGCCATATATCCAACTTAAATAAATGTAGTTTAGCAAATTTATTATGAATGCCATGTAAATTTGGTTGACATCACAAAAGGCACGCCCTGTAAATTTAAGGGATCTTGATATCTTGCAAAAGTCAGAGCTGCCATTGAGCCATATCTTTTAGCTTCAAATTCATTAAGTTTTTCATTCAGGAGTTTTTTCATTAGCTTACGGTTTAGATTGCGGAATAATTTTTTACATCAAAGTTTCTTCTACACATTTGAAACAGTTGCTCATGCACATTCATCCCCCAACTTCATGAAAATATCAAAACAAATAAGCACTTCAATAAAACAATTCTTGAAGAAAATATTGAAACAAAAACTATCCAATACCATACCAAAATTTTAGTTTTAGGTCCTGTTAATTTAGTTATTGTTTGCAAATTATTTGTTTGTAATAATTTTTTGTTAAATACTTTGGGCCAATGATCTATGTTTGTTTAGGCTGGTATGTGGTTTTTTGGACTGGTTTGTGATGTTGTTTAAGTAAGATTGTGGAGGAGGGCCAAAATGGCCCATTACCATTAATTTTGGAAAAATTTGGCCCAAAAACACTGTTTCGGAAATAATTAGGGATGTACCATCTTTTTAAGTACTCGAGTTTGGTGAACTCGAGTACTATGTTTTTTGACTTCCACCGTGGCACGCTGACATGGCAGTTGAGGCAGAAATTTCAAACAGTACTCGAGCTTCCTGAGCTCGAGTACTGTTCAATGAGGTACCCGAGTTTACTAAACTCGGGTATTGATCTGTATTGGCGCCAATTGCTTGTAGCAATTGGATTTAAAAAATTCAAAACAGTACTCGAGCTTGTGAAACTCGAGTACCGTTTAAAATTTTTTGAAAACTCCAGTTAAACTCATTTGTAAAACATAAACCCATTTTAATTTCACTCACTTCTCACTCTCAAATCAGAACGCCCAAACCCTCTCCCTCTCCTTCACACATTCACACAAAGCCCAAACCCTCACACCGGCGGCGGCAGAAAACCCGTTGCAGCGGAAGAGTCTTGTCGGCGGCGGAAGTCTCTCTTCTGCTTTGGAAGGTCGAACGGCAAGTGGAGTTCTCGAAGCAGAGCTCTCTCGTCGGCGAACTCTTGGGAACTCTACGGCAACGGCGGCGGCGGCGGCGGAAGACGCTTGTCGGCGACCTCTCACTCAGGTCTCTCACTGTCTCGCACTAAGGTAAGTTTTGTAGTTTTTAAGTTTTTTAGTTTTAGTTTTAGTTTTTTTAGTTATTTATATTTCATTTTAACTATGGTAATGTGAAAGTTTAGTAGGATTTCCTATCCTAAAAGGTAAGGGGTTTAAGATTTTTAAATTAGTGTTTAGTATGTGTTTGTTTTCTAAATTTTTAAACAATTGTCTGAGAAGGGTTTAGGTTTTGCAAGTTTTGTATCCAAACCCAGCTAGATTATATATGTAAATTATTGTCTGAGAAGGGTTTAGGTTTTGCAAGTTTTGTATCCAAACCCAGCTAGATTATATATGTAAATTATTAGGATGTCACTATCGTTAATTTTATTTACTTTTAAAATTAGAATTTTCTAACAAAAGTAAACGTGTTAAATATTAAATTTTAGGTAATCCAACCTTTTCAACCAAACTTATGGTTAAATAAACAAAATAGATTTGAAACAAGTTTGTTTTTGCAGATGTAAATGTCTTTGCGTTTTGGATGAAATTCCTAAAATTTTGTAGAATTTTACATCTAAAATATTTAGAGGGTTTGAGTTTGGAATGGCAATTCTTTTTTCGAAATGCCATTCCTAATTTTAAATATATAAATATCTTGGGAAAAAAGATTATTTGACATGCCTTCAATAGATAAATACTTGTAAATAAAATGTATTTTGTGGTGCATTTGGAACAAGGGATTTGATTTCATACTGAAGGCCATTTCAGTTGGGCCATGACAATGAGATATTTTTGTTTCGATTGATTCTGATGTACCTTTTTGGGTTTATTGGTATTTATATATTTCTAAGAGTGCGCGCACACACACACACACATTTAACTTCAAAATTAGTAGAGCTAGTCTTTGTATTTTCAAACAAAATATGCAACTTCAAAATTAGTAGAGCTAGTCTTTGTATTTTCAAACAAAATATGCTTTGTATTTGACCTAATGGGCCATTAATCACCTTTAATTTATGCCAGATATGGACCCACTTAGAGCGGGACCCTCTATACGGGATGTCTTGACGAGGCAGGATGCGCATCGTTCAAGTTTGCTTTGGGATGCTCCTTTGGCAGGCGAGGTATGCACTTGTCCAAAATCATTGTCAATATATGTAGTAGAAAGATTTTTGGCATTTAAGTTTGAAGCGTAATTATTTTGTGCTTAGTGAATGCTATTATTAATACTAAGTTGCTCTGTTTGCAGGGAGTGCCAGGTGTACTGACTTGCCGTCACCGAGAGAAAGGTTTGCTTGAAGGTCTGTTTGAAGGTGGGTTAGACCCACGTATCGCCGCTCATATCACGGATGCAGGATTAGATGGACTACTTCGGGTTCCAAATATAGACATTGACCATAGCTTGATCACGGCTTTGGTGGAGAGATGGCGGTCGGAGACCCACTCATTCCACTTGCCCGTCGGTGAGATGACCATCACGCTGCAAGACATAGAGGTTATAATGGGGGTTCCTGTAGATGGGTTGCCGGTGGTGGGATATACCCATATGGATGATTGGGGTGACCTATGTGCCAGCATGCTAGGGCATAGGCAGCCGAGAGGTCTTCGTGGAGTTACAGTCTTTAAGAACACTGGAGTGATGGAAAGGCCAAGGATAAAAGCCAAGTGGCTTGAGGATCGGTTTGGGGACCCTCTCCCGGCTGATGCCAGTGAGGAGCTTGTGCAGCAGTATGCTCGGTTTTACATACTGGAGATGTTGGCTGGTATATTGTTTATGGACAAGTCTGGCGAACGACACTCAATTATGTATTTGCAATTTTTCAATCCAATTAGTAATGGAAAGAGATATAGTTGGGGTAGTGCAGCATTAAGTTGGTTATATAGACACCTTTGTAAGGCATCAGAGAAGGAAGCCAAGCAGATTGGCGGTGCCGTGCTATTGGTGCAGTTGTGGGCATGGGAGAGGTTTCCATACATATGTCCTGTGATGAGGCATCCACACCAGGCACTGTCCCCAGGTCCACTTGCTATCAGGTATGTAGGATCTTAGATAGTTACCGTTTTAAATTTTTGTATTATCTTTTTCGCATGGGAATTATGTAAGCACCTAATATGAAGGTTATGTCTGTGTTGTTTGGTAGATGGAAAGGGGCTAAGATAACAACTGAACATCCAATGCACGTCCTACGCGCCTATCGTTTGTCGCTCACTTCGATACGGCCAAATCAGGTATCGTGCGTTACAAGTAGGAATCGCTTTGAAATGTAGTTGTCGTACGTACAAGTGGCAATGAATAAACATTTTTTATTTTAGAGTTAAACATTGTTGCTATGTATTGTTCACATCCGTTACACATTTTTTCTAAGGGTGTTTGCATCTGTTGAATCATTGCAGGTTGTCTGGGAGCCATACAGAAATTATTTGGGTTCCCTGCCTGCATATTGTACGGCAGGCCAACGCATATGGAGATCTATCGTGCCACTCATACATTTTTGGGTGGTCGAAGGCCATCACCCAGAACGTGTTCTTCGACAGTTTGGGATGAAGCAAGACGTACCGATCAATGTCGATACTTCAACTGAACTTCACAAGATAACACTTTAGGGCAAGCAAGAAAAAAACTGGGCGGTTGAACATAGAACTCATATTGCTAAATGGGCGGCGCATGCCACAATTGCCGATGCACCGCCCTTTCATGGGGAGATGAGCTACAATGACGATTATATGGTGTGGTTTCGTCCTCGCACTGTTTGCCATATTACGAGAGAGACCTCGTACTGGGACACTTTGGTAAGTTTACAAACACTGTTCTGTTATAAATGTACCTCGTTTCGCATAGTTTAGTTCAACCTACTAACACTATTCTTGTATACTTGTGACAGGTTGAATCACAGTTGAGGATTATGGAGAAGTGCGAACCAGGGTCTGAGATCTACAAGGATTGTATTAATGCCTTGCGAGCAGTTGAAGAGCTCGGTCGGTTGACATTGGACGATGCACGCACTGTGGGCAACACAAGTGAACCTGCTGTAGGGCGTGGTCGGCAAGCAGGTAGACGTCAACGGCAAGGAGGCCGTCAATCTAGTCAGCGTCCCACATCTAGTCGGCGTCAGACACCCGGGCCCACATCTGGTCGGCGTCAGACACCCATGCCCACATCTGGTCGGCGGCAGACACCTGGTCGGCTTCAATCACCCGTGCCCACATCTGGTCGGCGTCAGACACCCGTGCCCACATTTGGTCGGCGTCACACACCTGTGCATGACCACACCATGGAGGAAGCAAGTCAGACATCAGATGAGATGTATTTGGACATTGGTTATGACATGGGCTCCATGGCACACGATGATGCGGGTCCATCCCATACTTTTGCCCATGGGGACACATCTCGGTCCCCATCCATGAGGAGCGATGATACCTGCCCACCCACATCCCCTACTACATCTCCATTGCCCACCGCCCGTATGTCTCCCCCAGTGACTACTAGCACTGCCCCCACAGATGTACATGGTAGAGATGAGATGAGATTCATGCCCACCCCTGGGCGACCCACCCCTAGTGCTGTCCCCCCTGAGTTTGTGCATACCGAGTTCATCCAGACACAGATACCCGCTGCCCCACCAGAGGCTTCACACATTCAGGATCGGCCGCGAAGGCCGCAACGGACACAGACACATCCTCCTGATTGTGGGACTGGACATGGTATGATACTTCGATTCAATTCCAATTACATATGATAGATAAATGATTTGCATATTAATATTTGTTTGTGTTCTTTTAAGGCAAGGTGAGACCAGTCAAGCAACCAGTGAGGAGAAGAAAACGGGAATGATTTTCGATGGACAAGAATAAATTATGTAAGTTATTTTTCAGTTGCACAACTTGTCCATTTCTGTTGAATTGCAGGCATTAAATAACCGAAGCCATTTCTGTTGAATTGCAGGCATTAAATAAACCTGAAGATTTTTCTTACTACATGGCATATAGAAATAGTTTTAGGCTTGGGGAATATATTGTTACAATTGTTTGTGGGTTTTGTTTGATTTGTTGTTGCATCTTTTTTCATGGTATTTTCAATGATTTGTTTTGGGTTTCGGGTTATTTACTTATTGTATTTTCATTTGTTGGCATGGGTAAGGTCTTGGGTGATAGTTCAGTTTTGTGGCTGGGAGTTTGTATTAGGTTTTGCCCATCTGGGTCATTTTGCTCATTGTGGAGAAATTTGTAATCATGGAGTAGGCTGGGTCAGTTTTGCTAGGAAGAAGAAAACCGATACAGTTTCGCTGCCTATTCAGATTACTTTGCAGGTATGTTGCATTTATCTTAATTTACACTCAATGTAAATCTGAAAATAATCAAGTGAATAGTACTATTTTAAATAATAGAAAAGATAATTACTTAAATTGGTTAGCTTGGAAATATATGTGGAGTGATGTATATCTACTAGATCAAATTTTCCTCTTAGAGCTCCGTATTTCTTCATGTTATGATTTTTCTATCATTTTCATTCAGATCTCTCATGTTTCTTGGTTTCTCAACTCATCTGCAAACTTTTCTTTTGATTTTGCGGGCATCTCTAGAAGTGGACATCATTGCATATGGAGGTAAACCTTTCTATTCTTTGGAAAAAAAATAAAGTGTAATGAACTTTTTTTTTTATCCAATTGTTGCAGGCATCTCTCATTTTAAAAAAAAAAAAAATGGCTAAACTGATACGTTGACTTAGTTTAGTAGGAAAAGTAAGTGAACTTTTAATTTCTTGAATAGTTGGTAACCACATTGCCTCTTGATGTTCACAGGTTCTACATTATGTGTTTTTGGGTTTAAAATTTTGAGTGCAGGTTTCATGTCATTTCTAATTTCATTCCTTGTTTGATGAAGGCCATATTGCTGGGTTTTGTGTTTTGTGTGCCATCCAAAAACATGTCAGTTGTGCTCTTCAGTCAACTGGAAGAATATTAGCACCTAACGATTTTGTCAGGAACTTGCAGTGTATCCTTCTGTTCTTATAAGAGTATTTTTTTTTTCCTTGATAATTGAATGGAATGTTCAGTGTTTTGTCATGATGACTGTTGATGCACTGTTATTGATTATTTAAAAATACTGTGCTAGCCAATGAGGAGGTTGGTGAAGAAAACTAAAAAGAGGTGTTTGGGTTCTTGGTAATTGTATCTAAATTTATACAATTACAGTAGAAAAAAAATATACATCTAAATTTATACAATTTCAACATTTGCTTTGATCTTAACCACACAATTAGACATATCACGGAATTTTCGAAAAGCTAGACAGGAAGATGCTCATGAGTACATGGTAAACTTGCTGGAATCAATGCATAAATGCTGTTTACCTTCTGGAGTGCCTAGTGAATCCCCTGGTGCTTATGAGAAGAGTTTGGTACACAAGATCTTCGGAGGTCGCCTCAGGAGTCAGGTAACCCTTTGTTTCTACCTGGTATAATATTTGACATATTTGTTAATGGCCAACCTGTTTTTTTGGGAATTGGTTTTAGAGAGTTTATAGACATGTTGGAAATGAGCTTGGAAATTTTTTAACTTATATTTAGTCGATAAGTTTTCTTGTTACTTCTGCAGGTTAAATGCTTGCAATGTTCATATTGCTCCAATAAATTTGATCCAATATTGTCTCTTTTTTTTTTTTTTTTTTTGGTGTATTTAAAGATTTGGAAGCAAAAACTGGTGCAAATGGGGGCTGCAATATAAGAGCACTTGTCCAAAAGGGTCACTCATGTATTTGCAAGAATACCTATCTATGATTTCTTTTTCCCCATTAATAAATAGTTTTGCATCAATTAGTACAAATCTACTAAGATGCCCTTAAGGAACTGTGAGTATCCAATACTGCCTTTACTTGGGAAAAAATCTGTATTTGATCAACTGTGTTTGTAGCTTGGACTATCTCATATTTTCTAATTAGTGTCATCGACATCACGCCCTGTAACAATTACGTTTTTCATGAATTTTTCTAACTTCAAATTTGACTTCCTTAAACACACCTTGGAGGGCTTCAATTTTCACATGATCCTCATAACATGTTTATTTCATGAAGAACATAATATATTGCCATGTTACATCTTCCCGGATAGATTTCTCACTTTAGAGAAAATCATGTTCATTTTGTATGAAGAACAAAGTGCCATTACAGCATTTACAGTTTTCAGATGACAAATTTCTCAGGCTATACTGGAACCTTTCTATTTTAATCCTCTCTCTGCAATATTTTTCTTTGCTGCTGTGTGCTATCTCCTTAATTTAGTGCTGCTCATTTTCTTATGCAGGTATGATCATAATTTTAAAATGGACTTGCTTTCTCTCCGGTTTACTTTGTGCTGCAAAAATATAATTATGCAAAGTAAATGTATGTGTCATGTAATCATTTGTTCATAGTTGATGATGGCTAACTTGCTTCTTGCCTCTGCAATATAGCAGTTAGGCACTCAAATCCCATCTACAACCTCTTCTGCTGGTATTAATGCCAGGACACCTCCCAAACAGCCTTCTATTGGCCAGAACAAACCACTCGAACCACATGGTTCATCACCACCTCTGCCAAGGTGTATAACTTTTTCTGATGTACTACAACTTGAGGATGATTATCAATGGTTTCAATGTGATTTTGTTCATTTTCCACAGTAACATTGTGTCAAACTCTTTCTTTATGTAAAATTTATCTGATATCCTACAGTAAAAAGCAAAAAGTATCTGGGGCCTTTTCAGATCAAAGCATTGAACAACTATATGATGTCACTGCTGTCAGTGGAGTTAATCTTAGGGTATGTTATTCTCCCATTTTAGTTCTGCCTATTGCAAAGTAGAAGCTAATTAAGTTAAACAATTGACACGTAAAGTAGACAAGCTCAAAACTCTCTGTCATTCTGCTCTTAAATAGGAAGAGGAAGATCAGCTATTTTCTGGGCCCAAGGAGGACAGTCGAGCTTCAGAAGCATCTCGAAGAGTTGTGCAAGAAGAAGAAGAGAGGCTGATTTTGCAGAAAGCTCCTCTCCAAAAAAAGCTGGCTGAGATCAGTTAATACATTACTTGATACCTCTTTATAAAAGTGTTCTAATTGTACTTCCATTCACTTTGTGCATGTCAACAAAAATAATAGAGCTTGATATATGGTGCATGTTTGTGTTTGTCTGTCTGGCAGTGGCCAAAAGTGGTTTGAAGTGTATAAGCACCGATGTGGAGCGATGCTTGTCACTGGTGAGATACTAGCTATTTGGTCCTTTTTCTTTATCAAAGCTTACAAGTTACATGTTTTCTTATGCAATGCAACTAAACCTTCAGTGCGTGGAGGAAAGAATGCGCGGACTAATAAGTAATCTAATCAGACTGTCAAAACAGGTCAGGTTTTTTCCTCTTTTTTTATTCTCACTTGAATTATCGGTGATTAAATGGTTCTGAATTTTAGTGGATCATTGTAGCAGGTTGATATTGAGAAACCAAGACACCGAACTGTTGTCACCTCAGATGTTCAACAACAAATCATGACAATGAATAGGAAAGCTAGGGAGGAATGGGAAAAAAAACAGGCTGAACCAGGGAAGCTGCGGAGACTTAATGATGTGAGTGCCCCTGCACTTTATGAGATGACAAACTGAATTCTTAAAGTGTCCCTTCTTTAAATGAGCATATTGCAATATACTTCTTTTGAATGTTGTAAAATACACACAAACAAAATGTTTACTTTGGGTCTGATTAAAGTTCTATATATTTGATATTGTATGATATATCTCTCCAAATGCAGCCTGAGGGTAATAATGGAGTTGATGGTGACAAGGAGAAAGATGATGGTCGTGGTAAATCACTTAAGGTATACAGGATAATTCATTTATATTTTCACCACTCAACCAAATATCAAAATTCTTGACTTTGCTATCTGCTTCGGTACAGGAAAACAAAGAGGAAGATGACAAAATGAGGACAACAGCGGCAAACGTTGCAGCCCGTGCTGCTGTTGGAGGAGATGACATGCTTTCAAAATGGCAACTAATGGCTGAGCAAGCCCGGCAGAAACGTGAAGGAGGGGTGGATACATCAGGTTCTCAACCAAGTAAAGATGTGAGTCACAAGCCTTTATCAACATCTGGAAGAAAGGACAACCAAGAAACAGAGAAAAGGGGCAATGCAGCTCCTGTTGCTGCTTCTGGTAAGTGTGCTTTAATTTGGTTTCAATTTTGAAAGTTATGTAGCTGGCAATATGCTAAAGATAATGTTAGATTTTATTACCACCAGCCTCGTCCAACAGATCTGGCAAGCAAGATTTTACTTATTTTATTTTATTGTTAGTTTAGTTGATTATTTGTTGATTAAATGTCCTATATACCTTCTCTCTGTAGTGTGTTTCATTGAATTTGCATCCCCACCCCCCTCCCCAAAATTCTTTTTCTTTCAGCTGGGACTGTTAGAAAATCTGGAAGGAATCAAATTACTCTGGCTCAAACTAGGGTTGCTCGTAGCATCTCCATTAAAGATGTGATTGCAGGGTTCTAATCCCTCCATCCTCAACTATCAAAAAAAAAAAGGCCATTGTCTTTTTACTTGCTCAAAGTTGCTAGGTATGTGTGTGCATGTCATAATATTGGGAGTAAAAATTAAAGAGATTTGTTAGAACAAACTGAATAAAGTGGGTTGTTTGCATTGACATGTTATTTCTTTCTTATAACTTCTGATCCTAATTTATGTTGTCTGTGTTTGAATGCATCATTATTTTTCTAATCTATCTAACCTTGCTCATTAGTAGTTTGTATCAACTTGGCTTCTTTATGCTTCTAAGTTATTTATTAACTCTGTCTGTGGCTTATCAGCAGCCAGTGAAATAAGCAATTTTTTTTCATTAATGGAATCTTCTACTATAAGTAATAGAAGAAGGATTTTTATTCACTAAGGATATTTAGATGAGTTGGGGAGAGTTATATACACCTTTATGATTGCTTCTAGAACTTGCTTTGACCCAAATGCATTCTTTCAGTAACCTGACTTTGTAATGTTATTCAGGCCATGCTTTGACTGCATTGGTTCACATCTCAATGCACTGAAGAAATTGATGAGAACTCGTACTGATGCTGATTTATTGTTATTGCTGGTTTATTGTTCACATCTCAAGCAGGGCTCCACTCTTTCCATGAGAACTCGTACCAAGGTATAATTTATTGTTATTGCTGCTTCAATTTGGATTGTGCTGCTACTTCTAGTATTGATGCTGATTACAATGAATATTGTTGTTGTTGAGAAGGTGCAAATGCAAGGGGTTGCTGTTGGCCGTGCTGTTGACTTGACTGTGTTGAAGGGGTACAATGATCTTATAGATGAGCTGGAGAAAATGTTTGAGATTAAAGGGGAACTTCGTACACGGAACAAATGGGCAGTTGTTTTTACTGATGATGAAAATGACAAAATGCTTGTGGGCGATGATCCATGGCCGTAAGTAACTCAAAATTGGTCTACTACAGTATTCTATTTCCCATTTAATAGACACTGTTTTGTAAATACTGTTTTCTTTCTGATTGCAGGGAGTTTGTTAAGATGGTTAGGAAAATCTACATATATTCAAGTGAGGAAGTGAAAAAGATGAGTACAAGATGCAAGCTTAATGCTTCGTCATTTGAAGGTGAAGGAACTGTTATGAGCTCGGACTCAGAGCATGGGGTTGAAACTTAAATAGTTCAGTCTCTATTTTACTTATGGTTTTATATTGTTTTTCTTTCTTTGCTTGTGTTGGGGTGGGTTGTTGGTGGTTTGGTTAGCTCAGATTTTTGGAGCTTTCACAAGGACAGCCAAAAAGTATGCTCAGTGGATTGGGTTTTGATGTAAGGGGTGGTAGACTCTTATGTTGAAGTAGAGGAACTTAAAGCATGGGAAATGGAACTTGTGTATACCTTGTTTATGGGTGGTTGGTATAAACATTATTCTGCCTGTAAGAATACCTATGTATTTGCATTTTGATTTCAGTTTTACTCTGGTTTTCTTGTGTGTGAATATTCTTTTCTTGTGCTCCTTGTTTAATCTATTCTATTTTATGTTTTCGCTGACCTCCTTGGTTTATCATTTTCCTCCTCACAAAGGACACTATGTATGTTGTACACACTTTCAAGGACATAAAATGTCCATGATGTTAATCTTGCTTGCTGAAGGCTATCTAAATAAAATGTTTTAAGTTGTTTTGGCTCCTTAAAAAGTTGGCAGATTGTCAAGTGATGTGCTATTGGATGGGTGAGCCATGGAGTCAAGGGTTGTGCTATTGATGTGCATAGTTTTGACCCTTACATTACAGGTAAAGTTCTGTAGATACAAGTTTTAGTGCATGCATTTTGTACTTTTTTTTTTTTTAATAATGGATTACACTTGCTACGTTGACCCTAGCATCTCAAAGGGAAAATTTAGTATTTCTACTTAAATGTAAGGAGAATCTTTTTGGTTTTGGGTTATGACAGACATTATTGCTAAGGATTGAGGACTAAATGGACCAAATGGACCGAATGGACCAAGTGGACCAAATGGACCGAATAGGACCAAAATAGACTGAAATGGCCCGAATAGACAGAATGGGATCTAATGGAATGAAATTAACCAAAAATGGACCAAATTAGATCAAATGGACCGAACTGAACCTAATAGGATCGAATGGGACCGAATGGACCAAAACGGACAGAATTGGACTGAAATGGATCTAAGTGGACCAAATAGACTAAAGTGGACCAAAATAGACTGAATAGGATCAAAATGGACCAAATAAGATTGAATATACTAAAGTGGACTAAATGAAATGAAATACTATGCAGGTGTGACTTAACAAGGGCATATCAACCAGAAAATGCTACAAATTTTTGCGTGTGACCCTTTTTTATTTTCTTAAGGCAGATTGGTACCCGAGTATGACAAACTCGGGTACCAATCTGCCTTACAAATTTTTTTTAAAAACACTGAGCCAACGAACACTGAGCGAACTGCGAAATGTGGCCATTTTTAACAAGGTACTCGAGTCCTTGAAACTCGAGTACCTACTCCCACAATTATTACCCACCTACTCACATACGAACGAACTGGCTCCAGCGGTAGGAGTAAATGCTACTTAATGGTACTCGAGTTCCTTGAGCTCGAGTACCATTTAACCAAATACCAACCCATCCGCATGAAGACATTTTCAGTACAAACCTATTGAGAAACTCCATGTGCGAGTCAGCCATCAGCATAAGCTTGACTGTTTGGTCACCATCTACAAGTCCTTGAGCGGTGTTCGTGTCTCCATCAATCAACGTGCTATCCATTCCACCGGTGAGTCAATTCTTTTGTGACCAGTACATAGATGTATTTGTTAAATGCTTAGTTTTTAAATTTTTTTGCATGCGTTAAAAGACCTCAGTGAGTTTTTGGATTGTGTTTGTATGAGATTTTTATGCATGACTTTCCCCAAATGAGTTTTGCACAAGTTAACTGTGTGCAACCGCTACTACATACATGGTTCTATATATATATAGTGGAAATTTAACTGTGTAATGGAAAAGAACTATTATTTTACACTAAGTAATGCCACATACACAAAGGTTTTTACAACATTTTTACAAGTTATTGATATGGAAAATTGTTTGTACAACATTTTTACAGACATTACTAATTTGTAAAATTGTTTGTTGCTTTAGCATTTTCCTTTGGGACTTGCAACATTGATAACAATTCTAAATTTCTAACTAATTTAAACTGATGGACTTGCTTCATATATATATATATATATATTATAATATGTTAGTTTGGTTTAAAATTCTTCAAATTGCTGAATAGTAGTTGGTTTATAAAAAGTTTTCTAGGTTGTTGAGTAATATAGTTGGTTTAAAACTCTTCAATCAGTAGTCATTTAAAACTCTCATTTCACATAATAAATAAATAAATAAAAAGTGAAGTGGAATATTGTGAGGCTAACAATGATTATGTAACAAAATATTAAAAAGACCATTAATAGGCAAACGTCTTCTATTATTATAGGTTATATAGATATTAGGCTTTGTGGATGGCTTTGTTAACATAAAAATTCATATAATTCAAGTTGCATTACAAACCTTGCCCTTCTAAAAATTGTAAAGGAGTTGTAAATAAAACCCAAATATAAAAAATTAATTTATATTTTGCAATCTAAACAGAGAACGACTTTGAAACAAAAAATAAATGAAATAATATAGGAGTTATAATAAATAATATTTAATTTTAATTTAAATAGAAAAAAAAACTGAATAAAATTTATGGCCTTAGTACTTTTGAAAGGAAACTTTTTGTTTTTTGGGGTGGTATTTTTGTCTCTTCAGTTGAGACTTTTTCTTCTTTATTTAAGTTTATTCGTTATCATTGTTTATTTATTTATTTATTTATTTTTTTTTTAATTTTGAACTTTAAAAAATATTGATAAAGTAAAAAAAAGATATGAAGATATATATATATATATATATATATATAACTATTTATAGATTATGACTACTTTTAATATGGTCAATAACAGGTCGGTGATGGATTTTCACTTTTTCTATGTGTACTACGACGGAGAGACGTATCATCATGACTTAAATGGGTTGTCATACCAAGGCTCAAACCAAAAGCAAAAATGTGTTAAGGTGAAGCGTGGGATAGGCCTTATGAATTTGAAACGAAGAATATTGAAGGCGATGGGGTTAGACCAGTGTAGGCATAACATTTCCATCGTGTATCGAGCACCTCAACTAGTTGTAGGCACCCAGGTTGTCTACAAGTCACTACAGTTATCGTGTGGTGCCGAAGTGAAGATGATGTGGGAAGTTGTTGAACAAATGGTGGTGAAAGGATTTGTTGCTTCGGAGCTCTATGTCACGGTTGAGCCCACCATAGTAGAGGCCGGAGAGGGTTCACAACAAACTGTTTTGGATGGAACTACAAATGAGCACATCGAGTCAATACCACTACAGTCTTATCAAGGGTGTGCAGACAACACAGGAGATAGGTATGGCAATGAACCATGGCAGACATTTCCTGGTGTGAACTCAACTGAGGAGGAGGTAGGGCGCTATGAAGTGCATGAAGGAGAGCATTTATCTCATGATGAGCTGCATAGGGGCACATTCGAAAATGAAGATGATTACGGAGTTGCTGATGATGCAACCCATATTGATGTTACCAGGGATGAGTTCAAGGAGTTCCTAGATACCATGGGTGAACATGAGGATGTTGATCATATCGAAGATGTGGTTGTAGAAGAGAATAGAGACACATGCCCAGGTCCTGATCCTACACCAGAATGGTTTACTAAAAACACTTGGGATAATATGTTTGATCCATCACCGGTTATGCAAGCGGAAGTATCAAGTTGGACACCTGGGGAGCAGCCACAGAAAGGGATGGTATTCGCCAATAAATTGGCAGTAAAATTTGCGTTGACTTGGTACGCATTGCGAGAGAATTTTAGCTTCAAGACTGAGCATTCAGACTTAAAGAGGCTTATAGTGAGTTGTGAGGATGATTCCTGTCCATGGTCAGTCCGTGCGACTTGTTGCAAGGGAGACAATGTCTGGAAGATCGCAAAATGCAAGGGCCCCCACACGTGCGACAAAATTCAGAATGCTCACGATGGTCGGATGATTGATTCGGTGTTCCTAGCATACGTACTTGAGCGCTATATACGAGAAGACCCTGCATATAAGATAAAGAACTTACGCCACGTTGTTTTGACAGACTTAAAACACGAAGTATCTCAGTACAAGGTATTATTTAATTTGCATTCTTTTTTCAATACAATGTAGAGACATGCAGACCAGTCTAGTATAACCAACATACTTTTTTCCCAAAACCCATGAATACTTTATATTATGAAAATTGAAATTGAAAAAGAAAAAGAAAAAAAGGAATAAGGAGGAAGAAATATTATATTCATCTTATAGCCTTACAAGTCTTCATTTCTTTTCTTCAACTATAATGATTTAACTTGTATTCATTTCTAACGTAATCATTATGGTTCACATACAAGGTATGGGATGCCAAACAAAAGGCCGTTGCAGCTATATACGGAGATTTTAAGGAGTCTTATGCAGAGTTGCCGCGTTTTTTGGCAGGACTTACGGATGCAAGTTCGGGTACACAGTATAACTTACTACTGGATGATAATTATGAGCGGGGAACCTGTACATTCAAGTCTGTATTTTGGGCGTTTCGTCCATGTATTATTGGGTTCAAGAAGTGTAGGCCTGTGATTAGCATTGATGCAACCCACCTCTATGGAAAATATAAAGGGAAATTGATGATTGCAATGGCGACAGATGCTAATAATAAGATTTATCCACTAGCCTTTGCCGTTGTCGAGAGCGAGAGCACAGAGACTTGGGGTTGGTTCTTGGCTTGTATACGAACGTATGTTACCGATCGGAGAGACCTGTGTGTCATATCTGATAGACACCCTGGGATACAAGCAATCTTCAGAGACACTAATCGAGACGTCTCCCTGCGACCTCCCATGACAGAACATCGTTACTGCCTTCGTCATCTATGCAGTAATGTTAACACTAGATGGAAAAATGAAACTTTAAAGAATCTAGTATGGAGGGCAGCAACTGCTACCCAAGAGCGAAAGTTCAATGCCACTTTCGATTCAATTGAGAATGTCAACTGAGATGCGCACCGATATCTGAAGGAGGTGCCCAAAGAGAAATGGGCTCTAAGTTTTGACAACGGTTACCGTTATGGGGCGATGACTACAAACGTGTCCGAGTGCTTCAATGGTGTTCTAAAGGGTGCTCGTAGCCTGCCTATTACGACAATGGTGAAATACACATGGTTCAAACTAAATGCCTACTTTGATGATCGTCGTAATAAGAGCGTAGCGCAGTTGAAATCGGGTCAAAGATGGACTAAATATGCCTTGGATATCTTCATGAGAAATAAGGCGAAGGCAGAGAATCACAAGGTGACGAGATTGAGCGCGCAACAACAATCATATCAAGTAGATACACCGCATAATCCAGGGACTGATGGACATGGGGATCACACACATGGAGTTAATCTGTTGCAAAGAACTTGCACATGTTAGAAATGGAAACTGTACAAGATACCATGTTCACATGTCATTGCAGTTTGTATTAGGTATCGACATGATGCAGAGCAGTATATTGACCCATGCTATAGTGTGGATGCACTGTTCCGGAGCTATGCTCCCGTTTTTCCTGTGTTGAAAGATAGATTATCATGGCCGGATCCTGAAGAAACTCGAAAAGTCCTCCCTAACCCTCAATTGATCCGAGAAAAAGGTCGCCCTGTTTCAACACGAATCAGGAATGAGATGGACGAGGGTGGGAGACGACCAAGAACCACACCATGGAAGGAGGGGGGGAGGAAGGTGCAATGCGGGTTGTGTGACCAAGAGGGGTATAATCGAAAAACATGCCCTAAGCGGAACGAGGTACGAACGAGTGGTGGTCTCGCGGACTAGGTACGCTAAGTTTGAACCATGACATCCTTTTAAATGTAAATTTTTTTCCATTTTTTTAATGCTGATTGTAGAAGTTCTAACAGAAACTTGTTCTTAAACATTGCTACCAATCAAAGGAATTGCCTACACTTTCACAATTGAACACTTTAGTTACTAGTAAATGTCTTTGATTGCACTAGTGCAAAAGTTCAAATTATTATGCTTATGATGATGATTACTTTCTCTTTATATTTAAAGTATTGAAATTGTGTATGGTTTCTATTTAAATTATAATTTGATGTCCTTAAGCTTGGCATTTTGAACCATCCCGCTATGCCCTGAAGAAACTAGGCATAATGACACCATGGGAAAAGAAAACCCAAAAAGTTGAGTGACAAAGTTAATGAAGAAGTTCATGACTAACTTCTACAATACATGTGCATAAGTTCATGGCTGACTTCTACAATGCATGTGCATATGTGTTATATATATAGAAGTTATAATAACTCAGACTATTGACTTAACTATAATCCAAAACCTTTTCGTAGTTAGCTGGATTTGGCTATTGAAATCTTATTCACCCAATGACTCTATCTACGATCATATCTCTTGTTAAATCAATGGCTGTAATGAAAACTAAGGTCAGTCAGTGTTGTTACTATACACTTCCTCAGTTGCTTGGATTTCCTTTGATAAGTAATCACCTTCGCTAATTGTGTGTTCCGGAAATTTGAATTTCCTTTAAGCAAAAAGTACAAATATAACTTTGCCCTTCTACTTTATTACATGCGAAAGGTCTGTGTAAGTAAATTAACTAAATACTTCCAGTCGACTGGCATTCCAAATACACTGTATACTTTCAACATTTCGTAGTCCTTATGCAAATTGTTTCAGTCTGCAGCTCATGTTATAACATATCATAGTTGTTTTATTAACTAATGCATTTGGCAATACTATTAGGTTGATCCAACCACTGGTGAGACAGAGGATGATGGTGTTGAAGATGAATACCAGCTAGAGGACCTGGAGGTTGTAGCAGCTGATTACATGTTGAAAGTGGGGGTCTCCAATTTCAGAAATGCATGGGAAAGCATGGGTAATGACTGCCATGTGCGTCTTGTAATGTATTTTTGGTCTTTTTTTTGGGGCCCTGAGTCTTCCTCTTAATATTTCTCATGTGTATGTGCCATGTGCGTCTTGTACATAAACACAATATAAAATGCAATGTAATGTATTTTTTGCAACTGTGGAAATTGTAAAAAAAGGGACTTTGAAGTATTTAAATAAGGAATTACATGGAGTTTCCTATGCCTGAGCAAAAAAGAGAGTTCCTATGTGACATGTTTTGTCGTATGCATTCTGTTTCAAGCAAATGTGAGATCTTGTGCATTATTCAGAAATTGGCACACGGGGAATTTTATGGCTCAGGTTTTTTTTGTCCAGGAAAATTTTCAAGCCAGCTGGGCACCTGAGTTGTTAAGGCAGATTGGTACCTGAGTTTCAGAAACTCGAGTACCAATCTGCCTGATTACATTTGCCACAAAAGTTTTTAAACGGAAGCTCAGTACTGTCTTGAATTTTTTAAATCGCAAAATGCCAGAAAAGTTTTTTGGTCCATGGAGTTTTTAAATGGTACTCGAGCTTCCCAAGCTCGAGTACTGTCTTGAATTTTTTAAATTGCAGTTGGTGCCAATTATATTTGATACCCGAGTTTAGTGAACTCGGGTACCTCATTGAACAGTACTCGAGCTAAGGAAACTCGAGTACTGTTTGAAATTTCTGACTCAGCTGCCATGTCAGCGTGCCACGGTGGAAGTCAAAAAACATAGTACTCGAGTTCGCCAAACTCGAGTACTTAAAAAGATGGTACATCCCTAATTATTTCCGAAACAGTGTTTTTGGGCCAAATTTTTCCAAAATTGATGGTAATGGGCCATTTTGGCTGTGGAGGAGGGCTAAGTTTTATTTTCCTTAGGCCCAAATTCAAATTCAACCCTAATATATAGATATAATTTTATATATATGAAATTCAACAATTACGATAATTATTTATAGACATTTATTTTGATTGTCATCGTATAAGAAATATTAAATATCATTGTATAAGAAATAAGAAATATTAAATATGAAATTTGATAATTTTGGGAGTTATTAAAAATAGGTATATTATGATTATGCTTTTATAGATATTTATTAGGATAATTGTTATAAAAAATAATTATTGTAATAATTAATAAAAGCGTTTAAATACATATGTAATTGAAAATCCAATTGAAATCTAATTGGATTTTCTCTCTGCTTCACCTATTATTATATATTTAGATTATATGTAATTATGGTAAATATTAATAGATATATTTATAATGATTATGTTTGTATATAAAACTATCTATTATACTAATTAAAAAAAATATATGATAGCACAATATTCTAATTAAAGCGTTTAAATACATAAAAGAATTCTAACTCAATTAAAAATATACATTAAAATATTGATGTATAAAATCAGGAAACCTCAAAAGTTTATGTGAATTGATGTTACTATTTCCCCATTGTTCCCAACTATGATGTTTCATGCTCTAATGCTTCTACTATGGCCGAGAAGGCGGGCCTTATCAAGCCCCCAACATCCCCATGAAGGTCCTTGGTTGGAACTGTTGTGGCATCTATATCGCTGCGACAGTCAGAGCCCTTAAGGCTCAAATAAATGGGAATAGCCCAGATGTTATCTTTCTTTGTGAAACTAAGGCGTCGGCATCTAGGATGGTTAATGTTATGAATTCAATAAAGTTTTCTAATATGTGTGTGGTAGAAGCTAAGGGCTCTGTAGGTGGTATTTGTATTTTGTGGAAGTCCGGTCTCATGTGTCAACAGGTGGAGTACAATAAAAATCTTATTGCGATCAAGGTCTCTAATGCAGTTTGCAGTTGGCTCCTTGTAGGCTTTTACAGCCCTCCTTACTTGGCAAAAAAGCAAAAGGCTTGGGGGAATCTCATGGCGCTTCTTGAGTTGTGCCAACTCCCTTGGGTCTGCATAGGTGATTTTAATTTCACCACAAATGACAAGGAAATTCTTGGAAGAAATAAAGGTGGAGTTGGTTCCTTAGCCACTAATTACTTGAAAGAGCTTATCTTTGAATTTGGAGCTATTGATCTGGGCTATTCGGGCAAGTCATTCACGTGGGCTAGAGGAAGATGGGGAAGCTTTGCTATTAAAAGAAGATTGGACAGAGGCATTGCCACCATATTGTGGAGACTAGCCTTCCTTAAAGCTACTGTATCTCATCTGGGTGCGATTAACTCAGATCATGCACCAATCCTCCTTAACACAAACCTTGAAGATAGCTTCGCCCATCAACCTTTTCAGTTTGAAGCGGCTTGGATCAAAGATAATGGGTACAACTCGGTTGTGGAAAAGGCATGGGAGAGTGTTTCAAGTAGCATTGCCTTTTCTAAACTATATAAAAAGCAAGTTGCAACAAGGGAAGCGCTTCGCAAATGGAACAAGGAAGTGTTTGGGAATTGTCAGGATAGGATCAACCGCCTCATGAGGAACATTAATGAGGTCCAACAAAAGTCTCCTTTGAAGGAAAATGGCAGAATTGAGGAAGCACTGCAATTAGAACTATTGGAATGGTTAATGAGAAGTGAAATCCTATGGAAGCAGAAATCAAGAGAGTTGTGGCTGAAGGAAGGGGACAAAAAAATGAAATTCTTCCATCTCCCTACCATCATCAGAAGAAGGCATAATGGCATTAATGTGATTAAGTAGGAAGAGGGTTAGTGGGTAACAAGCTCAAATCAGATCAGGAAGTAATTATACTCCTCCTTCAAGAAAATGTTTACGGAAGAGGATGTAGCATTCCCTGAGCAGCTAGAAAATCTTATGCCCAATTGCATATCCGAGGAAGAGAACACATTACTTAGAAGTTTACCATCTCTGGAGGAAATGAAGGAGACTTTGTTTCAGATGCATGACATAAAAACTCCTGGCCCTGATGGATTCCCAGTGCTCTTCTACAAAGAATTCTGGCCCATTGTTGGTAAAACAGTTATCGGAGCAGTTACCTCCTTCGAAAATGGCAGAATGTCTAATGAGGCTAATAGCTCCCTTATCATCCTAATCCCAAAAACCCTAAACCCTTCCACTGTTAACAACTTTTGGCTCATAAGTCTCTGTAATGTAGTTTATAAGATCATATCCAAGTTACTTGTGGCAAAACTTAGACCTCTTTTACATAAGATCATTTCCCCTTGCTAATCTGCATTCATCCCGGGGAGATGGATTGCGAAAAACCAAGTTGTGGTTCATGAGCTGCTGCATAGCTTCAAGGTTAGAAAAGTTAAATCAAGTTTCATGGCTGTCAAGATTGATCTTCAAAAAGCCTACGACGAAATCAATTGGAGGTTTATCCAAACCATGCTCTCAAACCTAGGTTTTAATGATACTTTTGTCAACTGGGTTATGGCCTGTATTGCTTCTGTTTCCTTTGAGGTGCTTGTTAATGGAGGTAAGTCTGATTAGTTCAAACCTAGTAGATGTCTAAGACAAGGCAACCCACTCTCTCCGTATCTCTTTATTTTGAGTCAGGAAGTACTGTCTAGAATGCTTGACAGGGAGCTTGTCGCTGGGGATATTAATGGTGCCAAAGCGAGTACAAGAAGTCCAACCTTAACGCACGTGATGTATGCTGATGACATCATGCTATTCTCTAAGGCAACTAGGAACAATGCTAGGATCCTATCCAATTGCCTAGACAAATACTACATGACATCATGCTATTCTCTAAGGCAACTAGGAACAATGCTAGGATCCTATCCAATTGCCTAGACAAATACTACATATGGTCTGGCTAGAGCATTAACGAATGCAAGTCCAGTATATTCTTCTGCAAACGCACTACAGATAGTGTTAGAAGATCCATAAAGCAGCAGCTCCAATGAAAAAACTAAAAAAAGATGCGGTGTATCTTGGCGCCCCCTTATTCTTATCTAGATCACCATCTAAAGACTTCAAATTTCTTGAAGAAAAGCTGGAAGCTAAGTTGTCCGGATGGAGAAGCCAATGTCTTTCCTGGGCTAGTAGATGCACTCTAATTAACTTGGTAGCGCAAGCCATCTCTAACTATACTCTATCTTCATTCAATGTGCCAGCTAAAAACTGTGACAAGCTGGATGCGCTCTCGAGGAGATTTTGGTGGAAACCCAAAGATAAGGATAGTAGATTTATTGCATGGAATGCTTGGGACGAGTTATGTTGTCCTAAGAGGCAAGGTGGCCTCAGTTTTAAAAATGCAAAAGATGTTAATTTAGCATTACTAGCTAAGCTTGCATGGTTGGTGGTTTCTGGGAAGCAGAACTTATGCATGGAAGTCTTGAGAACTAAGTACAAGGTAAGCAATAACTGGATTACTGAAGAACCTGTTAAGTCAGCTTCCCCCACTTGGAGAGCGATAGAAGCTGCTAAAAAACTGATAGAGAAAGGCGCTTGCTTCTTACTGGGTGATGGAAGTCTATTGATATATAGTTTGACCCGTGGGTTCCATGGATTGTTAATTTCAAGCCTCAACCAAGAGTGGAAGAGTACAAACAGTTCCCCATCAAAGCTTTCTAGCTTATTGACTCCACCTCCAGATCTTGGAATGTAGGAATGGAAAGAGAAATTTTCACCCATACTGATGCACATGCAATCCTCACCGTTCATATACCTTTTACTCTTAAGCAAGATAGACTTATTTGGCTACCCGATGCCAAAGGTGTTTTTTTTGTCAAATCTATCTACAAAGTTGCCTTTAATCATCCCACTAGCGATGATCAATCCCAAACACATTGGTCGAAGCTGTGGAAGGCCAAGTTCCCAAAGCGCCTCAAATTGCTTATTTGGAAAATTGGAGCTAACACGATTCCTACTAAAGCCAATTTGCAAAGGAGAATTCCATATATTGATCAGACTTGCTCTCTTTGCAATTCAGGGGAAGAAACAAGCACACATCTGTTCTTTGAATGCAATTTTGCAAGAGCTCTCTGGGCAGTAGCTTGCTGGGGTCTCAAAACTGATGCCGCTTCTATTAATTCAAATGAAGATATTATCAAAATCATTGTGACACCTCTAAAGTCTCCAGTTCTAGCTCATGAGCAGTGGTATATCTCCCTTAACATGGCCCTCATTGTTGACGAGATATGGCAGACTAGAAACCTCATACAGTTCCAAGATGGCAAAGCCGATGTCCTCAGGGCCAAGCAGAATGTCCAATCAAAATTCCTTGAGATTTTAAACGTGTTAACCCCGGCCATCCAACCCCCAACGGATCAAGTTACTGTAAGATGGACCCCTCCTCCTCAAGGTTGGATTAATGTTAATGTGGATGACACATTAAACAGCTCGAGGTCAGCATTAGCGGTTGTGGCTATGGACCATCGTGGTGAAGTCCTGTTCTTGAGGGGAGTAAGACATTATTTATGCAGACCAGCTCAAGCAGAAGTTGAAGCCCTCCTGTGGGCAGTGAAACTAGCAATCCAAGAGAAATGGAGCGTTGTCATATTCGAGGGGGATGCCAAAATATGTATAGATGCGTTGTCAAATTCTGAGCTTATACCTGATTGGCATTCAGCCACTACTATCTGTAATATTTGTAGTCTTGCTTCTCATTTTACTGATGTAAAGTTCAGTTGGGTTTGGAGACTTGGTAATTCAACGGCCATGAAACTGCTAAATTTGCCTTGAACTCCAATTTAGAATTTTGTTTCAATAATGGAAATCTCCCACCCTCCCTTGAGATTGTTTGTAAGGGAGACTCCTTTGTCTGTTCCTTTTCAGTTTAATGGATATGTAGTTTATCAAAAAAAAAAAAAAAAAGTAGTAAAATCTCAACACTCCAGCTTCCCAAAAAGGTTACTATCCACAAATCAAAGCGGCTTAAATTTAGAAAACAAATAAACAAGTGAAAAAAAAAAAAAAAAGAAGAAGAAGAAAGAAATGTGGCATTTACAAAGCTAGCTGTCAACGAATCTCTTCCATTCTAACATTTGCAATGCTTTGGGTGATGGGAGGAGTATATGATTTCTAAACACAGTAGGACTACTGATTATGTATCTTTCATCAGATAAAATAAGTAATTAACAGTAGGATTGTCATTCAACCTGTGGCTTGCAAAGGAAAGCATGCATTCATGTCCGCATAATGACCTATATCTATAAGATAAGGAAACTAATGAAGGGTACATACGTACGTAGATTCATGGTTTCATCACATATAAATATATATGAAGTCTCATTCAAACTTGTAGTACAACAAAATGTTGGGAAAAAATTCTATATAACAGTGAATAAATTTTAACAAGTACAGCAGAAGTACAACCACACAATAACACAAAGATTTACGTGGAAATCCTTTCTCTTTGAAGGAAAAAACCACGGGGCAACTTTTGAATAATTTCATTATATTAAATAGAGATTAAACACTTAGAGATACAACTTGAGTAAAAAAAAAAACTCTCTTTTTCTTTTTACTCATGGCTCTCTTTCTCACTGTTTATCTATTACAGTTTTCTCTTACTCTCTTTATTTTTCTCCTCTCTTTTGCTTGCTCACTTACTCACGCAGTTCTTCTTAGTCCTCAGTTTCTCTGGGACTTCACTTCTCCTCTCTGCCCCAAATGGCGGAATGGCCTTCTCCTTTTATTTCTTTCGCCTTTTCTTCTTTCTTCCTTTCACACTCTTCTTATCAAATCACACAAGCCACTTACTTTGACTTTATTTCAACCAAATTTCTTTCTTCAGCTCCTTAGGCCGAATGGCCTTGGCATCTTTCTTTTCTTTTTTCTTCAGCGTGTAAGAGAAGTTAGACTTCTCACAAGTCATGGAAGACGAGTGACATGCTCATTAAATAAGCTCTTGAAAAAACGTGTGGGCTGGACTCATGGTGCAGTGCACCCAACACAAAACTCGAAAGCTTGTCAAGATGGTCATAGCTAGTCAAAATATGTTGTTCTTGGTGGCATTTGCTTTGCATGTCCTAACTTTTGTTTTTCCTACAGAAGCCAGAAGGCTTTCAACAAAGACTTCTTCCCACTTGGTGCATGTTGATCAGAATGAAACCTGACTCTCTTTAAGAGGGTGAGATTTGGGATGTGCTAAAATATGTGAGGGATTGAAACTAGACTTCCCACACACACGAAACTAGAATTGCAAAATTTTTGTTGACTAAAGGACTTGACCCTCTAGGTCTAGGGTATAATTCATATAGAGCTTGTGGAATTTTCATATTTGTTAAAGATTATGTTTATATTGGGTTTGTTATATATATATATATATATATATATATATATTCTATTAGTGTTTTTTGTATTATACTTAGATAATAATAAAGATATAGCTGTTAAAGACTTTTTCGAAGACGTATATAGTTAGGCTCAATCACAAAACTTGTGTTTTCTCTTTTTCTTTTCTCTCTTTCGCATCAATCACTACAATTTACTTTGTTACATTTTGATCTTAACAATCTTAACCAAAATTGTGGAAGTAAAAAAAACATAATAAAAAAAAAGAAACCAATATAGTAGTGGATCCACGTGATGTGTGCAGCAGTGCATGGAGGACTAAAATAATTAACTAGCATTTTCTAAAATATAAAATAAAATAAAATAACTAGCAAATAATTGAAAATATAATAATAATAATAATAATAATCATATATTACGGGTACAACTACAAAACGCGGTTTCTGCCATTCATGTTCTTTCTAAGGCAGCAGGACGGTATTATAAAATTGATACGATGAAGATTTAAATCATTTAAAATATCTCCAACTTATTTATATGTTAATATATATTTATATATTTTGGTAGATGTATAATCCAGAGCATTGTATAATTGGATGAAAAGCAGAGACCAGTACCACCTTCCTCAAATAATAGAAAAAGAAAAAGAAAAAAGAGAGCAGTGTCCTCAATTCTGCTTCCAGGAAGGTACTGTATTTAGTAGCAATGAGTTGGCAATTTGGAAACAGTACCGTATGAAGGGACTTGGTTGTCTAGTATGATAGCATCTTCTATTATAGAAAATAATTCAACTTATAACAAGTTGCAGTTTAATAAGCAGTTGAAATTCTTCCACAAAAAAGAGAAAAAGATTGAAATTCAAATTCCACTGGGTAGTAATATGATATCCGTGATCCCAAATATAAATAGGGAAATTTATTTTATGAGAACTTATCATGAGATCACCATTTTACAATATGTAAAATATATTCATATTTATTATTATTATTATTATTTTTTTTTTTTACAATAAGATATATCCATATTGATATTTATGAGTAGTGGTAGAATGAGGATTTTTTAGTTAGAGGTCTGGATTAAAATAAAAAGGTTGAAGACAAATTAATTCCTAAAAACATTCATTAATTAATATAAATAAAAAGTAATTAATTAATTAAACCCAAAAGTGAATTAACATACAAAATATAGTATACCTCCACAAAATTCTTTGAGCTAGTCCTCGAGTTTGGCTTTTTTTTTTTTTTTTTTTTCATAATTGGATATTTAGAAGAGGGGGATTTGAACCTTAAACATATTTTTTGAAACATTAGGAAATGTTAGTTAAGTTATAATTAAAGCTGTAGACAAATCTACCATATTTAAAGGCTAAAACTCCTTTTCCTCTCAATTTCAATATTTTTTACAGGGTGGTGTTTACTGTGTTTCTCATGTAAGCAAAGAGGATATGAGCCATTTGACACATCCAATGTGACTGTAAATTACAATTGTGGGAATTGGAGTACTAGTTCTGAAGCTTCCAAAAAATGTATTTTATGATAACTAGACAAGGAAATTTACATGTCCACAGATTGATACTCTGTACCAAATTTAATTATAACATATTCAATGCATTATCCTACTTAAAAAATTCAATACCATTTGCCAGCTAGCTTTGGGATCTGAGTGAGAAGTCAGTCATCTTCATATAAAAATTGTCATCATCCACCATGTATCATATGATGGCATTCAAGTGATTTTCACAGGCAACAAGGGGCATAGTGTCATGGTTCCCACTATAAAAATTGATGGACACTAGTGGGAAAATGAAATCAATCTTACCAGCTAGTTGTTTGTGCAACCAAAATATTTTAGCACTATACCTTTTCTTTCTTTTGCTCTTGTTGCTCAACTCTTTCAGTACATTCTTCTATTCTACACTACTCATCTTCGAAATTGTAGGCCCCTAGGCATTAAAAAAAAAAAAAAAAAATCATGGGCATCACTGGTGTATGCATAAGATTAATTGGAGACATGTTGCATGCATTTGGAAACTCAAAACCAAGCTCAGCAGCTCATCTTGATGAAGACCATTCTACATGCAAGCCACAAAATGCTTGCAAAGTTGATGACACAATGGTTAGAGCTCTAATCACTGTGTTTGGCATGGAAAACAATGGAAGAATCAAGAAGGAAAATGCACGTCGAGTAGTGGAGAAGCTTGGTTTAACATATAGTTCTGAAGAAGACGAGTCTAGCTTTGAGCTACCAGGTGATCAAGATGGTGTTGGCCTAGAAGATGATGAAGTGCCTGTAGAGGAGGTACTTGGTGGATTGGAGGACATGTCAAAGCGCAATGAACTACTACATGAAGCCTTCAAAATCTTTGACGAGGATGGTAATGGATTTATAGAGGCAGTGGAGTTGAAGAGGGTGCTGGATTGCTTGGGATTGGACTGTGGGTGGGATATGGGTGAGATTGAGAAGATGGTAAAGGCTGTGGATTTGAACTTCGATGGGAAGGTTGATTTCGGTGAGTTTGAGTTAATGATGAAGTAAAATGTCACTCATTACAAGGAACAGATTATTAAATTTGTTCTGCTAATTGTATATTGTTCTCAAATTTTCATCAATAAGAAAATTTTGGATAATTAACATATGATTTTATTATTTTTCTCTATCTCCAACTTTTTTTTTTATTTTTTTTTTATGGATAATTTGATTGTCATTATAGGGGATGGATTTGAACCTTAAACGATTTTGTTGAGAATACCAAAAGATACTAACCAATTGAGTTACAAGATTTATGACTCCAACTTAAAATTTTTAAATTAAGACTTTATTTCTTAAATATAACAATATACACATCATTAAGGGTTTTTTTTTTTTTTTTTAAGTAAAATTTTAAGTCATTTTTAAACTACTTGGCATTGGATACAATATCTAATATAGACCATGTCGATAGCTATTTTTGCGAGAAGTCAAAAGCCCAACACAAAGCAAGGCCCTGTTCTATTTGAATGTTATAGATTGGGCCTATTTTCGGTTTTTGCATGGGCCTAAAGCATATATTTGGCTAAATGTTCTGATGCCACTTGCAAAATTTAAGAACCCATAAAAGGCTCACTTGTCAGTCACTTTCATGCGTAAGGAACACTAGTTGCTCTGCTTTATGTGACTGAAATTTCGGCCTGACAATTTTTAGCGAAGAAAATGTATTTGACTTCATTGAAAGCTCTCTGCCTCTCTGGAGAGGTTTTGCACATTTAGCAGGTTCCGTAGGTGCCATTTTGGTCCAAAAGGTTCATAAAATTGTGTCTAGTCAACAAATTATGCAAATTGTGACTAAACCATCTCACCCTAAGATCCAAACAAAACCGAAAGTACTGAAGCTTGCCATTTGTTTAGCAATACAACAACTAAAAGCTTTAATCCTAATTCAAATTTCAGTCTTAAGGATGCTTCAAACCTGCTATAGAGCTTGCCATCGAGCCTTGCATTGACAACATATTACTTCTACCTCATCTACCATACTTATTTTAATCTAAGCTTCTGTGCCACAAAAGAGCAGCAGACTATTAAGGTTGTTTGACATACGTAACAATGCAATAGTGCCTCTCTCTCCCTCTCCTTCTTTATTTTCCTCATTTTTCTTTATTTATAACTTAAATAAAGATTCAAGGTATTTTCATTTGCTTAGATTCCTTTTTATTTATTTAACTCAAGGTGATTGGGCCAATTTCCTTTTTATTTTGCCTTTCCAAAACTCAACCCCAGCAGATATTAAATCAGTTTCAAATGGAGTGGAACAAGCATCATAAGCGTCAGATATCACATTGATGTTACTTCCTAATAGCCCGACCAAATAACTTCTAAATTTTAGTTCTTTTATTAGTAATTACACACATCTAGTGGTCATGAACTCACAATCTCACCATTCATCTCCCTTACAAGGACAAAGGACAAGGACAAGATGTGCTATTTGAGAGGGTTCATTGACAACAATTTTAATTTTTCAAAACATTAAAGGTCCCCAATTGATGACAAACTAAACACCACGCTCAGCTTTAAGCCTAAACGATACTGATGATTAATATACAGCCATCCATCTTCAACATAAGATACATTCATGAGCTCAACCTTGCTATGCATTTGATATTGCATGTAGACCTCAAATCATGAAGACCAGCCAACTCTTGCCAAAATAATCATGTTGGCATGGCCATGACCTCTCTACTCTTGCATAAACATAGTAATGAAGACACTTAAAATTGAGTATCTTCATTTAACATAGGATCCCTCATGAGTCCAGTTTTCATATTTCATTTAACATAGGATCCCTCATGAGTCCAGTTTTCATATTGCTATTATTAATATTGGTGTGTCCAAGTCCAATGCCTGGATTCTGCCCAGAAACTGTCATTCCAGCATATGAGGCATCATCGCCATGGACGGTGACTGTGATGGTTGGTGAGACATTTGGACCCCGACACAGATTCTGGGTATTAAGAGGTTGCGGTGTACCTAAATGACTCTGAAGAAGCTGAATCAAAGTAGAGTTTACGGAGCCTCGAGTAACCATATCTTCGGCTAACTTCACCTGAAATCACATACAAAGTTATTAGCCTTCTCTTTTGTATTGTTCTGTTTTAAGTAATGCTACTAGAACACACACACACACACACACACACATATATATATACCTTGGCTCTCAAAGCTTCCACGTCTGATTTTAGGACTCGATTGTTTGTATCAGCAACGCGATACTGTTGAGTAGCATCCGTCAGCTGCTTGTATAGAGACGCATTTTCTCCTTTCAACTGTTCAACCTGAGAAAGAAGTCCATGAGTTAAACCAAATTAGCTTTAAACTACTTATGTTGGAAAAATGGTTAAACATAATTTATTATTTCTTAATAGTTCAAGTTCATGGTATTAGATTAATTGATTTGAGTTCGAATTATATCTCCACTTTATCTCTTATTTTAAATGATAAAGATGCATTAGGATTCATTTATTCAGGAGTGTTAGAATAATGATTAAATTCATTATTTCCTATCCGTTTAAGCTTTTAAGACAATTAGCAGTGTTATTGGAAGTTAACACATTCAATGACATTTTTTACTCAAATAGTCGGTGGGTTGCCAATATTTCCTCTTCTTTTTTATCCTTTCTCAGTAGCTATAAGTATAACCACTAATCAAATAACAAAAGCTCCCAAAAACATAGGATACCTGCAGCTCAAGCTCTTGTAGATGTGCTTGTTTTCTTTTTCTTGATCGCCTAGCAGACTCCCTGTTAGAAACCATCCTGGAGCCACAGAAAGTCAGTATCAATGCATGTAGTTTGATATAGGAAGAATTTGATATCTCTATTGTAGTTCATAGACCTTCTGATGCGTTTTATATCAGTGGGGTCTGTGCTTTGCTCACATGGACCAGCTTCAAACTCAGCATCTTCATCATCTGATTGATCATGCGAGGAACCACTGGTAGTTCCTCTTGCTTGATTATCACCAACATTTGGTTTATTATCTGAGGTTGGACTGCTAACTTGACAGATTACAGATTCTAGCGACAACAGAAAAACAAGCACAAGCATGTAAATTAGGAGCAAAAACTAAGATAACTTTGAAACTTGCATGTGCACAAGTGTATCATACCACAAATTGATGACTGGGCGTCCATGGTTGCTGCAATGTTGGATTGCTTGAAAGTGAGATGTTGAGAACCTAGAAGTGTTTCAGTTAGTCCCCCACAACTTGAAAAAAAAGTTATTAAGTCCTGTATTTACGAAAAAGAACATAAGTTAGATTGTTGTGTTCTATGCCAAATAGATACTGAATCATGAGCTTGTACTTGCACCGATAGAGTGTTTTATTTTCTTTTATACTTCAATGGGTGCAACAAAAATTGAAGAGAGTAGAACATGTTTACTCCATCTAACATGCCACTTGTTCAAAGAGCAGTTTTGTGCCTATCAATCAACAAAACCTACTCATTTCTACCAAGTATGTAACTAAGTGGTGCTTGAATTGATTAGTTAAGTCAGTCCTGTTAAGAGTTGAGAGTTAAGACTATCACCAACCAACCCCTTGTGGCATGTCATGACATTTTTTTTTTTTTTTTAATTATTTCTTTTTTATACAAGACAGAAATTTCACTCTAACCTAATCTAAGTGTATATGTATATGAAGCTCCCTCTTGGAGACTTAAATTTCAGCCCTTACTTTCTCACACCTAACAAGCACTTATACTTATGAAGTGACCATCACACCAAGGACGTGCGGTGGTGGCATGTCATGACATTGAATTAGCGATGGTCTGTTTGATATATTAATTTATTATTGGCTTATTTTTAAAGCCAATTTATGTATAGTTTTTTAAAACTTTTTTTTTTTCCTAATATAATTATAATTATATCTAATTTATATTTTAAGAAAAAAAAAAAAACCCAATGAAAATAAGTAATCCTTTTTTTTTTTTTTTTTTGTGAATAAGGATAATTTTCATTTAGAAGAAATAAAAAGGAGACCAGGAACAGCCAATCAGCATCAATAAGAACCGAAGTTGGGATAAAGTTGATGGGCTAGAGTCCCTAAGTCATACAAATTACAAAAGGAGACGAGGCAGATTATGAGCTAGTCCATTAATGGATCTAGGGGAAAAAGAGAAACATACATCATCAAAGAAAAAACAATTGGACTGAAATGAAAATAAGTTATCCTAAACATAGAATAAATTAATTTACTACAGCAGCAGCTGCTATACGGAAATGAAAAGGAAAAAAAAAAAAAAACCCTCTCTCAAAACTATGTGATATAATTTATTATTATTATTATTGGTAATTGGGTATGTGATGTAAGTTAACCATGTAGGAATGATAAGAGGTTAAACAGGACGAATATCATTTTCCTAGGCATGCTTTCCCCACTTAATTATCAGAACTTCTAATTAACCATTTCACGTTCACCTAAGAAAGCAGCATGTTTCTTTTGAAAGCGATTAGCCAAGTTGGCAATAAAAAAAAACTCCTCTTAACCTAACTTGTCAATTAAACCTCCACCAACCATAAAATAGATTATTAATAAATTAAAAAGCTACTTTCATTACTAGTAAAATATTATAATCCTAGAATAGCTCTTCACTAGTAAGTGCATCCCATTAATTTTTGAGTTTGACGTGAATCCAATGCTCCAGCACGCTGAATATAACACGATTTGGCCGCTTGTTTGTGTCATATTTCTGTATCACGATATATTATATGAAAGCAAGGTACTTAACTTATACCATTCATTAAAAAAATTATTAAGTGGTTTTCATGCCTAACTTAAACCTTTATATTTAACTTCTTTACAAATTAAACTTTTTTTTATTAGGGTTCTGTTGTACAAATTGACACGACCATATCTACTACCCATTGGAATCCAATACCATGTTCTCTAATCCAATCTCCATTAGATATGTTCCTCAAATAATCATGAGAAAATTTGGACCATATGATACATACATGTAGCATGGAACAGCAAGATTCGAACAAAATTAATTTTGCACATTTAGAGTGGATTTGGATAGCAACGTGTTTGTATTGTTATCGTGTCTGCGTTTTTTTGGGTGGGATCCGTGCACAGTTCAGGGGACCCATAAGTATATTTTTTAAAATATATAACTTCTAACTTAAATAATCATGAGAAAATTTGGACCATATGATACATACATGTAGCGTGGAACAGCAAGATTCGAACAAAATTAATTTTGTACATTTAGAGTGGATTTGGATAGCAACGTGTTTGCATTGCTATCCGTGTCTGCGTTTTTTTGGGTGGGATCCGTGCACAGTTCACGAGACCGTAAATCTATTTTTTAAAATATATAACCTTTAACTTAGGTTTCACCGTACTTTTAAAAATTATTTTGCTAGTTTTCAACGCTAAGATAAAGAGACCCTTAAATGGCCTAAAATAAATGAAAAATATTAAAATTATTACAAATTTTATTTAAAAAACTTACAAGTAACATAATATAAAATTTTAAAATTTTTAATTGATACAAGACAACAACATGAATAAAAGTTTAAATTACTTAGATGCAAATTTATAAAATTTATATAATAAAATTTGTAATATTACTAACATTATTCAAAACATAATCGTTACTTATTATCAGTTAAGTAGGGCATATGGCCCAAAAGATCACGGCTCAGCACAGATGTTGACGTGGCAATAACCAAACGCAGAAGCAAAGTATATATCGGAATCGGATACTAAAACAAATATATATATGTATATATATACAGAGAGAGAGAGAGAGAGAGACCTTATGTTTGAAAGAAAAGCCAAGATCACCATCACCGAAAAAGACATCGAGTTCTTCAGCGGAAGGATGAGCTGTGTCTCGGGTTTCGGTCGTGGGGCTCCTTATAAACTCTGCAAGAGCCAACTCGGACTCGCTTCGTTTCAGGTTTGAGCACAACGTTGCTGCTGCTGCTGCATGCTCTGCCAGGTTTTGCTCCATTATTGTTTCTATAACTCTATTCCACCACCGGTGAGAAAAGAGAAATAGAGAGAGAGAGAGAAAAAGAGTGAAAGGGGGAAAGAGTATTGGGTGTGGGCACAGAAATAAATAGGAGAAGAAGAGTGAGAAAAGTGAGAGAGAGAGAGAGAGAGAAGTAAAGTAAAGGAAGTGTGATGGCTAAGTACAGGGGAGTCTCTGTCAGTGTGCCAAGAGGGGAAAAAAAAAGTAGGGCGGCACATGAAGTTAAAAGTTTTGACGTGTTTAATTGTTTGAGAGGAGAAAATGTCTTTTCATGCGTATAATTGTATAGTTGTAATTAGTTCAATTGGTAAGGTATTTTATTATTGTAATTACGTAATTTTTATGCATAGTTATTTTCAAGCTTCAGTTAAAAGTTTTACTGTGTTTAACTGTTTGAGGGGGAGAAAATGTTTTTTCATGCTTAATTAAGAGTAATTGCGTGTTTTTAGTTAGTTCAATTGGTAGAATATTTTATTGTTGTAACTACGTATTTTTTACTCATGGTTATGTTACAAATATAAAGTTTTTGTGAGACAGAAAGGAAAAGGCTAGAGTTCAAGTTTCTAAAGGAAGTTTCATATATACATACACTTAGATTAGGTTTTTGTAGAATTTATATCCTCTATTAAAAAAAATATAAAGTAAAAGGTATTATAATAGTGTAAAAAAATAGTATTTTATTACCAAATAAGAAGATAAAAAAAATCTATTATTAAAAGCTGTCATAGATTAACACTCTTTAAAAAAGAATAAATTTTTTGTATTAATTATTGATGCGCATGCTAAGCTATACACAATTGAACTGAAATGAAATCATTCCAGTTATAATTACGAAATGTTACAATTATTAATGAAATTAAAACACAGTTTCAATTATGTGTTCAATATATATATAGTTCGTGTGTAACTATTACCATCCATATTTTGCTGAGAGGTTCAATCAAACGTTCTTTAATGGCAATAATTGGATACTTATTGGGGGAAAATAGGACAAGTGTAGTGTTTTTTGACTGGAAAGTATTAATGTTGGGATGAACGCGAGCCGTTGGTTTTATTAGAAATTTTGAGAGTGGCAATTTATATACGTAACAACGAAGTCTGCTATCTGGTGGCCCGGTGGGCCTTCTCAATGCCTTTTTTTTTTTTTTTTTTTTTCCTTCTTCTTCTTCTTATAGAGTGCAATCAATGGTTAATGGAATATTGGGGATTCTCTTCTACTTTTATTTTATTATTTTATATTTGCATTGGGGATTTTCTATTTCTCTTTAGATACACTTTTTGTCTAAACAACAATACCATGCGGCGTGTTTTTCTAGTATAAACACCAAACTACCTTGCCCTAAATTTAATTCTGCTTTATATTAATTTAAAATCAATATATATATATATATATATATATATAAAAGTAGAATACTTATGCGAGAGAGCTTAAGGTTATGCTATGTGGCGCACTCTATGAAGAGAATTGAAATACTCTTAAAGATAAGAACAAATTTAAAAATAGAGACTCTATATTTTCTTTGGTTCAATGTTTCAAAACAACTTTTTATTATATTTTTTATTCAATGTTTTAAGACTACTATTTTTTTCATTTGATTCAATGTTTCAAGAATTTTCCTATCTCTCAGCTACAAAAAACACTTTGCATTTCCATTCACCATTTTCACTTCTACTCTTTTATATACAAATGTCCACAATCTTTCATGCCATCCCATCTCAAATACACTCAAACAAAAAACTATGTCATTTACCTTTAGTGTTTCAACGACACCTATATAATTCCAACATTGTGGTACCATTTGATTTTAACTCGTATGAGTAGGTTATGACGCAAAAAGTGGGCTTACATTTTTTATTCAGTGATGGTAGCTTACAGTTTTGATATCGAAGTCAAACGTTGTGGATTTTGTGAAGGTTGTGATTCTCTTTGAGTCTTTGGGTGTTTGGGTTTTTGGTTTGGAAAAGTCATAAATGTATGAAGTTTGTTATATTTTTTTATTTATTATTTTGCGTTAGAACTCATAATTTGTAGGTTTTTTACTACTATTTTGTGTAGTATGAGCCATAGTGATAAAAACAAAAGTTGATGATAAGTTCAAGTTATTTTCCTCTTTTTCTTTTTAAAGGATATAGAAGTCTAACTAAAAACAATTAAATTTTAATAAATGAATGTGTTTTTGACCAATTTCTCTATGTTTAATCATCAAATGATTTCCTTAATTTCATTGAGATAATGAATTGGGTGTTTGCGATTGAGATCTCCATATTTGGTTGTGAGAATAGAGTGGTTGAGGGAGTGTTTGGAAGATTATTTAAATTTATGAAATTTTAGAATATAAAAGTATTTTATGCTTTAAATTCTTATTTATATATTTCAAAATCATTTAAACAGTTTAACAAATAAAATCTACTTTTAACTGTAAATATTAAAATACGTTATAATCTTATAGTGCTATACAATTTTTTTCAATAAAATATAAATTAAGAAAATTAAGTTTCAAAGTATTCAACAATATTGTAGGCAAACATAAATATTATACAACAAAATAAGTAATATATGTACAAAGGCAGCGCTACACTTTGTTCAGGGGGTTCAAATGAACCCCCTGACTTCAATTTTTTTTTTCTTTTATATATATATATATATAATATTTTTTTGTTAGTTTAATTAATACTTTAATTATTCTTAAAAATATTATTTTTGCATACCCTGACTTAAATTTTATACACCATGATTACAAGTATTTTCAACTCTAAGAGTAAGAATAAGTGTTTGTGAATTGTAAATGTCACTCTTTATTATAAATTTATATTATATGTGTGTGAATGTGTCTAATATTGATTGTGTGCATTACTTTTTGTTATAATGTTATTTGTGTAAATAATGATATGTATGGAAGTCTGTGTGCACAGTATGAATATAAGGAAAATGTTTTGATACCATTGTTATGGGAAATATAACAATTTCCCTAAGGACATCTATTAACATGACCCTAAATATAATATAAATTTATATAATTTAGTAATTAGGGAATAGAGAGGGTTTGTTGCATGTGTGTATTATTATCATGTTATAATAGCTTTTTGTTATAAAGTCAGAAAAATTCAAGAAAAAAAATTGTAAAGTTAGTGATTGTTCAAGTATTTGATTGGTTAAGTAGACATGTAGTGTATTATTTGTGTATGAATGAATATAGTTGTGTGTGTCAATAATTAATAAAAATCCAATGAGTTGAGTTTATTCATTTAGTTTAAAATATTTTTATAAAAACAAAGACAAATAAATAATACCAATTGCATAAAAATAAAAATGTTAGACAAACTTAACAAAATAAAATGGTCATAGCTACCCACAATGGCATTAAATACTCATAATAAACTATTATGTAACAATTTAAAATTTAAAAACTTGTAGAAGGAAATTGTAAAACTTTTTTTTTTTGGTCGATAACTTGATATATTCAAATTCTCTTTTTATTACAATTTTTTTTTCATTTAAGTTTTTTAATGACCCCCCTAAACAAAATTTATAGGGCCGCCATTGTATATTTAGGTTTAAATATACATAAAAATAATTTCAAATGAAATTGTAAAATCGCCAATACATCGCGCAAGACATCATCTAAATTCTATTAAAGGATCATCCACTTGATGTACATATAGGATTTTATTGGCTCAACGTCTTTAATTAATTTATTTAATTTTAAAATCCAATATATTTACATCGGATATTATATAAAATTTTTATTAAAATCTCTTTTTTTTCTTCTTCTAAATATAATCATGTTTTCATTAAAATAAGCTATGTGAAACTCCATTTGATAAATACAATAAATTTATCAAACGACCAAAATTGAGTTAGCCTTAAAGCTGGTGTCGGTAGATCAGACAAACAAATGTTACAACTCAATCCGTTTAACTAAATTAATAACAGAAAAGTAAATTTACGAAGAAGGGGAAAAAAATCACAATTTTCCCTATGGAGGATTTAATTTTCCTTAACTTTAAATTGAGACCCAATGACAAAGTCACAGTCTGCGAAAGTTGGATCAGTTTGGTTCCACTTTAGACTATAGTCTATGGCAGCCGCCAAAAAAGCATAGCAAAACCAACAAAGTAATGCAAAGCTTTATTTTTTTCTTTCTAAAAGCAAAAGTATTTTGCCCAAATGGCTTATGCATCATATATAAAAGAATGCATGGAAGGGTGTCTAGGTAAGAAGGGGCAAGTGCTGTTTGAGCCAAATAAATTAAATTGGATTTCTTAGAGGGATGGGCAATAGGACAAAGCAATATATATTGTAAGTTGATTTTGACAGGCACCGACCTAGAAAACAAAGTAGCTAAGATACTTTGTATTTCATGCAAAAAAGTAGTGAACTCCCACTTCCTTTTGAGTTTTAAAGTAATAAGCTTTGCTTTTCTTCTTTTCTTCTTTTTTTTCTCTCTTTTTTTCACAACTTTATTACTAAAGAGTAAAGACGGCGTAATACCTAACTTTTTACGGTGAATTACCAAGCCCCACGATACAACCACCACAAAAAGTATATGATTTTATTAATTATAAGAGATTGATCATATTAGGAAGCTACCACCATATTGTACAAACTAAAAGGGTCACCGCGTGATAATTTGAGAGCTCGGTTGTAGCGCACCACAAACATAATGTGTGGTGACATTTTTATTCTCTTTTTAATACACAAAATCAATATACGATTCTTGGTGGGTCAGCAAAGCATTGCTTCATAATCGAGGGGGACAAGTCCATTATATATGATAGAGAGAGATAGAGAACCGTTTTCTAATTATGCTACATATGTGATCCATGTGATGAGATTCAGCCCCTGCAGCCCAATTCATTTGTATATAAGAAGTGCTACGTCCATAACATTTTCACAATAAATCATAAGTAGTTAGTTGTTATTGGTTCAAATTTGAACCTACTGTTGAAATCTTGCAATCAAGGTCAAGCTCCAACAATGGAGGTTGGGAATCACAGAAAGAGAGAGAATTGAGAGAGCGCAAATGAGAGAAATTGAATGAATGATTCTTATGTATTAAATATCTAAGGTCTGTCCTTTATATATGAGGAGCAGAGACACGAGAAACCAAAATAGAAAAATAAGAGAGAATTGAGAGAGCAAATGAGAGAAATTGAATGACTGATTCTCATGTATTAAATATCTAAGCTCTGTCCTTTATATATGAGGAGCAGAGACACGAGAAACCAAAACAGAAAAATAACTAACTCCTAGCTAACCAATACAAAGATGACAAGTGTCAAACAGATTTCTAACTAACTATTAATATACAAACTACATGTCGTTTATATACATTTATCCTAAACTACTTGTAGTTTAAGCAGTTCTTCCTTCATCCTTCTTTATCACAGTTTAACACTCCCCCTCAAGATGAACTGTATATATTAATCAAGTTCATCTTGGAAAGAAGGTGAAAGAACTGTTTTTGCCCAAGAGCTTTAGTGAAGAAATCTGCTATTTGATGTCTTGTTGGAATGTGGAAAGTCTTGATCACACCATCTTGAATTTTCTCCCTAATGAAGTGAAATCAATCTCAATATGCTTTGTTTTTTCATGGTATACTGGGGTTGCAGCAATGTACAAAGCTGCTTTACTATCACAACTGAGAAAGGCAAGTTGTGTATGATTAAACCCAAAAGTCTTGAGCAAGGCAATGAGCCAAACAATCTCACTAGTCACTGTGGTCATAGCCCTATATTCAGATTCAACTGATGATCTTGAAACAACTTGCTACTTTTTACACTTCTAGGAAATCAAAGAATCTCCTCGAAAAACACAAAAGCTTGAAATGGATCTTCTAGTTTCAGGGTAAGCTGCCCAGTCAACATCACTATAGGATTTCAAGCACAAATCTGATTTTGTAGAAAGAAATAAGTCGTGTCCTGGTGTCTTTTTCAAATATTTGAGTATTCTATATGCTGCTTGTAGGTGAGGCACCTTAGGAGAGCTCATAAATTAACTCAACTTATGCATTAAGTAGCATATGTCAAGTCTTGTCAAGGTTAAGTAGAGAAGCTTGCCAATTAACCTTTTGTACTGTGAGGGATCTGAAACTAGATCACCAACAGAGCTACTAAACTTAGCAGATTGCTCCATAGGTATACTTGCTGGTTTACTAGCCAACAATCTTGTATTAACAAGAAGGTCCAAAGTGTATTTTCTTTGACACAAGGGCAACCCTTTTGCACTTCTAGCTATCTCAAGGCCTAGGAAGTATTTCAGAGTTCCAAAGTCCTTAAGCTTGAACTTGTTGTCCAGAAATTTCTTAAAAGGAGTTCACCGCATCCACATCATTGCTTGCAATTAATATTTCATCAACATAGACTAGAATAATGATGATAGAACCACCTCAAACTCTGGTGAAGACAGAATAATCTGATTTAGATTGGACAAATCCATGATCCACAATTGTAGAGGATAGCTTGGCAAACCACTGCCTGCTAGCTTGTTTAAGGCCATAGAAAGATTTAACAAGTTTGCAAACCTCCCCTTTGCTACCAAATTTAGGAGAAGGAACCATGTAAACTTCCTTATGGAGAGATTACTATGCAAAAAAGCATTGTTGACATCAAGTTGTGTCAACTGCCAACCATAGACATCAGCCAAGGCCAGCAAGGTTCTAACTATCACAATTTTAACCATAGGAGAAAAGTTCTCATAGAAGTCAATACCTTCAGTCTAAGTGTACCCCTTAGCCACCAAGCGTGCCTTATACCTTTCCACAAAGCCAGCAACCTTCAATTTCACTTTGAAACCCCTTTACACCCTATAGGAAATTTACTAGGAGGAAGCTCACACATAACCCAAGTATTGTTTACTTAAAGAGCATAAATCTCAGCCTTCATGGCATCCTGCCATCTAGGATCTAAGATGGCTTGAGCATAAGATTCAGGTTCTTTAGAAATGGATAAGGCAAGAGCAAATGCCTTATGACCAGTGAAAAGCTTGTCATAGGACAGTGTAGAAGAAATGGGATAGAGTATACCTGAATCATCAGAAGCTGTGGAATCATGTGACTGAGAAAGGGAAGCTGAGGTTGACACATGAGAAGAAGGTTACAATGATAATCATGAAGATAAGTGGGAGCTTTATAAGGTCTAGTGGATTTTCTGAGTGGCTGAGGAATTGGTGGAGGAGTAGGAGGTTGTACAATGGGTTGAACAAGATCAATTGAAGTAGGAGAGGAGTGATCTAGATCAGTACTATTATGAACAAGGTCTGAAAACTCATCAGGAGGTGTAGCTATATCAGTAGTGAAAATGGGTGTGAATTTTGCAGAAACAAAAGGTAAATTAGACTCTGGTATGACAAGTTGCATAGGAAACATGGAATTAGAAGAGGAAGAAGGAATTGGAATAGATTTGGAAGACCAATGCTTAAAAGGAAAAATGGACTCTTTAAAAACTACATCCCTAGAAACAAAACAGGTTCCAGAAGCCAAGTCATAGAGTTTGTAACCTTTTGTACCAAAAGGGTAACCAAGGAAAATGCGTGCCTTAGCTTTGGGATCAAGTTTGGACCTGTCTCTAGATAAAATGGAGGCATAATAGAGGCAACCAAAAGATCTAAGGTGACTATATGAAGGTGTATGACCTAATAGTTTTTCAAAAGGAGTAATATCATTCAGAAGTGGACTAGGAATTCTATTAATTAGGTATGTGGCAGTAAGAACACAGTCACCCTAAAATTTTAAAGGAAGATTTGCCTGGAATCTTAATGCTCTAGCAACAACATGAAGGTGCTGATGCTTTCTTCCAACAATTGAGTTTTTTTATGGAGTTTCCACATAGCTCAGTTGATGAATTATACCTTTAGAAGCATAAAAGGAATCCAAGGCAAATTCAGGACCATAGTCTAATCTAAGCACCTTGATAAGAGCTTTGACTTGCGTGAGAATTAGATTGTAAAAGGATTGAATTAAGAGTACAGTATCAAATTTGTTTTTCATTAAGAAAACCCAAGTACACCTACTTTAATCATCCACTAAAGTGAGAAAATACCTAGAGCCATTAAGAGAAGGAATAGAATAAGGGCCTCAAATATCAGCATGTATTAAATCAAAACACAAAGTAGAAGAAGAAACAGATGTAGGAAAAGGCAACATTTTTTTTTTGGAAAGAGGACAAACAAAACAATCAAAACTTTTATTATTATTGCAAGTAATAATATCTAGTACAAGAGATTGCAACAAGGCTAGTCTTTGTGGTGAAGGTTGTCCTAACCTGCAATGTCATAGGCTAGTCTTATCTATTGCAGAAATATAAGAATTGAGACAAAATGATGAAAACTTGGAAAGTTTAGAAAGAACATCAGAAATAAATGGTGGTAGAGAGTTGGCAGAGAAGCTTTCCGATGTGTAGAGTCCTCCTTGCTTTTTACTCAACCTAATTATCTTCCAAAGCTGTAAGTCCTGAGTGAGATAGTATTGTGAAAGAAAAATACAACAACAAGATGGATTTTGGGTTAGTTTGCTTATAGAAATCAGATTGAAGGAAAAACTAGGAATGCAAAGCACATTTTTTTAAAACTAAAGTAGAAGACACTTAAATAGTTCCTATGTGTGTGACCTTAGCCATATCTCCATTAGGTAATCTAACAGAGATTTGAACTATGGAAGTAAAGAATTGAATGGAATGGACCATGTGTTTAGTTGCACCACAATCAAGGATCTAATCAATGGAAGCAATGTGAGTAGTAACAACATTTGAAGAGAAAACAGAATACTCTAAAGAAAGAGTGGACCAAATACCTGAAAACTCATGCCCTTGAAGACCAATGGAAGACTGAGTAATGATGTTGGCAACTTGGTGAGTGTCTGAAGCCACTTCTAGTGGTGCTTGAGTACCAAAGTGACCATGAGAGTTCAGCAAACCAAGCAATTGCTTATATTCTGCACGAGTGAGATTGACACCTTGATCAAAGTTGTCTTCAATAGCAACAACATTATTAGCAAAGGAACCAGCTTGTTGACCCTTGGACTTGAACTTATAACCAAGGGGTTAACCACGCAATTTATAACACTTATCAACTACATGACCAAAATTACCACTATGAGTGCATTGGGGGCACCCAGACTTACCCTTAGTAGAACCCTTTGTAGGATTGTTCTTTGCTGTCAAGGCAGCCAAAGTAGCTGAGTCAAATTGTAACTTATTTCCAACACCAATTTTCTTTTGTTTCTCATCTTGAACCAAAAGAGAAAACACTTTGGTGAGGGAAGGAATTGGGTCCATGAGGAGTATCTGTCCTCTCACTGCTGCATAAGTGTCATTAAGCCCCATTAAGAATGACATGGTGCAGTCTTCAACTTGGTGTCCATAGGAGCAAGACCTATAGTTAAAATACTCATCCCAAACACTCTTGAACTTAGTGTAATAGGCATTGATAGTTAAGTTTTCTTGAGCCAAAGAACTGACCTCTTTTCTCAGCTCAAAAATTCTGGGGTCATTGCCTTGAGAGTACTTATGTTGTAAATCAAGCCACACATCTCTAGTAGTCTTGAAGTATATAACACTAGATTGAAGATCCTTAGTGAGTGAATTGAACATCCAAGCCAAGACCATACTGTTACACTTGCACCAAGTAGTAGAGTGTGGATCTGTTCCTTAAGGTTTTGGTATAGAACCATTTATGAAACCTAGCTTACTTTTTGCATCCAAAGCTACAAGAACTGACCTACTCTAGGTGTTATAGTTGTAGATACTCAATTTTGCACCCATGATTTAATCAAGGAGAATGACTAGAATGATCATTCATATACCCCAAAAATCATGATTGCATTACATGCATTAATTTATTCATTACATATCATAAAAATGATCTTGAGGTTCGAATGGTCACGACAGTATGCCCGATTTCAAAATCGGACCGTCAGATTGGAAGATATTGCATGTTCACGTTTGCACGGTCAGCATGCATTATGTTTAGGTAGAGTCGACCACGCATGATTAATTTAAATTAATTCTGATTGGTTAAAAAATTAAAATTAATTAAATAATTTTGTGATTGGTTGATGATTAGTGTTAAAATAGGATTGCTTGTGTAGGGGCTCCTTTTTCGGAGGTGGGCCCCCGACAATGAATTTGTAGAGAGTGGGGCAAAGGGTTTGGCTCCAGCCGGCCCTTCGCCGGTCTTCTTCAGACCTCTCGTTATTTACTCTACGCCTGGGGCTGCTCCTCGGCTGGGATCCGAGGAGGCCCCCCTTCACCAGGGGGGTTCTCTGCCTTATATACCCTCTTTAGCTCGATCCTGGCCTTACAGCTGTTGGCCATCCGGGCTAATGGTTCAGGACTTGTCCCATCAGACAGGTTCTTTCCCATACTGGGGGTTGCTGCCTCTAACGTTTCTCAGTGAAGGGTCTTGTCATCATTAATGGAACCTGGAAGGCCAGGCAGAATCGTTAAGTGTGGATGTGACCACCTGCACTGGGTCTGCCCCCTACCTAGATTAGACTAGGTGTGCCGAGGAGGGGTGTGTCCTCGGCTTGGGCCTTGGAAGAATTAAAACCTTTAAGCCGACCATCTGGGGAGATCGCCCTCCTCGGCTTGGGCCCTGGGCCAGCCTAAAGGTGGGCCGGGAGTTCTGGGCCCTCGAACCCCACAATAGCCCCTCAAAACCCTGCTGCACGTATCTTCGGACGGGGAGGAGGGTTTTGCAAACCTCGGCCCCTATGGTCCGGAAGGCCTTCAGTTGGCTGGTTCTTCCTTGAGTGGTTGGATCGACCCTTAGGCTCTTCAGTAGGCAGTTAGTTTCTTCACGGGAATAGGTCTTCGGACCGAGCAGTACCTTGGCTCCGTCGTAAATAGATAGCTCCCCGTAGGCTTGAGTCCGTAGACCATGCAAGACCTAGGTGCAATTGCTGCCTTAAGTACGAGTGGACAGCTCCCCATAGGCTTGAGTCCGAGGACCATGCAAGTCCTAGGTACAATTGCTGCCATCGTTTCCAAGTGGCTAGCTCCCCTTAGGCTTGAGTCCGTAGACCATGCAAGACCTAGGTACAGTTGCTGCCTTAAGTACGAGTGGCCAGCTCCCCGTAGGCTTGAGTCCGAGGACCATGCAAGACCTAGGTACAATTGCTGCCATCGTTTCCAAGTGGCTAGCTCCCCTTAGGCTTGAGTCCGTAGACCATGCAAGACCTAGGTGCAATTGCTGCCTTAAGTACGAGTGGCCAGCTCCCCGTAGGCTTGAGTCCGAGGACCATGTAAGACCTAGGTGCAATTGCTGCCTTAAGTACGAGTGGCCAGCTCCCCGTAGGCTTGAGTCCGAGGACCATGCAAGACCTAGGTACAATTGCTGCCATCGTTTCCAAGTGGCTAGCTCCCCTTAGGCTTGAGTCCGTAGACCATGCAAGACCTAGGTGCAATTGCTGCCTTAAGTACGAGTGGCCAGCTCCCCATAGGCTTGAGTCTGAGGACCATGCAAGACCTAGGTACAATTGCTGCCATCGTTTCCAAGTGGCTAGCTCCCCTTAGGCTTGAGTCCGTAGACCATGCAAGACCTAGGTACAGTTGCTGCCTTAAGTACGAGTGGCCAGCTCCCCGTAGGCTTGAGTCCGAGGACCATGCAAGACCTAGGTACAATTGCTGCCATCGTCTCCAAGTGGCTAGCTCCTCTTAGGCTTGAGTCCGTAGACCATGCAAGACCTAGGTACAGTTGCTGCCTTAAGTACGAGTGGCCAGCTCCCAGTAGGCTTGAGTCCGAGGACCATGCAAGACCTAGGTACAATTGCTGCCATCGTTTCCAAGTGGGCCCCGAGCATGAGGACACAGTGTTCACCTCTTTGGGCAACTCAGTCTCACGTCGGGTAGAAGTCCATCCCCCTAGCCCTTTGCAGGACGCTGGAGCGAGTCATTGTACCACTACTGCACAGTTGCCTCCAATAGGAGTTTGTCCTCGGATCTGAGGACTTTGTTTTTTGGTGTGAGGACGTCCACGGGTCTTTTCCAGTGAGTTGTTTTTCCTCGGGTCGGATTGTGACTTCGCACGTGGGGCTGATCTTGCGTTCCTCATCTTTCTGGTTTACGAGGCGTCGCTTGGCCTTCCGCGCTCCCTGTTTGATGCTTCGGTGCCCGTAACGCGCCTCCATTAATGCCTTCGTGAATTAACATGCATCAGGCAGTTGGCAATCCCCTTGGAATTGGGTGGGAATTAATTCCCTTTGACAACTCCCCCTTCGAATTCCGCACGGTTCAACTCCCGCTGGTTTTCGCCCTCCATAAAAGGCGTTCTGGGGGGAGTGTTTCTCCTCATCCCATGAATTCTCCCCCGTAAACAGACGTATACACTTTCACCTTCTTGAGCCCTTTTGATACCGCCACCAGGGTTGTGACCGCAGTTAGGAGACCTGGAGTTAAGCGCCGCCGTGGCCGCAGCCCCCACTGGGCTGCCGGCGCGGCAGAGTTTAGGCGTAATACTGGCCGAGTCTCGCATGGTGGCCAGGGGGGACGTCGTTGAAGTACCTAACGTCTTTCCCCAGAGCGCACCTCCGACGAAGGGGGCACGCGAACTCTCGTCATGGCTGGTGCCCGAGTATTGCCGTCTCCGACGGTCAATGCTCGTGTAGTTCGGAGGGGGTCGAGGAAGCATCATGAGGGAGGGTGTTCCGGGGTCTAGGGGCTCCTCACTTTGTTCAAGCTTTGGTTTGAAGGTGAGCCAGCCCCTAGCCCCCCTTCCCGTGCTTTTACTGTCAAGTTCTCCCATTCTCTTGACGCCAATAAAAGCACGGGTTGACACTTCCCTCATTCCTGATATTAATTCTTTGCGAGCCTCTTGCCCGGCCAGTTCCAACACCGGTCCGCCTGGGCCTCTGATTGTAGGATTAGTTGGTAGGAATTTTTGTAAAACATGCCTGTCTGAGCCTCTGATTGTATTTGTAGCTTTTCTTTTATGAAATAATGAGGATTGTTGTACTTGTAATCTTTTGTAATCTTTTCTGAAATAATAAAGGACTTTTCTTTTACTTGTTGTTGAGTTTTCTTTTCGCACTGCCATTCTTCTCTTCTTCTTTTCTTTTTCTTTCTCTTTTTTTTGCACCGCCAACTTCTGAGTAATAACTGCCTTAGAACGATCGCCGGTTGCGCCGGTCGGCGCACTAACCCTCCCCACAGACGGCGCCAATTGTAGGGGCTCCTTTTTCGGAGGTGGGCCCCCGACAATGAATTTGTAGAGAGTGGGGCAAAGGGTTTGGCTCCGGCCGGCCCTTCGCCGGTCTTCTTCGGACCTCTCGTTATTTGCTCTACGCTTGGGGCTGCTCCTCGGCTGGGATCCGAGGAGGCCCCCCTTCACCAGGGGGGTTCTCTGCCTTATATACCCTCTTTAGCTCGATCCTGGCCTTACAGCTGTTGGCCATCCGGGCTAATGGTTCAGGACTTGTCCCATCAGACAGGTTCTTTCCCATACTGGGGGTTGCTGCCTCCAACGTTTCTCAGTGAAGGGTCTTGTCATCATTAATGGAACCTGGAGGGCCAGACAGAATCGTTAAGTGTGGATGTGACCACCTGCACTGGGTTTGCCCCCTACCTAGATTAGACTAGGTGTGCCGAGGAGGGGTGTGCCCTCGGCTTGGGCCTTGGAAGAATTAAAACCTTTAAGCCGACCATCTGGGGAGATCGCCCTCCTCGGCTTGGGCCCTGGGCCAGCCTAAAGGTGGGCCGGGAGTTCTGGGCCCTCGGGCCCCACAGCTTGCATGGGAATAAATGGATTTGATAACAATAAAATTGTAGATAATTTGAACTTTATCAAGATTTATTTTAGAATATGTATCTACAAGATAATTGTTGCTGAAAATACCTGAATTATCCAGAGAAGAGATAAAAATCTTAGAATACAAATTGAAAACAAGTCTAAGTGCAAGGCTCAGCTTAAGAAAACCTAAAATAGGAGTCTAAAACACACCCGAACATGAAAGCGTGATTGGCATCCAAAAGTGCTGATTGGAGTGCTAATCAGCTCTTTCAAAGTGCCGAATGGCACCTATAAGGGCTTTGGCCCGACGCTCTTTGGGTTTTCGATAAAACACATCATTTTTTAGTTTTTCGTAGAAGGACACGTCCCGATTCACATTCCAATCATCATTGCTTATTTTTAAAGCATTCTAGCCTCTATAAATAGAGACAGGATCTCAAAATTCAAGACACTTTTATGCTCTAGGGGAGACATTTTCTCACACTCTCAAATTTCTCATATTTTTGATCTCCCTTTTCGATATTCTCTCTTAATCTAGGGATTTTAGGTTTTAAAGATAATTACATAAATTTCTTTGAACCCTAAAATATCCCCTCAAGAAGAAGAGTGCTCCATGCAAGAGGTTGTTTCTTATTAAACCTTTTTTTTTTCTTATGTTTCTCTTGTTGCAATGATGCATGTTTATATATATTTTTAGTTTAGTTGTTTCAAATATTCATATCATGAATTGTTGATTTATTTTCTTGAAACATGTTCTTGATTCTTTTTATTATTGTTATGATCTATTTCTTAGTTTAAAAAATCTTCATGTTATCACTTCTTTTTCTCAAATAAAAACGGATCTGCATCTTCATTAGATGCAGATCTGAATTTTTCTCAAACAAAATTTAATCTGTATCTTCATTAGATGTAGGTCTGAATTTTTCTCAAAATCAAAAACTAATTTGTATCTTCATTAGATGCACATCTGAATTTATTTTTAAAAATAAAAACTAATTTGTATCTTCCTTAGATACAGATTTTATTTTTCTTAACATAGTAGATTTTGAAATAAAAAAAGATCATGAATGGTTGTTTTTGTTGTGTTTGTTTTATTTAGTGCATGTAGTATAAATTTTTTTCATGAATAAAATCCTCTTCTCGAGAAATCTTTTTCATATTTTTTGTACATATAAAAAATAGAACTTATTTTTCTCACACTCTCAAATTTCTCATATTTTTGATCTCTCTATTCGATATTCTCTCTTAATCTAGGGATTTTAGGTTTTAAAGATAATTACATAAATTTCTTTGAACCCTAAAATATCCCCTCAAGAAGAAGAGTGCTCCATGCAAGAGGTTGTTTCTTATTAAACCTTTTTTTTTCTTACGTTTCTCTTGTTGCAATGATGCATGTTTATATATATTTTTAGTTTAGTTGTTTCAAATATTCATATCATGAATTGTTGATTTATTTTCTTGAAACATGTTCTTGATTCTTTTTATTATTGTTATGATCTATTTCTTAGTTTAAAAAATCTTCATGTTATCACTTCTTTTTCTCAAATAAAAACGGATCTGCATCTTCATTAGATGCAGATTTGAATTTTTCTCAAACAAAAACTAATCTGTATCTTCATTAGATGCAGATCTGAATTTTTCTCAAAATCAAAAACTAATTTGCATCTTCATTAGATGCACATCTGAATTTTTTTTTAAAATAAAAACTAATTTGTATCTTCCTTAGATACAGATTTTATTTTTCTTAACATAATAGATTTTGAAATAAAAAAGATCATGAATGGTTGTTTTTGTTGTGTTTGTTTTATTTAGTGCATGTAGTATAAATTTTTTTCATGAATAAAATCCTCTTCTTGAGAAATCTTTTTCATATTTTTTGTACATATAAAAAACAGATCTTATTTTTCTTTCATGAAAAAACCAATTTTTCTATTTCCTAAAAGCAGATATAATTTTTTCTTTCATCAAAAAACCACTTTTTTTAGTTCTCAAAAACAAATCTAATTTTTCTAAACCCAATTCAATTTTTATCACAACAAAAGATTTAATTTTTTTTTTAACAAAGAAGATGATGCATTCATAAATAAACTTGTGTTGTTTAGTTTTTTTTTTTTTTTTGGTGCAACATATCATTCATGTCATGCATAAAGGAGTACATCGGTTATGAGTATCTAAAAGACCAAACTTTGTTTAGGTGGAATGAGTGTCTAACATCTTCCTATTCCATAACCTAGCCTTCGAATTTAATGTCTTTGGATAGATAGACCGTGGTTTAGTTAGTTTGTTTGTTTGTTTTTTTTTGTTTTTTTTTTTTGGTGTAACGTATCATTCATGTCATGCATAAAGGGGTACATCAGTTACGAGTGTCTAGAAGACCAGACTCCATCTGGGTGGAATGGGTGCCTAACATCTTCCCATTCCATAACCTAGCCTCCGAATTTAGTGTCTTTGGATAGATAGACCTAGGCTTTATCTTTATTTTCATTTTGGGTAGATTGTAACTAGGACAAAAAGTAGGAATGGCAACGGGTCGGGTTCTGGCACGGTTTTTTCATACCCGGACCCGACCCGCAGGGCAGGACCCGTAGCCTGGACTCAGCCTATTTAGGGTATCGGGTTTTTTTCGGGGGCCCGGACCTGCCCCAGTCGGGCCCCGTAGGCCCCGTTTAGGAATTGGGCCCAATTTGTGGCCCAACCCAAAAAAAAAAAAATTTAAGCCCAAATTTTAATTCAAGCCCAGATTTAAGCTCAAATTTTGCCCAGATTCAAACCCAGATTTTGCTTACATTAAGCATGCATATTCAAGCCTAAATAATTAACATGGCCCAAATGCCAAATCAGTCGAAATCATAGGCTAAGGCTACTAATCATAAATCAATAAATCACCTGTTAATTATAAATCAATAAATCATAACTAATATCATAATCATAATTCAATAAATCATAACTAAGATTTTAAATCAATAAATTACCTAGCTAAGATAACCATTTAGTCATTAATCACAAAATCTTAACTAAAATCACCAACTAAACATAAAAATAAAATAAATCCAACAAGTCCAAAAAATAAGTATCAAAAGTCCAACGAGTCTAAGAAATTAAAAAGTTACAAAATAAATCCCACAAGTTTAGAATAATTACAAACCAACAAATTAAGGAAACAAGTCTAAGAAAATAAAAAAGTTACTAAATTAATACAAAATGTTTAATCTTCATCAATTGTGATACAACTCCCATCAATTGTGGCACAACTCCCATCATCTTCATTTGGCTCCCCCTCATCAAGAATGGATTGAAATGTACCATCTCCAGATATAGTTGAAGAACCTACAACAACAATGAATTAAAAAATTGAATAAACTTCATCAAATTGTAACTAGCAAATATAAAAACATAATTTTGATTTTATAAATAGAAATTAGACAATTTCTAACCATTGATTTCACTCCATAACCAATTCTAAGCACACATCATTGCCTCTATAGTCTTGGGATGTAGCCTACTACGGTGTGGACTTAAAAGTCTCCCACTAGTGCGAAAGGCAGCTTCTGAAGCAACAGTTGTGACGGGAATGGCTAAAATATCTCTTGCAATCCTTTGTAAAGTAGGATACTTGAGACCATTACTTTTCCACCATGCCAAAATATCAAAGTCTTCACTCCTCTTCAACACTCCCTCATCAATGAAATGATCAAATTCTATTCTACCACTCCCATGTTTCTTTGAACTACTTGAGCTATTTTTTACAAACCAATCAAACCTTGACATTGACCCAATCAACCTAAATTTTATTTGTGCCACTTGATTTGAAGTATTTGCAGACATATGAGAACTTCCTTCATTACCTACAAGAGACTCATCCACATCTTCATACTCATCAAGCAAATCATAACAAAGATTCTTAATTTTTTCAATCTCCAAATCAGAATTATCACCATAAATGTTAGGATAATAAAACTCCAATAACTTCATCTTATATCTTGGATCTAAGATAGCAGCAACAGCCATAACAACACTAACATTAGCTCGATAAGAATTAAATTTAGCAAGCATGCTTTCTACCATCGTACTTATCATCTCACTTGAAGACAAACTCCATTCATTCAATGCAATTTTCAACTCACACACCAAAACAAAATACATAGTAGTTGTGGGGTACTTACAACCAGAGAAAAACTCAGTCACACTATGAAACAGCTCTAACCTCCCACAAATATCTTTGGCTACCTCCCAATCATGATCATATGGCAAACAAGTATAAGATGTTTCACGTTTAGCCAAACGCGAGAAAACATCTTTACAAATCAATACAGTAGAAAGCATTAAGTAAGTTGAATTCCAACGAGTTTTACAATCTAAGCCTAACTCTTTGGTGCATTGAACACGCAATTGACGTGCAATTTTCTTCAAATTTTTGCCTCCTTTTTGGTGATCCAGTCTAATAAATCACACTATCACGAATCCTTTCAATACCATCACCAATAAGAGACAACCCATCTTGAACAATCAAATTCAAAATATGTGCAGCACACCTCATATGCAACATAGACCCACCCAACATAAGAGAACTAGTATCAAGCTTATTCAAGAGAATTCTTATCATGGCATCATTAGTACTACAATTATCTATGGTTATTGTGGACAACTTCCTATCAATGTTCCACTCTAAAAAACAATCAACAAGGACTTCAGCAAGGACATCTTTCGTGTGTGGAGAAGGAACATAAACAAACCTAGAAAAATAATAGGAATAATTATAACATAACTAAATAAACATTCAATTTAACATAACTCAATAAACATTCTAAATGTAAAGTCTTTAACATTCAATTTATAGATAAAAAAATTACCTTAAAACCCGGCTTTGCAACGTCCAAGTATGGTCAATAAAATGTGCGGTAATGACCATAAACCTTTGTTAGGACATATATGTTTTAACTTGTTTAAGAACATATGTCACTTAATTATGTAAATTGGCTAATCCTTTGACAAAACGCACTCTGCTTGTAATTGGGTAGATCTAGGTGTTTTTAATACTTCAAGAAACAATGTTTCAAGGTCAAGTGTTGAAGTCATCAAGTCTGTCCAAGAAAAAGCAAGTTGAAGTGCAGAATTTTTAAAGCTCGACACCTCTCGATAGCTACCTCGACACCTGCTATCTGTCGAGAATTAAAAAGTCAGAATTCCAATCTGATTTTCTTGGGATCCGTGAATGAGTTTTTGGGGCTTCTTTTCTTCTAACCCTAAACATATAAAAGGATTATTTTAAGAGCCGTTTTGGGTGACACAAGTTGCATTATCATTGAGCAATCTCTGTTCAAGCAAATTGTGATCAACAGACAAAGTTCTTGACCTAGTTCATCTTCCATCAAGAAGTTGCTGTGTATGTGCACCATAGGGTTTTGTAACCAAGCATCTTCCTGCTATTCATCAAGTGGATGATCTGAAGAACTTTGCAGGCAACCATTCTTCCTCAGTTGGTGTTCTGAAGTCGCGTATTGGGATTCGCGCATTGGTTAGTCACGTACTTGGGAGCCGTGCATCAAAGGTGGGAACTGTCGCTACAGATCAAGTCCAATTGGGTATTGGGGTAAGGGTTCAACTGTAGGTTGGTAAGGTACTTGGGATTCCTTTACTTGTAACCGCTTGATTTGATAATAGTGGAGTTTCGGGAGTGGTGACCTGAAAATCACCCGGTGGGGTTTTTGCCATTAGGGTTTTTCCCATTCGTAAACAAATCACTGTGTTATTTATTTTTCGCTGCATATTTAGTTGATTGGTGATTTGTTTGTGCTTCCACAAAATTGCATGATTAATTGGTTAATTAATTACTTGGCTAAATTAATTAATTAGGGTTAATCACAAGGGGTCATTCAGATTGTGACCGAACAACCTTCTCTTTTTGTTACTTGAAGTCTACATATCAGTTGTAATTGCCATTCTACTTCCATTCTTGCCCGTGATCTTCAAAGCTTTCTTCCTCTCATTATCATAGATTTTAAGAATATCACTCTTCAAAGTATTTCTTGTGACAAGTTTAAATATAGGTTGAAGATCAGTCACAAATTCCCTAAACCCAATGTGATCAACCATTGAAAGGGGATATTCATGTAAGATGACCATACGAGTAAGCTTATTCCTCACTCTGGCTTGATCAAATTGGTAATTATTTAAACTTGTAGTTCCATCCACCTTATTTTGTTGTTTAATTAAAACTTGTTGTCGTATATCTTTATATTTCATTCGTGGACATCTTGCTAAATGATTACGCAAATGGGTTGTACCTTGACTAGACTCACCCAAGTAAAGTTTGCCACAATGATGGCATTGGGCTTTAACTTTTCCTTCAACTTTCTTCCTTGTAAAATGAGCCCAAACATTTGAGGTAGTCTTTCTTTTTTTACTTGTATCCAAGTCCTCATTTGTAGGTTCTTGCTCTTTCTCTTCCTCTGTCCTTGGACTCCCTTGACTCCTTTCTTGTTCCTCTACCTCTAAGTCCACCGTCGGGGAATTTGGACACCTAATTGGTTCAGAAGTTTGGGAGTTAGAATCAAAACAAATTATCAAAAATTTATTATTACACATACTCATTGATTAATAGGCACAAATTCATAATTACACAAATTAAACATGATTAACAACAAATTCAAACACTTACTCATTGTTTGATGGGCATAAAGGTGATGGTGATCCTGAGGGTGAGCTACTAGGCGACAATGGCGAAGGTGATCGTGAAAATGGTGAAGGAGACTGCATAGTTGGCAAGGGACAATGTCCGGTTCTTAAGGGAGAGCCGCTTGGCGAGGAAGAACCAGATTTGTTTGTCTGTGTTTGCATCTTCCATCTCTGTCTTAGGCTCTACATTCCCAACAAACACAAAAATGAATAATGATGATAGATTGTGAAACATTTTGCATTCAAGCAGAGACTTTGCAGTAACATCTTGTATTCAAGCACATATCTGCATCTCGATTTTAGCATCTTAGACCAGTCACCCAAACCACATAATTGTCTAATAGAAATTTCTAGTAATAGAAACCACAAAATTATTAATTAAAAAGTAAGTAATACAAATAAAGTAGCAACACCAACACATTTTCGAATAAACAAAAGCCTTATTAGGGCAAATCTTCTTTTCTTTTTTGTTCAAATAAACAAGGGCTCATGGATCTTTCAAAGACAAGGCTGCATCGACCAATACAACACAAACAATTAAAATTCAACCATGCACTCTACCATGGAAGACTTAAAATTAAGTAAATCTGTCAAACACATGACAGAACCATACCTTTTTTTTTCTAATGAATAATTGGCAATATCTTTTATTTTGCGAAGAAGTAAAATTGATCAGTACATACATGTATGCTATTTCATAGGGCCTTTAAAATGAAGTAAATCTATCAGACACAACTACATGTTCACTTTGAGACATGTAACTAAATGGAATACCTGACAAATGAAGATATAAATACTACTTGGTTTACTAGAATTCCCAACTAAAAATGCTCCTAAAGCGAATCATTAATCTTGGGCAAAATGTATTATGTAGAAATTTCAATTATCTCATGAGATAGAACAAGATAACTAGTCCATTCTACAGATAAACAAACTCTCTTATGTCCTAACAATCGGAGGTTAGACAAGTTGTAGAACCAGATATACACCAAATCCTCTCACATGCATGTAAGTCCACGCAATATAGCATTTCAGACAGATTGAAAAACTACATCGATTCAAACCAAAGGCATCGATTCAAACAATTTGTTTTTTGATTAAAAAAAACATAGATCTAAGCAGCAATGATTAACACTATATTAATTGCAAAAATCACACAAGAGTAAAATCCATGGTTGTGGCAGAACTCACCAAAACTGAAATTAAGCGTGCTAATGAGGGCCTTATGGGAGTGAGGCAAGGGAGGCGAGGGACAGACTGAGCTGAAATCACAATAGAGAGCATCGGAGTGTTGGAGTGAGGGAGTGAGGTGAGGGGGGCGAGGGAGGTGTGCAAATCACAATCAAAATGAGGGATTGAGACCGGAGGCATGACTGAGCTGAAATGAGGGAGCGTCGGAGCGTCGGAGTGAGGGAGTGAGGCGAGGGAGGCGAGGGAGGTAAGGGATGGACTGAGCTGAGTAGTTGACCGGTTTATGGGAGGGATAGACTGAGCTGACCGGTTTATGGGAGGTGAGGGAGGTTGAAATGAGGGAGGGAGGCGATGGAGGCGAGGGATGGACGGAGGATGAAATGAGGGAGGGAGGCGAGGGAGGCTAAAGAAAAGAAATGAGGGAGAGGGAGTACCAGGTTAGGGTTAGATTAGGTTTATATATATATGAGGGTATTTTTGTAATTTAGGTTTTCAGGTTTTTAAATGGGTTGGGTTTCGGGTTGGGTCTCGGGTTTTTTTGATAAAACCCGGACCCGACCTGGACCTGCTTCGGGTTTTTTTTTAAACCCATACCCGACCCTATTCCTAATCGGATCGGGTAAAACCTGGCCTATTAGGGTCGGGCCGGGCCGGGTACTTGCGAGTCGGGCAAAAATTGCCATCCCTAACAAAAAGGCATATAATTATTTGGTAGTTTGTAACTAGGACCCAAAGCCATGTAATTTTCAATTTTTCAAATATGTATTCTTTTTTACTCAATCAATGAAATGGAACAATTCAATCATGTAATTTGTACTTTTTTTTTTTTTTTTTGTATAGAAAATAAGTGGTGACTCCACACCACTTACCCAAAAAGAGAGGTGTCTTTCAAAGCACCCGAAAATCTCTTTTTTTTTTTTTTTTTGGAGGCACTTTTGCAGTCTCTTGCAGTAGTTCTCTTCAGTAAGATGTTGTACCACAAGAGATAAGCCAGGGTTATCACTGTTTGGCAAGTAATAAGGACTATAAGGAATCTCCCAAAGTTAAGGGGATTGTGTTTGTGTGGTTGAAGTGGAAGCACTAGTACCGGTAGACGTGTTCAATCCAAGAATGGTTTCACAACAACAAGAATTGAACTAGCAATTGAAAAAAGGAAAAACTAAAAAGGAAAAAATAAGGTTTCTTGAACAATGTACTAAATCAAGAATCTAGCAAAGTAGTAATTCCCAAATTTGATTGAAGATCAAAGACAAGATTTTCCACAAGAAACTGATTTCTGATGAAAAACTAGTGCAAACAATCAAGAAGAGTGATGAATTCTACTTGACAAGAAAGAACACTAGAAAAACATAATTGAATTGGAAAATCAGAGAGAGAAAGATTGAACTAGGAAATTAGTGAATATCTGCAAGGAAATTCTGAACTAGTTCAAGCTCTGATACCATGTTGAAATCTTACAATCAAGGTAAAGCTCCAACAATGGAGGTTCATGTATTAAATATCTAAGCTCTGTCCTTTATATATGAGGAGTAGAGAGGTGGGGAACCAAAACAAAAAAATAACTAAATCCTAGCTAACCAATACAAAGATGACAAGTGTCAAAAAAAATTCTAACTATTTACATACAAAACTACATGTCGTTTATATACATTTGTCCTAAACTACTTGTAGTTTAAGCAGTTCTTCCTTCATCCTTCATTATCACAATTTAACACCTACCATTGAGATTCATTTTTTGCCCCAATAATAACAAACCAACAATAACCTGTAACTTCAAATTTGTTGTAAAAATGTTGTGAAAATGTTATGGATATAGCATTTCTCTTTATATATATATATATATATATATATATATATATATATTTATATATTTATATATTGGGTCTAATACCATCCAAACGTGGTAGTAATGAATTAACAGAATATATGCTCATTTTTTTTTTCCATAACAATGCAATCTCACAACCCTTGAGAAAAGCTTAATCAGCCTACAAAAGCTTTGTTAAGACAAGCTTGTCCTGCCAAGAACTTTGTATCTCAATACGTGTTAGTGTCTGTTATTGTTTATGAGGAGACTCGGGATAATTCGAATTATGCCTCTCTTAACAAACTTGTGCAATTTTAGCCTTTTGAATCAAGGAAAAGAAGGGTGTCAACAGAGGGCTACAAAGATCCTTAGCCCCATTCTCTTGCTTGAGAAGGTCGAAGAGGTTTGAGAGGGCCAGTTTGATAATATGCATAGAGGTGGCCTTGAATGGTTGCTTAGTTTCTAAATACTGAGCAATAGAGTCTATCATAGTATGAAGATAAAATGAAGATGTGGCATATATAGAATAATCAAGTCTTGTAAGAAATGGATTCCCAGATGATTGATGTCCTGAACTAGGCCTGTTCAGGATCTGACCGGCACCGATGCAACTGGCCGGTACCGAATCGATCCGACCACTACAAAGCTCCACTGTAGGTATCTGGCGCAGTGGTCGGAGGATATTCAGGCATACCAACGACAACCAATGTGGCGATTAGCAGCTATTTTACACTCCGACGAGAAACCACACCGCATTGAGTGTGATCTATTTGGTGCTATTTTACACATATAATTTACATGTGTAGAATAGATCACACATATAATTTACATTGTGTAAATTACACTTCAACAGCTATTTTAACATATGTGTGATCTATTGTGTTTCAGTAGAAAGAATGCAAGAAAGCTATTCAAAAAAAAAAATGCAAGAGAGTTGGTTTTAAAGAGGCAAGGAAGAAGGGAGTACGGCATTAGAGAAAGTAAGAGCTGGAGATGTTGGGTTAAGAACGTTAGGGCTTTTCTTAAATAATTTTAATTTGATACCAAAACGTCACGTTTTAAGCCTAATATTAATTTTAATATCAGTTCCAAAACTAAGTTGTTTTGGTATCAGCTTTTAAAAAAAAAATAAAAAAAAATAAAAACTATAGCATTTCAATTTAACCCTAAAATTATTAGATACCAAGTTCTCACTTTCTCATTAGTTGCCCAGCCTCTCCCTCTCCCATAAACGTCTCCTCCTCACCTCTCTCTTTCTCTCTCCTCACTCTCTGCCTCTACTACCAATACTTGCTACCACCATTTTATGCCCCTTGAAGCTACAATTCTTTGGAGTTCCACTTTTTCCTCCCTCCTTTTTGCTATTCTTAGGAAGTTCTATAGAAGATTTTGAATTTTATGCTCCTCCTTACAAAGCTTTCTTTGAGGTTTGTTTATGTATTTTACTTTCAATAGTTTTGATTTGTCTTTTGTGGCTTCAGTTTTTTTTTTTTTTAAAATGGGGTTTTTTTTTTTTTTTTGTTGTGATTTGAAATTGAATATTTTTAAGAGAAAGATTGTGAATTTGTTTGTATTTGTATGTTTTCCTTTGTTTCCTTTTCTTTTTATGGAATATTTGAATTTTTGAATGATTATGATGGGGTTTGTGTTGTTAACTGCGTTGTGTTTGATTCCTAAGAAAATAAAGGAATTAACCGAACTAACCGCTCCAAACTGGTATGGTGCACAGCACCTTGTGTAGACCGGTGCCAAACCCTTCATAGATGAGGTGCGGTCAAGCATGAGAGAAAACTGCACCCTATAGGTGTGGTGCAAAAAACTCTCCAATAATCGATCAGACCGCATCGTGTACAGGCCTATCCTAAACCAAAAGAATCTACAAAAATTTCCTTGATTTAAGTTGGTTAGGAGAAATGTAGGTCTTACATTGGGTCTTTTGGTAGCTACTACATGTTTTGTATTTTGGTAAGTCAACAGTCAAATTTTAGTTTTAGTTTTAGGTTTTTTATTTTTATTTTTTTAGGTGCATAGTCAAGTTCAGACTTCACTTAATGGCTCATCCATGGCATTACTATTATGTTTTCCTTTAAATATTAAGATAATATAATGATGGGTAAATTAAAAAGTTGGTCCCTGTTCTTTACACCATATTTTAATTTGGTCCCTAACCTTTCAATTGTATCAATTTGGTCCTTAACTTTTTCAATGTTGTGTCAATTTAGTCCCTGTTGCTATTCCTTGGATGAAAAGAGTTGATGTGTCAAATGGAACAATTAAAAAAAAAAAAATATTTCATGCCACATCAACTGCCAATTGTACCATCACATTAGATTAAAAAAAAAAAACCCAAATTAATATTTTCAACGTGGGGTCAGTATCATCTCACTCAAATCCCTAAATCTGTACACATTTAAGATCAGTATCATCTCACCAAATCAAAATGAGTTTTTTATGTGCTCTAGTGGGGCTGCTTATGATATCTCAAGATGTAGGACATGCCTTTTTTCTACTTTAGGAAAAGAGTGATGGTGGCGTCGGGTGCCTAAAAGGTTTCATTTTGGATTTGGAGTCAAGGCCAGATCCACTTTTTGTGGAAATTTTTTTTTTTTTTATATATAGTGAATTAACATTAGGAAAATTTCATTCAATATTCTACATCTTTAGGTGAATGAACATGGATAAGGATCTTTCCCGTGCTCTCTAGTAGCACCCCTCCCCTTTGTCTAGTACATCTTCTTACCTTTATCCTTTCCTTGCCGCCTACCTCCTGTCTATCATCTACACCTCTGGTCCTCTCTCAAGCGTTGCAATGGAGGTCTCAGACCTCATTTCTCACACAAAAAAAAAAAACAACACATGGATTGATGCATGCGTAGAACTCCCTCCAAACCAACCTAACCCAAAGGAACCTATATGGGTACTACTAGGCAAACTCATTACCTATAAAGAAGTAGGCTTAACCACTGTCATAGACGTAGTTAATAGGGCGTGGTGACCAGCTTTTCAAGTCTGGGTCACCCATCTAGGCAACAAGCTGTTCATGTTCAGCTTTCAGCACAAGGTAGACATGGCCAATGCATTTTGAAGCCCTGGTCCATCAGAGGTGGTCATCTAATTCTTAAGCATTGGAACCCATCTCTCACGTGGCATGAAATCCCTTTCTCAATCTTAACCTTTTGGGTTCAAGTCCACAACCTCCTTGAGCTTTGGAGATCACCTATCATCCTTTGAAAGCTTAGGGAAAAAGCAGAAAAAGTAGTGGAAGTCGATTATGCCGGCGACGGAGACAGATCCTGGAAAAGGTTCCTTTGTATACAAGTCGAGTTCAATCTACTACAACCTTTAATGCCAGGTATCTTCTTGCCTAGAAACAACCTCCTTCATCTCTAGGTTAGTTTGAGGTATAGAAATTAGCAAACCTTTGCTACCAGTGTGACACCATTGGCCATGAAACACATGCTTGCCTAGGCAAAACGTTTTTCACCCGTAATCCGTTTGGCCATGACTTCAGTGCCTCAAGCCCATGGCTTTGGGCAGAAAACAATACCACTCCATCGAATATATTTCTCATGCTCAACCCTTCTGTCCCATTATGCCCCGGCATGACACCATGCCGTATGAACTTGTCCCCTATAGTAACAGCATGTCAAGCGACGTTGTCAAAAAAGGACAAGGTACACAATCCTTGCCACAATGGTGTATGACAGGAGCATGGTACCAACAACATGACAGCGTAGAATCTGCCCATATCCCAAGATGCTGACTTAGAGGAAGGAACCAACAGTCAACAGCTAACACCCTCACCTATACACATCAACCAATTCGATTTCATCCCCTTAGATAAGGATGACAAACCAAATTCCCAAAGCCCACCTATCTTTTCGAACTAGATAGAAAACCCAAACCCACCTTACCCACCTATTTTGGCCCACCTAACATCAACCCAAACACAAACCTCTCCCCCAACCTGAACAAAAAACTAAACTTAACAATGACCTACCCCAAATCAGCGCTCATTCATAGCCACCAATTTTAACCCAACACCAATCTCCACATATCATATCTAAAATCCCAACCAACATATTGAATCCCTAGCCATCGCAAATCACTCAAGTAGAACCCAGCAACCCAATTCCTCATCTCAAAAGAAAAGTTTCACAAAAAGAATTAGAGTTCCTTTCAAAGGGGGTAAAGATCGTGGATCGTGCTCTTGAAGTAGCTTTCTTCGACCCTACGAATGCCACCTTCATCCCTAAATCACTAAGGTAGAACCCAACAACCCAATTCCTCATCTCAAAAGAAAAGTTTCACAAAAAGAATTAGAGCTCCTTCAGGGAATCATAGCTCTTTATGGTGAGCCTTTTGATACTACCAATCACAACTCCAATTCTTCACATGGTATTTCTGGTTCCCCTGTTTTCACTGAATCATGCTCTGTTACAACTTCTTCGACCAATAAGGTAGGCCTTATCAAGCCCCTAGCCTCTCCATGAAGGTACTAGGTTGGAACTGTTGCAGTATCTACAATGCTGCGACAATTAGAGCCCCTAAGGCTCAAATAAAAGAGACTAGCCCAGATGTTATTTTTCATAGTGAAACCAAGGCCTCGGCCTCTAGAATGGTAGAAGTTATGAATGTAATAAAGTTTTTTAATTTGTGTGTTGTTAAGGCCAAAGGTGCCGCAAGAGGAATCTGTGTTATGTGGAAATATGGTTGTTCAATTTAGCAGGTTGGGTATAACAAGAACCTGATTGCCGTTAAAGTTACTGGTGCTATCTATGAGTGGCTTTTAGTTGCCTTCTACGGCCCTCCATACCCTTCCAAAAAGAAAAAAACAATGAAGAATCTTATGGCACTCCTAGGATCCTTCCAAGGCCCTTGGGTATGTATTGGGGACTTCAACTTCACCACTGATGACAGTGAAACTCTAGGAGGAAGAAGAAGTAGCAACTCCTCCACCACAAATTACCTAAAGGAGCTTATATTCAAATTCGGAGCCATTAATTTGGGTTACTCAGGAAATTCTTTCACATGGGCCAAAGAAAGATGGAGAAGCTCAGCAATCAAAAGAAGATTAGATAAAAGCATCGCTAGCATAGCCTGGAGGCTAGCCTTCTTAAAAGCTATTGTGTCCCATTTGGGAGCCAAGTCTGACCATGCCCTTATCTGCTTGACACCAATCCAAAAGACAACTTTGCCTATAGACTGTTTCGGTTTGAAGCTGCTTGGATAAGAGACAATAGTTGCAATTCGATAATAGAAAAAGCTTGGAATGAGGAGAAACATGGTCCAACATTTGTCAATCTTTATAAAAAACAGGCCATAACGAGAAAGGCTATTCGGAAGTGGAACAAGGAAGTGTTCAGGCTCTTCAGAAGTGGAACAAGGAAGTGTTCAAGCACTTCCAAGTGAGGATCAATCAAGTTATACAAAATATAGTTGAAATCCAAAAGAAGCCTCCTTCTGATGACAATGGCAGTATAAAAAATGAACTCCAAGTTGAGCTCTCAAAATGGCTTGCTAGAACTGAGGTCCTATGAAAGCAAAAATCTAGGGAATTATGGCTAAAAGAAGGTGATAGAAACACAAAATTTTTCCATCTATCCACCACTATTAGAAGAAGACGGAACCATATTGATGCTATCAAGTCTAAGGATGGGTAGTGGATTACCAGCTCGAATCAGATTAGGCAAATCTTCTTCAACTCCTTTAAAAATCTATTCTCAGAAGAAGACATTACATTCCTATCACACTTGGAGAACCTCATGTCTCAGTGTATCATTGAGGAGGACAACATAACACTAAAGAGAATTCCATCTCCAGAAGAAATCAAGGAAACACTTTTCCAAATGCAAGACCTAAATGCTCCCGACCCTGACGGATTCCCTGTCTTATTCTACAAAGAATTTTGGCCTATTATTGGAAAGGCTTTCACTCAAACCGTCATATCCTTCTTCATTGATGGAAGCTTACCTAAAGAGGCCAACAGTTCCCTCGTTGTGCTAATCCCAAAAACCTCCAACCTTACCACGCTCAACAACTTTCGGCCTATAAACCTTTGCAACGTGGTCTACAAGATCATCTCTAAGCCACTAGTTGCAAAGCTAAGACCTTTCTTGCACAAGATTATCTCCCTATGTCAATCAGCATTCATCCCAGGGAGGTGGATTGTAGAAAACCAAGTGGTGGTGCATGAGCTACTACATAGCTTCAAGGTAAGGAAGGTAAAATTCGGATTCATGGGCTTAAAGCTTGATCTCCAAAAAGCATATAATAGATTCAATTGGAAATTTATCCAAGCTATGCTCTCTAATCTTGGGTTCAACCCCATTTTCATTAAATGGATCCTAACATGTATATCATCTGTATCCTTTGAGGTGTTGATTAATGGAGGTAAGTCGAATCAATTCAAACCTAGCAAAGGCCTAAGATAAAGCAACTCTTTCATCCTATTTATTCATACTAGGTCAAGAGGTTTTATCAAGAATGCTAGACAAGGAGCTAAGCTTAGGCAACCTTAGTAGTGCTAAAGCAAGTGTAAGAGGGCCAACACTAATACACATCATATACGTCGATGACATCGTGCTTTTCTCCAAGGCAACAAGGAAGGATGCTGAGATATTATCCTCTTGTCTTAAGAAGTTTTGTGTTTGCTCTAGTCAAAGTTTAAACAGAACCAAATTAGGGATCTTTTTCTCGAAGCACACCACAACAAACTGCAAAAGAACTATAAAGCAACTTCTCCAAATGAAATCCCTCAAAAAAGATGTAGTTTACCTTAGAGCACCCTTGTTCATGTCCAGATCACCATCCAAAGACTTCAAATTTCTGTAGGAAAAGTTGGAGTCAAAGCTTTCAGGTTGGAGGAGCAGATCCCTTTCGTGGGCAGGTAGGTGCACTCTCATTACCTCAATTGCACAAGCCATCCCCAACTATACCTTATCAGCCTTCCATGTCCCTACCAAAAATTGTGATAAGCTGGATTCATTGACCATAAGATTTTTGTGGAAACTTAAGGAGAAGCAGGGTAAATTCATTGCTTGGAAGCAATGGGACAAGCTCTATCGCCCCAAATTTGTAGGTGGTTTGGGTTTCAAAAAAACTAAAGAAGTTAATGCTACTCTCCTTACAAAGCTAGCATGGATGGTGCCCTTAGGAAAGCAAAGCATCTGTATGGAAGTGCTTCACACTAAATACAAAGTCAAAGACGATTGGCTTAGAATGGAACCAAAGAAAATAGCCTCCTCCACATGGAGAGTGATTGAGGATGCCAAAAATCTGATTGTAAAAGGAGCATGTTATCTTCTAGGCGATGGCAAATCAATCAATGTTTGGGAGGATCTGTGCATTCCATGGATTAAAGGATTCAAACCTCAGCCGAGGATTGAAGTATACTCACAGCTCCCCTTCAAAGCCCATCACCTCTTCGATTCATCTTAAAAAACTTGGGATGCAAATATGATTAATGAGATTTTTGCTTCAGATTTTGCACTTGCAATCCTCACTATCCCCATCCCAATCACCCTTAGGCAAGATAAGCTTATATGGCTCCCCAATCCTAAATGAAATTTCTCAGTTAAGTCTGTCCATAAGGTTGCCTTTCACAATCCCAGCAGCAGTAATCATTCTCAACCCTGTTAGGACATATATGTTTTAAATTGATTAAGAACATATGTCACTTATTTATGTATATTGGCTAATCCTTTGACAAAACGCACTCTACTTGTAATTGGGTAGTTCTAGGTGTTTTTAATACTTCAAGAAAAAATGTTTCAAGGTCAAGTGTTGAAGTCATCAAGTCTGTCCAAGAAAAAGCAAGCTGAAGTGCAAAGTTTTTAAAGCTCGACACCTGCTCGATAGCTACCTCGACACCTACTATCTGTCGAAATCTTCAGCTGATTCTTATCGCAATCTCGATAGCTTCTTGATAGCTGGTCGATTGATCGAGAAACTTTCTGTCCCCTCAACACCTCCTCGATAGCTGCTATCTGTTGAGATTTATTAAACCTCGACACCTCCTCGACACCTTTCGATCGATCGAGGTTACGGGAAATCAGAATTTTCAGCTTTTTGATTTTTGGGCCAGGCTTATGTATTTGAGTAGGGTTTCTTTTCTCACAACCCTAGACTTATATAAGGCTTAGTTTAAAGGTCGTTACATGAGAGAATACAAGGAGAACATATGCAAAAAGGTGATTGATGCCTTATTCTTTCTGAAAGAAGCTACTGCGTTTTTGCGCCTTAGGGTTTTGTAACCAAGTGCTTCTTGATCTTCATTGTTGATGAAGTGAAGAACTTTGCAGCCAACATTCTTCTTCCTTAAGTTGGTGAGTGAGTCACGTACTAGGATTCGTGTAAAGGAGTTAGTCACGTACTGGGATCCGTGCAACAAAAAGGGTGGCGTTCATATATTGAAGAGTTCAGAGGTTCTGAAGCGGTAGAAGGTTTCTGCTGTGAGTTCATCTACGGGGATTGTAGAGTCTAGGGACAAAGGTTTTGTACTAGATCTAAAACTTCTCTTTACTATAATGGATTGCTTTTCGGGAAGGTTTCCCCCCAGGTTTTTTACTGTGAAACTGGTTGGTTTCATTGGTTTTCCTGGGTCATCATATCTTGTCTTATTTATTTTTTCCGCTGCATGATTTTGACATGATATTGATGTTTGTTTGTTTTAACAAGTTTGATTCATAATAAATCTAATTAATAACTTGGGTTTAAAACTTGTTAATTCTATCAACCGGGGTTTATATTTCCTAACAAACCCCATTGGAAAGATTTATGGAAAGCTAAACTCCCTGGGCACCTCAAAATGCTCTTATGGAGGATCGGTGCCAACGCCATTCCTATAAAGGTAAACCTTCAATGCAGAATTCAGCAAGCTGACACAACTTGTAGCTTATGCAATTCAGATGAGGAAACATATACTCATTTGTTCTTCCAATGCCCTTTTGCCAAAGCACTGTGGACAGCTGTTGGTTGGGGCCTTAGAATTGATTCTTTGTCTTTGACCTCAAATGAAGACATCATCAAATTGGTCACAAACCCACCAAAGGCTTCCATCCCCATAGATCAGCAATGGACTATTCTACTAAACATGGCCTTGATCATTGACGAGATTTGGAAGACTAGGAACCACCTTCTCTTCCAAGGGGACAGAGATGATTTGTCTAAAGCCATGAGTAATGTGAGGACCAGATTCCTAGAATCCTTCAAAGTGTGTACTCTCCAAGCATTTGTCCTTCATTGGAACCATCCTCAGATGTCTGGCCTCCCCCCCCCCCCCCCCCCCCCCCCTAAAGGTTGGATCAAGATTAACGTGATGTTGCTCTAAGTAACACCAAGTTAGCTTTGGTCGCAATTACTAGAAACCACTTAGGAGTGGCCCTTTCCCTCTGGGGTAAGGAGCATCATCTTTGCTCTCCATCACAGGCAGAAGCCGAAGCAATTCTATGGGCAATGCAACTTGCTATTCAAGAAAGATGGAGTGTGGTCATTTTTGAAGGAGACGCGAAGTTGTGTTTTGACCCCTTGTCACAACCTAACCTCACTCCGAGTTGGTCTCTCAACACCATAATTAGTAACATTCGTAGTTTGGCTTCTCATTTCGAGTCTTGTGTTTTTAGGTGGGTCCAGCGAAAGTGTAATACTGCAGCACATGAAACTACAAGATTTGCGTTGAGCTCTTCCCGCCCCTTTAGTTTTTCTCATGGTAATCTCCCTCCCTTTCTGGAGGCAATTTGTATTGGAGATTCCCCTTTTTGTTCTTTTACTAAGTTTTAATGTATTTGCAAATTATCAAAAAATAAAAATAAAAAACCTTAGGAAAATTAATCATGATAATACAATTTTTGTTTTGGATTCAGAGTCTCTTTTATATTCCAATCCAGGTCCGCCTTTTGTTGCACAACTTTGACATATATGGTGAATTAATTTCACTAACCAGAATGACGAGTAGATTTAAGAAATGAAAGCCAAGCATATCTGCAGATTTTAAAGCGTTGGTGAGAATGAGATGGTACTGCTCTCACATGTGTGCAAATCTTAATTTGGGTTTTTATTTATTTATTTATAAATAATTTGATGTAGTGGTATAATTGGCGGTTGATGTGGCATGAAAAATAATTTTTTATTGCTCCTTTCGACACGTAAGCTTTTTTCATCTAAAGAATAATGACAATGACTAAATTGACACATCACTAAAAATACTAAGGACCAAATTGATACAATTAAAATGTTAGAGACCAAATTGAAATATAGTGTAAAAGATAGGAACCAACTTTGTAATTTACCATATAATGATTAATGAGTGAGAGAAGTAGGGGAAAAAAAAGGAAAAGAAGAGAGTATTCTTTAAGAAATATTATTTGGCTTTAAAGCATTTAACACTAGATAAAAATTTTGAAAATATATTCGTGGGAAATTAAAATCAATAAATATATTTAGCAATATATGACAAAAATATTGAACAATAAATAAAGAGAAAATTATCTTAGTGGTACTAGTACATATGGAATAAAAATCATCAATTTCAGTTTGACATTTTCACTTTATATTCTACCAATTTTACGAGTAGTCTTGCAAAACATGCTTGATTGTGCAACAAAGTTGAGTGTATATATATAGTAGAAAGCCACACATTACCTACTGGAAAACTAAACTTGTTTAACATTCAAAGTCCCATTCAATTGACTCCACCAACGTTAAATGTTTATTTTCTTGAATTGTCCAATTCAGCAATTACAAAAGGAGCCATTCCCTTTATGGCAATGAACCAAAGGAAGATTGATTAATTAAGCTTCCTTATTTGGCACAAATTGTAACCAATTCTTAGACTCATAAATAAGACTGCATCATGCAAAATGCAGTGTAAAACCCACTGATTAAGACTGAAATTTCATGTTGCCACACGCTGCCCAAAGCATGTGAAACCTAGTATCTTGCAAGTGACCTATATATTGTGAGAACATCCACATTGACGGAGCCATAAATTTAGCAATATGGCTCCACAAAAAGTTACTTTATTTATTTTACCTTCTCACTTTATAAAACACTCAATATCAGTAGTTTTATTTTAGCTTTCAATATAATAAAATAATATAAATAACATAATAAAATAATATACCTACTACATTAAACAATTCATTTATCTTTTTTTTTCTTCACTATTTTCAAGCACTCATGGCGCCGCCCCCACCACCACCCTGGCACCACTGCCACTACAAACACCGAGCAACCCCAAACACAAACACAACCCCAAATCAATCGCAACACAAACACAAGAATAGCCTCCATAGTCCTCCATTCGGTTAAACATAACACAAACACAAGATATGCACGATGGCTTTTATCGAATCGATGACTTGCTAAGCCAAGTTGAATTGGCGAACTTTTCCTATGAGGTCGATCATTTCGTTGTAAGGGTTGGGGGACTGGGCCGAAATATCGTAGGCTATAGCCCAGTTGAAGAACGATAGGGTTTGGAGGAAAGGGATGTCATGGCGGACCCCACCGCATTTCTCGATGACATGGTGGACGATGGAAAGGGCGATGGGATGAACAGTGGAGATTTGAGAGAAGTCATGGGAGCAACTGCTTCAGTCGACGATGGTGCTTGGGTCGGCAACAATGGTTGATTGAAGAGTGAGCTTGGGTGAGGAAGATGACGAATTGGAGCTTGGGTGAGAGATTGAGAGTGGAGAATGCTGGAACAGAGGAAAAAACAGAAAGAGAATATATATATATATATATATATATATATATATTATTTTAATGAGAGAGATAATAAAATATATTATTTGATTTTAACTTTTAAGCTATAGTGCACAGCCATAAATAGCTGTACATTGCAGCTGAGTAGCTAAAACTTTTTCCTACACCACCACTGATGTATCACATTTTTTGTATATGGTGATGCTAAAAATAGTTATTTAGCTTTTTAGCACCACCACTACTAGTGCTCTGATAATGCTAAACATTACAAAAGAAGCCTTTGTTATTATATAGAGGAATAAGGACCAACAAAGGCTAGGTGCATTAGCGCCTCACCCAACCTCGTGCTTCTTGATTTCAAAAGACACCAAATAGACTTTTTATCCTTTTTCTTTTTTAGTTATATATTTTGAAAAGGGTCCAAAATTAGGTTTCTTTCATTCAACAACACTATATAATTCTCTCCTTTTCTTACCAACCTCGTGTCCTTTTATGTATCTTATTTAATATCCATCAGGAGAAAATCTTGCATTTGTGATCTTCCTTTTTTTAACGTGGCAGGAATTGATAAAAAAAGCATTTGTAGCCACCAGATGACATGGATTTTGAGTTAGACTCTCTCACATGAGCCCTTAAATTAATTTATTTTCAAGCTTAATATTTGGCAAAAAGAGAAACAACTATTAAAAATTTTTACGTACTGATTGTGCTATTTCACCTAGGAATACCAATCACATTGATAGATAGAAGAAAATGAAGTAATCACTCCCTTTTGCAGATTAAATGAGAAAATGTCTGGAACACTAGCAAAGAATAAGAAATGATGAACAACATGATGATGTGGCACAAGTGAGCTTGACCATGCCTCTTAGCTTGGCCTCCTCGGCAAAAATCAAGGCCAAGCTAGCAATAAAAAATGAGGCTGGCAAACTCTACTTTACTTCTCTGTACCCTCTATTTCTCAACTTCATCCAAACTAGCCATACGTGACCATTTTGAAAGAAAATCCTAAAAATCATAGGATTACCTCAAGGAGTAGGAGTCTTGGTGATTTAGTTCACAAGAGTCCCTCCTAAATTTGAATTTCAACTGCATGCGAGCATTAATGAACCTAATTATTCTTTGGACTCCGTATAAAAAGGATCACATAGGTAATATGCACAAAAAAAAAAAAAAAAAAAAAAAAAAAAAAAACCCTAACCATCACGTAGTAAAGTAGTGATTTAAATCTTGCTTACTTAAACATTGGAGAATCCCCCACTAACTTAACTAGAAGACTGATCTTTAGTGCTATTCCTTTCTTTATTACAGATTTTCGTTGATTAAATAGTTAGATCATTTGATCAACTGAACAACAACAACGACATGCCCATAACATATATATGCATAGTAACAAGGATTCTTTGGTGAAATAAAGGAAAGCAAAAGGAAAAATATGATCATGGCCCATCTGCGAGACATTAGCCTTAGGTAACAGGAGTAGAACTTGGATGAAACGAAATGTATTAAAAAGAACAATCAGTATCACAATAAATGCAGAACTTGGTTCAGATGAAAGCATTACAAGATAACTGAAATTATAACAGGAAAAGGAATGTATGGCATATCTCATATGAGACATGAGAGAGAATTTTGCAGAATATACTAGTTCAGAATAAACACAATCTCATAACTTTTTACTTTGACACAAAATGATAGATATGTCTACGACAGCTGACAAATAATAAATATTTCTAAGACAAATAGTGGAAGAAAGACAAGACCAGGGCTAAAATTATTTGATGCAGACTCCATCCAAATTTTAATACATTCCTCAAGAGACCTAGAAAGAGTGAAAAGCCATATTTAAAGAGCAAATGACAAAAAGCAGTTCCTATTTTTCAAACACCCTTCTCTTTATTGGTTTAAAATAAAATAATAAAATCCTTCAAATATACAAAGATACTAAAAATAAAATGTTGAAAAAATGTGGAAGTTGGATGACTGACTCACATTTCCACCTTCTTATTTGGACCTATCTTTACTGTACTTTGATGGAGCATATGGCATGTAGTACACTGATCAGTCACTAATCATGAAATGGATTTGAATCACGAGTGTTTTCTAAAGACTCTTTTAGATAAAAAAAATAACAAAGTTTGGAATTAGACAATAATTTGTTTTTGTTAATTTAATTTGATAGGTGAACCGTTTGAACAAGAAATACCTACTTCCCATATTTGGTTGTCAAATGCATAAACTCACAAATGCTAGCTGAGTAAAAAGGAACATATAAAGAATGAATTAAATTATATAAGATAACAGCGTGCAAAAATTAAAATAAAAGATCATGATTTGTGTTTTAATATTTATAAATTATGTTTCAGCCATGTTTTTGAATTTATTAATGACTTTATGTTCAAATGAGAGTCAGATAACAACACATCCCAGATCTACGCCAGACTTAAAGAATTATTCATTGGGGCAGAAAAAAAAAATGCTAATGTGATTGAGATCCAATGAAAGAGAACAAATTAAACCTAAGCCACCCATTCTTTTCCAATATAGGAAACAATGATTTAAACTTTTAACCTAAAACCATTATGGGAAACAATGATTTAAACTTTTTACCTAAAAGGCAAGACGAGACCACAAGAAATAGTGGCTCAGCTGATTGATCCAAGAATTCTTGGCAAGCCAATGCTTTTTTTTTTTTTTTCGACTGATGACAGATAATTTATTGACAAAAAGTAGACATGGCAAAATGGGCGGGTCGGGTCGGGTTCGGGTCGGGTCAATCGGGTTACGGGTCAAACGGGTCACGGGTCAAAAACGGGTCACTTTAAGCGTGTCAAAATCGGGTTCGGGTCAATCGGGTTGCGGGTCGGGTCGGGTCGGGTCGGGTTGACCCGTATTTTTCACATGAATTTTTTTATTATTTAATTTTTATATAGAAAACAACATGTATATGTTATTTGGAAAGTTATGCAATAAATTACTTAATGTAAAATGCATTATTTTGAATTCACCACTTATATCAAGAATGAACTCAATTAAACTTATTAATACGTATTCAACAATTTTAAAATTATACAAATCTTAACATTACTATCTAAAACAAAATAACACAAAGATAAGTAAAACAAATACACAAGTTTTATTTCTGCACAATATCAACATTCCAAATATAAAACAAAATTACAAATGACTTATTGGATAACTCATTTGATAAAGAATAAAAATATGTAAGAAATTTACAATCTTGAAAATTAATTTTATAATCTATTATCAGTTGTGGTTGACACTCTATTTCAATTTGAGATATACTTTAAAATTTGATTGCTTAATTATTCATACATGGTCTCTTTTATGAATATCATATTATTGTTAAGCAACACACACTCTAGAATATATCATAATTTATTTTGAAAAACTGTTTATTTTGGACATAAATTATTAAAAAAATAGGTCTAAATATTCATAATTTATGCTAATTTGATACTTTAGCTTCACTATTTTCACACTTGTGAATATTTCTTATATGTCTACAATTTTAAATCTATGTTTTTAACTCTATTGTAACTAGATTATCTTGGCATGTACTTTACTATTTGATATCTAAAAATATTCACTCATTACAGAATGTTCAACCATTAATCTTTCAATTAATTTGCATATAGTTATGTAAATGTATCAATTGTTTCCTTAAAGTTCACAATAAACAATTAAACCAATATTGTCTTGGTTTTACTATTTTTTACCAAAAAAAAAAAGTTTTAAAAAATAGTTCGGGTTCGGGTCGGGTCGCGGGTCGGGTCGGGTTGACCCGCAAAAAACACGGGTCGGGTCACGGGTCAACCCGTTTTTGCTTCGGGTCAAAAAAATCGGGTTCGGGTCGGGTATTTTTCGGGTCGAGTCAGAAAATTCTGACCCGTTTTGCCATGTCTAACAAAAAGGGGAAAGGGCCCAGGCGAGGTAGGAAGAGAGTTCATGGGGTTGGGCCCTATCCTATTAGAAAAGGAAGCCTAGGCACCCAAAACATGGGTTGCTCTGTTGGTAGATCTGATTACATGAAGAAAATAAAAATAAAAATGAAGGCAAAATAGCACAAATATGAGATGGGGGAAATATTGTGTTGGATTGGGTTCAAAAACATTATATATTAGGGAGCATAATCTTCTAGAATGATGGAGTCAAGATCTGCTTCCTTGGTTTGGGAAATAGCAAAAACACTTAAGTTTTGGCTACTAGATCTACAAAGGATCACCAAACTTGTCATGGCTCAAATCCAATTTTATATATATAAATATATATATATATATATATATTTTATGAACAAATCCAATTATATGAGCCAGGCATGTGACAACAGACGCATACTTACAAAGCTTCTATTTTAAAGCGTGCAAGGCCTTACTAAGAAAGGAAAATATAGCATAGAGATTGAGAGAATCCTCTGACTTATGATTGAGGAGGAGAGATGCTCCTTTTTTGTTCTTTTTTTTTTTTGTTTTTTTGGGGGGGGGGGGGGGGGGGGGGGTGGGATTTAAGTGTTGGCAGAGTGAAGACCCACTTCATAACAAACCCTCCTAAAACCCAAACACTCTAATAAATAAATAAAAACATAACAAACCCTAGGGCAGGGTTTGTTTTGGTTATTTTTATTAGGTTTTCGGGTTTAGTGCTTAATATTGTTTAGGGTTTGCTAACGTTTATTTATTAGGATTTACAATTTAAAGGGTTTATTATTATTTAGGGTTTAGGATTAGTTATTGTTTTGGGTGGAATTGATATTATTATTAGCTACTCATTTTTTATTATTAGCTACATGCTAAAATAATTATGGATAAAAAAATAGTCATTGTCTTATTAGAGAAAAAGTAAAATTGGCAAGCAGAGAGTTAGAACTAGCATGCCAATAAGTTCTTATTGGGTAGTAGGGTAAGGCAGCTTCGGGTAGCAGGTTAGGGCAGAAATTTGGGTTGTTAAATTTTCATAGGCAAACAGAGCAAGCAAAAAAAATGACAGCATGTTAAAATTGAAATGCCGAAGGCTTTTTTTGGGGTTTCAAATTGCTGAAATGTGCTAGAAAAAGTTAGCTCTTTAATCCTTAATTTTGGCTAGCTTTCCATACGTCAAAAAAGAACCCACTGCCAAAATTATTCCCGTTCCTAAAATTACAATTAACTTTAGACCTGTCTCCATAACCCAAAACAAATAATTTAAAATAAACAAAGTAACTATGGCTTCTTATTACTACACCTTCTTTCTCCAATAAGTTAATTTATTGATATTTAAGCAATCGCCAATTACGATATTAACAAGTTATGAAAAAAAAAAAAAAGTGATATGATTAGTATGAGTCATCTTTCTCACATAACTTTTCTCTCCTCTTGTTAACAAACACAAATGGGGTGCTTCCACATAGTCAATACAAGGATCATAATGTAATTTTTGAGTATTTTTCTCCTTTGGATTTCTCTTTGTATACATTTATATCAAACTACCCGATATTCATTAGGAAAAATGTTCTCTTTTGCGATTATTTTATAAATATTTATATCAAAAGTGATCGTTTTTGTATAACTATATTTATAAGTTATTACTTTGACTTGATCTAATTTTAGAAAATTAGATACATTCATGTGTGTACATGTTTCTACGTATTTTGGGTTTCTGTTGAATTGTGGGCATACTTTTTGAACCATCACGACTAAGCAATAAGCATGCATGCCTTGGTAAAAAAGATTATTCTATTGTTCTATTGTGTGGTTCCTGTGTTTTCCTTTCTTTTTTTCTTTTTTTTGATAAACAGTTTAATTCTATGTTTTCTAAACTTTACTACCTAGGATAATGGACACCACATAAGATAAGCCCTCTATACTTTTTTATTTAGTTGGGAAAAGCACAAGATTATCAATTTATCATCACGCACTAAAATGTAGAACACGTTATTTATATGTGCACACAAAATAAAAGAATCAAATCTCATGCATTGCCCAAAACAACATAACCAAAAATCACACCATCCAAGTTCTCATTTTATTTTTTTTCACACTATTCATACAAAGTCCCCATTCACATTTTTCCCGTTTTCAACTTGGCCATTCCCAAACACAAAGTCAAGGTTGTAAAGCACTGGCACCATGGTGACAGAGCACAAGAAAACCAATACAGGTCCAAATATCCAAAGCAAAAGAGGAAGTGCCACATAGAAGAGCCTGTTTCCCACAGTGTTTAGCAAGAAACCCTTCTCTAAGAGCTCAGACACGTACGCTGGGGTCACTGTGGACATAGGATCAGTTGGTGTGTTAATCAGAATGTTCACTTGGTTTATAAACCTAATGGACGAAGAGTGGCAGAAAAATGAGAAGAGGAAAATAGTGAGTAGTGTCACATATTTCAAAGCCACCATGAATTCCCCATGGGCCCCATAAACGGTGTCGTTGAGTGGCTTCTTCACACTGTAAGTGCTACTTATTACAGCTGCGAGACCAGAACAAAGTAAAACCGACGTAGTTGCCATTAGGGTTGATCCCATTATTGTGTTCCTCAGAGATTGGACTGCCAAGATGTTCTTCTTGTCATTGTCCTGTGAAAATTAAATAATTTGTTTATTAGAGGGAGTGACATAAAAATTTTTGTTACACTTGTGATTTTATTTTTGCCAACATTTTATTCAATGCTCCATATCATAGAAATAAACTAAAAAATAGACCACCCTGACCCTCACATAGATTTGATCATGTCGTTTAAAGTTTATACATGGTTATATAGGATAAGATTAAAATTACCAACAAAGTGATTTAGTGTCTATTTGGATACGAGGTTATATAGGACAAGATTAAAATCACCAATAAAGTGATTTAGTGTCTGTTTAAATACTGCTTATTTGCTGAAAACTGAAAACTTATTGTTGAAAATATTGTAACAAAATAATTTTTAAAGGTATGAATAGTATTGTGAGGCCCAAATTTACCTAAAAATTTGTGTTTTGTTGAGTTTAGTGGTCCCATAAACAGTACCATAAGATCCCAAAAAAATGCAAAACACAACTGAAATATAATTTCAGTGCTGGGCGCACGCTTACACTACTAAAAACAAGTGGTAGCCTCCTTGTCATTACGCAAAATGACAGGTTATGCTCCCCATGTATATACTTTTTGCTTGCCATGATTGTAAAATCCAAAACTTTTCAAAGCACCAACTGACTCATGGTAGAATACAAAACATTACACGTGAAATCTGGGAATTTTTTTGGTAGCATCACATTTGATTCTTCTGTGATAATCCAAAGCTAGCCATATGTTACATGCTTAGCTAAAACACTAAATTATATGAGATAAGTTAAAGATCACGCCAAAGGACCTCTAGGTTTTTTAATTTTTTTGGTAAATCAAATGGATTATTTGAAACAAACAAACAAAGGTGCATCCAAACTCTTCGGCAAAGAGGAGCCTAAGAAACAAAACAACAAATGTTCATGAGATCAGAGCTAAACCAAAGCTCAGAGTAAGCAAACAGAATACAAGCCAATTAGCAAGACATCTCCTGCCTGACCAGATACAACATCTACAATTCAAGAAAGATATTTATTGGTGTTTCCAATTGAAATATTCAGGATTTAAATTAATCAATTTCACGTAAAATGTATAAAATAAAATAAAAAACTGTTTAAAGATCAAAATAAAGAGATGGCAGTATATCCACAATTGCTACTTAGGTTTCTATCTCGAGCATTGTTAGTTTAGTTGCAATTCGTATCAAGTTTTCATTGTGAAACTAATGAATAATATTTAACGAGCTAGCTTCATGGAAAAAGCATATATACTGTGTATGAATTTGATACCATTTAAATGATTACACACAAAGTGCAAGCCTTTCTTTCATTGTTTGATCAGCAAGTTAAAATATATATATATATATATATAAATTTAAAAAAAAAAAATTATATAACTGTACCTTCATTATGGCCGAGACCCAATAACGTCTTCCTTTAGCATTTGTCCCGATGATAGTTGTGAGTGGTTCATTGCGAACCTTATGCCATAACCAGAAATGATAAGCAATGTTTATCAAAAAACCTAGTGGTACAAGTATAACATCCAGATAACTCTTTTTCCATTCCATTTCTTTCTTTGCTTTCTTTGAGTTGAGGCGTATGTGCTTCTCTTTCTACCTAGCCCTTCACAGTTCTAATAGTAGTTTAAATTTAAAAGGATATATTCTTGGTGTCTTGGCATCTATATATACATATTCAGAAAAAATGTATGTGGACTTGTTTGGATGCGTGATTCAGTGGCCAATCAGTGTAAATAGAAAACCTAACCCCTACTTTATCACCAAATTACAGACACGACCTAAATAGAGGGACTTTTGCCCTCAGCAACCACCATATTTCCATTTCTTTTTGTTTCCTATTTTTTATATTATTTTTTAGTGTTAGCTTTTTGGTTGAAATTAAAACAATTTTCCTTTTCTTTTCTTTTGCTGTTACATATCTATGGTTGGCCACATGTGATCTTCACATTATTATTAAACCCAGAGAGTTGGTTTAGTGACTTTCAAACCACATTTAATTCATGAGTACTCATAATTAATTCTAACTAATTCCAAATGGTTGGTTTTGTGATTTTTAGGACTCATGTATTTCATGAGTTCTTGAATTCTAGCCTTATAATTAACAACTTGGGACCATATAGCAAGGATTCTTTCCGACAATTACGTATCCCATTACACATATTCGGAGATTAGTCAAGTACAATACCAACCTTTTACACCTACTTATTTTTCCGTCAACTTATGCAAGCCATTTTTATTTAAATGCTATTGTATCGAAGTTTTGTTAATAAAAAATATGTTATGACAGAGATAGAGGGTTTAGTTCTTGAGATCATTAATTGAGTAGAAGTCTTTTTTTCTTTTTTCATTCTTCCAATTACAATTCTTGTTTAATTTGGGTGTAAAATTGTACGTTTTTACCAAAAAAACAACTTTGCAACTTCGGTGCCATCTCTGTCAAAATGAGGAAAGAATGTCACATATGATGATATGAGTAACTGATCATTCATAAATTGATGCCCCCGAAATTTTGTGTGAATGAAGAAAATAAAAGTGAAGGGCAAATTGGTTATTGAAACAAAGTGGAGCACTATTTGCATGGAGTGGAGGAAATGTAGGAGAGTGAGAGTCTGACAAGGCGCAGGAAAAAGAAATAAGAGGAGAGGAAGGAGATAAGAGGTGGCCACTGGCCAAAACTAGTGCATGCCAATCTCATGACTCATGAACCGTTTCGTTCCCGACTTTATTATCTTACCTATAAAAATATGAGGCATTTTCCTTTTCTTTTTTTTTTAAAATATAAATAAAAGTGAAAAGCTTCTTATCTTGCATTTGAATTATCAAACTTTAAAAATCCATTCATAGTCCTACTTATCCAATGAAAAAATAAAATGTACAGTTGTCCAATCAATAGGGTACGTAATGGGGTACCTCAGGTAGTGGGTGTCCAACAACCCATTGGAGTTATTGGTTATGAGTTCCACATAAGACCATTTTCTATCTAGCAAACCAGAAAACACAATAAAGACTATTTTCGTGTCTAGTGCTCGTACTATCCCTACAAAGCATAAAATATTCGAGTTTCTACTTCCTAGTCAGTAGTCACATTGCATGGAACTTGGAAGCATGAAATAATCGAGGACAAATCACACAGGAAATTGATCATCTTGAGAGGTCAAAATACTAATAAGAGATAGTTATATATCTTTGAATTATCTAACATTTTTTTTATCTTGTCAACTAATTACCAAATTCAAAAGCAAAATGGCCGGTCTTTAGCTTTATCTTCATCTTTTATTCTTCTCTAAAAAGTATATATATACACTTTTTAGTGAAGAATAAAAGATGAAGATAAAGCTAAAGACCGTCCATTTTGCTTTTGAATTTGGTAAAAATAAGAGATATTTATATATCTTTGAAATATCTAACCTTTTTTTTTTTTTTTTTTTTTTAGAGAAGAATAAAAGATGAAGACAAAGCTAAAGACTGTCCATTTTGCTTTTGAATTTGGTAATTAGTTGACAAGATTAAAAAAAAATGTTAGATAATTCAAAGATATATAACTATCTCTTATTATTACCAAATTCAAAAGCAAAATGGATAATCTTTAGTTTTATCTTCATCTTTTATTCTTCTGTAAAAGATGAGATTATTTTGTAGGAAAAAAAACTGTATTTTTTATTTTATATATATATATATATATATATATATATATATATATATATATATATATATGTGGGGCCCAAGGGCCCAGAGTCCCCGGCCCACCTTTGGGCGGGCCCAGGGCCCAAGCCGAGGAAGGAGATCTCCCCGGATGGTCGGCCTAAAGGTTTCAGCCCTTCCAAGGCCCGAGCCGAGGATACTCCTATCCTCGGCGCACCTAGCCTAATCTGGTTAGGGGGGCAGGCTTACTGCAGGTGGTCACATCCACACTTAACTATTCTGCCAGGCCCTCCAGGTTCCATCAATGCTGACAAGACCCTTCACTAAAAAGCCTTGGGGGCAGCAACCCCCGGCATGGGAAAGAACCTGTCTGATGGGACAAGTCCTGAGCCATTAGCCCGGATGGCCAACAGCTGTAAGGCCAGGATCAAGCCAGAGAGAGTATATAAGTCAAGGAACCCCCCTAGTGAAGGGGGGGCCTCCTCGGACCCCAGCCGAGGAGCAACCCCAGACGGAGAGCAAACAAACGAGAAGTCCAAAGAAGACCGGCGAGAGGCCGGCCGGAGCCAAACCCTTTGGCCCACTCTCTACAAATTCATTGTCAGGGGGCCCACCTCCGAAAAAGGAGCCCCTACAATTGGCGCCGTCTGTGGGAAGGGTTAGTGTGCCGGCCGGTGCGACCGGCGATCGTTCTAAGGCAATTATTACTCAGAAGTGGGCGGTGCAAAAAAAAAAAAGAGAGAGAAGGCAAAAGAAAAGAAGAAGAGAAGAATGGCAGTGCGAAAAGAAAACTCAGCAACAAGTAAAAGGAAGGTCTTTTATTAATTCAGAAGAGATTACAAGAGATTACAACCACGATTCTCATTATTTCATAAAAAAAACTAAGCTACAAATACAATCAGAGGCTCAGACAGGCGTGTTTTACAAGAACTCCTACCAGCTAATCCTGCAATCGGAGGCTCAGGCGGACCGGTCTCGGGACTGGCTGGGCAAGAGACTCGCAAAGAATTGCTGCCAGGAATGAAGGAAGTGTCAAGCCGTGCTTTTATTGGCGTTAAGAGAATGGGAGAACTTGACGGTAAAAGCACGGCAAGAGGGTCTAGGGGCTGGCTCACCTTCAAACCAAAGCTTGAACAAAGTGAGGAGCCCCCAGACCCCGGGACACCCTCCTTCGTGATGCTTCCTCGACCCCCTCCAGACTACACGAGCATTGACCGTCGGAGACGGCAATACTCGGGCACCGGCCATGACGAGAGTTCGCGTGCTCCCTCCGTCGGAGGTGCACTCTGGGGGAGGATGTTAGGTATTTCAACGACGTCCCCCCTGGCCGCCATGAGAGACTCGGCCAGTGTTACGCCTGAACTCTGCCGCGCCGACAGCCCAGTGGGGACTGCGGCCACGACGGCACTTGGCCCCAGGTCTCCTAACTGCGGTCACAACCCTGGTGATGGTATCAAGGGGACTCAAAAGGGCAAAAGTGTTTACGCTTGTTTGTGGGGGAGAATTCATGGAATGAGGAGAAACGCTCCCCCCAGAACGCCTTTTATGGAGGGCGAAAACCAGCGGGGGCTGAACCGCGCGGAATTCGAAGGGAATCGTCAAGGGAAATTAATTCCCACCCAGTTCCAAGGGGATTGCCAGCTGCCTGCTGCGTGTTGATTTACGAGGGCATTAATGGAGGCGCGTTACGGACACCGAAGCGTCAAACGGGAAGCGCGGAAGGCCAAGCGACGCCTCGTAAACCAGAAAGATGAGGAGCACGAACCAGAAGCAAGGTCAGCCCCACGTGCGAAGTCACAAGCCGACATGAGGAAAGACAGCTCACGGAAAAGACCCGAGGATAACCCCCCGCCAAAAACGAAGTCCTCGGATCCGAGGACAAGATCCTATTGGAGGCGACAGCGTAATCGTTGTACAATAGCTCTTGCTCCAGCTTCCTGCAAGGGGCTAGGGGGATGGACCCCTAACCGACGCGAGACTGAGTTGCCCAGAGAGGTGAACACTGTGTCCTCACGCTCGGGAGCCACATGGAAACGATGGCAGCAATTGTACCTAGGTCTTGCATGGTCCTCGGATTCAAGCCTACGGGGAGCTGACCACTCGTACTTAAAAGGCAGCAACCGTACCCAGGTCTTGCATGGTCTACGGACTCAAGCCTACGGGGAGCTGAACACTCGTAGTTAAAAGGCAGCGACTGCACACGAGGAGCTACCTATTTTTCGACAGGGTCAAAGTACCGCTTGGTCCGAGAATCCGTTCCCGTGAAGAAATTAACTACCTAAATGAAAGGCCTAATGGTCGATCCGACCACTCAAGAAAGGACCAGCCGAACCAACGGCCTTCCGGACCATAGGGGCCGAGGTTTGCAAAACCCTCCTCCCCGTCCGAGGGTACGTGCAGCAGGGTTTTTGAGGGGCTATTGTGGGGCCCAAGGGCCCAGAGTCCCCGGCCCACCTTTGGGCGGGCCCAGGGCCCAAGCCGAGGAAGGAGATCTCCCCGGATGGTCGGCCTAAAGGTTTCAGCCCTTCCAAGGCCCGAGCCAAGGATACTCCTATCCTCGGCGCACCTAGCCTAATCTGGTTAGGGGGGCAGGCTTACTGCAGGTGGTCACATCCACACTTAACTATTCTGCCAGGCCCTCCAGGTTCCATCAATGCTGACAAGACCCTTCACTAAAAAGTCTTGGGGGCAGCAACCCCCGGCATGGGAAAGAACCTGTCTGATGGGACAAGTCCTGAGCCATTAGCCCGGATGGCCAACAGCTGTAAGGCCAGGATCAAGCCAGAGAGAGTATATAAGTCAAGGAACCCCCCTAGTGAAGGGGGGGCCTCCTCGGACCCCAGCCGAGGAGCAACCCCAGACGGAGAGCAAACAAACGAGAAGTCCAAAGAAAACCGGCGAGAGGCCGGCCGGAGCCAAACCCTTTGGCCCACTCTCTATAAATTCATTGTCAGGGGGCCCACCTCCGAAAAATGAGCCCCTACAATATATATATAATTTTTATTTTGAAAATCTAATTTATAAGTGAATAAAACAAAAAAAAAAAAAATTGAAGGTGTGAATAAATCAATTTGAAAATTAATAGGAGAGTGGTACTATTTTTTAGGCAATATTTTAGTGAGAGTTAGAGTTGCATTTTTACCAAATTGTCATTTAGTTTTGTCTCCACTTAAATATAAAGGTGTAGGGATATTTTTTAACTAAAAAATGAGGAATCCAACAGGAAAATAGGGTTGTAAACAAACCGAACTTTGTTGAGTAGTGCATGTTCAACCTTGGCTCATTAGAAAAAATCAAAAGCTTGAGCTTGTGACAAGTTTAAAAATAGTGTTTGAGCTTAAGCTCATGGAAAAGCCAAAAAACTTGAGTTTGGCTTGGCTTGGCTTGATTAATTAGTCAAGCCAAACTCAAGCTTAATATCAAGCTTAAACTCGAGCTTAGATCAAGTTTTTGAGCTTGAGATCTAAAAAAATTACATTATTAAATGCTTAAATCTCTAAAATTAAGAAAAAGAAAAAGAAAAAGAAAATAGTATACTCATGTTATCATGCATCTAGTCTTACTTATGATTAGTCATTATTCAAATTAATAATTTGCATAATTAAATTCATTCATTCATCATTCCTTGTTTACAATTTCAGTAATTGTTCAAAATACAATTTTTATATTTACGTTAGATGGTAAAGGACCAGAAAAATATATGTTTGTAACTATTATGAATGAGAAAATACTAACATGTTTCATAACTTTACTTTATAAGATTAATAGGGAATGATCATATGTGGCCTATTTAATTATTTATTTATTTTTAAATGTAACTATAGTCTAAAGTGGTTCTTGATAAGCTTAAAGGGAATGAAAAAATTAAGGTAATATAGGTAGTGGTCTCATGTTGGTCATGTCATTATTTAGATATGTGTAATGAGTATATTTAGTTAACACATAAACTTATAAATGAGTCTATACTTGAATTGTTATGTATCAAGCCTAATAGCTCACGAGTTTGTTCTTAAACAAATTTTTTTGCTTGGGCTTGGCTTATTTACTAACCAAATCTAAAACTAAGGTTCAAGCTTGACTTATTTATAAACAAAAAAACATGAACAAGTTTTTTATTGAGTCGAACCCTAGTTGTTCATAATCGACTTGGTTCATTTACAGCTCTATAGAGGAATCCCCTTAAATAATTGTATATATATATATATATATTTATTTATATTAAAAAAAAATAGTGTAAATAATTTTGGTGAAAAATTCAATAAAAATGTAATTACTATAAATTATCTATGATATGAGTTGATTATCCAACTAAAATCCATTGCAAGGTTTTGGAAATTAATTTTTAAAAAATGCAACACTTTTATAACCCCTATATATATATATATATATATATATATATATATATATATATCACATCATTCAATTGCTTTCTTAAAATTTGACTTCTATTATGATTATATATATGGATTGTGCATGTATTTCAGGTGCGTGAACTGCTAGTATTTATTTTAAAATTCACATTAATGAGCCCAAGCAATATATCTTGTATTTATTGGCCAAATATAAAAAGTTAATGAACACTACATAAAAGAAATTTGAAATCTTGGGTGATGCATGAGCATGACCCTAAGTCTATGCCTACCTCCACTCCTCAAAATAGTGTTTCAAATACTTTTTGCGACATAAGACAATTGATATCGAGTGCTCCAATATAAGTTACAACGAGAAGTAGCCACTAATAAGAATATTCTACTTCAAGATTTTTGATTCACATTATGTTCTCAAAAATGCTGTAGATTCATTGGGTTTTCATAAGAGTTTCTAATTCAAATAGTACGTACAGCAAAGCAAATTGGCAATCGCTAGAAGTTCCTATCAACTTTTTAATACTATATATCTTATTAATGGGAAAATACTAGTGCCCCTACTGTGTGCACAGAACCTTATAACGCACACGCATTTTGCGAAACAAGTATTTTGTAGCAAGTGATATTATGTCATTTATATCAAAATCTAATAAATGAGATATGTGTGCAAAAATAACTACCCGTTAACACGTGTCTTTCAATTGTTAGTGGGTTAGTTATTTTTTGTTGACATATCTCATACTTATTGAATTTTGATACGGTTGACATAGTATCATTTGATACTAAATTCCTTCTCGCATTTTGTACTAAAATCATACAACATCTGGGTGTGAAATAAACACCACCATTATTAATTACTATAACATGTACTATTTTATATATGAGGCTGTCCTTTGCAATGACTTTTTTGAACAATATCTTGAAAATTGAAAGCCTACCTCATATTTCCACTGCAACGAAGAGAAGCAGCGAAGCACCTTCACTACATGTAATGATGCGGATGAGGAGCCATGCATCCCGGTAGAAACATAATGATTAAAGGCATCACACTTCAAGAAAAGGATCACTAAATCCTGATTTTTTCCAATTAGCAGTGGATACACACACACATGATGCGTGCTAATAATTCATGTCATTGATCAAGTCATAATGAAATATGAACTTCAAGATAACAATTAGAAGCAACTTTACATAAAAATGATAAAGGTTTTGGATTTTTAAAGTTATTGTCAAACTAGGTACGTAGTGGGCTTTAGTTGGATACTATTCTTGCAATTAACATTTACATTTAGGTAAATTATAACTAATAACTTCTTTTATATATATATATATATATATTTGGTGATAAGGGGCGGAGGGATTTGAACTTTAAATGTTTCTGTTGAAAACAGCAGAAGATACAAGTTAAAGTATAAGACTCATGCTGATAACTAGTATGTATTACATCTATTGATAAATGTATAGATTACATCTACAAGGATATATGGGGACTGTGAATCACACTGCAACCTATAAGATTTCATCCTTTTTTAATCAAAATTTACATAATTCTCGTAGCTTGTTATATATATATATATATATATATATATATCAAGGAAGAAAATCAGAAATGTCTTGGCGTAGGCTAGACACCAAGTAGCAATAAGGTTGTTGGAGGTCCCTTCAATGTCACTTGGGATATTCAAGTAATAATCTTTCTATGTAGATTGTAAAGAGGGGGATATTTGCTTTTTGGGCAGAGACATATTCCTTGTAGCTTCTTGTCATTTTGGGGGTGGGAAAAAAGGTTCTTCGACTGTTAATGACTTAATTCTCATGGGATAGAATTATTGCTTCAGTCCATGTCCTTTCTTGGAGTGAAAAGCACCCCCACCCCCACCTTTTTCCCCTTGTGGGGTGCAAGTCCTACATGACGTTTACATGAAAAACTTGGCTGTGTTAGGGTTTATTGGAGTGTCCTATATATGTAATGTAAGGTTATCTTTTACCAGCAAAAATATATTTATAAATAAATATTCAAGGGCAGGAGGAACTCTTATATATTCCATTTTTTAAATTTTTTTCATAATTATAGATATATTCTACTGTGATTGAAGAAACATTATTTTATATATAGGTTTAACATCACTTTTATTCTACACCAATTATAATATGTTGTATCATAATTATGTAATTAGATTTATAGTAGCTTTCCCTCTTCTTATTACTGTTGAAATATCTCATTTTTTAAATTAAAAAAAAAAATTGAAGATTAGAAATTTTTTTTTTTAATCTTCTTTCTTCTTAGGAAACTATTTGTAACTATTGTAAGTAAAGGAAAATGATGCGGGGACTGGATGTCGATTGTCCTTCTCTTCTTTTTCTTCTTTCTTTCTTTTTTTTTTTTTTTTGCTTTTCTTTTTCCCTTTTTTTTTTCTTTTTTTTTTTTTTTTTTTTTTGTAAAATGCACCACCGTCTATTGAGCTTTCACGCTATTGCATCAAGACCTCTTCAACCTTTTTTTTTCAACAATTTAGACATTTAGTACGGTAACTTTGAGTTAGTACCAAATGTCAATATTTTGTTCATATACTAGTCAAAATGGCACATGGGTCTCATATCTGACCCCACAAAACAAGGGCGCGCGTATCTCATATCTGACCCTTCAATTCAGATCCTCTTACGCGTTAACAAATTGGCGTATTTGATAGAAGCCTATAGTTACGGTATCAAATTGTTGAAAAAAAAAAAAATTCAGGGGTTTTTATACCCTTTTGGCCTTTGCTTTATTTTGAAAAGTACATAAAATTTCTATGTGATTTTTCTATAAAACATGGAACCTTTTGAAGTTTTAAGGGTAATACTTAATCTCCAGTAGTTGTTGTTGTTATTATTATTATTATTATTATTATTGTGGGGGTAAAAACTCAGAGCTACTTAACGGGCCTGGGGCACCGTATTAAGAAGTATTATATTTCCGATGAGCAATAGTTGGGTGGGGACGGCCCATCTGAAGGCAGGAAGCCCAGAAGTAGAGGGGGAGTACTGTCCGAAGAGGTCACTACTGGTCCGAAGATGTCTTACTCCTCGGTCACAAATAGCCTTGATCAAACAAACGTGTGGAAAGTCCAAATAATCTTCCTAGCAATCCCAATGATAATGATAAGTCCTGGGTAGGTCTGGAGATGATCAGAACGATGAAATATCTAAAGGAAAAGCTGCTACCACCGTATTTAATGCACTGCAACAGCTTTTCTGGCCGCATTTATGTGGAGAAGACCCCTGAACAGTGTAGCCTCAGCTACCGCCACTCAAAAAGAACTAAAGTTAGCACATGACGTGACATGTACTCAAGTAGATGCGCGGATGAAGAACAGGTGGACGATGGAGATGATGAGAAAGAGTACTATATAAAGAAGAAGGGTCCCTGATAAGAGGGGGACGGGAGAAAAAGAGAGAGAAACTTTACTGTAGCTCTGAATGTTGTAACTACTATTCACTTAATAAAACATCTCTTCGGACATTCATTCATGGAGTTGTTCAAGCATTATTTCATGTTATCATCACTGCAAGTAACCTAGCCAACCATTGTTTATTTCATAACCAGCCCAGCTCTCTCGCCCACTCTTTACAAATTCATTGTCCTTGGTTCGTTGGGCCTTTAATCCATATCTTTTGAGATTGGGCTACAAAAACAGACCCTACAATTATTATTACATATAAATCTTGACTTATAGTTATTATTAAAATCATAATTCGGATAGAATAATCTTACCATCCCACTTCCCCAAACAATTGGGATTGAAAGAGAATCATTTATTTATATATATATATATATATATATATTAAAAACAAGGTGGAATTGCAAGCCAATGTAGGATTGCGATCTCACTTTGATCCTGTCTGATTCTACCTCAATAATTTATGTTGGGCTTTTTCTTGGCTTTAGGTTACACTATTCTTCATCTTCTCCAAAAAAAAAAGTTACACTATTATTTTTAAAGATTAATCTAAATAAGAAACGTGGTCATTCATTGTCTAAAAGCTTCTTTCAGTTGGCTCAAATGAATAAATAAATAAAAGGAAAGGAAAACTAGCACAGAGAGAGAGAGAGAGAGAGAGAGAGAGAGAGAGAGAGAGTTACTGCTAGTGGTGGGTTTGTGGACTTACAAACTTGGTGGATGAGGAATTGCCGAATTGGAGGTGATACTATGCGTAACATGCATTACACAAAATACTCCAATAAATATGAAAAATACGAGTAAGTGGTTTTTTTATAATTAAATATCCTAGGAAAGCCGACATTGTTGATGAAAATTGTAAGTGGGTTTTGATTTACAATTTTGAGAATTTTTATAATTTTATATAAAAGCTTATCTCTGTTTCTTTTCCCCAAATAAAATATTTAATAAAAACTGTTTTATTTTTTTTTAATGATTTTAATGATTCATCAACATATATTTATCATTCTAAGTGACTTATTACCTTATTTTTTAGACTAAGTAGAATATTATTATTCTTAATCCGATACATAAGACTCTTCATCGATTCTACATAAAATTTCAATTTTAGTGACTATACTTTTTTGGATATTCGGAAGTGGTGTTTTTACTTTTAATGGGACTATTTCATTCATTGTCCATAAGACACTTTAAAAATCTCATGGATTGATAGTGTATTAAATAGAACTTGAAACCTCCAAGTTTATGGTTCAAGTCCATTGTATACTTATATATCTTCTCAAAACTCACTGAATTTAAGTTTGATTGTGCCTTGATTTTTCCTTTTCTTTATTTCTTTCTTTTGTTTCGTCCTCGGTAAAGTTTGATTCTTCATTGATTGATTGTTTCTTTGACTATAATATAAACAAAACGGACAAGAAATTATCAAAAGGAAACATACTGAGGGACACTCTTTCTCACTCATTATCAACCATCTGTGCTCCAAGGGACACGCTTTAGCTCCAAATGCTCGTGCTTTTGTGTGCATTAGTGGACTATGAAAGTAGCTGAGTGGATCACCCTGAATTTCCCAACACACAATGCTTTATGTCATTTATCATCTTTTTCACAGCAAACCCTTGGCCCCATTTGGACCTCTTTTCCGCCACCCAGTTTGACCAGCTGTCTTATTCAGCTTCGAACCCAGGCCCTTTGAATTTGCTGGGCTTCTTTAGCAATGGGTGCTACCAATAGACATAAGGGCTAATAAAGTGATTAGTATACCATTACAATAAATATGGAGCTCTGTCCTTTTATTCAAATGACAAGTATGTGAGTGTGATTTTTCTTTTAATTTTATTGATTGGCATGCCTGTCTTAATGTTGTCCAAAGATTTACTAGTAATATTGACCGCCTAAAACCTTAAGAATTTTAGTGACATAGAGGATTCAAACTCGTTTCTTCTCATAATAAAAATCTGTGATCAATGTCAATAAATTACAAAACTCATGGCAACATGACCAGTTGGTAGGGATAACAGGATGAATGGCAATATCATTAAAGATAAAGTTAAAGTCTAAAAAATACCCAATAGCTATTTGGTTCATTAGCTTTTAGAGTTAATGGGAAACACCAATAATCTACAATCACACCTACAGGAATGTAACAAGGATTTCAGCTTTGCGAAGCCGAAGTATGGAACAATTTTTTTTGTAATTCAAGATTAAATATATTATGAAAAATAAAACTAATATCCATTCAATGTTATCATGATATATATTTAAAAATAAAAATAAAAAGATACAAATTAATTGTTTCTCAACACAAAATAATTGATTGTGTACTAAATTTGTGGTAACTTCTCTTTCAATAATTCAATGTACAAAAAATAGTCCTTTAGAATCTTCCTTTCTGTTGCAAAGCCTACTTTGACAATATTTATGACTGAAATATTTGTCTTGTAGTTATAGTAAAAAAAAAAAAAAAGTAAGTATAATATAATCACTCTATTAACAAGTTGGTAGATTGTTTATCTTTTAATCCTTACTAACAATTTTGCACATTGCAGAAAGAAGTATTAATAAAACTATAAAAGATAAAATTTACAAGGCCCTTAATATTTTATTTCTCATTTTCCCTTATTTTCTTAAGAAAAGAGAAATATTTTTCTATTGTTTACTTAAGAATTTTAGTTCTATAGCACACAAAACAAGTAGTTTTTTTTTTTTTTTTTTTTTTTTTTTTTTTTTTTTTTTTTTTTTTTAAATCTGCTAAAAAAATGTGTGGGGATATTCTTTTTCACATGCCACGTGGTTCAATCCCATTGGGTGATGCTTTCTCAGTCAGCCAAAAAAAATAAATAAATAAAAGAAAATGGATTTAACAAAAATCACCCCTAGACAAGTTGGGCTTCGCTCAACACCCTCTTCTCTCAAAGAGCTTTGGGCCTACATGCACATGTACCTCATCACGAAATGGGCTAAAAAAATCCACTATAATATTACCAAGATGAAAGCCCAATATCTCTTAGCCAAGCCGATTGGCCCACAAGCCCATCATTTCCCTCTTCACTAGACTACCCGGCATGGGCCTAAAAACCCATAATTAAAGTGTAAGACAAAACCACATGGAAGATTAAAATTCCTAACATTAGGTGAGACTTTAGAATCTCTTAAATTATGAAAACTAAGGTATTCCAAAATTTTCAAACTCTCAAATCGTTTTGGATATGGACCATATCCGAAATGATTTGAGAGTTTGAAAATTTTGGAATACCTTAGTTTAACCATATCCGAAACGATTTGAACTTATGGGTTATGGCAACTTCCACTTCATAATAATAATTTTCTGTTAGGTTCTAAGTACTTAGGAACTATTATATTAGAACTCCAATTTGTATTGTTGGCAAACTATGATCAAAACAGGTTGTTAGTCTTATTTTAGACTTGCTCAAAATATGTCTTTTATGTAAAGTTGGAATCGAGTTTACTACAGAATTGAGTGTGCAATTCTGCCTGACTCAATCGATCGAAAATTAGACTCGATTGATCGAAAGTCGTATAGATTGTTTTTTCTGCGGAATTTCCAACTCAGCCCTATGCCCATATAACGTGTAGAGATTTATGTTTTGCCCTAGGTATAAAAGGAAAACCCTAGCCACGTTTTAGAGGTTGCTTTATTTGCTGTGTATGTGAATTTCTTGTGAAATTTGAGAGGTGGTTGCCTTCACACATGCTTAGGATTATCAAGAAGGAGATTTCATTGAGAGCTTGATGATTATTCAGTTGTTGCACTAAAGAGCTTAAAGATACACAAGCAGAAGTGTTTGTACTTACTGAAGAATCTAAGAACGAAGAAGTTCGTGGTCTCGGAGCTTACACGTAGTCATGTCAGTAAGTTTTCTACATAAGGTAGCAATAGGATATTAGTGGTCTAAGTCGCTATTGTAAAACTTCGATTCTTTCATAGTAGATTCTTTTCTTGGGTGATTATATCTTTGTGTTCTTTATATTCCGCACTTTACATTGATATGATTATATGATTGTGTTAACCTAGATCTAGAATTTGGACTAAGTAATAACTTGGCTTATTAACTAGGTTAATCTGATTGTGTTTTAAGGGGTCTAATAACAAACATTTTCTACCATCAAGCTAAAACACTAAATAAGACTCTAAACTTTTTTTTTTTTAATTTTTTTAAGACAAGACTTAAACTTAAGCCCTTTATTCGAAAACAAGAGACTATCAATTTAAAAACCACATCGGAGGTAGTTAGTTATATAGGAATAATTGATATTCCCTCGTGTCAACTTTACATTAGGTTTGCCCTTCTGATTGCACCTTTGCAACGGTATCATTGAAGACAGCTAAGTAGCAATTTATTAAGTTTGCAGTTTGCACCTATTCGCAGGCTCAGTGATTTTTAGTGTGAATGGGAAGCTTTTCCTTTCATCAGGTCATAGAAATTAAGCTTATCTTAAACGTAAATTATAAATACAAGCTGCCAATTATCCAGATTTTTTGTAAAGCTAAAATAATCTGTGGAATTATTAGATGGAAGGTGCCTTTTTTCTTTTTTTCTTTTTTTTCCTGGGGAAAAATAAACATACACATAAACAATGGAAAATGAATAAGGTTCTAAGATAAATGCACATTATAAACTTCACACAAAAACCAAAGTAATTTCTAGGAAAAGATGAGGCAAGTTAATGAGTTATACTAATCAAAATGAGAAATAAATTAGGTCTGCCTCGATTTATGGATCTTAAGAAATTTCGATTTAATTAAGGACTTGCATGCATGTATCTTACCAGTTCAAAGTATGCAACCTATTATTAATAAATAAAAGAACCAAATTGACCGTATGATTTCCAAATTAAACCGCCCGCAACAATTGCATCCACAGCAATTTTAGAAACTTATAGGGTATATGTAAGATATTAAAGTGGTTTGAAATTTTTTTTTTGTTATAAATGTCATTGAAAAAAATTGGTTAGGTGGTTATGAAAGTATTTAAAAAATAGAACACTTAGCATTTTTTTTCTTCTAAATTTGTGAACAAGCTAATTTGAGAATAACAAAGAAGAGTACTTTTTTTAAATAAAAAAATTTGAGGTCTTATAACAATTTTTTTCCCTTTTAAAAAATAGTCAAACTATGCACCAACTTCAACAAAGTCACATACAATCACAATGATTTGTCCATGCAAATTAATAGTTATATATATATGTAAAATATGCTAACTAATAATTTTTTTATTAATATAGAATATGTTAATGAGTGTTTGATTGCACTGGTTAAAGAAGAATCGAGTGAATCGTACTACATTGAAAAATAACAAAAACTAATAAATAAATATTCCTTTAATCGAAAATTATTTGAGTTCTTAAAAAGATACTGTCTATTTGCAATAATAAAAAAATATATATATATAAAAAAAACTCAACCATAATATTGACAAACTTTCTAGATGAGCTATAAAGATTAAAGACTCAACCTTAATGTGGTGTTTTTTTTTTTTTTTTTTTTAAATTTTATTTCCTCTCCATTGTGTACGTGTGTTTGTTTCTTTAAAAAAAAATGCACTTGGACACTTATTAACAAACCTTTTTTAATTTACACAATATATATTATAGTTCATGTAGGGTTAGGATTTGTGGCCCAAGACCAAAAACAATAAATTTGTAGAGTATGGATGATAGAGTTAGGTTGACTGTGGAACTTATAACGGTTGATCACAACATCTCAGAATAAACCAGCATGAAAATACACTTAAAGATTAAGTAAGTTCAAGTCTGAAGAGACTTATGACAAATTAAATACAGGTTACAATTCTTATGGTTACAGTAAGACCTCTCTTTTCTCTTTTTCCTTCTTTCTTCTTTTCTTTTCCCTTTTTTTCTCCTTCTCTCTATTAGGAGCCCTTCTTCTTTATATAGCATCCTCTCCATCATCCCCATCGTCCACTTGTTCTTCATCTAGCTCCCTACTTGAGTGCATGTCATGTCATGTATCTCCCTCAGCTTTTTGTGAGTGGTGGTAACTGAAGTTATACTGTTCAGGGGTCTTCTCCACATAAATGCGGCCAGAAAAGTTGCTGCAGTGCATTCAATACGATGGTGGCAGCTTTTCCTTTTAGATATTTTTCTATTCCTCTTATCTTCAGACGTGTCCAAAGCTTATTTAAACTGCTGAAGTCACTAGTAAACTCATTCGAACCCCCTAGATATTTATATGACCCAGAATCTTTACATCCGAAGATAGTGATCTCTTCGGAACACTGATGTTCTCTTCGGACGGAGTTTCTTCGTTCCCATGTATTCTTCTTTCACGCAAAGTACCTCTCAACAATTTTAGCCTCTTCGGACATACAATAACCTTCACATTGGGCTTTAGGCCCACTACGTATAGTTGGGTTTTTCCCCCCACAGTTCATAATTAAATATTTATTATTATGTATACTTTTTTTTAAAAAAAAAAAAAATTACTATTAGTACTTAAAACACAAGTTAAGTTGTTAACAGGGCCCTTTCTGATGAATAGCCATGTTTGAATTTATGGGTTACTCCATGTGAAAGTTCTCTCAATTGGTGGAAGATCATTAGAGTGCGGAATCACGTTGCACGTGCAATTTAATTATCTCCAAATCATATATTTTCAATAAAGGCTAATGTATTAATGTTCATTATATGCTTCGGTACCCAATATGTGATGGAGAAAAGGCCACGTTGGGACTTGGGAAAATTAATTACGTATTTGTTTGGATCCAACGGTTATCAGCTTGCACAGAAGCAAACATGAGGGTTATTTTATATCCTTGAGATGACCTAACCACACATAACACATTGTGATTATTTTTTAAGGAGGAATATCTCACTGATGATCCTAAGGCTTTAACTAGAAAACTAAAACTAGAAATGGAGTGAACATTGTGCTTTAATGTATGAACAAGGGTGAACATACTTATTAACAAGCTAAGCTCTTCTCAACAACTTGATTAACAAGCTGAGCTCTTCTCAACAACTTGATTAACAAGCTTCATTCATGTCATCTCCACTTGGTCCAAATATTGAAACCTTGATGCATGTTTGGTCATTTAGTCTCAACTCATTGTCGTGGCTCTTGAGCAATTTGTATATATGTATACCAAGCACAAGATACTTCAAAACCTTCGGCATGTCTATGTCTAACATGCCAGAAACACTTCTACATGCATGTACTCGTTATGTTTTAAAAAAAAAAAAAAACTTTAATTTTAAATATGTTTCTAGATATTTTAATAATTTTTTTTTTTTAACTTATAAAAAAGTTATCATGGTATCTTCACTATAAATAAATAATTTTATTTTTAAATACAAACTGCTTAATTGTGGTATCTTCACTATTTTGTATTATAATTTTTCAAGAATTATGTGTTATTAAGTCTTGTGTTCATGTTCATGTCTATATCCACTTCATTGTGTAGATGTGTGTGTTTTCCTTTTTCCTCTTTTTAGAAATAATATATGGTATAACCAGTTGTGGGGCCCAAGGACCCAGAGTCCCCGGCCCACCTTTGGGCGGGCCCAGGGCCCAAGCCGAGGAAGGAGATCTCCCCGGATGGTCGGCCTAAAGGTTTCAGCCCTTCCAAGGCCCGAGCCGAGGATACTCCTATCCTCGGCGCACCTAGCCTAATCTGGTTAGGGGGGCAGGCTTACTGCAGGTGGTCACATCCACACTTAACTATTCTGCCAGGCCCTCCAGGTTCCATCAATGCTGACAAGACCCTTCACTAAAAAGCCTTGGGGGCAGCAACCCCCGGCATGGGAAAGAACCTGTCTGATGGGACAAGTCCTGAGCCATTAGCCCGGATGGCCAACAGCTGTAAGGCCAGGATCAAGCCAGAGAGAGTATATAAGTCAAGGAACCCCCCTAGTGAAGGGGGGGCCTCCTCGGACCCCAGCCGAGGAGCAACCCCAGACGGAGAGCAAACAAACGAGAAGTCCAAAGAAGACCGGCGAGAGGCTGGCCGGAGCCAAACCCTTTGGCCCACTCTCTACAAATTCATTGTCAGGGGGCCCACCTCCGAAAAAGGAGCCCCTACAATTGGCGCCGTCTGTGGGGAGGGTTAGTGTGCCGGCCGGTGCGACCGGCGATCGTTCTAAGGCAATTATTACTCAGAAGTGGGCGGTGCAAAAAAAAAAAAAAAGAGAGAAGGCAAAAGAAAAGAAGAAGAGAAGAATGGCAGTGCGAAAAGAAAACTCAGCAACAAGTAAAAGGAAGGTCTTTTATTAATTCAGAAGAGATTACAAGAGATTACAACCACGATTCTCATTATTTCATAAAAAAAACTAAGCTACAAATACAATCAGAGGCTCAGACAGGCGTGTTTTACAAGAACTCCTACCAGCTAATCCTGCAATCGGAGGCTCAGGCGGACCGGTCTCGGGACTGGCTGGGCAAGAGACTCGCAAAGAATTGCTGCCAGGAATGAAGGAAGTGTCAAGCCGTGCTTTTATTGGCGTTAAGAGAATGGGAGAACTTGACGGTAAAAGCACGGCAAGGGGGTCTAGGGGCTGGCTCACCTTCAAACCAAAGCTTGAACAAAGTGAGGAGCCCCCAGACCCCGGGACACCCTCCCTCGTGATGCTTCCTCGACCCCCTCCGGACTACACGAGCATTGACCGTCGGAGACGGCAATACTCGGGCACCGGCCATGACGAGAGTTCGCGTGCTCCCTCCGTCGGAGGTGCACTCTGGGGGAGGATGTTAGGTATTTCAACGACGTCCCCCCTGGCCGCCATGAGAGACTCGGCCAGTGTTACGCCTGAACTCTGCCGCGCCGACAGCCCAGTGGGGACTGCGGCCACGACGGCACTTGGCCCCAGGTCTCCTAACTGCGGTCACAACCCTGGTGATGGTATCAAGGGGACTCAAAAGGGCAAAAGTGTTTACGCTTGTTTGTGGGGGAGAATTCATGGAATGAGGAGAAACGCTCCCCCCAGAACGCCTTTTATGGAGGGCGAAAACCAGCGGGGGCTGAACCGCGCGGAATTCGAAGGGAATCGTCAAGGGAAATTAATTCCCACCCAGTTCCAAGGGGATTGCCAGCTGCCTGCTGCGTGTTGATTTACGAGGGCATTAATGGAGGCGCGTTACGGACACCGAAGCGTCAAACGGGAAGCGCGGAAGGCCAAGCGACGCCTCGTAAACCAGAAAGATGAGGAGCACGAACCAGAAGCAAGGTCAGCCCCACGTGCGAAGTCACAAGCCGACCTGAGGAAAGACAGCTCACGGAAAAGACCCGAGGATAACCCCCCGCCAAAAACGAAGTCCTCGGATCCGAGGACAAGATCCTATTGGAGGCGACAGCGTAATCGTTGTACAATAGCTCTTGCTCCAGCTTCCTGCAAGGGGCTAGGGGGATGGACCCCTAACCGACGCAAGACTGAGTTGCCCAGAGAGGTGAACACTGTGTCCTCACGCTCGGGAGCCACATGGAAACGATGGCAGCAATTGTACCTAGGTCTTGCATGGTCCTCGGACTCAAGCCTACGGGGAGCTGACCACTCGTACTTAAAAGGCAGCAACTGTACCTAGGTCTTGCATGGTCTACGAACTCAAGCCTATGGGGAGCTAGCCACATGGAAACGATGGCAGCAATTGTACCTAGGTCTTGCATGGTCCTCGGACTCAAGCCTACGGGGAGCTGACCACTCGTACTTAAAAGGCAGCAACTGTACCTAGGTCTTGCATGGTCTACGGACTCAAGCCTACGGGGAGCTAGCCACATGGAAACGATGGCAGCAATTGTACCTAGGTCTTGCATGGTCCTCGGACTCAAGCCTACGGGGAGCTGACCACTCGTACTTAAAAGGCAGCAACTGTACCTAGGTCTTGCATGGTCTACGGACTCAAGCCTATGGGGAGCTAGCCACATGGAAACGATGGCAGCAATTGTACCTAGGTCTTGCATGGTCCTCGGACTCAAGCCTACGGGGAGTTGACCACTCGTACTTAAAAGGCAGCAACTGTACCTAGGTCTTGCATGGTCTACGGACTCAAGCCTACGGGGAGCTAGCCACATGGAAACGATGGCAGCAATTGTACCTAGGTCTTGCATGGTCCTCGGACTCAAGCCTACGGGGAGCTGACCACTCGTACTTAAAAGGCAGCAACTGTACCTAGGTCTTGCATGGTCTACGGACTCAAGCCTACGGGGAGCTAGCCACATGGAAACGATGGCAGCAATTGTACCTAGGACTTGCATGGTCCTCGGACTCAAGCCTACGAGGAGCTGACCACTCGTACTTAAAAGGCAGCAACCGTACCCAGGTCTTGCATGGTCTACGGACTCAAGCCTACGGGGAGCTGAACACTCGTAGTTAAAAGGCAGCGACTGCACACGAGGAGCTACCTATTTTTCGACAGGGTCAAAGTACCGCTTGGTCCGAGAATCCGTTCCCGTGAAGAAATTAACTACCTAAATGAAAGGCCTAATGGTCGATCCGACCACTCAAGAAAGGACCAGCCGAACCAACGGCCTTCCGGACCATAGGGGCCGAGGTTTGCAAAACCCTCCTCCCCGTCCGAGGGTACGTGCAGCAGGGTTTTTAAGGGGCTATTGTGGGGCCCAAGGGCCCAGAGTCCCCGGCCCACCTTTGGGCGGGCCCAGGGCCCAAGCCGAGGAAGGAGATCTCCCCGGATGGTCGGCCTAAAGGTTTCAGCCCTTCCAAGGCCCGAGCCGAGGATACTCCTATCCTCGGCGCACCTAGCCTAATCTGGTTAGAGGGGCAGGCTTACTGCAGGTGGTCACATCCACACTTAACTATTCTGCCAGGCCCTCCAGGTTCCATCAATGCTGACAAGACCCTTCACTAAAAAGCCTTGGGGGCAGCAACCCCCGGCATGGGAAAGAACCTGTCTGATGGGACAAGTCCTGAGCCATTAGCCCGGATGGCCAACAGCTGTAAGGCCAGGATCAAGCCAGAGAGAGTATATAAGTCAAGGAACCCCCCTAGTGAAGGGGGGGCCTCCTCGGACCCCAGCCGAGGAGCAACCCCAGACGGAGAGCAAACAAACGAGAAGTCCAAAGAAGACCGGCGAGAGGCCGGCCGGAGCCAAACCCTTTGGCCCACTCTCTACAAATTCATTGTCAGGGGGCCCACCTCCGAAAAAGGAGCCCCTACACCAGTATATTATATGCAATAACCATCTTGTATAGAAATATGTCACTTTATGAGATCCACCCCTATGCAAATGAAATATTATATATATTGCATATAGTCATATACAATGGGTTTTTCCTCCTCCCAAAGGGGTAAAGGGAATCATGTTCACATCCGGTATATTATATGCAATAACCATTTTGTATAGAAATATGTCACTTTATGAGATCCACCTCAATGCAAATGAAATATTATATATATTACATATAACCATAAACAGTGAATTTTTCCTCCTTTCAAAAGGGTAAAGGGGATCATGTTCACATCACATGGAAAACTCTGTTAAGTCTTAAAAACCTCATTCCAAGACCACCAAGGCAGGTAAATTAGGAGTAACATTAAAATAAACAAAGTTTGAATAGTAGTACAGTTGAATGGTACGAGGTCCCTCTCTTGACTGTTGGGGCAGTTTGCATTGGAAACCAAAGCAGTCAATACGAACCACGGATTCTGAATCTGTGATCAGAAAAATTCTGAGAGAGAAATTATAATTTATCTACTCCCACAAACTCACTCCTAGTTTCAATGACACATGTATCAATCTTGCTGTAACTGATACATGAAACCAAGAGCTTCCCACATGGTAAACCGGGATTATATTATTACTATAATAAATATCCTTTTCTGAATTTGTAAAACTTATACATACTAGATGTTTATATGTCAAGTTTATCAATTAAATTCAACTTTATGACCACATGATTGTGTTAAATTATTAATCAATGCAGCACAAAAATGTTATATTCCTTCAATGAAAATGCTAACAAATGCCCTTAAGGCATTGATTAACAATCTATTTTAAAAAAGTTTTAACATCACTTTTATGAGAAATGAAAAAAACTATCAAAATATTAATTTTTTTTTCTTTTTCCATAAAAAATTTCTTTAATTGGATTGTTAATCAATGCCCTAAAAGCTTTCGTTAGCATGACCCTTCTTTCAAAAATAATTAAATTCAATTATACGATGAATTTAGTTTACCTCTAGTACTTTTTTAAAATGAATCTCTTTTTATTTTAATGAAAAATTGCCACATCACCCACTAACTAAATAAAAGGTGAAGATTAAAACCCACCATCATTTGCCATTATATATTTAAAACATGAAAAATGCTTACAAATATCTTTAGGGTGTGTTTGTTTGGAGGTAAAATAGGATAGATGAAAAATTTTGGAAAGAAAATGAGTTTTTGTGTTCTTTGGTTCGGTGGAGGGGAAAGAAAACTTTTGTGTAGGGCCTAGGCATTTTCCACCCAAGCCCACAAAAACTTTTCTCTCCAAAATTGAGAAAAAATATGAGAGAAAATGCTGACGCCTGCTATGTGTCAAAAATTCCCTCACTTTTTATTACTCTCACCTATCCTTCTCACTTTCCCCCGTCCTGTGACTTGATCAACCTTATTGCATCTTCATCCTTATCTCTTAGCATCTTCACAGCAATGGTGCACTACAGGTTCTTTTTTTTCTTTTTTTTTTGGTGCCTTGTCCTCGTTATATTCCTCATTCTATTGTATTAATCTATTGTTTTTTGTTGATTTAAATTATATATAATAATAAAGAAAAGTAATATAAATTTATATACAAGGACATAATAATCAATTTATATAAACTATATTTTCCATCATCCCACTTTTCTCTCCAACAAAACAAAAGAGTTTTTCACCCTCCCACTTTTTCACCCCTCCAACCAAACACACATAAGGAAAAACCAAATCTTTTCTATCCTTCCACTTTTCCATCCTCCCACTAATTTTCCATCCTCCCACTTTTCCACTCCTCTAACCAAACGGACCCTTAGAGCAATGATTAATAATTCATTTAAAGACATTTTTTATGGGAAAAGAAAAAAAAAATAACGCTTTGACAATGTAGGGACTCAATTTGGTAAATCCTTCAAAAATAAGCAGGAAAAGTGGTCCAATAAGTCCAAACAATAAATTATTAGAGAGTGGGCGAAAGAACTAGCTCTATTCGATAGGAAAAAACCCTCTTTTTCTTGTACAATCAGAAGTCCTCTATAATGTCATCCCTTTTCACGTTTTATTCCATGTTCCTCCCTTTACTTTCACTGTACATGTGTAGGTTCTATCCTGAGAACTCATTTCTGTCCCATCTACCCACCCCTAGAATCTCCAACTAACAACCATAAAGCTGCTTGATCACTGTTTAGGCATCACCTCCACATTAATGCAGCTAGAGAGTTAGTTGGGAAGCATTTAATGTGGAGGTAGCAGTGTCAGAAGATATTTGTTGCCTCCACTATCCCATATCCGTTTCTCAATTACAATACAACCTTATGCACTATCCAAGGTAACAAGATAGTTGCATCTACCTCGGACTATCGTTCCGAGGTGAGCCTTCTGCTCAGACACATTTTGAATTTTCATTTGCAATCCTCAGCTCTTCTTCTTATATTATTCGTACCATGCCCTTATTAAATCATCCTCGGACGGATTGTTATCGTCGGATTGGGCCATTGGGCCGCAGGCCCAATTCCTACAAATTTACCAATACCTCCTTGTATAGTTAGCCCCACAATAGCCCCTCAAAATCTCACTTTTTGTCACCTCGGCAGAAGGGAGATTTTGATATCTTGCCGTCATCCCCTTTTTCTAATCTCTAGAACGCCTTTCTACCTACCCAAGGCGCATTTATGACGTTTTGGCTTCAAGAGCATGCCGTTATTAAATTATGGTGGCCTATCTGTCCCCCACGTTCAACGGCAAGATGCTAATCTAACGGTGGAGGGTTTTCAGTATTTATGAGCGGGATATTTCCCGCTTACAATTTCTGCACAACTATAAATAGCTTTTCAAATCACCTTTCCTTCCAGTTACAACAATCACATTATCACAGCGCACATCCATTGAACCTGTCACTTTCCTTTGCCTCATCGTGCGTTTATAAATACTACAACCCTATCTGAGGATCTCCTTTTTAAACATGTATCTCCTTGAACCTTCTTAGTTCTCGTTCCTATTTTATTAGCTTTTCTTCATAACTCTTAGAGAATTGGTAGGTTTAAAAATCTAGTTGAGTCCGAGGAGAATATAAAGGAATTTAGATCAAAGTATGGGATTCCCCCAACAGTGGGTATGAGATATGCTTCTCCAGAAACATGGGCGAACGATAGGAAGACAGGGGAAGTGGTTATCCCTATGATTGCCTTTGTAGAGGGAGAGATGATCATTCCTATGGGTAGTCTTACTAGAAGCTATCTTAGATTCTTTAGGTTATCTCCCACACAGTGTGTCCCTAATATGTTTAGGGTGTTAGGGAGTATAGACGTTCTAAATGAGAAGATAAACCTAGGCCTGACCCATCACGATGTGAACTGGTTGTATAATCTTAATCATCTAAAGGGTCAGGGTTACTATCTCAAGTTTAGGCACCTTGAAGTCAGGTTAATCCAATGTCTCCCTACATCGAATAAGGGCTTAAAAGATGACTTTTTAATTTTTTCTGGGGAGTGGCATGACGGTCTACCCTGTCTGACTAGAGAAGGAAAACCAGGTGGGGTTATTGGTAATAAGCCTATATAGTTTGGATTGTACTCTTTAGTTCAAATTATTTTTGTTTCTAACAAAGTTTTCTTCCTATTTCAATGACCTTGCAGATAAACGCGCTACCAGACCTCAATTTGGACTAGTCAACAGGGAGAGTTTGGATAAACTCTTGCGATCCGAGGTGTACGTGAACCCATCTGACGGCCAACTTAGAGCAGCACATATCATCCTCGGGTATAAGCCTATCTCCACAGCATTTCAAGCTCCCAAGTGTGTGATAAAGGCTAAGGATCCTCGGCTTCACCGTATCAATGTAGCCTTTGAAGGATTTATTGTTCCTAAGGGCGTTCTGATCCCTGAAGGGACTCCTTTTACCGAACCACTACACATGGCCACACCTTCTACAGGGGCTTCTTCGTCGCGCCTTGTTCCTCAGGAAGGAAGAGAAGAAGAAGAAGAAGAAGAAGAAGAAGAAGAAACTTCAGAAGGGGTCGTAGAACTGTTGGATTCTGCAGACGAATTCGAAGTATTCAACCAACCCCTATCTCCCGAGGTAGTTTTTGACGAAATGGGCATCTAGAGAAAGAGTCAAAGGAGTTTGATGGACGTGATCGAAGGCCAGCCTGGAAAGGGTGCACCGAGGAAGTCAACTTAACCCAAACTTCCCTCTCCTCCCAAATTTCCTCTTCCCCATCATCAACCATTCCAACCACCTGTGATTGAACCTACTGATCCGAAGAGAATGAGGGATTCGAAATATTAGGAAGTGGTGGAAGCCAGGAGGTCCCGTCCAACTCTTGAAGATGAGGCTCAACGAGCTGCGAAGCAGCAAAAGGTTGGCCATGGATCTCAACGAGTTGCGGGAAAGACCACCACTCAGTCCTCGGAGCCCGAGGCTTGGCTCCCCGCACCCATGCTCGGCGGTGAGCCCCTGAGGGAGGATGCATCACTTAGGAATTTCAACGGCGGAATTGGGTGCCACGTCGCCTCAGCCCTAGAGGAAACCCTCATACTTCCCAAGGACATGACAGAGCTGAGAGGCATAAGGAAGAACGAGATTTTCCTGAATGCTAAAAGATACTTAGGCATGGTATGATACCTTTCTTACTCTATTTCTTTAATTATAAATGTCCTACACACAACTTTATTTATTGCATCTCTAACTCCTTTTCCTCTAGGCCGTCCAAGCCACTTTCCAAATGGAGGAGATAATAATTCTTATGGCCAACAACTAGATGATGAGAGGAAGATGCGGGCCACAGCTGTACAAACACTCACCATTGCTGAACAAAGCAATGTGTAGCTGAAGAAGAAGTTAGCCGAGGAAGAACACGCTCGGAAGAGTGCTGGGTCAGCTTTGGAGAACACTCAGAGGCAAGCTGAGGATCAAAGGAAGCGTCTACGCAACGCTACTGACCAGCTGGCAACTTCTCAGGAACAGATATCAAATCTGAAGAAACAACTGGAGGAAGCCTAGAGGCTCAGAGACCGGGCTAAAAAGGCAAAAGCTAAGGTGGAAGTAACAAAGGCTGAGGCTGAAAAAGAAAAAGACAAAGCCAAACAGGAAGGATATGACATCGGCGTAGCTGAAACAGAGGACAAATTCAGGACTGAGGTGCCAATTGTATGCCGAGTATACTGTGCCCAGACTTGGACAGAAGCTCTCAATCAAGCTGGGGTTGACCCTTCTTCTGAGCTGAGGAGACCAGAGAACGTCTACTTTCCTCTAGCTATATGAGTCTTAAACCCTTTTTCTCAGCCACAGGATGCATCCTCCATAGCTACTAATTCGGCCAAAGAAACCCAAATTCAGAATCCTCCTCCTCTCAATCAGCAGGAGCAACCCAAAGTGCCTGAAGTTGCCAAAGATACTTCTTCGGACAAGGCAGTAAAGAGGCCTAAAGATGAAGCAGCTTCTCAGAGCTTTGAATAGGCTTTAGCTTCAACCACCTTGCCTGCTGGAGGAGTTCAAAAGGAGAAAGAAAAAAATGTTCATCCACAAGCAACTGGCAACGCTCCCCAACCCAAGCTCCAAATAAAATTAAAACCATAATTAACCTAGTTAAATTCTCTTTATTTTCCATTTTATTTATCTTTTGAAGACATTTGGAATGTGATGTATATTTTTCCTTTTATTACATTTATATAAGATGTTATTACTTTATCTGTCACTTGTGCAATTTTCTGTGCGAATATTCTTTTTTTTTTATATGATTGCGTGAGAAGGAAATATGATACTACAAAGGAAGACTTAACTTTAGGTGTAGTAGTTAGAAGCCAGAGTAAACCTTAATCATAAACTTCACCACCTTACCAAGGTTGCTTTTCATTCATTACAAAGTGTCCAAATTTGAGAAGACATTTTAAAAACGTTCCAACCAGCGAGATACTGGGCACCTTAAAATGCTTTAAGTGATGCTCATGGAATTTGCTTTGATACAGTATTTTAATTGCACAGACCCCAGTTAAGAAGCACTGACTTCTACTAAGTTTGTTGTCTGAACAATCTGTTGTGCTTTATTTTCTGTTTAACACCTCGATGGATATGAAAAGGTATTAATTTTCACTAAGTTTGTGGTCCGTGGACCTGAAATAACTTAGTTTCTGTTTAATACTTCAAAGGATGTCATAGTGTATTAATTTTCACTAAATTTGTGGTCCGAGGACCTGACATAACTTAGTTTCTGTTTAATACTTTAAAGGACTTAAAAACATAAGTTGCAGAATTAGGGAAGATTGTAAAAGGAAGGAAAACAGAATTGTTCTTATTAATAATAATACCTCCTTAGGTTGCTTACATTCCAGGGATGGAGTACGGTTTTTTCATCCAAATCTTCCAAGTAATAAGCACCTATTCCCGCTATAGATGTGATACAATACGGTCCTTCCCAATTAGGCCCCAACTTTTCCCAGGCTGGGTTTTTGGTAGTTCCCAAGACTTTTCTCAATACCAGATCTCCTGGGGCTAACGGCCTCAACCTGACATTTGCATCATAACCTTGTTTTAGCTTGTATTGGTAGTAGGCCAATTGAACCATCGCATTCTCTCGTCGTTCGTCTATCAAGTCTAGATTCTTCTTCAATAGTTCATCATTTCCATCCGAGGTAAAAGTACTGGTCTTTAAGGTGGGAAAACCTATTTCAAGAGGAATCACAGCCTCAGCCCCATAAGTCATTGAAAATGGGGTTTCCCCTGTTGACCGTCGAGGTGTCGTTCGATATGTCCAGAGGACATATAGCAGCTCCTCCACCCATCTTCCCTTTGCATCATCTAACCTTTTTTAAGCCCACTAACTATAACCTTGTTGACAACCTTGGCCTGCCCATTTTCCTGTGGATAGGCCGGAGTGAAATATCTATTCTTTATCCCCAGATCGGAACAATACTTTCTGAAAGTCTTGCTGTCAAATTGAAGACCATTATCTGAGATGAGAGATTGAGGAATCCCGAATCGAGTAATGATATTTTTCCAGATAAACCTCTTGATATCCACATCCCTGATATTGGCCAGAGGCTCAATTTCGACCCACTTCATAAAATAGTCTGTGCCAACCAGCAGATATTTTTTATTTCCTACTGCTTTAGGGAAAGGACCAACGATGTCTAAGCCCCACTGAGCAAAAGGCGAAGGACTAGAAAGCGGATTAAGAACTCCCCCCGACTGATGGATGTTCAGTGCGAATTTTTGACACTGATCACACTTCCTAACATACTCTTGCGCTTTTTTTTGCATACCTAGCCACCAATACCCTTGAGTAATTGCTCGGTGAGATAAAGACCTCTCTTCAGTGTGACTTTCACAAATCCCTTCATGTAGCTCTTCTAATAATGCCTTTAATGCTTCGAGATGTACACAAAGCAGATATGACCTAGAGAAAGAGCGTTTATATAAGTTTTTGTCCTCGGACAGCCAAAGCCGAGGAGCCTTCCTTTGTACCTTTTCAGCTTCTGATTTGTCCTTGGGCAGTATATCCTTCTCAAGAAATAGCAATAGAGGATCCATCCAACTGCGCGCCGAATTGACTTGATTGACCTGGAGCGAGTCTCCCGTTATTGGGGTGGGTGTGTTTAAGTTTTCAACCATTATCATTCAGGGTAAATTTTGCGCTGAGGAGGTAGCAAGGGTAGCCAAAGAGTCCGCATGGGCATTTTCGCTCCTAGGGACATGGGTTGCTTCAAAACATTCAAAATTTACTTGCATACGTCTAACCTGGCCTAAGTACCCTTGCATTCTAGTGTCCCAAGCTTCCAACTCACCTCTAACCTGACCCACGACCAGTCTTGAATTCGAGAAAATCTCCACTGCTTTTCCACCTAGTTTCTTGACCATCACCATCTCATTTAATAAAACTTTATACTCTGCTTCGTTATTAGTAGTTGAAAATCCCAACCTTAAAGACTTCTCGATAATGACCTTTTTAGGAGATATCAGAACCAATCCCACTCTTGACCCCCGCTGGTTTGTTACTCCGTCCACATACACTTTCCAAGGTGAGGCATGTTGCACGGAGATAAGGCCAACTGATTTTTCATCCATGCCCTGTGGACTTGTTTCTATTTCTTCAGGGCCTTCAGCAAACTCGGCCATCAGATCGGCGAGAATCTGTCCCTTCACAGAGGTACGAGGCATATATTTAATATCAAAAGCCCCTAGAATTATGCCCCACTTGGCAACCCTACTAGTCTAGTCTGCACTTTAAAGTACTGCCTTGAGTGGATACTAAGTGAGGATGACCACAGTGGGTGCCTGAAAATAATGGGGAAGTTTCCTTGTAGCGTGTACTACTGCCAAAATGGTCTTTTCCAACGGCAGATAACGTACCTTAGCCTCATGAAGCGACTTGCTCACGTAATAGATTGGCCGTTATACGCCATTATCTACTCATATCAAAACAAAACTAATCGCATAAATGGCTACCGCCAAGTAGGAAAAAAGGACTTCATCCACCTCGGGGCTAGACATAATGGGTGGCCGAGATAGATATTCCTTAAGCTACTGAAATGCCTGGGCGCACTCCTCTGTCCACTCGAACCCCTTCCACTTGTGGAGTAAAAGGAAAAAAGGTCTGCACCTATCCGCCAACCTGGAGATGAATCTATTCAAAGTAGCGGTCATCCCAATCAATCTCTGGACCTCCTTCGAATTTCGAGGTGCTTGCAAGCTACTTATGGCTCTGATTTTATCGGGGTTTACCTCAATTCCTCGGTGAGTCACCATGTAGCTCAAAAACTTCCCCGAGCTCACTCCGAATGCACACTTGGACGCATTCAGCTGCAATTTGTGTTTCCTTAAATTCTCAAAAGTGTTGGTAAAGTCCGTCACATGCTCAGTCACTACCTGCTCTTCACAACCATATCATCAATATAGACTTCGATGCTCTTGCCTAATTGTGGCTCAAACATCTTCATCATCATCCGTTGGTACATAGACCCTGTATTCTTCAGGCCAAAGGGCATTACCTTGTAGTGATAATTTCCAGTAGGAGTGAGAAAAACAGTCTTCTCCTGATCATCCAATGCCAGTGAGATTTGGTAAGAGCCCTAAAAGGCATCCAGGAAGCTCATTCGAGGGTGGCCTACTGTTGCATCCACTAGCTAATCTATACGGGGCATAGGGAAAGGGTTTTTTGGACAAGCCTTATTAAGGTCCGTAAAATCAACACATACGCGCCACTTTCCATTTTTCTTTTTCACCATGACCGTATTAGCCAACCATAGGTTTGAGGGTAAAATACCTCCTTGATAGCCCCTACCTATTTGAGTTTGGACACCTCATCCTTGATTGCCTCGGCATGTACTCTGGACGGACGCCAAGGTGATTGTTTCTTTGGAATAACATAGGGATTAACATTCAAATGATGACAAATGAAGTCTGGATCCACTCATGGGGCTTTGTAAGCATTCCATGCAAACACATCAATGATTTTCCTAAGAACCTCAACTAATTGTTCCTTCTCCGCCATAGGCAACTGCACTCTGACCTGAAAGAACTTATCTAGGTCATCCCCAACACTCACCATTTCCAAATTTTCAAACTCCACTCCCCCGACAGATGTGTTGAAGAAGGTCGTCGGCGACTTTGATTGCTATAAATCATTCTCGGCCGTGGCCAAAATATCTGCCTTTGACCGATGTTAAATAGCCGTTATCAAGCACTGCCTAGCCATGGTTTGATTTCTTAATATCTCTAACACCTGGCCTCCTGATGGATATTTCACCTTCTGATGAAGTGAAGAAGAGACAGCCCCCAAGGTATGTAGCCAGGGCCTACCCAAAATAACAGTGTACAGAGAAAAAGCATCTACTACAATAAACTTCACCTTCACCACGTCTGAGCCAGTCTGCACAGGCAATCTAATCATGCCCATCGGAATGACCGATCTGCCCTCAAAACTCATCAACGAGGAGTTATAGGCTGTCAGATCCTGGGGTCTTAAATTCAGCCCCCTATACAGGTCAGGATACATCACCTCGGCTACGCTCCCTTCATCAATCATCACCCTTCTGATATCATACCCCCCGATTCTAAGTGTAACCACCAAAGCGTCATCATGTGGTTGTATGGTTCCTTTCTTATCCTCCTCTAAAAAGCCCAAAACCAGCAATGCCTCCAATCTGGGTCTCTTCGGCATTGAACTGGATCCCTCATCCAAACAATGAGACACAGACATTACCCTGGAGGGGCAGGACCTGGTTCTACCTGGGGCAGCAAATATAACGTGCATTGTACCTAAGGGGGGTCCTGAAGAAGCATCCCCCCGAAATGTTGAGCCTGCCTGACTTCCTCAACCACTAGAATGGTGCAGAAGCTGGGTCAACTTCCCTTCTCGGACTAGTTGATCCAAATGATCCCACAAATTTCTGCAATCTTCAGTAGTGTGTCCGTGATCCTAGTGATACTGGCAGTAGAGATTTTGATTACGTTTTGCAAGATCCCTTGCCATTCTATTGGGCCATCTGAAGAATGGCTCGTCTTTTATCTTCTCCAGAACCCGTCCACTGGTTCTCAGAACACGGCGTTAACCACCTGAGAATTAGCAGATCCTAGTTGCCCCCCAAAATCCTTTTAAGGTTAGTTATTATTATACTGGTCCGACCTGAAATCCCTCCTCTTCTGAGAGACTATCTTGGACTTTCCTCTATCCTGCATCTGATCCTCCTCTACCCTTCTGTACTTGTCAATCCGATCTATAAGCTGGCGCACATTGGTAACAGGTTTACCAGTCAGAGACTTACTCAGATCATGCTCGGTTGGCAGGCCAGCCTTAAAAGTATTAATGGCCACGTCATCATAGGCCCCATCTACTTCGTTGAACATTTCCCAGTATCTATCAAAATAGGCCTTCAGGGTCTCCCCCTCACGCATAAACATGGACAATAACGATCCCAAGGGTTGAGAAACCCTCTTGTAGGTGATAATGCGGGCACCAAAAGCCTGGGTGAGCTTCTCAAAGGAGCCAATGGAATTTGCTCTCAGACTATTGAACCATCTTATCGCCACTAGGCCCAAGCTAGATGGGAAGACCTTACACATCAAGGCCTCGTCCTTAGCATGAACAGCCATTCTTTGACTGAAATTGCTAACATGTTCCACTGGATCCGTCCGATCATTATAAATGGTGAACGTGGGTTGATGGAATCGCCGAGGAAGATCTGCATCCTCGATACGTCGCGTGAAGGGTGATTTTGAAACCTAACTCAAAGCCTTGTTCAGGGCGTCATTCCCCAAACCCTGGCGAGGCGGACTCTTATCCTTTGGTTTGCGGTGGTGCTCCTCATCGTAGGAAAAAGATTCACTAGACGGAGTTCTTGACCTCCACCTATAACTGGTGTCATCAAACTCTTCAAAAGATTGCCTAGAGTGGTAAGACCTACGCTTTCGTCGTTCGTGTCGCAATTCTCTTTTCAATTTGCCAATCTCACGTTGCATGTCCTCGTTGTTCTTTGCATGGGAAATATGGCTTTTCCCCCGAGAATGACTTCTTTCAATGTGGGTTGTCCGCACACTTCCTTCGCGATCCTCCCTTTGTTCATGGACTACCAACAGATCATCATGCTGAGATCCCCTAGACTCTGCCTGGTGTGGATTAACATCTGTCTGTTGTAGGTCCATAACGGGCTGTTGCGATGCTCCCTCTTCCATCTCAACCGCTGCACTTGCCTTTCCCTAGAAATAGATCAAGTTCTTCCCACAGACGACGCCAATTGTAGGGACTCAATTTGGCAAAGCTTTAAAAAATAAAAAGAAAAAGTGGTCCAACAAACCCAAACAATAAATTTTTAGAGAGTGGGCGAAAAAACTAGCTCTATTCGATAGGAAAAGCCCTCTTTTTCTTGTACAGCCAGAAGTCCTCTATAATGTCATCCCCTTTCACGTTATATATCACATTCCTCCCCTTACTTTTACCGTACACGTGTAGGTTCTATCCTGGGAACTGCTTTCTATTCCATCTACCCACCCCTAGAATCTCCAACTAGCAACCATAAGGTTGCTTGATCACTATTCAAGCATCACCTCCACATTAATGCGGCTAGAGAGTTAGCTGAGAAGCATTTAATGTAGAGGTAGCAGCGTCAGAAGATATTTGTTGCCTGCACTATCCCATATTCGTTTCTCAATTACAATACAACTTTGTAGACTATCCAAGGTAACAAGATAGTTGCATCTACCTTGGACTATCGTTCCGAGGTGAGCCTTTTCGTCAGGCACATTTTGAATTTTCATTTGCAATCCTCAGCTCTTCTTCTTATATTATTCGTACCATGCCCTTATTAAATCATCTTCGGACGGATTGCTATCCTCGGATTGGGCCATTGGGCCGCAGGCCCAATTCCTACAAATTTACCAATACCTCCTTGTATAGCTGGCCCCACAGACAGCTTTTTACATTTTTCATGAAAGTTGTGTCAAAACTTTCCTAAAATAGATTGTTAACCATTGTCCTAAAAGCACCTATTAGCATGACCCTTAAAACAAAAAGACATGTTCAGTTAAAAAAATATTAGAGGTAAGTCAAACCCTTGTATAATAACATAGTTATATGCCAAGAGTATTGTAACTTAATTGACACATCTTCATGCATAAAGCGCGTAAAAGTCTAGAGAAGAAAAGGTTCGAGCTACAGAATTAACATTTTTTAACTATCTCAATAATAATAATAATAACAATAATAATAATAATAACAACAACAATAACAACAACATAGTTATATGCCATATTGCTCAACACAATCAATTTATTTAGAAAACATAAATTACAATTTTATATTATAGTACCTTTTTAATACAGATTCATATAATATAAATTTTTAACTGAAAAATGAACATTTAAAATTCAGAAGTCCCTCCTCAAAAAAAAAAAAAAAAAAAAAAAAAAATCAGAAGTACCTCATCCAATAATAATAATAATCAGAAGTCCAAAGGTCCAAACCTCTATAAATTAGAAGCACCCATCTAAGATTGACAGGTGACAACAGCAAGCTACTCGAGATAATTAAGTAGCAAGAGACACCATATCCATGGATTCAAAGAAGTCTAACAAGATCAGAGATATTGTGAGGCTTCAGCAGATCCTCAAGAAATGGAGAAAGCTTGCTAACTCATCAAAAACCACAAGTAGCAGCAGCAGAAAGAGCATCAAGTTTCTCAAAAGAACACTTTCTTTATCTGATTACTCTAATATCCGTGGTGATGCTTCGAGCAATAATGTTGTCCCCAAAGGCTACCTTGCTGTTTGTGTTGGAGAAGAGCTAAAGAGATTCGTAATACCGACCGAGTATTTGGGTCATCATGCATTTCACATTTTGTTAAGAGAAGCAGAAGAGGAATTCGGGTTTCAACAGACAGGTGTTTTGAGGATTCCTTGTGAAGTTTCTGTGTTTGAGAACATTTTGAAGATGGTGGAGGAAAAGAAGGACCATTTCCTTGTGCAAGAATGCAGGTTTAGCATGGATGAGAAGGTTCAATGCTGTTCATCAAAATGCCAGCGTACTCAACATTCTCACCATCCACAAAGCCCAATGTGCAGATAGTTACTTTTGGATTTCATTTTTCTGTTTTTGACTTTGAGCCCCTTCATCTTCATGTTACTTCTTTAGATGAGGGCATTTATGACAGTGAGAGCTAGCTAGAGAGAGATTTGAATAAGATGTAACAGTAACTATTTGTAAATTACTGAAAGCATCAAACAACTTGCGTTGTCTATTAATCCAACCATTCCACTGATGCATTTTGTGGCACCTATGTATCTCAGTCTTTGTTTAGTTCTTTTTCCTAGTCAAGGAGCTAAAAAGAAACAGGTCTTTAAAACTTACAGAGTTGCAAATAACACTGTCAAATAAGTTTCATTCATGATGAAAATGGTGATGGTGTTAAGGTAGCCTCTAGAATTTGCTGTAGCCAGCCCTGCTTCAGATCTTGCACAAGCAATTATTTAGATAAGTCCTAATTGAGGTAATCACATAGTTTTGCATGTATATATTCATATCTAGTTCATTTTTTCTTCTGTTGTGTACCATTTTCGGCTCAAACAAATGGAGCCTACAAGAAAGAAATTCTGGTTAGATAATCTTTGTCCTAGAAATTTTTGGTTAAAGAAAGTTAGAGAACTCAGCATGGAGTCTTATTTACCATTAATATATTACATAAATAATTTGCTTCAAAATATATTAAGGATTAACAATATGTGTCAAGAATAGTTAATGAGCTTTGAGAATGCCCACATATAAGACACCCCACTACACGATAAGGCAGCTACACTTATTAATGAGTAGTATACGGATGAAGTCCTACGGAATTGTCCAATTGTAGAATTAAAAGTATAAATGCTTTAACCATATGCAATTTCATCATAGGGAAACCACTTGTTTGAGCCTCCCAAGGCTTAACACAAAATATTGTATTACAATCCGCAAGTACAGAGTACAGTATCCAATGTGTTTGGTTATGAAAGCAGATCTAAAAGATATAATAATGCACAGCACAACCACGTTATATTGCAACAATTTGCACTCAGATCAAGTCAAGTTAAAAAAGAAAAGATTACAGTAGCACATTCTAATACTTTCATTATGAGACTCGCATGCATCTATTCAATTCAAACTTTCTGGAAGTACAACCACATGTCAGCATGATTCATCATCCTGGCTGAAGTTGACCAAGGACCAGAAGAAGTAAAGAGGGATCCAAGCCCTTCTCAATGGGAAGTAAGAAGGTATTACCCACATAAGTGAGGAAAAATAATCATTCTACATGTGTGGCTTCTTGTTCTCAAGACAATGGGCCAAAATATAGTACTGGTTCTAAAACCACTACAAATCTTAAGAAGGGGCAAATTTAGCCCACTTTCACTTCAGGTAAAGAGATGGTTACAGCGCGTGGCTATGCCAGCGACATAGAACCTCTGGCCAGATCGTGATGGTCAACCCTGTGGCTTGCACGGCATTCTCCTTAACGGACTGGCCCACAAATACAAATAGTCCAAGATGATGACAGAGGAAAACTGCAATCACACCGCAGTAGGCACATTTACTTTTGGCACAATGCCATCCACATTGAAAATGAATAAGAAGTCAGGTCAGGAAGGTGCCGATGCAGCAATATCTCAAGAACACCAACTCGACCATATCAAAAAATAGAGTTAATGTCAAATTACAACGACAGCCAAATTCATATTGTCTTGAAAACAAAACATTAAAACTGAGCTAAGTAGCAGTGGAAGAGACAAATCTAGTCAACCTCACAAAGGAGGACCAAAAGTTTCCAATTTAATCGGATTCTATCAAGTTCAAGATGCTTCATTGTCCCTTTCATTCCAAATACCTTTTCAGGGACTGGCTGCAGTAGCATCAAAGAAACAGTGTTGAAGTCAAACTACGTAGATGGAACCAAGTTCCCATTGCCTCAATAACACAACTATATAACCAAGTAGTAAAGATGACTTGTACGGTCTCACTCATAAGAAGGACTTGGCAAAGAACGCAGTATTTCATACTAGAATAAAGCATATACATTTTAGATATCACTCCATCCGTAACTATTCTAGATGATAGAGTGTTGCTAGTTGAGAGGGTCAATGGGAGTCAAAATCCAGTAGACATGTTAACCAAGTCAATCACCATTGAGATAATAAAGCTAAGCTCATCTTCAGTTGGCCTCTGAGCTTGAGGACAAAGCAGTGAGTTGCTGCAACATGTGTTATGATGAGAAGACATATGGAGTTCAATATTTTGATGGTATTAGTCTCCAAGTGGGACATTGATGGGATGTATGTGTAACTAGATATGCATTGTTGGTTATGCCAAAATTTCAGGGAAATTGGGTTTCCCGCGGACTTCACTGCCCCGAATCAAATAAAATTGGTGTCCATACAATTATTGGGGGCATTTCCATGTGTGTATAGCTAATTCCCTCTCTGTGATTTCTCATGTGTGTATAGCTATGGTAAAAGAGCGCTATTTTAGGACTATAAACGAGCTGAGCTTTGTCGAGTAGTGCATGTTTAAGCTTGGCTTGTCAAGAAAATTCAAAAGCTCAAGCTTGTCTCTAGCTTGTGACAAGCTTAAAAATATTGTTTCAGTTTAAACTTGTGGGAAAGCCAAAAAGCTTGAGCTTGACTTGACTTAGATTGGCTTGATTAATTAGTCAAGCCAAGCTCAAGCTTAATATCAAGCTCAAACTTGAGCTCAAGTCGAGCTTTTAAACTTGAGATTTAAAAAAATTACATTATTAAACGCTTAAATTTCTAAAATTTAAAAAAAAAAAAAAATTGTATACTCATTTTATCATGCATCCAGTCTTACTTATAATTAACCATTATTCAAATTAAAATTTTACATAATTAAATTCATTCATTCATCATTCCTTGTCTATAGTTTTAGCAATTGTTCAAAATACAATTTTTACATTCACGTTAGATGACGAAGAACTAGAAAAAACTTGTTTGTAACTATTATGAATGAGAAAATACTAAAATGTTTCATAATTTTACTTTAAATGATTGATATGGAAGGATCATATGTGGCCCACTTAATTAATTAGTTTATTTTTAAATGTAACTTTAGTCTAAAATGGTTCTTAAACAGTTTAGAGGGAAGAAAAAAATTAAGGTAATGGGTAGTGGTCCCATATTGGCTATATCATTATTAAGATATGTATAATGAGTATATTTACCTAATACATATAAACTTATAAATGAGTATGCTTGAATTGTTTTGTATCAAGATCCATATAACTCCAGTCATAATCATCAAAATAATAAAATTGCAGCTAATCATCAAAATAATAAAATTGCAGCAACCCTGTGGACGTAACACTTGTTTAGGGTAAACCATGTAAATCTAGGTGTTTGTGGGTCTTGCTTTGATTTTTTTTTTTTTTTTTTTTTCCTCTTTCTTTTATGTTATATGCATCCTATAAACTTGAGTTAGATTTTCCCACTGTTTTAAAAAGGGGACTGGACCGGTCGGTCCGACCGGTTCAACCGGGAACCAGGAGCTAGTTCGGTCCGGTTAAAACCCCAAAACTGGTCAACAAGTGGAAAACCGGTCAAAAACCGGGCAAGAACCGGGGTTGAACCGAAAATTAAAAAAAAAAAAAACGGTTCGATGACCGATTCAGTTTTTAAAACCATGGATTTTCCATTTCTTAAAAGGGCTATCTAAGAGCATTAGCATTGGAGAATGCTAATGCCATATGTAAGATGTATTTAGAATTTTAAGCCTTAAAATCTATTGCATCAGGAAATACTAAAGGTAAGAATTGTAAATTTTTTTGGCATTCTACTACAGCATAATTCTAAAGATAGCATGCCATATGTAAGGTGTATTTAGAATTTTAAGCCTCAAAATCTATTGCATCAGGGAATGCTAAAGGTAAGAATTGTAAATTTTTTTGGCATTCTACTACAGCATAATTCTAAAGATTGAATTGTACTGTAGCAGTATTGTAAGAATAATAAGAATATTTTATTATGTTTTTTCCCACAAAATCTTCTCTCTCTTCCTTCTCTGTTTCCTATCTGCTCTCTTCCTTCTCAACCCACCACTAGCCACCACCACCACAAACCATACCCACCATCAACCAAAACCCACTCACCCACCTACCTTCCATCACCGTGAACCCCAACCCAAAATCAATCTGCCACCAACATCATAACCCATACCCATCCACAACCAGCACCTAAAGCCACTCCGATCAACCCACGAACTCAACCACAAAAATCAAACCCCAACCCAAAATCAGTCCGCCACCAACACCATAACCCATACCCATCCACAACTAGCGCCCAAAGCCACTCTGATCAACCCATGAACCCAACCACAAAAATCAAGTCCCACCAAAATCAATCAAAACCCAACAAAATTAAAACTCACCGAAAAACGATCCACGATCCACCGCAGAGACCTTGGAGAAACAGACGGTTGCTGCAAATGGAAATGAAAAAGACGGGAACAGAGTCTGCAGGCCATCACTCACTTGCAGTTGCAAAGCTCAAGCCAGCCACCGGCCACCAACAAAGACAAGCACAACCCACCACCACTCACACAAAATATGATTAAAAAAAGTTAATTGGGTCCGGGCTTGGGTTTGAGAGTGACGGAGGAGAAGAGGTCGGAAATGGAAGAGAAGAGGAGATGAGGAAGAAGAGAGAAAAGAGAGGAAGCAAGGGAGAACTCATCGGCACATGGATGGGAGCGGGGCGGAGTGATCTAGGTTTGGTCCGAAGCTTGAAGATGGGTCTCTTGGTCTTGGGTGTCTCTTTCTTCTAACGCTTTCTCTCTTTTTGGGTGTGTGAGTCCGGAATTGAGTTTTGGCATTATACGGAGAAAGCTATGTATGAAGGTAAACATTAAGGGTGGGTTGGAAAGAAATAATATTTTAATAAAAATAGAGTTTTAAGATGTTGGAAGAATGGTAAAATGGTATGGTAGAATGATAAAGTGGCTTTTTAGAATTGTAAAATAAAGTAGAATTAGAATTTTATGATACTAATGCTCTAACTTTTAATATATTTCATCTTATCTCTTTCCTTTTGTTTTCACCACATCCTCATTTCACGTTACTTTTGAAATGAGAAGAAAAAAGAATAGCAATACTAACCATTCTAGTTAGTTCAACTTATAGGAATACATGACAGGTATCGCTACCAGCATTACGATTTAACATCCCTTTCCCCCTCCCAAAAAATAACTTATTTTCTGTATTTGATTGTGACTTTGAAAATAATCCTAAAACATTTTGTGTCTTTTGGCTCGCACAGAAAATCACAATATTTCATGTAGGCACAGTAGTGCCAGACCTGTGGTGGCGGTGAGAAGATAGTATGGTGGTAATAGTAGTGGTGGTGGCAACAAATGTGGTGATTGCACTGTTAGTGAGTACACAATGGAGAGGTGATCAGCATTTTCTACCTCTTTTGCCTTGTTTTCTGTTGACTTTTTTTTTTCCCGTCATACTAAACAACAGAAAATGTGAAAAACATTTTTCAAAAAATATTTCCCGCCTGAAGGGAAATTCAACTCTAAGATGGGGTAACTTATTCCAACGATAAAACTCTAATCAAAAATTTCTAAAACCCTGTACAGCAGGGAAAAAAAAAATCCGAAAGGGTCAATGTACTGGCATGTCTCAAAGGAGCTATTGTAGTTGTACCTCAGAAAAGAGAGGGTAGAGGGCACTTGCCCTCCAGGCTCAGCCCATCCTCTTGAAAAATAAAATGTTCTACAATTGAATTAAAATCACAATCTGCATCAAGAATGACAGCCATTCAATTTTATGATTGTAGTTTATTCCAATCAGAAAAAAGAAATAACAAAGGTTAAAACTCAACCATCCCTTTCCCTTTTCTTTCCTACTTGTAATATGCAAATTACATAAATGTCACTCAAAGAAGACCTTCTTGAGATGGAAAATCACACAGAAGGAAAAGATGAGAACCTGAAAGAAAGTTGTTCAAAAGAATTAAATTCCACCTCAAGAGCATAGCGTATCCTCGCTGAACTTTATGATCATGCTAGCAAATCAGAATAGTTTCGAGGCTCAAAAGGATAGATTTGCACCATCACTGTAATTTGGGAAGGTAACACATTTGAAAACTTTGCACTTTGAGCACAAGATGTATCCAATCTGCAGCCAAATGTCAAGAATGAATAAAAACAAGGATTCTCTGACAGATTGCCATCCATGAGATGAATCTATAACTAATAAATACTATAAAACCCCGAGGTACATTCACGAAGGGATTATCAAAACCAGGAGCTACAAACATGTAAAAAATGCAAGGGTAGTAGTAAGACAATCCACTGCTAGATCTTTAGCTGGGAAGGTTCACCAATTGCGTTATGCCATATTCACGTCCATGTCATGTCATGTCTAAAAATGGGTGCTTAATGCATCATTTTCGACTATGCTAAAAATAATGTTTTCATCACAATAAAAAAATATTCTCATCAACTTGGCGACCAAAGTACCATTTTGCAAGCTTTGAGAAGAGTACTTAATGGACTACTTACAGCTCTGCAAGATGGACATCGACGGTAGATCCGATTGTTTTCAGCTTTCACATTGGTCTTTTGCCCTTTACAAAAATCACAAGTTAACCATCCTTTACCATTGCAAGGCTCGCAGCTAATTCCTGCATCAACCTTAAAACAACTGGACTAGAGTAAGAACAGCAATTGTGGCCTAAGCCAATACAGATTAAGATGCAATTCATATCGCACCTTGCGCAGTAGCATGTTAGGTTTTCTATAAAATAAAGAGGAAGAATATACATCTCAATCAATATTTAAAAATCCATTGTTCCAAACTTCCTCAATTTTCCACAAAATAGTTCCACTTATGAAGCATCCAAATTAAAGAAGTTTAGAACCTTTCCTTCCTTTTTTAATGTATCTTCTGTATTTATCTCAAACTTGTCCAAATTTGAGTTTCAAGAACTTGATTTAGGCATCAATGAAAAAAAAAATTGAGAATTGAAATCTGTCGATCACGTTTAGAAATTCGACAGCAGTGATGATGGCACAATTGTCAATAGCGCCAAAATATAGACATCAATGTCATGTAAATCACAATGTCAAACAACAAAACAGCCCCAGCCTTAATCACAACACGGGTAAACTTAGGTACTGTATCTTAGGTTTCCAATTAAACTTATTGACCAATGAATCATATCGTTGAATTTAATTTTAATTATCTTTAATCAAGATAACATTGTTTTTATTGCAATGATCAATAGATTCAATACATCCCGTGATTGCATTCAATTGCAAAGCCTAAGATGGCCCCAACACTAACTAATAAATGCCATAGAGAAATATACACAGGCATAACTTAGGTAACTCAAAACATTTAAATTCTCTCATTTCCCTCTAATTTTTAGTTAGATTTGTGACATGTAGCATTTACTTAATTTTTTGCGTTGTTTATATATATATATATATATATATATATATATTTTTAAATCATTGAATTTGGCCCAACATACAGAGTCACATACTACATTTTTTTTTTAGTAAGATGGGATTCAGGGACCTTGGAAAAGTGAGTGAGTTTTAAATTCCCAAAAAGATTCGTTAAATTTCCAATAAGGTCAGCATGATAAAATGCACATTGCGCCTGACTATTATTCTTAATTCATTTTAAGCTCAGAAAGTCAGAAATGATTATATACCTGTTGTTCCACTGACACTGACACTGGCTGAATTGGCGCGCAATGCACAGGCTTCATTAAAAAACGCCGCCTCGTCGTCTTTAACGGAGCCGATGGCAAATTCCGTAAAAAGTAGAGCTTCCCAGGGGCCATAGTACACATCATCATCGCCATTTTTACTCTTTCCTCACCTCACGCTGTCACGCACTTCAGAATCAGATAACGTTGATGCTGCAGGAGGAAAAAAAAAAAAAAAAAATAGCAAATTAACAATTCACCCGCGTAGTTCCCCACAAATAACAAAACTGCCACTCTAGCAAAGTTGCACTCAAAATCTATCGTTATTATCGAAATTGCCACTGAAAAACCATTTTATAAAATCAAGCTGATCCATGTTGCTCTAATGGAGATGAATCAGATTCGAACCTTCGTGATACTCTTCTTTTTCTTCTTCTCTGTAAACGGTTTACGTACACTATCCGATGACCCGTGCGACCCGAAGGCCCAGCGCGACCCGCGGACGCTCCGATCCGATCAAATAACGGTCTTGATCAACGGTTACTCCGAGTCTCGTATTCCTCTCCTCCAATCGCTGGCTGCCACGTACGCAACTTCGCCTCTTGTATCCTCCGTGCTCGTCCTCTGGGGAAACCCCTCCACCCCGGCCCAAACCCTAGCCCAATTGGCCCAAAATCTCTCTCTCCATCACTCAATCTCTCTGCTCCGCCAATCATCGAACAGCCTCAACAACCGGTTCCTCCCTAGATCTTCCATCGGGACCCACGCCGTTTTGATATGCGACGATGACGTGGAGATCGACCACGATTCGTTCGAGTTCGCGGTGAGGGTTTGGGGATCGAACCGTGACCGTCTGATTGGATTCTTCGTGAGATCGCACGATCTTGATTTGCCGAGGAAGGAGTGGATTTACACTGTGCACCCAGAGAAGTACTCGATTTTGCTCACCAAGTTTATGATTCTGAGAAATGATTACCTGTTTAAGTACAGCTGTAACGGTGGGCCCGCGATGGTTGAGATGAGGAGGACCGTTGATCGGATGAGCAATTGTGAGGACATCTTGATGAATTTCGTGGTGGCTGATGAGACTAACGTGGGGCCCGTTTTGGTGGGGGCGAAGTGGGCCAGGGATTACGGGGATGCGAGGAATGACGTTCATGGTGATCAACGGTTGGGATTGAAAGATGAGGGAGTGAAGGAAGTGGGGTTGAGTAGTAGGAGAGGGGAGCATAGGAAGAGGAGAGGTAAGTGTATAATGGAGTTTCATAGAGTGATGGGAAGAATGCCGTTGAGGTATGGTTACGGGAAGGTAGTTAATTCAGTTGGTGAACAAGGTTTGTGTGAGAAAGGAGGACATTTGGTGTTTTGTGATAAATCATAGGAGAGTTTTTTTTTTCCTTTACATGTTAGAATTGTTCATTCAAGATCATCACTTGAGAATTAGTAATTACTCATTGTAAACATTTTAACTCAAAGATAAATGATTGTCCATTTACTAACTTTTTTTGGAGTTAGTTGAATGATTTATGTCAAATTTCAGTTTGATTAATTAACGAATTGGATGAATCATTTGACTTCGTATTTAAGGGAATGTGGGTACGTTATTACTTCCATGAAGATAACTTTTGGGTCCGATAAAGAAGATACTAATACCATCGTACACTCTTTTAAGGGGTTAAGAGTTGGGGTTCAAGTCTCTAGGAGAGAGTTTCATACACATATACACTTAAATTATGTTAAAGTAGAAATTCTATGTTGTAAAAAAAAAAAAAAAAAAAAAGAGACTAATAATAATGAACTATGGAAAGCAAATAAATTCTAATTTAACAAGCACCAACCCCAAATTCTAATTGAGATATAATGTCATTGAGTCCCATGGAACTACTAAGTAATTCATGATTACGCTAAATATAGAAGCAAATGAAACAATTGCTCACCTTTTGGCCTATTAAGCATCATTTTCTTCAACTAAAGGAATTCATCCCATCTCTTCTATTCTTCCAATAGGTCATTTTCCCTTTGTTGTTTCCACTATCTTTGAGTATGAGCCTCCTCTTTCTCAATACTATTATCTTAAATTATCAAAAAAAATGGAAAAAAAAAAAATTTTGATGATGCTCGAAAATTAGTAGGCTGAAATGCTCCGAGCGTGATGGCTTAATGACTTGAAAGGAAAGAAAATACTATCAAGGGTAACCGGTGTAACCTGGCCAAAGACCCTCCAACGATTAAGTCAATTTTCTCTCTAAAACATAAGGATGGGAAATTGTGAATAATAGAACTTACCTTGGTTGATTGTGACTTGATCATTTTATAGAGAGTTAGGAGTGGGTCTAATTATTCGAATCCACTATCATCATGGGGGATGTGTGGACTTAATGGAGAAAATGGAGGATGTGGAGCGGTTTACAGGGAATCCTTTCTGCATTTTAGGAATGGTGAATCGTGGTCTAATTATATTGAACCTTTGAAAAGTTCTTTTAAAATTCACTAAGTGTTGTATGGCCGTCCATGCCCTTGGGTCATGGACGACTATCCTGAAATTGGATGATCTCGTTGCCCATGGACGGGTCCTATTCATGCTCGTGATGTCTCTGTTGGGTTTCTTTCCTTGTAAAACCTTCTAAATGTGGTTTGCTCATGGACAACAACTATGGACGAACTAAACTTAATTTAGACCCCATCAGCTGCCCCCTAGTCCTTGTGTTGTCCATGTTACTGTTGGCTTAACACATGGTGATTTTTCATTAGCTGAAGGATTCTCCAGGTGTCATGTCAAGGTGATCTGAAATCAGACATTTTGGATGTTAACATGTGGCGTAATCTTGATGGCTTACTAGTCGCGTCGTTTCGTTCTTCAAAAAAATTGCCACATGGCACATTCTAACTGGTTCACATCATTTCAGTGTCCCACCCTACTGACTATAAATAGGGCAATACCTCTCCTGCTAACTGGTTCTCATATTTTCTTCTCTGACATCAATTGTCTTGCACCTCGTCTAGAAGTTTCCTTCCATCCTTAGTCATCCTCGTTTAGAATCAGGTATCCTCTTTTCTTCGTCTGTAGGTTTTTCTGTAGAATTCTTTTCAAAATGTCTGAGATAGTAGTATCTTCGTCTAACGATAGTGACGAGAGGGAGATAGATGAGTACCAGGACGAAGTAATGGTGGTCGTAGTAATAGTGACAATTGTAGTGGTGGTAGTAGTAGTAGTGATAATGGTTCTACAGACAAGTAGTACTGGTTTGGGGTCCCTAGGTTTCCTTTAGAGGTCCCTCGGGAGGAGTTAAGGCGGAGGGTGGCATCAGGGTCGTCTACCGGTCCGTCCACTAGTACCCCAGCATCCGTCCCCTCCTCTAGTGAGGAGGAGGACATTTTGTATTATTGTGCTATAGATATTCTTTCATAGATAGATGAGAAAAGACTTTACTCTCTTAGGGGCAAATATCAAATTCCAGATGAACTTAACCCTCATCTAGTCGTTCCTGGAGAATGGTGCTGTACTCCAAACTCAAGGGTTGGTGTATATGAGACTTATCTGTTATAGGGTCTTAGGTTACCTCTTAATGCTTTCACTAGGGAGATCCTCCATAGACTGGGTGTAGTTCTAAACCAACTTAACCCCAACACATGGAGGCTCATTGCATCTGTGCAAGTGTTATGGAGAGAGGCCTTTGACGGGAACCATCCTCTTACTGTGGACGAGTTCCTATATTGCTATAAACCCTCTGAAATAAGCCAATCCCTAGGTTTCTATTAGTTTTCAGCCAAGTGTTCTAGCTATAGGTTGATAAGGTCCCTTCCCTCGTCTAATAGGAGGTGGAAGACAGAGTTCTTCTTTGTCTCAGGGTTTTGGGCAAGGAACCCTGTCGAGGTAGGCAGGGACCCATTCCCTCCCTACACTAGTGAGATAGGTCATCTACGTCCTAAGGGTATGTTGTTTTCTATTGCTCGTCTCACTTGTTCCATTATATTTACCTAACTCCATTTTTTTTAAGCTATAAGATGACCCTCTTAGAAATTGGACACAACTAATCTTCCCAGCCGTCGAGGCAACAAGAAATAAAAGGTTGACTCCTCGACGCCATCCACTACTCCTATTGTGGTTCTTTACCCTGTTGATCTTGTGGCCAATCCTCTAGTCTCTAAGGTTGAAGATTCCCTTCCTTGTCCTGGTGCAAATCTGTCCAAACCTTCACCTACTGGGCCCCCTGACAATGGCCCAATGACCCTCCTAAGGAGTGAAGGTCTAGCTTGGGACAGGTTCAAGCTGGCAATGACTAACAAAGACATTGCCATTTGCTATGACATGTCCATTAAGGAGTTTGAATGGTCTACAGTCCATGATCTTTTCAAGGTATTTTGACTCATCCTTAGCCATACTAAAATTGAACTTTATTCTCTTTATCTCACGTCCATATTTCCTAATACAAACTATGTCCAAGTTTATAGCGGGGTCTAGGCAAGCCTATGAATTAGACAAGGATAGGATCAGGCTAGAGGCAAAGGTCTATGACATGGAGAAGGAATCTAGCCACAAGACGAGGGAGTGGATGAAGCTAGACGATGAGATGAAGGAGTTAAAGAATCTGGCTGAGGACTGATATTGTGGAAAAGGACACTCGTCTCGACCACCTTCAGAAGCAAAATGATGAGCTTAGGTCCTCTTTAAGCAAATCCGGAGACAAAGTGATTAAAGAGTTCAAGACATCCAAGGAGTTCATTGACCTCCTGGACAAAAATTATGTTGCAGGCTTCAAGGATTTTCGTATGGACGCCATTAAATCATTTCCTAGGGTGGACTTTGATTCTATCAAGTTCTGCATTGCAGCCGAGAGTTCCTTACTCCAGACGAGCTCAGAGGACGTGAATATTAAGGACGATGCTTCTACCTCTCATCCAGTGAAGGACGGCTCAAAGTTTGGAGACAATGCCCCCAGTGGTTTATCCCAATAAATTAAGTTTTAAGCAAAAATTTACTTTCCTTTATTTGCTCTCTCTTCTTTTCTTTTTTTTTTTTTTTTTTTTTTTTTTTCATTTTGAGAGGGGGGGGGGGGGTCTGTTATTTTGGACCATTTTATTTTATTTTTTTTCAAGTACATTACCTCGTCTATGTTTAAGGACGAGGTCTCGTACAATTGCCTTTTTAGGCTTGTTACTTCAAAGGGTTTTTGGACGATGGTCATCTACCCTTAGTTCATCTATAAATATATTGTTGTCCATGTTTGTGTTGGAAAATTGATTTTATATCTCATACAAAACACACAGCAGAAGCAACAAAAATGGATCTATTTCATTTATGATTGATAATATGTACTATGTAAATTTCAGAATTTCAGAACAAGATAGTGTACCTTAATGCGGTGAAATTCAAAACAAAAGATTATAAGTACTTGGGAACACTTTTAATCTTCACTTCAATTCCACTAACGCCCAAGAAGTGTGGTCTCTCAATCAGTACAAGGGAGAAAATAAGAGAGTGGCTCTTTCTCATACATACACACCATTTCACAATGATTGCTCTCACACAAAATTCTATATGTTTTACCATTTATATCTAACTAGTTATCTAATTGAGCTAGCATTTTGAGCCATTCCAATTGGGTTTAAGTGTGTGGCTTGGAGTGGGACCAAAAATGGACCAATAAGACACTAATTCTAATGAGTTTTGGGCTTTTCTGTTAAGTCTTGACAAGTCCAAAGTTACTATTAACTATATTAAATATCATTATATAAATATAGTTGCACTCTAGTCCTTATATGTAAATTATATCCCAAGACTTTATTGTACATGCAACCCCTTCATAAAATATTCGTAGTAATATAAAGTCATGAATGTAAACTGCCACTTTAAAGATTACTACATCTTAATCCTTGAGTACCCGGTTTAATCCTTTAAGTTATTCATCATATATATATATATATATATATAAAATCCAATTCTATAAATATATACTTTAGTAATTCCTTACTAAAGTGGTTGGGCCCAACTCTCTGAATAACCAAACCCATTAAACTTATCTCAAGAGAATACTTTGTATCTTCTTTAAAAGATTATGAATTCTATCTTGAGAATATATGTTCCATCAACACTAAATGTGGTTGCCCAACATATTGAGGTTTTGATCGTAACTTTAAATCTCACTCCTGATATATCAAAGCAACCTACATCTCATGATCAAGTTCATTATTCTCTCAGTATTAAGAGTTCATGTAAATAGAAGTCATGAGGTTTATTATTCATTTGACAATCGTTAGGAGAATAATAAATCTCACAGTGGTCCAGTTCAATATGTCTTAACTCTTAAAATATATCAACATACCAATTAGAAGTCTCCACTTCCATGATCAAGATAAATCATCTTAGTTGATATGTTATAGTCTTCGCAGATGAAACACCCAATTTCATCATTGACTATGAACTACGTTTTGAGTTTACAAGGAACTTATGATTTATATCTTCTGTGACTAAATCACATACAATGCATCTCATGGACTATGATAATGCCTCATTAGTTCATTTATAGATAGCCTCATATAATTAAACAATTTAATTACTTATGACATGCCAATAAATTGGATTTTAGGACATAAACCTCAACAATTTGAACGCTTGTTTTTGTTTCTGTTGTCAATTTTAATATCCAAGTATTTTTTCGTCCATAGTTAGGACTTTACTTTGGAATGGTTAAATATTTCCTCATCCTTAACTTGGACTTATTTCTGGAATTCATAATTGGCTGTGTGTATACTCGTCCAAAGTTTGAACTACTCAATTACTTGGACATTTGTCGTCCTTAGAAATTGCCTATTTATTGCATACATGCTTTTTCTCATCTTTCAGTGTACTGGAAGGTGTCTTTTCCTTCCCTTTGTAATTATGTTTTTATCTTAAGGTTTTATATATGATAATTTGCCTTTTCCTCGTCTAAGGATGACTCATGACGATACATCTCTGTGTCCAGAGATTTTAGATGTCTTTAACTTTTTATGGACTTTAGTTTCATAGAGAATCATCAACACTTAAGTTAGAAAATTCAAACTGCTTTATATACAATGGAGAACTTTGTACATAACACCGTCCATAGACAATAGAAGACTTTGTACATAACACCGTCCATAGACATTATTCATGTTAGTACCTAATTCTTTTTTAGGGAATTCAAATTGCTTTATATACAAAAGGACTTAGCTCATGACATTGTCCATAAACATAGCACATGCTAGTAGCTAGTATTTTTTAGGGAATTCAAATGCTAAAAATATAGAATATTGCTAGAAAAAATAAAGTACTGAAAGATAACATAAGTAGATTGCTAGAAAGAACCTATAGTCTTTAGACTTGTCCATGCTAACCTTCCCAACGAATCTTTACTGGTAGTACTTCTTCAAGTATTCCACATTCCACGAATGCTCTAGCCTTCGTCTATCCAAGGCTTCCTGATAGTACGACCCTCGTCTCTTGTAATTGATGACTCTGTATGGTCCTTCCTAATTAGGTTCCAACTTTCCATGAGTAGAGTCTTTAGTAGCCAGGGACACCCTTTTCAGGACGAGATCCCCAATGTTGAACTACCTTGGTTTGACCAACGCGTTATGGTGCTTAGCCATCAAATTCTTATAACGCGCCACCCTCTATTCCGCATCCATCCTTACCTCGTCAATGTGAACGAGGCTTAAACAGAATTGTTTCTCATTTTCCTCATCCTTATAGTGGGTCACCCTATAGCTAGTCAGACCAACCTCCACGTGTATCACTGCATCACTTCCATATGCTAGCTTAAAAGGAGTCCCTCCAGTAGGAATCCTTACTATCGTCTTGTATGCCCAAAGGACGCTGGGTAATTCGTCTAGCCATATCCATTTTTCCCCCTTCAAGCCGAGTCATAATGATCTTCAGCAAGGATCGATTTACAACTTCTACTTGTCTATTAGCCTGTGGGTGGGAGGGTGAGGAGTAGTGATTTATAATTCCTAATTGCTTGCAAAATTCTCTGAAGGGTGTGTTATTAAACTAGCGCCCATTGTCTAAAACGAGGACCTTAGGGATTCCAAAATGACAGATAATGTTCTTCTAGATAAAGCTTATGATGTTTTGCTTAATGATCATTGCCAATGGCTTTACTTCTACCTATTTAGTAAAATAATCAATCCTTACCACCAAGAATTTTATTTATCTTGTCCCTATGGGAAAAGGACCGAGGATGTTAAGTCTCCACTAGGCAAATGGCCAAGGGGCCACCATTGGAGTGAGGTATTTTGATGGTCATCTAGGTATATTGCTATAGTGTTGACACTTGTCACGTGTTTTGAAATAAGTTTTGGCATCTGCCTGCATGGAGGGCCAGTAATATCCTACGCAAACTATCTTGTGGACGAGAGATCTGGCCCCTGAATGGTTTCCAAAAGCTCCTTCGTGGACGTCCCTCAAGACATAGTAGGACTTATCTAGAGTCAAACACCTCAGGTAGGGTTGAGAAAAACCTCTTTTATACAGTACCTCATCCATAAGGACAAACTTTGCCGTTCTTACTCTTAGCTTTCTTGCTTCTTCTCTATCTTCGAGGAGGAATCCGTCCTTGAGATAAGACATAATGAGAGTGGTCCAGTTAGCTAATCCATCAATCTGATGTACTTTTGGAACGTCTATACTTGGGATGTATTGGACTTTAATCTGATCACCGACCAACTCATTTGTAGATGCTGCCTTGGCTAAGGCATCAGCTTCCATGTTTTCCTCTCTTAGGATTTGTTGAAACTAGGCCATTGTGAAGCCCTTGATGCATTACTTTACTTTACCCAAATACTTCTTCATTCATTCTTCTTTGGCTTCACACATTCTATTCATTTGGCCTATCACCAACTGCGAGTCTCACTAGACGAGAACTAAATCTGCTCCAAGTGATTTAGCTAACTCTAAGCTCTAAAGTAGGGCTTCATATTTAGCTTCATTGTTGGTCATCTGAAATTGTAGAAGGACAACATACTCCAGATGATCCCCTCTGGTGATTGAAATACTATTCCAATTCCTCTTGTATGTTGTGTAGACGAAACATCCACACGGATGACCTACTGTTGTGCCCCTTAGTCTCTACTCTACTGATCATGGGTAGGAGTAAATTTGGCAATGAAGTCCACAATGGCTTGGGCTTTTATTGCTTCCCTTGGTCGATATCTCATGTCAAATTCACTAAGTTCCACTGCCCACTAAATCAATCATCCAGCAGCTTCCAGCTTATTCATAGCCTTCTTTAGCAAGTGATTTGTTAGAACGTTGATGATATGAGCTTATAAATAAGGCCTGAGCTTTCTTTTGGCTATTACTAATGAGAAAGCTAACTTTTCCATTGGCGAATGTTGTCCTTCAACTCCTCTTAAAGCTTGCTGGTGTAATAGACGAGCTTCTGTACATTTTTTTCTTCCCTGATTATGGCTGAACTCACTGCATGAGGGGACCCTGCTAGGTAGAGATATAACTCTTCACCTGGTTTGGACAGGCTCCGCAACGAAGTTGAAGTGAGATAAGCCTTAAGATCTTCAAATGCTTGTTGGCACTCGTCTATCCATTCAAATGCTCTCCTTAACACTCTAAAAAATGGTAAACACTTGTCAGTAGCCTTTAAGATGAGCTTGTTAAGGGCTATTATTCGTTTAGTAAGGCTCTAGCCATCCTTGACATTTTTTTAGGGCTCTATGTTCAAAATCGCTTGGATTTTATCAGGAGTTACTTCAATTCCTCTTTATGAAACCATAAAACCTATGAACTTCCTTGATGCAACTCCAAAGGCACACTTGCTTGGATTCAGCTTCATTTTGTATCGTCTAAGCATGTCAAAAGTTTCTTGGAGGTCTTCCAAATGTTGCATCTCCTTCACGCTTTTGACCAGCATGTCATCCATGTATACTTCAACATTTCGCCCAATTTGTTGATGAAACATGTGGTTAACTAGTCATTGATAGGTAGCTCCTGCATTTTTCAAACCAAACGACATTGCTTTGTAACAAAACAAACCTTGGCTTGTGATGAAGGATGTTTTCTCCTGGTCTACTTCGTCCATCTTAATTTTGGTTGTACCCTGAGAATGCGTCTATGAAACTTAGTAGTTAGTGTCCAGCTGTTGAGTCCACCAGCTGGTCAATGCATGGAAGAGGATAGCTATCCGTGGGGCACGCCTTGTTCAAATCTGTAAAGTTCACGCACATCTTCCATTTGCCATTAGTGTTTTTGAGCATCACTACATTAGCTAACCAATCAGGGTAATAGACTTCGCGAATGAACTTCGATGTACCAACTTCTGGTCTTCTTCTTTGATAGCATTATCTCATTCCAGGGCGAACACTTTCTTTTTCTGATAGACGGGCTTGTAAGATGGAGACATATTTAGACAATGAGTAATCACACTTGGGTCAATCCAGGCATGTCTTTTTGGCTCCAAGCAAAAATATCTGTGCTCTTCTTGAGGAATTGGATGAGGCCTTGCTTTGGCTTCTCTTCCATGCTTGTCCCGATCATAGTAATCTTCTCCAGGTTGGACTCATCCAATGGAACATCTTCCAATACTTCAATTAGTTCAGCCACTATTCTTCTTTTTTCAATGTTCATCATCTGCATCTGCTCGTCCATTGCCAACATTACTAAGTAACATTCTCTAGCAGCTAGTTGGTCTCCCTGTACTTCTCCAATGTCATACTCCATTGGGAATTTGATAGACGAGTGATACATGGATGTTATGGCCTTCCAACAATTTAAGGTTGGCTGTCCTATGATGGCATTATACGAGGATGAACAATCCACAATAAGAAAGTTTACTTCCTTATTGATTTGCTGTGGGTAAAAGCCAACCACAACTAGCAAGGAGATAGTGCCTACTGATAGAACCTTCATTCCTCTGAATCCAATTAAAGGCACATTCATTGGACAAAGTAACTCCTTATTGATTCTTATTTGCTAGAAGGCTGAATAGTAAAGGAAGTCTGCTGAACTCCCATTGTCTATAAACACCCTTCTAGTTGTATAATTTGCAATCGTCAAAGTAATAACAATTGCGTCAGCATGAGGATGATGTAGTCGCCTTGCATCTTCGTCCCTGAATATAATGGCAGGCTTGTCCACTCCAGATGTCCTTGGTGGGTGGCTAGTGAGTTGAACATTCTGAACTACTCGCAAGTAAGTTTACTTGGCTTTGGAAGAGCTTTTAGTTGGCATTCCTTCTACAATGACCCTTATCTCTTCTAGTGGCTGGCACAATGGCTCTTCCGCTTTGCCTTTTAGTGGGTTGTCTTTCATCTTTATGGTCTTGTCCAAGGAAATTTTTTAACTTTCCCTACTTAATAAGGACTTCAATTTGTTGCTTCAAATTATAACACTCGTCTGTATCATGTCCATGGTCTCGGTGGAAATGACAATACTTGCTTTTATTCCACTTGCTAAGATCTCTTTTCATCTTCTCTGGTCATTTCAAGGACGGGTCATCTTAAATCTGCATCAGCACTTGGTTAAGTGGGGTATTTAGAGGAGTGTAGTTGGAGTGTCGTCCTGAGGACGACCTTGCCTTTTGGCCGTCTCGATCCCTTTTCTCCCCTATTTTGGCCTTCTTTGGACGAGGGTCTTGCTCTAGATGATGTACATAACTAGTTTCCAATCGTTCAACATTCTTTTCTTCTTAGCAATAATGGCATCTTCAGCATTCATGAAACTTTGAGCTGAGTGTATTAACTCAACCATCGTCTGTGGCTCTTGGTCATACAACTTGTGGATGAACAAATCTGAAGTAACCCCATTGTAGAATTCTGTCAAGAGGATCTTATCATCCATCTCGTCTACCAATAGGGCTTCCCTATTAAAGCGACTAATAAAAGTGCGCAGACTCTCGTTTTCTCCTTGTTCTATGTTCAGCAAACTAGACGAAGAGCGCTTATGCCTTTGGCCGCCAACAAAATTGTTGACGAACAACTTACTTAACTCCTGGAACAAAGTTATGGTGTTTGGTGGTAGCTTACCAAACCATACTCTGGCTGGGCCTTTTAATGTAGTAGGAAAAGCTCTACACATGATTTCGTCTGAAACACCTTAGAGATGCATGGTCGTCTTGAATGTGACAATGTGATCATAGGGATCCCGCGTTCCATCATATGAGTCCAAGGTAGGCATTTTGAATTTGGAGTGTAGGGGAGTGACTTGTGATGGACACGATGAAGGGAGAATCAGTCTTGTGGACAAGGTCATCCACGTGATTTGCCCTCCTCATAGAGTCCTTCATCTCCTTCATGGCTCTTTTCATCTGATCAATCTCTTTCTCCAAGTATGGTACCCTATGAGTGACGGTACCTCTGGACTAATCTCCTCCCTCAGCATCGTTCGCTGCTCCTCCATTCTCTGAATTTTGCCCATGTTCCTCGCCGCGTCACTGTCAACCGTGTTTATTAACTTCTCTAGTTAACTCTTGGTTTTGCTGCGTCAAGTCCACCATCACAGCTGCCATGGATTGCAATTATTGCTGAACGGTCAGTGCTGGTGTAGGTGCACGATTTGGGTGACTGGAGGTGTTTCTACTCTCTTGGTGTTCTGCACTAGTGGCCATCGACCTAGTCCAAACCATGCAGCATATTTGTCTTGGAAAGCAAGGCGGTTATCACTTGGAAATAGGCCAAATTTTTCCCTCAAATGACGCCAACTGATGATGCTCGAAAATCAGTAGGTTGAAATGCTTCGAGCTATGGTGATGGCTTAATGACTTGAAAGGAAAGAAAGGATTGTCAAGGGTGACTAATATAACCCGGCCTAGGACCCTCTGACGGTTAAGTCAGTTTTCTCTCTAAAATACCAGGATAGGAAACTGTGAATAGTAGAACTTACTTTAGTTGAATGTGACTTGATCCTTTTATAGAGAGTTAGGAGTGGGTCTACTTGTTCGGGTCCACTATTATCATGGGGGATGTGTGGAGTTAATGGAGAAAATGAAGAACGTGAAGTGGTTTACGGGGAATCCTTTCCGCGTTTTAGGAATAGTGAATCGCGATCTGATTATATTGAACCTTTGAAAAGTTCTTTTAAAATTCATTAAGTGTTGTTTGGTCGCCTATGCCCTTGGGTCATGGACGACTATCCTGAAATTGGATGATCTTGTTACCTATGGATGGATCCTATTCATACTCGTGATGTTTCTGTCAGGTTTCTTTCCTCGTAAAACCTTTTAGATGTGGTCTAGTCATAGACAACAACTATAGACGAACTAAACTTAATTTGGACCCCATCACAATTCAATGCCTACATAGTACTAAACAATAAACAAAGCAAAGCCTAAGTAAGTAAACTAAACACAAAAACAAATCAAAGGTAATGCATTTTAGATCAAACAACATTAACAATTAAAAGTTTAATCAAATCGTAGGAAACTTATATAAAAAAGATTAAACAACATACATATCATATCACAAAGAAATAAAAATAAAAATAAAATAAAAAAAGTTGTGCCACGAAAGACGAAGAAACCACGCGAGAAACTAACAGGAAAAATAAAACCGCGGCAAAAGAAACACAGAGAGAGAGAGGGGGAGAGAGAGAGAGCGATTAATACTAGTATTAAAGAATGAAGATTAGGGTTTTTGAATTCAATTAGCTTTACCGATTGTGATCTTAGAACGAAGCCATGAAGCGCAAGGATCTTCATCATGATCTCCATTTCATTCCATTTTCTCCCAGAAAATCCCCAAGACTGGTACTTCTCCAATTTTTCTCTCAATTTCTAGTAAGATATCAATAATCACCAATTTTTCATATTCTTAAACAAAATCATTCATATTTTTTGTTTGGTTTGTATGAATTTTTTAGGATGTTGACTTACTTGAAAACATGAATGAAGACCCGCCAATTAGAGTTCCCCAGATACTTGAACAAGGGTTGTTATTGCAAGAACAACAACCCCAACCTTTCACAAGCAGTAGTAATAATATGCTGCAAATGACTGTTGCTCCACTGTCGACGCTTTCGAGTAATAGTTTGGGGGAGAGAGCTTTTGTTCTCTACAATCAGCCACTACACACCTCGTTTTTTAAGTCCCCGTGTTCGCCTGATTTTCCTATTGTTGTGAACTCTGCATTGATTCCGGGATTGAAAGGTCGGTATCAAAGTCTCCCATTTGTATGTAGTTTCTTCTACTACTACATGCCTCTTTTTTTTTTTTTTTTTTTTTTCTTTTTCTTTTTTCCTTTTTATGACATTTGTTGTTTAGAATTTGCAGTTCAATCCATCTCCATTAAGCGTTTTAAATGTGTTGTCATGAAACCTTTGATCATATATAGAAACCACCAAACCGATTTATGCTATTTCCTCGATACAAAAGAAATGATTTGATGAATCAAAGAATGTAGGCTGATTTATTTTGTGACCTATGGCCATTTGTGAATTTGTAATTTTGTTGTTACATTAGTTCACTGAATGAAAAAAGTGATTATATATATATATATAACACCAATGAGTTTTAGTGCAAGTGGCACCTACACCCTTGTAAGTAAGGTGGAGAGTGAGGTTGTGGGATCATGATCCATTACATGCACGAGTAACTTTCTAACTAAAAAAAAAAAAAACTGTATTTGAGCTTTTGATAAGTTAATCCTATATATTTCAACTGATTACTAGGCTCTCTATTGTTGTACCTGTCTATTATGGAATTGAGGTACATAGAGTAGACATATTTTGATTCCATGATTTATTAGAAGTGAGGTACATAGACCTTTGTTTGATCATGGTTTATTAGATTGGAGAGTGGTGCCCATTTAAAAATTAAGATAAGAAAATAGAAATGCATTATATATACATATATATGTGTGAGGAAAGGTTTATTTAGTGTGCATTTGGCATTGATTATTTTGCCAGCTATTTTATTATTTATCTTATTTTTACTACTATTCATGGGTCTCACTTCACTTTTGGTAATATTCATGAGTCCCACTGTACTATTTCAACTAATTTTTACCTTTATCTAAGTACTTTCAGTAAAAAGTTTTTAATTTCAACTTTCAACTAAATAAGTTGTTTCCAAATGGACACTTAATTTTGCTATTTGGTTTTTTTCAGTTTCCTCTCTCTTTTCCTTCTTTTTTGTTTGTTGGTGTGCTCTGTGCTTTTTATGCATAGAGTAGCCTTTTGGTATGTGTATCATTCTTACTTATCAAAAAAAAAGGAAAGGTTTGTTTAGTGAGCTTCATGCATGCACTTATATATGTATATATAAGAAATGAATTTTATTAGATAGGAGGAAAACCTTAAGTACACAATTAGTTCACCGAAAAAAATCTGTCATAGATTATAGGTATAGGTGCACGAAAATTCTGTCAACTACTGTCTCTTTCTCTTTCACAATTTGTTGAATTCTTGGATAATATGAATTTTAGACAATAGCTTATTCTTTCTTCTCTTTTGGCTCTTCCTTTGTATACCTTCCGTGTATTTGGGTTGTGCCCCTTTTTGCTCTTTTCTAATAGAACTTTTTAACTTATAAAAGAAGCTATTGATTTGCAAAGATTAAATTTGGAGGTCTGAGCCAATGTTTAAGTATTGCATTTATTTGTTGATTTTGGGCCTGAATTGGAATCTTTCAGTGAATTGTTAGTATAATTTTCCTGCCTAACCATGTGAAAGGTGAAAAATACTCACACACCAATGGATTATAGGTGGCTTAAAGTTGCTTTAAATGGATTGCTTGATCGGATTATGTGAGGAAATGGTGAAAGTGAGTATGGAAGGACTGTATAATTGTAATTTTGCCACAGACATAGGAAGAGTAATGGGAATGTGTGTTGGGTAATTAGAAGGTATTGTGAAGAAAAAATGCTAGGTTTTTGCAAGGAACTATCGGTGGTGAGGATTGACATGTATGCAGCATGTATCTGTATGTTTCTGTTCTTTTTCATTTGCTGTAAGTAAACTCCTCAACCACTTTTTGGGGATGGGGCAGCTAAAAACTTTTACTCTCAGAAAGGGAGAATCAACTTAACAGTAACTAATTGGGTTACCTCAGCACTATCAAAGGAAAATATATGATAGGAAGATACCTACAGAAAGATGTCCTCCTAGTGAGGACCACAAATATAGATCATTTCAAAAGCTTCTCATCATAAGTCAAATATCCAGCTCCCAATTTTTATAATGAGAAAGAGAGATTTATTAAAGAACCAGTTTCTGATTTTATTGTGCAAAAGAATAAACTGTTGGAGCTGCCACCAGAGAATATATTTATCTCAAACCATGCAATTTAGTAATATTAGAGACTTTATTTCACCAAACTGCAAATTTTTGTCTGAAACTGCTGTGCCTCACCAACAAATTATAATCTTAGATCACTGCCAAACAATTGCATCATTTATCTTACATATACTTGTCAAGAGGTGGGCCTCTGCTTGGTTATAAATGACGAAACATCACCCCAAATACCAAATGCATCTAGCTTTGTTTACACTTTACATAACCCTTGTCATGTCTCACTGTCACTGCTACTTGTCCTGGACCTTTTGATTGGGATATATCAAATATCTTCATGGATTGAACTAGCATAGTTTGACTCTAATGTCTGTACCTGCAGAGTTGTTTGAGTTTCTGGAGAAGAAATAGAGTCTGATTGGTGTTAAATAACTAAGCCTAATTCCTTACAAAGAAAACTTTTTGTTTCCCATGAGAACGTGCCTTTGATGTGTGTGACTGTTCTCTGATTGTTTGGGCTTAGATAAAACACACAATGTGAAAGATTTATTCACATGAAAGTTTTCTGGCACCAGTTGGTGGTGAAACAGACATACCCATTTTCCACTTCTGAAATTCCAAATAATTATTGAATGTCATTTGTAAATTGGTCACTGCAACATGTTTCTTGATTGTGCTTTTCTATCTATTGCTATCACTATTGGAATGGTAATTACTGGTGTTAAATTAGTAAATGTTTTTATGTTTGTGTTCTGGTTATTAGCTTTTGTTGTGGTCTTGGAATCATTTATTCATATTGTCATCTTTAATGTACTGCCCACAGAACATTTCCTCGCACTAGGAAATGGGAAGTTAGGGAATTCCATGGAGAAAGAAGACACAGACAAGAACCCCATGGTTTCAAATGACTCTTTGGCTGTTGTTCCCTGGGTTGCATCTCAATTTCCTTTAGCCTCAGGAGCAAAGTCACCTTCAGCAGGTGTGTCAGAGGCCATGGAAACGGAGGAGGTGGAAATGATGGACACAGATTATGACTCCGATTCAAATATCAGCGGTCAAAGGGCTTTTGAGTATGATGGAATGGTGCAAGAAGCTGGAGAATTACCACACTGGCAGCAACAACACAGTATGCAGCCACATTTCCTTAAAAACAATTCGGCTCCTGTCGAATGGTAACACATTGGTTGAGCTGCTTCAGCACTTGATGTTGTACATGTAGGTCCAGTTGTTAGAACTTAGAAGATAACAGAATAGGACTTTCTTCACCCAGATTTTGATTTTCTTTTTCCAGGCAGTGCTAATTACAATGTGCCCTCTAAACTCTAAAGGGGATTTTATGTAAATAAAAGAGATGGTAGGTTGCAAACTGCAAGGACTCTGAATCACTGTTCTCACTTTTTTATCCATGATCAGCTTCTGGGAAGCTTTCTTTTCGGTTTTCCTATAGTCAGTTGTCTTTTTCTTTGTCTTGAAATGAGTTGTAATTAGTATTTAGTTAAGGCTGTATTACACAACTAGTGTTTTAGGAAATGGCAAATATGAAGCTTATGCCCCAAGCACACAATGGATTCATCATTCCCCTTCACAAATAAACAGAATTTACTCTCACTATCATCCTTACACATTAGCCTGTTCAGTGATTTTATGAACATGACATTTGAAAATTGAAACTTATGAATTTGTGAAATGAAAAAAAGGTCTTTAGCCTATTAGGTTATATCATTGGCAGCTATAATAATCCCATAAAAAAAAAGATTGAAATTTAACAAGTTCAGCACACCATGAAATTGTTTTGATTGAAACTAATGGAGAGAAGCCGAGAAGGAGACTTGTTTTTTTCTCAAATGGGTGAGAGTGCAAAAGATTTTCACAGATTATATGAAAGCTCTTTGTAATAGACAACGGAGATCCTCTGCCTGTGATATTTATTTGTTCATTTTGCATCAATTGGGTGCTTGTTGCATACGGTGTATAGCACTATTTTTATTAGAATTTCTTATTACATTCTGATTCTCCATAAAGAAACTTATTCTCGTGAAATTCCAAATAAGAATTTGTAAAACAGGAAAAGAATGTACTTGAGCTTACTAGACCAGCTTCAAAGGCATCTCAGCAAGTCTGAAGAGCAAAAGACATTAATTTACGAGCAGTACAACACCTTCTTCGCCATTAAACTTTAGCAAAGAGGCTGCCTGAATTACTACTCGAAACTAAATTTTGCTAACAATTAGATTAATATTCAAAATATTTTAAAAAATAAATAAAACAAAAACAAAAACCTTAACTAAATCGAGTATCGAAAATTCGACACATGAACCAGAATACCCAAAAACAATAACATACTAATGATAAAACAAAGATCTGCAGGCAACTCTTATTATCAGAAGAAAGGCTTAGAAAAATGTATCAGCCAAATCGAAGAAATTCGCTAGATCTAAAAAAAGAGTCATAGCGAATATGGATGAAAAGGTTGAAAGTTTAATATAGGGACTATATTCATCTCTATGGCACGGTATTTTGTTAGCCAAAGAGCCAAACTCAAGCCCCATATACAATTATAAAATTGCCATTGAACCAAAAAAAATATCAGAGGAACAAAACTTGTAAAACCAATGTATAGTTAGAGGTGAGAAACCCTAACGGCGAGTTCAAATGCTACTCTGCCCCAATTTTCTGTCAGGCTGAAAGAGAAGCAAAGAGAAACCCTAAGAGCTTAATGTGATTGTGAACCTCGGCTTTCTAGGCATATATATACGAGTGAGACAACATAGTAGCCTTCAGCTCAACTCATATTCACGACTTTATCCTTCAACATATTACCACTATTTGTTTTGTTTGGGCCATTGTATGCCCATTGGGCCTGTAGAGTTAGAGAACGAATCTCTTGTTTATATGCCCGATTAAGTGGGCCTATAAGATAATTCTCGTTAGAGCTTTGTATAACAATCCATCATGTATCACTTTTTCACATTATTATTTCTCTCTTAAAAAAAAAAAATAATGAAGATAAAATCTGATATGCACTTGTTGGAGTATTTTTATTAAAATTATTATATGTTATTTTTAATCCTAATTAAATGGTAATTTAAGAAAAAAATAAGATCAATTTTTAATTGATGGACTTTCTGTTTTCTTACCTATTCTTAATCTAAAATTCAAACTTATATATTACTTTTAATCCTAATTAAATTGTTGTTGAGGTACAAATTTTCGGGTCTTGATTTTATTAACTCACTCACAAAAATACCTATATGAGCTCACACATTATTCTAAACCCACATAAATATTCCCATATATATTACCCAAATATTCTTTATGTTATTGCGTCTTCACAAATACTCCATACACAAGCCCATAAATTACATTGGACCTTCTCACATATGTTACCTATTATATCCCACATATTACCCAACTTAGAATTTTCACAAATAATACTCACCATATTGCTACCAAAATTGGGTCACAAAACTACACTATCTCCACAAAAAGCCCAACAATATCATTTATTAAGCCCGTTGCTACATGACACCTCTAAAGTCCAGTACAATCCAGCATCTTCAAAGCCTGATATGATCCGGCACCTCTAAAGCCCGTTGTTACACGGCACCCCTAAAGTCCAGTACGATCCGGCATCTCTAAAACCCGTTGCTACACGGCACCTCTAAAGTCTGGTACGATCTGGCATCTCTAAAGCCTGATACGATCCGGCACCTCTAAAGTTTGGTACGATCTGGCATCTCTAAAGCCTGGTACGATCTGACACCTCTAAAACTCGTTGCTACATGGTACCCCTAAAGTCCGGTACAATTAAGCATCTCTAAAGTCCGATATGATCCGGCATCTCTAAAGCCCGTTGTTACATGGCACCTTTAAAGCCCGGTACGATCCTGCATCTCTTAAACTCGGTACGATTCGGCACCTTTAAAGTCTAGTACGATCTGGCATCTCTAAAGCCTAGTATGATCCAACACCTCTAAAATCTGTTGCTACACTACACCTCTAAAGCCCGGTACGATCCGGCATCTATAAAGTTTGGCACTTATTTTCCAAAAGCCCAAATACTAATTTGACACTTATTTTCTAAAGCCCAAAATGCTATTTTGGCAAAAACAATTACTTTATGCTCAAACATTAATATTTGGCACCATTATTAATTTTACAACTATTTCATAGAGCCCAAATGCTATTTTGGCACATATTTATAAAGTCAAAGTATTATTTTGACACCTATTTTACATATACTAAAATCCCTCACTCATGGAAAATATAAATTACTCATCCCTAAAAAAATATTGCTTTCACAAAATTTATGGGAACTATGTCTATTTTTTCCATAATCAACTAATTACAAAACTCATGAATATCACACATGACAAAACTACTCATTTTGTAGGGTTAACCAAGCCCAGGGAAGCTTATCTACAAAGCCCAGCTGGGTCAGGCTAGCCTACACACAAATCTCAGCAATTGGAAAACACCTGAACTAGTCAGCCAAATTTCAGCAACAATTGAACAGCTGGAGCCCCTTCCCATCAGGTCCCAACTTGTCCAATCAGATCAGGAAACAGACACGTGTCCACCAAGGAGTGAATCCTTTCTCCACAAGTTAAAATCTCATTATTTCTCAAGTGACATAAAGCTAAAGGTGATGTGACAGAAAGCTGAGAAAGTTTTAGCCAGCTATCACTTCTTTCTCCTTTAACTCATTCAATCAAGAGCCCAAAGCTGCCATGCCCAAGCCAGTGAAGTTCCTGAAACGACATAAAATCAACTCATTTTCATACTAAAAATGTGTATTCTCTGGTTCATGAACCAAGCACATGAACCCCAAATAGGGAAACTTAGGGAAATGTGGTTTGGAGGGCACCAAGGGGATCCTAGCAAAGTTCCCAACAAGGGCTACAAGGTTGACACCTGGCTTGGGGTGACACAACCTGACCTAGGGAGCTCTGATTCTAGTTGTAGCATATCCAAGATTATTAGCCTAAAGCATGCTCTAAATCCCACCAGCCAAGGCTAATCAGCATTCAATGCTAAGCCAGAAACTCAGTTGTTATTACCCAAAACAACAAAAACCTTCTGAAAGTTGAGCTTACTACTCTTAGCTAAAAATCTTAAGAACGATTTTCTAAGAATTTTCTGAAGATTGGGAAAGATTTAGCAAAGATTATTTGCTAATCACCCTCTAAAAATCCAGATATAAATGGAACTCTCCATTAATGCTTCACCAACACACAACCAACTCACTAAGCTACACACCAAGATTTTTCCTTAACCTCTCTGCAAAAAGTCTTCTCTAAGCTCCGAAAAGTCACTGAGTTCTTAGTCTTAAGCTTAGAAACTGAGTTCCCCAGCTCTTAGCTCACAAACACTTCTCATAGCTCTACTCATAAACACTTACTTACCCCAACAGAAAGCTCCATCAGCTTTGCTATACACTCTCACTCATTACTCATACTACTCACAAATGACTCTCTTTACTCATTACTCACTATATATTCATAAGCATGTCTTGGCATAATAATGATCTTGCTACGCTAGCTGATATCTCTCTCTCCCTTCATCTTACAGTAAGTTTTCTCCATTATTTGTTATTATGGAACCCATGATATTTACTTATTCATTTACTATTAATGGTTATGATGTAACTGTCAGTATAGAATTTTTCTCTCATATTGTTGTATTAGAAGACTCTTCTTCAGAACTAACGGATGATGAGTCTAAAAGTGTAGATATTTTCCTTAATTTGTGAAGTAGCTAACTGCTGAGGTTTTATTTTGTTCTGTCTTATTTTACCGCTGGGACATTTTACTGCTGTGTTATCTTTTGCAGAAACACTCTACTGTTGGGATATTTTCTGCAGAAACACTTTACTGCTAAGCTATTTCTTACAATATGCTTTTTAATCTTGCTGACGTGTCTACTGTAGGAATTGTTTATGGGCTACTCTTGTCAGTTCTAATTTAAGTCCAAGGCATAAAATATAGTGAATTTTTTGGACCTTCACCGATAGCCTTTAGGCCATGCACCAAGCCCATCGTCGAGTTTCAGTTTAGATCTCTAACCCATTATAAATCTTATTTGTTGGAAGGAAAACTTTTTCGCCCCCGACATTTTGGCGACTCCACTGGGGAGTCTACTAAAGCCAAGAGTTCACAATGCCTCCTAGGTTGCGGAATAGTTGGCAAGAAGGGACTAGAAATACCAGTCTCCCAGCAGCATAAAGTCATCATAGTCAAGCTCCACAAGGAGAACAAGCTGACCAACATGTGGTCAACTAAGAAGATTCTAATCACCGATTCTCTTTCCTCTTGGAAACAATACAAGGAATGCAGCAAGCTCAGTTTAAATTTTCTGAATCTTTAAGGGTCTTAAGAGAGACTCAAAGGCCAACGCCCAAGCCATTACTTGAAGAACTACATCCTAGAACATAGCCGGAGAGGGGATCAGTCGCTGGGAACCCCCAATTTGGTGAGCAAAATGCCTCTCTTCCTCAATTCATTACATTATCTAATCTCACTACTTTGCTGGAAAGGGAAAGGCTTAGCCAACCAAAGGAACCAAGGCACTTTGTTCGTAGGCCTCCTTACCCGGTTGAGTTGCTAAGCAAGCCATACCCGGAGAAATATGAGACTCCACCTTCTCTCTTTATGATGGAAGGAAAGGGAATGCAATCGAACATGTCAACAAGTTCCTTGATTCTATGGGTCCTTTTGCTGGAAATGGTGATCTTTGCTTAAGGGAATTCTCAAAATCTCTTATTGACCGTGCTTACACATGGTACTCCACTCTGCAGCCAGGTTCCATTGCCATATGGGATGATATGGTTGAAAGTTTCTGCTCAAAGTATTTTCATGTAAAGGAAAAGGTTACTATCCTCACACACAACACTAAGCAAAAGTCCTCCAAAAGACTCCTTGATTTCATCCGGCGGTTCAGGGATGCTGCTTTTGATTGCTACGAGCAGTTCAAAGAGCAAGAGCTAGTTGAGATTTGCATTGACAATATGTCCCATGAGTACCGGGCCCATTTAGAGAATCTTGATATTGTGCAGTTCGCCCAGTTGTCCTAGAAGGCTCGTAAGACAGCCGTACCAGTCAAGCCTTCCACGGCTGAAAAGCCTAAGTTAGAAAAGAAAAATGCTCCTTAGGCTCTCACGGTTTCCACCAATGAACCAATGGTGGAAGAGAAGCGAAAAAGGGAAGAAGGGGAAGAGTATCCTCCCATTCCATGCACCGATGAAGAAATGAATGCTGTCATTGACAAATGGGTAGCAGATGGAGTGCTTAGGCCTTTTAAGCCTATCCGAGAGCCTACTCCAAAAGATATGCGAAAACCCCTTTATTGTCGGTATCATCGGTATGTGAGTCATGGGACTAGAAATTGTAAAGCGGTTTGGGGAACGTTTCACAAAAAAATTTCAGATGGCACTTTAAACATCACAAGAGGTCTAGCGGAACCTACTGCCTCAGCATCATAAAGGGAAAGCCACAGCCGCTATACTTTTTCATAATGGGGCTGATGAGAGTGAAACTGCCAACAGTACACGCATGCCTCCAGCAGCTATCTCTGCTCTTCAAAGAAGCCCTACCTTTCAGAATTTTTTCAATCAGTTAGGGCTCAAAGAGGAGTCAAGGAGATAAGCAAGCGAAGCTCTTGTATCCATTGTTGCCAGTTCTGGAACACACTGGCTCACAGCTGAAGCTTATGCTAGTCGTGCCTTCCTAGAAACTACTAATGTCATCACTTTCACCAAAGAGAATATGGAGGTACAACACCCTGATCACAGTAAACCATTATACATTGCTGCTCAAATTAATGATGTTCACATAAGAAGGGCACTAGTCGAGCTTAATCTTATTCCAACTAGCACGCTCAAAGCAGTTGGGATCCCACTCAGTAGAATAGCTGGGACACCTATTAAGGTTTTTGGTTTTGCTGGAATTCATGAATTCACTATTGGGAGTATACAGTTAGTTCTTAAATTGGGGCCTATTGTTGCCCTCACCAGATTTCATGTTATCGATTCATCTGTTTCTTATCATGCTCTACTTGGGAGGCCATGGCTCCACAAGCACAAGCTTGTGCCATTTACCTACCACCAATGTGTCAAGGGAAGATTTAATGGTAAGCCTATACGCATCCCTGCTAATCCTACACCATTTGATCTATTTGAAGCACTCTACTTTGAGGCTACTTTCTATGATGAGCTCACCCCAAGTGGGGAAGATTCTACTTCAAAGCCTGTTGGGATTCCTTTACCTAGCTGGTAAGATATTAAGAGTAATCCAAAAATAGACATGAGGGCTTTCCTTGATCAAAAGAAAAAGAAAAGAGGATGTGGGGAATCCCCCAGCGATGCCTCACAGCCACGTTGTGTACAAGTCCAGCTATCAGATAGTTGTTTGGGGTATCGTTTATGATGGTACGCGGGGCCTAGCTGTCTCAAACAAAAAGGTCCTAGACTGAATGAAGCAAGCACTACACCAACATGCTGTTATAGTCAAGAAAAAAAGCACCAGCAGTAGAAGAAAATCTGCCCAGTAGTCTGGCAGAATTGTTTGAAGAGCCTCTAGCGATAACTAATTTCTCACCTAATGTGGAGCTAGAAACTGTTAATCTCAGTGATGATCCTAACGTCTAGTGACCAACTTCAGTAAATGCAACCTTGCCATTGTTGGAAAAGGCTCAGCTCATTTCACTATTAAAAGAGTACATTGATGGCTTCGTTTGGGAGTACCATGAGATGCCTGGTTTGGATCCTAACCTAGTAGCACATGCTCTTAACGTGGAACTAGGGGCAAAGCCAGTAGTATAGCCCATACAGACCTTCCATCCTGATGTTGAAGCTCAAATCATTCAAGAAATCTAGAAACTTCTCACTGCTGGGTTCATCAAGCCTATCATGCATCCAAAGTGGCTTTCAAACATTGTACCAGTCAAGAAAAAGAATGGGCAAATACGATACTGTGTTGACTTTTAGAATCTTAATAAAGCATGCCTCAAAGATGAATTTTCACTTCCCAACATAGATATGCTCATTGATTCAGCTGCTGGGCATGCTATGTTTTCATTCATGGATGGCTTCAGTGGCTATAATTAGATCAGAATGTCATTCAAAGATGCAGCCAAAACAGCCTTTCGAACTCCAATTGGTAAATTTTACTACACTGTCATGCGCTTTAGTCTCAAAAACGCCGGAGCCACATATCAAAGGGCTATGACTGCAATTTTTCATGACATGATGCACAAAGAGATCGAGGACTATGTGGATGATATTGTTGTGAAGTCAAAGACCAGAAGAGATCATCTTGCTATCTTACGAAAGGTCTTTGAAAGATGTCGACTTTACAAGCTTCGCATGAATCTGCTCAAATGTGCTTTTGGAGTTACGGTTGAGAAATTTCTAGGATTTCTTGTCCACCAAAGAGGTATAGATGTTGATCCTAATAAAGTACAAGCCATGGCCACTATGAAGCCATCTGCAACACTTACACAACTCAAAAGTTTCCTTGGTAAGCTCTTTTATATCCGACGGTTTATTTCGGGTCTTGCTGCCCTTACAGTTGCCTTTACACCGCTGCTGAAGAAAGGAAAACCCTTCTGCTGGAATTCTAGATGCCAGCAGACATTTCTCCAAGTATAGCAACTCATGACCAGGCTGCCAACCATATGTGCACCCATATTAGGGAGACCACTCAAGTTGTATTTGGCTACCAATAACAAAGCAATAGGGGCACTCATAGCCCAAGATGATCAAGAAGGGATTGAGCAATCAGTTTATTATGTTAGCAGAAAATTAAAGGATGCTGAAACTCCCTGTTCGAGGGCTGAAAGGGCTTGTCTTGCTCTGATATATGCTGCCCAGTGGCTGCGTCATTATCTGCTAGCTCACACGGTACAACTTTTGACAAAATCTCACTCAATCCACTCATTCTTGAGGTGACCGGTTCTTCCCAGAAGGCTAGCACAATGGCTCTTGCAATTATCTGAGTTTGAGTTCATAGCAATCACCCTAACGGCTGTAAGGGGTCAAGTCATCGCTAATTTGTTGACAAATTTTCCTGGTGAGGACAGCTGGGACATTACTAATGATGTACCTAGAGAGCTGCCAGCAATTGCACTAGTGAAAACAGCTAGGGCTGTTTGGACTTTACATTTCGATGGATCCTCTACCATTTTTTAAGGAGGGGCTAGAATAGTCCTATCCAAAAGTACTGGAGAGACAGTAGCTATGTCATTCAAGCTTGATTTTCCATGCACTAACAATATGGCTGAATATGAAGCATATCTTACAAGCCTAGCAGTAGCTCGTGAAATGGGTATCAAATATCTTCGAGTAATTGGAGATTCAAATCTGGTTGTTTGCCAAGTTAAAGAAGTTTTTGCACTCAAAGAACTATCTTTAGCTCCATATAGAGTTATGGCTCAAAGGTTGAAGGATTCTTTTGAAGAATTCGATATTGAACACTCCATAAGGTCCGATAATCACTTTGCCGATGCTCTAGCCACCTTGGGATCATAGGTCAGATTTGAAGGTGCAACTATAGATGTTACTATTGTGAAAAGACCTATCCCAGTGGTACAAATGTTGAAAGAAGAATTCTTTGATCAACCGCTGGGGCAGACAGATTGGCGATCTTCCATTAAAGAAGCACTATTATCATTGGATAAGAAGGATCATTTGAAGGTACTTAAAGATTATGCTTTAATGGCAGGAGAGTTACACAAAAAACTACCTGGAGGAGTTCTAGCTAGATGCTTGAGCCCTAGTGAATCTACTAAGAGATTAAAAGAAGTTCATGAAAAATCCTGTCAGTCTTTATCAATTGCCAAAATGCTTTTGATCGGATGGAATCATGTGTAGTCCTTACCACCAGCGATTAGTGTGTACCCTTCCTTGAGTATCTCATAAAAGGCACCTTATCCAACAATCATGAAGAGGCCTACCACTTGAAAAAAATTGGTTACTCGTTATTTTGTGAAAGGAGGTATTCTTTTCAGGAAAGGGTTCAATGGAGAGCTTTTGAGATGCCTAGGGGCCCCCGAAGCATAATCGATTATGCAAGAGGTAAATGCAGGAGAGTGTGGTAACCATCAAGGCTAAAGGCGACTTCTCTAGCAGTTGCTCAATCTTGGGTATTTTTAGCCTACCATGAAACAAGATGCAACTGAATGTGTGAAGACATGCCATACTTGCCAAGTTCATGGGAATCTCATACATACTCGCCCCACCAACCTCCAAAACATGATAAATCCTTTGCCATTCCATACTTGGGGGCTCGATTTAATAAGCCCAATCAATCCACCATCCAAGGGTCATATTTGGATACTAGGGGCCATCGAATACTTCACAAAGTGGGTCGAGGCCATTTCCCCTAAAGAAGGCTACAGGCCCAGCTGTTGCAATTTCATTCGAGAACATATAATCTATAGATTTGGCATCCCTCACAAGACTGTCACTGATAATGGCACTCCTTTTGTCAACAAAGATGCCCGAAAATTACTTGACCATCGCCACATCAAGCAACGCTAGTCCACTCCTTATTATCTACAAGGCAGTGGTCAAGGGGAAGCTACCAACTGAGTGTTATTAATAATTCTTAGCAAGATGATGCATGAATATAAGGGTGGCTAGACAGAACACCTGCTGGAAACTCTATGGACATACCGAAGCTCAAGCAAAACAGCCATCAGACTCTTACCATTCTCTCTTGTATATGGTACAGAGGCTATATCTCCAGTTGAGCTATTGGTTCCCATTTCAAGGGTTGTTCACGAGCAAGAAATAGATATGGATGTTGCCACTTTTGCAGAAATTAGAACTATAGACCTTGAAACCTTGGAAGAGACACGAAATCTTGCCTATAACCGTACCCAGCGGTATCAGCAACAGATGGCCAATGCTTACAACAAGGCCATGAAATCCAGGATTTTTGTCTAGGGACAAATGGTTTTGAAGGTAGCAAATCATATCAAGAGGAATCTCTCGGCTCTCTCTAAGTTTGCCCCAAGTTAGGAGGGGCCCTACCTTATAAGGGAAGCCAATGCCCGTGGTTATTATCGTCTAGCTATAGCAGAAGGTAAAAGTCTCACGGAACCTATCAATGGCAAATGGCTTAAGTTGTACTATGCTTTACTTTCTTTTGTATGATTTTAAACCACTACAATGTGAATAAGAATTAAGCATTGCCCTTTGTCTCAAAAATGGTTTTCTTATTTTTACAAGTACTTTGACATCACTTTCCATACTTAAACATGCATACTCTAAGCTGTGAATAAAATTACAGTTCTAACAGCTGGGCATCTTGAACCAAAATAGTCATGAACGCAATAAGTATTTTCAAAATTATGTATATGATTCCCATGACTATATTTTAGCTTGAATACACTATTCTATGATAAATAAAGAATTTTTCATGAAATAAATTCATATACTTGTGCATAAACAAAACATAGCTTGTATGGCTGGGGAAATATTAAGTTACCACATAAAGTTCATATGGCCGGTGCACCTTTGCATATAACACAACCTACATAGCTAAATAAACCCAAAATACTTAACATGTTTCATTACATCATAATGTAAAAATAAACTGTCCAAAATACCAAACTACTAATAATGATAAAAAAGCTAGTCAAATAAGCCATTGCCAAAGGTTTCCACTGAGGAAGAAGCACCTCCAGCTAACGAGGACCACATCATCTCATCTCTCTAACTCAACAAAAATGAAAGCTTAACTCTCTTTGCTGCAATCTCTCTCTCAAGATTAGTTATCTTCACTATGAACTCATCATCTTGGGCAATACAAGTCTCTGCAGTAGCCCGAATCTTATCAAGGATGAATTGAACTCCAAACTTCATGAACAATAAGTCCTTAAGAGCATTTTCCCACTAAAGTGCCTTTTTCAAGTTTGAACTCTCAAGTTTTGTGCACTGCATATCCAGCAGCACTGTTGTGATGCCCCAATTTGATTGATTGATTGTGTGATGAGTCCCACATCGGGCATTTACTGGGTTGAACTGGGCTTTATTAACAACTACAAAGAGCCTCAATTGTGACTATTCCTTTTGAGGTATAGTGCAAATGTGGCTAGTACTTTTCCTTGGGTCGTTACATATGATATCAGAGCCGGCTCGGTAACCCCGTGTGGGCTCGTAAAAGTGGGTCCTAACGAGGACGTTAGGGATTTAAGTGGAAGAGATTGTGATGCCTCAATTTGATTAATTGATTGTGTGATGAGTCCTACATCGGGTATTTACTAGGTTGAACTGGGCTTTATTAACAACTACAAGGAGCCTTAATTGTGACTAGTCCTTTTGAGGTATAACGTAAATGTGGCTTCCAACCTGGCTTTGAAGTATGTGCATAAGGCAATTGGGAACTGTGGGGGCTTTGTCGTTACAAATGGTATCAAAGCGAGGTCGGCTCTCCCTTTGAAGGTATGGTAGGGTGAGGAGATCTAAGCCCAAAAGTCCTGATCCCACATTGCACAGTGAGCGACCAAAGCAAAAGTTCATAAATGATGGGCAACTCCTAACGTGCGCATAAGCTTTTACCCTAGAAACTTGTGAAAACTCGGGAACCTAAGCTTGGGTTGAAGTATGTGCACACGGCAGTCGGGAATTGTGGGGGCTCTATCGTTACAACTGCAACGAGCAATTGAAATCTAGATTTCCTCAATAAAGCACCTAGATTACATCTAGCCATGAAGTGCTGGTGCTTCCTTACAATTGCTGCCAGCAGTGGCTGACCTTCTGCAGGAATTTCAGACCACTGGAACATGACAGTCTCACTTGAAAGGGGATAGAAGTCAGTTGCTACTTTTTCATTCTCTTCATCTTCTACAAATTTCTCCAAGAATTCTTCAAGGCACATTCCCTTTATAGCAGTACTAGAAGACTCAACTTGTAGCTCTACAAAAAAGAGGCATGGTTATGTCCCCAGCAGTAACAGAAAAGTATTCATACAACCAAGTATTATTGAATAAGAGGCTTACTTTACTATTTACATAAACAACTCAAATACATCATACTTGGAGGTTCTTTTCTTTGGTGAACGTTATGAACAGTCATATGCCTTTGGCTGGGCATACCAGCAACAGCTTCCCTAACAGTAATGGTAACATCAGAGCCCTTGCCAGTAGGATCTTCCCTGAACTCCCCAGTCGCAGTCTCCCCAGCAATAACATCAGCAGCAGGACTCTCACCAGCCATCTCTACATCTTCATCAGTTGGACCTAGAGAACAAAGGACATTAACAGAAGAAACGCGAGAAAAAACTCAAGTGAGGAACAATAGTTTACCAAAGTCAGCAGCTGTATACTCAAAGTCATACCTCTCCGATTGTGTCTCTTCACACTCACCAGACTATTGCAGCCATGTAAACACATAGTTAGCACAAAAAAATGAAGGCAAAGAAGAAAAGAAAAAGAAAAGAGAGATAGAAAGGGTGTAAGAAGATAAAGGTTCTATAGGGATACCTCTTCTGAAGTCTCAAGAATCTGCACTCTGCCAGCATTAGTTTTCCTTTTGTATTGCTTCAACGGTAAGGATGAACTAGCAAATGTAGCAACTGGGACACTGGACTTAGTGTCTGGAGCTGCACCATAACTAGACTAGACAACAGTTGGGGGCTTGGGACTACTAGCCTTAGGCTTCTCAGCACTTCCTCTCTTTCGTCTTACTTTTTTGGGCTTGTCTTCAATGGAGGGTGATTTGCCATGAGATCTCTTGGGTGCACTACTATGACATTTTTCTCACTCCATTCTATGGGAACATCACCCCCATAAACCACCCAGCCATTGAGGTCAATCCACCATTCAACAAATCCTAGATTCTGTCTAGTGGCCCATGCTGAAGCTGCTCTTGTATTTGGAATAAGCTGAGTGTTAAAGGAAAGTTCCTTCAAAGGAGGACTTATTACCACTTCCTCAACCTCTTGACTGCTCACATAATCCACAAAAGTGCTCATTACTCTTCTCCAATACAACTTCATATTTGTGGTAGCATACCCCTCACGGTGTCTACTTGGAACCAAGACCCTCTCTACTTTGCTATCATGAACCAGTGGCTTCATTGCGTCATTCAAAGGACATCTTATGGTATTAATATTTGGAACGTCTTGATCAAACCCAAATTGACGCAAAACTCTGTGGGGATTATGTTGTGTCAAATCAAACCCGACACCACTTGGGTACGAAATGAATGAAAGGGATGTCATGAGCAAGAAATTGGGAATTTTCTCATGATTGTTCAACCCAAATTCTTGAGATCCAGGTCTGGCATTTAGAAAAGGGTTTGGGTAGCAAAACCCAGTTGCAACATAGGAATAGAGCTTCCAGGCAAAATGAGCCCCATCATCCGGCAGTGCAATTGAAGGGAGATTCCACACCTTCAACCCCATCCATTTCATTAACAAAGGAAGACCATCTTCAAAGCTAAGAAATTGGAGCTCACTGTTGAGACCAGCAGCTCTGACCACCCAATTGGTCACTATCACCCACATCCTTACCAACATCAATGTAATCTTTTGAATGTTCCCATATGAAGGTTTGTAACAACACCACATTAATATTGGACTCAATAATGTGGTATGGTGACCCTTCAAGCTCGTCATTGCGTACCTATCAAGCTCAGAATAAAGAGTGCCTAAACATAAAGTACCTAAGGGTAAGGACACACCTCTGCATAATATTACAGCTATAGGAAAAGTAAAAGGTTTCATAAATTGAACTGGGTCAGAATTGAACACACACTTGCTCTTCCACAAGGCTAAAAAGGCAACTCTTTGTATCAACATCCTCGAACTCTCTAAACTTAGAAATCCAAAAAAGAAAATCTAGCTCTATTACCTCCCCAAGATGCAGAGGTACCTCCGAAAGTCTCCAGTAGCTTTCCGGCAATCACAAACTCCTCATTAGATAGCCCAAGCTCTAGCGAGCTCACGTCTCCCATGATAGGCAGCAAACAAATCCTTTCTACATCTTCAAGGGTGACCATAGTCTCACCTTAAGGAAAAAAGAAAGTGTATTAGTATTCCAGCAGCACACCAAAAAGTGAAGCGCCCTCACATCTCTGTACATGTTTCACACATGGGATAAAACCACAGCTTCAAAAATCTTGGCATCCTTCAAAATCTGACAAAATCCTTGTTTGGCAACCTCCTGCTCCACCCAATCTGACCAACCAACGGTTGTGCCACAAGGACACAAAAACTGAATAGGGGCTGGCAGAAGCTCTTTCCCATGAATTCGCAGGTCTAGTATGCTAGAAGCAGTTGAGACCCGTGCTGCCTCATGACTGGGGGCTTCACCTTTCAAAATCCACTTCTTTGGCACCCCAGGTGGGCTGACCTCAGAAGCCCTAACTACTGGGAATAGAAAAGATGAACAATACCATGGGTCCTGCAGTAGCAGCAAGAGCTCTCCTAGCCTAACCTCCACATCATCACCCCCAGCAACTGCTTCAGCCACGCCCCCAGCCATAGCCTTACTTTCTGGCACAGCCACCCCAGTGGTACTAACATCACCAAAACCCAACGGTTATCCCCTTTTAGCCATAATTCACAGAACTAGAAATATTGTTTTCTTAAGAACAAAAAAGAGGTAGAAGAATACTCACTGCCACCATAGGAAGCAAGAGAAGTTATGGGTCTTTCTCTTACTTGGTTGAAATGAACAAGGGAAGAGAGAAAAAACTCAGTTTCCCTCTTAACCCTGGCCGAAGCTCTCTGTTTTCCTTACTTTGGACCGCCGGCAAGGAAAAGGAGAAAGAAGAAGCTCTATTTCTCTCTTTGTTTTGCTAAGAATCTCAGTCACTCTATCTTTGCCTTGGTTAAAGTGGGTATTACTTTCTCACTCTTGGTCGAAAATAAGAAAAAGAAGAAAAGGTGCTCTCTCTGCCTTATTCTCTGTTTTTCGGTCCAAGCAAAAAAATAAAAGAATGAGTAACCAAGGCAAGCCTTTTACTAGTAAATATGAAAGTTGCAAGTGACAAGACATGGGGAAGAGACCAGCATTTAATGCAAGAAACCTGGTGGAATAAACTGAAAGTGTTGGACGTAGGGAAGTTGCAGAAGCCCACTATTCACAACTACCACTAAAATGTTAAACTCGCACGTGTGACTAAACAGCAACTGCTCACATGTGACTCAGGGGGCTAAATGTTGAGGTATGAATTTTTGGGCCCTAATTTCATTAGCCCACTCCCTAAAAAATCCCCACACAAGCCCATAAATTATTTTGAGCCCACATAAATATTTCCCACAAATATTTCCAATGTGAGCCCCGTAAATTATTTTGAGCTCTCTCACAAATATTACCCATTATATCCCAAATATTATCTAACTTAGATTTTCCACAAAAAATACTTATCACATTACTACCAAAATTGGGCTACAAAATTATGCTATCTCCACAGAAAAGCCCAAAATCATTTAACTCGAGGGCAAAATCCAAAAAAAGCCCAACAAAACCTCCTTCTAAAGTCTGTTACGATACGACACCTCTAAAGCCCATTACGATACGGCACCTCTAAAGTTCATTGCTACATGACACCTATTTTACAAAACCCAAATACTAATTTGGCACCCATTTTACAAAGCCCAAATATTAATTTGGCACTTATTTTACAAATCCCAAACATTAATGTTTGGCACTATTTTACAAAGCCCAAATATTAATTTGGCACTTATTTTATAAAACCCAAATATTATTTTGGCAACTATTTCATAAAGTCCAAATGCTATTTTGACACATATTTACAAAATCAAATATTATTTTGAAACTTGTTTTACATATACTAAATCCCTCACCCATGGGAAATATAATTACTCATCCCTCAAGAAATGCATTTCTTACAAAATTTATAAAAGTCCATGTATATCATCCGTGGCAAAATTGTTCATTTTGTAAAGATAACTAAGCCCAAAGAAGCTCAACTACAAAGCCCAGCTGAGCCAGCCCAGCTTACACACAAACCCCAGCAAATGAATCTCACGTGAGCTAACTAGCCAAATTTCAGCACAACTTAACAGCTAAAGCCCATTGACATCAAGTTCCAACTTGTCCAATCAGATTAGAAGACGACATGTGTCCGTCAGGGGTTAAACCCTTCATTCACAAGCTGAAATTCTATCATTTCTCATGTGACATAAAGCTAAAGTGATATGACAAAAAGCTGGGAAGTTTCAGCCAGCTATCCCTTCTTTCTTTTCCAGCCCATTCGGTTAAGAACTAAGAGCAGCCATGACTAAGCCATGAAAGCTCTTGAAACAACTTAAAATCAATTCATTTTCATACCAAAAACGTGTATTCTTTGGTTCATGGACTAAGCACATGAACCCCAAATGGTGAAACTTAGGAAAATGTGGTTTGGAGGGCATCAAAGTGATCCCAACAGAGTTCTTAGCAAGGCTCTAAGATTGACACCTGGCTTGGGGTGATATAATCTGCCCTGGGAGCTCTGATTTTAGTAGCAGCATAAGCAAGATCATTAGCCTAATGCATGCATTAATCCCATCAGCTAAGGTCAATCAGCATTCAATGCTAAGTCAATATCCCAACTGTTATTACCTAAAACAACAAGAACCTTCTAAAAGTTGAGCTTACCACTCCTAGCTAAAATCCTATAAACGATTCTCTAAGGATTTTCTAAAGATTGAGGAAGATTTAGCAAATATTATTTGCTAATTACCCCCTAAAACTCAACTATAAATAGAACTCTCCATTAATGCTTCAAAAAGACACTAAGAAATACACCCATAGAGAGGAACTTTTCATTGACTTCTATGTTTAGCCTTAACCAAGCTCTAGCAAAGTCCTAAGTTACTGAGTTCTTAGCTTCAAGCTTAGAAACTAAGTTCTCCTGCTCCTAACTCACGAACACCTCTCATAGCTCCACTCATAAACACTTATCTATCCCTAATAGAAAGTCCCAACAACTTTACCATATACTTTCACTCATTACTCATACTACTCACAAATGACTCTCTCTACTCACTACCTATACCATATCCACGAGCATGCCTTGACACCATAATAATCTTGCTGTGCTAGCTAAAATCTCTCTCTCTCCCTTCATCTCACACTAAATTTCCTCATTATTTATTATAATGGAACCCATGATATTTACTTATTCATTTACTATTGAAGGTCATGATGTAACCGTTACTATAGAGTTTTTCCCTCATATTATTGTATTAGAAGACTCTTCTCGAGAGCTAACGGATGATGAGTTTGAAAATGTAGATAGTTTTCTTAATTTGTGAAATAGCTAACAGTTTGAAGTTTATCTTGTTTTGTCTTATTTTACCGTTGGGTTATTTTACTACAAAGACATTTTACCGTTGGACTATTTTCTGCTGAAACATTTTACTACTAGTGTATTTCTTGCAATATGCTTTTTAATCATGCTAACGTGTCTGTTGTAGGGATTGTTTATGGGTCATTCTTATCAGTCTCAACCTAAGCCCAAGGTATAAAATACAGTGAATTCTTTGGATCTTCACGTTAGCCTTTGGGCTGTGCATCAAGCCCATCGTTGAGTTTCGGTTTAGGCCTCAACCTAACATAAATTTCATTTGTCAGAGAAAACTTTTGCACCCTCAACACCACTCATGTGAATAATTACTCCTCAAAACTAAAAGAGTGGTGATGATGCTACGAAATTATCACCTTAAGTTGTCCATATGGCTCGTCTATAGAAGAAAAAAATAAGCAAAACAAGTTGCCTCGTCCCTCCTTTGGGACGAGGCAAGGAAGGTCTCGTCCGTCACAAGTGACGGACGAGGAAAACCTGGCCATGCCATGGCTCGTCCACCCTTAATTAGGGACGGACAAGCCAAGCATTTTTGCCTTAACCGAAAAGAATGGAAACCTCCATTGCTTGAAAAGAGGCATCGGTTCAAACGAAACGACGTCTAAGGAAGTTATGGAAGTTACCTCCGATTTTGGTGAACTCCTCGACAATAGGAACGGTTATCAAAGTCAATAACCGTTCCATACACTATATAAGCGTGATCCTGCGTAAAGGTAAGGGGATTTTCTTCTGACTTTCTTTCTTTCACTTGAAAAAAGGAGAAAACACTTAGATATTTTCCTCTCCATTCAAACCTTCTAACTTCATCATCGGAGGGTTAAAGGCCGGCCTCCACCGGTCTTCACTCTGATTGTTTTTGGTTTTACAGGACCCAGTTCCCAGAATTGTCGAAGTCTGAAGATTTTCAACCCACTGATCTACGAGTGTTATCAGTTGGCGCCGTCTGTGGGGAACAAACATCTTTGTTGTCGCTCTTGAACTTGTTCAGTTTTGCGAGTTTTTTCTCACACGAAAGGGTTTGAAATGGTTCGGACTAGATCAAGGGCAACTAGCCCGGGTCCTCAACAGAGTAGGGATGCATCGAGTAATCCCCATCGCGATCGACAATCTGCACCTAATATGCAGGCCTCGTCTGTTCAGCACATGCATTCGATGGCGGCTGCGATGGCGGAGTTAACTCGCCAAAATCAGGAGTTGCGGAGAGAAGTTAACTTAAGAAGGCAGACACATCAAGAGCAGGATGAAGAAGGCAAACTCAAGACCAAGAAGGCAGAGAGAACTTTCAGCGTGGGAGCCCATCAAGGGATACCACTTCACGAAGGGCGTCTGACTTGAAGAGAGAGATGGATCAGATGAAGAAGGCTATGGACGAAATGAAGGAAAATATGAGGAGGGCAAACCCAGTAGAAGATTTGGTCCATAGAACTGACTCTCCTTTTACGGCCTCCATCAATGGCCATCCCCTACCACCGAAGTTCAAAATGCCTTCTTTGGATTCATATGATGGGAATCGGGATCCTTTTGATCACATTGCCACCTTCAAGACCACTATGCATCTGCAAGGTGTTCCAGACGAAATAATGTGCAGAGCCTTTCCCACCACCCTCAAGGGTCCGGCCAGAGTATGGTTCAGCAAGTTACCCCCGAATTCAGTGAGTTCTTTTGGAGAATTAAGCAAGTTGTTTGTTAATAACTTTATTGGGGGTCAGCGTCACAGACGATCCACTTCCAGTTTGCTAACGATAGAACAGGGGGAGAACGAAAGCCTGCGTTCCTTCATCACACGCTTCAATAGGGAAGCCCTGACCGTGGACGAGGTAGATGATAAGCTACTGTTGGCAGCCTTTCATAACGGAGTTAATTCAGATTTGTTTATACATAAACTGTATGAGAAGGAACCTCAGTCTATGGCTGAACTCGTCCATTCAACCCAAAATTTCATGAATGCAGAAGATGCTATTATAGCTAAGAAGAGGAAGAGAGCTGAGAGGGTTGAATCAAATCCTTCTCGTCCGTCCGACCAGGGTCCTCGTCCAAAAAAGGGATGAACGGAGGATAAGAAAGATTGAGAAAAGAGGGTAGGTCCATCAGCAAGGAATCAACACTACACTCCTTTAAGCGTGCCACTTGAGTAAGTCCTCATGCAAATCAAAGACGAGCTTTCCTTAAAGTGGCCAGAGAAGATGAAGGGAGATCCCAATAAGCGCAATAGAAATAAGTATTGTCGCTTCCATAGAGATCATGGGCACGACACAGGCGAGTGTTTTGATCTGAAGCAGCAGATTGAGAATCTCATTAGACAAAGGAAGTTGAAAAATTTCCTAGGACGAGATCACAGAGACGAGAAACTGAAGGCCAAAGTAGAAGAACCGTCACGGCCACCGCTTGGAGAAATAAGAATCATTTTGGGGGGAAGTTCTGCAGGACAGTCGTCCAAGTCAAAGAAAGCCTACCTGAAAGCAGTGCAGAGCGTTCAGCTCTCTGGACGATCGCCAAGTGCGGGAACCATGGACGAGCAAGCAATCACCTTCACGGACGAGGATGCAAAGAAAGTCCATCACCCCCATGATGATGCTATTGTCATCACTCTCCTTATTGCAGACTACAAGACTAGAAGGGTGTTGATTGATAATGGAAGTTCTGCTGATATCTTGTACTTTCCAGCCTTTCAGCAGATGAGACTGGGACGAGACTTGCTTCGTCCAACAAGCTCCCCCCTAGTTGGTTTTGGTGGAATGAAGGTGCAGCCTGTGGGTAGTATTTCATTACCAGTGACAGTGGGGGCGTATCCGCGGCAAGTAACCATGGAAGTAAGTTTCCTCGTAGTTGATTGTTCGTCCTCCTACAATGCAATAATTGGGAGGCCAACTTTGAACAGATGGAAGGCAGTTACATCTACTTATCATTTGTCAGTCAAGTTCCCAACAGAACACGGGGTAGGCCAAGTACAGGGAGACCAATTAGTTGCAAGAGAGTGTTATCTGGCCATGCTGGCCGCGGACGAGCAGGTTCAAGCAATGTCTATTGAAGAAAGGAGAGTGATGGCAGAACCTATTGAAGCATTGGAAAATATCCCTTTAGATGATGATGATCCTGAGAGGTGTACCAGGGTTGGAGCAGATTTGGAAGCAACGATCAAGAAAGATCTCATTTGTTTTTTGAAAAGGAATAAAGATGTATTTGCTTGGAGTCATGAAGATATGCCAGGCATAGATCCCAGTGTTATTACCCACCGTCTGAGTGTATGTCCCACCTCCAAGCCAGTGCGGCAGAAGAAAAGGGTGTTTGCCCCAGAGAGAGATAATGCCGTCAAGGAAGAAGTTCAGAAGCTAATTATGGCAAAGTTCATTCGAGAGGTATACTATCCTGAGTGGCTGGCCAATGTGGTAATGGTCAAAAAGGCGAATGGCAAGTGGAGGATGTGTGTTGATTTCACTGACCTGAATAAGGCTTGCCCAAAGGATAGTTATCCGCTACCACGCATTGATCAGTTGGTAGATTCCACCGCCGGCCATAAGTTGCTCAGTTTCCTCGACGCTTTCTCTGGTTACAATCAAATTAGGATGGAAGAGGCGGACCAGGAAAAGACGTCCTTTATCACCAGTCAGGGACTTTACTGTTATAAAGTAATGCCATTCGGCCTAAAGAATGCTGGGGCGACATACCAACGCCTGGTCAACCACATGTTCCGTCCACAGGTCGGGAGGAATATGGAAGTATACATAGATGATATGTTGGTAAAAACTCAAGACGAGAAGGGACACTTGGTCGATTTGCAGGAAACATTTGACACGTTGAGGCAATATCATATGAAGTTAAACCCTAGCAAGTGTGCTTTTGGGGTATCGTCGGGGAAGTTCCTAGGGTTTATGGTTTCCTATAGAGGAATTTAAGCAAACCCTGACAAAATTCAAGCAATATTGGATATGAAGCCCCCTAGCAATGTGAAAGAAGTTCAGTCCCTCACCGGACGAGTTGCCGCCCTTAACAGGTTTGTCTCTAAAGCTACAGACAAATGTTTGCCATTTTTTAAGGTTCTCAAAAAAGCCTTTGAATGGACCGACGACTGTCAAAAAGCTTTTGAAGATTTGAAGAAGTATCTCAGCAAAGCCCCATTATTGAGCCCGTCTGTGTCCGGAGAAGAGTTGTACTTATACTTGGCCGTCACCCCACATGCCATAAGTTCAGCACTGGTGAAGGAAGAAAGCAAGGTGCAGAGACCTGTGTATTACACTAGCAAAGCATTGAGGGGAGCAGAGGGACGGTACCCGCAAATGGAGAAACTAGCTTTTGCGTTGGTAACGGCTTCTAGGAAGCTGAGGCATTATTTTCAAGCTCATGTTATTAACGTCATGACAGACCACCCATTAAAGAAGGCCATGAACAAGGTAGAGGCTGCAAGACGTTTGATCCAATGGGCCGTAGAACTCAGTGAATTTGACATCAAATATCAACTGAGACATGCCATAAAAGCCCAAGCCCTGGCAGATTTCATTGCAGAGTTTACTTCGAGTTGTGATGAGGTGGTTGAAACAGAAAGTGTTAAGTGGGTAGTTCATGTGGACGGTTCGTCTACGCAATACGCAGGAGGAGTAGGCGTAGTCTTGCAATCTCCGGAAGGGGACAAGTTAAAACACAGAGTTCGTTTGCAGTACCAGACAACAAACAACGAAGTCGAGTATGAAGCACTTCTCAGAGGGATGGAATTGGCCAAGTCCGTTGAAGCAGAGTCACTCCTCGTCCTGGGAGATTCTCAGCTAATCATGGGCCAAGTGAATGGCGAGTTTGAAGCCAAGGAAGAGCGCATGAGGAAATATTTAAACAAAGTGATGTGACTTGTTAAAAAATTTGAAGAAGTTAACTTTATTCAAATCCCAAGGGAAGAGAATATGGAAGCTGATGCTTTGGCAAAAGAAGCCTCGTCCAGCGAAGCTGCAAACAAGTTTGATGAAATCCAATATATGCCGAGTGTAGATATCCCAGAAGTGCAACAAGTAGAAAATGGAATGAATTGGATGGTTCCAATTGTGTCATACTTGAAAGACGGGCAACTCCCAGATGACAAAGACGAAGCTAGGAAGCTGAGAGCGAGGGCAGCAAGATATGTTCTTATGGACGAGATTCTCTACCGAAGAGGTTTTTTCCAGCTTTATCTCAGATGTTTGGCCCCAGACGAGGCAAACTATATACTTAGAGAAATTCACGAGGGAGCGTGTGGCAACCATTCAGGCTCCAGGTCGCTCGTCCATAAAGTTGTCCGTGCAGGATATTATTAGCCAAATATGCAAGCTGACGCTAAGGCATATGTCCAGGTCTGCAACCAATGCCAAAGATTCAGCAATGTCCCCAGGCAACCATCAGAGTATTTGACTCCAATGATGGCCCCGTGGCCTTTTGCACAATGGGGACTGGATATCCTAGGTCCATTTCCGCTAGGTATAAGGCAGATGAAGTTCCTTGTGGTTGGAATTGATTATTTTACCAAGTGGGTGGAAGCGGAACCTTTGGCTAACATCACACAACAGAATGTCAAGAACTTTGTGTGGAAAAATATTGTATGCAGATTTGGAGTGCCTAGGGTACTAGTATCGGATAATGGAAGGCAATTTGACAATGCAATTTTCAGAGACTTTTGCGTGCACTTTGGAATTCAAAATCATTACTCTTCACCAGCCCACCCGCAGGCTAATGGCTAGGCAGAAGTTGCAAACCGATCCTTGTTGAAGATAATCAAGACTCGGCTTGAGGGGGCTAAGGGAGTATGGCCAGATGAGCTTCCAGGCGTTCTGTGGGTATATAGAACGACAGTGAGAACTCCTACAGGAGAGACTCCTTTTAGGCTAGCATACGGAACTGAAGCAGTCATACCCGCAGAAGTGCACGTGGCCAATCATAGGGTGACGACCTACCAGGACGAAGCTAATGGGGAACAACTACGTCTGAGCCTCGACTTGATAGACGAGGTAAGGGCAGACGCTGAGCAAAGGATGGCAAGGTATAAAAATCTCATGGCTAGACGATATGATGCAATGGTGAAGCCAAGGCGATTCAACGTAGGGGACCTCGTCCTAAAAAGGGTTTCCTTAGTAACAAAGAACCCAGCTCATGGGAAGTTGGGACCAAATTGGGAAGGCCCCTATAGAGTTATCAATTGCAAAAGACAAGGTTCCTATTACTTAGAAGCTCTTGATGGGAGGAAGTTGGAGCATCCATGGAATGTGGAACACTTGAGGAAGTATTACCAGTAGAATCTCAGCCTGGACGAGCTCAGCAACTATATTATTATATTATTTGGTGTGGCTTTGTTATGTTAAATTTATGGACGGTGTTGTATGTTTAAATAAAGGCATTGGCCTAAGGTGCCTGCCTCGTCTTTGATGAACAATGCTTGTGATATGAATGGTATTTGTGGAATGTACATAATGTTGTGTAATTCACTGATTTCCATACAGCATTTGTTTGAAGTATATTTTAAAGGATATAATGAAAAGCTTTCCTAAGGGACAAAATATTAAGGCGTTCTCGTCCATATCAAAGGACGAAGAAAAACCTAAAATCCCAAAGGGAGCACAAGGCATCCTCGTCCATATCAGAGGACGAGGCAAAGCCCTGCATCCCAAAAAGCACAAGGCATACTCGTCCAAAGCCTTACATTCCAAAGGGAAAAGCATTAGGGCATCCTCGTCCTTATCAAAGGACGAAGCAAAGCCCTGAATCCCAAGCAAACTCATCCTTAACACGGACGAGTTAAAACACCATTTAAATACATGGGCAAAAATGCACAGACAAGTGTATGTTAAGCCATGGACGAAAGAAGCATCTGGCAATATTTTAAGGCTTTTGTTAAAACAATCCAAGACATGGACGAGTACAATGAAAGCCTTAGGATTTCAAAGTATAAAAATTAGGCTTTTTGTCAAAACAATCCAAGTTATGGACGAGTACAATGAAAGCCTTCAATTTTTAAGAATAAAAATTAGCTAAGTCCATAAATGAGGCAGGCTGGTTTTTGTTAATTTTAACAGGTCCTTAGACCAATAATGTTGAATTGCTACCATGTCACATGAAAGATCTACATTTGAAATTCTAATGGAAATGGTAGACAAATATACACATAAAATGGACGAAATTAAGTAAGCAAAATAAATAAAATTCGTCCATACACATACCACAAAGAATAACATTAAGTTGAGTGGATATCACAATAAACTTGTTTAAAGCCTCGTCCTAAAACCACGGACGAGGCGAATGTATTGAAATTACATAGATGGTCACAGAATGGACCAAATAAAGGTGCATAAAAAAAAAAACTAAAACTAAGTAGGGGGAGAAGCATTGGGGGCGTCCTGAGGGGGCAAAGTTGTAGCGTCGTCTTCAACATTGACGTCATCGGAGCCAGTTTGGACAAGGGAACTAGTGGCAGCAGCGTTCAGGTTAAGGAGAATGGAACTGAAGTCAATGTCAGGAAACCTTTCCATAGCTTCACTTCTAAAATCCTCAAACCCTGCTGCGTAATTAGTGTCCAAGATTTCAGTGTACTGCCTGGACGACTTGAACTCAGCCACTGCATCGTCCTTCGCGTTGGAGAGAAGGGCATCGTGCTCATCACTTTTCTTCTTTAAGGCCTCAAGACGAGCATCCTTCTCTGCAGCACTAACTCTCATCTCCTCGACCAATGTCTTCAACTCCTTCACCTCGTCCGTGGTCTTGGCAGCCACTTCAGCCCATTGCCTTGCCCCAGCCCTCAACTCCTGGATCCTCGTCTCTAGCAGGATCCTCATCTTGTCCAACCCCGTTGCTTGCCTGGACGCTGCTATAAACTTTGACATCCCCTGTGAAAAAGAAACAAGTTAAAAAAAAAAGAGAGAGAGACGAGGAAAGAAGGAGAATCACTGATCAAGACAAGACATTACCTTAAAAAGATCATGAACACCAGAATGTTTAAAATCTTTAAGGGACATGTCATAGCAAACATTTATGTCCTCGTCCGTCACAGCCTGCTTAAAGCGTTCCCAGGCTAAGTCCTCATTCTCGATAATATTGGAGGGGGCCACTCTAGGAGGCTGAGACGGGGTTGACACGGTCCTGGACGGAGTGGCCTGGGACAGAGTAGTCTCAACTGGAGTGGACGAGTCCACATCAACAATATGCGTTGGCTGCCGAGACGAGGGAGATTTAACCACTTGAGTCGAGCTGGGCTTGGCTTTCTTGCCTCGACGACTGGGGAGGTTCCCCAAATCTAAATTCCTTGACAGGGTTTTCCTTTTCTCCCCAGTCGTAGGACGAGTCTGGACGTCACCCTCAGGACGATCACCCTCAGTAGCTACGTCCTTTCCCTTGTTTCCCTTCATTGTTGCCATCCCTTTTATAAAAACAAAAAGAGGGAAAGAAGATAAAAATACTTCTAAAAATAAGGCAAAACAAAATGCAAGGACGATGAAGACTGGAGACTTACTTTTTCTAACCGTGACCTCGTGGGCAATAGCTTCGTCAGATGGATTAGGACCTAAACCCCACTTGGCAAGGCGTCTGAGTGAGACCAAAGAATGAAAGTCCCTATCCACGTGAAGACGAGCTCTGTGGACGCGGTCACGGAAAAACTTGCTTAAGGACGGACGTTCAACAGCTGAAAAGAAAACACTCCAGTTAATTGGCCGTCGATATTTTTTAAAAACTAATAAAATAAAATAAAATAAAAAGGGGAACAACTTACCTTCAGGATGAAGGTTTCCTAGGTCCCCAGTATAACGGCCAAACGAGTCCTGGCCAACGTCTACAGGGTTTCCAGCCCAAAAGCCAAAGACGAAGAAATATTCCGTCTTCCACTTTCTGTCAGACGAGGCCAAGGACTTGATCAACCTACAATCTTTACCCCTGGCTGTAAATTGATGGAAGCCAGGGGATTGGTGTATCTCTGAAGGTTTGTAGCAGAAAAGGAACTCGTCCACAGTAAGAGGACGGTCCCTTCCAAATACTTCACTCCACAAAACTTGCATTGAGACAATTAGTCTCCATGCATTTGGATTAAACTGACATATACCTAAACCTAACCTAATTAACAATTCTCTGGTAAAGGCATTTAAAGGGAATCTTAAACCCCCCAAGAGGTAAGCTTCATAGACGCCAATCCCAAAGTGAGGGTTGCAACATCATTCTCCACGGACGGGTACCCTAGGGTTAAACTCGTCTGGGATTTGGTACCACTCCCTAAGATTTTTCAGTCTCTGCTCATCCGTCTTAGAGGGGATATCTATTGCACAACTATATACAATAACTTATTCTTCGTCTAAGGAATTAGGACGAGGGTCAGTAGACGAAGTACCAGCCTGAGACCCAGAGGCTTTCCTAAGTTGTTCTTGTAAAACTTCTATAGGAAGCCCAGGGACGCCAGAGACGTACTCCTCGTCCGTGGTGTTCCCCCTACTGCTATCACTATCGCTACTAGAGTTAAAACTACTCTCGTCATTATATTCGTCTATAGCCTTATCTATGCTATCGCTAGACGAGGAAAGTACAATGTCTACCATCTTAACAGGAAAACTAAGGACGAGAAAAAAGAAAAATACCTGGATCTAGGACGAAGGAAGGCTATAGACGCGTGAAGCTTCTAAACGAATGTCTAAGACGAGGAAGGACAGGGAAAGAAATTTCAGAAATGAAGAGGGTACTGGAGGTATTCCACTATTTATAGGGAACAAGCTCAGGCATCTGAAGCGACGTCACCCAGTCATTAAGGGACATGTGGCACGCTTCTCGGGCAGATCAATCGACGAGATTTTTTCACCAACCAATTTTTGACATGTAACACATCTAACTGTTGCGAACACACCTTGTTTATCTTAGGACGACCCAATGAACAAGGGGGCAACTGATGATGCTACGAAATTATCACCTTAAGTTGTCCATATGGCTCGTCTACAGAAGAAAAAAATAAGCAAAACAAGTTGCCTCGTCCCTCCTTTGGGACGAGGCAAGGAAGCTTGTGACGGACGAGGAAAGCCTGGCCATGCCATGGCTCGTCCACCCTTAATTAGGGACGGACGAGCCAAGCATTTTTGCCTTAACCGAAAAGAATGGAAACCTCCATTGCTTGAAAAGAGGCATCGGTTCAAACGAAACGACGTCTAAGGAAGTTATGGAAGTTACCTCCGATTTTGGTGAACTCCTCGACAATAGGAACGGTTATCAAAGTCAATAACCGTTCCATACACTATATAAGCGTGATCCTGCGTAAAGGTAAGGGGATTTTCTTCTGACTTTCTTTCTTTCCCTTGAAAAAAGGAGAAAACACTTAGATATTTTCCTCTCCATTCAAACCTTCTAACTTCATCATCGGAGGGTTAAAGGCCGGCCTCCACCGGTCTTCACTCTGATTGTTTTTGGTTTTACAGGACCCAGTTCTCAGAATTGTCGAAGTCTGAAGATTTTCAACCCACTGATCTACGAGTGTTATCAAGTGGTATTCCATAATTTTTGATAGCTAATTAGATGGAGAAAAAAAAAATTAAAATAATGTTACAGTCACAAATTATTTTACAACATTTTTATAAAATGTTGATGTGACCAATCTTTTATTGGTTTTCATCTAATCCTACCATTAATATCACTTTTTTATTTACCAATAATCACTTACCGCATCAGTATTTTGTAAAATAGTTTTTTACCTTTAGCATTATTAAAAAAAATTAATTTGCTTTCGTCAACCAACTATAAACTAGTTTTTTTTTTCTTAGATCAATCATTATTGGTAGGTTCCACACTATTTTGTATCTAGACTTTATTTTAAAATAAGTAATAAAAAAAAAAAAAAAAAAAAGGTATATTTGATTATTTCCAAAAGCTGGTTTTGTTGCCTTTAAATGGGAAAAGGCGTGTTTTTTGCTGCTTTGTCACATTGACCAGTTCCCTTGTCACCAACCTTATCCACAGTCCAGGCTGACGTGGCACTGACGTTTTTGAGATTTTCCTTAATCCAGTTAAAATACATAAAGTAATCTAATCAAATGCAAAATCAAGTACCGAATTAATGAAAAGGTAAAGGCCCAATCGGGAATAAAAAAACGGAAGACAATTATTCGAGCCAGTTGCAAATTTATCCGGCATAAAGAATATACTAGTGGTTCTCTTATTATGGAATAAAGGATTCGACGTACTTATATCAAAAAATCACTTAATGTATGATAATGGTAAAGTCTCTTATTTTGGAATAAAAAATTCTACGTTCAATTTCTATTTATACAAAAAAATCAATTAATATATTATTTTGATAATAAAAATTAATTATAAAAAACCATACTTCATAGATTAAAACTATCTATCCAAAAAGAGAATTATGCACAAGGTTATGTGACACACAATATCACGTTAGCTTAAATCACTCATGTAACAAGTAGAACACTAAAACTATAACTTTTCACTTAAAAAAAATGGAACTATAATTACCTCATAACCTATTTATAGAATTAGAAAGCTTTTATAATCCATTATATTTGTCCGTTCAAGAATTATAGATTTGAGTGAAAGTTTCATTTTTATTAATAGGTGCAGTGACAAATGACACAATTATGATTTATTGTAAATTTAAATTAGAATTAATAACAAAGCATTACCTATAATTTGCCAAGATAAAACTTTTATAAAAAAAAAAAAAACTATAATTAATACGCAAAAAAAAAAAAAAAAAAAAAAAAAGGAAGGAAAGAAAAGCCCCCGCCAGTTTCGCAAAGGCGTTATCCACCTGTTATAGTCTCTACGCAAAAGCTTTGTCCATATTTGGAGGATCTCCCTTTCTCTCCTTTCTATATTAATATTTGTCTCTTCTCTCTCCCTCTATTATTATCTTTGAAAAAGTGATCATCTGAGGCACAAAGAATCTGAAACCAAAAAGAATGAGGATTAACGACGAGAATGATGGAGTATCGGCGTCCAGAGATCACTTGGTTTTCGCTTACTACGTTACTGGCCATGGCTTCGGTCATGCCACTCGTGTTGTCGAGGTTCAAATTCTCTATCCAAAATTCTCTGATCCATTTGGCCATGGATTTATTAAATCGATTTGGTGTTTGATCACACTGTTTTGTTTTTATTATTGTAATGTTGCGAAATTTTCGTGTATATATATATGAAGAATACATTGATGAAATTTGAATGGGATGCGATGGTGATATGAGTGTAGGTGGCTCGGCAGCTGATTCTGGCGGGGCATGATGTGCACGTGGTGACCGGTGCTCCTGATTTTGTTTTCACCTCTGAGATTCAGTCCCCTCGCCTCTTCATTCGCAAGGTCATCTAACCACTTTCTGTTTGTTTCCCTAGAAAATTCTATATATATATGAAGTTTCTGTTCTAGATTTCTTACTAGCCAATAACCTGTGTAATGCACGTGAAGTTTTAACGAAAAATGATTTTCTCTGTTCTTTATTTTTGCGGTTTGATTATGAAATTTGATCATTATTCTGATTATGTTTGTACATGGAATTGCCTCTTATATCATTTAAGCGAAAAAAAAATTTAAAACCTGTTAAAAATATATATCAGAACAATTACGTGTAAAATTGTGAAGATTCAAATGCTAATGAGGTACAATTTTTTTGAGATCGACTAAAAGTCAAATGTCTTTGGTTTTATATTTATTGATTATAGATTTTATATGAGAGGAGTGGCCACACTTTGTAATAGTTACATGTTGGTGTTTGGAAAATCAGGTGCTGTTAGATTGTGGAGCAGTTCAGGCAGATGCCTTGACAGTAGATCGTCTTGCGTCTTTGGAGAAGGTATGCAAATGTCACTTGTACTTTTAATGTTGGTTATCTTTGATGGCTTTTTAATTTTTCAATTTATTGATTCATGTTTTGGTTATTTTTAGTACCACGAGACAGCCGTGGTGCCTCGGGCTTCTATTTTGGAAACGGAAATAGAGTGGCTGAACTCCATCAAAGCTGACTTAGTGGTATTTACATGCTTCTATGAATTGTTACTGAAATTTTATCAGTTCTAGTCTTTCTAATCACATTGCATTGGCCATTTCGAGTGCTAAGACCTCTTTGTGTGTGTGCGCGCCGCGTGTTTATACAAAATCAGGTCTCGGATGTTGTTCCAGTTGCTTGTCGTGCAGCAGCTGATGCTGGAATACGCTCTGTTTGTGTCACGAACTTCAGGTATCTGTGTTATACCACTACTATTCTTTTCACTTGATTTTGTGTGCTTTTGTAATTTCTATTAGTAATGGCTTTAGATTATTTTGCATGACCTAGATATAGCTTTTACAAAATAGTTTATTTTTTCTTTGAATAATGGACTCGCATTAGTCCTATTGATCAATGTCTTTTACTCTTTCATTGAACTGTCAATATGCTGAAGGCAAAACATAAGTGAAGAAGAGTATTCGGGGAAAATGATGCCAGATACTTGCCAATTTCTCTCTTTTCAATCATGTTCATCTAAACTTACTTTCTCTTTTCAGTCATAGTTTTTAAGTTTAGTTAGTTGCATACATCAGTCTTTTACTTCCCCATCCCCTTATTGCATTGGCTAAAGAACCCAAACCATCACCTCCTTCTCTTTACTCATCTGTTATTTTACCCTACTTCTTTTGCCCCTTTTCATCTAACCTATTATGTCCTTTTCTGTCTATATTTAATTTTCTTTAATTGGCCTCCCCTTTCACTTAAACCATCATCTTAAGATACAGACCTGCCCGTGGATACTAAACTAGAGAGAGCAATATAGTGGAATTAGGTATATATGTTTCAAGTAATGACTTAAGATGAATTATGGCACATTAGTTTTCTGCACTCCTTATGCCTTTATCTTTCCTACTATTTGCAGTTGGGACTTTATCTATGCGGAGTATGTGATGGCAGCTGGAAATCATCATCGTTCAATAGTTTGGCAGGTGACCTAATTTTCTTGAAATCAAATTATTTGCTTCTTAGGGTTTCTCCTTCTAATGGAACGAAGTCTTGTCAATTGTTAATTGCATCTTCTTTAAATTAATTTTATTTGGCCAAAATTGATGATTTAATTTGGTTTACTGTCAAAATAAGTATTTATAAAAAAGAAGAAGAAATCATTCTCAAAATATTAATCAGCCATCTCCAGTGATGATGTGCTTTGGATGTATTGAGTAAAGACATATACGGAGTGGTGGCTGATATTGGCAAATTTCCATGAAAATCAATTGGAAAATTAGAGAAAAAGCATGCTTCTTATCACTCTAGTTTCATGCATACTCATGATATAAATGTTCCTGTTCCCTATCCAAAATCAGAAAATGTAGAATGAAGTGAGACAAGTGAGATCATTAACTGGATGTCTATCTGTAATAATTAATATGTCCGAATTATTAATTTTTGTCTGGATTCAAAAATTTTCCTCGTAACCAAGAAGGAGAGGGTTCATGCATGTAAGGTATACCTTTTTCTTTTCTCATCATGGCAATTTCTGTATAAATTTATAGTTGACTAGTTTCTTGAAATCATTACAATTTTCATTATTCAGGAAAATTTTTAATATACATGAAATGCAAGGTGATGATACTGGTCTTCACTTTCTTGGAGATTTCAATTCTGCCTGATGGTTTTTGCTGTGGTTAATAATATTTATTATGCTAAACCTGTTCAGTCTGTTGAAAATTGATACAGATAGCAGAGGATTATTCCCATTGTGAGTTCCTGATCCGTCTCCCTGGATATTGCCCAAGTAGGTGGTTGCATAACTCCAAGAGAATGTTTTTCATTGTGTCCATTTTAACCTTCCCAAACTAGATAAACCTGTGCTCAGACTTTTAAGGAATTTGTCTAAAAATTGATCATTAACTTTGCAGTGCCAGCTTTCCGTGATGTTATTGACGTACCTCTGGTTGTGAGGAGGTTGCATAAATCCCGAAAGGAGGTTTGGCTCAAAAAAGCTGCTAAATCCCTCACTGTGTTATTTAATTTAAAATGCACTTTTCTTTTTAACCATTTCCTTTGTAGGTGAGAAAGGAGCTTGGAATTGGGGATGATGTGAAGCTAGTTATTCTAAACTTTGGTGGACAGGTGAGTAACTGATTGACCAGTTGTGATGGTTAGTTATTAGGGTTTCTTTTTTATTTATTTAGAAATATTTCATTAAAATTTTTTAGTGATGCATAATTCATGTACTCTCTCCCTCTCTTTGTAACTGCCTATCAACTAGTTGAGGGATGTGCATTGGTTGCATAATCGGTCACCCTTCATAAAGTTTTCCTTTGTTATACAAGTAAATTGCTAAACCAGTTATTGTTGTAGCATAACGTATGGCCAAGACTTCTGACTGTGTCACATGTTATATCAGCATTGAATTCTAGTTGCATGCACTTTGTATGATTTAGGCAAATGTTTGGCTGCATAAAGTCTCATTGATTGAGAAAGCTTATGACAAAATGCTGGTAGTTTGAAATTTTTTTTACTGAGTGGTAATTTGAATACTTGTTAGACCAAGCTTGTATCCTGGAACATGTGCTGTATCTGATGCGTTTGCAGAGATGCAATAACAACATTAATTATGTTTTGCCTTTATGTGAATGTGTTATGGAGAAGATGATATTTACCTCACACTTTAGATATACGTCAACTCTTATTTTTGAATTTCAAGTTTTGAACAATTTCACTTCCTTTGTGTAATTCTAATTGCACCTTTATTTGCTGTCATTTTCAGCCAGCTGGCTGGAATCTAAAGGAGGAGTACTTACCTTCTGGTTGGTTGTGCCTGGTATCTTTTTGTAGCATATACTCTACATTCTTGTCCCATTTTAAATTTTCTTTGATAATTGACATAGTTGTACCATTGTGCATGCTTTGGTGATGGCACTGTTGTTCTTTTATTCAGGTTTGTGGTGCTTCTAACCAGGAGCTTCCACCAAATTTCATAAAGCTTGCAAAAGATGCATATACTCCTGATCTTATAGCAGCATCTGACTGTATGCTTGGTCAGTGCAAATTTTTTTTCTGATATCTGATCTCAAACAAATTGATATAAAATATGTTTAATCGAACCTGCATTATTTCAGGAAAAATTGGGTATGGCACTTGCAGTGAAGCCCTTGCATTCAAGTTGCCATTTGTCTTTGTACGCAGAGATTATTTCAATGAAGAGCCATTTTTGAGAAATATGCTTGAGGTATTGTTGCCTACTTTTTTTCTTCTTCTGTTTTGGTCTTCTTATCATCTACTGATTGAGATGTTATAAATTATTTTGAACAGTATTACCAAAGTGGTGTTGAGATGATTAGGAGGGATTTACTCACTGGTCATTGGGCACCGTACCTTGAACGTGCAATTAGTTTGAAACCATGCTATGAAGGAGGCACCAATGGTGGTGAGGTAACCTCTTCTTTGCTGGAATTTTATGATTCAATTTTAGGAAAGGAGTTCACGGTGAAGGACTGGTGCAATTCTACTAAGATTCTCATTGAGTATATCTTAAATAATTAACATTAGTTATGGATTACAACCAAAAGAGGTTGAATAATCCAATTTCATCTGCTAGAACTTAAGGTTCTAGACAAGGAAATAGTACCTGGTTTTGTAATTCTTCCAAGACAGGGTACTATTTAGTATTTCCTTGTCTAGAAACTTTAGTACCATGATCTGTAATTCTTCTTGGACCTTGCCAATGAGCTCGGGCTGAAATGGTACTTCCTAAATCCTCCTCCTATAAGAGTGGGTGGAGGTTGAGGTTGTAGATTCAAAGCTCACTAGGTGCGTTGTATGTCAAATACTTTCCCCACATATTTAAATTGATATGTGTTGTTCTCACAATTATTTCCTGGTGCATTTTGTAATTTTAGATGGCAGCTAAAATCCTGCAGGAGACAGCTATTGGGAAAAACTATGCATCAGATAAGGTAATTAAATGTTTGTTTTTGTATTTTATATGTTTATTTGGGAGTTGGCTTTCATTGATTTTGTAGGTGCAGTGTTTCATTTCATCATTTCGATTGGTTGTGATAGATGTTTAATTCAGATATCAAGAAACGCAACCTGAAACAAATTCTGTTACTGTCATGTATATGGTTTGCTCCAGTACACTTTAACAAAACTTTTTAGAAAAAATATTTAGAGTTGAACTTCAGGAGAATTTGCCTTCCAAAGTCTGTTAAGTTTTTTTTTTTATTTTTTTTTATTTTTTATTTTTTATATATAATCCATGCAGAAAAAACCCAGATATCTTTAGTGGACAATAAGGAGTAGGGGAATTTTAACCAAATCTAGAGTTGGATGATTTTTATGCCAACATATATATCACAAATTTGCATGTGTTGTCTGTTTATGTGTTAGAATTTATAGAACCAAAAAATTGAAGAATTCTCTTGATAAAATTTTCAATACCCATGATTAAACCTTGCACGATTTCGAATTTAACATAGGTTTAAAACAAGAGTAGTTCAACCCATTATTATCTTAAAATGTCGAGCTATCTAATGCAAATGTAGTTTTAAAAATAGCAGTTAAACCCTAATTCACAATTTCTCATTAGCTTATGCATTTAGAAAATTGGTAATTTTTCATGGGATTAAAGCAGATGCCAAGCTCAAACTCTCTCCATTCTATGCCTAACATTTAAATTTAAAAAGTTTTGCATTGGACCCGACTCACTGTGGGGAAGTCTGGTCCTTCATGTGATGGTAAGTAAGCTTTCTACTTAAGTGAGGAAAGCCTAACTAGGAATCCTGTTTTACATCCTTTTTTGTACAAATGGGATATCCATTCTTAGGAGAGTTTTAGGCTTAGGATGGGTTCGTTAACAGAGGATGCCTTTTAAGGAAAAGGTCATGACACTGCTTTTTCCACTTTCTCATCTGTCAACAAAAGAAATAGTTAGTGAAAGAGTGCCAATAGGATAAAGATCAAAAGGATGAACAAATTCTCAAGAAATTCTGGAACTTAGGTACATTTCTTTTTAACAATCCATAGGATTAGTTTAAGGAAGACTCTGGTTCTAATTCCATTTTTACCTTATTGAGATGCAGCTTAGTGGGGCAAGGAGATTGCGTGATGCTATAATTCTTGGTTATCAACTACAAAGAGCCCCTGGACGAGATGCATTCATTCCAGAATGGTATGCAAGTGCTGAAAATGAACTGGGTATTTCTGGTGGATCACCGACTTACCAAAGTTCAGATAATGGTTCCATAATGAGATCGTGAGTTTCTATTTCTTTTAATAGATTTTAGTGTGTTTGTGGAATTACTTTGACTACTTCATTGAAATCATTACATTATTTTTAACTAGATGCACTGAGGACTTTGAGATTCTTCATGGAGATCCTCGAGATTATCCAGATACAATTGGTTTCTTAAAGAGCTTGGCAGAACTAGATGCTGTAAATGACTCTGAAAAGAGTGGTGAGACACGCCGAGAGCGTAAGGCTGCTGCTGGACTCTTCAATTGGGAGGTCTTGCTTATTTCATCTAATAACCATTTATATTTTTCCACATCTCCTCCCTAGATGATTTGTCTTGGTAGCATCCATCTACATGGATGATAGTGCATAAGATTGTAGTTCAATTCGATGCAATCAATACATTATCAGTTGCTGTCATTTTCCCTGTATAATCACACATTGGTCTTTATATAAATGGGTGCTTCTTTGTTTTACTATATAATAACACATTGGTCTATAAATAACCTATTTGAGGTTCAGTGATCTGATTAATGGCTGAGTTATTTGGATTTTATGAAAGTTCGGATATGATTCAGGAAGCACTTTCATTTTTAGTTCAAACCTTATCTAGTGAACTGTAGCTGTGAGACAGTTTATAATGTTTGATCATGTAAGTCAAATAAATGTAATAATATATTATTGGCTTCTGTTTTGGTTTTTGGCATCTTGATAATTTCTTAAATGATTTTGTTTTGTTTTGTTTTCTAAATTTGTTTACAGGATGAAATCTTTGTGTCAAGAGCACCTGGAAGGTTGGATGTAATGGGAGGGATTGGTGACTATTCAGGAAGCCTTGTCTTGCAGGTTACATTTTTCAGTTTGCTAGTTGTTTTATTTTGTCTTTATAGGCACACTGTTTCCATCCGATGCCTTCTTTTTCCTCAAAGTTCATCTTTCTATAAATTAAGATTCTGCTTTATTTTCCTTGAACTATTTTTGGTTGCATATTTACTAACTGTTTCTTGCTTAAGTTTAATTGTGTTGCACCAAATAATACTGCTATAAACAGATTCAGACCATTAGGTTGTTTAAGAAGAATGAAGGAAAGGGCATTAGTAGCCACATATTTAGACTTTGTATGATGCTTGTTGTTCTGAATTCAGGCTGACGAATTCTTCCCATTTCCACCCTTTCCTCCGCTGATAATCCCCAACCCTCCTCCATATTCTCTAGAACACTAAGGTCCTCCCACAATTTTTTAATCTGAACTTCAATATGACCAAACACCTCCACATTCCATCTTTTCAAATCATTTTTAAGCAGCTTCAATTTATTGGCCAGAATAAAACTTGGTGCACCGTGAACCTGGTAGGAATTCCACCAAGATCGAACCCTATCCACAAAACCTTCATCCTTAAGCCACATATTCTCGAATCTAAATGGCATACTCCCTCTTTGAAAAGAGCCACCCTCAAGGACAATTGGGAAATGATCCGAGCACAACCTAGACATTCGTCTTTGCAAAACTGTTGGAAACTTATCCTCCCAATCTGCAGAGAACAAGAATCTATCCAGCCTAGCCTTTCAAGTCATCCATTTCTTCTCTTAATGGTTGGTTAAAGCTTTATTCTACTTACCACTGGGTGGAGACGTGCAATATCCTTACCAAAAAATCAGTAACTTTCGATCTTTGTGTGGCTTTTTTGTCAACTTATTTATTTACATGATTTCAATTTAAAAGTGAACAATATCTTCTCTGAAATTTTGACTTTGTTTACAAGGAGTCGTTTTTGAGTCATAAATGTCATCACATTAGCACCTGACATAGATGTAGAAAAATTTATAGAATCAAATACAATTCCGTTAATAAGTTTGTCTAATGTCATAGAACTGGTGCTATTGTTTTTTTTTTTTTTTTTTTTTTTTAAGTTCCCTCATGACATGTTCCCCTTTCCCTCTTCCTCTGCCCCTCTCACTTTTTCTTTTTATCTGCTCTCTTGCAGTTGCCAATAAGAGAAGCCTGCCATGTTGCTGTGCAAATGAATCATCCAAGTAAACATAGGCTTTGGAAGCATGCCCTGGCTCGGCAGCAAGCCAAAGGACAAGGATCGACACCTGTTCTGGAAATTGTATGTATGAGTCTTTAAATAGACAGTATCTTTTTTTCCAAATTTTTTTCATTTATAGAAGTTGGTTGACTTTTCTTCTTCTTTGGGATAGGGAAGAGGGATATACTTTTTCTCTTTTGAGTGATTGAAATTTAGTCACAATAAGCATGGAGCTTATGACTTAAAGTGTGTTTTTTGTCACAGAAAAAAATATGTTTACATGTGTTTATTATATGTATCTGATTTTATTAAAATCTGTGTTATCTCCACATTTTGGCCAAATCAGGTATCATATGGTTCAGAATTGAGCAATCGTGGACCAACCTTTGATATGGATTTATCTGATTTTATGGATGGAGACCAGCCAATATCATATGAAAAAGCAAAGGAATACTTTGCTAAAGATCCATCCCAATCGTAGGTCACTTTTGTTTGATTATCTATAATTTTGTAAAATAATATGCCACTTATATGATTCTTGTTGTAGGTGGGCAGCTTTTGTTGCAGGGGGGATTCTGGTTTTAATGACAGAATTAGGTGTACGCTTTGAGGATAGTATCAGTATGCTGGTATAAGTTTCTCCCTATCTTGTTTGGAATATTTTGATTCATTCATAGCCACTGCATACATTCTTAATACAAGCTAAAACATATATCCTCATTTTTTTATGTCCTTAAAAGTGCCCAATATGTGAGTGGATATAGGAAATTTGATATTAATATATGTGTGTGTGTATATATATATATTCCATCTTGTCATGTTGCCCTTTCTTAGTTGTTTCCCTGCCTTAATTAAATTGACTTAGCTCATTTCTGGCTTGTGGCTTTTATTATGATACACCTTCTTTTCTGGTACCTTGCTTTGTGTAGAATTTTTTTTTTCTTAGGCTTTAAACTTGGCTTTTGATGTTACATCCCCAAAATTTGACCATTATATATTTTAGGCGGCCAATCCACTTACTTTGCTTTATTATCTTGATAAGATTCACTTGAGTTTTTATCATGCTTTGGTATAAAGCCACTCTCTGCACGATCTTGCTTTTCTAATATATAGTTCAATATTCTCTCTACTGTGGATCACTTCTTTGTTTCTCATGATATTTTAATTATGTGGCTGCTACTAATACTTAGTCATTCCAAAAACCAATGCAGTTTCTTTTCCTTGTTTTTTTTTTTTTTTTTTTTTGGTATGAAACTTTTCCTAGTTTTTTATGCTTATGAATATGTTCTTTTCTATGAGGTTGACATTGTGAATTTATTAGTGTTCAATGAATTTCATGAGCTTTGAAGTTAAGTACCTATAAAGTCCATTTCTATTGTCTCAATATTATGAACATGCAGGTTTCTTCTGCTGTTCCGGAAGGCAAAGGTGTATCATCTTCTGCTTCTGTGGAGGTTGCTAGCATGGCTGCCATAGCTGCTGCTCATGGTAATTTTATTTATCTAATATTCCAAACTTTGAGAACTGTCTTTTTAGGACTCAATCTTTTGACATCTTTTTATTTACTTAAAAAAAAAAAATGTTTATATCTTGTATATGGTACATCCCTACATATGCCATAGATAATAAGAATGGGTTTAGTTGTAGTTGAGTAAAACATCAAAGACTAAATCTAGTTATAAAGACAAATAAAATTGTACTCATCTGTAATTAAGATTTCTCAAAAGCCCACATCAAATAGACAACAACTAATATCTTGAGCATTCAAGTATTTGAAATTCAATTTAAAGTACCCAGAAATTTTAGGGAAATGCTTAATCAACTTAATTCTTCTTCTTTGCTATTAACAAAAAAAAAAAAAAGAACCTTAATTTCTTCGTTTACACTTTGCAGGATTAAACATCAGTCCACGAGATCTTGCTTTGCTCTGCCAAAAGGTCTGACTCTTTAGCAGAACCTTCAGATTGATTTTCTTCACTTAATTATAGATTATTTAATTTTTATGTACCTTGAGCATGTTATGCTACTTCATTTGTTATTTTATTTTGTTTATTAGGTTGAGAATCACATTGTTGGAGCTCCATGTGGTGTGATGGACCAGATGACTTCAGCATGTGGTGAAGCCAACAAACTTCTTGCAATGGTGTGCCAGGTATGAATATTAGTTCTGTAGAAAGCTACTCTACTATGGTTGTTTTACAGATAAAAAATTGACGTCTAAAATTGAATCTATGCAGCCTGCTGAGATAGTTGGGCTTGTAGAAATTCCCTCCCATATCCGATTTTGGGGAATTGATTCAGGAATAAGACACAGGTAAATGGTCCTTTAATATGTTTATCTCCATTCTCCTGATTTGTGTTGGCATAGGTTTATCATGCTTGTTTTTTTAATATTTACGGATGAGTTTGCTGAGTTGAGATTGCAAATTTCCTGTCGTTCATATTGTGTTGGAACATTATGAACATTTTATTATAGGATTTACATATAATCCTATGGTTGTAATCTTCCTTTTCTTTCATATAATTCTAGATCATTCTTCTTCACCTTCCATCCTGTATCCATACATTCATTATCATGATGATTAATTGAGCTTTCATGTAAATATTATCAAAGGAATTTAACGTCTTAATCCCTTTATCTTGGTGCAGCAGTTGCTATCCTGTATAATCATAATTTATTTACGCTCTTTCTTTCCCTTTTATTTTTTATTTTTTGAAAGTTTTTGAATGCAAAGTTTTAAGGGTATTTTGGTGGCAGCATTGGTGGTGCAGACTACGGATCTGTCAGAGTTGGTACTTACATGGGTCGTAAGATGATAAAGTCTACTGCATCTTCGATCTTGTCTCGGTCATTACCTAATGGTGATGGGCTAAACGTTGATGATTTGGAGGATGTTGGTGTTGAACTATTGGAAGATGAAGCTGCATTAGATTACTTATGTAACCTTTCACCTCACAGGTATTGTCCTTTAGAAAGCTTTCCTTCTTGATACTCTAATTCTTTATCAAATCTTAGTGAAGAGATTAAATGAATTATTTAATTTCTGAGGTTTAGTGGCCTGTCTCCCTCCCTATTTCTGCACATGTTTTTATTGGCACCTTCAGTTCTCCAATAATCAGGGATAATCATGGTTCTTGATTTTTAAACATCAATGACAGATATGAGGCTCTTTATGCAAAGGTGCTTCCAGAGTCCATGCTTGGTGAGACATTTTTGGAGAAATATGCTGATCACCACGATCCTGTCACAGTTATTGATCCCAAGCGTACTTATGGAGTTAGAGCACCTGCTAAACATCCTATATATGAAAATTTTCGCGTCAAGGTTAGTAATTGTTTTTAACTGTTTGTTTGATAGGTAGAGAGTTAGAGCGCCTGCTAAACATTCTACATATGAAAATTTCCGTGTCAAGGTTAGTAATTGTTTTTAACTGTTTGTTTGATAGTTAGAGAATTGAATTTGCATCATGAATGTCAATAGTGAACCCCAAGGGGTAGCATAGTTGGTTAGAGATCATGTCTCATGAAGCAGTGGTCATAAGTTTGAATCTCCCTGTTCCCCTCTCTGTGAGGCCAAAACTTATCCAAAAGGGAGAATATCAGTAGCAGATTGATATAGATGTTACTTCATGGAAAAGGAACTTTAATTCGGAGATTCATGATGTTGCCAATCCAAAAGAGGATTTAATAATTATACCTATTGTGGTATAAATCATTGTTATTTTTTTTTCCAATTATTTGAGGTTAATTGTTCTTTACTTTAACTCTGTTTGTCACATACTCACACGTGCATGCTCATGTGAAAGTTCAAAATTTTGACGTCCCCTAATCTCACTTCACTCCGTTACCACTAGTGTCAAGTGCAATGGGTAGTTCTGGTTTGGTTGCAATTGTTGATTTGATGTCTTATGATTGTAATTTGTAATTTTGACCTTCTTGCAATGGTAAAGTCAATAGTGTGGCTGTTATACATATTTTTGCGAATATTCCTGATATGTGTCAATCCTTTAAAACTTTTTAAAGTAAGTTTTAATTATTATTAACCCCCTTGAATTTTGCATATATTTAAGTTTGAACTTAGCAATGAAAAATATCTATATTTTTGTTAGAATTATATTAAATGATTAAATTCATCATTTCCTAAAAATTTAAACTTTTGGGAGAATCGGTACTTTATCAATTTTTTTGGGCATTTTTAAATGTTTTTTTTACCATCATTTGTTTCTTAATATGAATCATTTATTTGAATGCTCTTGTATATCTCTGAGACTGTTAAATGGTTCAGAATGTAGCTTAGCATATATATATATATATATATATATATAGAGAGAGAGAGAGAGAGAGAGAGAGAGAGAGAGAGAGAGATGCTACGTCCATAACATTTTTACAACAAATCACAGGTGGTTTGTTGTTATTGGTTCAAATTTAAACCTAACATTAAGATTACTTTTTTGCTCCAACAATAATAACCAGTAACAACCTGCTGCCTATTTGAATGCTCTTGTATATCTCTGAGACTGTTAAATGGTTCAGAATGTAGCTTAGCATATATATATATATATAGAGAGAGAGAGAGATGCTACGTCCACAACATTTTTACAACAAATCACAGGTAGTTAGTTGTTATTGGTTCAAATTTGAACCTAATACTAAGATTACTTTTTCGCCCCAACAATAACAATCAGTAACATCCTGCCGCTTAGGATTTGTTGAAAAAATAATGTGAAAATGTTGCGAACATATCATTTCTCACATATATATATTACCTTCCTTTGTTTCTTTGAAGTTGGATTTCTCATAAATCATTTGTTAGGTTTCTAAATGCTACATCAAATTGTAATTTTTCCATTCCTTTCTATTTACCTCTTTTGTTGCTTTCCTCTTCCTTAATTGTTTTTCTAAGGTAAAAATTCATCATTGTACATAACTTTATTGGAAAATTACTGTACCCGAAGCTCATAGGAGATATTCTTACTGAGGAGCAATCTCCGCTTGAATTGTGGTTAATATATCAAATTGTTTTTTTTTTTAGCTAGACAGGATGGCCACAGCTCAGTGCTCTCATTGGTGCTGATCAGCCTCATATGTGCCTAATCTAAGTAGTGATCACTTTTACTGATATTACATGTTTATGTTACTGTCAGTCCATAGATACTTATGGTTTCTTTTTTAAGCACATTTTGCGGACTTGAGAGATCATGTGCAGCGGATACCTTGTATTACTTTAACTGTTGATTATATTATTACACATAGCCGAGTTACTTTGCTAAATTACTTTACTCACAGGCCTTTAAAGCACTTCTAACATCGGCAACTTCAGATGAGCAACTTACGGCTCTTGGTGAGCTATTGTATCAGGTATATACAAATTTCTAGTTTTATTAATGGATCTGAGGAATTTTATGTGAAATAAACAAAAAAGTAACTCATTAAATGCTTAGGTAAATTTGAATCCTAGAATTGATCGTTTGGAGAGTAGCGAGTATGCTTTCAATAATTCATGAACAAAAGTTCCTAGTATAGGTAAACTGTTCTTTCAGAGGTCCAACTTTGTAATCCTTAAAAAAATTAAACTTTATATACATAAAAATAATCATGAAATTTTTATCGTACATAATGGGTTGACTACTAGAAGTGATGGCAATTTAAATTATTGAAATAGGCCAATGAGCTCTAGCTCAATTGGCACCCCCTTACAAGTGCTAGGTGGAGGGTCGGGTCATGGAGTTAATACCCATTGAGTGAGTGCATAGCTTACCTATCAAAATAATAATAATAATGCTGGAGATAGGTCCAAGGACTGATGATTTGAGCATGTGCTAGTCTCGGGTATGCAGCTGAAATAAAACATTGTTTGAATGATGCAATATTTTGGCTCCATTGTAGATTTCATTAGTTCTCTTTCTTTTGGATTACAACTCTCACTCTTTGTAATTACTTGGAAGTACGTTATGTGTGCACAGCTCTTCAATATTACTTGTAAAAAATGATACAACAACAAATTATTTAAGTTGTAGCCCTCATATGTAGAATCTTTGACACCCTGTTTGTAAGAGGTTTTTTCTGTTAACAGTAAAATTCCTAATCATTTTTCAATCATATATAGAATCTATGTTCTGGTCTGATATATAACAATCAATACAAGGTTTGGGGGAGCAGCATATGTTCACTGATTCCATAGGCCTTGTTGTAAATTGAATTTGCCTTGGGTTGAGTTTAAACTTGAAAGTCAAGCCAACCCATTCGACCATCATGGTGACTCCCAACCTTCAAAAATTAAGAAAATCAATAGTTCTGTGAGAAGAGAAATAAATGTTATTCTGGCAACAGAGAGAGAGAGAGAGAGATGTTAGGACTTCATAAATTTTTTGGCCTGAGTTAGGGTTGGAGGGTTGATTAGCCTAACCTTGCTAACCCAATGAAACCTGAACTATGTTATATCAGGTGAGTTGTAGGATGTTGGAAGGTCCCATCCTGTCTCTGTTCTGTTCAGGACCAGATCCATATTTGCGATTTATTTATCATTATGCTTCTAACACCAGCATGTTAAACATCTTTAAAGGAGGTATTATGAGTTTGATAATTTCTTGATCTTCTTTTGTATGCATGTTTTGAATATCTTAGAAAACCTGCTGCTAATAAACTTTAGTTCAATTGGCACTTCCTTGCCTTATAAGTGCAAGGTGGAGGATAAGGTTGTGGATTCAAGATCTATCTGACACATGTGTAACTAAACAATAAAAAATTAGAACTTACAAAAAAAAAAATAATAATAATAATAATCTTAGAAAACCTAGTGAAATTGTGGAGTTATGATTTTCTTATGGATTTGTTTTCTGTGTTGAAATAGAATAAAAGGAATGAAATGGTTCTTACATTTAACCTTCTTTTTCAGTGTCACTTCAGCTACAGTGTTTGTGGGCTTGGCTCGGATGGGACAGATAGGCTTGTACAGTTAGTCCAGGAAATACAGCATGGTAAATTATCTAAATCCAAAGAGGGGACAATATATGGAGCGAAAATCACTGGTGGAGGTTCCGGTGGAACTGTTTGTGTAGTTGGCAGGAACAGTCTACGAAGCAGTGAACAAATTCTTGAGGTAATTTTGTTCTTTTTTTTTTTTCCTTAAAAGAGAACGTTACCCTTCAGATCACTTTAGGTGCTACCCATATACCAAGATCCTGCTTGTTGGTTGAAAAGATCTTGTTCCTAGCATGTTTCTTTTACTTTATAGCTGGCATTGTTAATTGAGAGTGAATTATCCTTCTCTCTAACCTTTTATGGGGTTCGAGTGATAGCTTAGTGGTATTGGCACCCTTTGTGGTTTAGTGTGTTTGTGGTTAAACTCTATTCCCACTATTTACATAGAAGAAAAAGGAAAAAAAAAACATTTTCTCTAACCTTTTATATGGCTTTTTCATGTGTTGTTCATAGCCCATTATATCGCTGATTATATGGTGAATTAGTGATTTAGTTGTCGTATATAAATGAGCCATATTGAGCTGATACAATGAGCTTTATGCTGTTTGATTTCCAGATTCAGCAGAGATACAAAAAAGCAACGGGCTATTTGCCATTTCTTTTTGAAGGCTCATCACCAGGCTCGGGAACGTTTGGATATCTGAAAATACGCCGCATCCCCAACAAGCTAAACTAATATCAGCTTTGTGGGATAAAATAATTAAAGGGAAGCGTTTCTGGTCTAGGCTAGAAACAGATCAGGTCTCTAGGCGACATTTAAGTTTTTTTGTAAGGGTTTGTTATGATTGACTCCGATCAGAACATCTGGGGAGTATGGCAATAAACACATTCCAGCATAATAATAATAATAAAATTATCATTTTTAATTTTTTTTTCTCCAATTTTACTTCTGAGATGAGCTGATTGACTGTCTATGAAAAATTAGAGTGCCTTGAAGAGTTGTACAAAGTGGTACATTAGGCACCTATTGTGTCTGCATCAATGCGTTTGAATCCTGGAAAAAAAAAATTATAAGGAAAAGAATAAAATATGTATGTGGCATTCTTTAAATGAAGGTTGTACCCGTTTTTTGATTTCTTGTTTTTGTTTTGTTTAGTATGAACGTTTGGTAAATGTTTTTTCCTCCTTATTTTCTGTTATTAAAAATATTTTTTTTTTTTTTGAGACTTAAAAGTATGTTTGACAAATCAAAATGAACAAAAAAAAAACTTTTCTCAAAACTTAATTTGTGAAAAAAACTAAAAACATGTGAAAAATTGTTTTTAATTTTTAATTTTTAAAAATCAATAAAAATATGCCACTGAAGAGAAAAGAAGAGAGATGAGGGCGAACTAGAGACGGAGAAGTTATAGTAGTCAGGAGAGAGGGAGAGCAAAAACTAAGTGGACCGGGGTACGAGAAAGTGAAAGTATCAGGTAAGGAGGAAGGGGAGAAAATGTTAAATGTTTTATCAAAATTTTAAGTATAAAACAAATTTGTTTAGGTGGATTCAGTTGATTGAAAATATTTTACTTTTAATTAAATATTTTATTGTAAAACAAATATGTAAAATAAGAAAATATTTTCTTAAAAATATTTTATATAGAAACAAAGACCATTTAGTGTATTCAACCAAAAAGAAAAAAAGAAAAAAAAGACCGTTTAGTGTTATTTTGAAAAAAAAAAGATAAAAAAAATCCCAAAAATAAGGTACATCAAACCAATGAGTCTTTTGGTTAAATATTGCTAAATTTAAAACATATTTGCGTTATAGGTACTGTTACAAGTTATTTAGGGTAATGGTGAGAGAGATTGAATTTTGGCAACAGTGTTGCCAAAATTCAAGAAAAAGTAAGAGAGAGAATGAGAAAAAGGAGGAGAGAAAAAGCTTGAATTTCGGCAACAGTGTTGATGTAATTCGTCTGCCCAATTTTACTCACTGACCGGATGTGTGAGTGTGAGAAGTGCAATGAGTGAGTGCCCAAAAAAAAAAAGTAATTGTGGCAATGGTATTACCGAAAATGGTAGGGAAAAAAAAAAGTGAATGCCAAAATCTGGGAAATATTAAAAAAAAAATAGCGTGCTACGTACATAATATTTTTACAATATTTTCACAATAAATCACAGGTAACTAGTTATTATTAGTTCAAATTTAAATTTAACATTGAGATTACTATTTTAATCTAACAATAACAATAAGTAACAACCTGATACTTAGAATTTATTGTAAAAATGTTGTAAAAATTGTGTGCACTTATCATTTCTTAAAAAAAAAAAATAAGTGTAATGGATTTGCCGAAAATGGGAAAAAAAAAATAAAAACTTTTTTTCCCCAATTGTGGCAATGGTATTGCCGAAATTGTGGAGAAAAAATATTTTCCCCACAATTTCGGCAATGCCTATTTTTTCTCCACAATTTCGGCAATACCATTGCCACAATTGGGAAAAAAAAGTTTTTATTTATTTTTTCTATTTTCGGCAAATCCATTACACTTTTTTTTTTTTAAGAAATGATAAGTGCACACAATTTTTACAACATTTTTACAACAAATTCTAAGTATCAAGTTGTTACTTATTGTTATTGTTAGATTAAAATAGTAATCTCAATGTTAAATTTAAATTTGAACATAATAACTAGTTACCTGTGATTTATTGTGAAAATATTGTAAAAATATTATGTACGTAGCACGTTATTTTTTTCTTTAAATATTTCCCAGATTTTGGCATTCACTTTTTTTTTTCCTTACCATTTTCGACAATACCATTGCCACAATTACTTTTTTTTTTGGGCACTCACTCATTGCACTTCTCACACTCACACATTCGGTTAGGTGAGTAAAATTGCGTAGACGAATTACGGCAACACTGTTGCCGAAATTCAAGCTTTTCTCTCTCCTCCATTTTTCTTATTCTCTCTCCTACTTTTTCTTGAATTTCGGCAACACTATTGCCGAAATTCAATCTCTCTCCTCATTCCCCTAACTAACTTGTAATAGTACCTATAATACAAATATGTTTTAAATTTAGCAATATTTAGCCAAAAGACTTTCAAACCTATAGAACCCAAAAATAACGGCAAGGGTTGCTACAACACGGATTTTTTTTTTATAAAATAACTATAAAATCCAAACAATATTATTAGTTAGGCAACGTTTCAAACATATTTCCTTTCTAACAATTTGACTTCAGAGGAGTTGATTTTTGGGTTATAAAATCGAGTAAATTGGACTCAAGTTTCCTTTTTTAAACAGCAGATGAGGTGGCTAAAAGTGTCCACGTAGACCATAAATCGAGTTCATTGGAGTCCTTTTATAAGCCCAGAAAATGACTCCAGTGGAGTCGTTTTACAAGCCCAGAAAACGAGTCCACTGGAGTCGTTTTATAAGCCTAGAAAACGACTCCATTGGAGTTGTTTTCCTAAACAAAAAACTAAGTTCAAAACACTCACTCAGTCTTTGTCACTCTACTCTCACTCTCAGTCTTAGTCTCTCTCACTCTCACTCTCAGTCTTTCTCTTTCAGTCATCTCGCTCCATCGCCGTCGCCGTCTTTGTCACTCTCAATCCCATTCAAAAAGAAAAAACTAAGTTCAAAACACTCTCACTCAGTCTCTGTCACTATACTCTCACTCTTAGTCTCTCTCACACTCTCACTCTCAGTCTCTCTCTCAGTCATCTCGCTCCGTCGCCGTCGCCGTTGCCGTTGATGTCACTCTCAATCCCTCTCGGTTCGTCGCCGTCGTTGCCTCTCGCTCTCGTCGCTCCGTCTCCGCCTCGGTCCGTCGCTCCGATTACCTCACAAAAAGTAAGGACTCTCTTTTTTCTGGGGTTTTTGGTAATGCATGCATTGATTGTTCCTTGTTGTTTCCTTCAATAACACCGGACCAGTTTGTTTGTGCATTTTCTTTCCTCTACGGTACGAATCCAACAATAGTTAGGTGCAATAAGTAAATTTATGAAGTTTTATCAGCCCAACAGGTTGGATATTGTTTGCCTACCTTTTAAAGGGGATCTCACTTGGGGTATTCATTAGATGCCCCAACTATTCATTGGAAACGTAGTAGCTAGTTAGTATGAATATGGAGTTATTGTAAAACTGAGATCAGTTTTTTTGTTGTTGTTGTTGTTGTTGTTGTTTAATGTTCCTTTGGTAGTCAGAAGAGATGTAAAGTTGGAATGATAAGATCAATTAGACAGTAAAATGTTTGCCGGGCAGTAGGGATGGCAAAAAAAATCCGGCCCGTGGGTACCCGGCCCGACCTGACCCTAATGGGCCGGATTTTACCCGATCCGATACATAATAGGGTCGGATATGGATTTTTTTAAAAAAACCCGGAACGGATCCGGGTCGGGTCCGGGTTTTATGCATACCCGGCCCGAACCCGACCCGTATACATATATAATATTAAAAAAAAAAAAAAAACCTAGATATAAATACTCTCTTTCTCTTCTCATATTTCATTTTCCAAACCCTAGCCTTCACCCTCACCTCTCAGCCGCCCCCCTCTCCCTCTCTCTCACTCTCTCACAGATGCTCTCACACACTACCGCCGACCACCTACAAATCCTAACCCTCACCTCTCAGCCACCCCTCTCTCTCTCTCACAGAAGCTCTCACACACTGTCGCCGGCCACCTACTTTTGTTGATCTTCGAACAAACTACAATACAAATCCAAATCCTTGCTGCCGTCGTCATCTCTCACGTCATCTCTCATCGCCGTCGTCGTGGTCGTCATCTTCGATTCATTACTGGCGTTACACCATCATCTTCATCGCAAATCTTACAGTGAGACTGAAACAGCACCATCACAGCATAGAGCCTCTCAATAATCCCATCACTTCGTTGCTTCAACACCTGAAGTCTCTTCCTCTCTTTTTTTTTTTTTAATTATAAATTGTATTTGAAATGAAACAATATCATATTGAAGATTGAAAATAGTTTCTATTTGTGATTTGTATTTTTTTTTTTTTTATGGTGTGATTTGTATTTCTGTTTATGTTTGTGATCGAAACAGTTTGTGGTTGTGATTTCTGTGGTTGTAATTTTTTTTTTTTTTTTTTTTTTATAATATTGGATCGGATTAGGCTTCTGAATAAAAGGCGGAAGTGGCTTAACGGGGCTCGGCAGTGCGGGTCTGGGCCCCGCAAAAAAAATCCGATTAATAATCGGGCCGGGTCTGGGTTGCGGGTCCAGGCCTGCGGGTCGGGTCCGGGTATCAAAAAACCCGGCCCGAACCCGACCCGTTACCATTCCTACCGGGCAGTTAAGAGTTTTAAGTAAATTGGCTTGGGCTGCAACTAAGTGCTTCTGTTGGTTATAGACAGAAATGCTCAAGTATATAAAAAGAAAATGTGAAAAGTAATGAGGCATTAGTCCAATCAATCATGGCTACTATTTTTCCTTTTTGAGAATAATCATGGCTACTTGGCTCGTGTTAGATTCGGATTAGGCAAAATGATCCCAAATATACATGAAGAGTTTGAGTCTATACTACTAGTGCGTTTATATTGCTAAGTTGGTTGTAGTTTCTTTGTTCAATGAAATTTCGCTTAATCAGGTGTCTTCACTTGTGTGGCTCCTTACTCGTAGCAACAAATCTGAAACTTGTTCACATGCCCTTTTTTATTTATTTTTTATTCTTATTATTTGCAGCTAATAGGACTTTGTATTATCCATATTATTTTCTTTAGGAATAAATCCTTTCTTCTAAATTTTTGTTGGGAAATGTTAACAGATGCCTTATGCGCATTGGTTTTAATTTTTATTTTAGAAATATTTTATGGGAAAATGACAAAGCAATTAATTATTTTGACATCTTTTTATATTTCTCATGAAAGCACCTGTTGGCTGTTAACACATAACCCATTTTTGTATTTCACTTTATGTTTCCACCAATCAAAACTTGCCATGTATTTGATTGCTGCTAATGACAAATTAGCCCATCCTATTTTTCAAATTTGTGCTAGTGAAGAGTTAAGTTTAGAGGCTCCTGACCATATCAACAAATTACCACCCTCCATATAAGACGAGGAGGTTTGCCAAAAGATATAAGTTAGTTAAAATTCTAATATGATTTACTTTGAAAATTTGGATGTACGTGGAATAAGTGGCAAAGTTAAAATTTCAGTTTAGGCAAGACAAGAATAAAACCAAAATTAAAAATATTAATAACATAATAAAAAACAATTGTAAACTAATGTAATTGTTGTACAAAATATAAGATGCATGTCTTAAGCTAGTTATCCAAGGCAATATGTTAAACCGCTGAAAAATCATTTGGATAAAACTATTAGGATTTATGAGTTTTGGCTAATTTCATGACAAATTAATTTGTACTTGTTTGTTTTATAATTGTAATGTAATTTGTGAAAATAACAGTTGAAGGTTGAAGTTTTTGTTCACTGTACAAGACCAAAGACTTCGGTTGTGCGAGGGTCAAGTTTGGTTATGCGAGCTTAGATAGAAACTCTTGGTAGCATCTTGTTGGATACTTGGTCAACCAAGTCCTTGTTATGCAAATTCTACTGTCAGATTCAGAGCATATAACTAACAGAACAAAGATCCTAAAAATAATAGTTGGGGCACTATGAAATACAATGGTATAAACGGTGAGTATTAAATTCAAAACCTTTTTGAGTGTATAAAAAAATTAAAATGAAAATGAAAATTTACAGCTTTCATCATGACAATTATTTGTTCCATCTCACAATGTATTCCTAATCCATGGGTTTTGAAAAATTATAGATTAAGAACGCTTTCTCTATTCTTTCAGATGAATCACTATCCAATAGACAATTAGCCAATTACAATTTGTACATTGGTACAATTAGTCATTATTTTTTTTTTTCCGAAGAGTATAAATGTTTGTTTATATGTTTCAGTTTATTATTTTTTAAAGATTTTGGGATAAGCATGATCACCCCGTACTCTTTTTTTTGGTTGAGAAAATGATAAACATGATTACCTTGTAGTCCTAGTTATATGGAAAAAAATAATAATAAACACACCAAGTACCACCTTATTATATTTCTCTTCTCACACACAAAACCATTCTCTCTGTGTGAGAAAATAACTTTGAATAATGCCTTCATATTCGATCACGTTCCAACTCCAATTTGAAGTTAGTTCTCTCCTCTATCTAGGCCTACACTTTCTCAATCTTGTAACCTCCTCAGCATATGTGAGGAAATGATTTGTTCAAATTTATGTGAGGAAATGATTTGTTCAATTCAAGGAAAATGTAGGATTTTGATTATGTTCTTTACACTTATATACTAAATGTTCTTTACTTGTATTATTTATTCAAAAAGTTTCTCAATCTGTCAAATGTAATATGTGTAAGCTAAAGATTTTGCTTGTACATTTTAATTCTTCCATTACCTTAAATGCCTATCTTCTTACTGTAAAACAAGGAGAATTCAACTCTTTAGCTGGTATTGATCATGACCTGCTGAGTCACATTTTAATTGATCATGATCCTTGCCAATTTATGTTCAACATGTGGTTATATTTACTCTTAACTCCCTAAACTTCGTGCAGTATGGCTACTGTTCCTGCTTAGAGTCATGATGAGTTTGGACCTAGTCCCATTGAGAATTTGGTGTTAAGGTTTCTAACAACTCATCGATCGTGCGCTGTTTGGGAAGGCAAGGTAAAATTAAAACCGACCACGTGCTGAATATTCTCTTCTTATCCTTTTACATTATGTTGATTTTTTTTTTTTTTTTTTTTCCATTTCTAAAATTCTAAGTTTGTCAATGGTATTACTAGGTTTGAATGCATAGTCATGCCCATTAGTTGGGTTAAGTTAGATTGGTTGACTGTTGCTATGAGAGAGATGATATATATACTCGATACAGGATATAATTCTTTGTTACTTGGAGTTGGATGCATAAGTTGATGGCTCATATATAATAATTAACATCCCTCATCCCTAGTCTTTGTAAGTACTCTTTATACAGTGAGAAACTAAGAATATTGTTTATTCTCTGAATAAAGACAAGATATTAATTTTGTGGCCTGAAAGGAACCTATCTTTGAGCTCCAAGTTATTTTGGTTTAGCTTTAGAAACATTCCCATGTAGGGTCCCTAACATATTATAGCCCCCAAAGCTTAACTTGATTTTTTATTTTAAAATAAAACATGTGAGTTGTATATTTTTATCTCAACTTTTAAGAAGTATAAAAAAAGAAAAGAAAAAATGATGTTAGATATTTTACAAATTTTATTTTTAAGTCTTAAAAATTGTTGTCACCTATCACAATAACTAATTCAAATATTCATTTATTATATTGTAGTTGTAGACGTGCCACCAAGTTACATTTTTTTTTTTTAGTTTCTTTTTTGATAAGTTTTTTAGTTTCTTAATTTTGTTTCCACAACAATGTGTAAACTTTTTGTAGTTAAATTTGTAAAGATTTGAGATTTGGGAGATATAGTTGTTATTGCTTTATTGGTAGCTAGTTGAGTTTTATAAATGCTATTATGTAGCTGCGCAAGCAATACTTATTAACTGTAGTTGAAGAGATTGACCTAAACTCAGGTATAGTCTTAGGGGGAGTGCAACTCCACTTTCAAAATTACATAGGTCCCCCACGAGTAACAACAAGAGCGTAGCCATGACTTTTTATTGAAGAAGGCCGATTTGTAACATTGATATAATAAACATAATTTATAAGTCTATTAAATACAAAATTATCAACTTCAATATATCATCATATTCTTAAACATTAATGAACACACAAAAGCTATTTAATTCACTATAGACAGACAAAAAAATATCCAAAAAGAACGTTTCACAGCAAAATCATGCATAAAGACGATTTTTCATGTAATAAAAAAAAAATTCATTTTCTATATAAACTATCATATTATTTGCCAAAAAGTTCATCATTTATTCTATTATAAAGTCTTATGTTTACTAGTTTCATAGCTAAAAAAACTTGTTTTATAGTTGCCGTAAAAACTGAAAGAATCAACACATAACAAATTAATCTATCAATCACATTCTAAATGTTAGACTTCCCGAAATTTCTAATCCCCTACATAGCTCAAATATTGTCCCCCTATTTATGAAAATCTAGATGTAAACTTTGTCCATTTCGAAAATGAGCTTTACATGGCTCTCTTTGCTGGACTTGGTCAATGATGACCATGGCATCATCTACTCAAAGATGACTTCGTATAAACCAATCCCAACAGCAAACATAATCGCACATTGACAAGCCAAAGCTTCCACTTCCTCCATTGTTTGTGGTAGCAGGATTTCTTGTGATAAGGCCCCAATAACCCTTCCTTCCGAGTCTCTAATAATCACTCTAATCCTTGCTGCTTATTTATCTTTGAATATAGCACCATCAAAACTTGCCTTGTAAAAATTGATTGCAACCTTGTTTATCCTCTCCAGTTACTTGATGTCCCAAGAAATTACATCAATTTTCCAAGAAAAAAAAATACATCACTTTTCATTATATCTCAATAGGCTCCAAGAAATTACAACATTTCCACCACTCTGTCCTGATTTCAAATACCAATAAAACTGAACATCACGCCCCTTAACCCCAAAATGCATATATCTTTCTAGAACCATGAATTTATATCCAACAAAGCTAAGAAAATTTATCCAACCTATTAACATCTTAGGTTTGATTTTTGTTAGGAGACTAAAGAACTATTATCTTATACCCCACAATCAAACAACTCATTAGAGACTAGAACCCAAATTTCAACTTTGGGGGCCAATGAATGAAGTATGAACTTTTTTTTTTTTTTTTATATATATTAAGAAAAAAAAATACTAAGATTCAAGGTTAAACAAATTTATGAAAAAATGAAACTCCTATCTATCCATTGTTGAAAAAATTCTTGACAGCCTTTCAAGAATCATCTAAAATTGTTTAAATACTAATTTCATAACAAATTCCTTTTTATTGTATAAAATCTTCTTTGCTATTGGAAAGCCTAATTTTCCCTATTGAACTTGGTTATATAAAGTTCATTTCCTCTCATGGATCCCAAAATAAGCCTCTCTCAATTTTGGAACTGGGCTCTAAATTTGAGAGGTTTTCAGTTGGGTTAGATTAGACATGGGCTTGCTAGGTTTATAAGTAAATAGACTTGAAGTTTCAAATTGGGCTAGAATTAGATGTGGGTTGAGAATTTTTTTATTTCAAAAAGGGCTTTGGTATGAGCTTCAAATGTGGGGCTAGTCTTATTGTTTTTGGGTTTAAAGGTGGTACTGGATTTTAAGGTTGGGCCCAAGAGAAGGTGTTGTGACCTGTGAGGCTAATTTTTTATTTGAATTGATGACTCTACGCGCAATGGACCTTTCGAGATGAGGATGCCAACAAAGTGCAAGACAGAGAGGGGCTGATTTTTTTTTTTTTTTTTTTGCTACTCATCTGCTAGTGCAGAAAATATTAACTGAAATGGGGGGGAAAAAAACACAATGTATCAGATGATTTTTTTATATTTAGTTTAATTATATTTTATCATAATTGTCCTTCTGAGATTGCAATCGGTGTTTATATGTTATCACAATTTTGGGTTTATATGTTTGCAATCGGTGTTTAGGAAGTTGTAAATTTGATTGTATTGTGCTTATAATAGATTAACTCTTTTAATATAATTTTTGTATGTATGGGACAAGAGAGTCGAGCATAAAATATTTTTCCAAATTTACTTTTGAGATTATTATATTAACCACCACTTAGAAAATTGAAACAAAAGCTCTCAATCTAGCTGGCAACAATAAAACCAGCATTGAAAACCTTCAAAGTTCTATGTTCGTACACTGACCAGTGATAATTAAGCATTCAAAACTCCATTAATGCTGGCTATATGTGGTCAATTATTTTATTTTATTTTATATTTTTTTTGAGAGGAGAAAAAAAATTATCATACAATTGTTTGTATGATACAAAATTGTAAGATAATAATTTCAAATGGGTCTTTTTATAATTAAATATTACATGAATAATATTTGGTTATTAATTATCAATTTAGTAATTGTTTGATAGCTCTGCATTGTGCACTAGCATTCTATCAAATGTATCAAGTGCATTGCATCCTTTTATTTTGCTCCCGTTGTTGCTTTTTTTTCTTTTTTTTTGGGGATGATATTTTAATTTCCCTTCATAACAGCTTTATTTTTGTTTTTTGGGATCAATAACTATAATCACATATACAAAGGTTATGGCATATTACATTTCATCACCATGGTTCTATCATGTGCAGGATCCGGGGGCACTGAAATGTCGTGGTCGTAATGACGAGCTTCGAAAATGATGCCCCATAGTGGTGGATGATCGCGTCATCGACATTGTCAAGAGAGTTGGATTAATTGGGCTGTATAGGACCCCATGTAGAGAAATTGATAATAACTTGATAACGGCCTTGGTTGAGCGATGGCAGCCTGAAACTCACACCTTCCACCTGCCATGTGGCAAGACAACAATCACATTGCAAGATGTGGAAGTTATTTTCGGGATTCCAATCGATGGTGAGACAATTGTTGGAATAACTAACTTGACATGGGAAGATGAATGTCAGAGTATGCTTGGAATTCCTCCTAATGGAAATGTGCTTAAAGGACAAAGGATCCTAATTAAGAAGTTACCAGAAAAAATTGACCACGAGTTGCCTAATGATGCAGTAGAGGTGGCTGTGCATCAATATGCGCGGTGTTATATTCTAGCACTACTGGCAAACACAATTTTCGCCGACAAGTCTGGCGATAGGGTGCATATGATGTGGTTGTAGATGTTGAGGGACCTTCGTAATCCACGTTAGTACAGTTGGGGGAGCGCTTGCCTTGCATGGTTGTATAGAGAGTTATGCAGGGCAACTGACAGTGGTGCCAGTCAGATTGGTGGGGCCTTGCTACTGGTTCAGTATTGGGCATGGTTCAGACTCCCTTTTTTGTGCCCAAGGAAGGAGGACCTCCTACTAGATGATGCATATGGCCCACCATTTGCACCTTCTCCACTGTCCATTAAGTAAGTCTCTTCCTTGATCGATTCTAAAAATTGGAAATAGATCCATAATTTTAAACGACATGACACATTGTTAGACATAGAAAATATAATTTTAACCTTGATATTCCTCAAATCTTGAAAATTAATAGGATTTTTATTTATTTTTATATATCGTTTTACAACCACTGAGGTCATATGTTATTATTGATGTATAATACAAGTGTTATTAATTTCTAGCTCCACCACTAATCATATGTTTAGATAATCATTGTTTGGTATAAACTTAGTGGTATGTAATGTTAAATTTATGATTGCCTATCATTTATTGTTGTTGATTACTTCAAATTCTCAATTCCGAGTAACACCCTTTCTTTCTTAATTGTAGAACTGTGTGGGTTATGACCTCGAAAAATAGCCCCCAAGAAATCTATTTGGTTTGGTACTGTAGGGGCTCCTTTTTTTTTTTGAACGACACCCCCGACAATACATTTGTAGAGAGTGGGACGAAGGGCTTGGCTCTGGCCGGCTTCTGGCCGCTCTTCCGGGACAGTCTCCTTAGCTTTTCTTCACTTGGGGTTGCTCCTCGGCAGGCGTCCGAGGAGGCCCCCCTTCACGAGGGAGGCTCTTTGCCTTATATACTCCCTTTGGTTTGATCCTGGCCTTACAGCTGTTGGCCATCCAGACTACTGCTCCAGAGCTTGTCCCATCAGACATGTTCTTCACCATACTGTGGGTTGCGGCCTCTAAGGTTGCACTGTTTAGGGGTCTTGTCTTCATTAATGCAGCCTGGGGGGTCAGGCAAATGCATTAAGTGTGGAGGTGACCACTTATTTTGGGTTTGCCCCTACCTAGAATTAGACTAGGTGTGCCGAGAAAGGGTGTGTCCTCAGCATGGATTCGAAAAGGGCTGAAAAACCCTTTAGACAACTGTCCGGGACAATTGTCCCTCCTCGGCTTGGGCCTTGGGCCAGCCTAAAGGTGGGTCGGGGATTCCAGGCCCACGGGCCCCACAATAGCCCCTCAAAATTCTGCTGCACGTTCCCTCAGACGGGGAGGAGGGTTTTGAAAACCACGACCCTCATGTTCTGGAAGGCCTCCCGTTGGCTGGTCCTTCCTCGAATGGCTGGATCGACACTCAGATTCTTCAGTAAGTAGTCAGTTTCCCCATAGAACTGGGTCCTTGGACCATGTAAGACCTAGGTACAGTTGCTACCTTCAAGGTAAGTGGCTAGCTCCCCATAGGCTTGGGTCCGAGGACCATGCAAGACCTAAAGGTAAGTGGCTAGCTCCCCATAGGCTTGGGTCCGAGGACCATGCAAGACCTAGGTACAGTTGCTACCTTCAAGGTAAGTGGCTAGCTCCTCATAGGCTTGGGTCCGAGGACCATGCAAGACCTAGGTACAGTTGCTGCCTTCAATAGGAGTTCGTCCTCAGATCCGAGAGCCTTGCTTTTAGTGTAACGATGTTCACGGGCCGTTTACTGGGAGCTATTTTTCCTCAGGTCGGATTGTGACCTCACACGTGAAGTTGACCTCACCTCCAGTTCGTGTCCCCCATCTCTTTGGTTTACAAGGCGTCGCTTGGCGTCGTTTGGCCTTTCGCGCTCCGCGCTTGACGCTTCGGTGCACGTGACGTGCCTTCATTAATGCCCTCGTGAATTAACACGAATCCGGCGGTTGGCAATCCCCTTGAAATTGGGTGAGAATTAATTCCCTTTGACAATCCTCCCTTCGAATTCTGCGTGGCTCAACTCCCACCAGTTTTCGCCTTCCATAAAAGGCGTTCTGGGGAGAATGCTTCTCCTCATTCCATGGATCTCCCACCACAACCAAAAACACATACTCTCACTTCCCTGAGCCCCTTTGACAACACCGCCAAGATTGTGACCAAAGTTGGCAGATATGGGGTTAAGGGCCGCCGTGGCCGCAGCCCCTACTGGGCTTCCGGCGCGGCAGAGTTTAGGCGTAACACTGGCAGTGCCTTGTACGGGGGCCAGGGGGGACGTCGTTGAAGTACCTAACATCACTCCCTAGAGCACACCTCCGACGAAGGAGACACGTGAACTCTCGTCATGGCTGGTGTCCGAGTGTTGCCGTCTCCGATGGCCAACGCTCGTGCAGTTTGGAGAGGGTCGAGGAAGCATCACAGGGGAGGGTGTTCCGGGGCCCCTGCGCCGGCTCCTCACTTTGTTCAAGCTTCTGCCTCGAGGCGAGCCGACCCCCAGCCCCCTTCCCGTGCTTTTACTGTCCAGTTTTCCCATTCTGGATGCCGATAAAAGCACGGGTTGACACTTCCCTCATTCCTGATATTAATTCTTTGAGAGCCTCTTTTCCAGCTAGTTCTAGAATCGGTCCGCCTGGGCCTCTGATTGTAGGATTAGTTTGTAGGATTTTTTGTAAAACATGCCTGTCTAAGCCTCTGATTGTATTTGTAATTTTTTTTATGAAATAATAAAGAACTCTCCTTTTTATTTGCTGTTGAGTCTTCTTTTCTACTGCAATTCTTCTCTTCTTCTCTCTCTTTTTTTTTCTTTCTTTTTTTTTTTTGATACACCGCCAACTTTTGCGTAGTAACTACTTTAGAACGACCGCCGATTGTGTCGGCCAGCGCACTAACCCTTCCCACAGACGACGCCAATTGTAGGGGCTCCTTTTTTTTTTTTAAGGGCACCCCCGACAATACATTTGTAGAGAGTGGGACGAAGGGCTTGGCTCCGGCCGGCTTCTAGCCGCTCTTCCGGGATAGTCTCCTTAGCTTTTCTTCACTTGGGGTTGCTCCTCGGCAGGCGTCCGAGGAGGCCCCCCTTCACGAGGGGGGCTTTTTGCCTTATATACTCCCTTTGGTTTGATCCTGGCCTTATAGCTGTTGGCCATCCAGGCTACTGCTCCAGAGCTTGTCCCATCAGACATGTTCTTCACCATACTGTGGGTTGCGACCTCCAAGGTTGCACTGTTCAAGGGTCTTATCTTCATTAATGCAGCCTGGGGGGTCAGGCAAATGCATTAAGTGTGGAGGTGACCACCTATTCTGGGTTTGCTCCCTACCCAGAATTAGACTAGGTGTGCCGAGGAAGGGTGTGTCCTCGGCATGGATCCGAAAAGGGCTGAAAAACCCTTTAAACAACTGTCCGGGACAATTGTCCCTCCTCGGCTTGGGCCTTGGGCCAGCCTAAAGGTGGGCCGGGGATTCCAGGCCCACGGGCCCCACAGGTACCGTCAACTATTAGATTGTATGCATCCCAACCCAGTACCCAAATTGTGTTCCTTCTATTGTTTATGACTATTGTATTTACTGCTTGTAAAATAGCTCATAGTCAAAAATAATGGAACATTGCATAATGTGCTGCCCTTTTATTTGGCTATTTCAGGTGGTGTGGGAACCATATCAAGATGACTTAGCCCACCTACCTCTGTTTTGTGTCACAGGAAGGGATGTGTAGACGGCGAGGGTGCCACTTGTATGCTTCTGGCTTGTAGAAAAACATACACCAGACTGTGTTCATCATCAGTTTGGGATGGTACAAGAAATCCCCCCATATGTTGATACTGACGACGCCCTTCATGACATAGGCCTAAGGGGGAAGATAGAGGTGAATTAGGGGGACAAACACTATGGCCATATCCAAGTATGGAATAGTCGAGCACGATCTCTATGTCATGGAGCACGACTACAGGGTGCTATGTCGCCTGCTCGTCCATACTTCGATTGGTATCATAGGGTGACTTGGAGGTTCGTCGACCACACTTCTGCTTCGATTGGTATCATAGGGTGACTTGGAGGTTCGTCGACCACACTTCTGCTTCACTTCTTATTATGGTAATCGCTTCGACCGTTCTTTTCAATTTTTGTTGCATATCACCATTTTTTTGTTAGATGTACTAATTGTATTTTTGTACTTGTAGGTTGCCAGTCACAAGCAGATGTTGACGCAATATACATAGGCAGTCCCATGTACAAACATATCTCAGCTTTACTTAAATATGTGGAACACCTTCATCGTATAACTGTCAAAGTTCCCTTGGAAGAGACCGATGGGGCAAATCCAAATGCGACAGAAGATATTGGACAACCAAGCACAAGCCCAAATCGTGCCAGCCATAGCCATGGTCACCGTGGTGCACCCCATCAGGTTATCAGTAGGCAAGATCGATGGTCACCGTGGTGCACCCCATCAGGTTATCAGTAGGCCGGATCCTGCTCCACCCCCACATGCATCTCCTGCGCCAGAATTCCCTCCACCCCCACATGCATCTCCTGCCCCAGAGTTCCCTCCACCTCCACATGCATCGCCTTCCCTAGAGATCCCTCCACGTACTGCTCATGCAGTTCCTGACCTAGAGATCCCTCTACCCACTACTCACGCATCTTCTCACCCCGAGATCCCTTCACACACCTCACATACATTTTTTGACCCCGCTCATCTTTCATTTACTCCGCCATCCTTTGATCTCGACTATGATTTTAGTCAGACCCCTCTTGTCATGCACACTCAATCCCCCTCGTACAGCATTGGTCATATAGACCATGTACCACCCCATAGTCACTCCATGTCATTCATGCCCACTCCTGGACTGCGTATAGATCCCACGACTACAGGCATCACTCACATTTCATCTGCTACACCATCCTCCCCCGCAGTTGTAGGATCTTCAATTGTTGGGAGTCAAGCAAAACAACCAGATGTGCATGTTGAGAATGAGCAGGTAGTTGTTGGGTTACAGTCACCCCCACAAGGTCGACCTAAACGCACAACAAAAGCACCTCCTTGTGGGACAGGTGGTCACAAAGTAGGACACAAGGCTGGCTCCACGATATGACAACTCATTTAATGTAATAAATATTGAGTAATTGTTGTTAATGCTATTATAATTCATGTAATCCATTGTTTGGTTGTAACTCCATCTTTGTAGCAACGCGAGGAGCCTCACCAAGGAGATGCAGTACCCCCTCCCCCACCTACCAAACATTATAGGAGATAGCATAAACGTAAAATGCATTAGGATCAGCACGCCATCTGCATCAAACGCAAAAGCTGTATCCTTATTATGCCATTTATATATATATATATATATATATATATATATTTTACGCTGACAATGCCCTTTATAGAATAAACTTCATGTAAGACTTGTTACTTTAATATAAATAGTCACACCTGGAGTTTACCTTAACAGATTTTTCAGGTTAATAAAATATTCTCAGAGAATGCGTTTGATGCTGTTTTTTGATTTTGGATCTGTAGCATATGTTGGGGAAAACACCCTTTTCCCGCTTAAGTAAGTATTGCTTTCGATATGTAGTACACAGTGTTCTCGCTTGTAGGACTTGTATTTCTTGCATCTTAGGAATTCAAACTTTCTTGAACAAGTTTAAATTTTATGGAAACCATGAATGTAGAACTCAGGGATTATCATTAAAATGTTTTACATGAGAAAAATTGTAAATGATGCATGTAAAGTTTGTTAGTCACTCTGATTGGGAGGATACTTGCTATTACTAGATTTCTCAATGTCAGCAACTTTCTAACAATAGCATGAAATTGTAAGGCTTGCTTGGATCAAATTCAAGCAAATTTAAAATTATGAAATTTTGGCCCAATTAACATGAATCTGAAATTTCATAGTGGGATTAATGGATTATACCCTTTTTTGTGGTGTTGTAATAATACCCAAATGGAATGTGACTAAATCTATAATGTTTTGAAATGTATTAATTTTCCTTTACCATAGTTGATTGCTAAAGCCCATCCACAATGTGGAATGGGGTGTGGAGAGATGATAGCTTGCTAATGTTGAAATCTCTATCAATGGGTTTGGCTTGTTTGGGATTTATTTTATCACGTAACCGCCCTGGCTTCATCGCCACTTCTGCCGAGGCAAAACACACACACACACACACACACACTCTCTCTCTCTCTCTCTCTCTCTCTCTCTCTCTCTCTCTCTCTCTCTCTCCAAAAAAAAGGAAAAAAATTTAACTTTTGATTTAGTTATGTTTTCATTTGTAATAATGAAACAGGATGGTTGCATTTGTTGGTTTGATATGCGATGCAAAGATGTACAGCTTGTAATGGAAATTGGGAAGGAACCCATTTCTTCTTTATGTTTCAAGTCAGGTATTTATGTATTTTTTTTTTAAATTTTATTTTAGTTTTTGATTCATTGGGTATTAATTTCTTGAGTTCAATTTATAATTGATTTCTTTAATACTATGAATATTGGTGATATGTTTGGTATCTAATTCAGTTTACAGTCAAGTTTATGATCAAAGTTCACATTAGTGATTGTTGCTTGACTCAGGGAATGAAGATATCATTTATGCCTCTTCAGGAATGGAAGTCCAGTGTTTTGATGTGCACATGGTAATCCTTTCTCATATTTAACCTTTTGGGTTTACTTCTTTTTTCTTTTTTTTCTTTTTTTTTTTTTTTTTTTTTTGGGTTTTAACTAATATTATGCTTGTGCATCAGTATGAGGTTTAGTGTAAAATTTAGAACTTTATATATAGCCTAGTTTGTCAATGTTTCATGATTATGTACTCTTAGTTATTGATTTACAGTTGATTTTGTCATTGTTACCAACAAGCTGTTTTTTTTTTTTTTTTTTTTTTTTTTTTGTCTCTTGGAGGCCACCTCATGGAAGCCACTACAGAGTTATAGTTACAATAAAGAGGAGATAAATCAGGTAAGAATTTTTATTGATGCTTTTTAAGACTTGAATTAGACTTTTTGTCCTTATGTTATGTTTTGACCCATGTATCTGTATGTTACTTCTGTTTTAATGTTAAATCAGTGCATTGAAGTTCTACTACTCATATGGAATACTACCTTTTACTTGCAGGATGCCTTGAGAACTTTCTTACTCCGAAAGCTTGATAATCTTGCAATGGATGATAAATGCCAAATAACAATGATCTCCACTTGGGCTACTAAATTGTACTTGGACAAGGTTTGCTTCTTTCTATACTGAATTGTACCAAGGCAATCTCTTTGCCTTATTAGAGTACTTGGTATGTTAAGGCTCCTAAGAGGGTTTCTTTCTTTGTTTGTACTGCACCATTATGTGGGCATAGTCTCTTAATAAACCACCATTACGTACTAAAAAAATGCGGGAAAACCATTTTTGAGACATGTGAAAGAAGATTAGGAGTTTTAGTTATCTTCAACATCACATGTATTGTATCATTTGAAAATATATTATCCATCCCTTGACTACAGTGATTGCAATGCATAGATTATAATGTTGCCATTCTTAAAATAAAATTTATATTTCATCAATTATTTGTAGATAAACTGGCTGCTCTTGGACGATGACACTGCTGTGGTTAATCATGGTTCAGAGTACCAATAAGTTATTAAAGAGTTTCGTGCTTTTCTTGGTGATTGCAAGGGCGTATTAGATGAAGCAACTACAATGAGACTTCTGGAAAGGTAATTGTTAATGCAATCTGCTATAAATTGTTTGCCACCCTTGAATACATGTGTCTGAACTATTCTTTCTAATCTTATTCTCTGCCCCCTGCGCCCACCACTAAGGGGCAGGTGGGGAGGTGAGGGTGTCACATTTGCATTTGTTCTCAGTATCTTAAATCTCATATGTTCTATGACGGTGTATTGCAAATAAATCTATTAGAAAAGTGCACAAAGGGATGCAAACCCTAGTACAGGGGAAGCATACAAAGGAAAAACCGAAACAAGAAGGAAAAAAATCAATTAACATTTAAAATTCAGCTGATATAAAAAATCCAGAAAATTAGTCAAAGAAGTTGAAGTGTTAGTGCGAGCTACACACAAATGTTTACTTTGGGTCTGATTAAAGTTCTATATATTTGATATTGTATGATATATCTCTCCAAATGCAGCCTGAGGGTAATAATGCCTGAGTTGATGGTGACAAGGAGAAAGATGATGGTTGTGGGAAATCACTTAAGGTATACAGGATAATTCATTTATATCTTCACCACTCAACCAAATTTCAAAATTCTTGACTTTGCTATCTGCTTCGGTACAGGCAAACAAAGAGGAAGATGACAAAATGAGGACAAGGTCGACAAACGTTGCAGCCTATGCTGCTGTTGGAGGAGATGACATGCTTTCAAAATGGCAACTAATGGCTGAGCAAGCCCGGTAGAAACGTGAAGGAGGGGTGGATGCATCTGGTTCTCAACCAAGTAAAGATGTGAGACGTAAGCCTTTATCAACATCTAGAAGAAAGGACAACCAAGAAACAGAGAAAAGGGGCAATGCAGCTCCTGTTGCTGCTTCTGGTAAGCGTGCTTTAATTTGATTTCAATTTTGGAAGGTAGCAATGCAGCTCCTGTTGCTGCATTTCCCTAATGTTGGCGGCCTCATTCATCTGACTTTTCTCCTTTTGGAAAACTAATATGCTTAGATCAATGATGCTTTATTTTTTATTTTTAATAGGTAATAAGACAAAAATTGAAAGAAATGAACATTGTGTAGTGGAAATGAAAAATGATACGAAGTGTTTGGTTGGTAAGAAGTAAGACATTCCTAATACAAGTGTAGTGGAAATGAAAATGGTAAATTATACTTATAAAAAAAGGGTAAATAATAGGTGTGAAAATAATAGATGAACTCATCTGTTTAAAGGTGGAGTGGTTATATTGAGAAAGGGATGAGATAGAGTAGTTTAAGATGTTTTGGTTATGTGTTGCAGAGAATGCTTAATGCTCTTGTGAGAAGGGCTGATCTAATTCAAGTCAAAGTAGCGAAGAAAGTTGGAGAAGGGCCTAAAACTATATGAATAGCTGTATTGAACAATGTATTGAACAAGGATGCAATATATATTTGGATAGAATAGAATGGAGAAATAGGATATATATGGCCAACTCTACATAGTTGAAAAGGGATCCATAAATTTTACTCTAATTTAATTGGAATTAGGGTTCACTTGCAGATGTACGGACTCAGATTGATCAGCTTAGAGCCAGTATGACAATGAAGCGGGCTGAAATGGGCACGGACCTTATTGATCACTTAACACTAGAGGAAAAGGAGCTTTGATCACGATTGAACCCTGAAATTGCAGATCTTAAAGAGAAGCTTATTGCTTGCAAGACAGACCGTATTGAGGTTTGAGAAATGCATTTTGAATTTCTTTTTCTTTTTCCCCACTGCTGGGCAGCTTTATTGTCATTGAAATATATCATTAATTTTGAATTTAAGTACTTATGTACATGATTTTAAATTTTCAATTTAAGTACTCCTTAATTTCTTTTTTATTCCCTGGCTGAATGATATTCATATCTAGAGTTTTTCAATTTTTTCTTCCTAAACTAGAAAATTACTTGACAAAAATCAAGGAATTGGTCTATTGTCATCAGATGCTTTTCATATTTTAAATTATACTTTTTCAAATTAGAAGGCCCACTTTGAAGTTATAATGAATGACAAGGTCCTGCCTCTTAAAGAGGCAGGACCTTGTCTAAGAGGCAGGACCTTGTCATTCATTATAACTTCATAGTGGCCCTTCTAATTTGAAAAAGTATAATTTAAAATATTAAAAACAGTTGCACTAAATATGAACAACTGCTGAATATATGGACAAGATTGCCAAGATGGAAGCTGAACTGCAATCAGCAGAGCCTGTTAAGTAGAGTTACAGCAGAGGGCTCACTCAGATATTCAGTAGATTCCTGCTCTTGTTTCAGAACTTGAGAGCCTCAGACGGGAATATCAGCACTGTAGGTATGTAATGCTCTTCTTTATGGCTGTCTCGTAGAAACCGAAATGCACCAGTTTGTTTTTGTGGTGATTTCATTTACTATAGCAGCTCGGGCTTTCAAAAGTGTGTGTTCCCAATGTTGGCTTTCAGTGGGTATATATTTATTTATTTCTGTGTGTTCCTTCTCCCATAATAGAGGTACATGAAACTTACCAATAATTTAAAAAAAAAAAAAAATTTATTGATGATAGAGGGAATGATGTTAGGTCAGATAGACTGGCAAAAAACAAAGTTTGTGGCTGACTTAGATTGGTTGATGAGGATCCATAGAATCCACCCCAATTTTACTTAGTTGAGTTGGTTCAATTCGAGGACAATAAACTATTATAAACTAAGAAATATTTTAATGACTTGGTGTGATTGTAATTTGTTACTTCCTCACGAAATTAGTTTGAAAGTTTGCCTAACTAATGATATTGTTTGGCTTTGATGGTTATTTTCTAAAAAATCCCGGTTTTTTCTCTCTATGGTTTTGTTTCTAAGTCTTCAGCTGACACAGTGCAGTGTCACTTATGATAGGAAGGCACTTATCATTAATGGGCACAGGAGAATTCTCTTTTCTGGGTTTCCTGTTTGGTTGAAGTATGTTCCAGGCATTAGCTTTAGAACAGATAATAAGCCTTTCAAGGTCTCTCTCTCTCTCTCTCTCTCTCTCTCTCTCTCTCTGTGTACATTTTCTGTTTGTGTAAATGTAAGTACAATAAAAACTAAAGGATTATTGATGGAAATTGAACATGTGAAAGCATATTTTGTTCACTAAAAAAATGAGCTTTTATAACTTTTTTAAGTATCTAAGTTTTGTTAAGTATCTTACATATCTTGGAATTGCAGTTGGCAATGCAAAAGTTTACCCAGAAAATTGTTCAAATGATGAAGGATGAAAAGCTATTTAAGTCTCAAGGTGGCCCCATCATCCTCTCTCAGGTATTGTTTCTGGGTTTTCCACACACAAGTATTTGTGGTATCTCTAACATGTCAGAAAATTTTACTATGTTTGACATGGAAAAATAAAGAAAAATAAATATTAGTTCTGGTAGGAAGTCATGAACTACATTACTACAATATGTGAAACTTCATCATTTTCGGCCAATTGATGTATTTATATATATTCTTACTTAACCTTTATTTGCAGATTGAGAATGAATTTCAGCCTGTAAGCAAGGTAATTGGAACTGCTGGTCATGCTTATATGACTTGGGCTGCAAAGATGGCTGTAGGAATGGGTACTGGGGTCCCATGGGTTATGTGCAAGGAAGATGATGTCCCGGACCCAGTGGTAATGAAAATTATACTTCTTAAATGTATCTTAGCTTCAACCACATATCTACTCATTAACTAAAAGTCATAATAGTTGGTCTTTTTTTATTTTCTTGCATTTTGTCAATGTTAACATTTTACTATAAGGATTTTAAGCATCCCATTAATTGATTGATTATTGGTACATTCTCATTAGTTTGGGCACTTGCAATGAAGCTTTTATTACCTGTATATTCAATTTGTGAAATATAATGAAAATACATGACATGCTAGAAGAAACTGATGAAAATCTATTTGTTAGAAAAAAAAATTTACAGTGACTCTCTTTTTGCTTTAGTAATGACAGTTCAAAATCCATCTCTCTCTAAATCTTGCTGACAAATAAACACGTGCAATGGTTTTTATTGTGACTACTCTCTCCAACAAACCTTACAAACCCGCATTATGGACTGAGGCCTGGAGTGGCTGGTAAGTTTTGCATCCACCACCACTTTCAAAGCAATGCTCTAAGATACTTAATTAATCTACTTGCCTTATGTCTCTTATGTAAGGTTTACATAATTTGGTGGCCCAATTCACCAACGACCAGTTCAAGATATGGCATTTGCAGTTGCCAGGTTCATTCAGAAGGGAGGCTCCTTTGTCAATTATTACATGGTCTGTCATTATTAACCTCTAGTCTGCATTGGTTGTCCTGTTGAGAGTAGTACTTAAAACTGGTTCAATATTAGTCTGGCTGATTTTGTATTACAAATGGAATATGATTCATATTTGTGGGTCCCGAATACTTTGAATGTCAAAGATGATGGGAAACAGCTTCTCTAATGCTCTTTTAATTTCCCAGAAAACACTAAAGATGATATGTCAACTTGCATAGCTATGGCCACAAACGCAATTGTATTAACTTTTAGTGTGCTTATTTTACATGTGCCTTATCTACTAGCACATTAATCATTATCTTGTCCAGGGAATCTTTCAAAACTTTGTTTGCTATGACCTGATTCATTCCAACCTGCAATCTTGGAACCCACAAGTAATAGTAAAAATAAGCAATAAATTGAATTATAAGTTTTCCTAAACAAACATTTGGTCACATGACCAATCATTTTGCTTTATGCCAAATCACATGAGAAATCAATAAGCTGAAATATAAGATATAGCTTTATGTCAAATCATTTCGTTTTATGTCAGTTTTTTGACCAATTTTATAGGGTGTAGAGACAATAAAACTAATTTTTTGAATTTCACTTATTATTTTAGTAATATTTTTAGTCACCTTATTAATTTATACTAATTTTTTTTTATTAAATAGACCCCATGAGAGCATCCACATTGGTGGAGCCATAATTTTAGCTATTTGGCACTACAAAAAAAAAAAAAAAAAAAAAAAAAAAAAAAAAAAAAACTACTTTATTTATTTTACCTTCTCATTTTACAAAACATCCAATATCAGTGGTTTTATTTTAGTTTTCAATACAATAAAATAATATAAATAACACAATAAAATAATATATCTACTATAATAAAATAATATATTCACTACAATAAACAACAATCACAACCACCACAACCATAACCGCCTCCGCCCTCGACTCTGCAATCGCCACTACCACCGCCACCACCACCGCCACATAATTGCAAATAATCGTCTAATGTAACAATAATTTAATCCCAAATTATATATATATATATACACACACACGTATACATTTTTTTTTTCGGCCTAAAACAATTTCTAATAACTTAACAACTGAACTTATTATGAAATTATTGTAAAACATTGTAAAGGTAACATTTATTATATAAAATATTAACTCAACAAAAATTTTAAAAATAATTTCTTTTTCTTTTCTTTTATCTTTCTCTTAATTTACCTGCCAACTATCACTCTCATGTCTCATCTCATCCCACTTTTAAAATATAATATATCTACTGTAGGGGCTCCTTTTTCGGAGGTGGGCCCCCGACAATGAATTTGTAGAGAGTGGGGCAAAGGGTTTGGCTCCGGCCGGTCCCTCGCCGGTCTTCCTTAAACTTTTCGTCTACTGCTCTTCGCTTGGGGTTGCTCCTCGGATGGCGTCCGAGGAGGCCCCCCTTCACAAGGGGGGTTCTTTGCCTTATATACGCCCTTTAGCTCGATCCTGGCCTTACAGCTGTTGGCCATCCGGGCTACTGGTTCAGGACTTGTCCCATCAGACAGGTTCCTCACTATACTGGGGGTTGCTGCCTCCAAGGTTTTTTCTAGTGAAGGGTTTTGTCATCATTAATGTAGCCTGGAGGATCAGGCATACTCGTTAAGCGTGGATGTGACCACCTATTCTGGGTCTACCCCCTACCTGGATTAGACTAGGTGTGCCGAGGAGGGGTGTGTCCTCGGCTCGGGTCTGAGAAGAGCTAAAACCCTTAGGCCGACTATCTGGGATGATTGCCTTCCTCGGCTTGGGCCTTGGGCCAGCCTAAAGGTGGGCCGGGGGTTCTGGGCCCTCGGGCCCCACAATAGCCCCTCGAAACCCTGCTGCACGTCTCCTCGGACGGGAAGGAGGGTTTTGCAAACCTCGGCCCCTATGTTCCGGAAGGCCTTCAGCCGGCTGGTTCTTCCCTGAGTGGCTAGATCGACCCTTAGGCTCTTCAATAGGTAGTTAGTTCCTCCACAGGAATAGGTCTTCGGACCGAGCAGTACCTTGGCTCCGTCGTAAATAGCTAGCTCCCCGTAGGCTTGAGTCCGTAGACCATGCAAGACCTAGGTACAGTTGCTGCTTTCAGTACGAGTGGCCATCTCCCCGTAGGCTTGGGTCCGAGGACCATGCAAGTTCTAGGTACAATTGCTGCCATCGTTTGTAAGTGGCTAGCTCCTCATAGGCTTGAGTCCGCAGACCATGCAAGACCTAGGTGCAGTTGCTGCTTTCAGTACGAGTGGCCAGCTCCCCGTAGGCTTGGGTCCGAGGATCATGCAAGTCCTAAGTACAATTGCTGCCATCGTTTGTAAGTGGCTAGCTCCCCATAGGCTTGAGTCCGTAGACCATGCAAGACCTAGGTACAATTGCTGCCTTCAGTACGAGTGGCCAGCTCCCCGTAGGCTTGGGTCCGAGGACCATGCAAGTCCTAGGTACAATTGCTGCCATTGTTTGTAAGTGACTAGCTCCCCATAGGCTTGAGTCCGTAGACCATGCAAGACCTAGGTGCAGTTGCTGCCTTCAGTACGAGTGGCCAGCTCCCCGTAGGCTTAGGTCCGAGGACCATGTAAGTCCTAGGTACAATTGCTGCCATCGTTTGTAAGTGGCTAGCTCCCCATAGGCTTGAGTCCGTAGACCATGCAAGACCTAAGTACAATTGCTGCCTTCAGTACGAGTGGCCAGCTCCCCGTAGGCTTGGGTCCGAGGACCATGCAAGTCCTAGGTACAATTGCTGCCATCGTTTGTAAGTGGCTAGCTCCCCATAGGCTTGAGTCCGTAGACCATGCAAGACCTAGGTACAATTGCTGCCTTCAGTACGAGTGGCCAGCTCCCCGTAGGCTTGGGTCCGAGGACCATGCAAGTCCTAGGTACAATTGCTGTCATCGTTTGTAAGTGGTTAACTCCCTATAGGCTTGAGTCCATAGACCATGCAAAACCTAGGTACAATTGCTGCCTTCAGTACGAGTGGCCAGCTCCCCGTAGGCTTGGGTCCGAGGACCATGCAAGTCCTAGGTACAATTGCTGCCATCGTTTGTAAAGGGGCCCCGAGCATGAGGACACAGTGTTCACCTCTTTGGGCAACTCAGTCTCACATCAGGTAGAAGTCCCTCCCCTTAGCCCCTTGCAGGCTGCTGGAGCAAGAGTCATTGTACCACTACTGCACAGTTGCCTCCAATAGGAGTTCGTCCTCGGATCCGAGGACTTTGCTTTTGGTGTGAAGACGTCCACGAGTCTTTTCCTGTGAGCTGTTTTTCCTCGGGTCGGATTGTGACTTCACACGTGGGGCTGATCTTGCTTCTAGTTCGCGTTCCTCATCTTTCTGGTTTACGAGGCGTCGCTTGGCCTTCCGCGCTCCCTGTTTGACGCTTCGGTGCCCGTAACGCGCCTCCATTAATGCCCTTGTGAATTAACACGCATCAGGCAGCTGGCAATCCCCTTGGAATTGGGTGGGAATTAATTCCCTTTGACAATTCTCCCTTCGAATTCCGCGCGGCTCAACTCCCACTGGTTTTCGCCCTCCATAAAAGGCGTTCTGGGGGGGGGTGTTTCTCCTCATTCCATGAATTCTCCACCACGAACAGAAATATACACTTTCACCTTCCTGAGCCCCTTTGACACCGCCACCAGGGTTGTGACCGCAACTAGGAGACCTGGAGTTAAGGGCCGCCGTGGCCGCAGCCCCCACTGGGCAGCCGGCGCGGCAGAGTTTAGGCGTAACACTGGCAGGGCCTCGTATGGTGGCCAGGGGGGACGTCATTGAAGTACCTAACGCCCCTCCGCAGAGCGCACCTCCGACGAAGGAGGCACACGAACTCCCGTCACGGCTGGTGCCCGAGCATTGCCGTCTCCGACGGTCGGTGCTCGTGCAGTTTGGAGAGGGTCGAGGAAGCATCACGAGGGAAGGTGTTCCGGGGTCTCGGGGTCGGCTCCTCACTTTGTTCAAGCTTTGGTTTGAAGGTGAGCCAGCTCCCAGCCCCCCCTTCCCGTGCTTTTACTGTCAAGTTCTCCCATTCTCTTGACGCCAATAAAAGCACGGGTTGACACTTCCCTCATTCCTGATATTAATTCTTTGCGAGCCTCTTGCCCGGCCAGTTCCAAGACCGGTCTGCTTGGGCCTCTGATTGTAGGATTAGTTGGTAGGATTTTTTGTAAAACATGCCTGTCTGAGCCTCTGATTGTATTTGTAACTTTTCTTTTATGAAATAATAAAGATTGTTGTACTTGTAATCTTTTCTGCAATAATAAAGAACTTTTCCTTTATTTCGCTGTTGAATTTTCCTTTCGTACTGCAACTCTTCTCTTGTTCTCCTTTTTTTTTTCTTTTACACCGCCAACTTTGCATAGCAACTACTTTGGAACGACCGCCGGTTCCGCCGGCCGGTGCTCTAACCCTTCCCACAGACGGCGCCAATTGTAAGGGCTCCTTTTTCGGAGGTGGGCCCCCGACAATGAATTTGTAGAGAGTGGGGCAAAGGGTTTGGCTCCGGCCGGTCCCTCGCCGGTCTTCCTTAAACTTTTCGTCTACTGCTCTTCGCTTGGGGTTGCTCCTCGGATGGCGTCCGAGGAGGCCCCCCTTCACAAGGGGGGTTCTTTGCCTTATATACGCCCTTTAGCTCGATCCTGGCCTTACAGCTGTTGGCCATCCGGGCTACTGGTTCAGGACTTGTCCCATCAGACAGGTTCCTCACTATACTAGGGGTTGCTGCCTTCAAGGTTTTTTCTAGTGAAGGGTCTTGTCATCATTAATGTAGCCTGGAGGATCAGGCATACTCGTTAAGCGTGGATGTGACCACCTATTCTGGGTCTGCCCCCTACCTGGATTAGACTAGGTGTGCCGAGGAGGGGTGTGTCCTCGGCTCGGGTCTGAGAAGAGTTAAAACCCTTAGGCCGACTATCTGGGATAATTGCCCTCCTCGGCTTGGGCCTTAGGCCAGCCTAAAGGTGGGCCGGGGGTTCTGGGCCCTCGGGCCCCACATCTACTATAATAAAATATTATATCTACTACAATAAAATAATATATCCACTACAATAAACAATAATCACAACCACCGCAACCATAACCGCCCTTGCCCCCAACTCTGTAATCGCCACTACCACTGCCACTACCACCGCCACATAATTGCAAATAATTGTCTAATGTAACAATAATTTTTTTTAATCCCAAATTATATATATATATATACACACACATACATATACATTTTTTTTTTTCATCCTAAAACAATTTCTAATAACTTAACAACTAAACTTATTATGAAATTATTGTAAAACAATGTAAAGGTAACATTTATTATATAAAATATTAACTCAACCAAAATTTTTTTAAAAAAAAATTCTTTTTCTTTTCATTTATTTTTCTCTTAATTCACCTGTCAACTATCACTCTCATGTCTCATCTCATCCCACTTTTAAAATATAATGCTTCATTGCCCAAACCTTAAAAAAATCTCCCCTCCATAATAATATAATATACTTCTTCTCTCCTTTTTCATTCTTCTTCTTCAGTTATTACTATTTAAGCATAAGTTGAAAAAGAGTAGGTTGCATGAAATGCACCTATTACTATTTAAGCGTGGTTGGTTATGTAGGAAAAGCTCTTGTTTATGTTGCCTTAGAAAATAGCCTTAGAAAGAATCGTTGTTTTATTTCTAAAATTGTGTTGCTTGAACAAGTCCTCTAACAACATATTGGCTAAAGTATTTGGGAGTATTCAAATCAGCTGCTACATATATATATACACGGCTGATATATAGATCTACCTGTTGATGGTTCATTCTATACCAATACGTAAATTTGCATTGCTTATTTCTCTTGTGTTCTTTGGTGTAGGTTCAATAGTTCAAGCCTTTTGAATCTGGTTCTTAATATAAGATCAGTGTATCAGGTGTTGCTATAATAAACACATTTTTTAACATATGATCCTGCAATCCTAAATCTTTTTAGCTCAGGAAAAAATACATCCACCCAAAGGAAAGACTTTCAATTTCTAACAGTTTGTCAAAGTAACACCCACTCGCTGAAATCTCCCACCATAGCTGATTGTATCACTATATTCACCAAAGTACCTTCTACCAGTGGCAAAAACATTGCCCATAATCAAATCGTTGAGACAAAATGACAAATTCAGTTCCTCAACATAATTTTAAGTCTCTCTTTCACACAAAATAGGAAAAACAAGTTCGATAAATTATCCAATGATAATTCATTAGATATAGAATACTTCGATTACAAGTTCATTCAATGATAAACAAAATAATAATTGTCCGCATACAACATAGTAGTAATAATTGTCCGCATACAACGTAGTAGTAAGTTCAAATACACAATAAAGAGAACCTCAATTTACATCTACAATGCCAGTCCAAAAGTGAGTATCTGCATGCCTGACAAAAATTCAAATATTGTCGTTAGATACCAAAAGCCAAAACATACACACTAATCTATGCAACTTGGCTAATTGATATAATCATGGCATTTTATATAAAAGCATCCCTAGAGTACCTGTTATGTTTTGTCTTAATTTGTAATAGTCAGTGAGTTTCTTGCTCTGTTGATACCTATTTCCTAATTTTTGTGGTATAAATATGCTCAGCAATCAATGTACTACATTGCAATGCCTTCTGCTCTGAACAATATAAATTTATGGCACTTTTGGCAATTCCTGCAGTTCTATACAACAAATTTGGCATGGATCATGGAAGATACTAATTTGTTGTTTGAAAGTACAATGAAGAATTGAATTTTTTTGTTATTTTTATTTTGGGTTCTTTCTTTTGGTGGTGGGTGGAATAGGTTGAAGTGGATTAAATATGAAAGAAATTTTAGAAATTCTACTAGTAGCCCTAAAATCATTGGTTTTATACATGCAAGATTGGTTTTAATATCTAGCCATTTTCTAATTTAAATATGCTGAAAACAAAGCAACAACATTTAATCGATGACCATCATGGCATTTTATATAAAAGCATCACTTACCTAGTTTAGATCATTACCGCTTGTTGAAGCCCCACGGGAAAGCAGACATCTTCTACAGTTATGCCCATGTTGATGACATAGTCCACAACTCTGCTTTTGTTGAATATCCCTCAAGTCAGAATTTGGCCTCCGGGTTCCCCGTTCTTGCCGAACCCCATCCATCTCAGTCCGTATCCTAGATGCCACAGGTCGACCTTTGCCCTGCAACAGGTTTGGATCAGGCACCCACTTTGGACCGTCCACATCCCTCCACAATGTATCTGACATTGGCACCACAAATGGATGTGAGTAGGTGCGAATGACGTTCTCCAAACTATAACATGGGTCAATATATGTAGTCGCATCTTGCCCCAAGTGCTGAAGAGCTTTAATTGCATGAGAACAAGGGATCTTTTGATTTTGCCACTTTCCACAACGACATGTTCTGGCTATTAGGTTTACTTCATGACTATGGTGTCCCCCTCCAGAGCTATTCATGTTGTATGCAGTAATTACTTGATATATACCATTCTGATTATTATACGCTGCTATTTGGTGTGAAATAGATTTTTGCAGGTTTTTTCCATAGATTTCTAAGGCATATTTACTCCATACCTTGGCATTTGAGAGATCATGAGTAATTCTTTGTGTCGTCATGAAAATACGCAACAAGTTTGCTCCAAGTGAATTCAACCATTGCAGCAATGGGTAGGCCACGGGCACCTTTGAGTACTCCATTGAAGCACCTCGAGACATTGGTTGTCACAGCCCCATAACAATATCCACCATCATATAGCTGGGTCCACATTTGTAAATCCTCTTTCATTAGATATGTGTATGGCATGATAGATGAGTCAGGCTCACTTTCCTGCCGCTCGGTTCTCCGTTTCTTCCTAAGGGCCTCGATCTCGGCTTCCTTGATAGGTTGCATGTACAACTCAAATTTAGCTTCCTGAGTAGCATACCCCGCTTGCAAGGCCAATGACTATAAAGTGGCGCCCTGAAAATGCGTGTTGAAGTTGCTAGCAACATGTCGAAGGCAATATCTGTGAACTACTTGTACTCGTCCATCATGATCTCTAGGCCAGTTTGCAATTGCATTTTGAATACCCTTATGTCGGTCAGAAATTATGCAGATGTCCTTATTTGCTATCACATCCCCCAGTGCATTCCTGAGGCGTTTTAAAAACCACCTCCAATTAGGCCCTGACTCTTTGTCCACAACAGCAAAGGCGAGAGGCAAAACCTTGTTGTTGGCATCGGTGGCCATTGCAATCAACAACACCCCTCGATATTTACCATATAAATGGGTCCCATCAACACTGATCACTGGCTTACAATGTCTAAATCCTTCAATGCATGGAGCGAAAGCCCAAAATATATAGCGCAATATTGTATCACCGAACTCGTCCCTGGGTATGGTGTGACACCAGAATTGGGTGCCAGGTTCTTGATCCAAGTATGCCAACAATAACTTTCTCAACCTTTGGTAAGACTCTTCCCAATCCCCAAATATCTTTGCAATAGTTCGTTGTTTCGCATCCCATAACTTATAGTAAGAAAGCTTATGCCTATAATACTTCCCTTTAATGAAATCTCTGAGGTGATAAATTGTTGCCGTGTGTTTTTCTTGCAACAATGGAACAAATTCTGCTGTAAGAAAATTACAATTTATCATTCTACCATCAAGGGCCGTGGCAAGGGGTATACAACTGTGAGGACCCTTATAAGATGTGACCATCCATAGTCCATATTTAGGCTTCTCGACTGCCCCAACGTACCATATGCATGACTCATCGACGCATTTCACAGCCAGTCTACTTTTGGTCGACCTACTAGTGATAATGTTTCTGTTATGCTTTGCGGCGTAAATTGTTAATGCACATTTCACCGCCTCTTTATTCGCAAAAATTAACCTTTTCGCAAAATTCATGTCTGCATTCCAAGAAGAACCAAATGCTTGCTGATCAACTTCAAAATCAACCATATTTTCCCAAGTATTTTCATAAAATGATGAGGTAGGAGGTTCATAAACGGGGGTCGTATTTGTAACTGCTGAACTCTAACATTAGTGTTCGCATCATCTTCATCACATTCAGCCATATCATCAACATGAAGAATGGGAGCAATTTCATGGTCATCAAGACCCCTGTCAAAGTCACCATTGTCAATCCTCTCTTCGTACTCATCTCTATCGTCAACATCTTCCCCAACACAGTCTTCATCTTCATCTTCAACTACTGGAACTGTAGAGGATTCACCTCTATGTGTACAAAATTGATCTTCATATCTATTTCTAGGTTCGCTTTCAATTGGTGCTGGTGTCTCTTGAAAAGGGGGTGTATAGCCTCCCAATGTGGTGCATCGATCATCTAGGACTGCCAATTGTAGAGATGTAGTTGTTTGTACAATTTCTTCCTCTATGCCAACTTCCGCACGTGGCTCCAAAGTGACGTATAACTCAAAATCTGCTGCTTGTTCCCATTTCTGCATCTTATTAAATATGAATTTCACATGTTTGTCCTCTGTTATCGCCATATTTTTGTAATTAATGCATTGATTGAGGACTTCATATGGAGAACGGAAAGTAATATGTATGTCATGTAAAGTAGGGTTCACTTGCAACTTTTTCATAATTTTTACTTTAAGCTCATTCAGGGTCTTTAACTTACAACGTATTATCATATAGCAGCATTGGATACCCGGACCTTGAAATGAGCATCCGTCATAAGGGTTGGCACTGCTAAGGGGTCCACCGTAGTATATATTTATATGGATCATTGTCAACCTATAGATCATCAAGTGCAATTGTGTTAGTGACAAATTTATAACGCTCATCAACATCAATCACACAACTTTGCATATGAAATACCAACAATATTTACACTAACAAACAAAACAAATATTCCCAAATGGTGAGTAATAACATAATAATCACAATATTTGGTACTAAATATTCCCTATAATCACAATATTAATTTTTTTTTAAAAAAAACATAGCAAACAATTTAATCACAATATTTACAGTAACAAAAAAAAAAAAAAAATTCCCAATATGTTGTAATTTAATCACAATTATGTACTAAATATTCCCAATAATTAATCATAATATTACTAGTCATTATAGATATTTTTTCTTAAGTAGATTCATGATCTTATATAAATGTGTCTTAATATTAATTAAAAAAAAAAACTAGCAAATAATCACAATATTTACACTAACAAATAACAAAAACAAAACTTTTCCTAATATGTTCTAAATATTTTCTTAAAAAAATATTCCCAATAATTAATCATAATATTACTAGTTATTATAGATATTTTTTCTTAAGTAGATTCATGATCTTATATAAATGTGTCCTAATATTAATTAAAAAAAAAAAACTAGCAAATAATCACAATATTTACACTAACAAATAACACAAACTTACCTTTTCCTAATATGTTCTAAATATTTTCTTAAAAAAATTTCCCAATAATTAATCATAATATTACTAGTCATTATAGATATTTTTTCTTAAGTAGATTCATGATCTTATATAAATGTGTCCTAATATTAATTAAAAAAAAACTAGCAAATAATCACAATATTTACACTAACAAATAACAAAAAAAAAACTTTTCCTAATATGTTCTAAATATTTTCTTAAAAAAATATTCCCAATAATTAATCATAATATTACTAGTCATTATAGATATTTTTTCTTAAGTAGATTCATGATCTTATATAAATGTGTCCTAATATTAATTAAAAAAAAAAACTAGCAAATAATCACAATATGTAACAAATAACAAAAACAAAACTTTTCCTAATATGTTCTAAATATTTTCTTCAAAAAAAAAAAAAAAAAACTAGCAAATAATATTGTAAAAACATTACCTGAGAGTGTTTATGTGAGATGAGTGTTTAGGAAATGAGGTACTGAGTTTCTTAAGAGTAGAGAGTTGTTTCTTTAAGAGTGATTCTTAAGAAGGTGCCCCATGGCAAGGAGCAAAACAGGTCCCAACTGGGACCTATGGCAACACGTGGAGGGACGGGGATCATTGACGAAAATCGAGTACTCTGAAATCGATTTTTTGTTCACTACACGTGACCCATTCAGCTATGGGACGAGACTGAGGGTGTTGAGAGATGGATTGACGAGACTAGGAAATCGATTTCACTGGAGTTGTTTTCTATACAAAAAAATCGACTTCACTGAAGTTGGTTTTTACACAAAGAAATAGACTTCACTATAGTCGATTTCTTTGTATAGAAAACGACTCCAGTGAAGTCGGTTTCTATGTATAAGAAATGAGTCTAAAGGACTCGATTTCTTTATCTACATGGCTTCTTCAACTGGCAAAAAATAAGCGATATAAACAGTAAAATCGATTTCACTAAAGTCGAATTGTTATTAAACAATATAGTTTCAAACGTTACCTAACTTATGCTATTATTTGGATTTTGTAGTTATTTTCTAAAAAATCCCATACAACACACCCTTCTCCAAAAACTCTTCTTCTCCAACGATCAAACACAACAACCAGAGAGAAAGATTTTTTATGCAAACCCAGAGACCCACAAGGAAGCAACCCAGGCGGTGAAGCAACGGTTCGGACTGAACCCAACGGCGAACGCTTCAGCGGCGGCGTCGGCGAAGGCCCCAGGCGAGGGAAAAATCGGCTCGGACTGAACTTCTCCACTTCGGGTTCTCACTCACTCTCTCTCTCTCTCTCAATCAGATTTGCAGAAATCCGATCCTTTGGGGTTTTGGGTATTATCTAAATTTTTAATTTGGGTCTTAAAGAAAGAAAATCGGATTCCCGAGCCTTTGGGTTTTTTCCATTTGTATGAAAAGCTATGGCACTACCAAAAATCACAGAAGCGCGTAATAATCTTCGTAAATCCATCAGACCTTGTGCTCTGCTTTCACTTCTCTTCACCAAGAACCTCTCTCACACTCACAGACCCATTTGCACCAAAACTCATACAAATATTTATGACTCATCTTTTCATTCTGACCTCACCAGCATTACAAATGGCTTCATTTCCATCTTCACCAAGAAACCATTTTCCCCACACAACCCCGAACTCAGTAGCCTGTCACCAAGACTCACCACCCAAGTCGTTGAAAGTGTGCTAAATTGCCTCAAGAGCTGGAAAATAGCTCACATGTTCTTTACTTGGGCCTCAAATCAATGTGGTTATAAGCACAACTGTTATACTTATAATGCCATGGCCTCAATCCTATCACGTGCTCGACAAATTGCCCCACTGAGAGCCATGGCCAGGGATATTGTAAATTTGCGTTGTTCCATGTCTCCAGGAGCTCTGGGATACCTAGTAAGGTGTTTGGGCAGAGTAGGACTGTTTGATGAAGCTAACGTATTGTTTGATCAAGCTAGAATGATGGGTCTTTGCGTTCCCAATGACTATAGCTATAATTGTTTGTTAGAGGCTTTATCTAAGTCTAATTCAGTTGATTTAATTGAAATGAGAATGAAAGAGATGCAGGATTATGGTTGGAAATTCAATAAATACACGTTGACCCCGGTGTTACAAGTTTATTGCAATGCTGGCAAGTTTGAAAAAGCTCTGAGCATTTTCAATGATATGAATGAGCGGGAGTGGGTCGACATGCATGTATTCTCTATCTTAGTTTTGTCTTTTAGCAAGTGGGGTGAGGTAGATAAGGCCTTTGAATTGATTGAGAGAATGGAAGAACATAATATTACGTTGAATGAGAAGACTTTTCGCGTTCTGATTCATGGGTTTGTAAAGGAGTCCAGAGTGGATAAGGCCCTTCAATTGTTTGATAAAATGCAGCAATCAGGTTACTATCCTGATGTTTCACTATATGATGTGCTCATAGGAGGACTCTGTAAAATTAAGGAGCTGGAGAAAGCCTTACATTTGTTTTCAGAAATGAAGCAGTTGGGAATTCATCCCGATGTTCAAATACTTACAAAGCTTATGACATCTTTCTCTGAAGAGAACAAAATGATCCAATTACTCGAGGAAATGAAAGAAGATATTGATGAGGAAGCTATGATTTTGCTTTACAATTCTGTTCTGAATGCTCTTGTTAATAACAACTCAATTGATAGAGCTTTTCTCTTGCTCAGGGCAATGATGGGGGATCAATCTGATGCTGATGTTGTGGAACATAAACTCCTAAGGGTTAAGAAAGCCATTCGCCCTGATACCACTTCTTTTAGTATTGTTATTGATGGTCTACTCAGGACTGGTAAGTTGGACTCAGCACTTAACATTTTCCAGCATATGAAGCAAATTGGTTGTGCACCAAATATAATGATTTATAAAAATTTAATTGATGGTCTGTGCAATTCAAATAGATTGGAAGAAAGTTATGAGCTTTTCAGAGAGATGAAGCTGTCAAGATTTGAACCAACCCGTTTTACCTACAACTCTATATTTGGGTGCCTATGTAGAAGGGAAGATGTTGTCACAGCTCTTGATCTGGTGAAAGAGATGCGTGTTTATGGATATGAACCATATACAAAACATTCTACCTTGCTTGTAAAAGGGCTATGCAAACATGGGAGAGCAGTAGAAGCTTGCAAATTTCTTGCTAGCATGGTTCAAGAAGGTTTCCTCCTTGATATAATTCCCTATTCTGCAGCCATAGATGGTTTAATCAAAACTCAAGAAGTGGATCGAGCTTTGGAGTTATTCCGGGACATTTGTTCTCGTGGCTATTGTCCTGATGTGGTTGCATACAACATATTGATAAGTGGGCTCTGTAAAGCAAAAAGAGTTTCCGAAGCCAAAGATATTCTGCATGAGATGGAGGTCAAGGGGCTCGTCCCCTCAGTTATTACCTACAATCTGCTTGTAGATGGATGGTGCAAAAACGGTGATGTTGATCAGGCCATGCTGTTCCTTTCCCGGATGTTTGTAAAAGATAGAAAGCCTAATGTAATTACTTACACTACTTTGATGAATGGGTTATGCAATGCTGGAAGACCTGATGATGCACTAGTGCTTTGGAATGAAATGGGAAGAGAAGGGTGTTCTCCAAACAATATTGCTTTCATGGCCCTCATTCATGGTCTTTGTAAGTGTGGTAGGCCTGACACAGCACTTGTATATCTTCACCAGATGCAAGAGAAGGAAATGGAACCTGACACCTTTGTCTATGTAGTGCTAATGAGTAGTTTTCTATGTAATCTTAACCTACCCTTGGCTTTTGAAATTTTAAAGGAGATGGCTGGGAAAGGAAACTTTCCAGATCCACTGGATAAGAACTGTCTTATTGTTAGAGATGCAGTACTTAAGTTGTTGGAAGATTCCAGGACTTCTTCAAGAGTTAGAGATCTTATTGCAGAGGGTAGAATTCCTAAAATATGCTGTTCAGACGTCAAAGATGAAGGTTGACATGAACTTATTGATTGATTAGGAGTCACTCAGATAGCACAGATATGCTCAAGGAAATTTTTAGTATAGAACTGGGGTGCTCAGGCTAAAGAAAGCAATATGTCCTTCTCAGCTTAAATTTGGATGGTGGATTATTTTCGGCAGGGAAGGCTCTGTATAATCAACCTACCTTTGGGGTTTATGACTCTGACATCACCAAGTGACTCATGTTTGTCTTGGGAAAATCCTGTCATTCTTTTTCATTATTATTGATTTGAATTATATAAAGAACACTGAATATGAATTAATTTAGAATCCTTAATTTATCAATCCTTTATTTGGATAGAATTTAAATGAAAACAATTCTACAAGTGTATGTAAATATTGGACATGGATCATTTATTGTTCTATGTAAACTGAAGATGTTTTCAATCAAATTCAATCCATTAATTGGATGCAAAACTTATTTATGAAAAATTTATAGAATCAAATACAATTCCGCTAATAAGGTTGTCTAATGTCATAGAACTGGCGCTGTTGTTTTCTTTTTTTCTTTTTTTTTGAAGTTCCTTCATGACGTGTTCATCTTTCCCTCTCCCTCTGCCCCCCTCACTTTTTCTTTTTATCTGATCTCTTGTAGATGCCAAAAAGAGAAGCCTGCCATGTTGCTGTGCAAATGAATCATCCAAGTAAACATAGGCTTTGGAAGCATGCCCTGGCTTGGCAGCTAGCCAAAGGACAAGGATCAACACCTGTTCTGGAAATTCTATGTATGAGTCTTTAAATAGACGTTATCTTTTTTCCAGTTTTTTCATTTATAGAAGTTGGTTGACTTTTCTTCTTCTTTGGGATAGTGAAGAGGGATATAATTATTCTCTTTTGAGTGATTGAAATTTAGTCACAATAAGCGTGGAGCTTACGACTTAAAGTGTGTTTTTTGTCACAGAAAAAAATATTTTTACGTGTGTTTATTATATGTATCTGATTTTATTAAAATCTGTGTTATCTCCACATTTTGGCCATATCAGGTATCATATGGTTCAGAATTGAGCAATCGTGGACCAACCTTTGATATGGATTTATCTGATTTTATGGACGGAGACCAGCCAATATCATATGAAAAAGCAAAGGAATACTTTGCTATAGATCCATCTGAATCGTAGGTCACTTTTGTAAAATAATATGCCTCTTATGTGATTCTTATTTTAGGTGGGCAGCTTTTGTTGCGGGGTTGATTCTGGTTTTAATGACAGAATTAGGTGTTTGCTTTGAGGATAGTATCAGTATGCCGGTATAAGTTTCTCCCTATCTTGTTTGGAATGTTTTGATTCATTCATAGCCACTGCATACATTCTTAATACAAGCTAAAACATATATCCTCATTTTTTTTTTTTGTGTCCTTAAAAGTGCCCAATGTGTGAGTGGATATAGGATAATTGATATATATATACATATATATATACATTTTTTTTTTTTTTTCTATCTTGTCATGTTGGCCTTTCTTAGTTGTTTCCTTGCCTTAATTAAATTTTGAGTTAGCTCATTTCTGGCTTGCGGCTTTTATTATGATACAACTTCTTTTCTGGTACCTTGCTTTGTGTAGAATTGTTTTGTTCTTAGGCTTTAAACTTGGCTTTTGATGTTACATTCCAAAAATTTGACCATTATATATTTTAGGCTACCAATCCACTTACTTTGCATTATTATCTTGATAAGATTCACTTGAGTTTGTATCATGCTTACTTTGGTATAAAGCCACTCTCTGCACGATCTTGCTTTTCTAATATATACTTCAATATTCTCTCTACTGTGGATCACTTCTTTGTTTCTCATGATATTTTATTATGTGGCTGCTACTAATACTTAGTTATTCCAAAAACCAATGCAGTTTCTTTTCCTAGTTTTTTTTTTTTTTTTTTTTTTTTTTGTATGAAACTTTTCCTAGTTTTTTATGCTTATGAATATGTTCTTTTATATGAGGTTGACGTTGTGAATTATTAGTGTTCAATGTATTTCATCAGCTTTGAAGTTAAGTACCTATAAAGTACATTACTGTTGTCTCAATATGATGAACATGCAGGTTTCTTCTGCTGTCCCAGAAGGCAAAGGTGTATCATCTTCTGCTTCTGTGGAGGTTGCTGGCATGGCTGCCATAGCTGCTGCTCATGGTAATTTTATTTATCAAATATTCCAAACTTTGAGAACTGTCTTTTTAGGACTCAATCTTTTGATATCTTTTTATTTACTTATAAAAAATAAAATAAAAAATTCTATATATCTTGTATGTGGTACATCCCTACATATGCCTTAGATAATAAGAATGGGTTTAGTTGTAGTTGAGTAAAACATCAAAGACTAAATCTAGTTATAAAGACAAATAAAATTGTACTCATCTGTAATTAAGATGTCTCAAAAACCCACATCAAATAGACAACAACTAATATCTTGAGCATTCAAGTCTTTGAAATTCAATTTGAAGTACCCAGAAATTTTAGGGAAATGCTTAATCAACTTAATTCTTCTTCTTTGCTATTAACCCCAAAAAAAAAAAAAAAAAAAAAAACCTTAATTCTTTTTCTACACTTTGCAGGATTAAACGTCTGTCCCCGAGATCTTGCTTTGCTCTGCCAAAAGGTCTGACTCTTTAGCAGAACCTTCAGATTGATATTCTTCCCTTAATCATAGATTATTTAATTTTTATATACCTTGAGCATGTTATGCTACTTCATTTGTTATTTAATTTTGTTTATTAGGTTGAGAATCACATTGTTGGAGCTCCATGTGGTGTGAGGGACCAGATGACTTCAGCATGTGGTGAAGCCAACAAACTTCTTGCAATGGTGTGCCAGGTACGAATATTAGTTCTGTAGAAAGCTACTCTACTATGGTTGTTTTACAGATAAAAATTGATGTCTAAAATTGAATCTATGCAGTCTGCTGAGATAGTTGGGCTTGTGGAAATTCCCTCCCATATCCGATTTTGGGGAATTGATTCAGGAATAAGACAGGTAAATGGTCCTTTAATGTGTTTATCTCCATTCTCCTGATTTGTGTTGACATAAGTTTATCATGCTTGTTTTTTTAATTTTTATGGATGAGTTTGCTGAGTTGAGATTGCTGATTTCCTGTCGTTCATATCGTGTTGGAACATTATGAACATTTGATTATAGGATTTACATATAATCCTATGGTTATAATCTTCCTTCTCTTTCATATAATCCTAGATCATTCATCTTCACCTTCCATCCTGTATCCATATATTCATTATCATGATGATTAATTGTGCTTTCATGTAAACATTATCAAATGAATTTAACCTCTTAATCCCTTTATCTTGGTGCAGCAGTTGCTATCCTGTATTATCATAATTTATTTACGCTCTTTCTTTCTCTGTTTTTTTTTTTTTTTTTTTTTTTTTTTTTGAAGGTTTTTGAATGCAAAGTTTAAGGGTATTTTGGTGGCAGCATTGGTGGTGCAGACTACAGATCCGTCAGAGTTGGTATTTTTATGGGTTGAAAGATGACGAAGTCTATGCCTCAGTCATTACCTAAAGGTGATGGGCTAAACCTTGACGATTTCGAGGATGTTGGTGTTGAACTATTGGAAGATGAAGCTTCATTAGATTACTTATGTAACCTTTCACCTCACAGGTATTGTCCTTTAGAAAGCTTTCCTTCTTGATACTCTAATTCTTTATCAAATCTTAGTGAAGAGATTAAATGAATTATTTAATTTCTGAGGTTTAGTGGCCTGTTTCTTTACCCTCCCCCCCCCCCCCCCCTTCTATTTCTGCACCTGTTTTTATTGGCACCTTCGGTTCTCCAATAATCAGGGTTCTTGATTTTTAAACTTCAATCACAGATATGAGGCTCTTTATCCAAAGGTGCTTCCAGAGTCCATGCTTGGTGAGACATTTTTGGAGAAATACGTTGATCACCACGATCCTGTCACAGTTATTGATCCTAAGCTACTTATGGAGTTAGAGCACCTGCTAAACATCCTATATATGAAAATTTCCATGTCAAGGTTAGTAATTGTTTTTAACTGTTTGTTTGATAGTTAGAGAGTCAGAGGGCCTGCTAAACATCCTATATATGAAAATTTCCACGTCAAGATTAGTAATTGTTTTTAACTGTTTGTTTAATAGTTAGAGAATTGAATTTTCATCATGAATGTCAATTGTGAACCCCAACGGGTAGCACAGTTTGTCAGAGATCATGTCTCATGAAGCAGGGGTCATTAGTTTGAATCTCCCTGTTCCCCTCTCCTTGAGGCCAAAACTTATCCAAAAGGGAGAATATCAGTAGCGGATTGATATAGATGTTACTTCATGGAGAAGGAACTTTAATTTAGAGATTCATGATGTTGTCAATCCAAAAGAGGATTTAATAATAATACCTATTGTGGTATAAATCATTGTTATTTTTTTCCAATTATTTGAGGTTAATTGTTCTTTACTTTAACTCTGTTTGTTACATACTCACACGTGTGTGCATGCTTATGTGAAAGTTCAGAATTTTGACATCCCCTAATCTCACCTCACTCCGTTACCATTAGTGTCAAGTGCAATGGATAGTTTCTGTTTTGGTTGCAATTGTTAATTTGATGTCTTGTGATTGTAACTTGTAAGTTTGACCTTTTGCTCAACACTACAGTCAATAAAGTGTGGCTGTTATACATATACTTGCAATATTCCTGATATGTGTCAATCCTTTAAAACTTTTTAAAGTAAGTTGTAATTATTATTAACCTCCTTGAATTTTGCATATATTTGAATTTGAACTTTGCAATGAAAAATATCTATAGTTTTTTAGAATTATGTTGAATGACTAAATTCATCATTTCCTAAAAGTTTAAGCTTTTGGGAGAATCGATACTTTATCAATTTTTTTGGGCTTTTTAAAATGTTTTTTACCATCCTTTGTTTCTTAATATGAGTCATTTATTTGAATGCTCTTGTATATCTCTGAGAGTGTTAAATGGTCTAGAATGTAGCTTAATATATATATATATATATTATAACCATGCTTTGTTTCTTTGAAGTTGGATTTCTAATATAATCATTTGTTAGGTTTCTAAATGCTACATCAAATTGTAAATTTTCCATTCCTTTGTATTTACCTCTTTTGTTGCTTTCCTCTTCCTTAACTGTTATTCTAAGGTAAAAAAATTCATCATTGTACATAACTTTATTGGAAAATTACTGTAGCTGAAGCTCGTAGGAGATATTCTTAGTTTCTTACTGAGGAGCAATCTCCGCTTGAATTGTGGTTAATATATCAAATTGTTTTTTTTTTAGACTACATCGCTTAAAGACATAAAAGACTCAATAGATCATGTGCGGCGGAGACCTTGTATTACTTAACTGTTGATTATATTATTACATGTCAGCTGAGTTACTTTGCTTAATTACTTTACTCATAGGCCTTTAAAGCACTTCTAACATCGGCAACTTCAGATGAGCAACTTACGGCTCTTGGTGAACTATTGTATCAGGTATATACAAATTTCTAGTTTTGATAAATTGTTAAGCTTTGGTTTTGAAATCTACTTCTGATAGACAGAAATAATGCAATGGAGACTAGTGACATCCGGGGAATCAAATTAGTGTAGCATTTATACCCATAAAACTCAGCCCCTTCTATTCCTTGTATGAACGAGTGTTTTATTAATGGATCTGAGGAATTTTATGTGAAATAAACAAAAAAGTAACTCATTAAATGCTTAGGTAAATTTGAATCCTGGAATTGATTGTTTGGAGAGTAGTGAGTATGCTTTCAATAATTCACGAACAAAAGTACCTAGTATAGGTAAACTGTTCTTTCAGACTTCAGAGGTCCAACTTAGTAATCCCTAAAAAAATTGAACTTTATATACATAAAAATAATCACGTAATTTTTATCGTACATAATTGGTTGACTACTAGAAGTGACGGCAGTTTAAATTATGGAAATAGGCCAATGAGCTCTAGGTCAATTGGCACCCCCTTACAAGTGCTATGTGGAGGGTTGGGTCATGGGGTTAATACCTATTGAGTGAGTGCATAGCTTACCGATCAAAATAATAATAATAATAATGCTGGAAATAGGTCCAAGGACTGATGATTTGAGCATGTGGTAGTCTCAGTTATGCAGCTGAAATCACCATTTATAAAAACATTGTTTGAATGACGCAATATTTTGGCTCCATTGTAGATATCATTAATTCTCTTTCTTTTGGATTACAACTCTCACTCTTTGTAATTACTTGGGAGTACGCTATGTGTGCACAGCTCTTCAATATTACTTGTAAAAAAATGGTACAACAACAAATTATTTAAGTTGTAGCCTTCCTATGTAGAATCTATGTTCTGGTCTGATATATGACAATCAACACAAGGTTTGGGGGAGTAGCATATGCTCACTGATTCCACAGGCCTGGTTGTAAATTGAGTTTGCCTTGGTTTGAGTTTAAACTTGAAAGTCAAGCCAGCCCATTTGACCATCATGGTGACTCCCAACCTTCAAAAATTAAGAAAATCAATAGTTCTGTGAGAAGAGAAATAAATGTTATTCTGGCTTGAGAGAGAGATGTTAGGACTTCATAAATCTTTTGGCCTGAGTTAGGGTTGGAGGGTTGATTAGCCTAACCTTGCTAACCCAATGAAACCTGAACTATGTTATATCAGGTGAGTTGTAGGATATTGGAAGGTCCCATCCTGTCTCTGTTCTGTTCAGGACCAGATCCATATTTGGTGATTTATTTATCATTATGCTTCTAATGCCAGCATGTTGTTTTATCATATCTTTATAGGAGGTATTATGAGTTTGATAATTGTGTCTTGATCTTCTTTTGTATGCATGTTCTGAATATCTTAGAAAACCTAGTGCTAATAAACTCTAGCTCAATTGGCACCTCCTTGCCTTATAAGTGCTAGGTGGAGAATGAGGTTGTGGGTTCAAGATTTATTTGACACGTGTATACCTAACCAATAAAAAAAAAAAAAAAATTAGAACTTACAAAAAAATAATAATAATAATCTTAGAAAACCTAGTGAAATTGTGGAGTTATGATTTTCTTATCGATTTGTTTTCTGTGTTGAAATAGAATAAAAGGAATGAAATGGTTCTTAGAATAAAAGGAATGAAATGGTTCTTACATATTACCTTCTTTTTCAGTGTCACTTCAGCTACTGTGGTTGTGGGCTTGGCTCGGATGGGACAGATAGGCTTGTACAGTTAGTCCAGGAAATACAGCATGGTAAATTATCTAAATTCAAAGAGAGGACAATATATGGAGCGAAAATTACTGGTGGAGGTTCCAGTGGAACTGTTTGTGTAGTTGGCAGGAACAGTCTACGAAGCAGTGAACAAATTCTTGAGGTAATTTTGTTCATTTTTTTTTTCCTTAAAAGAAAAAGTTACCCTTCAGGTCAGGTGCTACCCACATACCAAGATACTGCTTGTTGGTTGAAAAGATCTTGTCCCTAGCATGTTTCTTTTACTCTATAGCTGGCCTTGTTGATTGAGAGTGAATTATCCTTCTCTCTAACCTTTTATGGGGTTTGAGTGATAGCTTAGTGGTACTGGCACCCTTTGTGGTTCAGTGTTTGAGCGATAGTAAAAAAAAGATCCTTTTCTCTAAACTTTTCTGTGGCTTTTTCATGTGTTGTTCATAGTCCATTATATCGCTGATTATATGGTGATTTAGTGATTTAGTTGTTGTTTATAAATGAGCCATATTGAGCTGAAACAATGAGCTTTATGCTGTTTGATTTCCAGATTCAGCAGAGATACAAAAAAGCGACAGGATATTTGCCATTTCTTTTTGAAGGCTCTTCACCAGGCTCTGGGAAGTTTGGATATCTGAAAATACACCGCATCCCCAGCAAGCTAAACTAATCTCAACTTTGTGGGATAAAATAATTAAAGGGAAGTGATTCTGGTCTAGACTAGAAAAAGATCAAGTCTGTAGGCGACATTTAAGTATTTTTGTAAGGGTTTATTATGATTGACTCCGATCAGAACATCTGGGGAGTATGGCAGTAAACACATTCCAGCATAATAATAATAATAAAATTATCATTTTTAATTTTTACCTCCAATTTTACTTCTGGGATGAACTGATTGACTCTCTATGAAAAATTAGAGTGCTTTGAAGAGCTGTACAAAGTGGTACATTAGACACCTATTGTGTCTGCATCAATGCGTCTAAATCCTGGAAAAAAAAATTATGAGGACAAGAATAAAATATGCATGTGGCATCCTTTAAATGAAGGTTGTACCCCTTTTTTGTTTTCTTGTTTTTGTTTTTGTTTTTGTTTTTTAGTGTATTAGTTTTGCATTCACATGCTCTTTAACTAGCTCTAATCTGCCCTCCAATCCACATTCATTCCACTCGATATGTATGTATGGTTTCAGCAAATGATTGTTTGAATTTAACTAAGCCTTTATTACAAGTATTATTATTTTTTTTTTCTAAAAACCTTGTGGCCCATGAGTGCAAATCATGCTTCATGACGCCCACACTAAAATGCAAAAAAGTTGTTCCTATAGCATATAATAAGCAAAAGTCATTCATTCTGCATGCTGTAAACAGATCTATGACAAAGCCAACTTAGCGGCAAGGGAATGAATCGAATGACGAATATCTGCTGCCCAGCTAAAACAAAAAGAAGCTCTCTCTCAATTTCTTCAATTATTCATTTGCTTATGCTGTCTTTCATCAAATACCGAAGATTTTACTCACAGTATAATAATAAACCCAATTGCATTATGTCTCTCTCTCTCTCTCTCTCTCTCTCTCTCTCTCTATTATTGAGCTATAAGACTCTTGGCCTCTCTTTGTAATTTGAGAGAGGAGAGTGAGTGAACCCAATTAAAAATGATGGCCAATTGGCCATAGTTAACGTTGAGTTAAACCAATTGTATAATGGTAGCTATAGTTAAGGTTAGGTTAATAACTTAATACACCTATAAGATTACTGAAATTGGGCACCATATTTCTAGAGACTGCGTGGTGAAAAAATAATTCCCAGTCTCTATATCTTACTATTTTCCATTCAAGGATGAAAGAGAAGTTAAAAATTGAAACCACTGCAATGTAAGCAATTTTTATTTGCAACAAATTCTGGAGAAAAAGTAGAATGGATGACAGCATAGTTTTAATAATGGAAGCATTGAGAATGGTAAAATAACATAAAGGTGTAAAATAGTTTCGGATTTACAAATCAAGAATAGTATCAAGAGGTAGGGGGATTTTGACCATCCTGGTTATAGAATGATTCATATGTGGCAACTCTTGGTTTTGATTCAGGCTGTTCCAATTCTTCCACAAACCCAGTGGTCATCTTGATAAAATCATTCATGTGAACTCGTTTCCATTCCTTAAGAATAAATACAACAAGTCAAATAGAGAAAAACATTGGGGACAATAACCAATTTCAGAAGAAAAGTAAATATAATATATACCCATAAAATAACACCTTATAAGTAATGTGATATTAATCTCATGATATAGTGACAATTAATTTATCAGAAAATTGATGGACAGCAACTACCTGCCTTGGCAATCAAATTTTGTGTCAGCATTGAACCCACAATGAGGCATGATAATAGTTATATCATTTCAGGTCATCTTATCTCTCCTTTTTTCCCCCCTGATGGCATCAGGACAACTATCTTTATCAACTATATAAATTGTCTATACTTCCTCCCCCTAAACCAAGAGGACATAGCCACATAGGCTACTTGGTTTCATTATCATGAAAAAGGGCTAGAAACTAGGAAAATTAGAAGATACATCCATCAAGATCTTAGACAAGTGCTCGAAACTTGTTGGGCCCAGGTTCCCCTTGAAAACAATTTAACAAAATGAAGAATGACAACATGCTCAAGAGTAAACACAAATTGAGGTATATAAGAGGAACAGAATGGAAATAATATGAAATTGAGGTGAGCAGAACCATGCAGTGAGAGTAACAGAGCAAGAAACATAAAATCAGGTTATCATTGAGAAGCATTGACATATCAAATAAAGATTGTCCAAAGCCTAGCGCTACCTATTGCGTGTATTTAGGTGAGAAAAGACTCAGAGTACACAATTTTACCTCAAAATCCCATCCTCCATACAAGTTTGGATCATTTTTGTCACTCCATACATAGGTGTGAGCTTGTAACTTCTCAGAACTATCCTGCAAAAAAAAGTCACTTTCCTTTTTAGCATGGTTTAAGAAAGCAGGAATTTTTCAAAAATTACTATCAAGAGTAAATGGCTCCACTTTTCTAAGTTGTCATCAGGTATAATGAATGATAAGCATGATTTAAACCCTCCCCCTTGAAATTGATCATGCACTTCCAACAAGTAAGAATACCTAATGAATTTAATTTCAGTTTTCATTTCTATTTGGGAGTAAACGTATTGGTAGCTTAGCTTATGTCAGGCAGGTTAGATGCCAAAAAACCAATTGGTATACCTTCTTCATGTCAGGCAGGTTAGGTACCAAAGGGAATGAGGTTTCCAAAGCCTGGTAGGAAAATAATCCTTTATAATGAGTTTTTTCTTTGTGACCCTACACGGATTAAAGGGACAAACTATGATAGGATGCCACCCATTATAATTGAGAGAACATCACCCATTTTTACATAAAACAATCAGTTTCAATTACAATGTAAACTATTCAATAGAGTATGGAGGTCATATAAAAGAAACTAATGCAAAAAATATGAAATTCAATGCTTTTCCACAAAGGTGTACTTTGTGACCTACACATATAATGCTATTCATCATTCAAATTTAATCACATATAATGCTATTCATCATTCAAATTTAATCACATATATGCAAAATGTGAAACTCATCTTTGTTGTTAATAGTGGATTGAAACAAAAAAAATGATCCTACCAAAATTTGAAAAAAATGAGTGATGCCCTTGCAAGATTGATAGGATACTGCCCCATCATAGTTTATTGTAGGATTAAAAGCAGTACAAGCTAGTACAAAAATATTCTCCCAAAAAAAAAACACTAGTATAAAAGTACACCTAACCATGCTGTTAGAGGAAACTGCTTTTTTTTAAGGCCTTGCGGCATCTTATGCCCACCTTTCTTTGTGTTTTTAGAAAGTGTGGTCATTAGAAGGGGTACTCTTACACTTGGTACATCAACCTGCCCTTCAAGATCTCCTAAGATGCAAGCTTGTTAATCTGTAAATGATGCATGGAAAGCAATCAAGTGGATTTCCATTACACTCACCATTAAGGAAACCTCAACAGTTCTCCTTTCATACTCAACATCTTCAAAAGTATCTAAAATATCTAATTCAGGATTTGTGATACCAAACAAGACCTGCAAAAATGCGAAAATTGGTTAAATTTATTATGTGATATTGTTATCATAAAGTGCATGAATTTTTCAGAAACAACATCATAAATGTGGGTTAGATTAGCAAGGCCAACGTAATTATGATTCCAGTCATATGTGAAGTAGGACACCATTAGACACAAATAAATATTAATCTTATTTATTCTCTTGTTCACTACACATCTTTCTTTCTTTTTTTCAAGTTTCTAGCATCAAGAGATTCAAGACACAGGACAATAAGTCAGGATTTGGGGACTAAAGTGGTGAACAAATCATGTGAGTAAAGGCCAATGATTTGTGCTCAAACATATTTCCAATGCTGTTCAGATAAACAAACTTGAAATGGAACAAGTAAGATCATGCTAATGGAAGAGGAATGAGAACAGTGAATGTCACACTGAAACATCTCACAAAGTGAATGGGCACATTCATGTCATCCAATTGAATATGATTAATTATAGGGACAAAAATGATATTTTACCTTTAATTATATTTCCAGGGAAAATGTTGGAGAAATAGAAAACCTTCTGAAATGCACAAACTTCCTGGAAAGTTTAAAAAGGCACTAGAAGTACCATGCAAGCACATCTATCACAAATGCTTCCCAATATGCTTTGGCCTAGACCTGTTATGCTTTTATAGTTTAATGCACCGCATTTTATTCAAAAAATCCGTACTATGGCTGATTGATGGAATATGATTTTTTTTTTTTTTTATCATGGGCGTGTACTATCTTCCAAGGTGCTTGCTGATGCAAATAAAAGTTATCCGGTTCCTCTGTCTCTGGTGGATATAGTAAAAAGGTCATACCCATTGCACAAGTTCCTTGTTTCTATAGGTTTTGGGAGAGGTCATCAATAGGAAACAACACCCCAATTTTGAAGAGGCTAATTCATGGACTCAAATCTGCGACACGTGTCTTTGAGGGTGGGCACTTGCCATTGCACGAAGGTATGACCTCTAGTAAATAAAATTATATTTAATTGCTTTTTTTTTTTGATAAATAAAATTATATTTAATTGCTAATTGCAATCGGATTATGCCTTTGAATTGCAGCATTACAGCTATTATTTGGAATTATGAACTTTCTATCAGTGACACCAGATGGTTCAGATATTTGGAAATTCTAGATACTGTCTTATGAAATCTTGGATGAAATCGAACAAGTTTTTGAATCTCCACTTTGTTTCAGAAAATCTAGAACAATTTGCGGTCTGCCTCAAAATAAACAAGAATTTAAGATAATAAAAACCTGCTCTAAACTTGCAGAGAATGTGTGTGACAAATCATGAAACAATCTGATACTGCTGACACATAAAATGCATCATGTCACCTAAATTCTGATAAATAGCAATTGGGTACCTGAAAAGGCTCTATGATTATGATTCAGACAAAAATGCAAAAGATAATGAATGGATTTCAACCATACATACATACAGACATAGAAAGGTTACAATTATTCAAAGGAAATTAGGCCTTGAAATGAAAAGGAAACATACCTTTCCGGTTACTTTCTTATTCTCCACAGGTAGAATAGCTGGATAAACTCTTCCTTTGATGCTAAATCTATGACTGCGGGTTTAAAATCAATGTCCCCGTAAAAAATAAAAAATAAAAAAATAAAACTAACGTTAGTAAACAAAGTGTAGATTATAGACTATCAAAGGGCAGAAGAGGGCCTAGAAAAAATAATAATAATAATAAAGGATTGGAAAACTATAAGCTCAAATAAAATGGGTTTTTGCTTCTTCTTTTTTTTAAGTGGGATTTGTGTAGAAACTAGAAAGCAACAACAAGAAGAAGGATCAATCAAGTGCTTGGTTTAAGGAATGAGAGAGAGAGAGACTAACAAGGAGTGGAGGATGGCAGAGGAAGAGGGAGGGACGCGCTTAAGGAGAACCTTAACGACATCATCAGCTAAGAGGCTGCCGTATACGAACACGTTGTGATGATGTTGAACTAGATTCGCACTCGCACTCATTCTGTTTGCGTTTTTTTTTTTTTTTTTGGGTTGAGTTTAGCCTTCCCTCCAGCTTTGCGGTTAAGGTTAGCTGCTAGGTGATTGTCTTTTTTCTTTTTAGCACTCGGGCCAATCGCCAATTACTGCTTGCTTTGCCACATCATTGGATAATTTGTAACAATCTAATTACTACGTGGAGGAAACGAGATTCTATTTGGTATTTACCATTCTATATGAATGTCAGAAAAAAAAAAAAAAAAAAAAAAAAAAAAAAAAAAAAAAGAAAGAAAGAAAGAAAAAAGAAGAAGAAGTTGCAAAGTCATCTACCATGTATTGAATCTTTTTTTTTTTTTTTTTTGATATGCGCATGTATTGAATCGTATATCAATTGATCAGCATTCAACATTTCTTTTTCTTTTTATTATTCAAAACACCTTGCATACTGAACAATTGATGCGTTCAATAACCACAAAGTCTTGCGGACTTTAGTTAACTCAACTGGTAAAATCTCTAATAATTGTATAAGAGATTTGAGGTTCCATCTTTGCCTATACCAAAAATTGATTAATGTCTTGGTCTGATGATAAAAAGTTATTATCAGAAGCGAACGCCATAAGTTAAAACTCTCTAAAAAAATTTAAAAAAAAATAATAACCACAAGGTCCACAACTTACTCACTAGGGATTTCTTTTTTATATTTTCCCCTTTCATTTTCACAAAATTTTGAACTATCCTATTAAAAAGCGAAAAACATATTCTTAAAAAGAGATGTTGATAATAAGTATCCATATTATTACTTTTCTTCTAATAATGGTATCAATTAAAATTTACCATGAATTCACAATCAATAGACCCTTCATGTCTAAACAAAGTCAACTGGATTCTCTCGTTGGGTTTTTTTTTTTTTTTTTTTTTTTTTCTTTCTTTTTCTTCTTTGGTTTATCAAAGGGATTAGAAGAAATCTTCTATCCACTAAAAATGAATCACAAGAAATAAGAATTTACTCGTTTATCATCTTACTAAAATTAGGGGTGGCAAAGTAAGCCCAAACCCATTTTCTACCCAAACCCACCTACTCGAACTAAACCCAAACCTACCCAATTATTAGTTTGGTTAAATGGACATCTACCCAATTAGACTCAGTGATTATTGAGTTTTAACTAAAAACCCTTTGAGACCCATTTAACCCAAAAAAAAAAATTCAACCCAACTCTCCCATAAAAAAAAAAAAAAGAAAGAAAAAAAAAAAAAAAGCCCTTAAACGTTTCATTGTTTCAGGGTTTTCATTTTCCTTCATTTTCTCGACTTCCAAATACTTCTCTCTCTCTCTCTCTCTCTCTCTCTCTCTCTCTCTCTCTCTCTCTCTCTCTCTCTCTCTCATAGAGAACAATGAGGCACAACCCAGTTTTATCATTCCTCCTTCTGAGGCAACAATATCATCACCATCAACCATCTCTCTCTCTCTCTCTCTCTCTCTCATAGAGAACAATGAGGCACAACCCAGCTTTATCATTCCTCCTTCTGAGGCAACAATATCATCACCATCAACCATCACTCACTCTCTCTCTCTCTCTCTCTCTCTCTCGGCTTAGAATTGAAAAATTTTGGTTCAGGTTCGAGTGAGAATCGAAGTTGCGGTGCTCAATTTCCTTAGGATCTTGAACTCTCCAGCTCCTGCAATCTTTGATCTTCCTCTAGTATTAGTTATCGCTTTCATGCCAATATTGTATACAAATTAATTCGTCTTTGATTTCACTTTGCTCATTACTTAGCCTAGTCTTTGTTTGGCTATAAAAGTTTAGTTTTCATTATTTTGTGCATTTCCTAAGAAATTAAACTGACATTAACATCAATTAACATAGTGTAAATGATTTGAGTGTCTTTGGAATTGGTGAAACGAATAGAGCAATAGGAGATCGAGCAATAGCCGAGTAATACAAGTTGTTCAGTCTTTGATTTCATTGTGCTCATTAAGTAGCATATTTTTTTGTTTTGTTGTTGAGAAAAAGAGAGAAGAAAATTGATTTAAAATTTTCTAGTTTTCAGTTCTTTGTGCGTTTTCTCAAAAATTAAACTGAAATTATGTTCAAATTATTAATATGTAAATGATTTGAGTATCTTGTAATCGATGCAACGAACAGATCAAAAGGAAGTTGAGCAATAGCCAAGTAATACAAATTGTTCAGTCTTTGATTTAATTGTGCTCATTAATTAGCATAATCTTTGTTTGGCTATAGAGAAAAAAGAGAGGATATTCGACTATGAAATTCTAGCTTTCATTTCTAGGATGAGATTATCAAATTAGATGGTCCGTGTGAAGTATCGACACCACTTCAAAGCTTCAAAATGGTCATTTTCACTTTAATAGTTTAATGGAATTTTAGTAATTTTGATAATTGAGTGAGTTGAAATTTACCCATAATAATTGAGTTAAGTTAAATTTGAGTTAAAAGCAATTAGTTAAATGAGTTTTAATGGATAAATAAGTTTTATAAACCCAACCCAATAATGCTCACCCCAAACCCACCCATATCACACCCCTAACTAAAATATAAGTATTAAAATCTGAAATCCGAGCATTGACCAATGGGCAGGAATATATGAATCAAAAACGTCACCCTCGATGAGGTGCAAATATATCTATTTCCAGTTTCCACAGACCTCTAATTGGCCCAGAGAAGAGATTATGATGACACCAGGCAATAACAAATAACTTAAACCCATCTAGATTGAATAAGAAATATATCCAGCAAGATATGGTACATGAACCATTCTCAAATATAAAATGATTAAAATCTCGTTCCTGTTTGGAAAACAGATGTAGCAGGCTAAAGAGAAATAACTAAAGTGAGGCTAGAGGCCTATCAACATTATGATTCCTCCACTTCATATGTTCATCGGCTCGGGACTAGTTGAGTTCAGTATGTCCAACAGTGAGTTATGTGGCTCCAATTCCTCATGCCAAAGTGGAAGTTTGTCACCAGGATAGAAATTTCTTGTCACTCCCTCGGAATTTATCTGCAAGAACATCAAAGACCAAGGGGTTTCAGTCAATTTGTGAGCATGTGAACGGTGAAAAATAATCTACTTGGAAATGCTTAGCACAAATCTTACAATGACAGTACGAACAACACCACCACTAGCTCCATCACGTGCAATGGCAAGGGAAACAGCCTTAACCACTAATTGCTGCAGTAAAACACCAAAAAATAATTAAGAGCCTAAAAAGCACAGCAAAAAATAACAGTTTTATACTTATATATATTGGATGAGCAATGAGAGAGTATGAGTTACAAGAAATGTTTTGCCCTCATACTCCATCCTTACACACATATTCCTCCTTTTGTAATAAGTAATGACAAATGAAAAGAAAAGAAATTACTGTTATCATGACTCTTCCTATACTAATTTTTTTTTAAATCACGTTTGACCTTTTCAGATATAGCCAAGGGTGAAATAATAAGGCAAAAATAAAAAAAAAAAATAGGTCGTCATGTTTATTACTTCTCCCTGATTGTAACCTTCAGTTGTTTACTGATGCAAGCATAACAATGAGGTCACATCTCACAGAAACTTGAAAGAATTTTATCATCACCTCAAAAGGCATTAACTAATTTTGCATTTACAAAGATCAAGACCTACATACCTCAGCTTCATCTTTGGTCATTCCTTCTTTCCATGCTTGATCGAAAAACCCGTACAAGTAACTAGAACCAGATCCTGTGAAACACAAAGTTTGTCAAACCAAACGCTCATGCAAAAATATAGCACTGAAGTTGATATCAAAGATGGCATCATAAAGAAAACTTTACCCAACATACATTACAAAAACACATAACATATACACTAATTTATTGTTTTAGAACCAAACCCTGATAGAAAGAAAACAATGTCATATAATATGGCACATATAAAGCTATCCCTGCAAGATCAAGAATTTTCCACAAGATGAATGAATGCTCTGCATGTAACAGGCAACATATAAAACTTATACCATTAATTTCAAGATAGTAAATTCTGAATGCGAAGTGCTAAATGCAATCCATTCCAAATAGAAAGGAAGTATACGAAAGAAACAAACAACAAGGAGCCAGAGAAATTAAGATTATAAGTTGCAGCATAACAAATCCTTTTCTAAGCCAATTTTCTACTTTTATCACTAGACTCCTCAGGCTAAGCTCTCCCACACCTCCAAACCAGATTAAGGTTTTTCTGTTATTTTTATTTTTAAAAAAAAAAAAAAAAAATGTTTTAGCCCCAAGGGGAAAGTAGAAATTTCAAATCAGGCTTTAGTAACCCTTCATATATATAGCCTACTAAAAGACTGCAAGAGAACAGTTTATACAGAATCTTACAGTGCAATTGCTACAAAAGAATATGGTACAATACAAAAACATATAATAATAAATTGAATGTGCAGCACCCACAAAACATAGGATACAAGGGAATATTTATTGATGAGACAGACAGAAGAAAAGCATACCTCCAATTGAAAAAGGCTGCTCTATTATTGTTCCACCAAGAGGAACTCCATAAATTTTACCACCTTCATACTTGTCCCACCCACCAACAATCATGCCAGTTTGTAACATGTTCTGCCAAGTCAAAATATTGTGACAAAGCAAGTATTTAGGTAAACTAGAAATAGTTTAATGGTACAAATTTTTGCTAATAAGAAGTACTTTACTACACAAATTGAAAACATCAAATAGGTTAAAAGTTATTAACCTCCACATAAAGAGAGAAGTACTGTTTTAACCTTCACAAATAAATTTTTCTTATTGCCATAAACTGCATGGTGCAGTCCACAACTGGCTTTTTTTGGTATTAATATTTGTGTTCATGAAGAGTCCTATTCTTCTCAAACAGAATTCTTTTATAAATAAATAAATAAATAAATCTCAAAATCATTCCTATTTTGATACTCAATCTACCATAACATGAATAGATATATGAGGCAAAAGAAGAAAACCAGTGCATTCAAAGAGTGGCAATGAAACAATTATATATTACTCTGACCAAAGCAAGAAAGCAATCATATTGAACAAACTAAAGCAGTAAACTCAGACCTTGTTATTATAGGCCAGTAGCCTGACGAGGTTCGCAGCAACCTTGACAGTTGCAGGCTGCCCTAACTGTATCCTGCATATAAAGATAATTGATAATTAAAATTTCAGTACTTGAAACAGTAACTAACATGACAATGACATAAACCAAAACAACCAAAAGTCTTTTAAGTTACTGCCAAATGTGGTCGACATAACTCCCCCACCCTTCATTAAACCCATAGTTTCAATACAACCACCTCAGATTATCAATAATGTAAATTACAGATGACTCCCAGTAATATAATGAAACATGATCCAAGAGATACAATGCGCCAAACTAATCATACAATTTAAATGGTCAAGGAAATAAACAGGAACAGAACCACTCACGTGTGCTGATGAAGGAAGTAACGCACATAGTCGGAAACAATCTGGGAATCTGCAGCCTGCAAGAAGCAGACAAGTAAATAATACATGTAATCAGAATGACAGCCACGCATTAGAGGCTCAGCCAACAGATGGAGCAAACAAAGAAGCAGATGAATCAGTTTTACTTTCTTTATCATTCTCTAGAAGTACCACAATCCTTAATTCAATAAACTTGTAACCCCAAATTTGTCCAACACGCAAGAACAAACATGACACAAACAATCTACTGACCCCACGAACATACTTGAATTAAAATTAATATTCAATGCTCAATCCTTTTTTTTTTTTTTTTTTTTTTGATAATTCAATTGTTACAACAATTGGGGGAGAGAGAATTCAAACCCTGGTTCTCCTCGTAAAGGAAACCAAGCCAATGCCACTGAGCTACGAGGCTCTTGGCTCAATGCACAATCCTTTTTTAGTGACATAAAAATCAATACATCACAAAGAAATCAAAGCCTCCAACAAAAGCTTCACCAACCAATAATGGTGATTAAAATTGAAGCATTTTCACCATAAGCAAATCAGGAACAACAATGAATGTGAATTGTTTGAGAAAGAATAATACCGATCCAGAGCGACAAACATACACATTATCGGTCAGCTGAGTAATCTTGTCCGATGCACGGTTAGCAACATAGACTCCTGCAAACACAAAAACGAAATTGAATCAAACATAAATCATCAATGTTAGTTTTAATTGAAATCGAAAACTAATTCAAACCTAAAGGATTAAGCAATGTGTTAAGATGATAGTGAGTGAGCAACTAAATTAGGGTTTGAAATTGGGGAAAAAGACGAGAAAAAAAGAAATTTTCTCGGAAGCCAAACAGAGAGGGAAATTAAAAAAAGAAAAATACCAGTGCTGGTGCGAGAGTCGGCTCCGAGAACAACACCGCCGTTGTAAGTGACGCCGATGATGGTGGTGCCCATGGAGTGAGGAGCATCTAGATTGATTTTGCTTAGATCCATGTTCGAGAGAGAGAGAGATTGGTTGAAACCCTAATAGCGTGGACTGTAAAAGTATGAAGATCTGGATGAAAGCACAGAGTCTTAAGGAATGAAAGAGGTGGGGAGAGTTCAGAGAGTGAAGGAATGGGTGTTCTCTTTTTAGTTTTATTAATGGACCTGGCTTCTTGCACAACAAGTTCTTTTCTTTTTCTTTGGTTTTATTTCTCTTTTTCTTTTGCTTTAACAAAAATAATAATACCCAAAAAAACAAAATAAAATCACTGGTGGCCCTGCACGTGTGATGATTTTTTTTTTTTTTTTTGCGAAAAGCACATTTTAGTCCCCATATTTTCAGGCGATTCTATTTTAGTCTCTACATTTTATTTTTATTGTTTTTAGTCCCTATTCTGAAAAATGCCATCTATTTTAGTCCTTCCCGTCACTGCCCTGCACGTGTGATGATGCTTTTTTTTTTTTTTTTTGCGAAAAACACATTTTAGTCCCTATATTTTCAGGCGATTTTATTTTAGTTCCTACATTTTATTTTTACCCTTTTTAGCCCCTATTCTAAAAAACGCCATCTATTTTAGTTCTTCCCGTCAGTGCCCTAATGGCAAAATCCTAAGTGGCAGACGGAGTGCATCGCTGGCACACTAAATGCTGACGTCAGCATTAAAATAATAATATAATATATTATTTAGCATTTTAAAAATTCCATGTAATTTTAAAAAAAATAATTTATGAATTTTAACTAAATGAAAAAAAAAGAAAAGAAAAAACAGAAATAAAAACCAAAAATAATATAAATTAAGATCTAGCTTTACTTTGAGTAAGAACATACAAGAACATAAACCTACTCATTGTTTTGTTTGCAACCAAACACAATATCAGCTGAAAACCTTTATTATCAAAAATATTTTTTTTGATAAGGGAAAATAAGTAAATAAACCCAGTCAATGCTTATCAAAAATTTAGTAACCCATTGTTCTTTCCCTGACATCAGAAACCCAAAAATTAAAAAAAAAAAAAAAAAACACTGAAGTTGTTCTTCGTGTTCTTCCTAGACCTAGAAATTTTCTTCATAAACAAACACACACACAAAACCCATAAAAACAAACAACTCCACGTTCTCTCCAAAAAAACAAAAACATGAAATCAACGATCAAACGAGACAACAACCACTCGGATTCGTAGCCGCCTGAGATCATTTGCTTCGATATTTTGCTCAGTCCAGAAATGGAAATGACGTCATTGGAGTATCCGGGGAAAGCCTCCGGTTCGGCGGATTCGAATTCGGACTAGGCGATTTTTGATTCCTCGAGAAGAAACCGAAACTCCTCTTCCAAATACGACATCGCTCGCTGTTGAATCCCTTCAATGCGATTGATCAGAGAGCCACGAGACTCCGATTTCTCCTCCTCCGGTTTCAGTTCCTAAAGCGATTTCGTCAGCTTGGAAACCCGATCCAGAGACTCGGCTTCCGACTTCCGGCACAGGCGAAATGCTGGTATGGTCGTCAGGAAGGTGGTTGTTGTTCTCCATGGTATTGAAACTGTGAGTTTTCTGGGTCTAGGAAGAACACGAAGAACAACTTCAGTTTTTTTTTTTTTGGGTTTCTGATGTCAGGGAAAGAACAATGGGTTACTAAAATTTTGATAAACACTGACTGGGTTTATTTACTTATTTTCCCATATCAAAAAAAATATTTTTGATAATAAAGGTTTTCAGCTGATATTGTGTTTGGTTGCAAACAAAATAATGGGTAGGTTTATGTTCTTGTATGTTCTTCCTCAAAATAAAGCTAGATCTCAATTTATATTATTTTTGGTTTTTATTTCTGTTTTTTCTTTTTTTTTCATTTAGTTAAAATTCATAAATTATTTTTTGTTTTTAAAAAATGACGTGGCATTTTTAAAATGCTAAATAATATATTATATTATTATTTTAATGCTAACATCAGCATTTAGTGTGCCAGCGATGCACTCCGTCTGCCACCTAGGATTTTGTCGTTAGGGCATTGACGAGAAGGACTAAAATAGATGGCATTTTTCAAAATAGGGACTAAAAGCGGTAAAAATAAAATGTAGGAACTAAAATGAGAATCGCCTGAAAATGTAGGGACTAAAATGTGCTTTTCGCCTTTTTTTTTTTTTTTTTTTTTTTTAGTTTAATGTAATTTTTCAATTTGAATTTATCTATTGTTAGCGAGAATACATAGAAAGGGATTTTTAAGAAACTAAAATTTACCACCACGCATCTTTGGCGTGATTGTTACTCCATAAGTATAAGTGCTTCAGTGCTTATGGGGTGTGAAGGGGCAACAGCCAAGTTCAAGTCTCTAGATGAGAGATTTTTACACATATACACTTAGATTAAGTTAGAGTAGACTTTCTATCTTGTATAAAACATAATTTTTTTTTTTAAAAAAAAACTAAATTTATAATTTAGTTTCACACATATATACACTTAGATTAAGTTAGAATAGAATTTTCATCTTGTATAAAATATAAAATTTAAAAATTTAAAAAAAAAACACTAAAATTTAGAATTTGAAATGGAGTAAATTGCTGGGTTTAGTGTATGTTAGTTTTTAGGAAAAAAAAAATGTTTCAAACGTGCATGAGATATATTTAAATATAATGTTTTAATTTTTAGGAAAAAAGTTTCTCCGGTAGTTTTTTTTTTTTTTTAATTCCATTGAATTACAATTTTAACCTTTTTTTTATTTTTAAGAATATGAATTATCTAATTAGATTGAGGATATTTTTGACATTTTCTGAAGTCATAACTAATTTTCTAAATCCTTTTAATATATAGAGATATATAGAGATAATCATATATATTTTAAAATTTTCCTAAAATGGCATATGCTAGTAAAACTCATAATAATTATTATTTACCAAAAAAAAAAAGAGCATATTTTAATCATCATACACTTATATATATATATATATATATATAGCATAAGACGTTTCATTTTTTTTTTTAACTCTTCCGTATCATGCCATATAAGCTTTGGTAGCCTTACAATTTTTCACATAATTTTTATATATTTATTTGACACATAATTTTTTTTTTAATTCCTTATTTATTTGATAAAAACTAATCAAATGTCAATCACTCATTTTAATACCCAAAACGTAGTTTGTATTTAGACTCCCATTAGGATTTTTTTTTTTTTTTGTTTTTTTAATGGTGTATAAGTCTTTGACTTGCTTCCAAAAGCATATTTGTATACTCTCTTAAAAATCATGTAAGATTAAAAAAGCTAGGCTAAGCTAGACTCATACATTTATATAGGAAGCAAAAACCCTTATAGAAAAATTAAACAACATTGTAGTTGTAGTTTCAACTTTCGAGCCATGGTAAACCTGCTGTGGAAACATCAGCGAGACATATAAAAGAAGAAACACACCATGACTAAGTACAAGAAGATCATCCAATCTTCAAATGCTAAATATGGGTAGAGCCCATGCAATCAAACCATAAATTCAACTACAATATCAACTATGTCACTTTATATATATATATAATATTAATTTGAAATAGAAGTCTACTCTAGCCTAATCTAAATATATATGTGTTTGAATCTCTCTCTTGGAGATTTGAACCCCAGCCCTTGTTCCTTGCATCTCACAAGCACTTATACTTGTGGAGTGATCATCGCGTCAAGAGTACATGTGGATAGTGTCACCCTTTTTATGATGTCAAATACATCGAAACTCATATTGACAACAAGGTGCCAAACATGGAATGTCCTATATTTATTTATGATGCATGAATTGCATGTTTAAATAAGAATTAATAAATAAAACCCAATATCATATATATTCTATATTCATATTTGCTACCTCGCTTTGAAGGCTTCAGAACATCATTATTTTATTTTCAAAACAAATGTTACCATCAGAAACGAGGTTTCTCTTATATTTATGTTGTGTACTTTAGTCCACTTCGATCATATTTGGTCAACTTTAGTCCATTCTATTCACTTTGGTCCACATTGATTCTACTTAGTCCACTTTGGTCATATTTGGTCCAATTTGGTTATATTCGGTACATTCTGTCTTGGTCCATTTGTTCTTATTTGATCCAATTTGGTTCTATTTGTTCTTATTTGGTCCACTTTGGTCCTATTCGGTCAAATACAGTCCATTCTGTACACTTCAGTCATATTCGGTCCAATATGGTTCTAATTGACCACTTTGGTCTTATTCGGTCCATACTGCCACTTTAGTCCTATTCGGTCCATTCTGTATAGTTTCATCCATTTGGTCCAGTTCGGTTCTATTCAGTCATTTCGGTCCATTCTGTCTACTTTGGTCATATTCGGTCCAGTCATTCTTATTCGATCAATCCAGTCCATTTTGTCCACTTCGGTCATATTCAGTCCAATTTGATCCTAATCGGTCCATGTTTGTCCTATTCGGTCCATTTTATCTATTTCAGTCCTATTCGATCCACTTTGGTCCATTTTGTCCACTTCCGTCCAATTCGGTCCATTCTGTCGACTTCCGTCTAATTCGGTCCTATTTAGTTCTATTCAGTCATTTTAGTCCATTCTGTCCACTTTAGTCATATTCAGTCCAATTCGGTTCTATTCAGCCCATTCTGTCGACTTTGGTCTTATTCGATCCATTCATTCTTATTTGATCCAATCTGGTCCATTCTTCTAGGTTGTGTTTGGATAAGAAAGTTTTAAATTAAGGGATTTGAAGAAATGGTTTGGTATTTATTTAACCACATATAATAATGTGGACTTTAAAAATTTTGTCCAAACAACAAAACTTGTAATATTATGAATTTGAAATGACATATCATAAAAAAATCCACATATTAGTAAAACCCAAATCCATCCATAAATTTCGCCAATGGAAAAAAGGAAAAAGAAGAAAACGTTTTGTACTCTATTCAAATTATTTGAAATAAAATAAAAATATAATTTTTTATAGTCTAGCACACCTTAATACCCTTTTTTTTTTTTTTTTTTTTTTTTTTTTTTTTTTTTTGAGAAAGACCTTATAGGGGTGATAGGCCTAATAATGTGTATCTATGTATATATTGGGGCAAGGGCCCAATCTGAGGACATTAAGTAGTTTGAGGATGGGTAAAACATTGTTATGAGAGTCTGTGTTAGTGAATGAAGATGTGAAGTTTGATCATAAGAGTCCAAGAAGGTGGTCCAAGGATGAATGCCTCCTCGGCTGAGCAAAGCCGAGGTCCGACGGTGTGATCTGCCATTTAGGGCAATGTTCCAGAAAGTTCTGTTGATAAGGACAAGCATCCTAGAAGCACAGGACAGAGGGAAGCCATATAATATCTAAGAGAAAGTTGCTACCACAGCATGAATGCTCTGTAACTAACTCTTTGGTCGCATTAATGAAGAAGTGATACTTGAACAGTCATTTTCAGCCTTACAGCTACTCTCCAAAGATTTCAAGAATGTGCTGATGAGACAAGAATCAACACCAACAATCTAATCTACACGTGGAGGGTAGAGATGAAAGAATGAAGATAGTATAAAATAGAAAGAAGACCCTAAGGGAAAGTGATCGGAAAATCGAGAGAAAAACATTGTAACAACAAAAACTGTGCTTGTATCCAAATTCAAGAAATATATACAAGAACTGATCCCCTCGGATTATGCCAATGACGATTTTCTTTAGATAAAACTAGTCTATCTTTGCTTTGATGTGACCTGAATCCATTATAATTGTTACCCAACTCATTAGAGCCTAGTTTTCGAACTTACTCTCTACAAATTCATTGTATTGGGCTCTTTGGACTTAGATTGTTTCTATCTTTTGGGCTTAGGAACCAAATTGCGTCCTTACAACCCTAATACCTAATAGGATTCTTTTTATTATTATTATTATTATATAGGATTCATCTTCTTCATAATAGAATTAAGGTAGAAGATTTAAAAAAAAAAATTGATCCAAAAAAATCATTAAGTAGAAGTACAACTGTATTTTTAAAATTTTGATTCATTGAAAAGCTGTACATAAAGTGACTTAAAAAAAAATATAATAAAAAATTACCTAACTTATAATGTTTATTATATATAACATATATGTAAGCAATTTTATTAATAAAATTTTAGAAAGTACAAAATTACAAAGCATGTATCAGAGACCACCAGGGGGTGTAAGAAAAGAAACTGAGGACATTCCTTAACCCACACATGGTTACAGTCCTGGAAAATGGTATAGTGTGCTAAAGCTTTGGCCCCCTTTTTTTTACATTGCATTCCTAAGCTAACCTTCCATACACAAACGCTTTGCAAATTGCAACAACAGCTTAATATCATTAATAAGATGACCCCATGCAGAAAATGATGGAGCAGAATTACTAAGCTCCCTCAATGCCTAGTGATTAAGTCACCAAGGTAAACTTCTTGAGCAATTTTATTTCAAAAGAATTGAAAAATCATATACAACAGAACACCTGAACCAAAGAGATGAGAATAATCAGCTCTAATACAACCTACACCAAATCAATAAGAAACACTGAAACAAAAGAGGATTCAACCTAAAGAAGTGTCCCTAAAAACAGAATGAGAAACACACCAAAAACAACAAATGGCTTTGTTAATAACAGAGTTACAGAAATCTTTCTGAGATTCCAATCTGCACTTTACTTCCCATTTGATCATCATCAATATATATACCTTCCTTTACCCTTCAACCCCGCCTCTCCCCAACTTTTGACTTCATTCAAGTGGAATTTTGGGTGTCTTACAAGGCACCAGTTTGAAATAATTTTCAAATTCTTTTATAAAAAAAAGGGTATTGGAAAAACAAGTGATCTTTGTCCTCTATTTTGTTCCTACATAAAGCACATTGTGGATCAATATTGAGCCCCCATTGTAGCAATCTATCCTTTGTTGCTAGTCAATAACCAGCCAACCTATAAAAGCATGCTAGGGGTATGGCTAGGAAACCAAACCACTTTCCACTAGCTCACTTATGGATTTTTGCTTCTGATGTGATTCCAGGGTTTTGCACTAGTGTAATGACTAGATTTGGATGGAATCCAAACTGGCTTGTCTTCCTCTCCCAATACCACCAAACCAATCTTGCTTTGTAGGTTCACTAAATTTCTTTGGATGGAATTCAAAGCATTTATTTTTCAACAAATTAGAATGAACCCAAATAGCCCATAGTGAACCTGCTTGAGCAAATAAACTCCATATAAACCCCATGATAGCTGCCTAATTTGTTCCACTCTTCCAATCTCCTCAACCCTAAACCTCCTTATTTCTTTGGATTACATACCAAATCCAACCTTACCTTAGCTCCTGTAGTAGTATGATCAGATCCCTTCCATAAGCATTCTGGACCAGTAGCCTTACAAGCTAAACAATACTAATTTAATTAGTTGCAATCCGCCAGCATAGGAATGACGTTTAACTGATCAAGAGTTAATTTTTGCTATAATTTTATCCACCAAAGGTTTCTTTTTCAGTTAATCTCTTTGATATCAAACGTACACCAAGGTATCTCACAGGAAGTTTCCCTTCCTTAAATTGAAGAACTGCCAATATCTGTTGCTTCAAAGTCAAAGGAACAGCAGCTAGCCTCATTTTCCATAGAATTTGGTACATCAGCCCCCAAAAAAACCATCAGATCATCAACAAAGCAGAGATGGGTTAATTTCAAATCTGCACATTAGGACGAAATTTGAACTTGCTGAATTACTCACCATCTGCTGCATCAGCTTGGAAAACACCTCCATAGCTAATACAAATTGATATGGGGATAGATGATCGCCTTGCATAAAACCCCTTTTCCCCTTGAAATGGTCCATCAAATTCCCATTAAAGGAAACAGAGAACTTTGGAGTAGTAACTCATTCCCTAACCAATGAAACAAACTGATCAGGTACTCCAACAACAGAATCATAAGCCTTCATTATGTCGATTTTTAAGTTGCACCTAGCAGGCCCTTTTTCTTTATGATACTTCCATAACTTCCTGAGCTAACAATACATTTACTTCTCCCTGTAGCTTACCAGATATATAGACTTAACTGCTGCACTAACCTCTTGATGAACTATATACTCCAAGATTTCTTTAAAAAAATTGAGCAGTAAAGCTATCTGGCCCTGGAGCCTTATCTCCATCTAGATTGAAGATTAATTTTTGTATTTCCTCAGCGGTTATTTTGCCTGCATGACCCTCTGTTGCCCCACAATAATCTTTCGACGAAGTAATTGGGCAACTAGTACAGCATCATCTATACTGAAACTACTGTGAGAGGTTCCAAGAAGTTATTCATTGAATTTAATTGCCATCTCCTAGAGTATTGCGGGATCTCCTACTGCCCTTGATTGTAATAATAAAGGCATCTTGTAGTATTCCTTGCATTTCTAAAGGACACAAATTTATTTTAAAAAATGAGGAATTATGATCCCCCAAATTGTGGCATCTGATTCTTTCTTTCCGCCTAAAAAATCTCTCTGCTGCCTACATTAAAGATTGGTACATTTAAGGGCTCTCCGGCTCTTCCTCTCTTGCCTAACAAGGTAAGGATCATTAAGATTTGTAAGCATGCGATTCCGTACCAATTCCAAACTTAGTTTATCTTTTAAGACTAGTGATGCAACCACCGGGGTCAGCTTCAGAAAAGACTAGAATGAATCAGAATCTCAACAGTTAACTTGATGTGATCATCCCCTACCAGAATTATCGTGGTAATAAAGATTGGCACATCAATGTAAAATTAGGAAAATCCATAACACGAAACAATTTGCTTCTAGGTTATGGGTTTTAATCTGCATCTGAGTTTCAATTTTGATTGTTGATTTAGTGTCAAAACTGATCCAATCATCATCTTGAATGACATTAATAATCAAATTATCAAAAATAAACTAAGTAAAAAAAATGAAGGCATAATTGTCACCACAACACACACACACACACGCACCATATACTACTGTATTTCGCATGAAGTAACAATTGATTTCTCTTCGTTGGAAAATGAAATTAGCATATCATCATCGTCTTCTACTTTCTGTATTTCGTATGAAAATTGTTAGTCACTCATTCAACTCCAGTTACAACTTTCTTGCAGCGCCTCAAAGCTAAGCTAAGCAAAGATTATTGACTTCCAAAAAAGGAATGACTAACTGCCGTGTAGTAGTTTTGAAAGGCAAAAAAACTGCTAAAAAAAACTGCCCTGTTGTAGGAATAGAATAAATAAGCGCCAAAATAAGGTAATAAATGGGTTAGCAGACTCTGGAAGCTTGTGCAAATCCTTTAGTTGGTATCTTTCTCTGGCTAGGAGGAGTCCGTGGCAATGGCTTCTGGAAGTGGATGCAGTTGAAGGGTGGGCATATGGGACTTCTTGTGTGGGAGGATGTGGGGTGGCCCAACCAACTTCCTCTCCTTCGGAATTCCTTCAATTTCAAGTACTGACTTCCTCTCCTTCGGAATTCCTTCATCAAGTACCTTCCTCACCTCGTTTGCAAGCTCTATCACCATGTCTTCCTCATGGCCTGTTAACAAATGTTCCAGAAACACCGTCAAAGTTTAAACCAGGTCTCTATGTTCAACAATAGGAAAGTCTGAATGTATTATGATATTTCATGTTGGGTGGAAAACTCACCAATTTGAGACATGGCCTTCTCTAACAGGAAAAGATAGTCTCTATTGTTTCCGCATGGCCCATTAGCAGTTGCAATTTGCCTGAACAAAAGCACAAAAGAAATCAGCTTGAGGAAGAAATTTTCACAAAATGAGGGGTAGAAGTAGAAGAACCAAATTAGGTGATGGTGAAAAGGACAAAAAAAAAAAAAAAAAAAAGAATTACTAATCACTTTACCTGGCCATTTCCTCCAATGGCGCAGGTCCAAGATAGTACTTGTTTGATTCTTTGTCTGGAGTGGATGTGAAACTGCAAAAATAAAAGAAAGGTTCTGTTAGGAATATTCCACCAAACATACCATATCTAAATGCACCATATGATGTCATTATATCATTTAAAGGTAGAGAGAGAAACCATTTTTTTTTTTCGGATTGATAAAGAAAACCATTGCAGATTCCATCCATTAATATTTTTTCCCCACAAAAGAAAGATATGACAATTAAAGCACATAACAAGGCAACTTACACTATAACCCCTGTTAAAGCAGGCTGCAAGGAATCTTCTTCCTGGAGTGAAGACAGCACACATATAGGAAATAAGAAAAAAAAAAAAAAAAAGAATGAACAAAACATACAGGCATGGAAAACAAGAAAAGATGACAATGACAACTCTAGCCAAGAGACAACGGTTTTAAATCACATCAAAATCTCACCTTGTAGAAGTCTACAAGTGTTTTTCCATCATATTCACATTCCCTCCGTTCCAAATACTGCATTTAAAAGATTCTTTAGTTATACAATAAAATAACAATTGCAAGCCAACTCTGTGGAAAGGAATTCCCAGTTATAAACAATAAAAAGCAATTTACATTCTTGTCAAAAGTACTACGTTTTATCTACAAAGCAAGTATACCTAGCACTCCCCATCTAAACAAGCTAAATTAAAATTCATATGTAATATTACCTCCATTGCTAATCTTTCCCTTTCAGGGTCTCCCTCAACACGATAAGCAGCACCCCACTGAAAGAATAATTTAAGAGTTAAAAAACAATTGACATAATCCAAATCTTAATTGAAGGGAATGATTCATCACCTGTGGCCTCACAGTTACCATAGATAAGTAGCATACAAGATAATTAGTATTAAGATCTTCTACTTACGCATATGGCTCCTTCTTTCTGTTCCAAAGTGCAAGTGCGCGCAGGGTGTTCAGGTGTGCCTCTGTGATCAATGCATGCTGAGACAGAAGAAATGAAACATGAATAATCAATTATAATTAAATGTTCAGGAATATGATTAAGACTGATAATGCATAATGTGTAACAAATACTTGTACTGATAAATCTTTACCAAGATCAAATACACGCCGGTAGTCCTTAATGTAGCCTATCACCTTCTCATCGTATTCAAATCCTGGGTTCCATACCAGTGAACCATAGCCGAAAACCCAAAAAACCATGGTTGTGTAACACCTGCCAAAAGAAAATTATCCTCAGGTTCACATTTAAGCAAATAACTTCTTTTTCAAGCAAATGGGTTGTGATTTATTAGTTTGTGCAGCTTGAAGCTGGTTGGACATTATTAGATTGCTTTGTTAAGTTAAACATTGTTCACGGGATTGAACCAAAACTCAAATCAGCAGTTGCCACCATACAAACACAAAACCGCCCAAAACTTGATCAATCAAATACTAACAAAATATATAGAAGTTTTGACTTAGGAAGCACGAACTCTTCATTTAGGTTGCCATCCATGTCTGTGCTTCCTAGGTTTTGACCAGTAATTTAAATGGACTCGTTTATATGGTAGCTTAAATCCAAGTTTGTAAAAACATTGAAAGACTATACCTTGTATTTTCTTTTAATTACTAAGTTACACTAGCACCAACTGGGGTTATATCACAACTTTTATATTACTTATACCCTAAATTTCAGAATTCCCAAAAACCCATCAGATTGAATATTAAGTATTGACCATAGTTTCTTGCACCCTTTACCTAACACCTTTGACTCTCAACTCTCAAGCCTATTTTGTGTACATTCCCAAAAACACAAGATCTAAACCTAAGTGAATTCCACAAAAGCATTCAACAAGTTAAATTAGTCAACAGTTTCTTTCTTTTCTTACTTATGTTCTAATTCTGGAACAATATGACCATTTAACCATTGACTTCATTCTAATGAAATAAATTAAAAGGCAAAAAATAGACATAACCCAAATTTCTAGGAGTTGAGTTTTCCATTATCTTGAAATCAAAATAATGACATAAAGAGTGCTTAAATTAATTTTTTTTTTCCTTCTACGTTTTTTTCTCAGCAACCAAACAGAGAGCTCAAATCACAATGCATAACCACAATTCAACTTATATAAAAATTAAAAAAAGAAAAAAGAAAAAAGAAAAGACACACAAAAATAGAAAGTCACCAGCATTGTTCAACGCATCAAAAGTAAAACCCACATTACACTAATTAATCAAAACAAAAATAAATAAATATTAATAATAAATCAAAGGGAATCGGTTCTTACAAAGAAGATCGGGGAATTCTTTTTTTTTTTTCCGGAGAAAACTCTAGAGAGAGAAAGTTGTTAGATTTTCAGATTTCTCGTTGCTTTATGGTGGCAAAGAGAGAGAGAAACCAGAAACCCGCGTTAAACTTTCAGCGATTAGGGTCTCTCTCTCTCTCAATCTCTTTGTTTCTCTCTCTAACTCTCTGTCTCTGCGTCTTTGTGTTTGGTTGGGAGAACGGAGGCGAGAGAGTAGAGCATTTATAGGAAGCTCACGCGGCACGCCCATGGCCAGGTCGTAGGAGTAATGCACGTGACTCGAATGGATGATGTTTTGTTGACGTGTCTTTATGTATATGTCTCTATATGTATGCCAAATTAATGTTTATGTTTTTTTTTTTAAAATAAATTCATTTAAGTATATATTGGTTTATTTTTTTTCTTTTTAAGGACCTCGAATTATTTTAGGAAAAATGTTAAAACGATTTTATGGAAAATATAAATAAGTTATTTGTTTCTTTTTTCATAAAATGTTTCTAAAAATATTTTCTAAATGAATGCTTTAACAAATTACAAAATCATTTTTATTATTTTTATCATTAATTTTTTTTTTCAATTTATTAAAAATAGTATGTGTCTTGCAATTTAGTTGGTACTTATTAGAGATTTAAGATTCAATCACTACTTACACAAAAAATCGATTGGTGTCTTAATCTTATAATAAGTAGCTATCATAAAAAACGGATGTCATATGTTGAAACTGTCTAAAAAAAAAAAATTAGTACTTATTAAATTGACTTGTCAAACATAAATTAGCATGTTATTAGATTTGAGTACTTTTTTCCCTTACAATAAGGGATTTGAGTGTTTGATCCATAATCTCATACAAATACATCACCAATTCTAAATTTTCTTTTTATGAATAAGAATATTCTTAATTTTCTTTTTATAAATAAGAATATATTAAGAAGAAACCAAAGAGGAGCTCATCCTATTCTTAATTGAGATTAAATTCTATAAGGATGGGATGTAAAACTCATGTTTTACACCATCCAATAAGTGATTACCACATCAGTATTTTATATAAAATTCAATAAATTTTACCACGCCTAATAACATCTCGATAAATTCCCAATTTGGTTGAGTTTATATATGGATATTAGAATTGATTGAGTGTGATTGTATTTATTCTTAAATATGTAATAAGATGATGTGACATGTTGGGATTGGAGAGGTAAAACATGAGTTTTATACCATGTCCTTATAGAATTTAATCTATTCTTAATTTATCATATTCTTAATTTGTTTAGCTATTTTTTTTTCTTTTTTTTTTTATCACATGATAGTCGAGTTATATAACTATTTTCAGCACAGAAAATCTTACCTATCTTAGTAACATTATCCATTTCTTTCCAACAATTTCAATAGTCGTAGAACGATTCCCTTACTAAAAAAAAAAACTTATTAACAATTTTATATATTATATATTATGAGTTATTCTATAAATACAACAAAATATTGCAATATTTTTACAATAAATTGAAATATAAATTTACCATATGTCAAAATAAAATAATGCTATAATTCATTATGGTATATCATGTGTTTAATTTGTTTCTATTTTAAATTTTTTTTATTTTATATAGAAAGTCCAATGATCACATGACATTATAATTGGTGGAATATTAAAAAAACTATAGTGCAAAAGATAATTTTTCAAAAATGAGAATGTGAAATTATTGTGAGATAATGAGATTTTGGGTTTTGAGTTATCTCAACTTTTTCTTTTTGTATGTCTATATGATTTATTCTATAACCATAATAAATTTTATATATACTTTCACAGTCATCTTACGTGGTAGGTTTAGACTAACTTAAAACTTATTACTTTTCTATAAACCTCTAATTTTTTTTTCCACCCCCACAATCAAAATGGGTGTGAAATGTCTTAAAATTTTTCATTTGACATACATGAATAGTACGCATAATCTGCGGAGTACTTAAATTTAGGAGCATAAATCATGCATCCATGTCATGACATAGACGACAGAAATTAAATTGTGAATTTAAGGAAGGTTCATTGAACCTGGACGTATTAATTTACGAATGCGTCTTTTTAGAGGCAAGTAGAGATCATCGTTAATCGAGTCGCATCTGCCGACAGTGCCTTTAGCTATTACCTATTACTTGGTACCACAAAACGTGTGGTGCACTTGTTCCAGTCAAAAAAGGCATGAAGCTTATTAAATTTTGGTTCATTGAACCTAGACACAATTTCGCCACCAGTCCTAGATGTTAGGTTTAAGCAATCTTTTGGGATTTCAACGCAATTGGGTGTGGCTCTCCTGATCTAGATTGCCTTTATAACATCCACGTAAAGTACTATTCATCCATATTATCACCAAGAAAATATATATATATTTTTTTTATAAGTCATACTAACGATCGGTCTTAGAATAATAATTAATAATTTATTTTAAAAAAATGTTAACATCATTTTTATAAAAAATAAAAAAATTTATCAAAATATTATTTTTTTTTTCTCATAGTAATTTTTTTTTTAAAATGAATTATTAATTATTACTCTAAGGTATTTGTTAGCATTTTTTTTTTATATATAATAAAGGCATACTATCAATTTATATATAATAATCATATTATCGATGCAACTATGCAAAAGGTGATTGGTAAGCAAAGGTTATCCATGCAAGAGAAGCTGAATATACCTTATTTTGAGTGAGATTGACAAACAAAAATAATAATAATAAAAGAAGGCAAAGAAAGAGAAGATTGCTTAATACATGAAAGTGGAGAAGATCTTTACTATAGCTTGAAGCTTTTGAAAACTCATAACAAAACAATTCTTTTAGGTGAAGAGAAGTTGAGTTTGGTAAGAATAAAAACTTTCCAAAGGAAGAGAAGATTGAGAAAGTAAAAATTAACAAGTACCTTGCTCATTTTAAGATCCAAGGCTCACTTTGTCTTCCAACAACGAGACAAGTGTTACTGGTAAAAAGTTGTGATAATACAGTTGTATTGATAGATGAAACTTCAGTAGAAGAGGTTTGTTTTGAGAAATACACTGAGTGAGTGCAAAAATTCGAGGAGAAAGTGCGCGTTGTAGTAGGAAACTTATATATACATGTTTGTTAAAAAGTTTTTAATTCTTATGTTGTCTCTTTCTTGTGAATCGTGATAGATAAAACTTAAGTTAAAGATGTCTGTTTTGAGAATTATACAGACTAAGTGCATAAATTGAAGGAGAAAGTGTTCAGTGTAATGAAAAACTTATGTGTGTGTATATATATGTATGTATGTATGTATGTATGTATGTTTGCTAAAATGTTTTGAATTATTATCTTGTCTATTTCTCATGATAGATAAAATTTAAGTTGAAAATGTTTTTTGAGAAATACACTTAGTGAGTACAAAAATTGAAGCATAATGTATTTAGAAATGAAAACTTACACATGTATGTATATTTGATAAAAAGTTTTGAATGCTTTCTTTAAAGAAGAAAGGCATTAAAGTCTAAATATATATGTATAAACCCTCATTTATGAAACTAGCAGCAAGTACTTAGCAATTTGCTCAATTTACTTTTGTAATTTTTATTTTAGAATAAGTTTTCTTTTTTTTTTTGAAAAATATTAATTTATAGGTCCATCAATAGTTGGAATGTCCTACAAGAAAAAAAAAGTTGGACTGTTAATTTGACTGGTATTTTTCTCTTCTTCTTTTGACAATTCAGTGTTGAAAAAGAATTATTCAAGGAGTAAATGTGGACAGTGGAATGTCAATTTGACTGGTATTTTTTCTCTTCTTTTTTTGACAATGATAGATGATATGTTTATCACATTTTTAAAATAAATCTTAAGTGACAGGTTGTTACTGGTTATTATTGTTAGAGCAAAAAAGTAATCTTAGTATTAATTTCAAATTTGAACTAATAACAACTAACTACCTGTGATTTGTTGTAAAAATATTATAAAATTATTGTAGACGTAGCATTCCTCTTTAACAATTCGGTGTTGAAAAAGAATTATTCAATGAGTAAATGTGGACATAAAATATAATAAAGTGAAAATTAATTGGGGATGGGGTTGTCGTTTGTTGAAGACAACGGAATGGTTAATTTGAGAATTGAGATGTGACAACGAGCGACTACACGGTCAGGATTTGGGGCCAAAAGTGGGAACCTTGGCTCCTAAATAATAAATATATAAATATTTTCTTATGCCATACTTCACCCAAAATATGGAAAATAATAAATGTGCCCAAAAAAAGAAGAGAGAGAATTTTTTATTGGGTTGGCCAGCCCATCAAGTATCAAAGTTTACTGGAGCCCTAAAGGTATAAAAATCTGCTCACTATTCTTTTTTTAAAAAGGGTTTTGTTCCCATTCAGGGTAGAATGAACTGAATTAGATCCAACTAGACCAACGTTAAGTATATATAAATTTTTGGCAAAAATGTAAAATTAACCTTCTAAATTTTATCAAAATTCATTTAAGTTCTTTAACTTTATTTTTTTGTCAATTTAGTCTTCTAAATTTCAAAAGTTTTCAGTTTAGGTCTTCTACTAACTTCCGTTAATCCTCTACCGGTAAGTGCATTTTTTTCTTTCAGCTTTTTAATTATTAAAAAAATGCAAAAAAATAATTTAATTAAAAAAAATGACGAAATCTCAAAAACACAACAAACCCAGCACACAAACAACAAAAAAATTCTTTACATTGTTTACAACCAAAAATGGCATCAAAATACAAAATTTCAATACACAAATTCAGAACAAAGCACAACAAACTCGAACAAAAGGATCCAACGTCAATTATCAATATCACATACAATTTACAAAGTTGCTATTTATTCCACAATGAATCAATTTTTCTAGGTTTTTCAATTTTGGGGTTCATATGGTTTTTACAAACAAAATAAAAAATAAGAACAAATTTGACTAAAAATTGAACTTGAAAACCCAAATCAAATCAGAGAGAGAGAATCCAAGGAGACCCAAATCAGATTGGAGAGAAAAAATCTAGAGACCTAGATTAGATTGGAGAGAGAGCTCATTGGGTTGATCGCCAGATCCAAAAGACTCTGAAACCAACCAAACATAACAGCCCAGTGGTGGGTTGGAACTTCGATGAGGGTTTGACAAGAAAACACAGAGAGAAGAAGATTGGACTAGTTGAACTGAGCTAAGAGAAAGATGACTACCACCAAGCAATGATAGTCGAATAGTGACCGATGAGAAGCGGCGAGTGGCTGAGCTTGGTGGTTGGGCATGAACAAAGCTTGGAAAGGAGCTCCTTAGGTCTGGCCTAGAGAGAGTGTGTGAGAGATTCAAATTATAGAAAGAGAAGAGAGAGGAGAAAAAGAGAGATTGAAGTTCTATTTTTAAAACTTTTGTTCTTCAAAATATAATTTTCATGGATTTTTTAAATGGAGAAATTAACAATTTTTTTAAAAAAATGAAACTAACAGTGCAGTCAATGAAATCAAACGGAAGGACTTAATTGAACATCTTTGAAACTTAGAGGACTGAATTGAAATGTAAAGTTAAAGGACTGAAATAAATTTTGGTGAAACTTAGAGGGTCAATCTTGCATTTTAGCCTAAATTGGATCCAACTAGACCAACGTTAAGTATATATATATTTTTGGCAAAAATGTAAAATTAACCCTCTAAATTTTACCAAAATTCATTTAAGTCCTTTAACTTTATTTTTTGTCAATTTAGTCCTCTAAGTTTCAAAAGTTTTCAATTTAGGTCTTCCACTAAGGGTGAGTTTGGTTCAACTTTTTGAAGTTGAGCTTTTTGAAAAAGTTGAGTTTTCAAAAAGTGCATAATGAAAAAGTTGAGTTTCAAAAAGCTGAGTGTTTGGTAAAAACTGTTAAAAAGTGCTTTTTGAAAAAGCTGAGTGTTTGGCTAACACTTATAAAAGTTGTAGTTTGAGGGATAAATTACCAAAAAGGACAATGTATATATAAGGGAGTTTATTTATTTATTTTTTTTTTATGTGAGTTTATTTCATACTTAAATTAACTACTTCATATACTTAAATCAAATTTTCTCTTTCTAAAAAAATTATTTTTTTCTCATCAATATTAGCTAATAATAACTTACCACTTAAGATTTATTGTGAAATTATTGTGATAATTGATACTGATTTTAATTTAAACGTACTATTACTTTTTTCTCTTTCTAAAAAAATTATTTTTTTCTTACCAATATTAGTTAATAACCTACCTTTTAAGATTTATTGTGAAAGTATTGTGAAAATATTGTGATAAAATTGATACTAATTTTAATTTTAACGTACTATTGAAATTATTTTTTTCTCTTTTTAAAAAAATTATTTTTTTTCTCACCAATATTAACTAATAATAACCTACTCTTTAAAATTTATTGTGAAAAAATTTGTGAAAATATTGTGATAACATTTCTTTCTTTTTTTTTTTTCTTTTTTTTTTTTCTCACTTTTTTCTCCTCCACACACCCCCACACACGTACCCTTCTTTTTATTCTTTTTTCTTTTCCCTCTTTTTTCTCCTCCACACACCTCCACCCACGTAACTTCTTTGCCCTTTTTCCCCTCCAGAACATTCACTCTACTTCTCATTTTGTCTTCTTTATTTGCCCTTTTCTCTTTCACTTCACCTCCAGAACGTTCCACCGCTGAGATCCTTTTTTTTTTTTTTTTTTTTTTTTTTTGACAATTTGAAAGCCGAGAGGAAGACAGAAGATGATGATGATGATGATGAAGAAGAAGATGAAGATGATTGAAACATTGGGTTTGTATTTGATTTTGATTTTGGGTTTGGGTTATGGGTTTTCAGTTAATGGGTTAAATTTTGAGTTGATTTTCTGTGGATTTTGGGTTTGATTTTGAGTTGATTTTGAGTTGGGTTTGAAATGGATTTTGTTGATTTTGTTGGTTGTGGTGGTAGACCGGTGGGTTGATTGTTGATTGTTGATTGTGTTTTGGGTTGATTGTGGTGTTGATTTTGTTGGGTGGTGCTGTGTTTGTAGCAAAACAGTGAGGGAAGAGCAGAGAGATAAGATGAGAGGAGAGGAATGAGGCGCACGGATGACTTACCACGGAGAGGGCAGAGTTGAGAGGAGATGAGAGGCGTGAGGGAGCTGCGCAGACCAGTGAGATGAGATGAGATGAGAGGATTGAGGGCCACTGTGTTATTCAAGGGTAATTTCGTAATTTAATTCTCCCAACGGATATAAATAAAAGCTCCAGACTCAACTTTTCATTTATGGAGCTCAACTGATCCAAAACCAAAACGCGCATATCCTTCAGACATATAAAAGCTAACTTTTTCTAAAAAGTTGGCTTTTATTCTCACCAAACGCACATTTGAGCCAGCGTTTTTGAAAAGCCAACTTTTAGGCTTGAAAAGTTGAACCAAACGGGTACTAACTTCCGTTAATCCTCTACTATTAAGTGCATTTTTTCTTTCAGTTTTTTAATTATTAAAAAAATGCAAAAAATAATTTAATTAAAAAAAATGATGAAATATAAAAAACACAACAAACCTAGCACACAAACAACAACAAAAATTCTTTACATTGTTTCCAACAAAAAATGGCATCAAAATACAAAATTTCAATACACAAATTCAGAACAAAGGAAAATTGCATATTATCCCCTAAAGTTTGGGGGTATTTGGATTTTACATCCTGAAATTTTAGAATTTATATTTTACCCCATGAAGTTTGGGAGTGTTTGGATTTTATACCCTATGGTTTCAAAATTTAGACTTTACCCCTAAATTTTAGGGGTGTTTGAATTTTACTCCATAAAATTTCAGAATTTGGAGTGTAAAATCTAAACACTCTAAAATTTTAGGAGGTAAAATTCAAATTCTGAAACGTTAGTGTAAAATCCAAACAATCTCAAACTTTAAGAGTAAATTCCAAAATTTGAAATTTCAGGGTATAAAATCCAAACACCTAAAGTGTGGTGCACTTGTTTTGGTCAAAAAAGGCATGAAGCTTATTAAATTTTGGTTCATTGAACCTAGACACAATTTCGCCACCAGACCTAGATGTTAGGTTTAAACAATCTTTTGGGATTTCAACCCAATTGGGTGTGGCTCTCCTTATCTAGGTTGCCTTTATAACATCCACATAAAGCACCGTTAATCCATATAATCCATATAATCACCAAGGAAATATATATATTTTTTATATGGGTCATGCTAACGAGTGTCCTTAGGGTAATAGTTAACAATCTATTTTAAGAAAGTTTTGACACAATTTTTATGGGAAGTGAAAAAAAACTGTCAACACATTAATTATTTTTTTCCTATAAAAAATTTATTTAAATGAATTGTTAATTATTACCCTAAGGATATCTGTTAGCATTTCTCTTTTTATATAATAAAGTCATACTATCAATTTAATATATAATAATCATATTATCCATGCAACTATGCAAGAGGTGATTGGTAAGCAAAGATTATCCATGCAAGAGAAGCTGAATATTTATTTTGAGTGAGATTGATAACATCATGACAAACAAAAATAATAATAAAAAGCGGCAAAGAAAGAGAAGATTGCTTAATACTACAAGAAAGTGGAGAAGATCTTTATTATATAGCTTGAAGCTTTTGAAAACTCTTAACAAAACAATTCTTGTAGGTGAAGAGAAGTTGAGTTTGGTAAGAATAAAAGCTTTCCATGGGGAAGGGAAGATTGAGAAAGTAAAAAGTAACAAGTACCTTGCCCATTTTAAGATCCATGACTCACTTTGTCATCCAACAACGAGACAAGTGTTACTAGTAAAGTTGTAATAATACAGTTGTATTGATAGATGAAACTTCAGTAGAAGAGGTTTGTTTTGAGAAATACATTGAGTGAGTGCAAAAATTGTAGGAGAAAGTGCGCATTGTAGTGGGAAACTTATATATACATGTGTGGTGCCTGAACCTAAAATGCTTAATAATTTTTGGTCAGACTCCCCAATTTATTTGTTTGGATGGGTATGAAATTTTCTATAATGGGAAAACCTTTGAGAGCCAACCCAATAGCCCAAGGGAAGGTTCTTAAGCCCATTCTATCTTCTTTACCCTTGTGTGTCTGTTTCCCAAGAGGCCCAAGTTATATTGAGTTGAAACCTTCTCTCCCTTTTTCGTCGTTCCTTACTCTTCTCTTGTGTATCTCCCCCCAAAAAATGCTAGCCCTTTGTTATCTAGCACACTTTCCCTTTTATAACGCCCTTCTAGTGAGGTCCCAATGATGATGTTTCTTCCACTTTGTCACATAGACCTCACTTCTGTTCAAGATTTTTGATCAGGTGGGACCTTTTGAAAATTCTCTTGAAACTTGCACTTGACACCGAAGGGTGCTCTGTAAGCAATTTTCCCCCAAGACACTATTATCCTCATTCGTTTGGGCTGGATTTGGTCTCCAGCCCATCAAGGGCTAATGGGTTGGTCTCGACTTGATGTTGGATCCCGACCCCATAACTATATGAAGGCTAATGGGTTAAGCCCTGACCTAATATTGGGCCTCGACCTCTTAACCATATGAAGGATAATGGGCGGGGCCCCAACCTGATACTCTTCAACATGCTTTTTAAAAAGTTTTTAATTATTATGTTGTCTCTTTCTTGTAAATCATGATAGATAAAACTTAACTTAAAGATGTTTGTTTCAAGAATTACATAGATTAAGGGCATAAATTGAAGGGGAAAATGTTCAGTGTAGTGAAAAACTTATGTATATGTATATATGTATGTTTGCTAAAATGTTTTTAATTATTATCTTGTCTATTTCTCATGATAGAAAAAACTTAAGTTAAGGATGTTTTTCAAGAAATACACTGAGTGAGTACAAAAATTGAAGCATAATGTATTTAGTGAAATGAAAACTTACGCAAGTATGTATATTTGATAAAAAGTTTTGAATGCTTTTTTTAAAGAAGAATTAATATTGTCTATTTCTCATAATACTAATTCTATCATATAAATACAAATTGTTTTTTTTTTGGGGTGGGGGGTTGGTACGAGCCATTAAAGTCTATATATATATATATATATATAAACCCTCATCTATGAAACTAGCAACACTCTTAAAAAAAAAAAAAAAGGAAACTAGCAACAAGTGCTTAACAATTTGCTCAATTTACTTTTGTAATTTTTATTTTAGAATAATTTTTTTTGAAAAATATTAATTTATAGGTCCATCAATAGTTAGAATGTCATATAAGAAAAAAAAAAGTTGGAATGTCAATTTGACTGGTATTTTTTCTCTTCTACTTTTGACAACTTGGTGTTGAAAAAGAATTAGTCAATGAGTATATGCGGCAATAATAAAGTGAAAATTAATTGGGGATGGGGTTGTTGTTTGTTGAAAACAATGGAATGGTTAATTTGAGACGTGAAAACGTGCGACTACACGGTCTGGATTTGAGGGCAAAAGTGGGACCCTTGGCTGCTAAATATATAAATATTTTCTTATGCCATACTTCACCCAAAATATGGAAAATAGTAAATATGCCCAAAAAAAAGAAGAGAGAGAATTTTTTATTGGGTCGGCCAGCCCATCGAGTTTCAAAGTTTACTGGAGCCCAAAAGGTATAAAATCTGCTCACTATTCTTTTTTATAAGAAGGGTTTTGGTCCCATCCCAGACCGGGCCGAATTGGAACAAACTCGGCCGACTATTAAGTATTATAAATTTTTATATTTTATATTGTATATTTAAAAAATAGATAAATTACAAATTATACCTTTAAAATTTGCCAGGAATTGAGTTTTATATCTATTTCAAAATTTAGATTTTTTTTTAGAGATATTTAGATTTTACACGCTATAATTTCAAATTTTGAATTTTACACTCTAACTTCTAGAATTATTTAGATTTACTTCATAAAATTTCAAAATTTAAAGTTAAAAATCTAAATACTCTAAAACTTTGAAGATAAAATTTAAATCCTAAAACGTTGGCGTGTAAAATCTAAGCACGAGTAAATTTCAAATTTTCAAAATATAAAATTCAAACAAGTTTAAAATGTAATTTGTAATTTACTCTATTTTATTATTATTATTATTATTATTATTTATTATTTTTTTTATTTTTTTTACCGAAGTCTAAATTAATCTCTCTCACTCTAGTACTATGAAGGTGTCATCTGGGCCTTACCGTTCCCAATTGAAGACACTGTCACAGTGAGCTCAGTTCCTAAGTTGAAGATCACAATTCACAGCTCATAGCTCACAGCTCACGCCTATGGCTTACCTGGTAAAGCTGATTTTCTAATAGCCTTGTTGTTTCTATTTCTTAATTACGGTAATACTATACGACTAAATTAATACTATGTTGGAAATGCTATTGTCTGTCTCTGTCATTGCAATTTGCAACAGTTTTCTTTTTGATTTTTGTCATAGTATCAAATCAATGCCATTTTATCATGTTTTTCTCAGTTTCCATTGTTGTTTTTTGTTGTGGGTTTTTGTTTGAGTTTTCAAATGTAAATCATTATAATTTTTTGGCAAATTACTGCATGAGGTTATTAGTCTCATTTCTCATTAAGGAAACCCCAATAAGTAAGTTTTTCATTGTCAATTTTTTTAGTGTAGTTGGGATTCATCATTTGTTTTTTAGTCTCTATGAAACCACTTTATTATTTTGTAGGAAAGGCATAGACTTTGATTGAATGGGGGAAAAAAATGAAGGTAACCCATTAGGCTGAAAAGCTTGAAAACTAACTTAGACCCCAAAAAAAAAAAGACATGAAGAAGTGTAAAATGGAAAGTGAAGAGAGCAGCCAATTGCGTGCTTCAGGATCTAGACACACGCGTTCTCAGGCAGCTCCAGAGTGGACTGTAAAGGGTGCCCTCATTCTTGCAAATGAGTATGCTGCTGTTGAAGCAGATTGTTCAGATGCTTTGTCTAGCTACCAGAAGTGGAAGATAATAGCTGAAAACTGCACTGCTTTAGATGTACCACGAACTTTGAATCAGTGCCGGAGGAAGTGGGACTCCTTGGCTACTGAGTATGGCAAGATCAAGAAGTGGGACTTGCGGTCCAGGAGTGGTTCGTATTGGTCTCTGGAAAGTGAAAGGAGAAGAAAATTTGGGCTTCCAGAGGATTTTGACTACGAGCTGTTCAAAGCAGTTGATGATTTCATGAGTGTAAGGGAGAACCGATCGGATACTGAGCCAGAAAGTGACCCAGAAGCAAAGGCAGAGATGGCTGATGTAGTTGAAGAACTAGGTATGGTTTATCTCCAAGTCTAAGAATGGTACTTTTTAATAAAATATATTGAATACATGTTATTGGTCATCTCCAAAAATGTCACTTGTGGATTTGTCTATCTAATATATTTTCTTAAATCGTTTATTGCATTGAAATCCTGAGTAGCTATTAGTTCTGTTGTCATCTAGTTGTTATCAGTTGCCTATTTTTTAACTTGAAATACGCTGAAGTATTTTATCAGGCTGTGATTACTTGATGCTGTATAATTTATAATGCTAGCATGCCTAAATCTTCTCAAGGTTTTAGCTAAGATACATTTTTAAAGATTTCTTGATTATTTCTGTCATAATGCATTAATGATAAAGAAGATTAATCCTTTTCTGTTGATTAACTCTCCCAAGTTTCTGTTGGGGAGTTAGATGGATAGGTGGTCTCTTCTGTGCACATATTTCTGAAATTTGTTTTGTAATTTTTTTCTACATGACTAATCCACCCCTCCCCAATAAAAAAGGGAAGGTTTTACATGGCGTTAGGAATACCTAGAAAAAAGAAGAAGAAGAAGGTTACTTGCTGATAAGAGGAATGGTGTCTCTTAAGAATTTTTTCCCTTAACTGAACATTTATTGTTTTGATGTTCCATGTGTTACGGTCTGCCATGTCTGACCCTGCCAAAGCATTTATCAATATTGCAAGCTCTGTTTTCTGATTGAGATAAGGATTTTCTGACTAACACATGTTCAATTCCACCTTTCAGTGGTAACTTCATTATTTCTTAGTTTTAAAAACTAAGAATTATTAAGTTAAGTCCAAACAAAAAGGATTTTGGTTATGGTTTTTTATTTTTTGTTGGCAATGTTATGGGATGTAGCAATTCTTATATTTCAGTTTGGGAAGCTTTTTAATTTGAAGTTTTCTTGATGTTAAATACCATTTGATGGGTTACCTTTTATTGACTTGGGAACGCATCATATTATGGTGGGGAAAATAAAGTTCAATGGTATAATGAATCTTCCACTTGTTAGATGGGATGGTTAAGAGATAATGTATGGTCAAATTCTGCACAAATGATCAAATAATATAACCCTTTTGGTCTGTGCATTCAGTTTTAGGTGCTCTGACTTATTATATTCCTATATTTAGGATCTGAATTCTATAATTGATACTAACTAGTAAGTTACCTGTGCTATACACAGATAATGTTGTAATATTTTATGTAAGATGATTTTGAAGAATGTTGTATATGTATTATAGCATAATTGTTATAGGACTTTGTTAGTTATGAGTTCATTATAAAAAGAAACAATTATAAATTGCACACACATATCCATTATAATTATTCAATTGAAGAAATGAGAAAAAAAAACTTTGGAGGAATATAATAGAGTAAAAGTTGATATAGAATATGTCTTTCTCTTTTTCCTTAATTCTAAAACAAAATACACATTTCAAATACCCACAGTCAATCACATCTACATCATTTACAAAGCCCATAAATCCACAACTTCCAACCTTAACATCAAAATCATAATTGCCGTTGCCACTCAATATAAAATGCAAGCCCCCTTTTCTTGGTTGTAGCCAACTCATATGGGTTAGGATTAGATGAAACAATAATGTTAGAGCTAGGTGGGTGTCGTCAAAAGATTGAAAGTAAATGACATGTTTTTTGTCTGTGTGTATTTGACATGGTATGGCATGAAGGGTTATGGGTAGGTATATATAAAAGGGGTAGAAGTGCAAGAGGTAAAAATGGTGCATTAAAATGCAAAGAGTTTTGTGTGTATGTGTGAGAGATGAAAAGTCTTGAAACATTGAAGCAAATGATACAAAAAATATTTATTTTTTAATTAGAAAAGTCTTGAAACAATGAAAAAAAATGAAATAAAAAGTTAATATTTAATTTATTCTTATCTCTGATGTGGCACTTGAGAATATTTCAATTCTCTTTGCATAGAATACGCCACTTGGCAGAATCTCATACTTTCCCACGTGAGGTCTCTGGTTATATATATATATATATATTGATTGGTGATTGATTGATAGTTTTCTATTAAAGTTTAATTTGATGTGTGTTTGAGGATCACATAAGAAAAAAGTTCAGATACAAGTACATCTGAGTATAAAAGAACCTCACTGAAATTTCTATATCAATTTATTTGAAGAAAGTGGGAAAACTTTTGCTTACATAAAGCCAGATCTAGACAAGGAAACATTAATGTGTTATTAACTGTAAAATTATTATAGGCTTTCATCAATATGTTAACATTGAAAATTGGAATTAATGGCTGCAATGGGAGGGGGGCAAATTTGGCCTCCAATACATGGACATGGCATAATGATTAATAGATTTGTAATAATCATAACATAGATAGAAAATAAGCAGTACAATCAATGATTGTGAGACATCTTTGTTAGATTAATGCTTAAATGATTATATTAATCATTTCTTTATAACTTATCGAAAAAACATGAATCATTTCTTAATGGCTTAAGCTTTTAGGACTAATGGTAGTTTATCATGCACATGATCTTGAGTTAAAAAGTTAAAAATCCCACGTGTTTGATCTCATTTATTAAGGAGTATGAGTCTATGAGTAAGGAGAAGTGTTAGAATAATGGTTAAATGATTAATGCACCCATTCCTAATGGCTTAATCTTTTAGGACTAGTGGTGGTAGTTTATCAATCTGAAAGACCAAATCACAACAGAACTGATAAAGGTTTGATTCTGTTTCCTATTATTTATCCAGAACAATTGCAACTTTGCTTAGGTGTAATCTCATTTTCAGGATTGTGAATGGATGATCTTGTGTATACCAAAAGATTGTTGCAGTTATGCTTCACTGTGCCCATCAAAATTCTAAAAATGCAAGATGTTTGTTAGAACCTGTGTTACTGAGTTATAAGTCAGCACCATCTTTTTTCTTAAAATGATGTATCACCAGGGTCCAAGAGGCAAAGACGGCGGTTCACATCTCAGAAAAGCTGGCTGGAAGGAAAGCCACTGAAATGCCACATAAAGGAAGAGCCTTCAAGAAGGTCCACAGAAGAAAAGCCTCAGAAAAGACGCCTTGAAGATCCTGTGAATAGCCTAACAGAAGAAAATCCTCAGAAAAGCTGCATTAAAGGAAAGCATCAAAAAGGCCACGTAGAAGAACCTGTGGAGAACCCTACAGAAGAAAAGCCTAAGAGAAGTCATGGTAAAGGAGAGACTTGGAGAAGTCATGTGGAAGAAGAGGAGACAATCGGCACTGAAGCAAAAGAGCAAATGATGGTTATGAAATTGCAGGAGAATGCAGAACTGATCAATGCCATTGTTTCTGAAAATGTCGGCTTAGGGGCTGCCAATGTGAGTAATGTGGAGGACTACCGAACTGATTTTGTAAGACGTCAAGGGGACAAGCTTATTGCATGCCTCAGAGACATTGTAAGCACCCTTGATCAGCTCCACGGTCACGTTCAAGAATGTGAATAATTGTTAGCTTTCCTTAATTTCCTTTTGATTAGCGAACTCGACCTTTTAATTAAGAAAATGATGTGAATAACAAAATCAGCGTGAATTTCCCCCCTTCTAGCATGCTAATCTATGTAATGTAGTTCAAAGTTGGTAGTTAATCTGCAGAAAGTTTATAATGTTACTGGGTGTTTATATGCCCAAAGGTTAAAAAAAAGTTCCATGTGTGTTTCTAGACTCTATCACTTAAACGAATTCATTTTTGTAAGGTTCATTACCATGTTATTTTGCAAGTGAAGAACAAAATCAGCATGAATGAATGAGAAAATACTCTGTTCTAGCCATGTGTAGTTCAAAAGTCGGGGTTAAGAAAAAAACTCATTATGTTTTCATTTCCCTTTTCCCATTTAGAATGTGCATTTTAATGCATAAAAATATATGTAAATCCTGGGCATGCGACTCCACTGGGGATCGAACCCAGAATCTCTGGTTCCGTAGACCAGCGCCTTATCCATTGGGCCATGGAGTCATCTGCTTGGTTGGCACCTTAACAATTACTATATTAAAGATTTAATTAAATATATTACACGTGAACTTCCGTGGTCTACCAAGGTATGGATACTTGGTTAATGCTTGTAATAATAGTTAGGTTCTATATTATTTTCAACAATTTTTTTTTTTTGTCAAGTGGTTATCATTAATTAAAACTTTGTTACATTTTATTTATATAACTCCCCGATAGTTTAGGGTGGTTTCAAATTAAATCCTAAATGTTTAAATGTACTTATTAAAATCATGAACTTTAAAATTGTTTCAATTCGCATTGGCCATATTTCATTATTAATTGAAATTAACAAAAATTTACATATTGTGAATGAAATTTATCTGATGAACATGAACAATTCTTCAATATGAAATTACAAGACCAGTATTATGTTGTATGAGAGTTGTTAATTATATAATAATTACTTTTAAAAAAAAATATTAATAATAATAATCATTTAGTTATTGGTACTAAAACATTCAAAACAAAACAAAATATGATATAAATCCATTATGTCCAAATCATATAATATCATCTATATATATATTATATAAACCGAAATTTTTGACTTTTAGTTGATCTCTCCACAATTTTCCACATCATTAATTTTTTTTCCCCCTTTAGCCGTAATCTCTATATAATATCATGGAAACTAATTGGTCATCATATATATATATATATATATTCTTTGAAGTCCAAACCATTGTTGCTTCATTCATATATACTTTAGAAGTCTACTATGCTATATTCTTAACCTCTCCCTCACAATCCGTAGTATAATATACTTGGAAGTCTACTTCTAGGCTAATATGTAGCCTACTTTCAGGCTACAGCTACCTCTATATATATAACACATAGTTATAAAAAAAAAAAAAAATCGACCCTGCTACAATTCTTCACGATTCATTTTGTTCTTATTTTTCCCACATTGTTGAGTGCCAAAATTTCACAAGAAAGCTCATTCTATGAAAAGTAAGAAAAGACCATGGACCTTAACAAAAGAAGGCCCAATTCATGAAGTTAAGAAGGATCATGAAGGCCCAAAGTCCCAAAAAGAAGGAAAAAAAGAAAGAAATAATAATAGTAATAATGAAAAAAGAAGAGGACCCCGGTTAGGCCAGAAGACATGCAGCAAGGACCTCGGTCAGAGAATATGTAGCAAGAAGAGCATCAAGGCCCTAGGACCTCGATGTGTCCTTTTGAAGCCTTGAGAAGAGAACCTTGGCTAACACATGGGAAAACCAAAATGTATGTTTAGATTTCCAGTTAAAAAAAAGCCATTAAAAATCTAGCAAAATAGGTATTTTCTTTGTAACCCATGGTCCAAGCCTATGGGATCCTGAGTGGATAGTAAGGGAGAAGTGGTTTGGTCGATAAAGGAGTGATTTCTGGTGAAAGAAGGATCCCAAAGGTTTTCCTTGGGTCATATATTTGCTTGGAATGCATGAACCAATGGAAATCTCAGTTATCCCATGTGCATGACGCCTCCTCAAAATTTCCTCTCAATTGTCACTTTTAACTAAAGCTGTCATCTGGTACACTGAGCAGCCCACCCACTCCTTTGACTTTCCAAGAAGGAATCTTTTATTTATAGTTAAAGTCAAATGCTCCTTTTGAGTTATAATTGCCTAAATAAGCTAAACCTCTGCACAATGCACCTTTTCAGGTTCCAGAGGACATGGTTTTACCCAGCAAACCAAGGATGTCCTCGCCTCGGGTACTAAACCATGTCCATTATAAAAGGAACATTAAGGCATAGCAGAAGGTGGGGGGGGGGGGAATGGGGATTTAGGGGGAGAGTTTAGATGTTCAAAAGATATATTCTTAGAGTTTTAAAAGCCTAGCAAGGGAGGGGAAAGAAAAAAGGGACAAAACAAGAGAGAGGTAAGGAAGAGAAATTCGTCTCATATCCTTGAAATTATTTGAAATATCACTTAGCCTCCAAAGAAACATATGCCAAAAACATGCACACATCAGATATTACTCTCCCACAAAATCCTCCTCACCTAACTATCTTGGAAGGCAATGCCCAAGCAAAGCCACTTGGACTTGAGTTCCAAATCTCACAAATCTTGTGCAAAAGCACTAAGTCTATGAGAATTGGGGCTATGATCCTCGTGGCTGACTGATTCTCATGAAATTCATTTACATATATGTATATGTATTAAAATGTATATCATAATCTAAGAAACTAATAATTATTTGAAGATATGTGTATTGTATAGTGTGTTCTTATGCAGGACCTATAGAGGTAAAGGGAAAGGACAAAACTCCATTGCATAATAAGCATGGAGAAAGATTGTATAATTCAGAAAATCAGTATTCTGGGATTACAGGCCTAGTACGTCTGGGGTACCACGACAGTACACCCAGGGTACCAAGTGAAGGAACTCTTTTAAATGTTTACACGATAAAAGATAAGCTTTAAATATTCTATTTCAATCTCTTTCTCATTGTGAATATTATGAATAATTATTTAACTTGTTCCATAAGAGTAAATGGTCATTTTATGACATTAAAACACTTATAAGGGTATTTTATTACTTTAGGAGGAATCGCATTTTTGCCTTGAGGAGTTTTTTGTGACTTGTGCACAACTTGGTTTGTAATTAGCCCTATTTAGCTACAGTGAATCAAGCCTAGTCCACCAAATAACAAGTAAAAAGCCCAGGATCCTTGTTTTTACTTGAGCCTAGGTACTGTCCAAAAAAACGATGCTCACACACATCATTAATTTTTTTTAGTTTTATTTTTATAAAACTCTATTAGAGTCCGTTCAACCGCAAAAGACTACTACTCTTAGGCTACTTTTGCGAATTACAATTGAAAACAAAATCCCAACCATTCGCTTCCCTTATAAGAACAGTCTCAGCCTCTCTTCTCTAGGGACTTATTCAACCACATAGCTGATTAGATGACTCAATATAATCAACAAATGTATTGTTTTTCTACATCCATTTTTTCTTATATCAAACTCAAAATTTTAAATAGTAAATCTTCTCCTAAAAATTACAACCCCACACACGGTCAACAACTTTAGCATTCCTTTATTGTTTTTCATAAATGAGTCTTCGGTCTATTATAGGTGAGAGTCATAGGGTAAGTTTTTTTTTTTCCTCCTTTTTTGGTTTATTTAGAGAAGTCTCCTTCTGGTGAAAGTTTATTTGAGTAATTTTGGTGGCTCTATTTCTTTCTCTTCCCCCCTTTAAATGCATGCCATTGTATAATTGCATTGCATATTTGCATCTTTATAAGAAAAACAATAGACTATATTGCAACTTTTGCATTGTTAAAATTTCTATCTCTAATTTCATGATTTAGGTTTGTATCTTACTGAAAAATAAATAACTAAATTTATAAGAATCATAAATAAATAAGGGAAAGATTTTGTTGTATGCTTGTATGCTACAATTGCCACATAATGTCTAAGGATCTCATATGCATTGCACATGACCTTTAGACACATATTGCTTTCTTTTTGCTATCCCAATAAATAATTGTTGACGTTATTTAATGGTACCCTAATTTTAGGGTTAATTAATATAAGTATTGATTTATTTCGAATTGTATGTACTTAGCCAATTTTGGACCAAGTTTTGCCCTTGAAATTGGGTTGTTTATGTGTTTCATATTTGACAAAAATTTTAGTTGAAATTTCAATCACAATAGGTTTGGAATAGATTGGATTATGCATTCCTAAGTAAAGTTTCAGCCCATAGATATCTGATTTCGTTTAACAAGTCCTCTTTCTCTTTGTCCAATTGGTTTTTGTATTATTATTATTATTATTTTTATACCATTCTAGAAAACAAGAAATTACAAAATAGTTTGATTAACCATACAGTAATGGATAGGCATTTTAGTTGCCATCTTGGCTAGGTTGCTAACATGACTAATTATAGGTCTTGGGACATACAGAGAGTGATAGCTAGTGTCATTGTGTGCTAAATGAGACCAATTAGCCAACAGACTCATCTCTTGCCAGGTTGGAGTCCACTTCCTATTGGTAACTTGAACAACTCTCTTACTATCACTAAGAAACACAAAATTGTTGTAGCCTAAATCCCTAGCCTTCATAGCTACTTCAAACATTGATTCCTGGATGTTTATTGGAACTGTCTTCCTTGTACAGCTTGATACCCCCTACAAAATGATATCCCTTTGCATGTTCTTGGCTTCATAGGCAAAACCAGCTCCGTTGATTCTCTTCAGTCTTGCTCTAGCCACCTTAATGATGAGTTGCCATGGTTTTTCAGGTAATTTGTTCAAATTGAGGTGATTAGATTTCCCATTGGAGGGTGTAGAATAGTTGGAATAAGCTTAACTGTACCTGCAAGTAAGAGAATGAGCAGTTAGTGTGACTTCCATTGGGCTTGGATGTTTACCTTCATGGACTACCAAGTTCTCGTGAGTCCAAATGGTCCATAAAGTGACAAAGAATCCTTGGAGGTAAAGCATATTATTCTGCTTCATATCTTTGTGAAGTTGAAGAATTTGCCTAACACACTGCACAATAGACATGTGGGTGAAATCTGAGGTATGTATAGCTAGAGAAGATCCATGCTAAACAACTCTAGAAAAGTGGCAAAACATAAACAAGTGAGATGGGGATTCATCTTCCTCATGGCATAGGGGGCATGAGCTTTGAACATGAACACTCATGTTCTTCAAGGTGACAAAAGTGGGAAAACTATCATGGAGAAGCCTCCACATAAAGTTGCAGATTTTCAAAGGAACTTAAACTTTCCATATCAACTGCCATAAGTTTGAACCAAGGAGTACAATTTCTTTTGATAGGAGGTTATAAGCTTTTCTAACTTGGTAGAGACCTGAAGAAGAGTGTTTCCAAACAAGTTGGTCAATCCTAGTTCCTGTTTTAGAGATAGGAAGGTTCAAGATTTCTTCACTAATGGGGTGAGGGTACAGAGATTTAACAAGACTAGGATTCCATGAGTGGTTTGTGTGATCAATCAAGTTTGCCATAGTACCCTCACTTAAATTATGCTGGTTTAGCAGCTGTGGTTGACAAGGGAACTAGGCAGAGTGATTGAGAGGGATATTTGTACCTGAACCTATGATCCATCTTCCTTCACTTAAAATGCTATTTTTCTGATTAATATTGCCTTTCTAGAACCAAGAATGATGGGGCTTAGAGGAGCATTCATGGATTGAGGTGTTGGGGAAATATGTGGCCTTGAAGGTTTTGGAAATGAGAGAATAGGGGTTCTGACTGATTCTCCAAAGTTGTTTAGCCAGCATGGATTTATTCATGGTCCAAATTTTCTCAAACCTAAACCTCTTTCTCTCTTAGGTTTACAAACCTTATCCCAACTAACCAAGTGCATCTTTTTTTTCCCCCTAAATCATGACCCCACCAAAAAGCTCTAGAGATTGTGTCCATCTTGTTACAAATAGCTTTAGGAACCTTGAAACATGTGAAGGTGTACATAGGCATGGATTGAGGGGTGGATTTGATTAGAGTAGTCCTACTAGCTTGAGATAGGAGTTTTGCCTTCCATCCCTGTAATTTAGAGTGCATTTTATCTACCAAGAACTGGAAATCAGCAATCCTCTTACATCTTAAGAAGAAGTTTAAACCTAAGTATTTACTAGGGCTTTGAATCAGGTTGACACCAAGGTTTTGAGCTAAAACTCCTTTCACCTCCTCCTACATGTTAGGTGAGCAATACATGTTAGATCTAGAGAGATTGATGCTTTGTACAAATAGGGAACAATACTAATTGAGAATTTCTTGAATATTGATTAAGGACTAGTTATCTTGTTGGAAGAAGAGCAAAACATCATCAGTAAAAAATAGATGAGTGAAGGAGATGCGATTTTTGCCTTTTTGCCTATCTTAGCCCCTATTATTCTCTTCTGATTTTCAACCTTCATGAGTGCTAGAGAGAGGATGTTTGCACACATAAGGACTAAATAGGGGGGATAGGGTCTCCTTGCCTGAGCCCTTTTCTAGGGGTAAAAGATTGAGTGATGTTGCCATTTATGAGAAGGGTATACTGGACAAAGGCAACACAATCCATGATCCACTACACCCATCTATCATTAAAATTCATGGCTAGAAGAACAGCCTTTAAGAAACTCCAATCAACCATATCATATGCTTTGGTCATGTCAATTTTTAGGGCCCCAAAGCACTTTTTCCTGCCTTTTTTTTGCCTAGATAATCAAAAATCTCATGTGCAATCAAGATGTTATTAGCTATGTATCTCTCTCGGATAAAAGCATTTTGAAAGGGTGTAATAAGGTTGTCCATTAGAGGTTTGAGTCTATTGACCATTAGTTTTGAAATGATTTTATAAATGACATTGCAAAAGCTAATAGGTCTAAAATGGGAAACCTCATCAGGGAAGGGTACCTTAGGGATGTGAGTGAAGAATAACTAACCTTTTGCAAAGGCTATTTGGTTATCAAAAAAAAACTTTTTGCTATTATTTATAATTTATTTATGAATAACTAACTTAGTCTTTATTTCTAATTATCTCTTTACCTCCTTTTATCAAGTATTGATTTGACTATCATTCTGTTTTAACTAATTGTAGCATTGAAAAAGTGAATATATATATATATATATATATATATTTATTTAACACTTGCTAACTATTCTGTGCATCACACGGGTTAGCAACTAGTATTCTATATAATAAAAACTATATATTATAGATTGAGGTATCATCAAAAGGATTCCTTATTTCTCTAATTTTTTTTTTCTCCTTATGTCATGTGACACACTTTAGGTACATTAATTAAATAATTAACATTGTTGCTCAGTTTCTCTCCTATCACCCCACATTTCTCTCTCTCCTTTCCCTGGCCTTCACTGCAAACCCTCCATCACAGCTGCAAAACCCATAATTTGCAAACCAAAGACATAAAATCCACAAAGAGAGAGAGAGAGAGAGAGAGAGAGAGAGAGAGAGAGAGAGATTATTGAAGGAATAAAAGAATATAAAAATATGTTGCCTAAGCTAAAGACTTATACAGTCTAGATAAACATTATAACTAAAATACATTTGGGCTAATGGGTTGCTAATCCACTGTGGGGAATTTTTGTGTGCTAGTTAGGCATATCTTAGTTGGTTGCTCTTGGGTGTAGTGTATGAATATTATATATGTCATGTTGAGCCTAGTTGACATTTAATGGTTACTTAATTAATGGATAATATAGTTACGTTGTTGGTTTCTCTGGCGCGCTAGGGTTAGGGTTTTTTTCTCTTCCTTGGCCGCTTGTAGAATTTCATCCCTAACAAAGTTTAGGTATCTGTTCCCTTCGACCTCTGGTTGGTTGATAGGACGGGCTGTCTGGTGGTGTAGTGGTCTCATAAAGTGTCCTCTTTTTATTTTTCATTCTTTGTCCTTGAGGTCTGTAGCTCTCATGGCTTTTCTAGATGAGATGTGGGCACATTTCTCGCTTATGGAAGAAGAAGAGGGGGGTGCTGAGGTTCCGAAAGAGGAGGACGAGATTGTTCATCGACTAGCAGGTTGGTTTTATACGAAGAGGGTTCTTAATGTTGATGCAGTGGCTCGTACGTTCAAGCCTTTATGGAGAACAGCTGGTGAACTCAAAATTAGAGATATTGGAGAGCATATACTATTGTTTGAGTTTGAGGATGTTCTGGACCTGGAGAGAGTGATGGAGTTCGAACCATGGTCATACGATAAGCACCTTGTGGCATTCGAACGTGTCCTCGACATCGAATCGGTGCCATTCTTGGAATTTTCTTGCGCTACTTTTTGGGTTCAAATGCACAATATTCCGAAGAGGAGCCTAAAGGTTGAAGTAGGGGAGATGATTGGAAAGACCATTGGTAGGGTCATTCAAGTCACCGACCTGGAGGACGATGGTGCTGGCAGTGAATTTCTAAGAGTGCGAATCAACATTGATATATCAAAGCCTTTACCTTGGTGTTCTAAATTACATTCAGAGGGGAAACAAGTGGGCTGGGTTGGTTTGAAGTATGAACGGTTACCTAATTTTTGCTATTGGTGTGGCCGAGCTACTCATGGAGAGAGGGATTGTGAAGTGTGGTTACAGGGTAGAGGGTCTTTGAGGAAGGAGGAACAGCAGTATGGTGAGTGGCTTCGAGCAGAACCATTGAGAGTTTCTTGCAAAACTGTGGTGGTGGTTTCGGGTAGTTCACGCAGCCAAGCGCCATGGTGGAGGAAAAGGGATAACAATAAAGGCCCATCAAGCAATTATCCAAGTAATAGTAGCAGTAAAGAAAATGCAGACAACTCTAAGGAAGTACACTCATCTGCTCACTCGGCAGCTAATATGGTAATGGACTATGGTGAGGTCTCCAAGCCATTTGATGGCGATGATGGTAAAGTGAATCCTGTGATGGATGGTGGGATACAGTGTCACGAGTTAACCCACGGTTTGCATGTAAAGAAGCAAGCCAAGGTTTAGAAGAGGTAGTGGTGGGCTTAACTCTAAATGATAAGTTGGATGAGTGTGTGAGTGAGACAAATGGTGAATGCATGAAGATGTTCGTGGGTCCAGGTGTTAATGCAAGAAAGTTTGAAGTGATGCCCATGCAAGATTGTACCAACCAGATCACAAACTCTGCTTTAGTAGGGTCCATAAGAAAATGGAAGAAACTTGCTAGGGAGGTGGGTCAAGGTGTGGTGTCACCTTCACCAATGATTATGGACAGGAGACCTGTGATGGATGATATTGATAGGAGTGTTGGTTAAAAACAATGTTTGAGTGGCGGTAGCTATTCGAATAAAGAAAATTATGAGGTGGCGGCTGGGTCCCAGTGCCACCGGGCATCATGAGTTGTCTTAGCTGGAACTATCGTGGGTTTGGGAACCCACAGACAGAAGATGAGCTGGTTGCATTGGTACGCAACAAAGATCCCAAGTTGGTGTTTTTGATGGAAACAAAGGTGGAAAAAGTGGTTTTAGATCGTATTGGTCGTAAGATTCAGTTTTGTAATTTGTTTGTGGTCCCTCGTCACAATATAGGGGGAGGGTTGGCTTTATATTGGCCAGCTGACATGAATGTGGATGTTCAGACCTTCTCAGCCCACCATATTGATGCTATTATTGTCCTTGGAGAGAATGACGCTTGGCAGTTCACAGGTTTCTACGGAGACCCTGAAACTGCCAACTGGGAAAGCTCTTGGTCACTAATGAGACAACTTAGTCAACGGTTAAACTTGCCTTGGGTCTGCATAGGAGATTTTAATGAGATTTTGTTTACTGAGGAGAAACAGGGATGGCTTCTTAGATCGGAAAGACAGATGCAGGGGTTTAAGGATGCTCTTGACTACTGTAGACTGAGGGATTTGGGATTCAGTGGGTTCCCATTTACTTGGTGTAATAGAAGGCCGGGTAGACAGAATGTATGGGTTCGACTAAACAGAGGGGTAGCTTTAGTTGAGTGGATTTTGAGATTTCCTTCATCTCGAGTACATCACTTGGATGCTTTTCACTCTGATCATAAACCCATGCTACTTTGCTCAGATTCTGAGTTTAAAAGGTTCTATAGAAAAGGTAGGCCTTTCCACTTTAAAGCTATGTGGTTGAAGGATAATTCTTGTGAGGGTGTGATTCGGGATTCTTGGGACTCTAGGCAGCTATCGGGTTCAGTATGGGGGTTCACAAGAAAGATAACGGCTTGCCAAGAAAATCTTAAAGTTTGGAATCGAACTACATTTGGCCATGTCCAGTCTGCTCTGAAGAGGAAGATGGTTGAATTGAAGGAAGCTGAAGAAGGGGATTGTTATAGAATTGACCCAGGCCGTATTTAGTTGCTTAGAAAGGATATTGATAGCCTCCAATCCAGGGAAGAATGTATGTGGAAGCAAAGGGCCCGTAATACTTGGCTTAAAGAAGGTGATCGTAATACTGCTTACTTTCATTGTAGAGCTAATCAACGGAATAAGAGGAATTTGATTCTGGGATTGGAAGATGACAATGGGGTGTGAGTTGAGAATGAAACTGATATGGGTGGAGTGGTAGAGAAGTATTTTCAAAATATCTTTTCGACCTCAAACCCATCTGGATTTGATAGTATTTTAAATGGAATTCCGTTCCCTGTGGAAGTTGATGTTGATCCGTGTTTGAAAGGTGAGTTTCAAGCTTTTGAGGTGAAGCAAGCATTTAACCAAATGGCTTCTAATACGGCCCCTGGCCCCGATGGTATGTCGCCCATTTTCTACAAATCCTTCTGGCATATTGTTGGTGAGGATGTAACTGCTGTTGTTCTCCAAGCCTTGAATTTAGGTATTGTCCCAGAATCCCTTAATACCACATTTATCTCCCTGATTCCCAAAGTTAAAAACCCTAAGAAAGTTTCGAAATTTAGACCCATAAGTTTATGCAATGTTGGTTATAAATTAATTGCAAAAGTGGTGGCTAATCGGCTGAAAAAGTTGCTGGCTAAATTGATTCCAGATTCTCAAAGTGCATTCTTATCAGGGCGGTTGATCTTTGACAATATTCTTGTGGCATTTGAAACACTTCACTTCCTAAAAAGGAAGACTCAAGGGAAAATGGGGTTTATGGCCCTTAAACTGGATATGAGTAAAGCTTATAACAGGGTGGAATGGGTTTTTTTGGAAAAGATAATGCGCCATTTGGGCATTGAGGAAAGGTTGATCAAAATTATTATGTCTTCTGTGCAATCTGTTTCTTATGCAGTTCTCCTCAATGGGCAGCCGGTGGGTAATATCAAACCCATAAGGGGGCTTTGACAAGGGGACCCCTTGTCTCCATATATGTTCCTTTTATGTGCCATGGGATTGTAGAGCCTGATTCATCAAGCTGAAGTGGAGGGATATATTGGAGGGGTGGCTATCTGTAGAAATGGTCCTAAAGTTTCCCATTTATTCTTTACAGATGACAGTGTGCTGTTCTGCAGAGCTACTGAGGCTGAATGTAATAAGATTTTGGAAATATTGGAGGTGTATGAGAGTGGGTCTGGTCAAAAGATAAACAAAGAAAAAAAAATATTTTTTTTAGTTCGAACACTCCTTTGCCATTGCAGAATCGGATTCAGCATCTCCTAGGTGTCCCGGCAATCCGTCAGTATGAAAAGTATCTAGGGTTACCAACTTTAGTTGGCCGAGCAAAAAATCAAAGCTTTATATACCTAAAAGAGAGGGTGTGGAAGAAATTGCATGGGTGGAAAGAGAAATTATTGTCTCAAGCGGGAAGGGAAATCCTCATCAAGGTAGTGATTTGAGCTATCCCAACCTACACCATGAGTTATTTTAAACTTCCCAAAGGGTTGGTTAGGGAGATAGAGAGTCTTATTCGGAAATTTTGGTAGGGTTATAGTGGTGATTCCAGAAAGGTGCACTAGGTATGTTGGGAAAAGCTTTGTGAAGCAAAGGAGGTGGGTGGCATGGGCTTCAAAGAAATTGAAAAGTTCAATGATGCTCTCTTAGCAAAACAGGTTTGGAGGATGATAAATAATCCGGGTTCGCTTTGTTTTCACGTGTTTAAAGCTAGATTTTTTCCAAATTGTTCCATTTTGGAAGTGAAAGATTCCATAGTTGGGTCTTATGCTTGGAAAAGTATTCTTAGTGCGAGAGATGTTATCCGGAAAGATATGGTGTGGAGAATTGGGAATGGCCAATCAGTGCATGTTAAGGAAGATAAATGGCTGCCTAAAAGAGAGTGTAGTTCCATCATTTCCCCCCTACCTACAGTGCTACCTGAGACAAAGGTCAGTTCCTTCATTGAAGCTGATCGGAGAGAGTGGAAAACAGAGGTGATTCAAGAGTTATTTCTGCCTAGTGAGGCATCGGTAATTCTGGGAATTCCGTTGAGTTTGAGGGACACAGAGGACCGGGTCATCTGGGCATACACTCCTTTAGGGGTTTATTCCACAAGTAGCGCCTATAAGCTACTATCTGGTAGAAACTTGCCAGGCAGCTCAAACAGTGAGCCACAGAGTCGTTTTTGGGGGGCAATATGGGAGCTGCGTATACCTCACAAAATAAAACACTTTGTGTGGAGGGCTTGCCACAATGCTTTCCCCACAAAGTGTAACCTGTTTCAGCGAAATATCATAAATTCGAAGGTGTGTGATTTGTGTAATGAAGGTTGGGAGGATGTGCTACACGCTTTGTGGAAGTGTCGGGTGGTGGAAGGTGTATGGAACTGTCACAATTGGTCTTAACAAGCTATGAACCCCCCTCCTCTAACTTTTTGCGATTTATTTGATCGTTTCTTGCAGGTGACAGATGACTTCAGGAAAGAAATATTTGCAGTAGCAGCTTGGTGTCTTTGGAATCGAAGGAATGCTCTTCATTTTGGGCGTCAAGTGCAACCTATCGCTAATATTAGTAATCTACTACAAGAGTTCCTAGCGGCCCAGGAAAATGAAGCTCAACCGGTGCATTTGCCTGTTGCCCAATACCAGTGGAGACCTCCAGAGCATGACCACTTCAAAGTAAACTTCGACGCCGCTGTTTTCAAGCATCTCAACATGGCTGGTATCGAGGTTGTCATCCGAGATTGGCGTGGAGAAGTAACGGCAGCTCTGTCTATGCCGATTGCTCTAGCCCCGACAGTTGCGGATTTGGAAGCTCTTGCATGTCGCCATGCTGTGATGTTTGTTGCTGAAAAGGACCTACAAAAAGTTATCTTTGAAGGAGACTCAGCTTTAGTAATCAGTGCTATCTCCCAAGAAAGCCCGGTGCTGAATTCGTATGGTGATATTGTGGATAACATCTGTTCCTTAGTTTCTGCTTTTCAGTTATTTAAATTTGTTTTTGTTCATCGGTCTTGTAATGTGGTCGCCGATGCTTTAGCTAAGAAGGCCAAATGTCTAGTGGGGTCTAAGGAATGGTTGGATGACCTTCCTACAGATATTTCCCAACTAGTTGGCTTTTATGTCACTTGAACCATTTTAGTTTTCCCAAAAAAGTCCCAGTCTGCTTGGTTGGTTTCTCAAAAAAAAAAAAAAAGGGTAATATACACAAAGACAAAAATAAAAGAACAAAGTTTAGCTACAAAATTGGTTGTAATTTTAATAAAATAAACATTATTACATATTTTAAAAAATATAACCTTTAAAATGCGTGTTCTTTACACTTTTAATATACATATTAAATTTTGTGTTAGTTGTAGAGGTGTACATGGTTCGGTTCGGTCGATTTTGGAGAGTTTTTTTGCACCACACCTATAAGGTACGGTTTCACCCTATGCTTAACCGCACCTTGCTTTTGGAAGATAAAAACTAGTCTACACAAGGTGTGGTTAATCTTAGCGGCTCAATGCGGTTCGTTCGGTTATATGGGCTAGATTTTTAAAAATTCCTATTCTAAGCTTTGGGCTTTTAGGCCTTTAAAAAATAGCATTTTGAGCCCATTTTGACTTCTTTTTAACTAAGCCTTTCTTTATCAAGTTTCAACTAGAAGAAGATAACTCCAAACTAGTCACCAGACTCATAACATTCCAAATCAAATACACAATTATAGAATATCAAGTCTCAACTATAATATAACTTAAATTCAACTTGTCAAATTAAATATGTATTTATTAAACACATTAACCTGTCACAACATTCCAAATCAAAAGCACAATTATAAAATATCAAGTCTCAACAATAACAAGAGAATTCTAGTATTGCAGCAACATTAACATTAATATTTCTATCATAGTAATCACATCAAATATAAGCAGTAGCATAGCCCAAGGAGGAGGAGTAGTGCAGCACTGCAAAATAGTCACTATACAAATATATATAATGGATGTTAGACTAGAATATACAATTGGTACACTACACAACTACATATTTTTCACAAAAAATGGAGGTAGTTTAGTCTACTAAGACTAATAGTCTAATAATTTTCAAGTGTGTTCAGTGCTTGTGTTGTCACGTGTGCATCTAGTAAACAAAAATAAAGAAGAGAGTAGCAAAGAAGCAGCAAGCCAGCAACCAGTAGTAGCTGAAGCACCCAAACACTCCTAATTTGGCCCTTTCCATGATTAAGTCAACAATTCAACCATAAAAAATTTCAGCAATTAGCCAGCCAACAACTCCAATTCCAAGTCATCATATACAAAAAACTCCATCCCTACAATGTCAATCCCCAAAAAATAATGATAAGTAGAAAGTAGAAAGCAATACATGACAATTAACACTATTACAAACAGCAATTAAATTACATAAAAAACAACCCCCACCTTCCAAATTAGTCTAGAACAGAATCTGTACCCATAGTGGGTTTTGGTGCAAGCTCTAAAAAGGAAAAAAAAAATTATATATAAATAATAACTCACAAATAAATAAATAACCCAAAAAAAAAAATACAAGAGAATTTATAAATAACAAAAGTAGAAAAATTAGAAAAGAACATAAACACATTACCCGATTTAAGTTCATAGTTTTCCACTTCATCCATTGCCTCTCGTAGGTTAATTTGTTTAGTTGAATCCTTGGACCTCAACCAATTTTGTGTACAAATCAAAGTTTCAATAGTATTGGGAGACAATGAGCTATGGAAAGGATCCAAGACACGACCCCTTGTGCTAAATGCAGATTCTGATGCAACGGTAGAGATGAGAATTGCCAAAGCATCGGACTTGAGAAAGGATCCTTTATCTTGAAGAATTCACCCTTCACCAATCAAGAATATCAAAGTCTTCCGTCTCTAGATCTACACTAACTTCTAACAAGTATCAGTCCCATTCAGATTTGCATTCTACACTATCCTCATCTGCTAAGTGTTGTTTGTAAATGTTATTGTACTTCTTCATCCTCTCCTTTGCACTACCAAAGCCATTTAGCATGGAGGACATGGCAGCAACATCACTACTACCAAACTCACTAGTCCTAATAGCACTAGCACCACATAGGGTTCCTATTGCTCCACTATAGTGCTTGTACAATTTATTCAAAACTTCCCAAACTCTCAATCCTAACTCATTAGCCTTCTCTTTGTCATACAATTGCTTAAACCAAATCTTTACATATTTCAATTTATATCTAAGATCAATCACGACAACCTTAAACAACATTGGATTTATCCTATCAACACTTCCCCAAAACTTATCATACTTCAATTTCATTCTTTGTGCCGTACCCTTTAACAAAGGATCACCCTACCATTACACAATTGATTTAACTGGTCTTAAAGACTAACAAGCTCATGAAATACACATTATTAGTCACAAAAAAAGGAACTGAAAAATCTTAAAGTTGCCTCATAGAACATACCAAGAAATTTTGTAAAAAGTCTTACATTTTCCCAATTTGAAAACCGAGGGAGACCACCAGATGGACCCTCAAAATAACAAAGGAAATGCCTATCATCTTCCTTCATCCTTTCAAATGCAGCCACAAACTTTAGTGCACTTTCTAACATCAAGTAAGTTGAATTCCACCTAGTAGACACATCAAGGCACAACAAACTTTTGCTTTGAATTTTTTCTTTTTCAACACATGCCTTAAACTTCTCAAATCTATTAGGAGAGGATTTCACATACCTCACTCCATTAAAAACCTTAACAATTGACTCATTAAGGTCCTTTAGCCCATCTTGCACAATTAAATTCAAAATATGGGCACAACAATGCCTATGAAGGAACTCACAACCCAAGAGGCTACCCACCCTATCCTTTTTTTTACTCCTAAGATATTCTATGGCCACATCGTTTGAAATTGTATTATCAACAGTAATTGTAAAAATATGACCAATTTCCTATTGAAGCAAACAAGACTCAACCACCCTACCAATGGTCTCACCCTTATGATTAGGTAATAGGCAGAAATTCAAAATCTTTTTATGATAAACCCAATCAATATCAATATAATGTGCAGTCAAACAAAGGTAATTAAGGTTTTGGATTGAAGTTCAAGTATCAGTTGTCAAACACACTCTTTGACCAGCCATTAAAACCTTTCTCAAACTCTCTTTCTTCTAATGTAAAATCTAAGACAATCCCTTGCAACAGTAACCCGAGAGGGAACTTCAAACCTAAGCTCTACCTCTGCCATAAGATCAATGAATATGCCATGCTCAACAAACCTAAAAGTTAGTTCATCAACAATTATCATCCTAGCCAAGGCCATTCTTAGTCTTTTCACACTAAACTTCCTCAACACCAGCTCATTACCACCCCCTCCCTCCCCTTTTTTATTATTATTTATTTATTTATTTATTTTTTATTTTTTAAACTTTGGTAACTCAAAGTTGTCTGGCCTTTATCACGTCTATAGGGGTACTTCTTACTACAAGATTTTATATGTAACCACATGGCGGAGGTTCCATTTCTTTTTGGGTGACAATTATAACTCCTTTGACAATAGTTGCACTATGACTTAGGGTAAAGGGGGTCACATCCCTCTATTTTAGAGAAATGGTCCCATATCTTAGAAGCCTTTTTACCACCATTAATAGTAGATTGTTGAGTTTCTATTTGTGTTTGAGGGGGTGTAGCACTTGATGGTAGAATGGGAGATTGCGTATTTGGTTGATTAGCCTCAATACATGAACTAGGAGTAAGCTCGATAGGGGGGTGGAAGAAGAAGCACAAGTAGCCATGATCTAATTACATCAATATAAATAACAATCACATATACATAGTAATTAAGGAATCAACAACAAATAAATTATGCAAGCAACCTTTAACTTAAACACGCAGTCAATACACTAATTTCAATAAAATATTAGTGAACAAAAACTATACAAGCAGCTTTCTCAGTGCTAAAATCACAACAACAAGATAATCAATTAAAATCACAACTTATTAGCATGATATAATAAACTAAAATCACAACAGTATAATCAATCAATAGGATGATCAACAAATAAATTTACAATCTTTGAACCCTAGAAACAAAATCAAACAACAAACAACATGAGTAAATCTTAAAAAGAAATATTTTATATATATATATATATATATATATATGTATGTATGTATGTATGTATGTATGTATGCATGTATGTATATAAAACTAAAATCACAACAATATGATTAATCAATAGGATGATCAAAAAATAAATTTACAGTCTTTGAACCCTAGAAACAAAACCAAACAACAACCAACATAAGTGAACCTTAAAAAAAAAAAAAAACACTAAAACTAAAAGCAAAATCAAACACAAACATGAAAGTTTGACACAACATGATGAACTGAAAACAAAATAAAAAATAATCCTTTAAACAAAATCAAATAGAAAAGAAAAAAAAAAATCAAAAATAGTGAACTCAAAACAAATATAAATAGTACAAGAAAATACCAAGGATATATTTAAGCCTTTGAGATTTATTCCTTTATTAGGCTGAAACTGAATCTTTTAAATTACCCCTGAAATTACAAGAAAATAACGACAAAAAAAAAAAAAAAAATCAACAAGGAACATTAGTGACCATATTAAAAAAAAAAAAAACTAAAACAAAGTAGGGGTTAGGGTTAACAAAGACAGAATTACATAGTGGCAGAGCCATGATGGAGAATGGAGATGAGAAGGAGACTGATTGACTTAGGTATTAGGAATTTCGTGAGACCTTGAGAGGAAAGTCTTTCTTTGTGAGAGAGTGAGACTGAGAGCTTATGTTCTTAAATAGTGGAAGGTTAGATTGGAGCCTAAGATTGAGAATCTGAGAGGGAAAAACTATTGTTTGTCTGACGGGATTAAGGTATGGAAAAAAAATTATGTGGCTGAGTGCAAAAGAGAAGAGAAAAATGGTTGGTGGGAGCCTGAAAATATGAGATTGAGAGGGAAACACCAAGGTTTTGAAACCCGGAACCGCTCATTTTTGTGGTTCTTTTAGCCTTAAGAACCGTTCTATGGGAAAAAAGCAAGGACCAGTGCGAATCGTAGTCGGACCTTACGGTTTTGAGAATCATGATCAGACCGCTTCTCACGGTTCCCTACTTCCCTTTGAATTTGAAGCTATTTAAAAAAAAAAAAAACACAAAAGAGGAGAGATTGTCATTGAAAAGGGCGATTTGGACGAGCCAATGAATGATGGCAAGAATGGAAGGCTAGTGGTGAGGAGTACCAGGGGCTTTGAGAATGGATTTGTTGAATTTGAAAGGTTAATTTAGGGATTTGAGCAAGAAGGGGAGATCTTTGTCGAGTTTGGAGGAGGAAGGGAGCTGGAGACGAGAGGGGAGATCGTCTGGCTTTGTTCTTCACCGGTGATGTGTGTGTGACAGGGTGAGAGTATGAGAGAAAGAGAATGAGAAAGAGAGCTAGAGATGAAGAAAGAAAAATAAAAGCAGAGAGGAGTCAGATGAAAGGAGTGAGGATGGGGATGGGGATACGTGTGTGGAGGATAAAAAACAAGAGAAAATAAAAAAGAAAAAAAGAAAAAGAAACGTATGGTCCATGTGGATGCAAGGAAAGAAAGGAAAAAGAATAAAAAGAATAAAAAATCATAATAAAATGTTATCACAATATTTTCACAATATTTCACAATAAATTTTAAGTAACAGATAGTTATTAATTAATATTGATGAATAAAAAAATAATTTTAATAATGGGTTCAAATTAGAACTAGTAATAACTTTTCACATAAATTTTGTTGCGAAAGTATTGCTAAAAATGTCGTAAACTTCTTTGCTGCTTTTGAACAGTTCTTCTTTGTTGCTGTGTGCTTTAGACTCAACCACTTATATTTGCTTTGCTATCAACTACTAACATATAATGCTTGCTTGCTGTCAAGCACTTCCTTCTTGGGTTTTGTTATTTATTTAACTTTAACAATTTTTAAATGCATGGACATCTTCATCTAGCTTTTGAATTTTTTTTTTTTTTAATTCATAATAAATGGAGAACATTGACTATTCAAATGGGCTTGGGAGTCAGGAAAAAAAAATGACCCGCAGTCAAATGGGCTTGGCCATAAGCAAGTGAACTAATTTGTCTCTTAACTATTTTATTGAGTTTCATAAAATAAAAATTATCGGATACCAAAGTATCCTTTGTCATGACTTAAAAATAATTTAAAAATTCAATAGCTATTTATGTTTTTTTAGAATTTAATAATTCTTATTTGTATTATGAAAGTTATGTTATAAAAATACTATCTATATTTGTTTTGGATTATTTTAGTTAAATTTTCAATTTTTATTTATTTAATATATTTATTTATAATTTAAATAATTATTAAATTAATTATGACATCATCACTGTTCGACCTTAGTTCGATCTTGGTTCGACCTCAAAAACTTTGAACCTCTCACTTTTACGGTTCAATAAATGGTCTGGGTCTGAAAACCTTAGGAAACACTAATAATTGTTCGGTGGGATTAGGGTTTGGAAGAAACATTATGTGGCTGAGAGCAAAAAAGAAGAGAAAAATGGTTAGGTGAGAGCCTGAGATTCTGAGATTGAGAGGGAAAAACTAATGTTTGTACGGCGGGATTAGGGTTTGGAAGAGAAATGGAGGTAGCTGATGACTGATGAGTGACTGAGTTCTAAGTCTGAGAGGTGAGACTTGAGAGGAGCAGAAGTCTAATGAGTAAAGAGGAGAAATGACAGTAGCTGAGTAGGAGACAACTCAAAGAAAAGATGTGAGTGGCTGAGATCAAAAGAGAGAAAAAAAAAAAAAAAAATCTTGCATAGTGACTGACTCCATCAGTGACTCAAACAATGACAGGCATCGTTTTTTTATTTTTTTAATATTTTTTTTATTCAAAAAACGCAAGTGGCAAGACAGTGACTAACCTATGCGGCATTCAAAAATTTTTTTTTTCAAGAAACACAAGTGGCATAACTGTAACCCATACAGCCATAGTCCATACATCATTTTTTTTTTTTTCAAAAAATGCAAGTGGGAAGACACTAGAGTTACTTAGACAAGACCACTCAAACTATTCCTCCTAACACATGTTTTTTGACTGAGAAAGGTAACTCACACATGTTAACTTCTTTTTTAATTCAATTTTTTTTTTTTTTTTTATAAGGACGTTAGGCCTGTACATTCATGGATAAGAATTCAAAATTTTTTTTTTGGATAAGAACGACCCTGTTCATGGATGAACGTTAGGCCTCTTCTTAGAAGTTAGAACGTTAGGCCTCTTCTTATACATATATATAAAACATGCTCAGCTTGGTTTAGTCTTTGTCGGTGTGCACATCTCAGCACTGATGGCCGCACCAGTCCAACGTCGGTATTGAAGATCTACTACCGACCACCATGTCAAAAACCTTCGGTGGAGCCCTGAGCTGGGCGGGGCAGTGCGGTCAGACTGGTTTTGTCGATGCCGATATTTTCTTGAATAGGCCTAGTCAATTGGATGTTATTTACTCTATGATCTATAAGCTTATATTTTATGCATATTCTTAAACTATAAAAACTTGCAATTTAAACAATTTATTGATGATACAATTAATGATTTTTAATTTTCTAAAAATTTTACAAGTTTGAAGTATATAAGAAGAAGATGTAATTTAATAGTGAATTTGTCAAAATTCACCTCTAATAAAAAAATGTTGAATAAGATTGTAGCCTAAGGCTACAAACTCTTGATAAAACACTATCAAAGGTTAATGCTAGATATTGAAATCCAAAATTTGAAACATTATGTTCCAAAATCACAATTACTCCAAACTTAGATAATATAATTTACATTTTTGTCTAAAATTTAATATTGGGCGGCCAGGCCAATAATCCACATGATAGATATTGAACAGTGCTTGTGACTATACATACTTGAATGAAAATATTTCTACCATAATAATAAGTGTTGAAAAAGCATATTAATTTATTGAAAACCAATTGATTGAAGTTCAAAAATTTCAACATGTAATCATAAAACGTTGTAACGAAAGAAAATTGAGCTGAATCTTTGGCTGTCACTTTACATTACTACATCAAATTAGCTAAATACCCTCCAAACAGAATATTTTATAGGACTATATTTTTGCTCAAGACAAAACAATCACTTTGCTCAGTATCCACAGCACCAAAGAGAACTCAAATGCGAAGAGTGTGTGAAGCAATCCCCGATCAAGCGCAAACCCATACAGTGTGACCCCCCCATGGTTGTGTTGCAAGTATGTTACTGCACGTAAAGCAATATCATAAGCACACTATATTAAACAACAAGGAATATATTAATTCTTTGACAAACAAATACTAGTAATAAAGGATTAAAGGGTAAGTAGGAAAACATTGCCATACTTAAAAAGATAGTCCAAACTTGTATGGTATTGGCATCATTGTTTATATATGTGCTTACCTAAAGCTTGTCTGGTTTGGAATAAGTAAGGTTCTTGTGGAGATATTGTTATGAAAATGTCTGAGGACTCAGAATCAGTGTCGTGTGTAGATACTGGGGTATCATCAACCTCTGGCGTATGGCATTGGGGTGATCCAGAAGATGCACAAGTCACAATCATGTGCCATCGAGTGGCAACCGACACAATTCCTTGTGCTCTATGTGTGATTTTTGCAGCTCCAACTAGGCATAACAAGAATCCACTAAGTTGAACAGCTGAGCAAACCTGCATATAATTGTCCAAAATTTTGAATTATAGGCTTCATGTAAATTAATAATTAAAGAAACTGCATTGAAAAAGTATTATAATTTCTTACTTAACAAAAAAGAGGGTTCCACCTCAAAAAAAAAAAAAGGGTTAGATTCAAGTTTCAGTTAATGCTAGCTACTTTTATTAATGGTACATTACAAGATAATTTTTTATCGATACATTTTTGTTAGTCCCCTTTCTATGTATCCTATATATATATATATACACACACACACACACAAAGTATTATGATGATTAGAGAATGCTAATTAATAACTATCTAATCTATAAGATATTTAAAATTTAAATTATTTAATTTTAGGGTTATATAAAAACATAAATTTATAAACTAAATAATAAAATAACATTTTAATGACATAAAATTTAGCCATGCGTGTTAAGAATTTAGAAAACATATAATTTAACTATGAAATTTTTAATAAAAAATTGTTAAAATGATCCTTACTCTATATGTATTAAGGTAAGAATACTTACCACAAGGTCACCAGAATTAAAGAAAGTCTTTTGAGAGTCTGATTCCAAAGCCAGCAACAAGGCTCCCAATTGACTCACAGTGATGGTAACCATACACGCTATTATGAAAAATCTATACCTATGGCTGGTCAACCACAACTGCTCTCTAATCCTACTATGCTCCTTAAATATTGCACTACAGTCAGAATCACAACCCTCCAACATCTTACGAAGCCTCTCAAACCTCAGTATTTGAAGCTCACAAGTGAGCCGAAACAAAACACAAACCAACAAGAACACCCCTGTCCTATAAACCCACGAGGCCATAACAAAAACAAACACAATGGCATTCAGTGCCACGCCGCTACTGACATATGGTAAGGATATTTTGACGGTGGTGAAGAATACGATTTTGTGAGCAAGTTCCACGAAAAACGATGGTAGAAGTATGAAAGCTAAGAACCGGAACGCCTTGTCAAGCTCACGTGTGTATCCTCGCTGTACGTACGAAGAATCATCCTTTAAGCCTTCAAGGAATAGAAGCTGCAGAAGGCCATACCTGTTGTTATATACAAGTAACTGATCAAATCTCTAACATATTAACTTTTTCAATAAGTTTACACAGCATTTTTCATAAGGTTGATATGACTTTTTGCAATTTTTTTTTTGTTTGTTTGATGGGAGACTTTTTGCAATTGATATAATAATATATAAAATGGTATTAGTAATACACGCAACTAATCTCTAACTACTTAATTAAGTTTTTCAAACATTCTTCACAAAATATTTATATAACTTATTGTAATTGGTGTATAATAAAAGTGTTACGAGAAACAAAATAAGTTACTCTAATAAATTTTATTAATAAGTTTAAGAACAACAATTTTTACAACTACTAATATGATTTGTGGTTGGTACGCAATGGTGTCAATAATGAATTTGATGAAAATTGTGTTACTTTAATTCAAATAGACTACATAATTGTGAAAAATATAGTGTCATTAGCATTATTCTAAGTTTTTGGATAGAATATATAGATAGCAATTATAATTAAACAGTACCTACTGAAGAACCGGGAAAGAGTGAAGAAAGCAATGATGGCTAAGCCAGACTCAGGAAATTGGACAAGCAGGTTGAAAGAGATGGGGTCGTCAATTTCAGCAGAGGGAGGGACTCGAGCGGAGAAGCATGTTATAAGGGGGACGAGGATGGTGAAGAATATGAATATGAAGTAGGAGATGAATTTTCCATAGCAAGAAGAGTGGTCGAGTGCACACCACATGAGGCATATGCGGAATCTGCGTAACTGGTTGAAGATTAAAGGCTTTGATGCGGCATTGGAGGGCTGAATGAGAAAAGGGACTGTGGTGTTGGACTGGTTTGGTTCATCGGCGTGGCAGCCAGAGGTGAAGTTGAGGTCTATGTGGGTGTCAGGGGAGGTGGTGGTGGAGTTCATGGCTAATATGGCTTTATGTTTATGAGGTTAGAGGTGGGGAGTCTGTGACTCTAGGGAAGCTTTTCTAAAACAATAATTTTGAGTGTGTGAGAGTAAGTGTGACGCGGTGATTTTATATGGTTGGGAAAAAAGCCAAATAGTTGGAAAAGTGAGAAAGCATTGCTTGGAAAATGGGATTTGAGAAATATGCTTTTGTAGACTTGTAGTGTTTGAATGGTTGGTGTGTTGGTAAATACTAAAATTACTAGTAATTTTTTTAAGTGTATTGTTGAGGATCTAAAAAAGAAAAGAAAAGAAAAAAAGTGATGTTGTAAATATTACAAATTTTATTATATAGGTTTTATAAATTGATGGTCACTAATTTTACATTAGTTTTTACATGAATCTATTTTTTTTTTTTCCACCACTTAATTATAACTAATTGCTTCAGTATGTTGTGAAATTGAGTGTACGATTAAATGTGACGGTTAAGCCAAATGCAACTAGGGCTAAAGAATGATGTTTTTCTTACAAACACAAAATGATTAAATGTCATGAGGAAAAAGATTAGAGTACTGCAGCCCATTATATGTCCTTTATTTTCATTATTTTATAATATACACCATTTAAAGGTTGTTGAGCATCTAAAAGAAGTAATCCTTCAAAGATTTTCAATCTTTAGATTTGTGTCCTGGGAAACTTGTACGATTGAAGCAACCTGTGATTCTCAAAGCTTACTTTTAGCATAAACTATTAGTCGACCAACAAATTTTAGATCCCCTCTATAGAAGTATCTAATTTAACTAAATTGTTTTTAACTGTGTCCACTGATGTTGCGATGACTATTTCATAAATTTTTCTCTTCACAAATCAGACATTTATGTAATGAACGAAATAGCATTTTACTTAACTACAACAACGAAATTTTAGTCCTAAAACCTTTTAGGTTGGTTATGAATTCACAACAAATTAATCAAAGTTGACTACACATATTAGGAGACGTCCCTACATATATTTATAATAGATCTATCCATAATAGTGACTAAATTTTACTCTAACCATCAACTTATTGTAGTCCTCATCTTTTTAGGTACCTCATTTAATTACCTTATTAAAAGAAAGTCTACAAAAAATATCATGGATTATATTATTTTATTTGTTTTTTTTATTTTTGTGTGGCTAATGTGTATTATTTATCTTTGTCAAGTTATCTTTTGAACACTTCGTCCGCCCTAATTTTACTTTTAGTAACTTCTCAACTGGTAACTATACAAATGAATAATAACACGAATTTCAGGTGCCGAAAGCAATAAAGAAAAAGCAAGAAAAGCCTTTGCTTTGTCTCGTGAGTTTGACCTCAAGTAGTTAGTAGAAGTTGCAACTTGCAAGGAAGTGAAGAATAAAGGCTCCCCTGAAGCTCTTTTAGTAACTTGCCTTTCTATTAGCCAGCCTATTATCATCATACTCGTTTCTTAAACTCAAAATTTAAACAAAGACTTAATTTTTACTAAATATACTTGTTAATGTTATTTACTTATTTTTATTTATATTCTTTATATTTCAAGAATTTTATTTTAACTTTTTATATTTGATTCTATTTTTTTATTAACCATGTCATCTATTTCTGTTAGTAATTTAGTAACACTTAACATTAGATAAGTATCGTGTCTAAATAGACATCAATTATCTAGTACTCTACCTACTAGTCAAATTACTAACAAAAATGAATGATAAAGCTAAAATGAAAATTTTTAAATATAAAATGCCAAAACTAAAATTATCCTAAACTTTAAGGGCTAATGTATTTTAATAATTTAATTTCTATGCCCTCATACAGTCATACTAACCCCAATCCCTTGTTATCTTCTACCTCTGGATTAGAAGTCCAATCAATCAGTGAGGAATTCATGGCCCCAAGTCCATGTGAATTTGGTCAATGAAGGATTGGGCCTAATTTCCCAGCCCATCTATCCCATCCACATAACCCATGGACAAAACTCAGCAGGTTTTTTTTGTTTTGTTTTGTTTTTGTTTTTGTTTTTGTTTTTGTTTTGTTTTTTTTTTTTTTTAATTGAGAAACAGCATGCTTATAAAGGTAATTCTTGTATTTGCATTTTTGTCCGGCTGAGGCATCAATAAACATCAAAATCAAAGTTTGTTTTAAAATATATATATATATATATATATAGGAGTATATCTTTTTGGGCCAGGTATCATCAACATTGATCATTGACAAAGAAAAACTGGCAAACTTACCAGCACACAGCAAGCTATATAATAATAAACAAATTTTTTTTGAAGGGAATGCATTAAAAAATTCTCTAAATGCAGGCCATAAACAGCTCATTCCTGGTAGCTGGGACTTTGTCAATTTCACCATTTGTACCCTTTACATTCCCCCCCACCTTCATCTTCATCTTCATCTTCATATATTATTCCCACCGCCTATGTTGCTTCGAGAGCCAACTTCAACATTCCTCATCATCATGGCTAGCAACAAAGTACTAGTACAACAATGGCTTTTCATGTTGTTCATCATGTCAGTACATGTTGTGGCAACGTACGGTGCTATGGACAATGCTACTCAGGCTAGCCTCCTCAAGTTCAGGTCCTCTTTGTCTAACGCCACCGCGCTAAGCAACTGGAACCCCTCCATCAGTTTGTGCAATGGTAACAAAAGTGACTGGGCTGGCGTGCTTTGCCGCAATGATGTCTTCTATGGGTTGCGCCTAGAGAACATGTCTCTTTCGGGCATGATTGACACAGACGCATTGGCTGAGATACCAACTTTGCGTAGTTTAAGTTTCATGAATAACAGCTTCAAAGGTCCAATGCCTACTGTGAAGAAACTTAGTTTAACAAGGGTATTGTATTTGTCTTTAAACGGCTTCTCAGGTGATATTCCAGATGATGCTTTTGATGGAATGAGTAGCTTGTGGAAAGTTTATTTGGAAAGAAATGAATTTACGGGTAAAATCCCCGAGTCCCTTGTTGCATTGTCTTCGCTTTGGGAGTTGAGCCTTGTGGGTAACCAATTTGATGGAAACATACCAGATTTTCAACAAAGTCAATGGAGAAAATTCAATCTATCTTACAACAACTTTGTGGGTCCGATTCCGGAAAAACTAAGCAATTTGGTGAACTCAAGCTCATTTTTGGGTAAGTTGTTTCAGTCACATTATGTGTTTTCATTTTATTTTTTCTATATTCACATACACATTCATAATTATAGATTTCCAATTAACAAGAGGGTGTTTCAACTTCAACTTCAACTTCAATTCTTTTCTTCTATGGTAATAATAATTTCAATGTTCAAGCATGGACTAGCTAGTTTCCAATTAAATATTCATGTTTTACTGTTTTGACATATATTTGCTTCCCTTCCCCATTAAATATTTTTTCCATTTCATTTGTTCATAGGCATGGTACTATTAAGGCTAGGTACATATATTGAAAGACATACAAAGTTGACATTCCCTTTCAACTTGTTCCTTCGTAAATCACAGCAAAATTCATCTTTCCATGTTATTATAATTTATTTGATAATGCAAAGCAGCTTATCATGTTAGCCCACAGACCTTTTTATTTTCTCCCATGTCTATTTGTTCTTTATTTTTTATTATTTTATAGGCGATTTCTTTTAGACATGTGGGGCCGTAGAAGTTGTCCGATTTGTTCCAATTATATACAAAAACTCACAATCACAAAAAGATTAGCAATTTTTGTTTTTTTGTTTTGTTGTTGTCATTTCAATAATTACAGTCCACCAATAGGCTAGAGTCACACCCCTCAAGACAAAAGATCATAACTCAAAACAAAAAAGTTTGATAAAAAATATGAAACCTCTTCTTCCCTCTCCTTCCAATTTGAGAAAACAATTCAGTTGCATTGCTGGGTGTCTAATCTATATCACAAAATAGTTGAATTTTTTTTTTATCGGAGAGGGAAGTATTTTATAGGAGAGGTGCCCTACCAAAGCGCTGCAGAAAGATACATTCATGTTTATTTTATTTATTTTATAATTTTAGAAATAAGATATATTCATGTTTAGTAACATATATAGTGGCCTATATTTTTTTTCCCAGCCAGGACTGATAATTGATAGACAGTGCAATTATAAATGGAATAAAAGCTTATTGTTTTATTTTTTATGAGAGCCTTTTTTTTTTTTTTTGAGAAACAAACACACATACACAAGAGAGAGGAAAATAGATTCTAACACAAAGGTATATCACAATTCTACTCAAAAGTTATGGTAATTTTTAAAGAAGGGTGAGACAAGTTATACTACACACTATGAGAGCTTCTTATTAAGTGTTCTTATTCATCGTAGTCCTTCAAAAAAAAAAAAAATTGTTTATCAAATCATCTCTCATTAATTAATAAGATAGTTTATTTTAGATAAAACTATATTACCAAAGACTATTTATTTTTTGAGACATATTACCAAAGACTAATTATTTGATACTTTGAGAGTATAACTACAAGATACTGATACTCCTACGTTTCACATAATAATTTGGTCTCATTAATTAAATATATGGTAGGAACCACAATTTATGCATGTGACTTATTATAATTAAAATTGTTAGGATAGTTTACACTAAGCAATTCTATATTACCTAAATTTCAATAAGTTTAAAATTTTACTCAAACTAAGATTCTATAATCAAAAGTTTCAAATAATTTAAAATAAAGTTTAAAATTTATTTTGGTTATTTTGATTATATATCATAATTTCATTGTAAAATTATGTTTTTTTCATGTGGCTCATTAATTATTAAAATGTTAGTTTACTTTATATGAAATTCTATTAAAATTCATGCAATTCACTGATCATTAAGGTCGTGAAAGATATTAATAATGGTGAATACTACTAGATGAATTGGAAAGATCAAGTCCAACAAAGTTATAATAATAATAATAACATTAGCATGTATTTCCTGGATTTATTAGCAGAATCGAAACTTGAAGAAAAATGGAAGATTAAACAAATCAAGGGATTTGAACCCAACAAATTAAGGGATGGATCTATAGAATCTATTTAATTATATTAAACTTACAGAATGTCGATGACTCGATATGCTTCTCTAACCATATCTGGTTCCCGAATCCCAAACAGAATTAATACTTGTATAGTGGTTTGCACGTTGATACAAATACCATCAGCAATATTGATTGCAAAAGTCAAACCATCAATGGTCCCCCGTCACTTGTTGTATGAGCCATACCAAGATGACCAGCCTAAATTTCTCTTCATTACTAAAAAGTTCTTTCAGAGTTTTATCCTGCACAAGCAGCTATCTACATATACATTCACTGAAGACTAGTGAAGAGTAGCCCATAACTTTTCTTTCTTTAATAATGAATTGGGTAAAACTTAGGTAGTCATGCACATAGCTGTGTTGAATATAATTGTTCTTAGAGAGATAATACTATTTATATTTTATTAGTTAATGCAATTAACTGTTTGAATTCAATTAGGGAATCTTATGTACTACACATACCCTAAGTAATAAACCCCTCCCTCCAATTTCAGTTTCAGCTGGAGAGTTTTAAGTTATTTAATTTAAAGCCAATGCTGCAGGAAAATTTTAATTACTAAACCTTTTCTAAGAATTTTCTTGGTGTAAAATTTTGGACAACTTATAAATAGTGTTTGATTGAGCAGGCGATACAGGTCTATGTGGAATGCCTCTGGACCCATGCAAGCCCCCAACCCCAAAGCCGAAGAGACACTACCTCCTAATCATTGGGATCTTAGTTATTGTTACTGCCGCATTAGCTCTCTTAGCTGCAATTTTATACGTACATGGCCGCCGAGCCAAAACATCCCAATATGAAATGGCTCATGATCATGAGGAAAAAGCCCACAAGTATTCTGGTTATGATGTGAGCTTGAAGGAGTCCCAATCAGCAGAGTTACCTGCTGGGTGCAGAAAAGGTGAGCATGGAAAGTTGTTCTTTGTGAGAAATGATAGGGAGAGGTTTGATTTACAAGACCTACTTAGAGCCTCAGCTGAAGTATTGGGGAGTGGGAGCTTTGGGTCGTCTTATAAGGCTGTTCTTTTGAGTGGGCCTACTATGTTTGTGAAGAGGTTTAAGCAAATGAACAATGGTGGGAAAGATGAGTTTCATGATCATATGAGAAAGCTAGGAAGGTTGTCACACCCTAACTTGCTTCCTCTTATGGCCTTTTATTATACCAAAGAAGAAAAGCTTTTGATCTCTGAGTTCGTCGAAAATGGCAGCCTCGCCAGTCATCTCCATGGTATGCTCTCTGAGCCTCTTTTGATTTGGTATATTTTATTTTTCTTTTTTCTTTTCTGTTTATTATTTAGTAGACAAGATTGAAGTCTAAGATTTATCTATTCAACATATTAGGGCAAAGCCTCCATTGTGTTGGAAGTCACACAATGTGAATACACTATCAATTTTGAGCACATAATTGAATTGTATTCCGTTTAATGTATTGGAGCATTAAATTTAAGTCAAACCTTACATTTTATTCCAAACTTTGTCACATCAATGTATTTAGTATTTTAAAATTCTCATAAAAACTCTTACAAAATTTGAGCCTTTGTTTAAAATTTTAAAAAAATGTCGGAGCCTTTGAGGTGTCTTGCCACTGCACATACTTGGGTCTACAACTCAAATTGTGAGTCCCATGTGTAGTAGGTGTGTATTAGGTGGGGTAAGACAACTAGACTTTTGTGATTTACGTTTTTCGAAATTCTTTGAGCCTGAGAACTTAAAGATGGACAAAAGAGAAAAAAAAAAAAAAAACAAACAAACAATCATAAGATGCAAAAATAACTTACAGTACTAAGTCTATGATCCAATATGTTAGCCAAAAAAAAAAAAGTCTATGATCCACTATTTTCCTGCACCCATCAATTTGATTGAGATTGAAGAAGTATTCAATCTTGCAATTGAGCTATTACGGAGGACTCTAAAAACACGTTTGGATTACCATGAAAACGAAAAGTAGTTTTGAAAACTAAGTCGAGGAAATATAAAGCCCCCCTTTTTTTTTTCTGAAAACAAGAGAAACAAAAACTTAAAGCACATATCTTGCATGGCATTACAGTATAAGCAAAGCTCTATTATCATGCCTGGCTTTACTATGTGTTTTTTTCAGGTAGACGTGCTCCAGGGCAGTCAGGTCTAGATTGGCCAACTCGCTTAAAGATCATCAAAGGAGTAGCTCGAGGCTTAGCTTGCATTCACATAGAGTTCCCTACCTTATCACTACCACACGGGCACCTAAAATCCTCCAATGTTCTTCTAGACCACAATTTCAGGCCTATCTTGTCAGATTTTGCTCTTGTCCCAGTCATCAACAAAGACCATGCTCATCAATACATGGCAGCATACAAGTCCCCAGAGTTCACACAAACTGACCGTACTTCCAAAAAGACTGATGTGTGGTGCTTTGGGATACTCATTCTTGAACTCTTAACTGGGAAATTCCCTGCAAACTATCTGAAACATGGAAAGGGAGCTAATGTGGATTTGGCAACTTGGGTGAACTCAGTTCTGAGAGAAGAGTGGACAGGTGAGGTGTTTGATATGGACATGAAAGGAACAAAAGACAGTGTGGAAGAAATGCTGAAGCTTTTGAAGATTGGAATGTGTTGCTGTGAGTGGAATGTGGAGAGGAGGTGGGATTTGAAGGAGGCTGTGGAGAAGATTGAAGAGTTGAATGAGAGGGATGTGAATGAAGAAGGCTCTTATTCTTCTATAGGTAGTGAAGGAGATATTTATTCTTCTAGGGCATTGACTGAGGAAGACTTCTCTTTCCTAAGTTAATTTGTATACTTTGATCATGAGTTAAAAGGTGAGTGTTGAGGCTTGGAGAATCTGCATGTGCATTGGATTTTTAAAGAGTTGGGTAGGGTGGGTGGTGGATTCTAAAGGTAGCAAGAAACTAATTAGTCTTGGTTCTATGATCATTTCTATTTTTTACTAGTATCACTGTGTATCTCGTTCATTTTCATTTTTTGTTCCTTACCTCGGTGGCAATAATTATGTAATGAGCTCAATCTTCTGGTTATTTGTAAGCATTTCTTCTATGGATACGGCTTTTGTCACAATTTCTTGAAGTTGACGATTATAATAAGCGGTGGACAATCACTTTTACATAAACTCATTATTTTTTTTTTTTTTATCACTCACATATAGATGATTACTTTAACAAATTGTGACAAAAATTATATCTTTAGAACTTCTCATTTGTAAATTTGCTCTTTGAAAACTTTCATCAAAGAGAAATAAAGAAAAAGGCAAACGATCAGTATTATATAGTTACTAAAAAAAAAAAAAGATTAGATGTTCTGACATGGTTTGTGTGCAAGAGGAAGGATAATGTACTCGATTTGTTTATTGGAAACACAATATTTTGTTTTTGGAATATTTTAGTTTATAACAGATCGATTGATTCAAAACCAAATAATAAAAATTATGAAAACCATCATTCTATAATAAATAAGTGATTTTTTTTTTTTTTTTTGTATTAATAGGTTTTGTTTCTAGGTTCATTCTATTGTTTTGTTAATTCAATAATAATTTTATGTACACCTAAACTAATTTTAAAGAATAAAATAAAATAAGAAACTTAAACAAAATTACAAGTTCACTATTTCCTTTATTTGGCAGCTGTAAAACAGCAATTTTTTTCAAGTCATCAATATTTTTCTAGATATAAAAAGAAAAGAAGAGAAAACAAGAAAGAGAGAGAGAGAAGAGGGAAGGGTGAAAAATAAGTGGTCAAAGAGAGAGAAAGATAGAGAATCATATAATCAATCGGAAAGAGTGTTCAAGATATGCCCTCCACAAACAAGTTTGTCTTCCTCACGATTCTTTCTTCTTGCCCTGGTTGAATTGATATCTTTTGGCTCCAAATGGGAACTCAATAGGAGATAGTCATGTTGAGGTGCACGGCACTTAGAAGTCCAGCCCACATGAAATCCTATTACAACAGCGTTTGGATACAGCTTAAAACACCAGCCTTGCGTCTTTTTCTTTTTTCTTTTTGGGGTGAGAAGTGAGCTATTCAGTGAGTCTCGTGCACTGTTTACAAAACTCATAAACCTCTTTTTTTAACAAATTTTTAATAAAACAATTTTTTTTATTAAAAATATGTCACACGGTACTATTCACACATTTACAAATTATTTTGTTATAGTGTTTTTAATTTTTAATAAAATAAGCGGTATCCAAACAGACTCCACATATAAAAATAGGTGTACCAATTGCACAAGAAGTCAAAGACTTCTATTCCTAATTGAATTAGGTTGTATTTGTTTCTAGAGATATTATTGTATTTTTCCAATTTATTGTAAACTCCGTTTTTAGCTATAACTTGAGTGTTATAATCTTTATTTTATTATAATAGATTGATCGAATTTGCCTAGTAGTTTTTTCCCCTATATTAAAGGGTTTTCAACATAATTTCTCAATGTTTTTGTTGGTTGATTTTTTTTTTTTTGCTTTCGTAGATTTATATTTTTTTTATTGATTGGGTTGTATTTAATTTAATTAATATATAGACGAGGATTTATCCCAACAAGTCAAATGTAAGAAGTGTTCATTAGAACAGGGTGGCGTGTGTGGAGACAAAACTAGGGAAGGTGCTACGTACGTACACGACGAGGCTCTATCTGATAGATGACAATTTTGTCGTAGTTAATAGTTATTACCTATTGGCTAGAAACCTCCTTAATTTTCTCAACCAAACTGATAAATAAACCATGAGAACTCTTAAAAATCGACCCAATCAAATTTAGCCAAATTATCTTTCTGATATGATAGTAACTTTATTGTAACTTGTAATACTTAAACTAATTAACCAGTGCAATGAGACTTCGCTTTCTTATTGGGACAAAAGGAAGAAGTCAGAAATGGTAATCAATGCAAGTGTCATCTTATGCAGTTCATTGTTAACTATAGTAACACGCAACATTAAATTTTAATATATGAATTCTTGAAACTCCGACCATTGACTTGGCCGCATCGAGTAAACACTCTGGCCGGGTCGTTTCTTTTATCTTTTTTGAAAGTAGAAATATATATTATATATATCATGTTGATGGTGATTGTATTTTAATTTATGTGCACAAATATGATCCATTCAAATAAGTTCATCATATATACACGGTTACAGTATGAACAAGAGTTTTCGAACGGTTGAATTTTGTTTAAAAAAATAGCTGCAGGAGTTGATTTCTGGGAATATATTATATGGTGCATTCTGAAACTTCTCTAAGGATTTTCTTACCAACTTTAGAATTGTGGGGTTTGAAACTTATTGTTCTTGATGATGGGTCAATGGAGTAAGGTGTTAGTGTTGCTTCTGTTCATTCAATTCTCGGTTATAGCAGCGGTTACAAACGGTTTAGACTGTAAGTTTGGTTCAATTTGATTCGTCTTTTTTTTTTTTTTAATAAAAAAAAAATTGATCTGTCTTTTTTGTAGTTCAGTTATTCATGTTTCTGTTGATATGTTGGGAGACTACGATGTGTTCTTTAGATTTCTTTCTGTAGTAGTTGTTAATATATAGTTGGCATCCATGGTTAGGTACTTAATTCTTCAGACCTTAAAGATTATAGGCCAATATCTGTGTTGGGTTTCTTATTCTAATTCCTTTCCTTCTTAATCAAACACTTTTATCTTCTTCTATTTTTTTTTTTTGTGGGAATCAAACCCTTTATATGATTGCAGAAAAAAACATGGAAATGACAAGAATAAATTCTTTTGAGTTGCATTTATAATGTTTAGGAGAACAAAACCACTTATCCACTTGACCATTGACAACAATTTGACCAACTGGGGACGAATTTTCCATTTCTAATTTTTTGTGTGTTAATCTCAGGATCATAACATCATTAAACCAAAAACATAGGATCTTCAATTTTTAAATTATTATTCTTTAGTTTAGCTAAGTAGGTGCTAAAGTACTTGAGAAGCATTTGAAGGGGCCCTAAAGTTGTTTTTAGCTTTTTAAGGTTAGAGCTAACTTTCAAAGCTTTAAAGCTCTACAATTCACTATTCATACTTAATAATCAAGAAATTAAAAATACTATTTATTGTAATTTTTCAAGACTCAAAACACTAAAGCTTTACTTCTTACAATAATACTAAACAAACACAGCCTTAAAGTTGTTTTCAGCTTTAAGGGCCCTTATACTCTTTAGTAAAGTCATCAAATGTCAATCAATTTCTACTAAGTACAAAAATATTTTTAATTAATCGCAATGAATAAAATTTAATTAAAGTACTTTTTTGATATTACGAAGACAGATTTTAGAGTCTATATGAATTTGCTTTTAGAGGGATTGAAATTCATAAGTGTTTTTAAGGGATTAAAGCTCTTTTAAATGAAATTGCTAAATGGTTGGTGATTTTACTAAAGAGCTTTAAAGGGTCCTTAAAGTTTAATACAATTTTAAGGTTGAAGCTGAAATTTGGAGTTTCAAAAAAAAAAAAAAATTAGAAAACTATTTCATAATAATAAAATATATTTCTAATATTGGAAAAAAAAAATTTTAAAACTCGGGGTTGTTTCCTAGAACAGCATCAAAGTATTAATGTAAGGAATGACTATCATACACTCTTTTTTAAACACTCTATACACAATGCCTTTAAAATAGGGCAAAATATGCCAAATAGCATGTTTTTTGAAAAAAAATTTAGAAAAGTAGCACACAGATGAAGTTAATTAATTAAGTAGACTGTTTTTGAAACTCGAGTTTCCAGCAAAGAACGTAGCAAAATTGTGATTTTTTTTTTTCACCCATCTTGATTCTAATTGTTGTGAATTTACTAACCAGAGCTGTGATAAGCTGGATTATGTGAATTAGATTGAAAAATTGTATCATGTGAGGTGCATGGCGACTCCCAAATTATCTTTAAGTGATTATAAGGAGTGTAATTGTAACTCGACTAGTTCTTTTGGAATATAACAAAGACGTGACTAGCATTTTCATTTACTAGAGTCGTGACAAATGGTATCAGCCGTTAAATTTATCATAACAGAATCGTCTACAAGAACACACAAATAAAAAATGGAAATAATGCATCAAAACAAAGACATACAAATTAAGTGGCTTGGCAATGAATCGTTAGTAATTTAGAGCTTAATGATTCTGTTCTCTCTTCTGTCCAGTCTCTCATCTCATAGATATGAATATCCATAACAAGAAAATTTATATTTAAGGGTGACTAGGCTTTCTCAGCTAAAAATAGAAAAACGTATTAGTATTTTTTGAGCTTTCCAAAACACAAAACAAATAGGAATACACGCCACACATATGTTTCCACAATGACAAAAGGGTAAGTTTTTGAAGGTGCTTTCTATTATTATTAGGATCCAATTATTTTTTGTACTAAATTTTGGTGACTGAATGATTAGATTTTCATTTCTTTTCTGATGCAGCTGCTGCTTTACAGTCTCTCACGGCTAACTGGATGAACACTCCTTCCAATTGGGTGGGTTCTGATCCTTGTGGTGGCCTTTGGGTAGGAATTGAGTGCAACAATTCACGTGTGACCGCCATGTATGTTCTTTGGCTTGTTTTCACCAATTAATGCTTTTGGAAGGAAGGTTGCTCATTCTTTCAATTTGTTATTAACCTGACTCCTTTCCATTTCAGAATATTATCAAACATGAATTTGACGGGTCAGCTATCAGGAGATATCGGGTCATTTTCCGAGTTACAGAATTTGTAGGTGTTCTAAGTTCTAATTGCACTTAGCCTCTTCTATTGTCATGGGAACCCATTTAGAGCTAATTTTACTTTTAGTCTACAGCGCTCATATATCTTAAGCTTCAGTGTTCAATGCGTGCTTCCAATTCCAAGGCGTGCTCTTTTATCTTTAAGACTTCAGTCTTAGCATCTAACCATTTCGGGATTACTATCATAAAAATAGTGAATAAGAATATGTATTTCATTTGCATACTCAAGTGAATCAAATTCAAGAGCACCATCATTATATGTTGTATTTGGAAGTAGCTGTTCAATTAGTCTATTGTAATTCAATCCTAATTACCAGCTTCTTCATATAGGGATCTATCTTTCAACACGAACATGACAGGAACACTTCCACAAGAAATTGGGAGTTTGAAGAAGCTACAAACCTTGTAAGGAAATACTGATTGGTTTCAGAGAATCTGATAGTGTGGTTAGAATTCTTGTAATTAACATTTGGTCTTTTTATATGCACACCAGAAGCCTGATGGGTTGCGGTTTCACTGGCCCTATTCCAGAAACAATAGGTTCTTTACAGCAGCTAATCTCTATGTAAGGCTTTCTGAGTTTGCAATTCTTTCATTGTTTTGCTGTAATGGCCAATACACGTGAAATTCCTAATGGATGCTTGTGCTTTGGATAAGGCTGTTCAATATTTGATTTAGTATCTTTTCTTTTACATTCTTACTTTCTAATAATTTAAGTGCAGATTATGTCTGTTCTGATAGACACTGATTTCAGGCCCTCTTCATTGCAGATCTTTGAATTCTAATAAATTCACTGGACAAATTCCAAATTCCATTGGCAATCTGTCCAACCTTTATTATTTGGACCTTACTGGCAACCAGCTTGAAGGACCCATCCCAGTCTCTGATGGGACTAAATCTGGTCTTGATATGCTACTTCAAACGAGGCACTTGTATGTTAAGGCTCATTGTGATTTTGAGCTGATTAAATCCTCTTTGCACTATTGCTTTGTTTTGTCCAATTAATATCCGTCTAAGATTCTTTCATTATCTACAGTCATCTTGGAAACAATAAGCTGTCGGGCACAATTCCACCTAAACTATTCAACCCAAATATGACTCTCATACATGTGTAAGTTTCGTGAACTGTCTGCTGTCAAGAATTTGTGATTATATCTTCTGTGGCTGAAAAAGATCTATACATTGTTTGTCTACATATGGTCTGACTAGTGGAGAAAATGGGTGGCTAGCTTTTGAAATGACCACATATGGGAAATGTATGTAACTAATATAGTCTCTTCTTAATACCCTTTTTCTCATAGGTATTGCCTCTGCAGTATATTTTGCTCTAATGTAGAATATCAGAATAAATGACTTTGCCATGGAAATTAAGGAATACAACTTCTCGATTTGGATATCACAATAATTTTATGAGCACTGTCACTTGAGACATTAATTTCTACCTGCTACTGATTTTATTGGGCAGGCTTTTTGACAGCAATAATTTAGATGGTAGCATCCCTTCCACACTTGGACTTGTGCAGACTTTGCAGATGGTGTAAGAAGCTGTGTCATTTAATAGAATTCATGGTTGAGATTATGCTAGCTGTGAAATTCTATCAAGTTTTGTGTACTGAATATGTTGTTTTGGCTACAGACACTTTCATCGGAATTCATTAAGTGGGCTACCTTCAAATCTCAATAATCTTACAAATGTTACCGAGCTGTAAGCAAAAAAGATAGATATGCTGATCAAAGCTTTTAAACTTCTTTTTGAGAAGTTTTTCACTTAACAAAGAGAGGCTTACAGTAATTTGCTTCCAGGTCCTTGTCCAACAACAACCTGAGTGGCCCTATGGCCAACCTTACTGGCATGAACTCCCTCAGCTATTTGTAAGTAGTGATAACTATAGTGACTGAATTCACTGGTGTGGTGGCTAGTAGGCATTGTTAGACTATTATAAAAGATTATCGGTTAAACATTATTTTAATAAAAGATCCAGTTAAATGTTCTTTCTTCTTTAAAAAGATATAAATCATGGTCTCATATCTATTATGATAAATCTAATAGTTTGTGATCAATTCTCATTCTGACTGAAATGTATTTTTTAGGGATATGAGCAACAATAGTTTCGCTGTTTCTGATGTTCCTCCTTGGACTGCTTCCTTACCGTTATTGACAACATTGTATGATCCTCCACCATAGTTTTCTGTGTGCGCGCGTGTGAATCCAATATAAAATTTTTTCAAGCTGCATGTAGGTTTGAAGTGCTCAATATTCATAAACATATTAATCTTGAATGGCAGAATGATGGAAAATACACAACTTCAAGGACAAGTTCCTGTTGACCTATTCAGCCTTCCCGATTTACAGAAAGTGTGAGTATCAGCTGGATCTCAAGTAGCACCACATTCAGTGTCATTCTCATTGAGAATTAAGAAAATCCAAACAGAACAAACATGTGTAACCTGTTTGAACACAAAAAAAGTCTACACATTATCCTCACAGAATGACAATGATGATTAAAAGGTGTATGTTCTGGCATGTGTGAACAGGGTACTAAGGAACAACCGTTTCAATGGAACCTTGGATATCAGTACCACAAATAGCAACCAATTGCAACTTATAGATTTGCGGAACAATTCCATAAGTAATGTTGGACAAATTCCTGCAGGAAACATTACGTTATTGTGAGTAGTAACCTTTAATTATCTGGTCATTGCTTCTTCTTCTTCTTTTTTAACTGTGTTGAAGAAGTGCAAGCTGTTTGATTACTTGTTAGAAGTTAACTCGGCAAACAATGTACTTCTTATCTATTATCTTTATTTCTTGTAATTATCTACAACATTTTGCAGACTTGAAGGCAACACAGTATGTGACAAAACAGATCAAGTGACAAAGAGTTACTGCGAGGCTTCCCAACCAAATTCCTCATATTTTACACCACCTAATAACTGTGTGCAAATTTCCTGCAATTCGGATCAGGTTGCCAGCCCAAACTGTAACTGTGCGTATCCATATAAGGGCACAATATTCTTCAGAGGTCTTGCTTCCTTTGACTTGGGAAACACAACTTACTATGCAGAACTTGCGAAGTCTCTCATGAAAACTCTTCAGTCCTCTGCACTTCCTGTGGATTCAGTTTCTCTAAGTAATCCCACCGTGGATTCTTCTGGAAACATTGAACTGAGCCTTGAAGTTTTCCCATCTGGTCAGGAGTGTTTCAATCAAACAGCAATTACAATGGTTGGATTTGCACTTAACATTCTGTCTTTCAAGCCGCCACCAAATTTTGGACCCTTCTATCTTATGGCCTATACGTATGGGAATTGTGCAGCAGGTAACTCTGAATTTCACGCTGAATTGAAAAGTAATATTTATTATGTTTTCTCTATGTTATTTGGATGCTATTGCAATTTTATCATGATGCATCCTCTCTCTCTCTCTTATGATTGAGGTACCTACAGCATCGAACAAATCATCAAGCACAAGCAGTAGCATTATAATTGGAGTAGCTGTTGGTGGGTCTGTCCTTTTGTTATTGGTAGTCCTTGCAGTAGTTTATGCTTTCCACCAAAAGAAAAGAGCAGAAAGAGCTAGTGAACAGAACAATCCTTTTGGTAAGATGGGTATAATGTAGACCTAGCACTATTTAGTTAATCATATGGAATTAATATGGACTTAGTATTGCTTTCATGTCACGGAAATGCAGCACATTGGGATCAAAATATGGGAAATGGTAGTGCTCCTCAGTTACAAGCAGCCAAGCGGTTCTCTTTTGAAGAGCTTAAGAAATACACCCACAGTTTTTCAGAAGCAAATAGTATTGGATCTGGGGGTTATGGGAAGGTTAATTTTGATCGTCTTTTGTCATTGTTATTTATTATTTTGCAAGACTCATTGGATGCATGCATAACTTATTGATTACTCAAAAGTCAAAATGAATTTGAACTTTATTCTTCAAAGAAAATTCTACTTAAAGCTAAATTCTCAGCCTTCTCAGAATATTCATGGATTATTTCAAGTGATAACCAAATGTCTATTTGTGAACATTTGTACAGGTTTATCAGGGAACTCTTCCCACTGGGCAACTGATTGCCATCAAAAGAGCTCAAAGTGATTCTATGCAAGGTGGACTTGAGTTCAAAACTGAAATTGAACTTCTATCACGGGTCCATCACAAGAATCTTGTCAGGCTTCTGGGGTTTTGTTTTGAGCAAGGTGAACAAATGCTGGTGTATGAGTATATTCCAAATGGTACCCTAATGGGTAGTGTTTCAGGTACTTTTATCAATTCTTCACATTCTCCACTCGATATAAATTATAGCAACAATTGAATATCAATGCATACTTTGTAAATAACCACATGGAAAATTTCCATTTTATTTATTTTTAATATTTTTAACCATTGAGGAATTAATTTGGGCAACATAATACTTGTATTCAACTATGAAAGCAATGATGAACTTTGTACTAGAATATGAACATATGATCTTTATTTAGTTTCAATAGTGTGCCTCCAACCAGAGACATCTGAGATGAATTCTGTGTCTATATTAACATCATTCCATGCTTCTCTAGCGTCATCTTCTTGAAAAAATGAAAGTGACTGTTTTAATTACCCTGACATAGCTGGCTAGAAAATATAAACCAGGTAGAGACTCCTGATATAATTCAGCTGAAAGATTTAACGAGTTGAGTTTGGGGGTTCAGTCTCCAAAACCTCCTTTGTGACATGTCCTGTCTTCCTTGAAATCCCATGTTCCAGTTTCAAGTGTACGTCACTCCCTTAACAACCCAACTTGGAGACAGCTTTGTTAAACATGACATTTGTAGTACCTATTAACTTTCCTTCAAAATTTTTTTGAGTAACAACACAATCGTTTGCCTTTTATTTGATAACATGCATATTGTATTTGCAGGGAAGTCAGGAATCAGGTTGGATTGGATGGGTAGACTTAAAGCAACCCTTGGTGCGGCCAGGGGCTTGGTCTATCTGCATGAACATGCAAATCCTCCCATCATACATAGGGACATCAAATCAAACAACATCCTACTAGATGAAAGTTTTAATGCAAAAGTTGCCGATTTTGGTCTCTCCAAGTCTGAGTTTGATGGTGAAAGGAATTCTATCACCACTCAAGTTAAAGGAACATTGGTCAGTATATAATCCTGTCATGCATGCTAACTGCTAGCCTTCTAGGAATGCTACCATGCATGCTAGCAAATGCAAGCATTTATGCAGCCACACGCGCACTCTTTTTACTGTTGGGAAATAGATGTGCAATTTATGATCTGAAGTCCCCATAATAGCGGATAGGACCTCCTCCCATTTAAATTTTCCAATTCCCTTCATTTTTAAGGTGACTTGTATCTATCTATCTATCTATATATATATATATATATAATTTTATTTTATTATTTTATCCGTAGTGTTTGTGTAGAAAATTTTCAAAACATTGCATCAGATTTTAACATGGAGAATGGGTTTTTTTGTTGCTTTTTTAGGGCTACTTGGATCCTGAATATTACATGACCCAACAATTGACTAAGAAGAGTGACGTCTATAGCTTTGGAGTGGTCATGTTGGAGCTAATAACTGCAAGAAAGCCAATAAATCAAGGAAAGTATATTGTGATAGAAGTAAGGAATGCAATCGATAAGTCAAAGGATTTATACAATCTTCATAAAATTCTTGATCCATTCATTGGTATGGGAAAAAATCTTGAAGGCTTAGAAGAGTTTGTGGATTTAGCAATGAGGTGTGTGGCAGACTCAGGAGACGAAAGGCCTACAATGGATGAGGTTGTTAAAGAAATTGAGAACATTATGAAGCTTTCTGGGATGAACCTCGGTGCTGATTCCGAACCCACTACAGCAAATTATTATGAAGCCAGTAAGAGCAGTTCTCATCACCCGTCTAGCAATGATGTATTTGGTTATAGTGGGTCCTTCCCTCCTTCTTCAACAGAGCCTATGTGAAAATGATTTTACAATTCAGAATGCTGAACTTGGAATCAAAAAGTTTTTTCCCTGTACCATACTTTGGGTAGAACATGCAATTTGTCTTGAAACCTCTGATACTTATATCGTCTGTCAAAGAGCCGGAACAGTTTCTGAAATGATGAATTCCCTTTTTTGGTCTGTGATTACAATATTTAGCTTGTGAATACATGACAAAAGAGTGTGTCAATGAGAAAGTTATAAATTAAGATTTTTGTTTCAGAAATTCAAGACCAAGCTGGTCAATACTCCTACTATAATAATCTATCAAAATTGTATGCCAAGTATATCTGCTTGCGGTACTTTTGCAAACAGATTTAAGTGTCCTATTTGCCTATTTCAGCATGTGCTGTGCATTTTTGGCTATGCTGATGATTGCTGAATGTAAAAGTTGTGAGTGACTTAAGTGAAATTGTTAAGCAAAAGAGTCTGTAATGGCTGTGATGAACTACAGTGTCTAAGGCCTAAAAGCAGTGCATGGGTTATTTATTGTCCAATGTCGATCATCTATAACTAGCCATTTATCACAAGATTTGATTTTTATGCGATCCAAGTTATGAGACTGTTGGATTAGATTCTGCATGTGAGAATGAGAAAACCAGTCGTTTAAAATGAAAGAACGAAGGGATTTACAATGGCTTGTAAAACTTTAAAAAAATTTCACTTATTTGACATGAAATTGGCTGGAAAATGAAAGAAAATGAAATGTATTTGAGTTCCACTGATTGTGTATTTGGTTCATTTTCCAGCCCATTTTTCTTTGTTTGGGTGTGTTTGGACCGAAAGAAAATTACAGACTTTTGAGGGTTTTTATTTTTTATTTTTAAATAATAATAAATTCTTTTCTTTTTGGCCTAAAAATCATCGGTTCAATATATATATATATATATATATATTTTTTTTTTTAAATTTTCGGATGTGGCCTTTTCTATTTATTAAATGTTGAGGTGACATTTTTTAATATTAGTTATTGTGGGGTCACGAAGAGTTGGCAATACCGGCCCACTTTGAATCAGGCCCAAAGGCCCATGCCGAGGATCGCCTGGAGTCCGAGGACATGCCTTAGGTCCGAGGACAAGGCGCGAAGGTCTTGTAGTCTAAAAAGACATGCTGAGGATGGATGCATCCTCGGAAAACCGAAGTAAGGAAATACACAAGCTGCAGTCCGTCAAGGGGAATCTCCCAGGGAATCCAAGGAGAGCATGGCAGGTGCCGAGCACCGGACGTGGAAGCATGGTGGAGGCGCAAGTCCCAGACGAACTGTCACCTCCACATTAAATGCCCTCAACTAATGTCCTGGCCGCATTAATGAGGATAGGACCTCTGAACAGCGCCACCTTGGGCGCCACAACCCACAGAGAGATGGGAATGCGGCTGATAGGACAGGCACTCAAGTGGAGACCGGATTGATCGACAAATGTAGGGCTAAGATCATCTGAGAAAGGGATATATAATGTAGGAAGTCCCCACTAAGAGGGGGACGGGAGGGGAGAACCAGGGAGAGATACATACTGTAACAGTGCATTTCCTTTGGTAGACTGTGAAACTCATTTGAATAAGATAGGAACTACTGCTACCTTTCTAACACGTCCGAGAAGCCCTGTTGTGTCTCCTCAGCCCGTATTAGGACTACCACAACCCACGAATAACCATGCATGGCCGTTGTGTCCTTCACTAGGGCCTAGCTCTTGAGCCCACTCTCTACAAATTCATTGTCGGGGACCCACCTCCGAAAAAGGAGCCCCTACAGTTATATTTTTTTAATATTATTTTATAAGCCACTTAGATTTTAAGTATGCCACTAGTATCCTACGTAAGTATTTTTTATTAGTAAATTGACCGTAAAAACCAAATTAATTACAAAATTAAATAACAATAACTAAATTGACCATTACAAGAAATATAGGAACTAAATTGGTTGGAAAATGAAAGAAAATAAAATGAATTTAAGTTTCATTGATGGTGTATTTGTTTAATTTTCTAGTCAATTTTTCTTTGTTTGGTTGTGTTTGGATCGAATTAAAATGACAAAGACTTTTGAAGGTTTTTTTTTTTTTTTTTTTTAAATTCATTTCTTTTTGGCTTAAAAATCATCGATTCAATTTTTTGTTTTCGTTGTTAGGGTAAAATGTAAAATGTAAGAGCATTTTCATCAACAATTGTAAAATTTTTAGTATTTACAATCTCAAAACACTACTTTTACAATTTTAACACCTTATTTTACAATATACCAAATATCAAACGTTCTATTTTTTTTACAACTTCATTTAAATATTCTTTCTTTAATATTTTTATTCATTTTTAAAAAAATTATTTCTCACTCTCCCTTTGTCTCTCTCTCCCATTGTCTCCCCATCTTTCTCAACCCACAGCACAACCCACACCCAAGGCTAGCCACTGCCAACCACCACCTAAAAGCTATTCATTTTATTTATTTATTGATTTCTCTCTCCCCTTTTTGTTACTCTCTCTTCGTCTAATCACCCTTACAGTCAGCCCACCATTCACCATCTCCACAAACCCACAACCAACCACCACCCACAATACCCCAACAACAACCTACCCCAGCCACAAAACCTCAACAACAACCCTCCCTAGTCACCCAAACGACCCACCCCAACCCAGCCACAACCCACCCCAACCCCGATCTGATTTAATGCAGCCACCCTCACCAACAACAACGACCACCACCAAAAACCCAACCACAACCCATAGCCACCGAATCAACCCACATCATCTACGCTAAAACACCATTACCCATAGAATCAAAGTGACCCACAAAAACATTGTGACCCACGAACCACGATTACCTAAAACCTAAACCATCGAAACCCAGAAAAAGGAGAGAGAACAGTCCATGATCCACCTCCACAGAGATTTGAAGACCACAATCCACCACATTTTATCATCAAATATTTCATATAAAAAATATCTTTATATTGTGAGCCATCATAATATATATATATATATATATATATCAATACCATCATATAAACAAATTCCTAGGCTTTTCTCATGGTCAACGTTTATACCCCGTTGACAGGGTTGTGTTGTCCCCTTTTTGGACTAGAACCTCATTTTCATCCATTTTCTTAAGGAAGGCTCCTTTAGAATCTAAAGGTGCACTTCCTTGCTAAGGAGCTTCCTCTTTGGATCCTCAATAGTATACTCCCTTACTAAAAAGCTATCAAATGTGCACTGTTCCCTTTTCTGGAACCGTCCCTTGCTAAGAACTAGCCGCAATACGATTGTCTCTTGCTAAGGACTAAATACAATACTTAACTTTTAATCACGACTTGCCATAGGTTTTCAAAACACAATCAATATGCTCACAAAAATAATCCATTCATAATTCTAAAAAATATAAAGATATATTCACGCATACAAGTTTAAATAAATTCAGGTTGTCCCATAAGTTTTTCATAAAATGAATAGTTAATTTGCACATCAAACATTTATAAAATATCAATTTATATATAGAATATCAACGTATTTCTTTGATCCAAAATAGTTTAATAACACTGTTTTGGGAAAACCCCCAAAATTAGTAAACACCACTTACCTCTTATTTGCAAAAATATGAAACCAACCTCCCTTGAATAACAACAAATCAGTAGAATTAGAACTTAGCAATACTAAAAATAGGTCCATCAATACATAATTTCCCACTTAAAATCAGTTTTCACACTTAAATAGTTTAACCTATCATCATTAAGGCCTACAGAGGTGTCTAGTTTCTTTGAAATACATTTCAGCTTTGTTAGTGGGCTTGGCTATTGAATTTGTGGTCGTCACTACTCGGGATTGCAGTTATTAAATTGATAAATAGGAGTATTGAAATGCCCCGTTTGATAAATAGGGCTTGGCTATTGAATTAGTGGGCATGGGATTGCAAGTTTCCAAAATTTTCACGACTATTCTAATTATAGTGTCCGCCTATATCTGCCACCATAAATCCCTTGATGCCACAAAACATAAGATATTGCTAGTCAATTTTCTGAACAATGGCAGTGTGTGGATGGCAAATTGGTTAACGTAAATAATATATAATTTCTTTTTCCTACGTTATAGGGGCTAACAATATATTCTAGGCTTGAAAAGCATTGCTGCCTTCTACAATAATTTAGAGCTGAATACACATCACTAGAAGGATGATAAGAAGATAAATATCAACCATAAAGCAACCTTTTCCCTTTTACATGGTGACAAACTTGAATTGATAAGGTCCAAGCCTATTACTCTATTAGGTACAATTTCAAAGCCTGTAGAGTTCCCTTTCTTGACATACAGCCATATTGACCATTTCTAATCTAATATAATAACAATTATAGGAGCCATTTTTCTATTAATATAATGATAGTCTAGGTTCATGACAATTGCTAGCTATTGAATATTCAAACTTCTTAAATTTAGAGCATGAGAAAATCATACTTGCAGGTTTCCATGCACAGCCACATAGAAGAAAAGAAAACCTTTATAGTGTGTTGTGGCTGAAACAAAAGGAATCTTCTTATGTATATACACGTGTAACTTAAGAGGTAAAAGGCTAGGGTTTTAAAAGCTTATCAAGGCTCATATATTTACTTATGCCACCTTACTTAGGCTTCATATACCATAGTATTTATCTTATTTTTAATATCTTAGGCCCAAATCAATTAAATCCATTTAATTGGAGGCCTCCTTTTTAATTTACGTATAAGAATTAAATTGGTAATAAAATTATGGGGTGTTACAAGCAAGCTCTTCAACCAGTTCAAGCTTGAGGAGGAGAGCTCCATTGAGGTACTACTATGTTGAAGAACCAGTGTTAGTCGTTTCGTGGACAGCAGACAACCTTGGCAAAGGGTTTTATGGTTGTCCAAACTACTGGGTATTTCAATTTAAGTATTTTGTTTTACTAGGGTTCAGTTTTTTTGTTTAAATTCTTCTTTGGTGGTGGAAGTTTTTTTTCAATTTTCTTGTGTTTCATTATTAAGTGCTTGGTTTGCATTTTAGGTTGGGCGAAAGTGTCATTTCTTCTAATGGCATAATGATGAGATATGTGAACGTGGTAAGGTGCTTATCCTAGAGCAAAGGGAATGAATTATCAGACTAGAGGCCGAGGTTGCAAGCTACTACAAGATAGAGAAGTTTTACACTGTGGCTTTGGCATTCTTATTGGTGATATGTGAGATTTGTCTCTGTAATTGTATGTTTGGTTAGACAGGTAGTGGAAGTTGGTTAGGCAACAAGTGGGAAGTATGGAAGTGTCTATGTTTGGTTAGGTGGGTGGTGGAAGTGTATGTTTGGTTAACATGTTACATAGATGGAGGAGTTTCAATATCTTGTAATTGCTAATGTATAGGGCTGGCAGTGTGTAAATTTTTTGGTTAGGTAGTTAGCATAAAAACACCTGTTAGCTTTTTTTTTTTTTTTATATATATCATTCCTGGAATGAAATGAATACCACTATTCCTTGATAACTGGACTAGCAGTGTGTTGGTAATGTGTTATGCAATAGTAATTATTGTGAACTTGCCTAATGAATCTATGAATCTATGCCTAAATATTGTGAATCTGTGCTTAAATACTATGAATCTGTGCATATTTACTGGGAAGCATAGTTAAGTCAGGCATGCCTAGTTAAGTCAGGCAAACCTTTACTATTTCTTAGCCTAAGATGTATTTGGCTTTAAGGCTCTCATTATGGGTGAAATTTGCAAATAATGCACCAATTGATTGTTAAATCTTAAAGTAAATAACAATTTAATCTATTTTCTTGATCCTGCTCCTGAAATGAAAAATAAATATCATCGTAGCAAACCTGTTAGTATCTGTTTTTAGGCAAAGGGAAAGAAACAAGGTTTGAAACATGAAATATAGAAATTCGATATACCAATGGTCCAAGGATATCAACACATATATATACAACAAACCTATCAGTATCACTAGTGTCAAGATATATAACAAAACTCAATAAAATATCTAACACAACATCTTCATTAACAGCTTCTCATTGCTGTGAAAACCAAAACAAGACAAAAGACTCAATATTAACCTAAACAACACAAAGGCAATAGGAATACATCTTCAACTTATCATTAACTGCTACTTATTGTTATGAGTATTAAAGCAGGAAACAACACTTTCTACCATCACTTTCTACAAAACAAAGGGCATTGTTCCATAGTTAACCCTATCACCATAAATACACAAAACAAGTGACATTCATCAAGCAAAGGAAAAATGAACTTGTGCTCTCTTCATTTCCTTGAATCATGTACAAATGATTGACTCCCACCATGTCTGATTGTTTCCATATATTCAAATGCACTCTTAGAAGCATTTAGAGTCTCTTATGTGACCACCCTTGTCTTTTTATGCCTTGGATTTAGGTTGCTGCTGCTACTGCTGGAGTTGTGATGTGCACCTAGATTTTGTGTGGTGCTGCCTAACTGGTGTGGTGCAGTTGGAGTGGAGTTGTGCTGTTGTGTATAAGAGTGGATGAATGTGCTTCTGCTAGCTTGAAATGGATTAGATGAGCTTGTCTTGGCATGAGGTGTTACACTTGGACTGGATTGGTGCATCTTGGTTTGAGATGGTGTAAATTGAGTGGTTGAGCTTGTCTTGGCCTGAGATGGTGCACCTGGCTTGAAGCTGGGCATGCTGGACTAGTATGGTGCACTTGGAGTGGATGGGCTATGCATGCTGGATTGAGATGGTGCAAATTGAGTGGCTGAGCTTGTCTTGGCCTGAGATGGTGCACCTAGCTTGAAGCTGGGCATGCTAGACTAGTATGGTGCACTTAGAATGGATGGGCTATGCATGCTAGACTGAGGTGGTGCACTTGGACTAGAGCTGAAGTTGTGCATACTGGCCTGGTATGGTGCACCTGGTGTGGCTGAGGCAACCCTGGTTCTGGTTCTGCTAGTCTACAAACAAGAAATTCACACACATTAATATTGAATATTGAAAAACAACTATTTCACACAAAATTACAAGTTCACTATTTCCTTTATTTGGTAGCTGTAAAATAGCAATTGTTTTCTAGTCATCAGTATTTTTCTAGATATAAAAAGAAAAGAATAGAAAACAAGAAAGAGAGAGAGAAGAGGGAAGGGTGAAAAATAAGAAAAATAAGTGGTCAAAGAGAGAGAAAGATAGAGAATCATATAATCAATTGGAAAGAGTGTTCAAGATATGCCCTCTACAAACAAGTTTGTCCTCCTCGCTATTCTTCCTTGTTGCCCTGATTGAATTGATATCTTTGGGAATTGGTTTAGGAAGTGCTTTAAGTTTGGATCCAAGATGTAGATAATATTCAACATGTAGTAAGAATGAATTTCATCTTAGCTTTCTGGCGACCAAAATTGGTTCCGTCAAACCTATATTATAACTTGATCATAAAGCCTTGATTTATAATTTTAAAAGTCTACTTCAGATCCTCATTCCCTTGAAATATTCTATTAAAATTGTTAGAAAAATAGGGTAAGAATAAAAAGAAGGATAAAATATAGCTTTGAGATGCATTGAATCACCTTTTTTTAAACAATATTTGCTCCTCACTCAAAAGAGAGTTTGCTATTGGGTTCCTAGAAAATTGAAAGTACAACAAACTTGAAATCTACCCATAGCAATTCTAAAGATTTCCTAAATATCTTTATTATATATATATATATATATATATAATAAAAACTGAATTTGAATATATAAATAAATAATAAAGAGACATTAATAAAAAAAACACCATTGAAAGATCATAACAACTGGCGAGTCGCAACTTTTAAAATATTGGTAGAAAAATCAATTCTCACTTTAGGCATATATTTCTAACTTAAGCTATTTCTATTATATATATATATATATATATATAAGTGATGATGCCAAAAATCATTAGTGAGCCGCGCGGTCCTCATGTGCTCTAGATAGAACCTGGAAAATAGAAACAAAGAAGACCTTGAAGAAAATATCGGTGTTAATGTGGTACTGACCAAGTACCCTTTGAAAGTTAAGTTAGAAAACTTTCACAACTCTATAGTGCCAGAGCTAGGGTGGATTATGTGTACCTTAATTTGTGAGGACTTTGGAGTTTTTATAGTAGTGTAAAACTGACCTTTGTTTATTGGAGGAGAAGGTCTTTCCTTGTAGGGAAGATCCTTATTAATATACGTATTTTGTGGGATCCTTTCCTTATAGGGATTCCTTTGATTAGGGTTGATCGTGGGATACAAGAAATTTCCTTACATAGATATTCGTGGGGTCAAGTTAAGCTAAACTAGACCCGTCAGCTTGTTTAACCCCGTCGGCCTCTTAACATCCGTCAGCCATTTGCTCCGTCTGAGCATTCCTGTTGGCCTATGGAGATGTTTGTTGAGTCTCATTGTGGGGTCGTCATGTTTGGTGTCGTCGGCCTAACTCTTCTGTTGGTTTTTGTAAGGCTGACGAGTATATGGGTGCTACGAACCTTTTGCGCGATGCTTTGGGGGTATTAGATTTATGACTAAAATATCTCTATAAAAAAGCACGCAGATCACTTATTCCACATCCACCGAGTAACTATCGAAAGATATCTCTAGAGTTGACCTTAAGGTATTGACTAGGAAACTTAATCCAAAACCTTATAAATCATGTGAAATCTAAGAAATTATGGATGACAAAGATTAGTCACGTCACCTTCAGACCGTTTGGAACTCTCTTCCTTTGGCTAATCCTGGCTTAGTTTTCCTATGGTTATGAAGCTAGAACTTCAGGCTGTTCCTGTTGCGATGGCCTCGAGAGGAGGGGATAAGATGACATGGGCTGATTCTGACCATGGCATGTTCAATATTGGGTCAGCTTACAAGATAGCTATAAAGGCGGAGAAAGCTTATCTCTTTGGGGGTAGCTGGATTTGGAAGGTTCATGTCTTGCCCAGGATCCAAGCCTTTGTTTGGCTATGTTTGCATAATAGCATTGGAGTGAGGGACTGCCTTTGCTTAAGAGGTATTTCTAATGATAACTCTTGCCCTTTATGTCATTCCTCAAATGAGTCCATTCTACATGCTTTAAGGGACTGTGTTGTGGTGAAGCCAGTTTGGTTGCATTTGGGAGCTCAAAATATTGATAATTTATTCTTTGATAGCGGCATTAATGAGTGGCTTAAGGTGAATGGCACTAGTAAGCTTACCACGGACCAGCTGCACATTCCATGGAGTGTTCTGTTTTTTATGGCTATTTGGCTGATCTGGAAAAGAAGGAACCAAATGGTGTTTAGAAATCAGGGTCCGAACCCACATTTGGCTAAAGAAATCATTCAGCGAGCTTTTGAATATGCGTTTTGTGCTACTCCTTTCAAGATGCCTGTGCGTAGAGTTGCAACACCAGTCCGTTGGATTAAACCAGATGCGGGGTGGATGAAACTTAATACTGATGATTCTTCACTTGGGAACCCAGGCTTGGCGGGGGGTGGAGGTCTGATTCGAAATGAAGAAGGCAGATGGGTAGTGGGGTTTTCTCGCAAGATAGGAATCACATCAAGCTTCCTTGCTGAACTTTGGGCACTTAGAGATGGCTTGAGCTTATGTGTAAGCCGAGGTTTTGCAGCTGTTGAAGTAGAATTAGACGCCAAGTCTATCGTGGATGCTATTTCTAACCCGGAATATGCTAACATTTTTGCTTCCTCGCTCATGGAGGATTGTAGGCACATGGTCAACCAAGTTTCCCAAATCCGGTTTAAGCATTGTTTCCGGGAAGCTAATCGGTGTGCTGATACTCTTGCTAAGATGGGAGGATGTCTAGATGCTGATTTTACTGTTTTTGAGAGTCCGCCTGTGGACATCTCCAATTTCTTAGATTTTGATTGTAATGGCCTGTTCTTGAATAGGCTCTGCCCAGCTCCTCTGTTCCCTGTTTAGTTTTGTTTAATCTAATTCCTCTTCATCAAAAAAAAAAAAAAAAAAAATCCTGGCTTAGTAATGAGTTTTACACTACCTTTTTCCTCAGTTTTTGCTCTCTTCCTTTAGATGCCATTACTCCAAATTCAACTACCCCATTCACTCATCTCACCCACCCCTCTGAACCAACATTCACTGCCTTTAATTTTTCTTTTCCCAGCCTTTATATCAAACACCAGTGGTTCAGTTCATCATAATCTCACGCGTGAAAAAATCTTTTGAGAGAAGAACCCATCCCAGCGAAGACCCAGCACCACTGACAAGCCCCTCTCTCACCAGCGCTGAAATCGGTCAGTTCATCAGCTCCGAACTCTGCCCACGTGACCACGTTTTCTCTCTCTCCCTCTGTAAACCCAGCGTGCTCTGTTTTGTATTTCTCTAAATTTGAGTGTTTGTATTTCAATGTTTTTGTTCAGGTGCTGTGTTTTGCTTTTATTTGTGAATTCTTGAAACTCCCACCATTGACTTCGCCGTATCGAGTAAACACTCCGGCCGGGTCGTTTCTTTTATCTCTTTTGAAAGTAGAAATATATATTATATATATATCATGTTAATGGTGATTGTATTTTGATTTATGTGAACAAATATGATTCATTCAAATAAGTTCATCATATATACACGGTTACAGTATGAACAAGAGTTTTCGAACGGTTGGTAGAAAAAAATTGTTGCAGGAGTTGATTACTGGGAATATATTATATGGGTGCAGCATCCTGAAACTTCTCTAAGGATTTTCTTACCAACTTTAGAATTGTGGGGTTTGAAGCTTATTGTTCTTCATGATGGGTCAATGGAGTAAGGTGTTAGTGTTGCTTCTATTCATTCAATTCTCGGTTATAGCAGCGGTTACAAACAGTTTAGACTGTAAGTTTGGTTCAATTTGATCTCTGTCTTTTTTGTAGTTCAGTTATTCATGTGTCTGTTGATATGTTGGTAGACTACAATGTGTTCTTTAGATTTCTTTCTGTACTAGTTGTTAATATATAGTTGGCATCCATGGTTAGGTACTTAATTCTTCAGACCTTAAAGATTACAGGCCAATATCTGTGCTGGGTTTCTTATTCTAATTCCTTTCCTTCTTAATCAAACACTTTTATCTTCTCTTTTTTTTGGGGGAATCAAACCCTTTATATGATTGCAGAAAAAAACAAGGAAATGACAAGAATAAATTCTTTTGAGTTGCATTTATAATGTTTAGGAGAATAAAACCACTTATCCGCTTGACCATTGACAACAATTTGACCAATTGACGAATTTTCCATTTCTAAATTTTTTGTGTGCTAATCTCAGGATCATAACATCATTAGACATAAAACTTAGGATCTTCAATTTTTAATTTTTAATTTTAGTTTAGCTAAGCAGGTGCTAAACTACTTGAGAAGCATTTGAAGGGGCCCTAAAGTTGTTTTTAGCTTTTTAATTTTAAGGTTAAAGCTAACTTCCAAAGCTTTAAAGCTCTACAATTCATTATTCACGTTTTATAATCAAGAAATTAAAAATAATATTCATTGTTATTTGTCAAGACTCAAAACACGAAAGCTCTACTTCTTACAGTAATGCTAAACAAACACTTAGCTTTAAAGTTGTTTACAGCTTTAAGGGCCCTTATACCCTTTAGTAAAATCATCAAATGTTTATCAATTTCTACTAAGAACAAAAATATTTTTTAATTCATCACAAACATTTTTTTTTTTTAATTAAAGTACTTTTTTGATAATACGAAGACACACTCTAGAGTCTATATGAATTTTCTTTTTAGAGGGGTTGAAATTCATAAGTGTTTTTAAGGGATTAAAGCTCTTTTAAATGAAAGTGCTAAATGTTTAGTGATTTTACTAAAGAGCTTTAAAGGGTCCTTAAAGTTTAAAACAATTTTAAGGTTAAAGTTGAAGTTTGGAGTTTCCAAAAAAAAAAAAAATTTCATAATAATAAAATATTATTCTAATATTGAAAAAAAAAAAAAAAAAACTTTTAAAACTCTATGTTATTTCCTACAACAATGTCAGAGTACTAACATGAGTAATAAGTGGGTTCAAGATAGTTGTAAAGTATCTTGTGTTTTGAAAACAAGTTTTTTCCCATTACCCATTTATAGTTTAATACTATTATAAAAGGCACCAGCAGATGATTGGAAGTGTATAAAATGTTTTCAACATATTGTCATGTAAAAAGAAGCAGCATAGTCTAAACCCCAACCCCAATGGTCTCCTCCTCCTAAGAAATCTCATTCAATTCAAGTGAATTGCTAGGTCTCCCACACAATGAAAACCTATATTTACGTGAGTGTTCCTTTCTACCAAAGTCAATTCCAAGTTCCAACACACAACTTTTTTATAGTTCATAAATGTCCATCTTTAATTTAATGATTTCTCTAACTCCCACCAAAACCTCTTTCAACTATTCCACGAATCTAGAAAAGAACATAGCAAAATTGTGATTTTTTCTTTTCACCCATCTTGATTCCAATTGTTGTGAATTTACTAACTAGAGCTGTGATAAGCTGGACTATGTGAATTAGATTGAAAAATTGTATCATGTGAGGCATATGGTGACTCCCAAATTGGCTGTCTACTAGGTCGAATTAGGTTATTTAAGTGATTATAAAGAGTCTAATTGTAACTCAACTAGTTCTTTCGGAATATAGAAAAAACATGACCAGTGTTTCCATTTACTCAGGTCCTGACAAACAGTATCAACCGTTAAATTTATCATAACTGAATCATCTACAAGAACACACAAATACAATATGGAAATAAAGCAATAAAACAAAGACATACAAATTAAGTGGCTTGGCAATGAATCGTTAGCAATCCAGAGCTGAATGATTCTGTTCTCTCCTGTCCAGTCTCTCATCTCATAGATATGAATATCCATAACAAGAACATTTATATTTAAGGGTGACTAGGCTTTTCCAGCTAAAAATAGAAAAACGTATTAGTATTTTTTGAGCTTTCCAAAACACAAAACAAATAGGAATACATGCCACACATATGTTTCCAACAACTTGGAACTATAATACTTGGTTGGTTGGTCCACAATGACAAAAGAGTAAGTTTTTGTAAGGTGCTTTCTATTATAATTAGGATCCTATTATTTTTTGTACTCAATTTTGGTTATTGAATGACTAGATTTTCATTTCTTTTTCTGATGCAGCTACTGCTTTACTGTCTCTCAAGGCTAACTGGATGAACGTTCCTTCCAATTGGGTGGGTTCTGATCCCTGTGGTGGCCTTTGGGTAGGAATTGAGTGCATCAATTCACGTGTGACCTCCATGTATGTTCTTTGGCCTGTTTTCACCATTTAATGCTTTTGGAAGGAAGGTTGCTCATTCTTTCAATTTGTTATTAACCTGACTCCTTTCAATTTCAGAATATTATCAAACATGAATTTGACGGGTCAGCTATCAGGAGATATCGGGTCATTTTCCGAGTTACAGAATTTGTAGGTTTTCTAAGTTCTAATTGCACTTAGCCTCTTCTATTGTCATGGGAACCCATTTAGAGCTAATTTTACTTTTAGTCTACAGCGCTCATATATCTTAAGCTTGAGCGTTCAATACGTTCAATGCATGCTTCCAATTCCAAGGCGTGCTCTTTTATCTTTACAACTTCAGTCTTAGCAACTAATCATTTCGGGGTTACTATCATAAAAATAGTGAATAAGAATATGTATTTCATTTGCATGTTCAAGTGAATCAAATTCAAGAGCACCATCATTATATGTTGTATTTGGTAGTAGCTGTTCAACTAGTCTATTGTAATTCAATCCTAATTACCAGCTTCTTCATATAGGGATCTATCTTTCAACAAGAACATGACAGGAACACTTCCACAACAAATTGGGAGTTTGAAGAAGCTACAAACCTTGTAAGGAAATACTGATTGGTTTCAGAGAATCTGATAGTGTGGTTAGAATTCTTGTAATTAACATTTGGTCTTTTTATATGCACACCAGAAGCCTGATGGGTTGCGGTTTCACTGGCCTTATTCCAGACACAATAGGTTCTTTACAGCAGCTAATCTCTATGTAAGGCTTTCTGAGTTTGCAATTCTTTCATTGCAATTCTTTCATTGTTTTTCTGTAATGGCCAATACACGTGAAATTCCTTATGAATGCTTGTGTTTTGGATGAGGCTGTTCAATATTTGATTTAGTATCTTTTCTTTTACATTCCTACTTTCTAATAATTTAAGTGCAGATTTATGTCTGTTCTGATAGACACTGATTTCTTGCTCTCTTCATTGCAGATCTTTGAATTCTAATAAATTCACTGGACAAATTCCAAATTCCATTGGCACTCTGTCCAACCTTTATTATTTGGACCTTACTGGCAACCAGCTTGAAGGACCCATCCCAGTCTCTGATGGGAATGGGACTAAATCTGGTCTTGATATGCTACTTCAAACTAGGCACTTGTATGTTAAGGCTCATTGTGATTTTGAGCTGATTAAATCCTCTTTGCACTATTGCTTTGTTTTGTCCAATTAATATCTATCTAAGATTCTTTCATTATCTACAGTCATCTTGGAAACAATAAGCTGTCGGGCACAATTCCACCTAAACTTTTCAACCCAAATATGAATCTCATACATGTGTAAGTTTTGTGAACTGTCTGCTGTCATGAATTTGTGATTATATCTTTTGTGGCTGAAAAAGATCCATCCATTGTTTGTCTACATATGGTCTGACTAGTGGAGAAAATGGGTGGCTATCTTTTGAAATAACCACATATGGGAAATGTATGTAACTAATATAGTCTCTTCTAAATGCCCTTTTTCTCATGGGTATTGCCTCTGCAGTATATTTTGCTCTAATGTAGAATACCGGAATAACTGTCTTTGCCATGGAAATTAAGGAATACAACTTCTCAATTTGGATATCCCAAATTCCCAATAATTATATGAGCACTGTCACTTGAGACATTAATTTCTACCTGTTACTGATTTTTTTGGGCAGGCTTTTTGACAGCAATAATTTAAATGGTAGCATCCCTTCCACACTTGGACTAGTGCGGACTTTGCAGATGGTGTAAGCAGCTCTGTCATTTAATAGAATTCATAGTTGAGATTATGCTAGCTGTGAACTTCTATCAAGTTTTGTATACTGAATATGTTGTTTTGGCTACAGGCGCTTTGATCGGAATTCATTAAGTGGGCTACCTTCAAATCTCAATAATCTTACAAATGTTATCGAGCTGTAAGCAAAAAAGATAGATATGCTGATCAAAGCTTTTAAACTAGTTTTTGAGAAGTTCTTCACTTAACTAAGAGAGGCTTACGGTAATTTGCTTCCAGGTCCTTGTCCAACAACAACCTGAGTGGCCCTATGGCCAACCTTACTGGCATGAACTCCCTCAGCTATTTGTAAGTAGTGATAACTATAGTGACTGAATTCACTGGTGTGGTGGCAAGTAGGCATAGTTAGACTATTATAAAAGATTATCAGTTAAACATTCTTTTAATAAAAGATCCAGTTAAATGTTCTTTCTTCTTTAAAACAGATATAAATCATGGTCTCATATCTATTATGATAAATCTAATAGTTTGTGATCAATTCTCATTCTGACTGAAATGTATTTTTTAGGGATATGAGCAACAATAGTTTCACTGTTTCTGATGTTCCTCCTTGGATTGCTTCCTTACCGTTATTGACAACATTGTATGATCCTCCTCCATAGTTCTGTGTGTGTGTGCGTGTGAATCCAATACAAAATTTTGTCAAGCTGCATGGAGGTTTGAAGTGCTCAATATTAATAAACATATTAATCTTGAATGGCAGAATGATGGAAAACACACAACTTCAAGGACAAGTTCCAGTTGACCTATTCAGCCTTCCCGATTTACAGAAAGTGTGAGTATCAGCTTGATCTCAAGTAGCACCACATTCAGTGTCATTGTCATTGAGAGTTAAGAAAATCCAAACAGAACAAACATGTGTAACCTGTTTGAACACAAAAAAGTCTACACGTTATCCTCACAGAATGACAATGATGATTAAAAGGTGTATGTTCTGGCATGTGTGAACAGGGTACTAAGGAACAACCGTTTCAATGGCACCTTGGATATCAGTACCACAAATAGCAACCAATTGCAACTTATAGATTTGCGGAACAATTCCATAAGTAATGTTGCACAAATTCCTGGAGGAAACATTACGTTATTGTAAGTAGTAACCTTTAATTATCTGGTCATTGCTTCTTCTTCTTCTTTTTAACTGTGTTGAAGAAGTGCAAGCTGTTTGATTACTTGTTAGAAGTTAACTCGGCAAACAATATACTTCTTATCTATTATCTTTATTTCTTGTAATTTTCTACAGCATTTTGCAGACTTGAAGGTAACACAGTATGTGACAAAACAGATCGAGTGACAAAGAGTTACTGCATGGCTTCCACACCAAATTCCTCATATTTTACACCACCTAATAACTGTATGCAAATTTCCTGCAATTCGGATCAGGCTGCCAGCCCAAACTGTAAATGTGCGTATCCATACAAGGGCACAAAATTCTTCAGAGGTCTTGCTTCCTTTGACTTGGGAAACACAACTTACTATGCAGAACTTGCAAAGTCTCTCATGAATACTCTTCAGTCCTCTGCACTTCCTGTGGATTCAGTTTCTCTAAGTAATCCCACTGTGGATTCATCTGGAAACATTGAACTGAGCCTTGAAGTTTTCCCATCTGGTCAGGAATGTTTCAATCAAACGGCAATTACAATGGTTGGATTTGCACTTAACAATCTGTCTTTCTACCCTCCACCAAGTTTTGGACCCTTCTATCTTATGGCCAATACGTATGGGAATTGTGCAGCAGGTAACTCTGAATTTCACGCTGAATTGGAAAGTAATAGTTATTATGTTTTCTCTATGTTATTTGGATGCTATTGCAATTTTATCATGATGCATACTCTCTCTCTCTCTCTCTCTCTCTCTCTTATCATTGAGGTACCAATAGCATTGAACAAATCATCAAGCACAAGCAGTGGCATTATAATTGGAGTAGCAGTTGGTGGGTCTGTCCTTTTGTTATTGGTAGTCCTTGCAGTAGTTTATGCTTTCCACCAAAAGAAAATAGCAGAAAGAGCTAGTGAACAGAACAATCCTTTTGGTAAGATGGGTATAATGTATACCTAGCACTTTTTAGTTAATCATATGGAATTTATAGGGACTTATTATTGCATTCATGTCACGAAAATGCAGCACATTGGGATCAAAATTTGGGAAATGGTAGTGCTCCTCAGTTACAAGCAGTCAAGCGGTTCTCTTTTGAAGAGCTTAAGAAATACACCGACAATTTTTCAGAAGCAAATAGTATTGGATCTGGGGGTTATGGGAAGGTTAATTTTGATAGTCTTTTATCATTGTTATTTATTATTTTGCAAGACTCATTGGATGCATGTGTAACTTATCACTATAAATAAAATGATTACTCAAAAGTCAAAACGAATTTGAACTTTTATTCTTTAAAGAAAATTCTACTTAAAGCTAACTTCTCAGCCTTCTCAGAATATTCATGGATTATTTCAAGTGATAACCAAATGTCTATTTGTGAACATTTGTATAGGTTTATCAGGGAACTCTTCCCACTGGGCAACTGATTGCCATCAAACGAGCTCAAAGTGATTCTATGCAAGGTGGACTTGAGTTCAAAACTGAAATTGAACTTCTATCACGGGTCCATCACAAGAATCTTGTCAGACTTCTGGGGTTTTGTTTTGAGCAAGGTGAACAAATGCTAGTGTATGAGTATATTCCAAATGGTACTCTAACGGGTAGTGTTTCAGGTACTTTTATCAGTTCTTCACATTCTCCACTCGATATAAATTCTGGCAACAATTGAATATCGTTGCATACTTTGTAAATAACCACACGGAAAATTTCCAGTTTATTTATTTTTAATATTTTTAACCATTGAGGAATTAATTTGGGCAACATAATAACTTGTATTCAACTATGGAATCAATGATGAACTTTGTACTAGAATACGAACATATAATCTTTATATAGTTTCAATAATGTGCCTCCAACCAGAGACATTTGAGATGAATTCTGTGTCTATATTAACATCATTCGATGCTTTTCTGGCCTCATCTTCTTGAAAAAAAATGAAAGTGGCTATTTTAATTACCCTGACATTGTTGGCCAGAAAATATAAACCTAGTAGAGACTCTTGATATAATTCAGCTAAAAGATTTAACGAGTTGAGTTTGGGGGTTCAATCTCCAAAACCTCCTTTGTGACATGTCCTGTCTACCTTGAAGTCCCATGTTCCAGTTTCAAGTGTACACCACTCCCTTAACAACCCAACTTGGAGACAGCTTTGTTAATCATGACATATGTTGTACCTATTAACTTTCCTTCAAATTTTTTTCAAGTAAGAACACAATCATTTGCCTTTTATTTGATAACATGCATATTGTATTTGTAGGGAAGTCAGGAATCAGGTTGGATTGGATGGGCAGACTTAAAGTAACCCTTGGTGCGGCCAGGGGCTTGGTCTATCTACATGAACATGCAAATCCTCCCATCATACATAGGGACATCAAATCAAACAACATCCTACTGGATGAAAGTTTTAATGCAAAAGTTGCCGATTTTGGTCTCTCCAAGTCTGAGTTTGATGGTGAAAGGAATTCTGTCACCACTGAAGTTAAAGGAACATTGGTCAGTATATAATCCTGTCATGCATGCTGACTGCTAGCCTTCTAGCAATGCCCCTATGTATGCTAGCAAATGTAAGCATTTATGCACCCACACACGCGCACACTCTTTTTACTGCCAGAACCACCACATTGTTGGGAAAGAGGTGTACTTTATGATCTGAAGTCCCCATAATAGGGGATAGGACCTCCTCCCATTTAAATTTTCCAATTCCCTTCATTTTTAAGGTGACTGGTATCTATCTATCAATCTATCCATCTATATATATATATATATATAATTTTTATTATTTTATCCATAGTATCTGTGTAGAAAATTTTCAAAACATTGCATCAGATTTTAACATGGAGAATGGGTTTTTTGTTGTTTTTTTAGGGCTACTTGGATCCTGAATATTACATGACCCAACAGTTGACTAAGAAGAGTGACGTCTATAGCTTTGGAGTGGTCATGTTGGAGATAATAACTGCAAGAAAGCCAATAGAGCACGGGAAGTATATTGTGGTAGAAGTAAGGAATGCAATCGATAAGTCAAAGGATTTAAACAATCTTCGTGAAATTCTTGATCCATTCATTGGTATGGGAAAAAATCTTGAAGGCTTAGAAGAGTTTGTGGATTTAGCGATGAGGTGTGTGGCAGACTCAGGAGACAAAAGGCCTACAATGGATGAGGTTGTTAAAGAAATTGAGAACATTATGAAGCTTTCTGGGATGAACCTCAGTACTGATTCCGAACCCACTACAGCAAATTATTATGAAGCCAGTAAAAGCAATTCTCATCACCCGTCTAGCAATGATGTTTTTGGTTATAGTGGGTCGTTCCCTCCTTCTTCAATAGAGCTTATGTGAATATGATTTTACAATTCAGAATGCTGAACTTGGAATCAAAAAGTTTTTTCCCCGTACTACACTTTGGGTAGAACATGCAATTTGTCTTGAAACCTCTGATACTTATATCGTCTAGCAAAGAGCTGGAACAGTTTCTGAAATGAATTCCCTTTTTTGGTCTGTGATTACAATCTTTGATTCTTTAGCTTGTGAATGCATGACAAAAGAGTGTGTCTTGAGTTAGTTACACAGTAAAGAACTCAATAATGAGAAAGTTATAAATTGAAATTTTTGTTTCAGAAATTCAAGACCAAGCTGGTCAATACTCCTACTATAATAATCTATCAAAATTGAATGCCAAGTATATCCACTTGCGGTACTTTTGCAAACAGATTTAAGTGTCCTATTTGCCTATTTCAATCTAAATCACGTGCTGTGTATTTTTGGCTATGCTGATGATTGCTGAATGTAAATGTTGTGAGTGACTTAAGTTGAAGTCGTTAAGCAAAAGAGTCTGTAATGGCTATGATGAACTACACTGTCTAAGGCCTAAAAGCAGTGCATGGGTTATTCATTGTCCAATGTCGATCATTTATAACTAGACATTTATCACAGGATTTGATTTTTATGCGATCCAAGTTAGGAGACTGTTGGATTAGATTCTGCATGTGATAATGAGAAAACCAGTCGTTTAAAATGAAAGAACCAAGGAATTTACAATGGCTTGTAAAACTATAAAAATAAATTTCACTAATTTGACATAAAATTGGCTGGAAAATGAAAGAAAATGAAATGTATTTGAGTTGCATTGATTGTGTATTTGGTTCATTTTCCAGCCCATTTTTCTTTGTTCGGGTGTGTTTGGATCGGAAGAAAAATGACAGACTTTTGAGGCTTTTTTTTTTTTTTTTTAATAATAAAAAAATTCATGTCTTTTTGGCCTAAAAATCATGGGTTCAATTTTTTGTTTTTGTTGTTTTTTAATTTTTGGATGTGGCCTTTTCTATTTATTAAATGATGAGGTGACATTTTTTTAATGTTAATTATATTTTTTTTAATATTATTTTACAAAGCCATGTAAGTTTTAAGTATGCCAATCGTACAAACTGTTAGCTATATAGATGTTTTTTGTTAGTAAATTGATAGTAAAAGCCAAATTAACTACAAAATAAAATAACAATGACTAAATTGACTGTGATAAAAATGTAAAAACCAAATTGGCTGGAAAATGAAAGAAAATAAAATGCATTTGAGTTCTTTTGATTGTGTATTTGGTTCATTTTCTAGCCAATTTTTCTTTATTTGGTTGTGTTTGGATTGAATTAAACTGACAAAGACTTTTGATGGTTTTTTTTTTTTAAAAAAAAAAAAAAAAAACGTTTCTTTTTGGCTTATAAATCATCGATTCAATTTTTTGTTTTCGTTGTTAGGGTAAAATGTAAAATGCAAGTAACAAAATATTATTTGGATTAAATAAAAATAAAAATTACCCGGTAGTTCCTATGTTCCATTAAAAAAAAAAAAAAAAAAGGCGCGGTACTCGACTTCAAACCCAGTTAAAAAACGACATGTAGTTGTGGTTGTTGTATTTGTTTTGTTGTGTTTGCTTTTCTCTGCACAGCTGAGCTGAGCTGAGCTAGGGTTGAAAAGCTTTTGCTGAAATTTCCATGGCTTGGTGGGAAGGTGTTGATGAAACTCGTCTTCTTATTGCTCCTGGTAATTACCACTGCATTCCCTTTCATTTTCTTCTTCTTCTTCTTCTATGTCTCTCTCTCACTCTGGTCTGTGGGTGGGGACTGATTCGCATTTGTGTTTACTACTGTTATGTATGTTTAGCTTTTAATAGAACTCTTTAGTTTATTATGTACTTTCATTTATGAAGTGCTCACAGCATCATAGTCAATAATGCAGTCATAACAATCAAAGGGTGATTTTTTGTGATTCTATATTTTTGCTAAGGACCGATGTTTTTGTCTGTAAAAATTATAGTCCCAGGGGAAACAGGAAATGGTATTGGACAAATGCTATCACTTCGCCATCCGAAATCAGGTATGTGCAACATGTCTCTCTCCCTGCTCTTATTATCAGTTTTTTAGTTAACTAATTTTTTTTAATATGTTCAACTCTATCTCTATTTCTATTAGGTTTTGTTGATATGATTTATGAGTTTTGTTTTGTTTTGTCTTTTAAAACTTTATCTCCTCGCCCTCAGTAACTGGTTTTGGCGGGTGGAGTTAGTTGCCCGTAGCGGTTTGATTATCAGTGATGTTGTATAGTGTGCTCTGCGACTTGCAACTAATCTGAGTGAAGTCCTCCTATGTTATCAATTCTCTTATGTCATCAAAAAGAAAAAAAGAAAATCTCTCCTTAGTTTTTTTTTTCCCCCTTTTCTTGAATTTTAAGATATATTTTCTTTTTTAAAGACTTCTTGAATTGAAGATTTCGTTATGTAACATCATCCTTGAGGAGTTCGAGATTGTTGGAGGAAAGACAAGATAAATAGACTAATGCTCTGTTTGGTTAGGTTATTTCTACAGTGACATTTTCCAATTAAATATATTCAGAAGTTGTTAACATTTCTCATTTATAAGCTAAGATGTTCAAACTTTTAAATCTTTTCACTAATTTGACAGGAAACACAGCTTGCTATCTCCTAGTCAATGGGCTGCTTCAAGAACTTCACTGGTTTAAGCAATCCTATGGATCTTGGTTTGTGGGGGATTATGTTTGTGAAGGTAGATGCTAGATTTGCACGATTACAGTTCTCAATTTGCTTTGTAGGAAATTTTAATTTGGAGTGGATATATATATCACCATCAAGTACATGTCATGAGAAATAATTGCAACCTACCATTATATTTCATTTCTCTATTGTTACACTTCATCATTTACATTAAATAAATTATTTTGCTTTATTTCTCTTTTTTGTGCTAGTTCTGTTATCATTATCTAGTTCTTTAATGTGGTTCATGAGCGGTTGTAGTGGATTTTTCTGTTTTGTCCTGGATCACCTTGAAACTTCTGATGACTCTATTTGATTTTGAATTTTTTTTTTTTTTTTTTTTTTTTTGGTCTTTCCAGCAATTCTAACTATATGTAGCTCTTTTTTTCCAATACAGATGGCAGCCTATATACCGCAACTCCAGTTGATCCTGTTTTTATTTTTCTGCCCATTTTTGAGGAAGCTAGAATGAAGGTACAATTAAAATTTATAAGATCAAAGACAAATATCCTGTTCTGATTTTTCCCATTTTAATTATTCCAAAAATATCTATTTAGTTTCAATCATGATATACCATTTAGATTATGTCTTTGATACCTCACTGCTTTAACTATACTCCCTGTTTCCTAGAGAAAGATCCTGTCCTTAGACTTGTTCCTAGCTATTAGATCTACATGTGTTTATTTTTTCCTAGTTCTGATTTGTCACAGTTTAATATCTTCTAGGTTTTGTACCGGCTATTGAATGCCAACCTTTTTGTTTTAATTAGTTAGATTTCTTTTAACCTTACTGGAAGCAATATTCCTTTCAAATCAATGCAGAAGGGAGATGATCCAGGGAAGTTCAGGCAATTGGATGAGATAGTTTTCATTAGCGGCTATCCTGGATATCAACATTTATTATCTATTGCAGAGAATTCTATGCAAGTACTTTGTGATGTCAAAGGTGGCCTGCCACATGCACTATTTTATTTTTTTCATAAGTAACTTTTCTAAATGCAAATCATAGTTAGAGGCTTGCTAGAATACATTGCTTAAAATGTTTTTTTCTTGTATTTTCTTTTGGGGGGGGTGGTTGTGGGGGGTTATATGCTGATATGAGATTACAGAAATAAGGAGTTCCCAATCTGACAGTAAATGTCTTTTGTAGTTGTGGCTTGAATTTAGGTGGTTGGGACCAGACTTAAATTACCACAGTTTTGACATGCAATTAATTGACAAATCGAAACCTGACCATGCTATCTCAGATCTGTTCCTGGAATGAGACAAGATATCTATCCTGAGTGGTGAGATTTAAATAATATTGAACATTGTGAAACTTTAGAGGCTAAAGATAGGTCCCACCCCCAAGATGCTCATCTCATCTGCAGTTTTCATTTATCAGTTGTAACTTATTATCTGCTGTCCTGATACCATCTAATGTCTGATAAACTCTTATATAACTGTATTTCAATACAAATTTTTTAATAATACTTCTGAGTGAATAAACACTATTTCATATTTTTGTCTACTGGATATAGTTTGAATAATGCTTCTCTCCCTCTCTGTGTATGTGCAGAAATTGGATCATCAAAATTTTTTAGGCTTGATGACTCAAAGGTGCTAGCTTGGTTATACCACAAGGTCCATCTTCATCTTCTTAAACTAAATTTTAGTCTGAGGATGTGCCAAACTGGAAGAGCCTACCTTTTGTTTATTTTTTTATAAGCATTTGGGTAAGAGACCTCATTAACACTAATCTAACATCCAAATGTCTTAGATCAATAAATCTGACCATTCTGTCAGCCGTACACACTATATGATCATATCTGCATCAGAGCCCTACATGTTGCATGATGATGCATTGAGTTTTGAACAATACTTTTCACAAATATATGAGGATCCAAAGAGGGACACTAAAAGGAAGCCTAGACACCCATAATTTAGCTTTTGTGACCAATCTTGGTTCCTTTTAGCTGTTTTTTTTTTTTTTTTTTTTTTTTTAAATGTCTTAAAATCTATATTTTTCTTATGTTAATCTTTTGAGTTTTTATGTTACAATTCATTTGACTTTTTAATTATTCTCGGGACTACTAATGAGTCATGTAACTTTTTAAATAGGCATGTTACTGCTGTAGGACAGATTTAGAACAATTAGATTATATCTTAATTAGTGGTTGTGATTACTCCTTTGTTAGGGAAAAATTCTCGTCATATCTTAGCCAATGTTTGTGGCTTTTTATCTCCTCACCTTCAAACCCTTGCAGTTATGACTGAAAGCTATTAAATATCTTGTATCCATTTAATATGGGGATACATATAAGGATTTTTTTGGTAATGTTATATGTATTTTGTAACTGCAGGTATGTGAGCTAAAAAAGACTCTTTCTGTATTGGACAAAAACTATGCTGCACGGCAAGAGAAAGACACATGTATAATTTTAGTAAAAAAGTTACCTTGTTCATATCATGAATTTGCTATCTATTATTATATAGGACTTATGGAATTTTTCATCAGTATATTTAATTTAGAGATGAACAGAATGATGAATCTATGTTATGCTTAATATAATAAGAACTTTGTAGCATTGAAAACTGCGGGCATGGTAGCATGCATGAGCACTAACTCTCTGCCTGTAGAACTCAATGTCATCCCACTATAGAAAAACTATTTTCATCAAAGTTACAGGCCTGTATTCTGAAAGTCAAAAGGAAAATGTGTTATAAAAGAAGGCACTAGGACTGATCTACTGAACCATTAGGGATGCCTTGGGTTACCCATGGCAGAGGCCTTTACAATTAAATAATGAATTGATTGTTAATAAATATTTCATGATGCTTTAGAAGTCACAATTAACACCGTATGAATGGCATTGTATTTTAGGCTTTTTAGCAAGAAAAAAAGAAAATTTACATGGTACAAGGACTTGTGGTGTTAATCAAAAAATAAATTCTAGGACTGAATTCCCTGTAATCCTTGCAGGGAACTAGATCTATGTTGTTCAGATGACTACCATAAACATGAGTTAGAATATCTTCATAGCTCATGAGTAATGAATACAATCCATAAATTTTAGTATTGGGAAGTGCATGAGATGTGGGAAACGAATACACTCGCCTGAAACCTGCAAATACAAGACTTCTTTATTTATTTTTTTATTGTGCTGAATAAAAGACTTGGTTAGTTGGATCTCAGTAGAACCGACTGAGTTGGAAGTGCTTATGCATTAGTGATTGGTCCAAATGTAGTCCTGTCTTCTGTGTGAGTCATCACCTGTGTTACTGATGTTTCCAAAAACTTTTATAATGTTCTTAAACCCCTTCTATATATAAAAGGTTGAAGAATGATGGCATCGGTTGAACTAATGTCAATTAGTTAATTCTCTTTTCATACCACATAATCTGATTGTCAAACAAACCATAAGAGTATTATAACTGGTTATTTAACATTGCCCATACCAGAAAAAAGGGGAGGGAGTGCTTGCTTTGGTTTGGCATGAAATTACAGTTTCTCTTCATTATTCCCTTGTTACTAGTGCAGTAGCTGATGCAGTTTCAATCTTGGGGGAGTACATGAAGGATGAGCCTTGGCTGAAGCTTCTGTGTAACCATCTAAAGTATTCCCTCTCTAACTTTTCCTCTTCAACGCATTGACACACTATTACATCTAATCTTGTTTTTGTATGAATTTAGGAAGTATTGCAATCACACAACTTTTTATGATTAGAGTGTACTCTTTGAAGATGCTTTAACCAAGTCTAGTTTACCGAACGTGTTTTCAGGTTAGATTTAGCAGAGGCAAATAGAAAAGCACCAGATGTTGAAATCCTTTCAGCTGTTACAGAAAGTAACCCAGGGTCTCAGAGTGTCTTACAGGTATGAACTTTCAGAGTTAAAGCCACTTTGCTATGTAAATCAATTTCAAGTTATGATATGTCTGCTTCCCTGCTGATCATATGTGGATTGTTATAAAATCTTGGTGCTGGTAAAGTCTAAAGTTGTTAATGTTGTGTTAGACCTTGGTTCAAGTCTTCACATAGGCTTTGGGTATAGGTGGAGGAGAGAGCTACCCCTATTGTGTAGCCCAGCCACTCCCAAAAAACCCCCGGAAAAAAATTGAAGTTTCTGTGGGAAGGATATTTGAATATTTTTCCAATGCTTTTAAACCATTCACTTTGGGCCATTTTCTATTTTAACCCATGACATATGATCTTTTTTAACTTTGGACATACATAGCCCTTAACTAAATTTATCTGCAAATATGTTCTACAAATGGCTACAGGCTTCTGCTGTTAAATAATTTTACATTATACATACTCTTTATACTGCACTATTTATCAGGATAAAGGGAGCGACAAAAAGAGTACAAGAACTGGAAAGCAAGCTAAAAAGGCGAAAGTGGAGACAGAATCAAAGAGCATCAAAGAAATGTTTTCCAGAGCGTCAAGAAGGAGAAACTGAACCCCTGCAAGCAAAACACAGGAGATGTTGGTCCTGAAATTCCTGCATTTTGGTCAAACTGTCAAAACTTATTTTCATGCTTGGTGCGTTGGCGTTGACTTCCATGATACTTTGTAGTTTAATCAGTAGGCAGTATTTTTGGTGAATATTTTTTATCATGTCTAGATCAATATCTACTCTTACATTGTAAGATTGCTTAATTAAACTTTGTGACTAGTGAGACCTGATTTTGGCATATTCAAAATTGAAGAAATGGTTAACTTAAGGCAAAGCATTGAGTCACTCAAAATGTACTGTTTGGTTTAGGATCTCTTAAAAGTGTATTTAGATAAATGGGGAGGAGAGGGGATTAGGGGGAAGGGAATGAGAGTATTGACCTTGTTTGGGTATATTTTAAAGAGAGCTTCGGGGCAGCCAGCAACCACATGTCAAAATTTTTTTTGATAAATAACATAAGGATATTATTAATAATAGAAAAAGTGCCAAGTCAAGTACATTAGGGATGTACTATGGGGGCACAAATCAAAAGATCTAAGTACAACGATTAAGAAAAATAGGAAAAGAAGAACAAGAAAAATGAGAAAAGACCACACTCCATTCAAAGAGAGTGTGCAAAAAGAAAGACTTAATCTCTAGCAAAGAATGTTCACAATCTTCAAAGCTCCTTGCATTCCTTTCACGCCAAATGCACAACATTAAGCAATGAGACACTAATCTCCAGACATCAATGTGACGATGTCGCACAAACTTCCCTTGCGAAGCCTCAAACAACCCAAGAACATTATGAGGCATAACCCATTAAATACCAAACAACCAGAAAACTATAGACCACAACTCCCAAGCTATGGGGCAATGAAGTAGAAGATGATCCACCGACTCCCCACATCTCTTACACATATAGCACCAGTCAAGCACTAACACACGTCTTTTATGAAGGTTGTTTGTTGTTAAGATCTTAACTAAGGAAGCAAACCAAGAAAAGAAAGGCAACCTTGAAGGAACCTTCAATTGCCATATCATTCTCCATAGGAAGGAAACAAGAGTAGGAGGGTAGAAAAAACTATAATATCGTTTAACCTCAAAACCTCTATTCCTTGCAGGCTTCCAACAAACCTTATCTAGGCCAAACCCTCGTACTGCCAAAGAATAGACCAATCCCATAAATCGATCAAAGGCTTCTTCTTCCCAATCTTGTGGTAGACAACGAAACTACACATTTCAGTGAAACCTCCCAGCAAACCAACCCATAACTTCAACCACCAAGTAATCCTTTGACCTACTAAGACAATAAAGCTCTAGAAAGGCCTCTTGGAAAGTACAATCCCCACACCATACATGCTTCTAAAATTTCACTCTAATACCATCCCCCACATCATATACAAGGAGTTTAGAGAAATTCAACCAGCCACTTCTAATGTATCTCCATATGCTGACCCCTTAAGGACTTGTCACCTTTTTCATACACCAACCACCCCAAATATTCCCATATTTGGCCTCTATAACCCTCCTCCATAAAGCATCAGTCTCCATGCTAGATCTCCACAATCATTTTCCTAACAAGGCAGAATTAAAGCTTCCCAAATGTTACCCAACCCCCCCAACCTGCGAAGGCTTACAGACCTTGACCCAATTAACTAAATGTATTTTAGGTTCACCACCAATCCCATTCCACAGAAAATCTCTCTATAATTTCTCCATACGCTTTGCCACCTTACCCAGTAAAGGAAGAAGGGAAAGGAAGTATGTAGGTAAAGACGAGAGTGGGCTTTTAATGAGTGTCATCTTACCCCCTTTAGATAAATACAGTATCTTCCAACCTGCTAATCTCCTCTCTATTCTCTCTAGGATAGGATTCCAAACAAATAAATTCTTAAACTTAGCACCTAATGGAAGACCTAAATATTTCAAGGGCAGAGAAAATTGCCCACACCCCAATAGACCCACCAAAGCCTCCAAATTGTGCACCCCACCAACAGGTACCAACTTAAATTTTCCCAAATTAATATGAAGCTCTAACACCTCCTCAAATCTAGCAAGAATCGCCCTCAAATTAGCAGTATGATAAGGTTCAGCATCACAAAAAATCAGAGTGTCATCTACAAATAAAAGGTGAGACACCATCATTGAAGGACTAGCCGTACCACCTATAGAAAAGCCTGAGAATTGCCCAGTGGAAGCAACCACATCCAACATACGACTTAATGCCTCCATCACAATATCAAACAACAATGGAGATAATAAGTCCTCTTGTCGAAACCCCCTAAAACTTCCAAAGAAATCAGAAGGACTACCGTTGATCAAAATGAAAAACTTTATAGTTGAAATGCAATACCTCATCTATTTTCTCCATTTCTCTAAGAAACCACACCATTGGAGCATATACATTAAAAAATCCCAACTCACATGATCATACACCTTTTCCATATCTAATTTACATAGCACCCCTAGAACTCCTGATTTCAATCTACTATCAATACATTCAGAAGCAATCAAGACGGAGTCCAAAATCTGTCTGCCCTTCACAAAGACATTTTGTGAATCCGAAATAAGCCAATGTGCCACCCTACGAAGTCGATTAGCCAACACTTTAGAAATAATCTTATAAATCCCACCAACTAAGCTAATAGGCCTAAAGTCCTTTACCTCCACAACATCCACTTTCTTGGGAATAAAGGCAAGGAACGAAGCATTAAGACTCTTCTCAAACACCGCATAAGTATGAAAATTGTGGAATACAGCCATAATATCTGTTTTCAAAACACACCAGCAAGACTGGAAGAATGCCATGGAAAAACCATCCGGGCTAGGAGCCTTATCACCATTAAAATCATTGATCACCCCAAACACCTCTTCCTCCTCAAAAGGCCTATCTAGCCAATTTGCATCTTCCACTGAGATGCTAGAAAAATCCACATCATCTAAGATAGGTCTATGAGTCACATCCTCAAAATAGAGCTGCCTATAAAATTGAAAGATACAATCTGCTATAGCTACTGGGTCCGAAGACAACTCCCCATTCACCATAAGCCTATCAATAGAATTAACCCTCTTGTGAGAGTTAGCTATACGGTGGAAGAATTTAGTATTCTTGTCTCCTTCCCTAACACAGAGAACCCCAGATTTCTGCCTCCAACATATTTCTTCCAACAGAGTAGCTTTTTCTAACTCATCACAAATTCTTCCCACTTCTACTGTTTCCTCTGTTGATAAACCCGAACTATCCTCCATATTCTCAAGAACACTCAGGTCCTTCCATAATTTTTTAATCCGAACTTCAACATGACCAAACACTTCCACATTCCATCTTTTCAAATCATTTTTTAATAGCTTTAATTTATTGGCTAAAAAAAAACTCAGTGCTCCTCAAAACTGATAGGATTCCCACCAAGACCGAACCCTATCCACAAAACCCTCATCCTTAAGCCACATATTCTCAAATCTAAACGGCCTACTTCCTCTCTGAAAAGATCCACCCTCAAGGACAATTGGGAAATGATCTGAGCACAATCTAGACATCCGTCTTTGAGAGACTGTTGGAAACTTATTCTCCCAATCTACAGAAAACAAGAATCTGTCTAACCTAGCCTTCGAGGCAACTTCTCGAGAATTTGACCAAGTGAAAGTCCCCCCTTGCAAAGGCAAATCAATAAGGTCTTGTTCCGAAATAAAATTAGAAAACTCTCGCATAATAGCAGTGAAAGAAGTAGACCCTCTCGTTCGGAAGGAAACCTAACCACATTAAAGTCACCACCTATACACCATGGAACACTCCACCAGCTGTTCAAACCACATAGTTCCTCCCATAAAAACCTCTTGTCTTGGAGCACATTAGGACCATAAACACTAGTAAAATCCGATACAAACCGATTTAACACACTTGTAAATTTACAAGAAACCAAAAATCTCCCCACTGCTTCCTCCATTTTATTCACAACTCGAGTGTCCCACATCAATAACACCCATCCGGAAGCTCCACAAGAACCTAAGTAAGACCAATCAACATGTTGGCCACCCCACAAACTACGAATCACCACTCTATTTATCAGCTCCATTTTGGTTTCTTGAAGACAAACCACATCCGACCCCCATTTCCTAATCAAATTTCTAACCCTGAGCCTTTTATCCTGCTCATTCAACCCTCTTACATTTCAATAAATAATTTTCAAACTCATTGATGAAGCACAACAACCTGTTCCATACTTTCACTCCTTAATTTATTTAGATCATACTCAACATTCAAAGATGACATCAAATTTTTCAACTCACGACCTTTCTGGCTTAACTTGACCAATTTCGTCTTATCACCCACCAAATGTTTCTGTTTATCTTTTTTTTTCTAGCCTAAATAGCTAATAACAATCCTGTAATTTTCTCCTCAAAACCTTCCAAAGAAGTGTCCACAGATTTCTTAAAAGCGTTAATCCTATTGGTTACCTATTGTCATAACTGAGAGTTATCAACACTCTCCTTACATCCAATCTCCTTTACAAGACTAGACACTGACTCCAAAGGACCTTCAGTGGCCAATGGTACCACAACTAATGGCTCACCACCTCTCTCCCAAGACATCAACCTTTCATTCAATTCCCACATCACATTCATTGACCCAGGCACCACATACAGAGACTACTAGCCCCTCACCCTCATTTGCCCAACTAACCCTCTGCCCTTCATTAGCAATAGCAGCAATTCCTTGGACACACTCTTCCTCCATGTTTGAGCAGACCGACGTGCCATCTGGAGAATGGTATAATGACAATGGCAATACTAATCGTCGCCCATCACGCAATTGTAGCATCCAGTCTTTGAAATTACTCTAAGATTTATCCAATTATATGCACTCCTTCAAGATCAGAATCATTTTTAGTAGTGGCTGAACCCTCTGAACCCACAAAATCCACATCCCCATCCACCTTTCGTTGCCACCTGAGGTGTCAAATTCCCCAACTCCGACACTATCGGGGTAGTAGTGATCAAAACCAGTTCATTGGTTTGATTCTAGCTTCTTAGACCACCAAATCCATTTGCACCTATCACATCCGACACCGTAATAAAGGAAACAAAGGCCGAATGCACCGTCGACAGCTTAAGAGACCCACTCGTAACACCAATAGCGAACACTAGCTCGTAGGATGCATGGGCCACCACCGCTGGTCCAGACGGCACAGTGGATGGCTGAGCAACTCGTCTCGAACTGTGCTGACCACCCTCACCTGCCACTTCCGTCACTTTTAATGAGGAGGTCATGTCCAAGTGTACCTCCGGCGACATCATAGGCTTCCTCGATGACTTTGGCGAGATCACTGAGCTCACCTGTTCCTTCGTGGTATTCCATTTACTCTTACTTGGGCTCGGGATAGAGAGATAGCACTAATCAGAAGGTTTCAGGACAGTTGGGCCACTAAGGGAGTTCTCGCCAGCCTCAAAAGAAGATGGGCTTGACAAACCCAGGCCTAACGCAATGTTTTTACTACCCAACAGAGAACCTTGGGCATTTTGATTAGATGGGCCCAGCCTCAGTTTTGTATTCTGGGCATTAAAACTCTCCCTTGCCACCCATTTGCCAGCTTGCTTGCCATTCTTAACACCATCCCAAGATACCCGCCTCTTTCCAAACTCATTCACAGCCATAATCAACCCTCTTCCTAACCAACGTGACTTCCTAGAATCAAGAACCTTTCCAAACTCAACAATATTTGAATTTAAATTGAACTTCAAAGGAAGAATGACATTATTTCCTTCCTGGATTTTAGCCACAAAAATATTCTTGCCTTTAATACCACCTTCTCCACCCTCACCATCACCCACGACTGACGGGAGAAAACTTCCGGCTACATGTATGTGAGAATTGTTTCTTGGAAACTCCATTCTCTTCTCCACGACACCATCCTTGGCCTTTTCTTTGATGAATGGCTGCTGAGCAGGCTTCGACCTTGCTTGCACTGGAGCTTTGACAGCTTCCACAAAGGACCTGGCAACAAGATACTTTGGGATCTGCTTAGGCTTATACGGTACAAAATTTAGTCCACCTAACGCATATTGGGAAGGTTCCAATCTTCTTCTTAAATCAATCCCAAAGGTTCTCCATCCTTGTTGAAGCTTTCTAGCCGGAATAATGATAGTTCTCCGCAACCCACCTACCTTAAGTTTTGTCACTGATAAATATTGCCCAAACGAGTTGGACCCTCATTGCAATGTGTATGCAATATCACCTTCCCTGAATGTAAAGAATTGCGTCAGATTAACCCCAATCACAATGTGTTCTAAACTCCTCATTAACCAAAGTGCTGCACTCTTACCCATAAAAACCGATTGCATGTAGTATTTTCCCTATTCAAAAATCTGAAGGGAGAAAAATTCCCACATTTCTCAACCACCAACTGAAACATCTTAGATTCAATTAAAAAAAAAAAAAAAACTTCTAAAACTAACCATACTGAATCAAGAAACTAAACTAAAAGAGAATTTCTGACTAATTTGAGGTAGCTAGGCCTCCAAAGACTTTTACCATTGCATTTCTAGGAATAGATTAATTTGTCCTAAGGAAATGTAATAATGGGGGAAACTGTAAATTTAGATAAAAATTGAGTCCTTAACTTTCAAAGCTATGCTAGCAAAGATGGCAGTCCACTAACTGTCATTTTGGACACTACCTGTGGAGTTGTTTCTTCTTTTGTTAAAGCATTCTCATTAAGGGTGTCAAATGCCAAATATTTGGCATTTGACATCCCAAACTCAAAAAAGCCACTTACATCAAACATGGTAAATGCCATAATTTTTGGTATTGGTGAACAATGCGGTCTTAAATTTGAGACCGCACTATTCACCAATTATAAAAGTTTTATTATTTTTTTATTGTGTGGGGCCTGATTTCTTTTCTTCTTATTTTTTTTTTCTTTCTCCTTTCCTTGTCTTTCTCCCATCTCTCATTCTTGCTCTCTAACCACTTCTCTGCTCTCTCTCTCTCCTCATCCTCTACTCACCGTTCGCTCCTTCGCAATCTCCTCTCCGGAGAAGCGGAAAAAAACCCGTAGGCGTTCTGCCTCCCTCTCCAATGAAACCCAGGCCGGAGCATCAAGGAAAGCCGATCTCTATCGCAGTGGTTTTTTTTTAGTTTGTGATTTGATGGTTGATTCGGCAGTGGTTGTGTAGGTTATGGATTTGGCCGGCATGGGCATCGGCATTAAGGGTAGATAGGCGTGGTTGTGTGGTTTTTTTTTTTTCCTCTTTTTTTCCTCCCTTTTCACCGGTTCTCTCTCCTTCTTCTTGTTAGGGTTTGTGCCCTAAAATCCAATTTATTAGCATGTCATGAATAATTAAGTTGCTTAATTATTTTAGACCATTTATGAACTAATGAGACATTATTTTAGTCTATGAAATGTATAGTATGTGATTTATGAGAAAAGTCACAGAAAGATATAAATCACAAGTTCTTTGTAAACTCAGAATTTTAGTTCGTAGTCGGTGATGAAATTAGGCGTTTCATCTGCGAAGACTATAACATATCAACTAAGATGATTTGTCTTGATCATGGAAGTGGAGACTTCTAGTTGGTATGTTGATATGTTTTAAGAGTTAAGACATATTGAACTGGACCGCTATGAGATTTACTATTCACTTAATGACTGTCAAATGAATAATAAAGCTCACGACTTCTATTTACCTTAACTCTAAATCCTGAGAGAATAATGGACCTGATCATGAGATGAAGGTTGTTTTGATATATCAGGAGTGAGATCTATAAGTTATGATCAAAACCTCTGTATGTTGGGTAGCTGCATTTAGTATTGATGGAATATATATTCTCAAGATGGAATTCATAATCTCTTAACAGAGATATAAAATATTCTCTTGAGATAAGTTTAATGGGTTTGGTTATTCAGAGTGTTGGGCCCAACCACTTTAGCAAAGAGTTACTAAAGTATATATTTATGGAATTGGATTTCATAAATATATGATAAATAATATAAAGGATTAAACCGGGTACTCAAGGATTAAGATGTAGTAACCTTCAAAGTGGCAGTCAATATTAATGACTTTGTATTACTACGAATATTTTAATGAAGGGGTTGAATGTATAATAAAGTTTTGGGAAATAATTTATAGATAAGGCCTAGAGTGCAATTATATTCTTATAGTGGTATTGAATATAATTAATGGTAACTTTGGACTTATCAAGAGTTGACGGAAAAGCCCAAGGCCCATTGGAGCTAGTGTCTTATTAGTCCTTTTGGTCCCATCTCAGGCCACAAACTAAAGCCCAATTAAAGGCTCAAAAGGCTAACCCAATTAGAAATCAGTCATTATTTAATAAGTGTTATTAAATAAAGAAACTATGAGAATGGTTTTAACGGACGTAAGATGGAAAAGAAAAAGAAATCAGTTTTTCTCCACAAGGAGAAAAAGAATGATTTTTCTTTGAGAATCTACGCACAAAAGACTAATTGAGAGACCACACATCTTGGGCACCATGTGGAATTGAGATGAAGATTGAAGGTATTCTCAAGTTTGGTTTTGAAATTCACTGCACCAAGGTACGCTTTCTATTCTTTGATTCTAGAATTCATGATTACATGTTTATCTTTCATGATTGAAGTAGATCCGTGTTTTTTTTTTGCTTCCGCTGCATGTGTTTTTGTATGAGATACAAAAACCAGATTTTTCCAACACTTCTCACCGATGGATCGTGGTGGTGGTGGATCGTGGATCATGGCTGAGATTTGCTCCAACTGATGGATGATTTGGTGGATTTTGGCTGAGATTCAGTTTGATTTCTTCTCCGGAATCTCCGGTGATGGCTGAGATTTGGTCCGATTTTGGGTTTTATGGTGTTGTCTTCGAATCTCTAGTGGTGGATGCTGTTGTTTTTTTGGGTTTTGTGGTGAATATGTGGGTCTTCGTCGGTCACCAATTTTGGGTTTTATGGATGCTGTTGTTTTCTAGGTTTTGTGGTGAATATTTGTGCGTCCCTGTAGGTTTTTCTGCATCTGCTAGTTTTTTTTTTTTTTTTTTTTTTTTTTTTTTTTTTTTTTTTTTTTTTTTTTTTTTTTTTTTTTTTCCAGTGGTGGTGGCCGGGATTGATATGGGTTTTCTGGGTTGGTGTCTTTTACCGGTGGTGGTGGATGGGGTGGGTGAGAGTGACAGAGAGGAAGAGAGAGAGAAATATAATTGAAGAATAAAGAAATAATAAAAAAAAATTTAAATGAAATGTTAAAAAATATAGAATGTTTGATGTTGGGTATGTTGTAAAATGAGTTGTTAAAAACTAAAATTTTAGAATTTGAGGTGGTATATGCTAAAAATTTTACAAACCTTGATGAGAATGCTCTTATATGACCTTTCTAGTCTTGATTATATCAGACTCCAGCCTTTAAGGCGGTGTAGTTTAGTTTAAAAAGAAAAAATCAACCGCATGATTGCATCATCTCATGATCTCAACGTGTACTGCTGGAGTCAAGTTTTGAGTCTTTTGACGTGCAGAAGTGGTTAATTGAGAATTTTCGTGTGTTGATTACTTCAATCTTTGTACATCTCAAGTAGAAGTTAAAGTAAACTCATAAGTCAACATGATGAAATTATTACAATTTAACAACAAATTGTAACCGTGGATTCAATAGTTGTTTCCAAATGTTATAACTAATTCATTTTTATGAAAAATAACAACCAGTCACAGACGTGCGCAATGGGCTGAAAAAATTGACTATTTGTTTTTTTGTTAAGTAAAAAATGAAAATGATAATAAGTGTTAAGATAAGTTCAAGTTACACATGGTGTAACTTTTTTAAAGTTACATCTTTTGTACATCATTAATTTTTATTAGATCTAACGGAGGAAAAACACTAATAGTCATATTATTTATTGTTCTAAAAATTAGTGATTAACTGCATTAATTCTCTCTAGTATTTTTAAAAAGTAATAATAAATAAATATATAAAACAATCTCTCCTGCCTCATTGTCTTTTTCTTCATCTTTCTTTTATTTTTTATTTTTTATTTTTTTGAATCTTTGTCTCATAAGCTGCTTCCATCAACTTTGACTTGCTTGACAAATTTTGGGACCATGAAAATGGGTAAGCAGTGGTGGCAATTGCGCCAATGGTGAGAAAGCAGGGAGGGAGGTTTTTGTTGATGCCCAATAGAGCAAGCCAAGAGAGATAAGTTTTGGAACAAGATTAACCGTGGAGAGATTGGGGTCTTTTGGTAGTTGATTCTACCGGTGTTGCACAAAGGAAAAAAGGAAAATGAAGGACAGAAAAACTAAAAAAGATTACAAGAAACAAAACATTACCAAACTAACAACCTCCACTATTAATGTCACATTCTGCAATTTTCATGCTTCAATTGTATTTTCAAATGAACTTCAAAAGCATTAACCTCAACAGATTCATTCAAGGTACTAACAATAGATTTTCAAATTGGCTCCATATCTTAGCCTCGACTATAAGGCCATAAACCTGCTATCGGTTTCATCAAAAGACTATAAGAAAGGATGCTTAACGTATATTCGTATTCTGTCTCTCAAGATAGTGGGCCTTTGACAAAGAAATGCCTTGGATAGGTATCAGCTGCTATTCATCATTATCATCATTATTATTATTATTATTATTATTTTAGAGAGAGAGACGTTGGAGGTAGGAAGCCATTAGTGCTTATGAGAGAGAGATGAAGGTTCAGGAAGAGAGATATGATGATGAGAGATTTTTATTTATTATTGTTATTATTTAAGATAAAAGCTGAATAGTAAATGCAATTTATTACTAATTTCTAGGAGTAATAATGATTTGATAGGAGTGTTTTTCTACCTTTGGATTTAGTAAAAATCAATAGTGTAGAAAATGTGTAATTCTTTTAAAGTTACACAACGTGTAACTTGAACCAATCTCGTAAATATTAGTTCAATTTTTTTTTTTAAATAATGTGATTATTTTCTAATTTTGTAATTTTTTTTAAGGAAAAATAATGCATTTTACATTATATTAATATATAGAACAAAATTTAGCTACAAAATTAGTTGTAGCCTTAGACTACAAACCCACTCAATAAAATAAATATTACTGCATATTTTGAAAATCTAACCGTTGAATTATATGCTCTTTATACTCTTAATACACATGACAATTTTTGTGTCAATTGGATATTATTTACTATATAATCTATAATCTTATATTTTATGCATAATTTTAAATTACAAAAACTTGCAATTTAAAAATTTATTGATGACATAGCTATTGATCTTTAATTTTTCTTGAAATTTTGCAAACATGAAGGATATAAGAAGAAGATGTAATCCAACGGTGGATTTGTCAAAATTCACCTTTAATTAAAAGATATTGAGTGAGTTTGTAGCCTAAGGCTATAATCAATTTTGTAGTTAAAGTTTGTCCTAATATATAAGGCGAGATATTTTATAAAAATGCAATATATGGTAGGAATTTGTTTCTAATACTCATTATAAACTATTCATTATATTCTATCAAAAAAAAAAAAAAACTATTCATTATATTTAGGTCTTGAATGATCTATAAATGAAGCATACATAAGTAAATCTATCACTTATATTAGAAAAAAAAAATATATATATATATATATACACAAAATTTTAATAGCATAAGAAAAATATAATTTTATCAAAAATCTATTAACATTAATAGAAGAATACGACATAATGGTCAATAAAGTGGCCCATCTTCTTACACAAATATCTCATTTTAATGCATCATCAAAGTAGATTGAAATAAATCAAATAACCCAAAATGAATTGAATAGACCAAAATAAACCATATTAGACTGAAATGCCATGCTAGTTCAATTTCAATATGTGTAACAACAATTTGGATTTATTTTTTTGCTTCAATTAACACTTTTATTTATTATTATTTCAGTATTTCTATCTTTAGAACCAAATATAATTTTTGTTTAAAAAACATTGATAGTCAACCTGGCACGGTGGCAGGCTGCCAGGCACTATGTCATCATGTGAAAATTTAAAACCTTTGTCTGACTGGAGAAATGAGTAGGTCCCGGCAGGATTACCGAAATGATCCTTTTAATCAAGAAATGATGTCACTTATGGAAGCGTGATTAACTTCATGAAAAACAAAATAATGGTATATTATACTTGCATAATAGCATTTTATTAGTGGGGGAAGATGGGAGACCAGTTCAGCGGTACTGTACTACTGGTGGTAGTGGTACTAATAATTTCTCATCTGACTGAGGATTGTCTGAACTCTGACTTGCTCAAACTTCCAACTCTCTCTCTCTCTCCTCTTGCAAAAAGTTTTCGTGTCTCTTTTGTCTTATCATAGATACACGCAAAGAAAGAGACTAGTCAAACACGGACACTCACCTTAAATCCTCAGAAAAATTGAAACAACAAACACAAAACAAACCACCATGATTCTCCATACTCATCTTCTTCTTCTTCTTCTTGCTACTACAGCTATCATTTCACAATTATCAGTATCAGTCTCAGCAGCCACAATCTCACCAGGCTCAACTCTCAACGCTTCCAACCCAAGCCAGACATGGTCTTCTCCGAACTCCACCTTCTCTCTCGGCTTCCTCCCCATCAACTCCACCAACTCCTTCATCGCCGCCATCTTCTACGCCGGCGGCGTCCCCGTCTGGACTGCCGGCACCACCCCAGTTGACTCCTCCGCCTCCCTCCGCTTCCTCTCCTCCGGCACTCTCCGCCTCCTCAACGGCTCTTCCCACACCGTCTGGGACTCCAACACCGCCTCTCTCGCTGTCTCCTCCGCCTCTCTTCTCGAATCCGGCAACCTCGTCCTCTCCAACTCCACCTCCACCGCCTGGTCCTCCTTTGACAACCCCACTGACACCATCGTACCTTCTCAGAATTTCACTTCTGCTATGGTTCTCCGGTCTGGGATTTACTCCTTTCGTCTTCTTTCTACTGGTAATCTCACTCTCAATTGGAATAATACTATTTTGTACTACAATCAAGGTTTGAACTCTTCCTACAATGCTAGTGCACCTATATTAGGATTGCAATCTGTTGGGATTTTGTCTATTTCTGATCAGATTTTGTCTACTGGGGCTATTTTAGCTTACAGTAGTGATTATGCTGAAGGGAGTGATGTATTAAGGTTTTTGAGGTTGGATAATGATGGGAATTTGAGGATTTATAGCTCTAATAGAGGGAGTGGGGCTCAAACTATTAGATGGGCAGCTATGGAGGACCAATGTCAAGTTTTTGGATACTGTGGGGATATGGGAATTTGTAGTTATAATGAGACGGATCCTGTTTGTGGATGCCCATCTCTAAATTTCGAGCCTATAGATCCTAACGATAGTAGGAAAGGGTGTAAGAGGAAGGAGGAGACTAAAGATTGTGCTGGGAGTGCTACAATGTTGGATTTGCCGCATACACAATTCTTAACATACCCTCCAGAGATTAGCTCTGAGGTGTTTTTTATTGGGATATCGGCTTGTAGATCCAATTGCCTTGTGAGTTCTACTTGTGATGCCTCAACTTCGTTGTCAGATGGGACGGGGTTGTGTTATATCAAGACACCGGGTTTTATGAGCGGCTATCAGAGTCCTGCGCTGCCTAGCAGTTCTTATGTCAAGGTTTGCTCACCTGTGGTTTTGAATCCATCAGCTTCTGTGGTTGGTGGGAAGAGCAGCCGTGGGAGGATTCAAGCATGGGTTGTAGCTGTTATGGTTATATGTATTGTTTTCGGGTTGATTGCCTTAGAGGGTAGTTTGTGGTGGTGGTGTTGTAGAAATAGCCCCAAGTTTGGGACATTGGCAGCTCAATATGCTCTTCTTGAGTATGCTTCTGGTGCTCCTGTCCAGTTCACTTATAAGGAGCTTCAGCGCTCAACCAAGGGATTCAAGGAGAAGCTTGGAATTGGAGGATTTGGTGCTGTGTACAGAGGGATTCTTGCCAATAAAACAGTTGTTGCTGTCAAGCAACTTGAGGGAATTGAGCAGGGGGAGAAACAGTTTAGAATGGAGGTTGCAACTATAAGTAGCACCCATCATTTGAATCTAGTGAGATTGATTGGATTTTGCTCTGAAGGGCGTCATAGACTTTTAATTTATGAGTTCATGAAAAATAGGTCTCTTGATAATTTCCTTTTCGTTACTGAAGGTCAGTCAGAACGATTGTTGAATTGGGAGTACCGGTTCAATATTGCCCTTGGCACTGCAAGAGGGATCACGTACCTTCATGAGGAGTGTCGAGACTGCATTGTCCACTGTGATATAAAGCCTGAAAACATTCTCTTGGATGAGAATTATACTGCCAAAGTCTCAGATTTTGGTCTTGCCAAGCTGGTTAATCCAAAGGACCATAGGTACAGAACCTTGACAAGTGTCAGAGGTACTAGAGGATATTTGGCACCAGAATGGCTGGCAAATCTTCCAATAACTTCAAAATCTGATGTTTATAGTTACGGTATGGTTCTGTTGGAGATAGTGAGTGGGAGAAGGAATTTCGAAGTATCTGCAGAAACCAATCGGAAAAAATTCTCTTCGTGGGCATATGACGAGTTTGACAAGGGTAATGTCAAGGGAATCCTTGACAGAAGGCTGGCTGACCAAGACGTAGATATGGAGCAAGTGGTGAGGGCAATTCAAGTAAGTTTTTGGTGCATCCAGGAGCAACCATCACACAGACCAATGATGGGAAAAGTGGTCCAGATGTTAGAAGGAATTATAGAGATTGAGAAGCCACCTGTACCTACAGGTGTGAGTGATGGGTCTGTTATTGGAACCAGCATAAATGTGAGCAGCAATGTAAGCATTTACTCCACCATTGCAGCTTCAGCCCCAGCTCCCTCTTCCTCTTCATCGTTCCAAGCGGCAGGAGTTTCACCTTATGCTTCTGGGAGGAATATGGAGAGGGCCTCATCATCCTTTCTACATTCAGATCCAAACTAGATTTTAATTGCCTGTTAATATATTTCTCCTCACAAATTGTGTTCAGGTTCTAGAATTTCTAATCCAGATTTGACACTGAAAAGCTTGAAAGTGCTCTGGTTTTGTGGTCCTGATACCATAGATGATATTGATATGATATCTTGTAGAAATTGTTTTTTTTTTTTTTTTTTTTTGGTAGAAAGTAGAAATTGTTATTACCATGGGACATATTGTTGTCAGTGCTAAGGATTTGGATTCGGTGCAATAGTTAGGGCTTTTGCACTGTGCAATACCCTAAATCCCTCACAAAAAATTTCAACTATTTTCATCTTTTACCTTTTCTAACTTTTAACTTTTTTTTACTTTTTAAACCACTTTGATCCAATGGCTGATATTAAAAGTAACATTCCTAACTTTTAATCACAACCATTAAAAAGGAGTTGCATGGGCTATTGCACCTCAGCACCTTATCTCAATCCAACAGTGAACTGCTACTGCTTACACAAAGCCACTAACACACTCTCTCTCTCTCTCTGGTCTTGAGGTTTTGGAAAAGGGGGAGGGGGGGTTAGCTGCTGATTGATTCGCATTTGTGTTTACTGTTATGCTTGGCTTTAGAAAACTCTCTAATTTACAAATCAGAAGACAGGAACATTATTCTTCTATGTATTTCTAAGCATAACATTTTGTGAAGTACTCAGGGCATCATGGGCACGGCAGTCATAAATATCACAGGGCTTTACTTTAGGGAATTCCCTTTTGTGGTACCAAGGATGATAAACCGTGGCTATACATATGTCCAGAGAATGGTGCGTTAAATGACCCTAGCCTGAAACCAGGATCTTGATGGACTTGGGTGTGAGAGGTTGTTGGTGTTTGTGGCTGAGGTTGACCATTTGAAGGGTACAGCCATGCATTACTGTGAGGAGTTGATGAGTGAGAAGGTGGGAAGGGAGCGTTGAGCTTAGCTTTTGGAGAATTTATGAATGAAACATGGCATAGCCTTGTATTTTAGTGGTATAGTTTGCTCTTATTTATTCGGAAAACTAAGTTTTGAATCTCCTCTTTCCCATTGTTGAAACTATCGAATTATTAACAAAAAAAAGAGAGAATGAAGATGGCCAAAAATAGCAACCAATTGTCATTGAGAGTTAAGAGAATCCAAACGGAACAAACATGTGTAACCTATTTGAACACAAAAAAGTCTACACATTATCCTCACAGAATGACACTGATGATTAAAAGGTGGTTGTTCTAGCATGTGTGAACAGGGGACTAAGGAATAACCGTTTCAATGGCACCTTGAATATCAGTATCACAAATAGCAACCAATTGCAACTTATAGATTTGCGGAACAATTCCACAAGTAATGTTGCACAAATACGTGGAGGAAATATTTCGTTATTTTAAGTAGTAACCTTCAATTATCTGGTCATTGCTTCTTCTTCTTCTTCTTCTTCTCTAACTGTGTTGAAGAAGTGCAAGCTGTTTGATTACTTGTTGGAAGTTAACTTGGCAAACAATGTACTCCTTACCTATTATGTTTATTTCTTGTAATTATCTACAACATTTTGCAGACTTGAAGGTAACACAGTATGTGACAAAACAGATCAAGTGACAAAGAGTTACTGCACGGCTTCCCCATCAAATTCCTCATATTTTACACCACCAAATAACTCGCTGCAAGTTTCCAGCAATTCGGATCAGGTTGCCAGTCCAAACTGTAAATGTGCGTATCCATAAAAGGGCACAATATTCTTCAGAGGACTTGCTTCCATTGACTCGGGAAACTCAAGTTACTATGCAGAACTTGCAAAGTCTCTCATGAAAACTCTTTAGTCCTCTTCACTTCCTGTGGATTCAGTTTCTCTAAGTAATCCCACCATGGATTCATCTGGAAACATTGAACTGAGCCTCGAAGTTTTCCCATCTGGTCAGGAGTGTTTCAATCAAACAGCAATTACAACGGTTGGATTTGCACTTAACATTCTGTCTTTCAACCCTCCACCAAATTTTGGACCCTTCTATCTTATGGCTTATACTTACGGGAATTGTGCAGCAGGTAACTCTGAATTTCTCGCTGAATCGAAAAGTAATAGTTATTATGTTTTCTCTATGTTAGTTGGATGCTATTGCAATTTTTTAAAGTGCAGGGTTGTTTATTTAAGATAAAATTAGTTAATTGAGCTTAATTATTTTTAGTTTTATTATTGATAATTTTTCTTGTTAAACTATTTTTTTGGGCCTGTATATTTTGTTTTAGATTTTAGATCTATAAATTTTTTTATGGTCACTAAAATGAGGAAAATGCTAAAACTACAAAATTTTTATAAATTACTTATATGATAAGTAGTTACTGGTAAGTAAAAAAATGATGTGAGTAGTATGCCTATAAGTAAACCAATAAGAATTTACTACCAAAACAGTTTGTAAAATTTTGTAAAAAATTTTGTGAGTATAATATTACTCTTAAAAGAATCAAAATATTATTTAAGGAAAACAAAATGTAA